>OX621237.1:33782200-36182200 GCA_951640165.1 Pseudoips prasinana | reverse complement strand
GTTGCGTATTCCGTTGCACCTTAACTAATATTGTACCATAATATAGAAGACATATTTGTTTATTAATTGTGGATTAAACACCTACATGTTAAACCCATATTACAGATGATAAACAAAAAATAATAATAATAAACAAATAACTATGAATGAAGGATCATAGCTCGTAGAGCCGACGGCCGCTGGGGCAGAAAGGTTCTCGAGTGGCGACAACGAACGCAGCGTGGGCAGGCCCCTACAATATGGATGGATGATCTTATGAGGGTCGCTGAAAGTCTCTGGATGTGGATAGCGTAAGACCGGCAGTTGTGGAGTATTTGGGGAAACCTTTGTCCAGCAGTGTGCATCTTTCGGCTGATATGATTATGATGATGATGATGAATGATCCGAGGTCGACATATACAATTTGGAATTGGATTGGTTTAAATAACTCTAATAGTGATATTAGAGAGAGCGGACATGACCTACGAGATAGGTAGGTAGATAGGATACCTACCTCGCATGTCCGCCCACTTCTAATATCACTATTAGAGTTATTTAAATCAATCCAATTCTAAATTTAAAAAGTATCCAATTTGTATATTGCATCCAATTCCAATTTTAAAAACTATCCAATTAGTCTATTGCACTCAATTCCAACTTTAAAAAGTATCCAATTAAAATGTGTATGTACACAAACATGGTGTCTGTAGAGTGTCGCGCTCGATAAGGATGTATTAGCACATTCCGCCCGAGAGCCACTGTATTTATTCTTATCCGGAGTAAGGCAGGTTACACCCCTAGTGACGGACTGATATCGATAGCGTTTGTTTATGAGAGGTGGGAAAGTGTCGATAGATTACTAAATCTTTTATTTGGACTTAGTAGAAATGCTAATGGTACTGTATTACTATATTGATTTCTTCATAAAATTTCAAGCAGAATTGAGTAATACTTCCAGCAATTCAGGTAAAGTTGAATTGCTACACTCTTTGTAGGGTATCGTGATAATATACCTAAACAGTAAACATACCATGGAATGAATTTGCCTAGGAGCAAGGCGATCAAAACCTTACGGGTGAGTTAATTGTAGGTGAGCTTAAACAGAAAGAAAGGCAGAAATGTTCTCAAGTGGCCACCACAAACCGGAAGACGCAGCGTGGGCAGGCTCCCCTACAAGATGGATTGATGACCCAGTGAGGGTTGCTGGAAGCCGTTGGATGCGAGTAGCGCAAGAAAGTCAATTTTGGAGGTCTTTGGGGGAGGCCTTCGTACAGCAGTCTTTCGGTTGAAATAATAATAATATCTAGGGACAATGTCACACAGATCATCCTAGTCCCAAACTAAGCAAAGCTTGTACTATGGGTACCAGGCGACGATATACATACTTATATAGATAGATAAATACTTATATACATAGAAAACATCCATGACTCAGAAACAAATAATCGTGACCATCACACAAATATTTGCACTTACCGAGATTCGAACCCAGGACCACCAGCTTCGTTGGCAGGAGCACTACCAACTAGGCCACGGTGACCGTCTTGAA
Organism: Pseudoips prasinana; assembly: GCA_951640165.1. Lineage (NCBI taxonomy): Eukaryota > Metazoa > Arthropoda > Insecta > Lepidoptera > Nolidae > Pseudoips > Pseudoips prasinana. Next base: position 36,180,672 of record OX621237.1, on the reverse strand, counting down.
ATGTTGATGATGAGCTTAAACACCTAAACACGTGATCACTCTAAACGTGGCTGATAGTCAATATGGTTTTATTTCTGAATTTATCCAAGATTCGGAGTGTACTTTGAGATATCAGTGCAGGTGATAAAATGAACAAGACTGAGCCACTTTATTCTATCAATTCGAACAAATATCGTTTAATAATTATAAATATAAATTTATCGCTTCTAAACAAACAAAGAAAAGTATCGATGCATTTCCCTGCCCTAGTCCACAGAGAAGGGGGTGAGCGTCGCTTGGCGCTGTGCGATAGCGCCGATAACATCGCCGGGTGGCAGCCCTGATAGTACGAATAATAATAATTTTATTATCGCGATCCAGGGTTGCTACCTCTTTGTTATTGGGAATAGTGAATGTTTTAGAGTCTAAGCTGGTTGGATGCTGTATGAGAATCTTTACCTTTATTTATACGGTGACAACTGAAAATATTTCATCTCGTGTGGGGACGACATACAATATAATACCTTTTCAGCATACAATAGGAGTAATGCACGTGTTGGTAAAAGTCAACAAATTTCAATTCCCAAATACCGATTACGGTTGATCCATTTAGGTACAAAATTCTGATAAATTGTTTTGGTTTCTGAACTTTGTGATGCTACTGCAAAAGTCTAAACCTATGCCTATCTAACTATAAATTCGAATTCGGAACTTTATTTAGCACCTCTGACCTCCGCTTTGTTTAGAGTTAGCATTTGGTTAGTTACGATTTTCACAAGTTAGTCTGGCGCCAAGCAGATTTACTGTACTCCGTTGTGTGTATGTATATAGAGCCAGTGCCTTGAAAGAACGTCGTTATAGAGGTAGTTAACATTAAATTAATTATTATATGAGCCTTGCAAACGACTACTTGTCCGCGTGTTTCTGAGCCCAACAGCGACGTGGCCTTGAAAATATATATATAAATAGCAAAATGTATACTCAGTCTTAAATTAATTGTAATAAAACAAAATGTGAACCCATAATTATTATTAGTAGAAACGGAATCATAAAATCCCACATATCCCGAAAAATTAAAATTATACGCGAAATAAAACAAAAAATAACACGCAGTGACCGTCAAAAATGATTCTCGTATCCGGCTTAGCTGTGGGGGGGGGGGAGTGTCCCGGGAGAGGGAGGCCTTATCGCAAAGTTGCAGATTGAATACATTTCATGTGAGAGCTAATACGCGATCCACCACTTGGAAGAATCTGCACAGTGTTCCATTCAGTAACTAAGGGACATTGCTTATAGTAATTTATGAATGTACACATGCAAAACTAAAATCAAAATATATTAAAAATCTTCTTATTTACCGAAAAAATCCGTTCCAGCTGACCCACAAGAGGGTACGTATACACCAAAGCGTTCGCGTTCGCATGATCACCGCGACTGGAGAAGTCTTTCATTTAATTTATTAATTCGTTAACACAACAATTCACTTATAACTAGCAATTTTCAATTACATAAATACAATAAACAAAATTACATAAACAATCAATAATATTAAATAATAAAATAAAATAAAACACACTAATCTACAACACACAGAACTTATGCGGATTAGTGTGTTTTATTTTATTATTTAATCAGTCACGCATTGCCGACCTGTCCACTACTCTGCGGTGATGTCTTTGTTACCTATAATATGTATTTATTTAGAAATATATAAGTATGTTTATATCAGTTGTCTTGTACCCATAGTACAGTCAACAACAAAAGTAGATGCTCTAAATCAGACGTTCAATACAAAATATACTAAACTGCGTCAAAACAGTGTGATGGTGAAGTGTTTCTAAAGTTCATCATTAGCCTGATACCGTCCAATGCTGGACATATGCCTCCTCAAAAGTATCTAAAACGTCGCCATTTGGAGAGCTTGGCATGCGAGTTGGCGACCAGAGTTTCTAAAGTATGTAATTGATAAGTGAACCAAATATCTGCCGCACAGTATATCCCAATATCTTTCTTAAACATTTTTTTTATATAAGCCACGTGGAATTTATTCGCATATCACGCGCAAAAAGTACTGGTGGGTATGTCGGACTCGCAGCGACAAATCTTATCCTGCCGTGGACTTCTCTTGGCGCATGATTGAAGAAGCTCCGGGAACGCGCTTATGATGCTCTGGTGATCAGGTGTCTTGTGTATCAGTTGTCTTGTACCCATAGTACAGTCAGCAGCAAAAGTAGATGCTCTAAATCAGACGTTCAATACAGAATATACTAAACTGCGTCAAAATAGTGTGACGGTGAAGTGTTTCTAAAGTTCATCATCAGCCTGATACTGATGCTGGACATATGCCTCCCTAAGAGTATCTAAAACGTCGCCATTTGGAGAGGTTTGCCTTAGTCACCGCGCTTGGCATGTGAGTTGGCGACCAAAGCACAGAATAAAAAGTACTTACGACCAAAGTGTCTAAAGTTCACATTTGATAAGTGTACCAAATATCTGCCCCACAATATATCGCAATATGATTCTTAAACATTTTTTTTTAAGGCAGGTGGAATTTTTTCGCATATCACGCGCAAAAAGTAGTAAGTAAACGATTTATGACGTATTAAAAAAAACTACTTACTAGATTTCGTCCAAACCAATTTTCGTTGTTAGTTTTCATGGTAATGTAAATCATATATATTTTTTAGTTTTATCATTCTCTTATTTTAGAAGTTACCGGGGGGGGGGGGGGGGCACACATTTTACCACTTTGGAAGTGTCTCTCGCGCAAACTGTTCAGTTTAGAAAAAAATGATAATAGGAATATCAATATCATTTTTGAAGACCTATCCATAGATACCCCACATGTATGGGTACGATGAAATTTTTTTTCATTTGGCGCCTGATGGAAGAAAGAAGAACCTCCGGGAACGCGAGTATGATACTCCGGTGATGTAAAAGACCTACTGAGTGACTGGAACAACTCTGACACCAAGTTACCCCCATACGATAAAGAATTAGAAGATTTGATATAAATATTATTACCGATTAGCGGTGTAGAGTGCTATAATAAATAAAATTAATTCTTTAAATTATTTTTAAGCAAATAAAAAATATTTGAGTAAAACTCCTGGCAAGGTTGTTCGTCAAATTCAGCCTTGTTTTAATTGCTACAGGTATAAGATAACGTATCGCGGTTCGATCCCGGCGTTGCTCATTAAAAGATAGTTATTCACTTAGTGAAACAATGCTGGTATACGATAGTGCGAGGTAGATAGTTCGCAAGTTGTTTCAGTATATTTATTGTATAGGTACAGTGAGATAAAAGGCGGAAAAAATAAAATGTAAGCCCTGAACTTATAAATGATGTTTAAAATGAAATATAATGTTCATACAATTAGATAGGATTTTGATATTTCAATTTTTTACTATACTTCGCTTTAAATATTTCATATACATTAAAAATATCATAAACTGTAAATATTATTAAAATTATACATTAAATTTACAAAAGAAAAGTGGTATATGTAGTATCTGGTTTACATAGTACAAGCTCTTCTTAGTATGGAATCAGATGGCCGCGTAAAAATAAAAAAAAGGATTTTATTCACGTAGACTTTAAAAAAAGTTTGGAGTAATATATGTATAGTTAATTAATTTATTTATAATTATTTCTAGGTACATATAGATATTTAGGTACACGGATTGTAGGAAAAAATTTACAATAAGATTTATTTTATAATAGTAACGATATTTAGCTAGCTTACATTTTGTTATTGTCGATCCTTAATAATAAAAAAAATTAAGCTAGCTAAATATCGTTACTATTATAAAATAAATCTGTGTAGGTTTAATTATCGAAATTTTAAATTTCACTATATTTTAATGCGCGTATTACGCGTGTGAAAAATGTCCCAGGATATTATTATTATTTGATTATGATGAGCACGATTGTTTCGTCTGTGTGTGGGTGTAATTTATCTATAATATGTATGTGTTTAGAAATACACATGTGTATCAGTTGTCTTGTCGCGATAGTACAGGCTCTGCCTATTTAAGAATCAGATGGCAGTGTGTTGGATTCCCAAGATATTTATTAGATATCTATTTCGGGAGTGGCGAACACCAACTGGAAGACGCAGCGTGGGCAGGCCCCGTACAAGGTAGACCGACGATCTTGCAAGAGTCGCGGGAAGCCGCTAGATATGGGCCGGCCTTTGTAGAGATCTTTAAGGGAGACCTTTGTCCAGCAGACGATGATGATTATTTATTTAATCTTGTTAAATTACATTAATTATCAAAACTTTTAATAGTGTTTCTTTGTGATGAGCTAATTGTACAGGTTGATTGTTCGGCTGCTCGCTACCAGGTGTATCACATACATTTTCTGAGATAGAAAATATTTAGTACCAGTATTTTTCTCTTTACGTTAAACTGAAAAGCATCAAGGTTTGTTCAATAGGTCATGAACATACGAAGTGTTTCGCAACAGCCAATTAAAATACTTAAGTTAATCGATATGTGACACGGAAACGATAGATAAAACAATGGGATCGCTTGGAGGTCGACCTTATTTCCTTGTAAGATAATATGTCCTTCTTGTCCTTTAAAAATATACTATGTACTTGAGGTAGTATGTACAGATGCCAGCACATCCAGCTACCCCAATCTGTCAAATTTCTTTTATAGATTTACAACTTTATCACATACGCATAAGGTTCACTTTCAATTGAGAAATTTGACAGATTGGTAGCTTGATGTGATGGCGTCTGTACTGTTACCAATATACATATGTAGATAGATAGATAAAACTCTTTAATATATAATAAGAAATAATTCAAACTGCGAACATATATATATATATGTACAAATGATTACAGAACAAATGGCGGCTTTATAACAAAGTGTGATCTCTTCTTGGTAACTTAGGTAGTAAATGGAGAAAGGAGTTTCTGAAATGGGGGTAACTGCGGATGTACATAACATATTTCCCACAAAGTACTAGATGTGCCATACTTATAATCGGTCCGTTACTTAGTTTCGAGAGTCAAATGGTCGATTAACAGAAAGTCGACTGAACGATTCTTCGAAAATTTATTAATCGATGACCTGCTCTTTCGAATGTTAAATTGAGTTTTGGGTTAGGTTAGGTTAGAACTGTGACCATCTTACTAAATACACTATTTTTTATGACGATTGGCGGAAAGTTTCTTCATTTCTATCACACTATTTGCATAACCGATCAATGAGATAACGAATGAAAAATAAAAAACAATAAAATCATTCATGGTTTAAAACCACTTTTGGTGTACTATATATTATTTCATGTTTCTGTGGATACATTTTAAATATACGTTTAGTTTGTTTTATACCATAACTTTTACATACATACATAGACTCACTCCTTTTTCCCAGGGGGGTAGGTAGAGACAACGGATTTCCATTTGTCACGAACTTATCAAACCTCTTATGAGTCATTTCCTGTTATTATATTTTTCATACATGGTCACCGTACTTCTAACCTGGCCTTTCTTGAGAATATCTCCAATATATAACTTTTATACCTACTAAAATATTATTCAATGTTATAGATTGGCCGGAATTATTGAGCAAACATTTACGATAGTGTAACTAGCAGAACTCGTCACAATACCTCTTTATCCATTCCCAATTGTTCATCAATTATGGACAAAAGTCGTTAATAGTGAGAGCAAGTAGTAGTATAATATATGTAGGTTTTGTGTTTTTCATGTAATTGTATGAAGTATCTATATTTTTAACATCAGTTTTATTCTTTTAGCTCATAAATAAAAAATAAAAAAAATTTATTCACGTAGACTTTAAAAAAGCGCTTTTAAATAGTCAGAACATGTTCGTAGTAATATATATTATAACTAATTTATAATTATTTCTAGGTACATATAGATATTTAGGTACACGGATTGTAGGAAATAATTAACAATAAGATTGATTTTATAACAGTAACGATATTTAACTAACTTAAATTAAGTTATTGTCAAGGATCATGTGTAGGTTTCATTATCAAAATTTTATATTTTAGCTATATTTTTACTACATATTGTCTGAATGGTTCTGTCTATATTAAGGTACAAATTAAATGTTATTATTATGGCGGACCTTGTGTTTATAACGACGGTCGCGCTTTAATGCTACCATAGGATCCAATGCGCCCCAACTGAGAAGACCCAGCGAAACAAACTCAGCGGGTGTCTCTACTACCGGTTTCAACACGGCCCAGTTGAGACGCTTCGGCGAAACATACTCAATGGGGCATTTACACGAGATTTAGTACACATACCATCTATTCTCTGCATCACCCCAAATGTACAGACGCCAGCAAATCAAGCTGTCAAGTTTCCCCAATTGAAAGTGAACCTTGGCCTTTTGTGATAAAATTGAAAATCTATAAAAGAAATTTGACAGATTGAGGTAGCTGGATGTGCTGCGTCTGTACATACTACCTAAGTACATAGTATATTTACGGCGTCTCTTATTTTTATGGCGTCTGTACATTGTTGTGCATAAAGATTAAATTAATAAAATAAACAATTAAAATAACTTTAACATGTTATGTAAGAAACATTACTTACGAGTAGATCCTTACTCATAATAGCAGTGAAGCGGTTATTCCTTGATTTCTTTATTAATAAGTAGGGAAACCAATCTGTGCATGTTTTAAAGATACATATAATTACCTTTCTTAATATCTAGCTATAAATAAAAACCTGTAATTGACTTTCTACATTATAATATATATAAACTAATTATGTAGGTATATATAATATCTGTAGGTTTACCGTAAAAATAAAAGAACACACGCCATTACATTCTTAGATTAGATGCCCCCATACAAACATTATTATTTCCTACGTGTTCCAAAGAGTTACCCAGGCGATATAACATTCATTACTAACCCAAGATAAATAAAATCCATCCTAGTCTACTCAGAAAAAGCTGCCCCTCATACATAATTTCATCAGCTTGGATGAAAGATAATAACCGTACCTGAATTAACACGATGATATGGGTATTCTTGATATGGGTAATGTACACAGGATTTTTGTTTAGGATAGTAATTAAATTGATTATATCTAGAGTGGTAAGACAGATGCTGTTTTGAGGTGGTGTAATTTGTTATCTATATATAAGCCTACATATATATATATATATATATAAGTGAACGTTGGTCTGTATATCCTTTATAGAATCGTAAACTCTGTATTTGATCATGTGATGATCTTCAGCAAAGTGTTTTGCATGAATCCACGGAGATTTTGAGTAGGTATAAATATGCTATAGTTATATAGTTAACGCGGGTGAAACTGCGGGGCACAGCTAGAGAAAACCAAGTGTACTTGGTAGAGTATACTTTTAAATGATAGTTTTTTGTAGACTTGCTTGTTGTAAGTTCGATCCCCGCACAAGACAAATATTTGTGTTCATAATTGTTTTGGTATGGGTGTTGCCTATGAATTATATGTATATGATTATAAAAAATATATACAGGGCCATCTAGCCCAAACTAAGCAGTGCTTGAGTACAAGCTTTGCTTAGAGTGCGGGTGCCGTCTATAAGTTTTCTAATCTCAGAATAATTTATCATTCGTAATAATGTTGATATTTTTCTCAATTGATCAATTAGCTAATGCGATAGTAGCATTACGTCAAAGTGCAATTATTTGACCGTGTAATATTTTTTTTTCTGTAAATTTGTTTATATGTGTTTGAAAGCTTTTATGAAAAAACTTATAACAATCTATTATTTTTTATAAATAATATAGTAATTTATAAAACAGTATTAAACCAGAAAGTTACAAAAAAAAAATTCTTTTAATCATATGTATCTTCATAGAAACTTTTGAAATTCAAGCCAGAAAAAAAAACATATAATAATTCCACTTCAGTTTTATATTTACTCTTGTATCAGATTTTTTCAATACTGACGGCATAAAGGGCTCTTTAACAACCAATAATATTCATAAAAATAATAAATACTATAAATCTAAAGAAACGAACAGTTGTGGAAATAAAAGTCTAGACAGAAGGACAAATAAGTCTTAGTTTAGACGGATGCGCCACATATACAGATGTTTTGTGATAAGAACATAGCTCCGTTTTCATACGTCTTCTTTGGGTTTACTAACCTGGATGGGTAGTGTATTATCAGCTTTAAAATAAACAACTCTGGCGGAATAAACAAAGAAGGAGCAAAATTTATATCACCACAAGCTCCAGCTAACTTTTGAATATCTAGAACAGCTTTGGCATGATCCATTAATTATTTCCTACAGGCTGTAGCAGCATAAACAGTATTTAATCATTATCTTACGAAAATAATGCCAGTAGTCTAAGGTTAGTCACCAGGACTAGCTGCTAAATTGGACTAGACAAAGAGACGAGACTCGACATCCTGTGGGTCGTATTCGCCCTGAAGAGGTCGTAACTGTTGGCCGAATCCAATACGAAATTAATCACGTGAGTTACCTTTTACTATTTTCTCTATTTTAGCTCCTCGTCATCATCATTATCAGCCGAAATACACCCACTGCTGGACAAAGGACTCCCCGAAGATCTCCACATTTGCCGACTTCCAGCTATCCTCTTGTAGGGGGCCCATGCTGCGTCTTTCGGTTCGTGGTCGCCACTCGAGAACCTTTCTGCCATAGCGGCCGTCGGCTCTACGAGCTATGTGCCCACTGCCACTTCAGCTTGGCAATTCTTCGGGCTGTGTCGGTAACTTTGGTTCACCTAGGATCTCAGCATTACTGATTCGATCTCACAGGGAAACTCCAAGCACAGTCTTTTTCATTGCTCTTTGGGTGACCTTGAGCCGTCTGATAAGGCCCATAGTGAGCGACCACGTCTTTGTTCCGTATGCCATCCTGGCAACACATACTAGTCGAAGACTTTCATCTTGAAACACTATAGTATTTGGGATGAGAAGATGTTACGTAGCTCCTCACAAAAGCTTTAATTATAATAGGTAAAAATCAACAACAGCCAATCAAGTCAGAAAAAACTTAACCGAACTAAAACGCATAACAGATTTTTAACAATGAAATTACCCGATAATATATCATATGAAATTACCTTCACAAAAAACGACCTTCAAACTCCCACATAGGATATAAAGTACCTTGTTTTACTTAGCTTACTGCCTTTCCCAATGAGACGTTCAAAACCCTACCATATCGCCTCATAACATGATACAAAATCGCATGCTGTACAATACTTACTGCCTGTTGCTCCTACGGATATTGCTTCGCTCTATCACTGCGGCGCCCCCTAGCGGGAATTACGTTGTAATTCGCCAAATTACCCACTGGTCTTGTCGTAATTAAATACTTTTATTTTACTAAAAGGACAGCGATAAGGTTAGAGACGGTGTAGTTGGAAATCTTATTTTGGTAGAAGGTAGAACTAAGTGAAATGACCTTAGATAAATAAATTAAGAAGAAACGTTTTTTTAATTGTAGCACAATATTATTCGATATATTAAAATTTATGTTTCTATGTGTTAACAAGTAACTATTTATTGTACACCAAAATTATAACAATTAAATATTAACATGTTTAAGAAGTTGTTTGGACAAGGGGCGGCCTAATCGCTAGGTGCGATCTCTTCCAGGCAACCGTTGAAGGGAACAGGATTGAAGAATAGGTAGTCTATTAGTTGGCATATTTAATGAAAAATCATATCTTACCCCTATGGACTCCGAAACAACTTGAGTGATTTTATTTTTACAGCAAAACGTCTCGTAGCTCACTCGTAGTACAGACCAGCTACGGCGTAGCATTACGAGACGAATATTGTAAGTGGTTACTCAGAATCGTTATACTGGTGGATTGCGCGTGTTGGTAAAGATGATCCACTTACCACTTCGGCGCCCTCTATTTGTGTTACCTATTCGTACACTCTTAGTGAAAATACAATAATGTGGTGCAAATTAATAATAATAATAATATCTAGGGACAATGCCACAGATCATCCTAGCCCCAAACTAAGCAAAGCTTGTACTATGGGTACCAGGTGACGATATACATACTTATATAGATAGATAAATACCAAAATACATAGAAAACATCCATGACTCAGAAACAAATATTCGTGCTCATCACACAAATATTTGCACTTACCGGGATTTGAACCCAGGACCACCAGCTTTGCGCTACCAACTAGGCTACGGTGACCGTCACTTAAAGCTATTTAATGACGCAAAAGTATCCCTACAATACATGAAGAAATAAATCGCATGTATAGAATAGGATATAAAACATATCTTTTAATATCATAATACGTATATAGTTTACGTAAATAGTTGTATAATTATTATGATTAAGATTGTGTATATTGATATTTCTTGGAATTGTGTTTATTAAAATTTATTAACACGGTACGACAACTCAAAAGTAGAATGACTGGTTCTATATAGATCGCTATTATTTCTAATCAAAACTATTCATCATACAACATAATTCCTTACACAGATACAATGTAATTATAACATTTATTTCTAACAAAAACCTACAGTCACACTCCATACAAGCCATCATTAATAAGATCCAAGAGAAATTTTCATACAAAATTACATACATCAAAATTCATATCTGCTATCTAGGGTGGGATCGGGGGGAGGGTGGTCGCTTGCAACGACGCGATAAGGTTTAAAAGTCAACCAGGGGTTGTTTATTATGTTACACTAGCGAAGCTGGCGGGTTTGCTTGAGCGGCTCTAGGTATAAGTACATTATTTGTTAGAGTAGGTGTAAATGTGTAGAGAAGTTGTCATTAAAATGAAATGATTAATAGATAAAAATAAATAAATAATTATTAATAGCTTTAATTTTACGTTTTTTTGTAGATATTTTACCGGTGGGTAAAGAATCTTAATACTTATAAACCCTGCTTAAGTGTTATATTTTTTTGAAAATATCTATAATAAAATCGTAGGAAAGTCAAAACTGTACATTAAATACATTTTTAAAAGGATACTTGGGGCGTGATCTACAATCGATATCGAAGCCAAAAATATAGATTTTAGCATTTTTGTCTGTGTGTCTGTTTGTCTGTATGTATGTCCGGGCTAAACTCAAAAAGTACTGCACGGATTTACTTAAAATTTTGCATGAATATTACTAAGAGGTTGGCTCAACATATACGCTACATATTATCACGCTATCACCTACGGGGTAGGAGCCGTGATAATTTATAAAATTTAACGCGGGTAAAACCGCGGGGCACAGCTAGTATTACATAAGATCACTCTCGTATTTGTTAGATGCGAACGTTTTCTAATATCACATTTATTCATCTTGAACCTGGACTAGTGGAATTGTAACTTTGGTAAGGGCTTTTTGCTAAGGAAACTCATCATCACTTACTGAGCTTTTTTGTCGTGGTGGTAACCTTTTATAGGTCCGCGCCGTTTGGGGAGACGGCGGGGTATCTATGTGGGAGTCCTGAAGGTTACGCACTAAAACCACCACGACAGACTAGCCTCTAAATGAATAGTTCCACTATTCGTTTAGAGGCTAGGCTGTCGTTCTAACTCCTCCTTTTTTCTCTTTCTGATTAAACTCGTTGCGGGATCCAAGACAGTTAAAGCGATTCCCCGGGACATGCCTGAGCTTCACCACTCAGTGTCATTTCATTGTGTGCCACTGTTGATCCTGGCTTACAGGAGTTGCAGTGGTGGGTAAGAGGGAGGGACTAGTCCCGTATAAAAAAAAGCCTAGCCTCTATATGCTTATAGTGATGGCTCCGGGAACTCGAAACGATTATCACTTACTGGCCTGCTGTTCTAGTGGTTAGTGACCCTGACTACAAAGCTAGAGGACGTGGGTTCGATCCCTAGCTAAGATAAATCTTTGTGTAATGAGTACTATTATTTGTTCTATTTCTGGGTATAATATATCTATGCATATATTTAGATATATTAAAGATGTGTGAAAAATTAGTATGTAAGTATGTTTATAAGTGAATGGTTACATTGTACAGTCTCTGCCTAGTTTGGGTCCAAAGATATTTATTTATTTTATTTATCGTAGGTATCGTGCGTGTATGAAATATAAGCCATGGAAATAACGGCAAGTGGCAATAGAGGTCGTCTTTCAACCATTTCTGCTTACTCCCTAAAAGACTGAAAAGTTAACTTGAACATACACAACTTGTAATCCTCTTATCAGTTGTCACGCTCAATTGAGTCCTTAACGAGCCACCTTTAGCGTTCGCACCCGGATTTTTTATCTTGTAATTGTTTACACGGAGATTTCGTGCTCAATGATTTTGTTAGGTACTGCAACGTATGCTAAGTATGTTAATTTTTGTAGGACACGGAGTTAAAAGTGTTAGCTTAAATATAAATTGGTGTTTAGTTAAGAAGGAATCACACTAGTATTATAAATGCGAAAGCTTGTGAGTGTGTATGTTTGTTACTTCTTCATGTCTAAACGGCTTGAGCAATTTTAATAAACCTTGGTATGGACTTAGCTGACACCTTGGATTAATACATAGACTATAATTTATAAAATTTAACGCGGGAAAATCCGCGGTACACATCTACTAACATTATATTTATAAGAACGCCTTGAACTATACATCCCTTTTCACGAAAATAGAGTACTAATTGCATAGGATTTTTTTTTATTTCAACAACCGATTTCATCAAAAGCTATTTAAGACCATTTCAATTGGGTTATATTATAGAAAAGCTACTCGCAATCTCCCCAAAGCCGATCTTGTACTACCCGCAACCAGCAGCTTCCAGCCACACTCACAAGATCATCGGTCCATCGTGTAGGGGGCACTTGCCCACACTGCGTCTTTCGGTTCGTGGTGGCTACTCGTACTCGAAAACCTTTCTGTCCCCGCAGCCGTCGGTTATTCAATGCTAAATTGAGAACGGCTATTTATAACTGTAAATACTAATTGATAATATTTAAAATTCTAGAGATATTTTACTACATCGTATCTTAATAGTTATGTCTTAGTTTGAAGCAATCCCACTAATATTATTAATGCGAGAATTTGTGAGTATGGATGGATATATGGATGTTTGTTACTCTTTCACGCAAAAACTACGCAACGAATTTTGATGAAACTTTGTAGTAATATAGCTTATACATACGAACAATACATATGCTATAATTTATAAATTTTAACGCGTGTATAACCGCGGGGCACGGTTAGTAACTCAATATTATTATTATGGTTGAATTTTTTTATACCAGACTTCATGCTGTCAGATTTTTTCCATCGGCTTTGTTAGTGCATGACCATGTTCACATTACATATTTATAAATGTGAAAGAGCTTACCGATGACGTTTAAGTGACAGGTGTGTACATTAATACGTTTTCTACGCTCTATTGATGCGAAACGTTAAGTAATTTAAAGTAGACACGGCTCAATAAATCGACTGCAGATATGCTTCCTACCCGTTTACAAGAGAGGGAAATGATATTAATAGTTCATTATATTTTTTCTAATAACGCACCAAGTAACAAATTCTTAAAGACACGAGGAATTACAGAAAAGTCGCTATATATTTAGGAAATAAACTTAGGTTTAACTGAGCTTTGCTTTTACTATATTTGCATTTGAGGTAGCTTTTAACCAATCAAATTTAAATAACAGCTCTATAAATGTAAGATAAAGTTCGACTATGAACAAAGATGTTTAAAAAGAAGAAGAAGAATTGTTTGTATCGAACACATTGACATGATAATTGTACGAATCTTTTACTTAATTGTTTGTATCAAACACATTGACACGATAATTGTACGAATCTTTTACTTAATTAAAAAACTTTTATACGACTACAAAATAGTTTTTAAAGTAAAACTTCTTTACGCACGCCTGACTTGGAGAGTAAGATAATGAATGCGTTACAAGAGCGTAACAAAAAGTGTGATCATGCGAGGCGAACGGAAGTTAAGAGGTAGATATAATTTAGGGAAGATAGAAAGAGATAGAGTTACGTTTTTTTATATTACTAAAGGGGCATGTGTGAGAGACTCTCTTTATGTCATAGCCACGTTTGAAATTTTACTTCAGTCGTATAGCTTAAAACACACTGGTTTATGTTTTGAATATTACCATTTATACGATACATAGATTTAAATTTGTATTAAGATGCTCAGATTAAGTGGATAAGACTTGGTAATTCCGTAGTCATATACGGGTCAGACAAATTGTGACATAAGCCACACCACAAAACACATTTTAGTAAGCTGACCTTAACTAACTGCCTCAAGACACCCCTGTAACATGTGTATCGAGTATTACATACGGGGCATAATGATCTCTCCATTCTTAGCAGTTCCCCAAAAGAACTGAACTAAAGAAGACGAAAACTTCAGCCTTTCCAAACCCCACAGACCTATTCAGAAACAGAAAACAAACAGTTTACGATGCCAGTATCAGCGATGAGATGCGGTCGTTAGCTCCAATGAGGCTCTCGCCAAATTGTCTGTGACGATAACTGAAACGACACACCACCTTTACAGAATAAGGAGGTTTTTAAAATCACTTAGGCTTAGTGAATAGGTTTATGGGGACGAAGTAATGGCCAGTCATCTAAGTGATAGTGGACGAAATAGGGTCTATGGTGTACTTATAGAACGTGAAAAGTATGTCTATAGGTCGATTCTATGAGGAGGTTAAGTGACTTATATAGTTTACGGTGATTTGATTTTACAAGATATACACAACTTTACGGCTTAAAATTTTTAGTGACCGGAAATTTATGATTGTTATTTATACAATTTAGTTTTGTAAATTAAAAAAAAAACTTGTGTGTACTTATGTACACGCGTTAGAAGTTATACTTCTTAATATACAACTTGAACATAGTTATCAATTTTCATACCACCTAGAACTAACGTCATGCTGTTATTTTTACGATGCGCGCGCGCGATGCGCACGCATCGTAAAAATTCACTCTCATACATTTTCATACCACCTAGAACTAACTTCATGCTGTTATTTTTACGATGCGCGCGCACGATGCGCGCATCCACTCTCATACCACCTAGAACTAACTTCATGCTGTTAAATTTTTTGGTGTCGGTGTGCGCGCGCATCGTAAAAATTCACTCTCATCATTTTTCTCCATCGCGCCAAAAGAAGTATAACTTCAAAAATCTTTAGATTTATCATCAGATAGTTGTCTAATGTCGTGAGGAAATTTGTAAGTGAAGTGTTAAAATTGCCTCGTAAGACTTGCTTATTTTTTGGTAAATAATAAAGAGGACATCGTATAACCAGATTGAGCTTTATAGCCGAACCTTGTGAACCGATTTTAATAATCTATTTTTTAATCAATTATTTGTTTAATCGTCTTTTGGAACGATCCTTAATAATAAAATATAAAAATTTTGTTCCAATAGCCAAAAAAAAATGGATTATATGCCATCTAAACAGTAATTATGCCTAGTATAAGAAGCAGCGTGGGCTGGCTTACTACAAGATGGTCCGATGATCTTGTGAGCGTCACTGAAAGTATCTGGATAAGGATAGCACAAGAGCGATGATTGTGGAAATCTTTAGAGGAGCCCTTTTCTCCAGCAGTGGACGTGCTACGGATGATGTGAAGATAGTCATGATGATACATGTCGTAGATTACTATAACACCAACACCCAATATAGAATCCAGATATGGTATGTATCGTAACTAGTTTATGGATATAGCCGTAAATACGCTTCATTATAAAAGTTATGTTGTTATCTTACGCCTCTAATACAACCTTAACTAGGTAAATAAAATCCTCATTCTAATGTATAGTAAATTATTTTAATTTACTATACAAGCTGTGACCCGCGGTTTTACTCGCGTTAAATTTTATAAATTATCACAGCTCCTCCCCCGTAGGTGATAGCGTGATAATATGTAGCCTATATGTTGACCCGACCTCTTAGTGATATTCATGCAAAATTTGAAGTAAATCCATGCAGTACTGTTTCAGTTTAGCCCGGACATACAAACAGACACACAGACAAAAATTCTAAAAACTATATTTTTGGCTTCGATATCGATTTAAAAAAATATTAAATGTGCAGCTTTGACTTTCCTATGATTTTATTATATGTATAGATAGATTAGGATGTGAGAGTCCGTAACTTTTACGGAGGCAAAATTAAAAAACAAGATATATAATAAATAAAAATAAAAATAAAAAAGGTTTTTATTCACGTAGAATTTAAAAAAGCGCTTGTAAATAGTCAGAACATGTTTGTAGTAATATAGTTGTATACATTAGATATTATTTCTAGTAACATAGATATTTTAGGTACATCTTGTATGAAAACATTTATAAAATTTATTTTATTACAGAAATGATATTTAGCTAGCTCGTATCAAGTTATTGTCAAGAGATTATGTTTAATTATCTAGTTTAAGTCTAATATTTTTACTACATATTGTCAATGGTTCTGTCTATATTAAAGGTATTATTATTATGACGGACCTAATATACATGATCAGCCTGATATCGTCCACTGTTGGACATAGGTCTCCCCCAAAAGTTTTTATAGTGTTACCATTTGGACGGGTTTGCCGTAGTCACTGCGCTTGCAAGCGAGTTGATGACCGCAGTTAGATGGTAGCTAGTACACAGATGCCGCTTCTACCCGACTACCTGGTACATCCCTACTAAGTAGATATCACTATTAGTGTTAACCCAGACGAAGATAAATGGACATGTTTAAATAAAAGACATATTTGTCTTGTACGAGGTTCGAATCCGGCACCTTATAAAGAAGGCACGTACACTGAGTAACGGCAGTTGTCTTTGCAAATACCGTCCAGAATATATTTCACTTGTAATAGTAAAAATCGTGTGCTAAATATATAAGAATCACGAAGGAATCTCCTATAATCTCTAGAAACGTGAGAATGTACAACGTGTACGGTTATACCAAAATATTATGTACGGTATTATGCACAATAAGTTATTATCACCTAAATTCCCATACACTATACCCCTACTCCAAATTCCTTACAATATGGTCCAATTGAACGTTGTCTGGAAGAGATCGCTGTAATCGATAAGACCGCCAATTGTAGCTTTTTTAATACAATTAACTTTATAACAAATTGTGTTCTGTAAATGGTGTACAATAAAGTGTATTTATCTTATCTTATCCCTCAGTCGCTTTTTACGAATCCCACGGGATGGTACGAAGTGGCTCTAGTATTCTTTCCGGGTTGGAAACAATACGGCTAATAAAATAATAGAATATATCATGTTTTTAGACTTATCTACTTTTTGATTTGTTGCACACCTACTATTTTTAAAATAATTACAGCTCCTATCCATCCAAAGGTTGTCTGGAAGAAATCGCTTGATGCGATGAGACCGCCCATTGTACATGATTGTGTTATTAGTGTCCTATGAATTTGTCGTGTGTGAGTGTGTACAATAAAGAGTATTCTATTCTTTTCTATTCTATAATATAATAAAAACATAAAATAAATATAAAATAATAAAAGGAATATAACCACGAGCTATTCAAATAATTCCCACGGAAATCAATATCACCAATTCAACAACTTTACACGTCAAATCGATATCCGTATCAAGTCGATTCGATTCTCGATCTTTCTCGTTTTACCTTCGTATCGATAACGTCAGGTGAGATCAATCTGCGGGGAACAATCTATCCCTTTTCAACGCCAATCTACTATGAAATATTTCTTGTTCCGGAAAGTACAGTCTGATATCAACTTTGTTATATCGGCGAGGGTACTGAGATATTAATAGTGGTTTAGATAATATATTATGTTAATGCTATGCCTTGGTTATTCTCCAGACTAGTTCATAAAATATTATGTTAAAATATAAAATCAATATGTAGTGTTAATATTTGCCAGTTGTCGCTAATTGTCAGTTTAATCATGCCGGGATGCAATTTGCACCGCCCTCCCGCCAGCAAAAATGTGCACATGCAAGAAGGACAATATGAAGAAGCAAATTACATGCGCCAGTACGATACCCAACACGTGTTTCAGTCCTCCACGGACCATTCTCAAGGGCTCCTAACTCGTAGAGTGCTTTTTCATATTGCCCTTCTTGCATGTGCACATTTTTGCGGGCGGGAAGGCGGTGCAAATTGCATCCCGGCATGATTAAACTGACAAATAGCGGAATTAACACTACATATTGATTTTGTTTTTTTAATGCTATAGATTTCTGCAAAGTAATGCCTAATAAATAAAATATTATGTTACTTGTGCATAGAGAAAAACTAGATTTATGGTAATTTAACCTAATTGTATAGGATGGAACTATGTATATTTGTACATTTCAGGGAAACAAAGCGCACCCAAGCTCTGAATAACTTTATACATGGCAGATGATATCACACAAACAGTTAACCTGTCCAGATATCTAACCCGAAACACTAGGGTGCCAAGGCACTAGCGAGGAGACAAAATTAACCATTGCGCCAACGCGACAACAATACAATGCACGTGCACGACTACGACTGCACATGTGGCGCAGCGGCTAAGGCAGTCGCCTCGCCGCTTCGTGTCGCGGGTTTGAGTCCCACGCCGGACAACTATTTGTGTGACCCATAAATAGTTGTTCTGAGTCTGGATGGAATTTGTGTCCGTCGATTATATGTTTGTAAAGTACCCCGCGACACAGGGATTAAATTGCCTAGTGCGGGCGTTGTCTTTAAAAAAATAAACAAAAAAATATGTTTTGGCTGTTTTTAGATTTATGTACACCGTATTTTTGAATTCCATTCTAATACTTACTTGTAAATATGTCCAAATAGGATATGGGGTACCGTCTCGTCCACTCCTGCTTCACAGGTGCAAGATGGGTTCTCCTTACTACATTTGAATCTGAAGCAGGTACTCAGAGAACCCACCATGTCCCGTCAACATTTTGGTGGTCATACCATTTGGCTGAAAGTGCGGGCTTTGTATTTAAAAAAAATAAACTGCAGTTAAATTAATTAAATCATTAACAATTTAAACAGTGGGTTGTTTTTATGCAATTTGTTTGATTGATGATTTGAATACCCAATCGAGATAAATTAGACCCGTATATAACCTAACAACTCTTTTACAATTCAATACGTAATAACATGATTCTTCAAAACAAAGTTAAATGTTCCATCTCGACTTCTCACCGGGGGAAGGGATAAATAATTTAGTGTGATCCGAGTAGATCGGATCGGAACAAAGAGGCGTTATCGTGCGGAGCAGGCCACCCGCCCGCCCTACGTGCATGCGAGGGCGGGAAGTGATAAGGAGTTAGTACAATCGTTATTGAAAAATGTGAGAAAATTTTAAGTATTCACACATGGTATGTAGACTTCACGGAGACTAACCAACAACACCAGAACTGGTTAAAGTGCATGAGTGATTGCGGAATTAATAGCTAGATGCTCTAACTGGTCCGTGAGTGATTGGCGAGGTTAAGTAACTAAGCTCGCGGTCAGTCCATAGATGGGTGACCGCCAAATTGGTTTAATTTCTGAGCATCTCCGTGCTTCGGAGGGCATGTTAACCTGTCAGTCTCGGTTGTAGTTACTAGACGACAGTCGTCAAACCATGTCAGAGGCCTACTGGGCAGCTTGAACAAATCTGACACTAGGGTAACCACTGCCCATACGATAAGGAAGCAAGCAATACTAATTGTATACTTAAAGGTCAGCGTATTATGTAAGGCGTAGGTACTGTCCTAGTCTAGCTGTTTCTAGTTTAAAAAACAGCCTTCTTAAACTCTTGACCATAGTTTTTTAGTCATGTATAAATGACTAACAAAAAGGTACCTAGCACGACACAGTTCGACTATATTGTAATGGTTATAAAGTCATGTTTATATGTCAACAACGAGAGGTAATATTTAAAAAAACGACGACTCCACTAGGGATATAAATTTCTTCTGAAATTAAAGAAATTTTGCAATATAGGAAATAATAATAATATAATAATACCTAGGGACAATGTCACACACATCATCCTATCCCCAAACTAAGCAAAGCTTGTACTATGGGTACCAGGCGACGATATACATACTTATATAGATAGATAAATACTTAATACATAGAAAACAGCCATGACTCAGAAACAAATATTCGTGCTCATCACACAAATATTTGCACTTACCGGGATTCGAACCCAGGACCACCAGCTTCGTAGGCAGGAGCACTACCAACTAGGCTACGGTGGCCGTCAAATATTTGTAATATAGGAAACTATCCTCTCTCAACTTCCGTTCGCCTCGCCCGATTATACTTTTCAGTAACGCTCTCGTCACGCATTCACCAGCTTACTCCCCAAATAAAAGCGTGCTCAAAGAAATTTCAGATGAAAAGTTTTCAATTCACGGATACTTAAAAAAACAGTCAGTAATAAATTTAGTAATATCATAAGTTTAGTAAATACATAATTGCTTGTAGATATTTAGATCTGCTATTTGTATTCGATACAAATAACAGATCTAAATATAATTAACACTTAATTAATTATATTATTATAATTAATTAAGTGTTAATTCTAAATGATTAAGTTTCAGTTCAGTAATTTCTAATATTAAGATAACTTTCCCATTAAATGCAATACTAATATCATTGCAGAACTTGCAGAGTCATAAATACACGTTGGAGGATATAAATAATTTAGTATGATCCGAGCGCATGAGATAACTAATCAGAACAAAGGTAACGTTATCGTTTAGCGCAGGTCTCCCGCCCGCCCTAGGAGTACGTTCCCACTCTTATACACGATACGTTATTGGGAAAAAGAGTATTTTCAGATTGAATTTTTTAAAATACTAACAGTGCCTCGCGGTTTCCACCGCCTTAGTCTTTATAAATCATAGCTTATGTGTTTTTCGTGTATATAATATAAGCATAAAAGTTTCATCAAAATCCGTTCGGTAGTTTTTGCGTGAAAGAATAACAAACATCCATAAAATAATAAAATAAATAAAATAAAAAAGGTTTTTATTCACGTAGAATTTAAAAAAGCGCTTGTAAATAGTCAGAACATGTTTGTAGTAATACAGTTGTATACATTATTATTTCTAGTAACATAGATATTTAGGTACATATTGTATGAAAACATTTATAAAATTTATTTTATTATAGCATTGATATTTAGCTAGCTCGTATCAAGTTATTGTCAAGAGATTATGTTTAATTATCTAGTTTAAGTCTAATATTTTTACTGGTTCACAGTGTCAATGGTTCTGTCTATATTAAGGTATTATTATTATGACGGACCTTGTGTTAATAACGACGGTCGCGCTTTAATGCTACCACCGGATCCAATGCGCCCCAACTGAGAAGCCCCATACATCCATACTAGTGAATAGCAGGATTTGTCACAACAATTTTATCGAATTGAGTTTGTTTTATATATTTTGACGTGTATGAAAAACTATCTGATATGGAAGGCCGTGACTCAGTTGGTAGTGAACCTGTCTTCATATCCAAATGTTGCGGGTTCGATTCTCACAGAAGACAAATGTTTGTGTGAACATGTCTATTTGATTTAGTTTGGGTGTTTTCTGTGATATGAATATGTGTGTATGATAGCAGTGCAAATTCCCAGAAGTTACTTTTGATGCGAAACTTTAAAAAAAAACTAAGATGAGTAAGAATTATATCTTAAAAAAATCGCAATCAGCATGAAGGCGTCATGGTAGTAGCGAATCGCCAGTCTTTTGAAGTTTATATAGAAATATTTAAGTAACTATAAAACACTTTTTCTAATTATGATTTGAAAAAAAGCTTACTACCTAAGCCAGTCCTAGGAGGGTTTAACCCAGCACCATGCTGGGTTAAACCCAGGACCATGCAACTTTCTCTCAGATAACTAGGTATAATAAATTAATAGGTTAGGTAATAGGTTGTTTTACGATGTCAATACTTACGTAATGATGTAATTTGTGTCCGTCTATTATGTTTATAAAGTACCCCACGACACTGGGATTAAATTCCCTAGTGCAGACGGTGGCTTTTTAAAAAAAACAAAATAAAATGTTTCAGCTAATTATTATAATTAAACATAATTTATGTTCGGAAATGTTAACAGAAATCTTGCATTAATCTATTTATGATCAGTATATGTCAATTACTTCGCATCCCCTGTATGAACTTGCAACTTGCAAATTATCGTATCGATATTAATTGATTTATATGGTTTAACGAGTTTTGTCTCGTGGAAACACGCCACCGACCAAGGGATCGCAAAATCCTTGGTAAATGAAAATCTTATGAAAATGTGATACAATGTATTACGAACAGATAGCCGTGAGATATAGAATGATGGAGTGTTTGGGAGACAGGTGGTAAATCTTACACAGGGTGTGTGAGTTGATCGACGTGTAATAGCCTATGTATGGGTGGATGTTTTCATTTATTGGCGAAAATAAATGGATATGGACCTCGATAAATATATACCGATCAATTAGAAAAATTTACTGTCTCACTTTGTTTCTATTTAGTTTAAAGTTTCAAGCAATATACAGTCAATATTACTACGGATTTTCTTTTAGAATAAGCCTAAGCAGAACACGTGTCTGTTGAATAATTTAGAAACAACTCACAATTAATATTTTAAAGAAATAAAATTATGTAATTTTAGATTCTATCCCTAGAACTATACTGCTGATATAATTGTGTAATGAAAACAAATTTAGTTACCTATAAGTTTCTACTTAGTTCAAAATTACCATGTCCTGAACGTGGAGTGGGAAAAATTGGGCATTTGGCACGCATATACTTTAATAAGATTTATATGCATTACGTTAAAGACAAATAATATTATGTTTTAACATTCAGTTTGGCAGTGTCAAAAGCATGGTACTGTGTTTATGTAATTAAAATAATTTACTTCTAATGTCTAATAATATGACGGTCACCGTAGCCTAGTTGGTAGTGCTCCTGCCTACGAAGCTGGTGGTCCTGGGTTCGAATCCCGGTAAGTGCAAATATTTGTGTGATGAGCACGAATATTTGTTTCTGAGTCATGGATGTTTTCTATGTATATAAGTCTTTATCTATCTACTTAAGTATGTATTTCGTCGCCTGGTACCCATAGTACAAGCTTTGCTTAGTTTGGGGCTAGGATGATCTGTGTGACATTGTCCCTATATATTATTATTATTATTAATAGCTTTCTGCACTCTTTCTTCATTTGAACTTTAACTATTCCAAATTTCTTACCCCTCCATCCGCACAATTATCCTTAAAAGGGGTCCAGGGTTTTTGCTTCACGAGTTAATATTACGATGCTTTTCCAAATAAATAAAGTGTTTTTGTAACATTTGGCTCTAATTGTGCCATAATGTTTCTAATCCTGACCCCAAGCCTGTAAACATTGAAATTCATGTTTGTTACGTAAACTTGATAGATTTTTATAATAGGTTGTGTTTTAGTTCTATTTTGATTATCAAATTGCTTAATTTTTGAACCACATACTAAACTTGGCAATCTAAATTAATTAATTTTACAACTATCTCCACATCCAGCTTTCCAAAGCCTTGTAATCAACTCATCAAAAATCGTCCACAAACTCCCAACTATTATCTATTGCCAGACAATTACACCGATCAGAGATCTCTAACCCCCTGATATACTACCAGGGGGATCGGGTGGGAGGGGGTGAGAGGGGAGTGGGGGTTATCAGTGATTTTCGCACCATTAACCGTCGCGATACAGTCGGCACTCCATATAGGGTAAGTTTCGGTTTAATTGATGTACAGGTGAGTCAAGTGGCTTTTCATGTCCAACTTACTTCGATTTAAAGCTGAGGTGGGTTAAGTACAGCATTTGACTGGAATATGGCCTATTTTTAAGTCATTGGGCCTGCTGGCGTGGTTGGCAAATGTTTGCCTTTCACAACGGAGGTCGTGGGTTCGATTCCCACCCAGGACAGATATTTGTGGGAATAAGCAAGTCTATTTGCCATGAATCTGGGTGTAATTATCTATATAAGAATGTTTTTACGAAAGAAAATGAGTACATATAGTATTTCAGTTATCTTGTTTCCATAGTACAAGCTCTGCTTAGTTTGGGATCAGATGGTCGTGTGTCCCATCCCAGGATGTCCCAGGGTATATTATATTATAACTAAAGATTATATGATCTTTGGCTACTAGGAAATGTAACTATATCAACTGATGGATTGACAGTGTCATTCATCGTATAAAATGTGACAGAATGGTGTGAGGAGACCGGTAATTGATGTCTAATAACTACGCTGGAACTTATACCTCAACGTACCCTCGAAAGCACGGATACGCTCAGATATTGAATGGGCCTTATTATTTTATTGTTAAGGTCGGTTATTCTATGCAAGGTTGATATAGATGAGCCTTTAATCGTAGTACTAGTTCTTTCTCCCGCTTTTATAATGTTTATATTTAAACTAAGTGATCTTATTTTTATGACGTAACCACATCTTGGTGTTTAGTTTACCAAATAAAGAAGAGATAGCCCATTAGTTAGGCCGTTGGACTTCCCAAAGGCTAGTTAGTCTCCATTGGTACTGGCCACCACTGAAATTTAGAATTCACGTGAGTCTTAGAAAATAATTAGTTATCTTGTTTATTTATTTATTCATTTATTACAGATATCTTATTGCTAACAGATAATTCCAAGCACAATAAGTGATACAATCATAATAATTTATATACATAATCTATAGGTACTATACTATACTAGGTATAATAAGCTAATTAATTAACCATGTTAAAAAAAATAAAGTGAAAAGTTTTCTAATATTATGTATCTACTGCATAATATAAGAAAAACATAAAATTGTAATAAGAAGTTACTGTATACTGCTCTCAATAGTCAATGCCTCAATGTGACGTCCTGCAACGGTTAGTTGTATATTTGGAGAAAGAAACCATCGTGAGATTCTACAAAATGTGCTTGATAGCATGTGAAGTCTGTTCCGCACTTGGCCAGCATGCTGGACTATGGCGTATGCCCTCTCATTGTGAGAGGTGGTCCTTGTCCGACATTGGGACAGTAATAGTTTGCATCATCAATCTGCTTATTTTCTTTTCTAAATGTAGATTATCTTTGAAAGTAAACTATCAGAAAGTATCAATCAAAAGTAATTAATAAATATCTGGGGACAACTAACACACTGCCATCTGATCCCAAACTAGGCAGAGCCATCGCAAGCAGACTACTCGTAAACAAACATATCATCATCATCATCATCATATCAGCCTAAAGACGTCCACTGCTGGACAAAGGCCTCCCTCAAAGATCTCCACAAGTGCCGGTCTTGCGCTATCCGCATCCAGCGCTTTTCAGCGACCCGCACAAGATCATCGGTCCATCTTGTAGGGGGCCTGCCCACGCTGCGTCTTCCGGTTCGTGGTCGCCACTCGAGAACCTTTCTGCCCCAGCGGCCGTCGGCTCTACGAGCTATGTGCCCAAATAAACATATATTAAAGATAAATTAAGCCGTGAGGTTTCTGACCTAAAACAATATCAGGGACACCCCATACCATCCCGTAGCGACTAAATGCGCCAACTCGCATGCCAAGCGCGGTAACAACGAACCCTCCCAAATGGCAACGTTATAGTACAGACGCCAGCACATCAAGCTGCCCCAAACTGTCAAATTTCCCCATTGGAAAGTGAACCTTATACTTTTGTGATAAAGTTGAAAATCTATAAAAGAAATTTGACAGATTGGGGGAGCTGGATGTGCTGGCGTCTGTACCTTTGGAGGAGGCCTATATTCAGAAGTGGACAATATCAGGCTGATGATATGACACCCAGACACATAAAAAATAATCATGATCATCCCACAAAGAATTGTCCTCGGTGGGGATCAAACCTAAAACCTCTGGATTCTTTTTTTTTTAATCCTACTTTTAAGAAGGAGCGTGTGTCTCTCTTGACGTGGACAAGAACCATAGTTTACCTCTCCGTTTTGTTTAGGTTTGTCAGGATTGTTGGTCAGTAGAATAGGTACTTAATATTGTTTTCTTCTATGATTATCTTTATTCAAATATTCCTTATTTTCTTGCTCTCCTTCTGCAATGCCTATTTATTGTCATAATAGATACTCTTACAGCTGTTATTTTAAATGCTTTCTTGTCTTACTCCAATTTAAATTTTTATTGTAAGTTTTTAGATAATAAAGATGGCAAAATGATTTTATGTATATGTATTAAAAAAAAAAAATTGTTTCAGGGATTTAATTTTTTTTCGAATTATGATTATCAAGAAATTTTAACCTCTGGCTTAGCTCTCAGGGTCACTAACCACTAGACTAAAACGCCATTTGTTTATCTAATCAGAGTCTAAATATTTTTATAAGAAAGTGGGCTAATCATTAGTCGAACAAGTTGACTCACATTAGTTACAAAGTCACTATCAAGCGCATAGTATCGAGCAATCAACAAGTTTACAGTTTGGCCACCGCCACGTGCTCTATCGCGTTACGATTGCTTTAAACATAACATTACATTATTACAGGTGCACTTATAATATTACACTATATACTCGTAGTAATGAGATAAGAAATACGACACTACGTCCAGATATAAAGACATTCTAAAATTACCTCGAATAAAATTAGAGTTATTAAAAAACGCCTACTGCATGGCTATTAAAATAAAAATAAAATAAAAAAGGTTTTTATTCACGTAGACTTTAAAAAAGCGCTTGTAAATAGTCAGAACATGTTTGTAGTAATATAGTTCTATACATTATTATTTCGAGTAACATAGATATTTAGGTACACGTTGTATGAAAACATTTATAAAATTTATTTTATTATAGCATTGATATTTAGCTAGCTCGTATCAAGTTATTGTCAAGAGATTATGTTTAATTATCTAGTTTAAGTCTAATATTTTTACTACATATTGTCAATGGTTCTGACTATATTAAGGTATTATTATTATGACGGACCTTGTGTATTCAATTATATAACCACGTGCCAAGGGATATTAAGAAATTAAGAGATAAAGAATTTAAAAATAAATTTTTTGACTTCCTTCTGAATAAAAAATATTATAATACCTACTAGAGACTTGTTAGATAATAGGACACTCAAAATATAATTTTAATTATACCTAATATAAAAATAACTTTAAACAATGGCTTCCCATACTTCTTTTATTATAGTAAAACGGAGTGAATAGGAACACCTGGTGAATAGCAATAGGGACTCTATCCATACATAAGGAAAATTTTGTTGCTGTTGATTTTCACCCCGGTGATTCTAATCACCCCGTTGTAAACTACTGATTTTGTGAGGTAGAGTATTCCACAGAAGAATAGATAAAGAAAGAAGGGTAAAGAAAGTCATAGTCATGGATACTGAAGCATGAGAGGGAGAGAGAGAGAAAATAAATATTATGTTAGTTCGCTTTATTATTATATTAAATAAAAATATAATTAAGAGAATACTTATAGTAGTAACTACATATAAAAAATTTAAAAACTGGGTTCAAAACACTTAGTAATTAAATAAACAACGGCATCCATCATAAAACTTAATTTAAGTTAAAACTGATAGTACGTTAAGAATGTCACGCAATTAATTTAGGTTACCGTTTCGAACCTTTCAAGAGATCATCTTCTGGTAAAAAGTGACGAGCTAGATTTATATGCTCAAGCTTAAAGGTGCCACCCAAAATCGTCTGGGTACTTCGAGAAAATATTTGTATTTTAGTATTATATATATTTAATCAAAATGTTAAAATTAAAAAATGAAACGAAAAGCGTTTTTTTCTGCATATATAAGTATGTTACAAAAATAATACTACTGCCAAACTGTATAACAGTTTGTTGGCAGATGTAGGTCCCTGCTTCAAATAACTAAACTAATCGTTCAATCAATATATTCCACCAGACTAAGATAAAAAAGCAACTTTAAACTTTTATTAAACCAATACATTAAATTTATATTATTATTGACAATTTCCATCAGATATGTTCCTAACCTCTTTATAAATGTGTTTTTTGTTTTGCACTCATTTTCTTCAAAAGGAAGATCATTATAAATCGTCGGTACTAAAAACCTTCTGCACCTCTGTCCATGATAGTTATTATAATTGGGAACTGCAAATCTTTTAATGACAAAATGACATCCATCTTGAATAAGACGTGATATAAACATTGCTCTACTACCATGCGTCATACTTAGTTACTTA
This sequence comes from Pseudoips prasinana, assembly GCA_951640165.1. Taxonomy (NCBI): domain Eukaryota; kingdom Metazoa; phylum Arthropoda; class Insecta; order Lepidoptera; family Nolidae; genus Pseudoips; species Pseudoips prasinana. Next base: position 36,152,538 of record OX621237.1, on the reverse strand, counting down.
AATAGTTATCACTGTTTATCGCAATGACAGACAGACATACGCAATTGAATATATTAACTCATATCTATAGCAGTTCAATATCAATGCCTGTTTGTTGATGGGATTTGTTACAATCCATATGCGGCGCGGATTACTTAAGAAATATGAGATGAGTTAGGGTTGAATTTAGATGAGTAAGTATATAACAATATTAATATCCTTCTGATTGAATATTGGACATGGCGGCCGGTCTCAATGAAGACAAGCCATGTGCGCGTGACATATTATAGTGCACAAGTGTGTGCGCAAAGTGTGTCCGATGGGACGACTAGCGATACGACCGGAAAGAGGTCAGGTACAGGACCAATGGCCGGGGCTGTAATACCGTCAACTCCCAGAATTCGGACTGATAGGCTGATACTACGTAATTTTCTTAACAAAAAAATCTCAAAATTACTTTTTGTCCCCACCCAGGTTTCACGTAGACTTTAAAAAAGCGTTTGTAATTAGTCAGAACATGCTTGAATTAATATAGTTTACTAAATATACATAGATATTTATTGTATGTTACATATAGCTTTTTGGATATGGGCCTTGTATGAAAACATTTTTGATTCCCTTATATATTTGTAAATACATAAATATAAAATATATTATACATGACACCCAGGCACGGAAAAAATAATCGTGCTCATCACACAATAATTTGCCCTGGCTGGGATCGAACCCGCGACCTGCATATGTGGTCACTAACCACTATATCAACACGCCAGTCATTATGGTATTATGTTCGTAATTCTTTTCAACAAGAAGTTAAATTGAAATACCTATCCTCTTACAAAGTTTATCAAAACATTGCTCTACCTGTTACATAAAGCCTCTCTGCTGACCATACCTATGATATCTAGCTAGAACCACTAAGTACCAGATATTCAAGTCATTCTCCCTATCTCTGTTATATCCCTTTATCGAGAAACATCTATAAATATTAAGTGATCTGGTAAATATCTACTAATATTTGTAACCAGAAATCTGCCCGTTACTTGATACCGTCATACGAGTACCAGTTGTCCTAGTTTGAATACATAACACTTATTGGGATTCAGCGTACAAGTAAAAAAGTTTAGTAGCGGCAGAGAGCGTGAAAATTGACGGTGTTACACTCCCGTGGCTAGGAAAGCACCTAAAGCCGTCGGATATGTACATAGGTACGTGACTCTCCGGTCTCTTTTGATAGCCGTCCAATCGGATCATTATAGAACAGGAATATAAAAAAATATTGTAATATGTCCGGCGCAGAGAAACCCTGTGATCATCAGGAACTCTTACGGGTGCCCTGAGAAGTTTAGGAGTCCTGATATGCTTCTGGAGGGTGGTGGGCTGGATGGAGTGAAGGCTGCCATGGCTCACGCACAATGGTCCACATAGGGACTAAGTGCGGAAACTAAACCCACGGGTATATTGGTGGGGACAAGATGATGATGATGAGCTGTTTTGATGATGATGATTATGAGGGAATGAAACCTCTGGTTAGAAGGCAGAGTCATTAACAACTAGACCAACAGGCCAGTCAAAGAATAAGAGAATCCTTACAAGAGAAGTCGCTAGCGAAACATGGTCTACAATAAACAGCTTGTAAGGTTATCTTAATATTACGAACAGGTGTTAATGGAAGCTGCGTAGTCACCATCTTAGTATAACGACGTGTAGGACAAATTTTATTGGAATATCTCTGCCTAATACCTACTTATGAACAGGTTATGTGGGAGGACGAACTGATATTGTGGGAATCGAACCAAGTAAAAGATTTTAAGTTCTAACGGCTTAGTAATATTGCATCATGAAATATAGTGATGTTTCTTCATAAAGAAGGTTCTTATCTTACCACATATGTATCTCGCAGTGGCGTAGAGTGATTATTTGCAAGTGAAGCCAGAAGTTGCTGTGTGGTTGACGGCAATATCTCCACCCCAACTCACCCCGAGGGGGCGTAGAAGTCGTCCCGAAGGAAAGAGACGCTGTCCAAAGCAACTAGGCCTGCGGTCAGTCCATCGATGGGTGACCACCAAAGTGGTTTAAATTCTGAGCTTCTCCGTGCTTCGGAGAGCACGTTAAGTTGTCGGTTTTAGTCATTAGACAATAGTTTTAAAGCCATGTCAGAGGCCTACTGGGCGGCTTGAACAATTCTGACACTATAGTAACCACTTCCTTTCTTTCCTTATTTTTCTATAGAATAAATAATAATAATTGACCATTATACTGCGATCTTATTCTCTATGTACTATGCCATTATACTGCGATCTTATTCTCTATGTACTATACCATTATACTGCGATCTTATTCTCTATGTACTATGCCATTATACTGCGATCTTATTCTCTATGTACTATGCCATTATACTGCGATCTTATTCTCTATGTACTATGCCATTATACTGCGATCTTATTCTCTATGTACTATGCCATTATACTGCGATCTTATTCTCTATGTACTATGCCATTATACTGCGATCTTATTCTCTATTTACTATGCCATTATACTGCGATCTTATTCTCTATGTACTATGCCATTATTCTGCGATCTTATTCTCTATGTACTATGCCATTATACTGCGATCTTATTCTCTATGAACTATGCCATTATACTGCGATCTTATTCTCTATGTACTATGCCATTATACTGCGATCTTATTCTCTATGTACTATGCCATTATACTGCGATCTTATTCTCTATGTACTATGTCATTATACTGCGATCTTATTCTCTATGTACTATGCCATTATACTGCGATCTTATTCTCTATGTACTATGCCATTATACTGCGATCTTATTCTCTATGTATTATGCCATTATACTGCGATCTTATTCTCTATGTACTATGCCATTATACTGCGATCTTATTCTCTATGTATTATGCCATTATACTGCGATCTTATTCTCTATGTACTATGCCATTATACTGCGATCATATTCTCTATGTATTATGCCAATATACTGCGATCTTATTCTCTATGTATTATGCCATTATACTGCGATCTTATTCTCTATGTACTATGCCATTATACTGCGATTGCCTACCCGTCTGCCACGAGCATATCACTTGGACCTCCTGACCCTCCCAAATGATGGACACAACTCCAGTGTGGAAATCTATTGGGAAGGCCTTTGTTCAGCAGTGGACACTCCTTCGGCTGATATGATGTAGCCCGATGCATGAAGAAGTACCAATGAACATATGCAAAAAGACTTTTCTGTTTGTGTTCACCACTGATATTGTATACCACTGATATGTCGAACTTACTTTAAGACTCTCCATCCATCTGTCTGTAACCATATTTTTTGGGAATTAAATACATTTGGATTTGAATTTGATAGCGGACTGAATGCTTAGTGGTGTCATGAGCGGAGTAACGGAATAGAAAGTGCCCCTGTGTTGGCGCACGCAGGCTTGTGCAATAAAATATGTCCCGCGGAGATGGCTTGTGCTAAGGACACCACACAACGGATATACATGTAATCTGGAACATTATTCACACACGGTCATCTAATCCCAAACTAAGCAGAGCTTGCACTATGGACACCAATCAACGAATATATTATATGTAATCTGAGACTTTATTCACACATGGCCATCTGATCCAAAACTAAGTAGAGCTTGTACTATGGACACCAAACGACTGATAAATTATACGTAATCAGGATCATTATTCACACACGGCCATCTGATCCCAAACTAAGCAGAGCTTGCACTATGGACACCAAATAACGGATATGTATGTAATCTGGGGCATTATTCACACACGGCCATCTGATCCCAAACTAAGCAGAGCTTGTACTATGGACACCAAACGACTGATAAATTATATGTAATCAGGATCATTATTCACACAGGGCCATGTGATCCCAAACTAAGCAGAGCTTGTACTATGGAAACCAAACAACTGATATACCACCTTTTTCTCTTGTAAATACATAGCCAAGTACTTATATAGATCCCAGTTCTAAATTGAAATGTAGGTTTTGTTTTCCATAAAATGCTTTACAGTAGAAATATAGTTAGATATTTGAATGTACAGTAGTTAACAAAGAGTCTATTAATGGATCGTTTATCTATATTATCTTATCCGACTATCAGTGCTCTCAACATTTGTGAGATACGAGATGTTAAGATAAACATTCTATATCGTTATCTAGTTTATTTATAAAGATTAAAGTTAATTCACATCTACTCAGATTGCGTATCATGTTCTGAGTGTGATGCTTAGAGAATTAAACGCAATAGTTTATAAATAATACAGTGCAATAAAACTATTAGAAACTCTCGTGACACTACACCAATCTGTTGTACTTGCCGACCGAGAGTACGACCGCGAACGCTAACGTCCTCCATGACCTGTGTTTGCGCATACACTTGTGTACATGTCCTGCGTAGCTGGCATGTCTCCGTTGAGATTGGCTGTCGTAGCTTTTCTATTATGTGATAAAGGTATTTTTGTTTAAGGTGAACTAGAATCCCTTGCTGCGTGCACGATTTTATTCCTAACGAAGAAGTTCCTTTTACTCCAACTTCTATTACGGCACATTACTCAATCTCCACAGAAAAAAAGGAATCTACTTATTTTTGCATACCTACATAGCTATATAGATCATCTAGGCGACTGAGTTCCTCTTTCCTAGACATAATACATAACCAGATGTATGCATGTATATTTTACTCCTGAAACACCATGCTCTATAAATTACACCAAAATCTTTGAAGCCATTTTTGAGAGGTCATTCTAATTTAGGTATATATTAATATTAGCTATTAGAGATCGTATTGATCGATATTCGACCATTAAGGTTCTATTTTCAAAGGCTATTGACATTAAAGACAAATTTAATAATATTAATCTGTTCCCAGTTTTGACACTCAGTTTGTCAGTGTGTCAAAAGCATGGTGTTGTATATAAAGTTCTTTTTTATTTAGGTAATTTACTTCTAATGCCTGTTATATTAAATGTTAGCTTTCTGTTTCTGCACACCTTGTCCATTAACGTTAACTGTAAATTCTTCCAAATATCATACTCCTCGGTCCGCGCAATTTTCGTAAACTGGGGTACAAAGTTTTGCTTTACGTATTAATATTGTGATATTTGTACTTAAACAAGTGTCAAAATTCGAATATTGCGTCGGTTTTCTAACATCTTTTTCCAATGAAGTAAGTTAGTTTGAATAATACGCATTAACATTTCTCCAATAACAATCCTAAACTTACTGCCACCTTTACACCTAAGGGTACTACTATATTGAAAATTCCATTCCACTTCTGATCGAAATGATACTTTAGTATTTAATCTCATCCATTATAACAACGATATGAACTGACAATCTAAAATCCCCCAGTTTAAATCGCACAAAATCCGCAACCCGGGAATCGAACAGGCAACAAAAGGCGGCGACACCCGCCCTTATATTTATTGCAAATTATGACCGTTATCCGACAATCTTCAGCACTCGATAATGGACTTCATACGGACGCTGGAATTATGAGGATGGGACTCTTAGTTAATATTTAATGGAATTGATGGAGTTTTGTTGATTAAATGACGTGATGCATCATTGCGTCATAAATATTGAGTGGAGGTGAATGAGATGATGAATATGTCACAGATGAATGGATACGAATAACTACGGTCGACAGATAATGTGGACCAATCGTTCTTAACCATAACATAATATATTTTAATTTTGCAGTATGCTGATAAAGTTCTTAACATACGCAGGGCAGTATAAATGATATAACTATACACCTTTATCACTCCGTATTAAAGCTATCCATAAAAGATTTTCTTAACATTGTTCCCAAACCATTACAATAGTTAACATAATCGATCGTAATAAATTGTTTTGTACTTTTAATTCAATCCACATACATTATAAAGAGAAAAATAGGATTTTTTAATTTATGTATTTTTTTGTCATTTTTCTAGTCTGTAATTCAGCTAGAAATGGTTTCTTTTTGCTGCCATATCTTTAAATTAATCGGAAGAAACACCCAGCGTCTCAAGAACTGAAACAGACTAAGGATACAGAAACATACAAGCTAATAACCAAAAACTATGTCTTCTACCTAGAAAATTATATAACTAAGTGTGTCTGACATTTTCATAAAAAGCAAAAGATTATAGTTATTTAATTACATAGATAAATTTACATAAACCCTTTAATTAACCATAATAAACAACACCAAGCCCTCATGACACGTGACAAGACTGTTCAAATCATTTTGCTAATTATACAAGTACAGACGCCAGCACATAAAGCTACACCAATCTGTCAAATTTCCCCTATTGAAAGTGAATCTTATGTTTTTGTGATAAAGTTGAAAATCTATAAAAGAAATTTGACAGATTGTGGTAGCTGGATGTGCTGGCGTCTGTACAACTACTGTCTTTATTTCTTTCTTCATTGGGTATTTCGCCAGTGTTATGTCAATATTACCAAAGTATATCTATATAGTTTAACTATATACCTAAGTACTAATTTACAAAAAAAAGCAGTATATATAGTATATCAGTTATCTGGTTTCCATAGTACAAGCTCTGCTTAGTTTGAGATCAGATGACCGTGTGTAAATAATGTCCCAGGATATTATTATTATTATTACCAAAGTAATGTAAAGTAGCTTCACACACACCAAAGTTACAACACATTTTTGTGTGTGTGGCGTAACTAACAGATACCGATACAAAAATTCTGTGATTGGAAATAGTGAATTTCGGTAAATGCTACAATACCCAACTGGGTCTACAAGTTCCACTCTCCTACGTCAGTATTAGGTGGTATTGTTTAAATCATATAAAAGCAATTAATGAAAATTGTTCTAATTTAAACAAACGTCTTATCCTCACTAATCAAACAGTCGGGGCCACCTCAAACCTATTGACAGAGCCGGCGTGCCGTTGATATCGACAGATTTATATGCCATTACACCCGCCTTAACTGATCGGTAGATTATTGCGATTTTTTTATTATATTCACCCCTAACGACCAGCTAAATAGCTGTGTTGGCACAGGTGATTTGATTTGGTGATTAAAGTTCGTTTTTTGGGACGGTCGAAATCTTTGCAAGGTTAAAGGTCTTTCCTCAGTTGAAGTAAATTTTTGTAAGGGTCATTATTTAGCATTTAGATCCCGCTATTCATGTTATATAATTATTTGAACAGTTATTGTAATCGGGATATTAGGTATGTTTATTAATTATTTTTACAAAGTGAGCTTTATTTGTTGCTGTCTAAAGTCTAACAAACTTTACCTTAACTGGTAGCTTGTGATTTTCTCATGTATTGTTTTGATTTGAGGAATTGGAGACAGTTTTTGGCTTGAAATATGTATTATGCGAAGTATAGGGACAATAAATACGTAAATTATTATTATAGTTTTTGTTCGATTAACATTATCATCATATCAGCAGAAAGACGTCCACTGCTGGACAAAGGGGCCCCCAAGGCTCTCCATAATGACGGTCCTGTGCTGCCCACGTCCAGTGGTTTCCCGCGACCCTTGCAAGATCGTCGGTCCACCTTGTAGGGGCTTGCCCAAGCTGCATCTTCCGGTTCGTGGTCGCCACTGAAGAACCTTTCTGCCCCAGCAGCCTTCGGTTCTACGAACGAATTTTGACGGTCACCGTAGCCTAGTTGGTAGTGCTCCTGCCTACGAAGCTGGTGGTCCTGGGTTCGAATCCCGGTAAGTGCAAATATTTGTGTGATGAGCACGAATATTTGTTTCTGAGTCATGGTTGTTTTCTATGTATATAAGTATGTATATCGTCGCCTGGTACCCATAGTACAAGCTTTGCTTAGTTTGGGGCTAGGATGATCTGTTTTACATTGTCCCCAGATATTATTATTATTATTAATTATAGTTTTTCCTAATGGTGCGCAGATATAGAGTTCAGTCGATCTCGCAAGCTTAACCACGTGCCATTTCCTCCTAATTGAAGGAAATATGGATAGAGCTGAAGAAACTAATTAATATTTATTGAACGCCAATCTACGTTATCCGTACACGATATTGCCACTGTCAAATTAGGTTTAATAATCTAAACGGTATATTTAGGACGCTGCATATACATAGATAAGATACGCGTGGAAAATGACGCTAATATTCTCCATACATTAGTTGAGCGTATTGTTATTTTGGTATACGTATCAATGAGCTTACAAACCTTAAACGAAATGACATCGTCCTGGTGCAAGAAGTGTTGGCTCAGGACGGTGTTACGTTTATGCATCAGTGGCTCACAGTGACAGAGCAGGTGTAGAGGTGTTTCGTCTGCGTTATTGCAGAATCTGCACACTCTACAGTCTCCGATGCCCACCGTGGACAGGTGTTTCCTTAGACAGCAATGTCCCGTTAACACCCTATTTACGATGCATAAGTTCCTCCTATTAAGCGCTTTATAGATAACGGGTAGAAACACTTATTTTGGTAATATAATAGAAATGCCTGGATGGACAGGTCTGTTGATGGTGATTAGAAACCCTGCTTCAGTGGTTGTGGGTAAGATCCCCACCCAGGAAAAACTTTGTGTGATGAGCACAATTATTTGTTCTTTGTCTGGGTGTAATTTATACTATACTAATTTTATAAAGAGGTAACGTTTGTGAGGTTGTGAGTTTGTGACGTTGTAAGGGGTGATCTCTGGCTCTACTAAACCGATTTTCTAAATTAATTCACCAATAGAAAGCTAAGTTACTGTGGAGTGTCATAGAATATGATTCATCATCATAATTTTTATTCATCCTGAACTTTTAACCCGTAGTATTACGCGGGACAAAGGGACAGGGACAAAAATATTTATAACGCGGAACGAAGTCCGCGGGCACTGCTAGTTTAAGTATAATATGGATGTATTTAGAACTATATAAGTATGTTTATCAGTTGTCTAGTTGCCATAGTGCAGGTTCTGCCTAATTCGGGATCAGATGGCGGTGTGTTATTTTTGTATCCGGGACATACCACATAGCGCCATCTAGCCCAAACTAAGCAAACTACTATGGATACTGGACAACGGATAGAAATATTTATTTACTTTTTTATTAATACACATACAATACACAGAGCCCCAACCGAGATGAATAGACATGTTCATGCACACAAATGTTCGTCTTTTACGGGGTTCAAGCTTTCACTACCAACTTGGTCGATCGTTATTAGGTATTTTATTTACTTTCACGTCACCTTACAGAGATAACATCTAATTATCAGTAGAGAGTTCGACCACACGCAAATAATATTTATTTACTGTTATCAAATTGCTAGTCAGACGGTTCTTTAGAGATAAAAATAACGAGTCAAAACACTTTATCAATTCTTCGACGGATTCTTAGAATGTTCGCTGTTTATGAAGCTTTTTTTGGAATAGACTAAGTATAACTACACTATACTGGGTGTTTTTACAGATCGGTAAGAGTTCCCCATGCTGCAGAGATGGGTGCGGCTTCACGTAGAAATTGAATTATTTATTACCTTGTCTGGAATAAATGTTTATTATTATTATAACGTATGCGGAATGAAGAGTTACCCTGAAGTTTACATAATCAAGGATCAGCTTGTGACCGGTGAAGCAGTGAAAGCTTCCTAAACAGACTGTAAAGTTCATGATTTTGTCTTTCTAATGCAAAAGAATTAGAATAATTCATAATTCATTACAGAAATTAATTCTAAAGAAAGAGAGCGTTGTGGTTTGGGCATTTAGAAAGAAGATTGTCAAAAATAAGTATACATCCATGATGTTAGCAAGGGAATCCTAAATTTGATCTGCCAGCGTGTATCGTTCGTAGCTTAACGCAGAGCGCATACCCCGGATTGGTAGATGTTGCAGGTTCGAGACCCGCCGGACGATCAAATTTATGATTTCCCATTTTTGAGATTAGATAAACGTTTTGCATTGCTAATAATGCTATAAAATTCAAATTCTATATAACATTGTCAAATCAAATTGATCAAATCGGAGATGTTCTTAAGAAAGGCCAGGTCAAAAGTACCCTAACCCGGCGAGCATGTACGAAAAATTTAATGACAGTTAACGAGGCAAAAGAGGTATACAAAGATGGAAATCAAATGGAAATCCGTTGTCACTGCCTACATCTCTGGAAAACAGGCGTGATTCTATGTATGTAGAGTTATTTCTTGAAAATGCGAAAATTTGAGTTGTTACAATTTTTTCAGCCGTTGTACATTGTCTTAGTGTTAGCTGTATGTTGCTTTTCTTAATAGGTCAATGATAGAGACTAACGAGTCGAACCAACTGGAGCGAAAAGGTTGTAGAGTGGTAACCCCAAACCGAAAGACGCCATGTGGGGAGGACGGAATTGAGTGGACTAACGATCATGCATAATCGCGAGAAACTAGATGCTGGCAGCGTAAGACTAGCTATTGGGAAGATCTTTGGGAGAGACTTTTGTCCAGCAGTGAACGTGATATGATGAGTTTGACAAAATTCCATCATAGAATTAAATTCCCTGCTCGTTCATACTGTATTTTGTTGACTATACCAGATAATGCAATTCTTAAATGATACCTACACTGACGCAATATCTAGATAACTGTGACCTTTATTTACATATACAAATGAACTCGTTGATAGCCACTTTCTCTTTATCTACCTGCTAGCCAGTAAGTTTTGTAACCGACGTACTTAATAGGTAAAAATTATACTTCACCAACTTACCTCTAATGTAAAACCAAAGTGATACAAATCATATAGACAGAATCACACTAATCATACTAATATTATAAAGGCGAAAGTTTGTGAGTGTGTATGTTTGTTACTACTTCACATCTAAACGGCTGGAGCGATTTTAATATAATTAGGCATGGAGTTAGCTGACACCCTGGATTAACATGTAGGTCTATAATATATAAAGTTTAAACGCGGGTAAACCCGCGGGGCACAACTACTATTATATAGGCGAAAGTTTGTGAGTGTGCGAATGTGTATGTTTGTTACTTCTTAACGTCCAAACCGCAGAAACGATTTAAATTAAATTTTGGTATGGAGTTAGCTGACACCCTGGATTAACACATAGGCTATAATTTATAAAGTTTAAGCCATGTAAAACCGCGGGGCACAGCTAGTTAGTAATACGTGGAAACGTCGTGGATTGTATAATTAACCAATGTCACCCTTATCACATTTTAGCTGTAAGATATATTGTACAATTGGTTGTTCCCTAATAAAATATATTAAAATAACTAGCTGTACCCCAAGGTTTTACCCGCGTTAAACTTTATAAAATATGGCCTATGTGTTATCCTAACTATAAAAATTTGCCTATGTTCTTTCTCAGGGTCTAGACCATCTGTATACCAAATTTCATTCAAATCCGTTCAGTAGTTTTGGCGTGAAAGAGTAACAGACAGACAGACAGACAGAGTTACTTTCGCATTTATAATATTAGTTAGGATTATATATGTATGTAGAGCCATAGACACAGCATAGAGCGCGCCGAAAATCCAAAAACCAAAGTAGTTATTTGTAGATAATTAATTGCCCTTAATATATCTAGATAAATGTCACCTTTGGTAACTAATTAAGCGTAGTATTTACAAATAAGCTCTTGATAGTTGCTTTCTCTTTATCTATGGAATAACAAGTTTATCGAGGACAATGCACTATCGCCAGTTACTCGCATCCGATAGGGTTGTTGCTATGATAGCTTTATTGTGACTGGGATTTTTCCAGGTCAGGGTGATACAGAGTTACTGGACCTCTGAGATCGACTGACGTAAGCCATCTGATCAAGATGCTGTACCATATACGTATTAAAGTGCCGCACCGAAAAAAAAATGGTTTCTTGGTCTACTTGGTTTAAACACTACCTAGAGCTCGTTACACCGTCGGTCCCCGTAATATTGAAAACAGCTGTGGATAATCACAGCTGTTTTCAATATACAGCGGATCACAGTTAGTCAGTAGCCAAATAGAATCTAATAAATTGTCTAATTATCTTTGGTTACATGTTATCCTTTATATATACTAGCTAAGTCTCGTGAGTTAAACTTTATAAATTATAGCCTATATTTTATACGGATATGTACAAGCTATACTCGTATTACTACAAAGTTTCATCAAAATCCGTTCAGTAATTTTTGCGAATAAAAGTGACAAACATCCATAGATCGATACATCCATACTCGCAAACTTTCGCATTGATAATACTAGCTGAGTCTCGCGGTTTCACCCGCGTTAAACTGTAGAAATTATAGCCTATATGTTTTCGAATACATAAGCTATATTACTAAAAAGTTTCATCAAAATCCGTTCAGTAATTTTTGCGAGTAAAAGTGACAAACATCCACAGATCGATACATCCATACTCGCAAACTTTTGCATTTATAATACTAGAGCTGTGCTCCACAGTCTCAGCCACGTTAAACTTCATGAATTATATGTGTGATTCGGATATATAAGCCATATTGCTACAAAGTTTCAACAAAATCCGTTCGGCAGATTTTGCGTAATAGGGTAACAAACACCCATACATCTATATTCACAAACTTCGGCATTAATAATATTAGTAGTTTTAGTAGGATTCTTTATGTTATACTGGTAATTGCACCACCCACTGAGAGCACGTTATCCCGTTAGTCCCTTTTGTAAGGAGCTATGATTACAAGCAGAAGCCAAATATACAGGATACTTACTATATTTTTATGCCATAATGGTAACTTTGACTATCCTGTTGGTCTGGCGGTTCACCCTAACTGCTAAGCAATGGTTTTGGTTTCTATCCCCATCCACTACAAATCTTAGGTTGATGAACATATTTGTCCTCTGCCGGGTGTAATTTATCTATAATATGTAAGTATTTCGAAGTATATAAGCATGTTAACACTTGCCTTGTATAAATTATATTTGTTGTTTTAAGGTGCTCATTTGTAAAAACTTTTAATTGGCCATCTTTTTTTTATTAATCTGAAATAAGTTTTGGCGCCAACGCGGAAAAAGACTCATCGAGGCTATGTTTTATTTTCAAAAAATGGTGTAAATTAGAGTTTTTATGTGTAAATATGGTGGATTTTTAGACATAACATCTTCGACAACGTACACAAGTGGAGGAAAGTGCGATATTGCCGTGAATTGTGATTTTCCGTGTTGTAACCAAAACTCCATAAAAGCCTCTAGTAAAGTCTCCACTGCTTTACTGGGGTTGGACAAGGACTATGTATGACTTGACTGTGACGGACTTTACTTGACAATGGCGGAAATAAATGATATAAAAATATATTTACTGAAGGCTCATAAGGCCAAAGAAGCCAGAGCCGTAAAACGGAATTAAAAAAAAATAGCTGTAAGTTTTCGAAATCTATATCTATACATATAATAAATCTGTAGAAAAATAATTTTTGTACATCAAAAGAAAATCAAAAAAAATAGCCAGGGTATTAAAGAACAACCAATAGAACCCATTTCCAGCTTTTTTAGAATTTTTGTCTGTTTGTCTGTGTGTCTGTTTGTCTGTTTATATGTTCGGGTATCACGTAAAATATACGAAAGCAATGTAGATAACTTTTATACACAACGATTGAGCGTAACTTGAGGTAACATTTAGTTTTTGTTTTATTACAATCGGTTCAGTCTATCAAAAGATATTAGATTTTAAGGTAATCATGAACAAAAATAACACACATTTCGTTACTTCAAGATGAACTAATGTTTATAGTACTAACTACCTAACTGTCCGATAGATGTCATTGTGCATATTATTATGACATCTCTTTTCTGAATGAACTAGGTTGATAGATGATGTTTATTTCGATAGATGTCGTTGTGCATTTCTTTTGACCCGCGGTGTTAAAAGATTTGCCCGTGTTTGCTGATTGCATGAGTTACGTAGGGTTTTGAATGTTTTGAATTGTTTCGAAATAAGGTCTTGGTTGCCTAGAAGTATGTCGTTGTATGTCTTTGGGCTCATTGAATTATGTAGAAGGTTGGATTTGTTATAATTTAATTTTAAACTATGGATAGTTGATTTTTATTTCGATAGATGTCATTGTGCTTGATAGTTAAATTTTATTTTGATAGATGTCGTTGTGCATTACTTTTAATAGGTGTTTAAGATTAGGGCTTTGAATGTTCCGAATTGTTTCGAAATAAGGTCTTGGTTGGCTAGAAGTATGTCGTTGTCCAAAATTGGTTATTAAAATATTCTGTTTTCTTTGGGCAAATTGAATTATGCACAAGGTTGGATTTGTTATAATTTAATTTTAAATTATAATGTCAGTCGATCGAAAGTTTGTGCTGTCGCGTCGATTCGTTTATAAAGCGAATGTACAGACGATTCGAATTTTATTGAGCCTGTCCGATTGAATGTATTTGAATGTAGTAAATTAACCCTGTCTCTCATAATTTTCTCAGCACAAATCTATATACCTACCTATGTAAAAGAGGAAACTGACTGACTGACATATCAACGCTCAGCCTGAACGGCTGGGGTTAGAGACTTGAAATTTTGCCGGTAGGTACTTTTTATGACGTATGCATTCACTAAGGAAGAGTTTTTGGAAATACTAACCCTAAGGGGGTAAAATTGAGAATGAAAGATTGTATGAAAATCCGTCATTTTTGAAGTTAAAGGCATTGAAACTTATATTTAGTAGTTCAGCTAAAAATAAAAATAAATATTTTAGAATTTTTGGAAATTCCACCCAAAGGGCGTAAAATAGGGGATGTAAGTTTGTATGAAAAGTGTGTAATTTTTTAAGTGAAAAGCATGAAAATTGGTATTTGGCTTTTCCGTTAAAAATAAAAATATGTATTTCAGGATTTTAGGAATTTCCACCCCTAAGGGCGTATAATCGGCGATGTATGTTGCGTGTGGGTATACCTATAATGGTTCTGAGTAATTTGAAGCCACCTAAACTTTGCAACGGCACTAGGCTTCAAGTCCAAACTTTGCATTGTGTTATAGAGGCTACTATTATGCCTGAATCCGCCCAGGGAGAAACAGTGTTCGTGTCACGTATTCCGTTAGTGCCAAATGATCTCCCTTTTCAGTTTGAAATACTGTAGTTCCCTATAAAAGTGTGTGTCGCGATAACCATCAACAAATGGCAAAGTCCAACTCTCAAGTTAGCTGGAATTGACTTAAGGAAGGCGGGCAGGTTCACGTGGCGTGCTCACGTGTGAGTTCATCCCACAGTCTGGTCCATGTAGTGCGAGGACCTACGTCTTTTGCTGAGCTCCGTAAAGTGGATGATATTGAAAATCCCACATACCAGTCCGCTTGCCGAGCACGCCATTTATTAGATGGAGGTCAGCATTGGGATGACGCTCTAGCGGAAGCATGCGTGAGCGATAGTCCACATCGCTTGCGACATTTGTTTGCCATCTTTTTGACCTTTTGTGCGTTATCGGGTGCTAACCAGTTATGGCAAAAGTACCATGACAAGTTTGCTGAAGATTTTATGAGACATGTACAACTAAATACTGAAGGAGAAATTCCTGACAGGGTACGTGAAATTTGTCACAACAGGTCATTATTGGCTATTCAAGAGATAGTTATAAGTATAGGAGGGACCCCGATCAGTCAGAGGCTGCGAAAATGCACAGGAGTTTGGCAATTTATTGTAAAAAATAGGCGATGGCACATACCCCGTACAAGAAGATGGAAAAGTTATTTTGATTGGTAATCTCTGCTCTTACGTTACATCACAGCAGGAGCTAATTTCTTCTGTGTTCGGATCTCCAAGGAAGAACCAGCTTGATTTCCCATGTTTGTGGTATCTACCACAAACATGGGAAATCAAGCTGGTTCTTGGGTATGTCAGCGAGCTATTTTGACTCCCCGCAATGGCCAAGCTGCGGCAATTAATTTCAAAATATTGATCATCTCATGTGTCCGGGAATAGTAAAGAATATAGCTCAATAAATACAGTTATGGAAGAAGATGACGCCACGCACTACCCGGTAGAATTTTTGGATTCCCTCAGCTCACCTGGATTTCCAGCCCAGAAAATAGTTTTAAAAATCGGTGTACCAATAATTCTCCTCAGAAATTTATGTCCTCCCAAACTTTGTAACGGCACTCGGCTCAAAGTCACAAATCTGCAGCAAAACATTATCGAAGCTGAAATATTAACAGGTTGCGGCGCCGGTGTTATTGTTTTTATTCCAAGGATACCTATAATTCCTAAAAACTTTCATTTCTCTTTCAAACCAGTGCAATTCCCAGTCAGTCTCTGTTATGCCATGACGATTAATAAAGCTCAGGGCTAGACATTATCCGTTGCGGGGGTGGATCTAAGTATTGAATGCTTTTCCCATGGTCAACTATACGCAGCTCTTTCACGCCTAAACAACCCCAATAACATTTTTGTGTACGCTCCAGATGATTCCACAGGTGAAATAAAGAAGCAGTAAATTAAATTAAAAAAATTGTTTCGGTATCCTCCCACAGCGCTTTGCACTAAAAAATACATTGTTAAGTTCCGACATCCACGCGAACGAAGTCGCGGGCACAGCTAGTTTGAAAATAAATAAATAAATGTCAGTTTTCTCGAAGCTGTAGCACTGGCTCTGTCTATTTTGGAATCATATGGCAATATGTTGTCCCAAGCTATTTAGCAACTATTTCGATGAGAGCCAACCCCAAAAGAAATGAGATGGAGGCAGGAATGCTGAGGATGGTAATACAAGGTTAGGGATTGCAGTAGTATTAGTAAGATAGGCCCAAATGCTCGTTTGTCACCCTATTATATAATAGGGAGATCTGATGGTAAGTGATCACCGACGCCCATGCCCAACACTAGAGGAGCCGCAGGTGGATTGCCGGCCTCTAAGAAAGTTTGCATAGAAGTGTTGCCGGCTTTCCACCCACCTCGATCAGCTATTACTCACACGCAAAGACACTACATAAGTTATTATTATACAGTGTTTTCGGTAATGTGGAGGTAGTGCCCCAGTTGGGCTATAGGTATAGCGAAAATGTGATATATACTTATTTAATGTTGAGAGAAATACTAAGTTCCTAATTAGCTGCGATCACCACATGTCGTATGCTACAAAAACTGGCGTAGTTGCCTATCATGCTTTCTCATTAGGGGTGAAACCATAGAAAATATTTTATTACAGAAGCAACAAGTAACCTGTTAATAGTGATTTAGTCTATATCAACATCAGCCTGATATCGTCCACGCCTGGACATAGGCCTCCTCCAAAGGTTACTATAAGGTTGCTATTTGAAGGAGGTTTGCCTTAGTCACCGCGCTGGGCATGCGAGTTGGCGACCGCAGTTAGGTAGTAGCTACTACACAGGTGATATCAGGTGATGAATGCCTAAGTCGCCTTTTACGACACCCACAGGATGGTATTATGTGTGTATATGACTATAAAATTTATGTGTTAGATACGGTTAAATATTTTAAATACGCACTATAAACGGTATTAACACTTTTTCTAAGTTAACTTATAAGTGAATTAACATACCAATGAATCCACATGTGAAATCCAAGTAGATAATCATAAAATAAAAATTGCTAAAATTGTTATATATTTGAAACAAGTAATGAACTTATAAAAATGCTATAAAATAAGTATCTATATTGTGCTGTTTATTATCTAATACTCGTATAAGTTTTGTATTACAGAACTGTAAAACAAGCAATATATAATAGTATAACAAACGGTGCATTTAAATCAAACAAAAATCCTTTCATATAATTTTGAAATCCCGTAGACCACGACCCCAAAAGCCCAAAACAAAAACGCATCAAAATGTACGTACATAAATAGACAACTGATTCTACCTGCCGTGTCATCCCGGCAAATAACAATATATTTGCAATATTATTTAAATTTAATGCAAAACAAGGATATGTCACGATGGCGGTATGGGAGATTAATTAAATTTGCTTCATTATTTTTAATAATTTAACTGTGCAATACTAAAGGGAATCTTGAATTGAACTATGCAATGAAAATATTATTTTATTGGGTCAGATGAATAATTGACACTTTCAATCATTGTAACTCTTCCGAAAATTATTAATCTTTCTTTTCTCTTTTCCTCGTATCAGAAAGTTAGCCTACCTAAAAACATACATAATGGCTGCGAAAGATACGATTCTGAATTTGTTTCATGACCAAGCCTATATCATGTACTATTGTTATTGGATACTTTTGGGGTTTGTTTTAGGAGAGTTGGATGGGACCTTCTTCTTCTTTCTCTTTTTCTTTTTTTGTGTAGGTCGTTGTAGCACCTGCCAGACATTTTTGCCTCCCACCAAAAATGCGTATTTCACCCGTTTTGTTATTTATTTAAAAAAAGGATGAGAAAGATAACTAACATAGATTTGATGGCCTATTAGTCTAGTGTTTAGGAAACCAGATTGCTAAGCAAGAGGTCGTGGGTTCGATACCCACCCAGAACAAATCTTTGTGTGATGAGCGCGATTATTTGTTCTGTGTTCGGGTGTAATTTATCTAAAATATGTATGTATTTAGAAATATATAAGTATATTTATCAGTTGCCTGTTTGATATAGTACAGGTTCTGCCTAATTAGGGATCAGATGGTAGTGTGTTGGTTGTCCCAAGATATGGACATGCATTATTTAAAAAATTTTTACCGACAATTCCTAGGTAAGCCATTTCTAGGTATGTATGAATTTTAATTGTGATCTTCTAGAAGTTGTGTATTATTACTTTCGAATTATGTTAAGATATCCGGGCGCATTGCTCATAAATTCTTTCTTTAACAGCGACTGCCGTGACATTGGCTAAGCGTTTTATGTTACGTCTACGGTGTTACGTACTGGCAAATTAAGATTTTAATTTAATGTATGTATGTAAATTATCTTCGCTTTAGGATTGTCAATCTACCGAAGTTAATTAGCTAATGCGATGTGTTTAAGCTTCCGACAAACATTACAAGATTTCTTAAGAGAACTGGGTATCATTGGTTTCTCACATATTTACAGTTTTGCTCAGCTCCAATATTGCTATGATAGCAAATATTGCTAGGACAGCATCTGTTATGTTTATATACTGCCATTCACATAATATGATGATTGTTCGATTGGCCTGTCGGTCAAGTGGTTAGTGAAGTCTGCTAAGCCGCAGGTCGTGGGTTCAATCCCCGTCCAGGACAAATGTTTTTGTGATGAATACAATTAATTGTTCTGTATCTGGGTGTAATTTGTCTATAGTATATAAGTATGTTTATTGGTTGCCATAGTACAGGCTCTACCTAGTTTGGGATCAAATGGCAGTGTGTTAGTTGTTCCAAAATATTTGTGTATTTATTTATTTATTGCCTCCATGAGGAGTGTGCCTTTTCTGTATCTATATCAAACTTGTAATTGACTAGAGGTTCATCGTTTAGGTTTTCCAGCTACTTTTGTTTATACTTTTTGCTCGTATTTTTACATCATCTTAAATTACAGACATCCCACGCCCATACTAGATGATAAACGCAACCGTATGTAGCACGTCTTATTAGTAGGTATGTGATAAGAACCTTCGCAGGTGTCATCCCTGCGTATCGAGCGAAAGTGCACCCGATATCGAACAATGTGACTCGGACGATAGCGTAACGTGATCGCAGCGTTATCGCGACGACTCCGATACAGCTCCTTGTTTTGTGTTGTGAAGAAAAAATATTGAGTGGAGATTGTGCACTTTGTACTTAGAACTTTACTGCCTCGTTAGTCTAGCGGTAGCATGTTCACCCGCAGAGAACGAGGTCCTGGGTTGAAATTCCGGGTCGGGCTAAAAGTGATTTTGGGACTTTTCTGTAATAAGAAAAAATTGTCAGTATCAGCCCGAAGTTTGGGAGTTGGCGGTATTATACCCCCGTGCCTCGGAGAGCACGTAAAGCCGTCGATACTGTAACTGACCTCTTTCCGGTCGTGTCGCGCAGCGTCCCATCGGATCATGAGAGTGATGGAAGAGAAAGTGCTCCTGTGTTTGCGCACACACTTCTGGACTATAATATGTCCCGCGCAGATGGCTAATCTATATTGAGACTGGCCGCCAAGGCCGAAATTTGGCTAGGAGGACATTATTATTATTATTACTTAGAATTTTATACTTAGTTAAGATTTTGTTTCCCCTCAGTCACTCATCAGTGGACTATAATTAACAACACATCATCATCATCAGCTTAATATCGTCTACTGCTGGACATATGTCTCCCCCAAAGGTTTCTGTAACATTGTCATTTGAAGGGGTTTGCCGTAGTCACTGTGCTTGGCATGCGAGTTGGCGACCGCGGTTAGACGGTAACTAGTACACTTGTGGTGCTGCTGCCGGATCGCCTGGTGTATCCCTTTGCAGGGCCGGAAACCACAAGTCTAATCATAATATAAATATAAAAACACGCACCTAGTCAATGCGGAACGTGTAGGTCTGGTGTTCAGCCAATTAATATTATTATTAATAATAATATTATTTTCATTGTGAGTTGTGACTGTTGATACTGGTTTTCTGGAGTGTCAGACGTGTTGGAGAAATCCGTCAGGCCACTACCAATAACCAGAAATAAGTACAACGATTTTCCAATCATAAATAATATGCAAAAAATGGTTTACACCAAAGCTTTTATAGCGATTTTCCTAAGCCCGGATATAAAAGACTGATGGTGCTTGTTACTTGTGACCTGGAACTCTCGGGTTAAGCAGTAAATTTTTTTCATATAACTGTAATTTGTCAAGTAAAAAATGGACTTGTTCATCTCACTGAACATATGCATAGAGTCAAATTAAAAGTGCTGAGTGACACAGTACTAATGGTTCCATATATAAAGTTCAACCATGATATTATTCAATCCATCATTTTAATTAAATGTTTTATTTTTTAGCCTGGTGGTTAAACCGTTGGACTATGGAGTCAGTGGTCTCAGTCAACCAAAGGCACACGCTAGCCTTATATTACTTGTAGATGTAAATGCTTAGATTTTGAAAAAATATATATTATCCAGCTGCATCATGACTTTTTTTCCGGTTATAACAATATACAACATGTAACTTAATTAACGCACACCCTGAAAATAGTTAGTTCAGAATCGTTTATTGAATCGATTTATATCATTTTTAATATAACTAATTTTTATTCTAAGAAACTAATTTAGTAAATAACAACGCACATACATGTTAAATTATGAATTCAGTGTATGTATTATGACTACAACATAATGATCTAATTGGGGTGTTTGAGGGTGTGCGTTAATTATGTTAGATGATGTATTAGATCGTCGTTAGATATTGACCTCTTTTATTTACTAACATCGATTTAATAAAGACCATTTGTTAAATATTCGTATTATTTTAAATTTAAATATAGGTTTATTATCCAACGATCCACCTATTTCCTTTAAAACCAGCGATTTAACACACCCTCCGATAATAATCGTCAACTTTTGTATCCTGGATTCGTATGCGCACCGTGTTGTGTTAATTTCCTCCACGAGACGGTCACGACCCGGGGGCGTAACGACGCTTGGACGGCTCCCAGATGGATGATACAGCAGTATGACAGGTGGGTTTTGTTTACTCCTTTATATTTTGTATTAAATGCAGCGATTGAAGTACATACGTACGACAAAATACAAAAATTCGGAGGATTCTTATTTACATGGACATGGCTTAAATAGAACAATAATTAAAACTCCTAATGACAAAACTTTTTTATGTATATAAAAATAATTGACCGAAATATACAAGGGAGGGTTTTCACCGCTTTGTTGTTGACATCCCATTCTGCCGTACGAAGCGCTTTGCTTCCTCCTTTATCATACGCACGGCTAAGCAGTGGAACACCCTCCCGAAGGACGTGTATCCAGACTCATACAACATGGGTTTATTCAACGCTAGAGTGAACAGGCATCTTATGGGTTCACGCGGTCCATCTTCGACCACATCTTCACTTACCATCAGGTGAGATCGTAGTCAAGCGCAAACCCACTCAGCATAAAAAAAAATAAAAAAAGGAAAAAACAATCAAACGTATTTGTTTTACCCCACCGTAAGGAACAGTCAGTAAGGATGTCATCCGTGGCCAGATTAATAGTTACAAACATATTCAACATTACGGTTATTTATATTAATTATAGGTACAGAATCATCTTTAAATATGATTTTCCACGCAACTAGTAGCCGTCTATGAAGTGCGTCTCAAGAAGCGAAATAAAAAATTTAGTTTTAAATATCTACAAGTTGTATACTTCATCTCCACGTTAAAATATTATCTGCTAACAAAAGCTGGTCCAGATGCAAAAGAAGCAGTGCAAAACAGCAGCTCCCGAATTCCAAAGTCCAAACTTTAAAGTCCAACATCCAAACTCCACAAAAACCTTCACGATAAACTCTTATTTCGATCCCCCGATGCAAGTACCAGCAACAGAGAATTACCACACCAACTGAAAATGAAATCAATGCAGCAAAGAGTTGTACAGCAAAGTTTTTAATCTGCTTCAATTCAAATGCGCCACATTATGTGCGACGTCGCATTGAAACAATAGTTAAGCGAGCTTAAACATGTGAAGTGGGCTATCTCCTGTATTGTACAACTTTGTACTGTTCTCTTCTTTTTCCTGGGAGAGTATTATGTAGGAGCTGGGATTATTACATACGTGGTGCTCCTAGTCAATATCAACTACGTTGGTGGCCAATCTCAACAGAGACTAACCAACAATGTGGGACATCTTATGTTGGTATGTATCAAAAACAGGTGCCACCTTTATTAATAATTATAATAATATCCTGGGACATTATTTACACACGGCCATCTGATCCCAAACTAAGCAGAGCTTGTACCATGGAAACCAGATAACTGATAAGCTACATATAATACTTTTTTTTTGTAAATGCATACTTATATAGATAAATTACACCCAGACTTAAGACAAATATCTGTCCTGGGTGGGAATCGAACCAACGACCTCCGGCGTGAAAAGCAAGCATTTTCCAACCACGCCAACAGGCCGTTAATGAAGATGGATTCCTCCAATAAGGCTATAAACCGACAAGGCTGAGGAATGATCAGGTACGTTCCATCTCGCACCTACAACACCTCTTTTTAACCACGCAAAAGAGGAGGTTTATGTATTTTAGTGCCCATATTAGAATTACATACTGATACAGCATCTACTATACAACTTTGTATGTTCTCTGGAATAGAATCTCATTTCAGCGCTCTCGCTGACTGGTCATTACATTTTCAAATGTAGAACATAATAGTTTACATAATTTGTATATAGAAGAAGATGAAGTTTTGAATTAGTATACAGTAGAATGAGTTATCTTTATACCAACGTGTCTAAACATACCTTCAATCAATACCATTTATTTTTTACTCCATATTCATAATTGTTTTATTATCCAATAAGATTCCCTTGAATACTCACCGTGCAACTGTCATCTCCCATATAACATTTTTGCTTTGGAGATTAACTATCATTACGTTCCAATGGATAGAAAAAGTTTATAGAAATAGAAATTGTTAAAGTGGCATAAGGTTATTTCATTATTAATCAGGCAGTGTACTACTGACAGTAGAGTCAATTGTAGAAGTGTAATCCACATTAAAGGGCAGCTCATTAAATACATTTATAAATTACAAGTAATATTAGTGTTAGTGGTACCTACCTTCTCACCATTACTTCAGGTTGTAGGTTACTTTTGCGATAATACTGCACTTGCACTTACCTGCAAAAAAACAAAAGACTGTCAATGAAATCACAATTGAAATGAAAACAAAGAGTATGTAACTGGGTATTTTTATATTGGAAAACATTGATAATTTACGCCAAAAGGCACCCATGACAGAAACAATGGCGTATAAATTTAAAAAAACGAACTCTATTTTAAAATAGGCTGATGCTGTCTGCAGATACTTACCTGATAGTTACTATACTATTCTATAAGAGACAGTAGACTAACTTAAAAAGAACATAAGCTCTTTTTAAGTAATATATTGAGTGTACAAGAAAACAAAGCTAAATTTGGGATATGATGGCCCGTCTACAAATACTTAGTGTAACCTGCTTATGACTAGAGTACTTTAAATTTAACATAAAACATCACAATTGAGTCTGTACAACTACACAGTCACAGGTACAATCGCTTCAGAAACTATGATAGGCCGTCGTAGGCTTGTAGTTTATTGATTTGATTGTATATACAAAATGCTGTAGCCATCGTCTTCGTCTACATAGTATTTACAATTTCATTCTCTGTTTCGACACTTATATTCGAAACCTTCATCTTTTCCGCTGAAAGAAATCCAATGGTGAACAAGCCTCCCCCCACCCCCCAAGATATTTCTTGGGGGGTTTGCCATAAACGCCACGCTTGGCAGACAGGTTGGCGATAGCAGTAAGATGGTCATAGTACTAAGAAGCTGCTGCCCGTCCTCTGGTAGATTTTCTCGCGGGTGGACTTCGACGCCCCCACGGGGTGAGGATATTCTTTTATTCTCCACTGTCACCACATAGCCTTCAAAACTCTAATTAGATTTAATATCCTAAATAAATGATGAAATATCAGTGGCTATAGCTTACTTCGGTGGCTAAACTTTAACTAAGACATTGTTTTTATATTATATTTATATAGATAATTACACCCGGAATCAGGACAAACAGACGTGTTCATGCACACAAAATGGTGGGAATCGAATCCATGACCTCCGGCGTGAAAAGCAAGCATTTGCCAACAACGCCAACAGGTTTTATTATGTTACTACTTACTTATCGTATGGGCAGTGGTTACCCTAGAATCAGAGTTGCTCAGACCGCCCAGTAGGCCTCTGACATGGCTTAACGACTGTTGTCTATGACTACAACCGGTACCGACAGCTTAACGTGCCCTCCGAAGCACGGAGACGCTCAGAAATTAAACCACTTTGGCGGTCACCCATCTATGGACTGCCGCAAACCTAGATGCTTAACCTCGCCGATCACTTACGGACCGGTGTGAGCATCTAGCTATGACGATGAGTTTATTATGTTGACGTTAATGGTCACTTTTATAGTACACGTGTATTTACAAATGTGACGTCAAGTTAGTTATCACAAATTAAAATGTTCTTAAATACAGTGTCAATATTGAGTCACCGATAAATTTAAGAAATGGTTTGACTTTATTATGCATAGGTTATTTTACTATAGAACGAAAGAGACAAAACATTGACGGGCCGGTTGGAGTGGTTGGTAGATCCTTAGCTTTCACGCCGCAGGTCGTGGGTTCGATTCCAAGCCAGGACAGATATTTGTGAACATGAACATGTTTCTTTGTCCTGAATCTAGGTGTAATTATCTATATAAGTATGTCTTTACAAAAGACAAGTAGTATATGTAGTACATCAGTTATCTGGGTTTCCATAGTATTAGAGGCTTTAAACCTTAGTTATAAAAGAAATGAGATTCTGGTCAGCTTGAGAAATTATATAGACGCCAGCACATCAAGCTACCCCAATCTGTCAAATTTCCCTAATTATATAAATATATTTTTAATTAATTGAAAGAAAAACTAAATCTACGTAAAAGTATTTACATAAATAAATTAAAACTAACTACAGATGGCGTCGTAGCATTCCTCCGAATCGAGGCCATGAGAAAACGTGCCCAGAAGACTGGCTGCATTACCACGTTGTATAGCTAAACTAATTCTTTGGCCAAAGTAAAAGCCAGCCCTCTGGTCACGGGAAGCGTCAACCAAACGCTTCGAAATCTGGCGATAGAGACTACGGACACTCGGACCCCACGTTCCAAGCGTTTCGACCCCAAACGGCTCAAATATGTAATTTCCTATCAAATTACCATATTTGCGCCGCTTGAGAGTCTCCGCACAGGCAGCAGCAGCGCCCGCCGCCGCACTGGTACTTGGAAGATGTGATAGGGCTAGGGTGTCAACGCATGTTGCGTCCCACACCAAAGGCCTACCCAACTTCCAAGGCAGCAACGACATCCCGTCTGGTCTCCTGCCATCGTCGCGCGCCAAACCGTTTGGTTCCAACACAGCTGGGACGCCGGCGGTGACAAGAGCCCGACGAATAATATCATTTAGGCTGCTATGGCGTGGAAGCCGACCTGCACTTCTGCTACATGACAGGCCGTGGTGTCCGAGGCGGTTGACAGACTCTCCACAGAGGCATCGATGCGGAGCAACACAGGGCGCCCCAAGACGAAGGCAGGCAGCGATCCGGAAAGAGTTGTCGTCCAACATGGTCCCTATGTTAGACGACGGCAACGCCTGTAACCAAAGGCCCGACTCCCATTCTCCCACAGCCAGTAGGCGGGCGCGCTCTGCGGGATTAACCGATGTATCTAATAACAAATTCCGAGTTAGGTTGCAGAGCGGCTGGTCCCACTGCCTCTGGGAGGACGGATAGTTGGGCAAATCCGTATTCGGACAAGCTATTTTCCAGGCATTAATGGCTTCGGTAAGACACGGTACTTCCGAACTAACCAGTGATGATGAAAGAATTTTCCTGGTAAGTCCTTCCGTACTATGGACCGATGACAGAAATGCCGGTAAGCTTACATGGGATATTTTGCGAATACCGAGCCCGCCCAGGCGAACAGGAAGAGTGGCCTGTTGCCATGCTCGATCATCCAGGTCTAAATTGAGAATATTCGTAAGTGTATCACGGATAATTTTGTCAACTTTGTCTAAAAGAGCAACCTGTTTCCAAAGGTGGCAGGAACGTAACACGTAAATAAATTTGGGAACAAAACAACAGTGCCGAATAATAGTATACGCCGAATGAGTATTAATTTTGTTAAATCTTTCTGAAATGTCACAAAAATTTTGTATTTGTTCGTCTATATATGGAGAGAAAGATTCGTCCAGAATCGGGGAGCCAAGAAGGCGGAGGGATCGTTTATCTAAAATTTTTAAACTCGGGGCAATTGTGTTAAATTTTTGGATAGTGTTAAGTCGGTCTGTTTGGTCTGAAATAAAAAGTTCGCATTTTGAAAGGTTAAGCTCTAGGCCTATGGATTTAAATTCAGTTTGAAGAATTAGTAAATCATTAAAAACAGTGTTTACGTCGCCTCCTAGAGTCCCGTCATCCAAATACCACGCGTTGAATTTGGAATTTAGACGCCGAATTATTGGGTGGATTGCTAGGCTAAAAATAGCTGGTCCGAGTGGATCGCCTTGTTGACAGCCGACAGCAGAATTCAAAACATGATTTTGATAAATTAATTTTGAGGGATTCCTGTAGCACTGGTGTAAGAAATTGTAAATTTCCGGGATTTCTTTCATAATTTCTGTCAACAAGACGTCCCTATTAACGGAATTGAAAGCATTTTTTACGTCGACTTTAAGAACTACCTCACCTTCCCCGCTATCGATGTATGCTGACACCGCATGCACGGCCGCTTCGCAACCTCCTTTAGAGCCAAAACCCAATTGATGAGGCTGGAAAAGGTTTGATAATTTTGTGTAGATCTTTTTACAGCACATTTTAGCAGTCATGCGTCTGTAAGTGGTTCCAACGGCAATGGGACGGATGCCGCCATCTTTTTTGTTTAAAGCACATAGGTTGGCACCATAAAGCACGTCGATGACAGCACCGTCCACACCGCCGTGAAGCATTAAGTTAGATAAAGCCGTGAGCTCCGTCAGGAGTAGCTCGCCAGCGGCTCCAGCACTCGCACTCGTCAGTTCTTTGAGGTGCTGTGGCATCAAGCCATCGAGACCACTGGCGGAGCCGCTACGGAAGGAGCTCAAGGCAGTAATCACCTCCCGAGCACTGACAAAAAGGGGATTATATGTGTCATCGGGAGGAGCGGGGAAAGTAAGGCCATCATTAGGCGCTGGGTGCTTGCTATCCAGAACAGCAAGGGTTTCCGCGGAGCAAG
The DNA here is from genome assembly GCA_951640165.1 of Pseudoips prasinana. Classification (NCBI taxonomy): domain Eukaryota; kingdom Metazoa; phylum Arthropoda; class Insecta; order Lepidoptera; family Nolidae; genus Pseudoips; species Pseudoips prasinana. The sequence continues at coordinate 36,124,706 of OX621237.1, read as the reverse complement.
CTGCCACCACATCGCTACTAAAAAGCAGTCGTGCAGCACCCCCAATGTCACCCTCCCCCAACTTAGCTTCCACATGCTGAAAAGAGCTTCTATTTGGGTTGCGCCTATGGACTTTCAAAGATGTTGGAGTACAAGTTGCAGCATTATTGTTGCAGTTATTTTTTATTTGTGCCGTTAATGATAAGGAATTATTAGCTCTTTTAGCATGCAAAATTCTGAAAGGGAAGGAGAGCAGCTGTTCCCAGGCGGCTTCACTGTTTTCCTGGACAGCAAGGCGTATAGACTCTGCTAAATGGCGAGCAACTACCGGCCTTGCTCCCCGAGGAACATGCTTTAGTACCGGAATTGAATTTTTGTATAAAGATAATGTTTTCCAAAGGGGATTTTGATGCGAACTGGAATTTATATCTGAATTGGTGATAGAAAGAACATTGGGGCTCGGAACTATACCTTGAGATTTGTGAACTTTCCCTAGATGAATTCTCAAGCCCCTCTCACCTTTGAAAAACCGCTGCTCAGGACACTGAGGGCACCGAACAAGTGAACCCAGCGATGTGGTAAATCGACCATAGGAGGCGTTGTCATGATCACTGCCTGCGTCGATACTATTCATGTACTTAAATTAACACAGCTGTACAAAGTAAATATAAAAAAACACTCAATAAAAATAAAATTACAAATTATAAAAATAAACAGACAACTTGAAGTTTTGACACAATCTCCTATTGGAAGATAAATTGGTGTCCCATAGCGACGAAACATTTCGGCCAATTACAGGCCACTTCACTTGTTGTTGCTATAGCAACAGCCTGTTGCTTGTAGCTTGTCAAAGCCTGTCAGGCTGTCAAAATCAGGTGTTGAAAATGTGGTTAATTTCAATTAAAAAAATAGCTATGTACGTGAGGCGCTGCTCTTTCTAATAATTGTACCGCTGCCGAAGCTTCAAAAGAACAGTTGCTTAACGTGTGCTGGCATCAATCTTGACTATTACACGTGATAACAATTATTGAATATATTATATTTCCCTAATTGAAGTTGAAAATCTATAAAAGAAATTTGACAGATTGGGGTAGCTGGATGTGCTGGCGTCTGTACAAGCTCTGCTTAGTTTGGGATCAGATAGCCGTGTGTGAATAATGTCCCAGGATATATGTAATTTCTCAAGCTCACCAGAATCCCATTTATTTGATTAGTAGGGTTTAAAGACTCTAATAGCACTTGCATCATATAACAGTTGCTTACTAAGAAAAATCTTATAGGTACCGTTATATAGCAAACCATACATTTTCACAACCATCTCTACAAAGTCATTACCAAGAATACTTTTAATTGCAACATTTTTACGCGGAACCCGATGTAAGAACATTAACACAACGGAGAAGACATTACGCTTGACTTATAATGGTTTTAACGTTTTTTCCAATTAGCTTAATTATATTTTTTCTCGTTATGCACAGTTTTCTTTGAGTGCGCCTATTTTTTATAGAAATAACAATTAGTGTGACATAGATTTTTATCTTACACTTTTATTAAATACGTACGTAAAGTTATACGCCATTTACGTAGGTATGCATCACTCATGTTTATTTGGATATTTTACCAGATTTTCGTGATTGGTGATCTGAAAAGAGATAGCAGATGGTTTCTTTTTGTCATATAAGAAGACGCTTATAGCTTAACGGGAGAAAAATCTCTATGTTACAGTTAAGGTCTTTATCAAGTTCTTTAAGACGCAGAATGTAATTTTTGTATTGTAACACATTACTAATTTACGCCAAATAGCACCCATGATAGACACAATGGCGTCTGCCTTAAACTAGCATGGTCGCAGGAGATGGTGACAAAACACGAGCTCGATTTCAAGATAGACGACGATTGACGATATCTGTAGATACTTTTTTTTCCAGGTTGGAAAATCCTGTATGGATGTCTTTCGCCTTGGGGGGGGGGGTCTGTCAGATTCCCACTGACTAAAAACCACCCCGGTGTTCCATCTCTCACCTGCGCCGGGGGTCGCGGGAACATACGATACTTCCGCAACCCCCCGGCTGGTGCTGGCTCATACCTGCGGGCCTCCTCGCATCAGCGGGGAGAGTGAGGTGTTAAGTCTGCAGATACTTAGCCTAACCTGCTAGTCAATAGAGTCCTTTATAAGGCACAGTAGACCTGGTAAAGAAGAACTCATGCTATCCGTGATATCTGGAGTGTTTTGTATTCTACAAAAAAAAAACTGTTTCCTGTTATTCGTACGCTACGCGATTATTTCTACGTCGTAGCAGTAATAGCAAGCCTTTATAAAATCTGGATGTTTGTCAAACTGGCATTAGTATTAAATATATTAATAAGTGATCTAATATTACAACTATCTACACTTTATTAAGTATAGAAACTATTAACATATCTCTAGCTGTTCAAGTTATAATAATAAACGTAGCAAAAGTCCAAAGGTATAGGTAATAAAATGTCACGAAGAAATTTTAAACTATTTATTATTATTATTGGATCCATTATTACAAACATTTCAAAAATATAGTCAACAGCCATAATTGTTTATAAATGTGAATTAAGAAGGTATTCCGTAGAGTAGGGTTCGCCATGAGAATTTAGCAAGTTCATTGAAATTTTTATGTAAACAATCGAATCAATCTTTAATATTATTAATTTAATTTATAACAATATTTAAAAAAGTAAAATATAGTGTTGTCTACTTCATTGAATACTTCACATTATAATACCATGAGAGGAGCAAGCCGTCACAACCGGAAAGAGGTCAGGTATATCAATACCCAGCAATGATAGCGATAATAGATCGCATAAAGAATAAAAGAAAATCATTTAAATTTGTAAAATCACTTCTGATACGACTTATTTCTCTAGAGCGGGTGTTGTATTAAAAATATATACTCGATTTTGATAACTTCTTTTTAAAGTCAGTAAAAATGGTATTTCAGTATTTCAAAGTGTAAAAAGTAAAGCTAAGTGTTGTTTATTATTATATTATGTGTTGTTTACAACACTTAGCTTTCCTTACATTTTACTGATTCAATTTATAGAAATATACCTACTCGTATATAGTAAGTCCCAAAAGAAAGAGTCCCATTCTTTTAGTTTCTGTGAAGTAAATTTTTGCTGCTGACTGTACATACGTACTATTTGGTCCTTTCCAGCCTCCCTCGAAAGACGGGAGGAGGAATTTCCGCCGCGGCCTCAGGAAGTGACGTCATGTTTACAAATCGCGCGGGAAACATCATCGCGAATTTTAAGCAGTTACCGTAATGATGTTTTGAGATCGTGTTGAAAGATTAAAATTTTGAGTGTGGAGTTGATTGGGTGTTTTGTAACAATATGAATACAAAGGATTATTTAATATAAGTAACGGCATATTTTTTTTTTCAGAGAACGGGCAGCAGCGTATGTCTTAGCGGAAAATCTTGACTAGTAGTGGACCTCATTCCGCTGACATCATGATCATAATCTATATATATAAAAATCAATGCCACTTTTCGTTGTAATGTTATAACTCAAGAACGCCTTTTCCGATTTGGCTAATTTTGGTATTGAATTATTCGTGTTCAGGGAACGTTTGTACGTAGAGAAAATTTTAAAAAAGTCTTGAAAAAGTGTAAAATCTTAGTTTTTACTAGCGATTAATTTTTTTTTTTACTTGATAAATAATAATAATAATAATAATTTATTAAATTCACTAAAGGTTTACAGTTTCTCTTATGTATATATAAACATGAATCTAAGAAATGAAGTTTTACATACTTAATAAGAGGTTGTCGTTGACGGCTGTACTAGTGTAAACTGTGTTACAGCCGCAAGCGTCTTCCACCCTGCATTTTACAATGTTAATCATTTATTAGACATGATTACACAACATCATAAATAAGTACATTAGTTAATGTGAAAGAATTAAACGAAAGAATAATATAGTTAAGTACTAAATATTTAACTGATTAAATAAGTTGACAATTTACCACAATGTATGTGTGTGTGAGTGTGTGTGAGTGAGTGTGTGTTTGTGTGAGTATGTGTTTGTACGAGTGTGTGATTGTATGTGTTTGTGTATGTGTGTGTTTGTGTGTGTTTGTGTGTGTGTGCACTATGCGCAAAACTCGTGTGTATGTATTGCTGTGCTTTGTGTATGTTGTTAATCATGAAACAACATTGAAAAAGGCCTCTGTTTCAGCATAATTTAATTTAAGTAGCCATTTACGTATTGTCTCCTTGCATTTATGTAAAGGTAGAGAGTAAATATTATTTACTCTGTTTGCTTCGTTATATAAATGGTTACTTATAACATAATATTGGCTTCGGGCGAGTGTCGTTCTGTGAGGACACACTGAGCATATGCGAGTTTTGTTCCGCTTTAGAATGGGCTTATATTCTAGATTACTGTGCTTCCGAAGAACTGTCGATAGGATAAAAAGCTGTCTAATTGATAATACAGAGCATTCTCTATATAGGAGATCGGTGTTGTATCTACGCGGCTTCCCAAGCATCACTTTTAAGATTCCTCTTTGAGCACGTTCTAGGGGAAGCAAGGTAGTTTTGTTAATTCCACCCCATGCAACAATACAGTATTGTAGCAGACTTTGAGCCAGAGCGTAATAAACACAAAGTAGAGTTTCGCGATCTGCAGAGCTTCGAAGTTTTCTAAAAACTGGTATCAATTTTCTTATACGATTTGTGACGTCACTTATATGTGCAGACCAGCTTAAAGAACTATCAATAACAAGACCGAGATATTTTACAGAAGAAGCGCGCATTAGTTTGGGACAGCTGCAGTCGATTTGTGTATTACACGTGTGGGCTTTAATATGGAAATCTACCGGGGGTTGAGTTTTATTACGGTTAGAAAAAGTTACGTATTTAGTTTTATTTACATTTAGTGTTAAGAGGTTAACATTTAGCCATGACATTACCTCTCCCAGTGCGTGTTCAGCGTAGCGGTGGGTTTCTTCCCAATCTCTTCCAGTGACAATCAAAGCTGTGTCATCTGCATAGGTGATAATATTACAGTTAGGTAACGTTTTCGTACATAAGGTATTGATGTACACGAGAAAGAGAGTGGGACCCAGAACGCTACCTTGTGGTACACCAAAGGAGAGGGATTTTCCTGAGCTGGTGTGGGCGCCAATCTTAACACACTGAGTTCGGTTTGAGAGGTATGATCGGAAGATGTCGAGTACAAGTCCACGTATGCCTATTGATTCTAACTTGCGAAGCAGCAGAGGAACAGAAACGGTATCGAATGCTTTGGACATATCTAGGAACACTCCTATTACATTTGAAGAGTTATCCAAGCCCTTAGCAATCAGTTCCGTTAATTCCAAAGTTGCATCCTCTGTTGATCTTAATAATCGTTTTTTTTCATTACTATGCCTTATACGTAGCGAAGCACGTACCGGGCCGCTAGTATTATATATTTATTTTTTTTACTCTTTCTTAACAAGCATACGGCCTGCATTGTTCCAAGCGACTAATGACCTTTGTAACACGCATGACATTCCTTACGCGTTCCCGACCCCTTTCCTTGTGAGCTCTGGCAATTTTCTCGCGCCAACTTTCTGCATATGCCCAGTGGTTAAGGTAGTACTTCGAAACCAGCGTGTTTATGTTCTGATTCCCGCACAGGGCAACTATTTGTATGTCCTACAAATATATTTTCGGAGCTTTTGTGGTCTTTTGTGTTGGCGAATTGCTTGTGTCCCTGCGATACAGGGATTTAATAATTTAATGTGGATGTGGTTTTACAATGTAAAAGGATACCAACATGACTATACTTTTAACATAATTATTATAGTTTTTGTGTGATGAACACGATTATTTGTTCAGTGTCTGGCTGTTATTTTTTTTTTAGTCATTTATTCTCTTAAATTATTCACATTAGAACAAAATCGCCAAACTGTTGCCAGTTTGCTGGCGATAATGGCGCTCTTACATATTACTTTTATACACATTATATATTTATACCTTTTTTATATAACTATACATATTTTTATTTTAGGTAGTACTTATTCAGTCTTTTTTTAAATGATACAGCACTTATTTTATCATCTTTGGACGAGTTCCTTATAAAATCTATGTTATTAAATATTGTTGGAGTTAAATATTGCCTAGTTCTTTTACCATAATAATTTTTACATAAGGTATTAATTAACATATGCTAGTATTATTATGTGTATAATATGTATGTATTTAGAAAATATATAAGTATGTTACCAGTTGTCTGGTAACTATAGTACAAGCTTTGCCTAGTTTGAGATCTGAGGACAGGGTGTTAGTTATCCCAAGAAAGTTTTTTATTTAATCTATACATACAAATATATGATGAAAATTTCGTCACCATAGACTAGTTGGTAGTGCTCCTGCCTACGAAGCTGGTGGTCCTGGGTTCGAATCCCGGTAAGTGCAAATATTTGTGTGATGAGCACGAATATTTGTTTCTGAGTCATCGATGTTTTCTATGTATATAAGTATTTATCTATCTATATAAGTATGTATATCGTTGCCTGGTACCCATAGTACAAGCTTTGCTTAGTTTGGGGCTAGGACGATCTATGTGACATTGTCCCCAGATATTATTATTATTATTTTCAATGTATCTGCTTAAATTGTACAGTCTGTAGTTTTATTACCTGTCTTTTTCTGATAATTTATAATCCTTCCATGTGTTCAAGGTCTCTTATTTTTCCTTTAACGGCATTTCGGTTAGCCAAGTTCTAAGGAAAATTCAGTGCAAAATAACAATCGCTCATTACTATATTTATAGATGTCAATTTGACGCCACGGAAGCGGACTATGAAAAATTAAACATTATGTGTAAATCCCTAATTTATATGCGATGCCGCGACGCGACGCACAATGTCATAGGGTTGTCAATTGACAACAATAAACGGTAATCTTGTTCTTTCATACTATCAAGGTGTAAAACATGCAAACGGTTAACAGAAGCGGCTACACTCGTTGCCAACCCTTGAACTTAACCCGCACTCAGGACTATAAGCCTACATAGTATTCTGTAAGGTACTTCCCTAGTTAAACTGCTCACAGAACAAAAAAGCGCTACGCTCCATCTGGCAAAGGAAAAAAAATCTAGTAATTTGCATATGAATAAAGCAATTATATTTTTTATTTGTTTAAAATAACCAATTCCGACTTAACACATACATTATCTGATTTAGTAACACTTAAACCTATGTGATTTAAATGTGCCCCACTACAGTTAGTCTTCGATATTAGGTTATAAATAGTAATAGAGAATTAAATAAGATATGAATAGAAGAACATAAACATAAAAAAATACATCACACTAATATTATAAAGGCGAAAGTTTGTAAGTGTGTGAGTGTGTATGTTTGTTACTTCTTCACGTCTAAACGGCTGAAGCGAGTTTAATAAAATTTGGTATGGAGGTAGCTGACACACTGGATTAACACATAGGCTATAATTTATGAAGTTTATCGCGTTTAACACCGGGGCACAGCTAGTAACATATAAAAATACCAAATACACACTGTAATTAGTTAAATAGTATCTTTGGATGTATATGTTTTAGCCTAACGACTTCCACTGCAGGACAAAAGTCTTCCCAAATGATTTCAACAATTGTTGTGCCCATCATTTGGAGGGATATGCCATAATCACCACGCTTGGTAAACTCGTTGGCTAACGCCGTATGATGGTCATAGTAAACAGAGAGACGCTGCCTGTTCTCTAGGAGATATTCGCCAATTTCAATTTCAATTTATTTATTGCTTTCATTGGTTTTACTTAGGTATTTTAGATTATAATACATTACCAAACATGAACAAAACAATATACTTACAAATAATTTTTTGTCAAAAACTTCACATGTTAAACTTAAATTAAAATGAATACAATAAAATAGCATTGTGAATATCTGTAAAGTGTGCTTTTTATGTTTTTTTCTTTATTGAATAGGCAGCGATGTAATAACGTTATTAAAAAAAATATTATTATGAAGGGAATTATTAATTAGGATTTATTTTCTTACTGACCACTGTATCTTATTAGTGTTTACATTTATTTATGTATTTATGTCAAAAAAATTTGTTAGTATTTTAACTGGATAGATTGTATAAATAGTTAATAAATTTAATAAATATTTATTATATAGTTTTATCATTTAAATACTCATTTATTGAAAAAAAAGCAACAATTTTAACTTTTTTATAAATTGGAATTTTTTTTTTTTCAATTTTTATACAGTCTGGTAGTTTATTCGCCCCACATGGGATAAAAAAAAACCTGTACTTTACAACAATTTTATATTTTTATCTCCGTTTTAAAAGTAAACCAATCATGTAAAGTCCTTAAATAATATTATTTCCGAATATTTAATAAATAAATAACTTAAATGCGTCTCTTCTTAATTCAGTTCTTTGCAGAAAATAAACACTTATTTTCTTTTGTTAATTTGTTCATGGATTTCAAAAGGACTAATGATTAATAAAGATTATTGAAAGGTCACATCATTCCTTTTACTAAAAGCTGACTGATTGCTTGATTGGTCAAAATATAAAAAAGCGAAGTTTCCTACTGCATTTACACTGATCACCTGCTCAAATTTACAATACACTTGGATATAATTCAAAGATAATAAAGCCATATTTCTTACGGCTTCATCCTACGCCGTTAAAAGGATAATATTGGGATTACTGTCAACATTATCGAAAGAAGGCAATAACTTACCACTAAGTACTGACCTTCCAAATTCTTAACAATTGTTATTAAAGTTTACCTATAATAATTTAACAAAAATATATAGTCCTTGAAAGACATTGAAAACAGTTAAATATTTTATCTATATGGAATCGGTATATCGCGTAAGAAATCTTCTCTTAATAAAAATGACGCCTATGACACTCTAAGCAGTTAGCTCGGCATTAATTTATTTATTAATTTATTATATTTACAATATATACGTACATAGTTCTAAAAACTAAATAAAAAATATGTATTTACCTGGTAATAACTGATACGCAGTCATAATAAGCAATATAAAATTGCTATAACTAGAAATAAGTGAATGTTAACAAGTAAGAAAATCACGGTGATGTGAACAGCACAGACGAAATAATAATAATAATATCTTTATATTCTTATCCTAGCCCCAAACTAAACAAAGTTTGTACTATGGATACCAGGCGACGATATACATACTTATATAGATAGATAAATACATAGAAAACATCCATGACTCAGAAACAAATATTCGTGCTCATCACACAATTATTTGCACTTACCGGGATTCGAACGAAACGACGAAACGACTTCGTAGGCAGGAGCACTACCAACTAGGCTACGGTGACCGCCAAATGATATGAGACAGCGTGCACGTCCACAACAGCGCTAACACAGTCGTGGGATTACAGAATTAGCAGCAAAGATAGCATTAAAGTTCTTCTTAGTGGCGTATAAAAAGATGAAATATGAGCCCGAGGATATCCAGCGGCACTCAGTTTGTTATTTTCTTTAACGGGTCAGTTTTTAAAATCCAAGTAGACTTAGGTAAAGAAAGTGTCACAAAAATGTCAAAATTTAAATTTATATTTCGGCAGTGTCAACCCTCTGATTCCATCCGATTCATTTCTTAATAAGAATGGTGTCAGTCTCCGTCGGAGCTAATTTGTTTGCACAACATCGTACTGTCACCGAACACCATTCATCAATGGTGTTTCGATCAAGGGGCGAGGTTTCGTTGGAAATATTTGTTAAAATCACACAATCATATTTAAATTAATGATGCTGGCATACTGAGATATGAATGATTCGTTTCGTAAGGCGGTAGCAAAATGCCTTAGAAATTATACGTTCTTAACACATGGGTTGTCACGTGGTGGAGTCTAAGAGATCGTTGAGGGGTTGGAGTCTATATACCAAATCTATACATATAATAAAATCGTAGGAAAATCAAAACTGTACATTGAATATTTTTTTAAATAGATACTTGGGGCGTAATCTACAGAGAGCGAAGCCAAAATACAGATTTTAGAATTTTTGTCGGTTTGTCTGTTTGTCTGTATGTATGTCCGGGCTAAACTCCAAAAGTACTGTATGGATTTACTTCAAATTTTGCATGAATATTACTACGAAGTCGGGTCAACATATAGGCTACATATCATCACGCTATCACCTACGGGGGAGGAGCTGTGATAATTTATAAACTAAGCAAAGCCGCGGGGCACAGCTAGTATGTAATATAAATTAAAGATTAAGATTTTAAATGGAAACATGTTACAACCTGAATTGGCACATAGGATACATACAATAAATTAAATAAAACACCGCAAGGAGGAAGATCTATATTTCGAAATCAATCTCTACTCTTACTCGACGAACTAATGTATAAATAAATAATATCCTGGGATATTATTCACACACGGCCATCTGATCCCAAAGTAAGCAGAACTTGTACTATGGAAACCCAAACCAGATAACTGATATACTATTTTCTTTGGTAAATAAATACTTAAATAGATAAGTTTTTTAAGTTCAACCCAACTTTGATTTGTAATGATTTCATAATTCCCATAAATGTCTGATGATTTGCATATTAAAACTGAGTTTCATAATTAGCTTGATGTTTTTTTTATTAAATTTTATAGATTTATGATTGATATCATTCATAGTTCGAACTATTAACAACTGTCTCAATTAATCATAGAAGGCTCTATAATAAATAAAGTTAAAAAGAGAGCAAAGTTTTGTGATCTGTTGGTCACCAGCTTAAAATACCAGACGTGGTAAATCTAAACGGTATCTAGCCAGACGGATAATAAGACCACATGGTACTCGGAGTTGAATATATATTTTTTTAAAGATAACGCTACTACTAGGGAATCTAATCTCTGTGTCGCGGGGTACGTTACAAACATATAATAGACGGACACAAATTACATCTAGACTCAGAACAACTATTTATGGGTCACACAAATAGTTGTCCGGCGCGGGACTCGAACCCGCGACACGAAGCGGCGAAGCGACTGTCTTAGTCGCTGCGCCACATGTGCAGTCAGACTCAACAATCCATATTCAAACAGTTAAAGAACCAGCTGCACAATATAAGGTTAAGTTCTCTTAATACGGGCATATAATAAATAATGTTCCTACTTATTGTTATTTTGCTTTACTTTCAACCCGCGACGCAAAAAGAGGGGTGTTATAAGTTTGACCACGTCTGCATCATAATAGTTCTCAAATGGATGGACCGATTTCGATGCGGTTTTTTATTTGAAAGCCAGTTTTCTTGCGGTGGTTCTTAGCTATGTTTGTTTAATATCGGTCCTGCATTTTAAGACTATCAGCTCTTTTCTAAAATGATGTAATTATAGTTGGCGTCAGGGTTTTGCTAACGGTTAGTGGTTAGGTTATTTAAGAAGACAACGTTCACATTTATTCTCAACTAGCTGTACCACGCGGTTTTACCCGCGTTCAACTTTATAAATTATAGCCTATATGTTAATTTAGGGTCTTAGCTAACGGCACACCAAATTTTATTAAAATCGCTCCAACCGTTTAGACGTGAAGAAGTAACAAACATACACACTCACAAACTTTCGCCTTCATAATATTAGTGTGATTTGACAAACTTGACACTGATTTTCAACACCCAGAATCTAAACATTACACAAATATTTGTCTTTTACGGGCTTGGATTCGAATCCGAAACGTTAGTAGTGTCCAGTAGTGCCCAAGTAGAAGCAAGGTGACTACCTAATCAACTACGCAACACGTACAATTAATTGCTAACATATTAACTACTAGCTATGCCCCGCGGTTTTACCCGCGTTAATCTTTATAAATTATAGCCTATCTGTTAATCCAGGGTGTCAGCTAAATCCATACCAAATTTTATTAAAATCGCTCCAGCCGTTTAGCCGTGAAGAAGTAACAAACATACACACTCACATAGTAACACACTCACAAACTTTCGCCTTTATAGAAAGGAAGAAAAAATCATTTATTAATTACCAGGACGGACATAACAACGACATTATACAATAACAGAAAAACAAACAATGAAAATCTTATACTTAATATTCGTTAGTCCGTTCTAGGTGAAAAGGCATCTATCTCAGCATTGGCCGACGCAATATTGCGACAGCGCTGATATTCTGATAGCGCCCGACTGTGGGGTCCCTATAGTTAACCCCATCACATACTATAATAAAATGAAATAACAGATATTTGATAAACTAAATACATTAATGATACAAATAAAAATAATATAATATTAGTGTGATTTTACTTTACAGTAAAACCTTGTAACTCTCATCTTAATGGGCACAAACTTTACCAATTACTAATATCTAGCAAAACTTTAAAAAATATATTGATATGAAACATCTTGAGCATCCAGTTCTATGGGCGGAGGTCGCTAGGCTCCTCCCACGGAATGGTGGACTGGTTTGGCGGGAAAACACTGCCATCTGTTCTTTGTGTATAGAACTACATATATCTTAGTTGAATTAATTAGTTATTGTTTTTGTTGTGAAAAATGTTGTATTGCACGTGTGGTGAATGGAAATGAGAACTTGAATGATAGGTGAATGGCTGTGCTTGTTTACCGATTGAGGTTCCATGCCTTGTGTGTGTGTGGGCAAGTTCTGAGAAAAAAATTGTACATACATTTTTTTTGTACTTACAGGTTTTGCCTAATATGGCGCAGAGGTTAAGGTTCCTCAGCGCTATTGTGTGCCGAGTTCCATCCCTGTAGAGGTACTGACAAGTATTTGTGGGACTCATATATAATTATCCTAATTCTGATTCTGAGTTTTTGTCCGTGAATTCCAGGTTTGTAAAGCGATACAGGGACTTATTTCCCTAGTGCGGGCCTAGAATATGGCATCCTTAAAATTTATAATAATAATGTCCTCCTCTCCGTATTTCGGCCACGGCGGCCAGTCTCAATAGTGATTAGCCATCTGCGTGGTGCATATTTTAGCGCACAAGTGTGTGCGCAAATACAGAAGCACTTTCTATTCGATCATTATCCGATGAAACGCCTAGCGACACGATCGGAAAGAGGTCAGGTACAGGACCGACGGCCTTACGTGCTCTCCGAGGTACCGCCAAGTCCCAGACTTCGGGCTGATGCTGGGAAATTTTTCTTTTTACAGAAATCCCAAAAGCACTTTTGGCCCGACCCGGGATTTGAAGCCAGGTCCTCGTTCTCTGGGGGTGAACACGATACCGCTAGACCAACGAAGTAGGCATACATAATACCTAATGTGGCACAGTGGTTAAGGTTACATCATTACTAAATCAGGGTCCCTAGTCTATCGGGTACGATCCCCGCACAAATATTTGTGGAACTCATATTCTGATTCTAAATTTTTGTCCGTGAATACCATGTTTGTAAAGTCTTTCACGATACTGGGAATATGCTTACGCTTTACGTACGCGTAACGTAGCTTTAAGGAACTTTATTTGTTTATGAAACTAAAAAGCGTGCAGCACATCAATATGTGAAATTTACATAAAAAATTTACTTCCCAAACAAAATTAACGGTCCGCTGTTGCATTTAGTATGGCGCGCCAAAAAAAAAAAAATTTTTGAATGTGTATGTGTATGACTCTTTCACGCATAAAATACCGGACGGATTTTGATGAAACTTTGTAGTAATATAGGTTATATATCCGAATAACACATAGACTATATTTATAACATTTAACGCGGGTAAAACCGCGGGGCACAGCTAGTTTTAAATAAATTGGCCATGCAGATTATCCTACTAATATTATAAAGGCGAAAGTTTGTGATTGTGTGAGTGGGTATGTTTGTTACTTCTTCACGTCTAAACGGCTGAAACGATTTTAATAAAATTTGGTATGGAGTTAGCTGACACCCTGGATTAACAAATAGGCTGTAATTTGTGGTTAAAGAAATTTATTTCTCAAAAGAACGTAATACATTCACTTAAAGACAAAGAAAAATATTTACAATAATGCTACATAATAAGTGCCTGCCAAGCGCAGCTTAACTTATGAACAAAAACTTACATGCTAAATGTTATTCTAGTAATAAAATAAAAACATATTGCATACTTAATACCTAAAAAACTTAAAACATTTAACAATTGCAAGTATTGAGAGTAAAACTCTGGTAAACTAAAATCACACGACGCGAGAATACCTAATGCAGCGCAAATTTATAAAGTTTAATGCGGCTGACACCGCGGGGCACAGCTAGTTGTTTATAATACCCTGAATCCGAACAAATCAGTATCGAGGTATAAAAATGCGTCAGTAGGTACAGTAGTTCGTGGTTTTCCTTCATATGCATAAGTTCTATGAATCCAAATATTAATGCGATTTATCACGAAGTCTTTGTTACAAACAACATGTATTAATCACACTACATGAGTTTTGCATGGTGTTATTTTAGGCACTGGCGGCAATGTGCCATGGGCGGCGGTGATCACTTACCATCAGGTGACCCACTTGCTCGTTTTCTATCATATTTTATATAAAAAAAGAAAATTCAATTCAAATCACTTTGTTCATAAAGCCATATAGCAAATAATTCTCTTTTCCTGTCAACTTTACCATATAAACAATGATGGTACAGTCAGCTCCAAAAGTCGATGAATAGAATGTATATTTAACAGTACAGTTACGGCGTCAAATCAGGGTAATCTAATGATATATTTAATGGATGTGCTGGCGTCTGTACAGACTTTTTATCCATGTACTTTTTATGACTGTACTATACAAACAAAGTTATGCCTATCGTGCTTTAATGTATTAAATACCTACATACCTCTGAATAACTTAGGTAAGAAAATAGCCACCACAATTGATTCAATGTTGCCAATTTTTATTTTAAAGTTTTGTTTAGCAATTTTGAGGGTTGACCCAACGAAACTCGGAAGACCGTGGAAATAATATTTCTATTGCCGTTATACCAACAAAACTAAAATTAAATTCAATAAAATATAAATTAAAGGGGATACAATGGACGTGATTTTGTCGACGCATTTAGCATGATAACTGGCATTCTTGTAATATGGTACGGAACTCTTTATGTGCAAATACAACTCCCACTTGGCCAGCTTTGAACTTAACTCTTCACAAAAAATCGCGCCGTGACTTCGCACTAAACCGATAAAAACAGGAAAATGAAGTGCCTACGGTTAATTAAAAGTACAGAAGAGGATAATGATCGAATTTAACGGAATATTATAAACATATGCCGTTGTACATAATATTATATCGATAATATTGTTCAGTTTCCTCTTGATTGTGTAAAGGATTTGTTAGTTTCTGTATTTATTAATAGTGGTTACCCATAACGGCTGACACAACTAGCTGCAAATACTTTAATAACTATTAAACGCCATGAATTGGTTCGCACAAGTATTTATATTATGTCCAGGGGCTCTACCGCCTAAGTCGCTGAACATAGATTTATTAAACGGTGTTCAAGTAAATAAAGGTTAAAAATGACTTAATCAATCTTCAAATCGGCTTTAACGTTGACAATCGATTGCGGACCATTTAATACGTAACATGTGCTTATGGAAGCCGATGTAACGATGGATTAAGTCATTTTTAACCTTTATTTATTTGAACGCCATTTAAGAAATCGATGTTCGGTGACTTAGCCGGTAGAGCCCCAGGTAGGAGATCGGTTATTCCGGTCGCTCTTCAGATTATAAAACAAAATAATGGCGCAAGAATCCTGTGGGTGCGAATGTAGTGTGAAAATAACTTCTTAATTGATTATTAAATTCTATATCTTGTGATGTTCAAGTTATCTATACATATAATAAAATCGTAGGAAAGTCAAAACTGTACATTGAATATTTTTTTAAAAGGAGACTTGGGGCGTGATCTACAATTGATATCGAAGCCAAAAATATAGTTTTTAGAATTTTTATCTGTTTGTCTGTTTGTATGTCCGGGCTAAACTCAAAAAGTACGGAATGGATTTACTTCAAATTTTAGACGAATATTACTAAGCTATAAATATATGCTACAAATTATCACGCTATCACCTACGCTGTGGTAATTTATCAAATTTAACGCGGGTAAAACCGCGGGGCACAGCTAGTTAATAATGATTCATTATTACAATGCAAATTACAGTAGTTTATGATATGCTTAAAATTTATAATATTCAGTGGTGGTCTTGCATGATCTACTATTGATTAATAAGGATCAATTAATTTAAAGAGCAAAAAGATTATAAATATTCATAAGATATTATTAAGGAGATTATGATATAACTGATTACATACAAAACAGAAATATATACTTTTTATCGATAACATTTAAGCATAACTTCCGTTTGCTATCTTGATTAAAGCTGTAAAATTTCCATCGAAGGAAGAAAGAAACCTGTTCAAGTTTATACTTCTGGGTTTTATGAAATAGTTGCGCGGGTGGTACAAGACCAGACATTGTGAAGATACTAGCTGGATACAGGTCTCCTCAAGAGCTCTCCGTCACCGTTATAATATCCGGGGATATTATTTACACACGACCATCTGATGGCAGACTAAGCAGAGCTTGTACTATAGTGACCACATAACTAATATACTACATCTACTACTTTTTCTTTTGTAAATACATACTTATATAGATACATTACACCCAGACCACAGAATAAGAAGTACTTACGCCCAGACTAAGGACAAATAGACATGTTCATGCACACAAATATCTGTCCTCAGTGGGAATCGAACCCACGACCTCCGGCGTGAAAAGTAAGCATTTGCCAACCACGCCAACGGTTCCGTCATATATTATCCTCCATCATCATCATTTTAATCGGAAAGATTCACTGTTTCCTTCCGAATGACATTATAATAATGACGATAAATCATTTATTAACATTTAACAATATTCATAAATTATCTTTACAAAGTATTTTATCAGGTTTTTATTCCTTTGCAGCTAGTTTTGTTATAAGTTACATGAAGTACAATTTTCCTTAAGGGTAACTTACTATCAATATTGAGTTACTCTAAAGGAAAAGATAAAATTAAAGTCATTAATTAGCCTTTGAACTGATGGTAAAACAGGTACAGAAAGAGCGAGGGTTACATTGTACAAAGTGTTCCGTAACCAATAAACTAATTGGGTACTTACAAGAATCTGTACACAGTTAAACTGATGTTTATTGTGATCTAGTAACAATTCTTAGGGCCCATATAAAATTAATATTAAAAAATAATCGGAACAAGTTTCACTTTACATGTGTTTTACTTACCAAAAGGAATTGCTGCATTGCTCGAAATTAGTATTCATTTAAAAAATAACAACAAACACTTACAAAGCATGCACACTAGTCATTTTGCGAGATTCATATACAAAAATAATGATATCAAGTTTTATTTATGTATTTATATCCATAAAGGAATATGAAATACTATATATATATCGTACCTAGTGGCCATTACGAGGCTTACCGGAGTTTGGCAGACGATGCAGGTTCGAGACCCGATTGGATTGAATTTATGATACCCTATTTTTTAGTTTGGATTTTCGCTTTGCATTGCTAATAATGCTATAAAAGCTAACATTAAATACACAAATATTAACATGTAACGTATACGTAATCTATATTAATAAAAATAAAACTAAGAAATAGTTACAACGGAATTATGTCAAATGAATACTACAAATGGGAAAAATAATCTCACGTTATAGTAACCTGACTTTACGGAACTCTAATAGTAATTAATCATTAGATTACAGTGGAACACGTAGAACTTGGAACCCAGTTAACAATGAGTAGTAAGTTAATTAATGAGGAGGTCAAAGGTCTTAGTAACAGTTAAACTACTGTTTCCTAAAGCATAGGTCGTCGGTCGTAAGGTCTTGTGTTCAATCTCTGGTTCGGGTAAAGTTACTATTTACTTATTTATATAGTATTTATAAACGTAGTTTGTTTTATTCTCTTTGGTTAAACTAAGGAGTTCAAGAAGTTGCAGAAATTAATAAATATAATATCTGGGAACTACTATTACACTGCTGTGTGGTGACGGCGACAAATATCAGAATCAGAATATCATCACCCCATCTCATCCCGTGGGGGGCGTAGAAGTCGACCCGAGGGAATATCTACCAGAGGACGGGCAGCAGCTTAATTCCTTCTGATTACTATGACCATCTTACTGCGATCGCCAACCCGCCTGCCAAGCGTGGCGATTATGGCATATCCCCCCAAGACGATTCTTGAGGGAGGCTTGTCCAGCAGTGGACTCATTTAGCTGTAATGATGATGATGACTATTACACAGCCATCTGATACTGGTTTATTTGGCACATTTTTTTATAATATTCTTTTATCTACTGAAATTATTCTAATATCTATTGGCAGGTACTCGTACATACCTATCTAATAGTATCTTTTTATTTCACTCTTCAAAAATAGAGCGATGATATAAAGATTGAATGAATTAAAGAATGGATATTTTATTTCCATATTAATAAAATATATTGTTACAAACCATTGTTACAAAATTAAATTTTTACAGAATTTGAAATTTATTGGAACGAAGTTCCTTATCGCGCGTTGTGTTGTGAAAGCGGGCTAGACGGAAAAAATTCTTACGAAAAGTTGTCACGACACTTTTTGCAGCTGTGCGGCGTGCGCATGTTTCTCTGTCTGTCTCTCTCTCTCTTTTAGAAAGCAAGCCAGATATTTTCATTTCTATTTCACACTGAACAGTGTGGTGTCGCGACGATTATTTTTGTTGAGTGTATACAGGCTTTTTGTACATAATAAATAATAAGAAATAACGTCGTTCCATCCGGGTGTCCCCTGACACCTCTCAAGTTTTTATTTATAAATACATTTACTACAGAAAGTTTAGTATGAGAATATCAAAATAGAGGAGTGTGCGTGGTGCTGGTGGCCAATATGAGTATACCATCACCCCATCTCACCCCCTGGAGGCCGTAGAAGCTGTCCCGGGAGAATATATACCAGAAGACGGGCAATAGCGTCTCTTTGTGTTATGACCACCATATTGCGATCGCCAACCCGACTGCCAAGCGTAGCGCTTATGGTATATCCCCCGCAGAGCCTTTTATCCAACATTAATCCGTAGACCACCAATTAAATTATAATTCCATATGATCATTGGACGGTCACCATAGCCTAGTTGGTAGTGCCCCTGCCTACGAAGCTGGTGGTCCTGGGTTCGAATCCCGGTAAGTGCAAATATTTGTGTGATGAGCACGAATATTTGTTTCTGAGTCATGGATGTTTTCTATGTATATATGTATTTATCTATCTATATAAGTATGTATATCGTCTCCAGGTACCCATAGTACAAGCTTTGCTTAGTTTGGGGCTAGGATGATCTGTGTGACATTGTCCCCAGATATTATTATATTATTATCAAATATTAGACAAGATCTAATAATCTGACTGCACGTGTGGCGCAGCGGCTAAGACAGTCGCCTCGCCGCTTCGTGTCGCGGGTTCGAGTCCCGCGCCTGACCATTACTTGTGTGACCCACAAATAGTTGTTCTGAGTCTGGATGTAACTTGTGTCCGTATGTTTGTAAAGTAACCCGCGACACAGGGATTAGGTTCTCTAGTGCGGACGTTGTTTTATTTAAAAAAATCTATTTGTATCTAGAATTAATATATAGTTCATTTGTATACCACAATTCATATTCTGACTAAAAAGCGCCTTTTTGAAAGTCTATCTGAATAAAAACCTTTTTTTATTTTATTGATTTGAAACATCTATAGCCGCACGTAAAACAGATTTTTGGCGTGGGGACGCGTGCCGAGGTATTTTTTTTTTTTAGTTCCTGTCACAATATGTTCTTTTCGACTTCGACTTCTACTTGGACTTCGACTTGGCTTCGACTTGGCTTCGACTTTGACTTCGACTGCGACATATACTTTGACTTCGACTGCGACTTATAGGTACTTCGACTTCGACTTATACTTAGACTTCGACATGACTTCGACTTTGACTTCGACTGCGACTTATACTTCGACTTCGACTGCGACTTATACTTCGACTTCGACTGCGACTTATACTTCGACTTCTGCATATTACTTTTACAAAATAATTTTAATAATGTTTCACATCTGCCAGGCGTCCCGTGATGGCTCACATTTTTTTTATTTTCTTGAAAATATTTGGGCACTAATGATGAATTACTCCTGATAATTAGTAAAAGTCATTGTAAATATACTCGTGTCTAAAATTTGAAGACATCAGTGGATAAAGGCTATAAAGGACTCCTTTGCGCTGCCCAATTTTATGTTACAATCGAAACAAACTTAGATATAAAATAATTCAGCAAAAGAGTTACATGTTACCATTTGCACTAATGTCTTCAATAGTGTAGTTGCTAGGTACCTAGTATCGACATAAAGCATGTAGAAAACCCAACATAAATATGTTATGTGGTTAATACGCTTCTATTGATAAATATTTTGCCTGCTTTACATGAATAGCAAGTACACCGACAACTGCCCTCTTAAATAATATCTATTATTGTCCATTCTTTGGTTGTCTGGAAGAGATCACATCATGTTAGCGATAAGACCGCCAATTATACTTTTTAATTATATGCTCCTGTACTGTATGATTTTAATATTGGTGTACAATAAAGAGTTAATTAATTAATTTTATATATTAAAGTAAAATAAATGTTAATAAAAAAGTGCTAGTACAATCTAAATGACTACTTAAATGACAAATTGTAAATTCATATCTTTTCATTTACTATTTATTCACCATTAATAATCATTATTGAGTTAACAATTTTTAAATAGGTACTATCATTTGACATTGCAATCCAACATTTTTTACTTTGACATTTCTGTAACGGACTTTTGATTATATACCTAATTTAATTAATTCTATAATAATTCAATTGCACATTCAATTTGCAAGTCGATTATGGCAAGATATGTTGACACAATTTAATCTAAACAACTGTTTTAGGATGTATTTCCTGTAAACCACACATGTTTTACGCAAATAAATATATCTTTATCTACCTATCTAACAAGTTTGATATTGACTACTAAAGCCCCGACATAGCCTGGAGAGCAGCCAAACTAAAATAAAGTAGAACTGACGGCCGTTGGGGCAGAAAGATTCTTAAGTAGTTCCCACGAACCGAAATACCGAGCATTGGACAAGGTGGACCCACGATATTGCAAGGGTCACTGGAAGCCGCTAAAGGCGAGTAGCGCAGGACCCGCCATTGTGGAGACTGGAGATCCTTGGACAATAAATCTAAATAAACATGAACTTACACACTATAGAAAATAATTAAGTTCCAAGATTTGGCCACTGGATAAAATTGAATTAGTGGGTGATACTTTGTTTTTTGTTTATTTTGTGTTGACATCAATCTACTTGCATAGGCGGACTGAGTGCTAAGATACTTACCTAACTGATTATTGGCCAACTAGGCATGAGCGCATCCTTTCCTCAGTGTTCCGAATAAAATAAGTTTGGGAGCTTCTTAACCATTCTTTTGGAGGTAATATAATAATCTTATCAAATTATTGTATTGTCATCGGTCCTCGCGAAATTTACAAAGTTTGAATGAAATCTGGCCGTTTGAAGTGGGTCAAATACGCGCCCAAAGGAGTAGGTTACAAACATACATGTAAATCTAATAATAGCGTGTAAAAAGAAATACTCCAAGAGTAAACGAATTAGCTCAAAAGACTTTTCGATGGCTCTTGCCAACTTGGAAATAATAAAAAAGTATTTTACCATAAATAGGTACTCCTGCGAAAGCTCTCGTGATAGTGCGATAAGTTCCGAACTCCACTCAACCTTCCATCATTTAAAACAATCCGCTATAAAAATCAAAACCCGTTCGCATCAAAGTGTTCACCATCAGAAGAAAATAAACCGAACATTGTTCTCGCACATCGGCTCTAAGATGTATCTCACTCGTTATTTAGTTAGCAGATCACCCCATTGTTACTTAAGAGAAACCACGAAAAAAGCATGGGCGGAGCCCATATCTCTACTTGCATCGCGACCGATGAAACATGCTCTCTATCTCGATACATGCCTTCCAACACGAGAAAACACTACAAACAAAACCCAACTATAATTTAATACCACTAAAGGTTGAAAATCCTGTAACCAAAACAAACGCAGCTTATTAAAGAAAATTAAATTTGCAGCCACGCGAAATCGGAACGAATTCGCGAAAGGAGAACAGCGTTCTGTTGATCAAACAATATTGATCCTTATTACTCTCGAACGAGTACTTAACATTCGATAATGACTGTCAAGTTTCAATTTGGTTGCAAAGGTCTATATTCCCTTGGGAATAATAATGTTGGTTACGTTATTTTTAAAGGGATAGTTAATGTTTATATAGTGGGTATTTATATAGAATGGATTATAGATAAGAAGGGAACGTATTTTCATTTTATTACCAAATTACCGATGGCGAGATTAAAGCCGGTAAACCGATTGTGGAGCACCATATCGGATACATTTGCCAACAGGTAATTGTCTTAATACTTATTTTGTGCATTCCAACACTTGGTCTTGGTCCCTTGTATAAGAGCAGGTTTTTAATTTACTTGTTTGTTAAAGTTTTTATTTCTTTAGACAAAGCTCACGCATGGACAGAACCAATTGTTACTATTTAATTTTGTTCTTAGTTCTATAAATACGGATGCAATTAGGCCTAAATTTATTTACAACATGTTTCAGTATACGGTTTCTATCCGCCGAAAGCCGAAATTAGGGGTAAATGAAATATAGTACTTCAATTGTTTATACATTTTAGCAATGGTTATTTCTGAATATTGCGATATTCTGTAGATATCAAACAGATTAGTTAAGTAATTAGTAAAAAGGTGTGAAGAAGGAATCAAAATGTTTAAATTATTATATCAACATTACTTCATTGATTTTGGCTGCATTTAGCTTTGTTGTTTAAACCCTAGCAAGAAATTAATGCATACCATATGCTATGAAGACTAGGAGGCTTCTTCAGCGGACAGTAGACTGTAGAGTAGAGCGTGCGCGCAAGCCATTTAGCCAAATATAAACCGGACCGTTACTGACGTGGGGATTAATGAGACACCTTTTTATTGCCCCAGCCATCTATAGGTGACAAACCAAAATTTGTGGCCAGCGGGCCACGCTACCAATACACAGTTGTCACCGTGGTTTGCTGGGCACATTTCGCTTTGTCATATATATTCTAATCTAAATAACCTACAATATGACAAGTGATTAAATGTGCCATAAATCGTAAACGGTAAGTTTTACAAAAAAGTTAACGAGAAATAAAATATGCGAAATTTTATTCTCTACAATAATGGTCTCAATTACTTTTGCCATAAAGTGCAAAATTTCCGAGATATCGGCCGAAAACTTGTTTCAAGATGGCGCTTGTAGCTCCACCTGGATTTGTGATTTAATGCTCAGAAATGCACCTTACAAAAAAATTGGAAATTTAGTGCGAGTGTGGCTAGTTTTACTGGGGGTTCGGTGACGATGACGTGAGTTCCATGAATATTGTTCACTCGAAAGCTGTTCAACACGTCTTAAGAAGTTTTCACTTCAAAGTTAGATGGAAAATATACTATGTACTGTTCGGGTGACCAATTATAACTAATCTGTATTTATCTCTTATGAATTGCATTGTATTGCCGGCAAATGAGCAGGTGGGTCACCTGATGGTAAGTGATCATTACCACCCATGGACACGCGCAACACCGTTGCTGGCCTTTAAAAATCCTTTTATAAAGACACATCTTCGAGATGCTATGTAATGTTATCTTTATGCCGCAGTGCAGCTTAGGGCCCCTGTAGTTTAGAAAGGATACCACGGATATCTCTGATGAGATGAGATAATAGGTCCCTTCCCTTACAGAATACACTAAGGGCAACTACTTTGGTATTTGCAACCCCTCTGGTACTGCAGGTGTCCATGGGCGGCGGTGATTACTTATCATCAGGTGACCCGCCTGCCCATTTGACTTGCTATTATACATTATGTATAAAAAAAAACTGTATTGTGTTCTTGCGCGTGAGCAAATTCGTCAGAACTTAACAGGATTGTTAAAAATGTTGTGCAAATGTGCTTGTTAAGCAAACTCACATACATATTTTGAATAATATGTAAAACTAAAATGATTTATTAAACTTAAATAAAGTTTCCTAACTCACGCCCACAAACCAACACACATTTCTAAAACAAATACTTATCTACTTTAAATTATTACTTTTATAGTTCAAACAAAGCGTGGAATAATAAAAACAAAAATTAATTATAAGGTGTGAGCTGTCCTATCCGGGATCTGCACGACCCTTCGCCAGCCCTTAAATCATACGAAGCCTTCGTAAATTGATCGATCGAAACGAACAAAGGGCATTGGGCAATCACATAAGTTAGAAAATGTATAATCGTTTTTGTGAGCATACATTTTAGTAATAGCGACCTCTGTTGGTGATTTTGTTAGTCATATGCAAGGCTTTAGAAGATAAATAGAGTGTCAATAGCGTAGCGCTTGTTCTAAATATGATGCTTATGTTTATGGAAGTTTTACTGTTCAATTACTGGTGCGTGAGTCCGAAGCTGCAGCTGCTTAAGCAGAAGAAAACGACGCGGCTGGGCAGGCGGTGAGTTCGTCATTTGAGCCTGAAACCCAAGATGGGACGCGAAGATAGAATCAGCCCCAGAACGGGAAGAGTGGGAAGGGACGCGTTAAATTAACTTGTAGGGAGTCAAGAAATTGCATGCGTGAAAAAGCCCAGAGCAAGTAGCGCATGCAACTCCCGTGATTCGCTCCATATAACCGCAAGGTTGGTGGGAGCATGGGAGGTGGTGGGAAAACGTGTTCAATTACTGGAAACAGCTTTTATTGATCAATTTACGAATCATTCGAAAAATACGCATCGGGTAATCACATAAGGAAAGAAATGTATTATTGTTTTTTGAGCATGTATTTTAGTTTTAAGGATGAAACATACACCTTTTCTTTTCTTTATCGTTTGGGCAGTGATTATCCTGGAGTTGGAGTTGTTCAGGGCGCTCAGTACGCCTCTGACCTGTGTTATCGAATGTTATCAGACGACAATAAACGAGACCGGTCGCTTTTACTTGCTTGATTCTTTGCTTTGCGTCATCTCTGAGCACGGAGATGTTCAGAAATTAAACCACTTCGGTCCCCTATTATAGACTGGCCGCGTGCCTAGGTGCTTTACTTCAAATTATTAAATTAAATTATTAGTTGACGTTGTATAAAATTTTTGCACGACATATGTACAGACGCCAGCACATCCAGCTTCCCCAATCTGTCAAATTTCTTTTATAGACTTTCAACTTTATCACATAAACATAAGGTTCACTTTCAATTGGAGAAATTTGACAGCTTGGGGTAGGTTGATGTGCTGGCGTCTGTACGTAAAATATAGTTGAATAGGTTTATAATGTATTCAACAACCCTGTATCTATATTTTGGCAAATACCTAAATGTTTCATTCAGTCATTCATTCACCAGTCACTAACAGATCGGTGATTCCAGTTACAGCAGGATAGATATTTCCTCTTTGAGTATCTTTAGTGTTTTTTAAATATATGTTTTCTATTTGCCATTTCTTTTGTTTTCCTTCTAATTAATTCATTAATCATAGTTCACAGATTAACGCTGCTGCCCGTTCTCTGGTAGGTACTCCCTCGGGACGATTTCTACGGTCCCCGCGGCATTAAATGGGGTGATGATATTCTTCCTTCCGTCACAATATGGTCAATCTATCTATGTCCATTTCTTTCAATGCCCATGTCTCATAAGAAAAAGTATAAAGGAAAAGAAGTCAGGAACGGCCAATTATCATTAATATAAATAAATTAATATCCGGGACATACGATTATCACACAGCGCCATCTAGCCCGAACTACGTAAAGCTTGGATTGTGGATACTAGACTAAGATCCGCCAACAAAAGCATGACACTTAAATTAAAGATAGATAATATAATGTAAGATATTAAATTTTCATTCGCCTTTAACGTACACCGTTTTAGTTTTGACGACTTCTGTTTGCCGCTTGAAGAGTTTCTTTGCTTAAACAACTTGAAATACAATCGGATACCGTTATAACAGTTTAAAACAAAACATTACGCAAAACCTGTACCATAACATTAAAAAAAACATGTCTACAATTTAAATAAACCATCTTTCTATCAACTATTCCATCGCTCAGTTAGTAAATAGCGCGATTTTTATCTATGAAAATGTCACACTATGACAGGTTACTGTTATTATGACATACCACGTTAAATTGTACAGTCGTTTAAATCCAAAATAAGCCTTAATGCTCTAACTTAAGACCTAAAATAGTTTTTGTAGTTGCAGAGCTAATTCTGTCAGATCATAAAGCTTTGGTCAGGCATCCGGCGCGGGCGCACCGTAACAGCGATTACTCGATAATTTCCGAAGATTAAAATCGGCTTTTTGACAACACTACTTATTTTGAAATAGGTTTGAATAAGTGTTTGTACAACATTGACGTGTATGGGCAAATTGTGATAGATATAATGATAGTAATGTACGTTTATATGCTGCCATAATTAGTTACACTGCTGGTTGTGATTAGATCTGGCTATTGCGTTATTTAAAAAAATAATGCGTTGTCAATCTTCGAATGTAGCTTAAATGGCGTAGCTAGTTTATTTTTTATGGATTGCGTTTGATCACATTACCACCTGATGGCAAGTGGAGATATAACCTAGGGTGGACCGCGGTTACCCATAATATGCCTGTTCATTCTTCTTGGCTATACGAATAAGTGAAACACTTGGTACGACAAGAGAGAATATCAACGACACAGGAAAGAGGAGTCCCCGTAGACTAGTGGTCCGTTAAGCATAGGACCAGTTACTGCTGGATCACGGCTTCATTCAAAGATCTCCAAAATTGCCAGTTTAGTGAAACCAGTATACAGCGGCTTCCAACGACCCTCACAAAATCATCGGTTAACTTTGTGGGAGGCCTCGCCCACTTGGTCGCCATTCGAGAGCTTTTTTGTTGCAACGGATGTCGGTTCTACGAGCTATATGTCTTCCCCACTACTACTTTAGCTTAGCAATTACATTGGTTATAATGCAATATCTTGTGAGTGTAATTTGAACACTTGGTACGACAAGAGGGAATGTCAACGACACAGCAGTGGAGACTCGCTCAGTAGCCCGTTAAGCGTAGGCCCTTACTGCTGGATCCAGTGCCAGTTTAGTGAAACCCGTATACAGCCGCTTCCAGCGACCCGTACAAGATCATCGGTCAACGTTTTGGGAGGCCTTACCCACGCTTCATCTTTCGCTTTATGGTCACCATTCGAGAGCTTTTCCGTCCCAACGGACATTGGTTCTACGAGCTATGTACACTGCCACTTTAGCTTGGTAATCACGGTGGTTAAAATGCAATATCCTATGAGTGTAGGCGTAGACACATCTCCAGCTGAGCTGAATACAGTGCAAATTAACACTGTGTAGTAACAACAGGGGGCGATATCTCAAAAAAAAAATTGCTACCGTGTTGTTATGCCCAGGATTACGTGGGCCACTAGATCTAAATCCTACGTAAAGTCCACAGTTTTCATAGCAAGAGTCAAGGAGTATTTAGAGCCTGGAGTAGACATCGTTTGAAATAATCTATTCAGTGTACTTTCCTGAAAAGTGTCCTCGGTAACAGACTTTTATGAAAATTTGAATCAATGTTTTACTCGTTTATTTGTCAAAATCATCTCACTAACTGCGTTTGGTTCTGATTGGACTACGGCTAAGGGTGTTTATGCACCAACAGTCGACATATTAAGAACGTCGTTGTAAGGGCACAGGACTTATCTTTCTAAAAAAGGTGCTACTGATATGACGTGGTCCGGTGCATAAAGACCATTACTTCCGATTAATATATTCCGATTTTGGCCTACCTTTGAGACTTAATATCAATATAATTATATCCCCTATATTCAACTGGATGAGCGGTTTCCAAGGATGAGCTACAATAGCAAAAAACGCCTCTAAAACTGACCCCTCAGTGTGAATGATGAATCATCAGCAATCACCCTGGAAGTAATCAGTGCCAGAATGCTCCCCAGCCTGGTTCTGGTTACTTATAATGTAGTTTAAGTTTACGAGACGGCTATAGCCTGTCTCTATTATCCAAAGAAGGAGTTGAAGCTTCCTTGGCTAGCCGTCTAACACATTAAACGAATAGAAATTAGAAAAGAATTGCTGTCAAATATGTAACAGCAATGGTTTAGACTGTGAGTTGATATATCAGTCAGTCACGGTGTATTGTATACTCTATGTTCTCTATATATAAATTGTAATTATTTGCTTGTAGTTTGCTTTGTCCTGCCGTTAATTCTGACCAAAAAACCAGGAAGATAAACCACAGTACGATACTGCAATCTGTCGAGGGCCTTATAGAGACTGAACACCGTTCGATTATATCTTTGTGTAAGCATTCCGTATTTTAGACAATAGTGCGTGGGCGCATGTTAAGGAGTCCTATTATCGAACAAATCGGATCGGTGTATAGTCAGCAACACAAGTTGTTTATCAGAGACTTTTATTTAAAAATATTTTACTATTACCTATTTTGCTATTGTAATAGCGAAATAGGTAATAGTAAAATAGTTTTAAATTATAGTCTCTACGAACATTACTATTGATTTGGAGCTTACATAGACCACCAGTGACATATCAGGGTTATATAGTACCAAATGATGGGAATGGTCACCATAACCTATGCAGCTGGCGGGATATGGTATCACTTCCCCGAAAACTGGGTTTCTTGGATATTTTCAGTTTCATGGGTATATTGCGCTCATTGAATTTCCCATACCTACTATTCATGTTATACCTTGTATTAATGAAGCTCCTTTTGTTGCTGACCATACCAACTGGTGTAGAAACCCGATTTTGTTTGGACTAATTATTATACGTGGTTAGGTTTGTGTTATTTTAGATTTAATTCCGGGAATTCGCGGTGATAAAATATTTGCTTGTCGGGTTTTTTGGATTCAAATGGTTACTGTTCTATTAGTGCAATAACTGGCTTCTCTAGGGGCTATTCTCTTGTTCTATAAGAGATTCCGTGAAATCGTGGTTATAGAATATCTTTTGTTAGGTTTTCCTGACTCAGAATGGTTAATGTTTTATTAGTGCACTAATTGGCTACCAGAGAAGGCAATTACTGCATCCATGTTCTATAAGGCTCTAACATCTTCATATCATACTGTCTCCCGGTTTGCTCTGGATGGAAATGAAACTATTTCTTGATGTTTGCCAGTTTTTTTTCTTCAAGGAAGTCAAGGGGATTCCCCTGGACAAAACTGAGCGGTAAAGAACAGATACTTCATCGCTCATTATTGTTTCAGTTTTGATCCTGGCTTACAGTAGTTACAGTGGTAGTAAGAGGGAGTTACTAGACCCATTATGCAAAAGAAAAAGATAAAGAAATTTTCCAGCACTTGGCATTTAGGTACGTTACACAACGCGCACAACGCTCGTCTGCTCGATTCTCGACGATCGCACACGCAAACAAACTCGTAGATAATAGAAAGAGATAGAAGGAGACATAATGACGAGGCATAACGCCTTTCGTTACGAAACTATTTCTACCACAAGTTGCGTTATGGAACTCTGTTCCCATAACGATATGTGAACTTGACATATATCTGTACGTGTAATTGGTATTGAGAATACTTTTTGATGCCAAGTCTATACATGGCATTATATAGTAACCAACTACTAAACCGCATACCTATCGCTTTTGCGTTGCTGTCTAAAAATGGCTTCCGAATTAATTCAAATTCAATTTCAGTTGCTCCAACGTCTACATTCTACATCCTTTATCACCTCAGCAACTAGTCGCAGTCACCAGCCACATAATAACAATCATTAATAGTTGTACAACACAAACATGTATATAATTAAACTAAAACATTGTGTTGCTTATCTTATCGGACATCGGACCATTAACGGACGCGACGGTAGAAAAAAAACACGGACGGCTATCCGGACGCGCCGAGCGATTGGTGTTTGGAACACACGGGTTTAAAGGATTTATTAGTAAATTAGCTACACTTAGCGGTGTTTTTAGTAGTTCAACAGTTTAATTATTCATTTTTTTGTTACGTAAAACCATCGCACATGAAAGGTGATATTTAATATATCAAAATTAATTATGTAAATATTATATTTTTAATAATAATAATAATTTGATGAGCCTACTACAGGCTCCTGAAATTATTATATTCACAGTATAAGCTATTTCTATGCCAAATTTTATCGATATCAGTTTTTTAACCCGTACAAAACATTCGCAATATATTACTAATGTAAGTGACTACAATAAATTGCTAAATCAGATATTTGTACAGTTAGAAATTTGTTGTGGCAATTGTGTTTATTATCAATTCAGGGTATAACTTATCTCCATTACAAATTTCAACGGAATCTTTTCAGCTGTTTTTATGCCCTTGAGTAACGAACATCCAAACGTACAAACTTGCACATTTATAATATTAGCAGCATGTATATTGCCTGCATGTACACCGCCTTATTGAAGTGTGATAAACAATACACTGAGGTAGTCGCCAGTACGTGCCTACGATCAAAGCAAATTGGTCGACACCTCGGGAAAATATCAATAAATAAATATCTTGATACATATAACACATTGCCATCTGATCCAAAACTAGGTAGGGCCTGTATGGCAACCAGACAACTGATTAATATATTTATATATATATATACAGATAAACTCTTATTTAGATACACTCAGACACAGAAGCAATAATAAAAAGAGAGAAACTTGTCCTGTGTAAGGATCGAAGCCAAGACTTGGCTTAGCAGCCATTGCAGTTAGCCTTAGAAGCCTTACATTGCTTCACCGGAGATAAGAGGAGAGCAAGGGCCCAAGTCATCTAGCAAAATAAAAACATCTAGGTAACCAACCCGCGTCAGAGTCCCTATTGGGATTCAAACTTCGACCAAATTAAGGGAAATTACTGACGTGGATATGCATTAGACGGCTGGATTTATACGTACATATCTCCACTGAACACAGAACAATGTTCGTTAGTATAGCTTGTCAGTCTATTCGTCCGTATGTCCGCCCATTATCTCTCGATCTAAAACGCTCCACACAATCGCATAATCGTAGTCACCCGTAACCGAACACTGACTGTCAAAACACATACACTGTCCTTAAACAATAAACGATATAAAAACTACGCCCACTCTCCAACAAGCTAAATAAAACCCTATTACAACGAAATAAGAGTCATATCAAAATTCAGTAGTAATTGAACACATCAGTCATATGAGATGAATCGATATTGAACAAAGTGTCAAATCGTATAACTCCCAAATTTTTGTATTTGGATCTCGATAACTGTGATTTGAATGGGGTGATTACGTACTGCAACTGGAGACATTGGTAACATAACTGATATATAAGAGCTTTCGTAGTCAAATCAAATTGTTACTTACGACTTTAAACAGCAGAGCGAGGTATAGAGTAAGTAAGGGGCGCTGAGCCAGCATAGAGAAGTAGAGCATTTTAGTAGATTTTTTTATGATCAATCCAACTCACAGCTCACAGCTTGGCGAGATCGAGCAACTAGGCTTGCGGCCAGTCCATAGTTGGGTGACCGCCAATGTGGTTTAATTTCTGAGCGTCTCCGTGCTTCGGAGGGCACGTTAAGTTGTCGGTCTCGGCTATAGCCATTAGGCAACAGCCAGTCCAGGCTCTGACTTAGACGAATACATTTATTTATACAGAAATAATCCAAAATCATAAATAAACGTGGAAATGCTTAAAACGCAATGCATAAGTAGCTGTAAAACAAACATAGGCAAAATAATAATAAATAATATTTTTAAACACATCTGCAACATAAGTGACACTTTTTTATATTTATGAAATAAAACAGCAATTTGTTATATTTTTTTACTTTTAATATTATTCTGTGACCCATTTAGTTTAATTGCCTGGAATTTATTTATGAAACTAGTTATCAAGGTATCCACCACATTAAAACTGCGAAAGCAAATAAATTTGAGTCACAGAACATGAAAAATGGAACAATAGATTTTTTATAAAAACACTTTAAAGTCCAATAACTTGAAAACAGTTAAGTTTAAGATATGGTATTTTATAGTCAAATTAGTTATAAATGATTAAATCTATAACCCCAAAAACGATCTAGGTCGACTTACCCAATAACCCTGTATATATACTTATGTTTATATAAAAAATAAATAAAATAAAAAAGAACGTTCATGACTAAATTCTTCCTCCAGCCTTATTTGCTCCTAAAATCAATCACAAACTAATAAGTAATAACTACAGGTAGACACCATATCGCATTTTAATAACGCATGATCTAAGCCCCAAGCCTCGAATCGAATAAAACAATCGAGTCGAGTGCGAGAAAATAAGCGACGTAATCGATTCTATCGGTTCACGAGAATCGAGAGGTTGTTAACAATTGACGCCTATAATGTAGTTTATGCTTCGAAGAGATGAAATGGATCGAGAGGCCGTAGGTCGAGACAGTGGAGCTTCGCATTTAAAAATAGACGCTATTTTAATAATCATAAGGTTTAATTTTGAATGTGATGGTTTTTGAGGAACAATTGTTCAATGTGAGATGAGACAAGTGATTAGGTTACCAATGTAGCCAGCCTCTTAGAAATATAGAAGTTGTGGCAACAGTATGACGTATATTGCACATTTCGTTTGTTTATATTCAATCAATTTTGCTATGAAATGCGCCTGCGCCTGTTCAAGTCGTAAATATAACGTTTGTGGGTTTAATGAAAAAGTATCGATCAATAATGAACGGAAAACGAGCAATCAGTCCAGTTATTATACTTGCAAAACCTAGATTGAAGTATGAATTGCTGAATTGAAGGGTAAAATTAACCGTTCTAGGTCGTAGATTTCTGACAGACTTGGGTTAACTAAAAAAATGCGCTCTTCGGTATGTCTGTTTGTGGCTGTCCGGAACACTAATATACTAACTATATTTTAATATAATAATAATAATATAGGAAAATCGTATATTTTCTCCTCACTTACTAATTGTATAATCCGACCAAAGAAGTTATAAGGTTTGTATGAAGAAAACAAAATAACTGATCACAGTCTTCTGTCTCATTCGCACACTTACTTTTCAGATATTTTTAAATATTTGCAATTTTTTTCGTGTATCGTTCAAAGCTCCTGACAATTACAAACACCTAAAAGAAAGATTTACCCAATTTGGTGAAATATTTTGGAAGTTATGAGCGTACAAACAATTGCCGACTCGACGTGATCTCTGCGTCACGTGAGTCTAACACCGACTACTCTCCGGCGGCGGGTGTTATTTTGCCATCAACACATTTTGCCCGACCTAGGATTTGAATCCACGACCATATTAACTGCGGTTTAACAGGCTACTGATAGCCCATAATGTAACCGATTGGTATACGAACATATTCAAATGACTCTATTACTTCTAGCAAATTGTATCAATCATTTTTTATCTCTACCAATAACGGTGGCTAACTAAATACCTACATAATAAAACCGAACCTAACTGTTCTCAATCTTCCATATGAATACGTGCGAACCTGTTGTAGCGACGGGCGACCAGCGACCATGCGACCATGTGTAATTGTTTCGACAGAACGACCACCCGCGAGCTACTGAGAATGTGAGGAGTTCGGTTACACCTGCTAATCTGATGCTTATGATTAAGTGTGTCAGTTTGAAATCATATTAATATTCAAACAAGATACAGTAGCATATTATTTGTGTCTTTTTTAAAGACCACGCCTGCATAAAGGAAATAGATCCCTATATTATGGAATACTTTGAACGAGTTTTATTTTATTATGTTTTTTAGATATTTACGTACTTCTAAATTTATTTGACTGTTGTATTGTATAAATTAAGTAAACAATAGCTCTGTATGCTCATAATTTTAATGTTTAGTTATGTATATTTTCTCAGTAAGTGAATTTATTGTAATTCTTATGAGAAATAAAGTGCTTCTTAATCTAATCATACTTTATCAAATTAAACATGCGATTAGCTTGACTTGGCTATTGTTCTAGTGATTTGTGACCCTGACTTCTAAGCCATAGGTCGTAGGTTTGGTCTTTACCCAGGACAAAACTCTGTGCGATGTTCTGCGTCTAGATGTCATTTATGTTATGTATGTATTTAGGAATATATAAGTATGTTTATCAGTTTTCGGTTTCCATAGTACAAGCTCTGCCTAATTTGAGATCAGTTGGCATTCTTTTAGTTGCCCTAAGATATTTTTTATTATTTAATTAACAGTTGTGTTTTCAGATGTAGAGTACACGATCACTGAACACTTGGACTCCCAGACTCAGAACAACTGTATAAGGATCGCACAAATTGTTATACTAGTGGGGAATTCACGGTATTTTATTATAATGATAAAGGAATGAACAAAAGTGGCTTGGCGCAAATACAAGTTCGAAACGCTAGAGCCGTGGGAGCCAGAACGTCCAATGATGTTGAGGAATTTTTCGACGCCTAGGTAGGTTTTCTTTCTTTTAATGGTTGTAAATTTTGTTATAAAATTTATCTATATCTATACATATAATAAAATCATAAGAAAGTCAAAACTGTACATTGAATATTTTTTTAAAAGGATATGGGGCGTGATCTACAATCGATATCGAAGCCAAAAATATAGTTGTTAGAATTTTTGTCTGTGTCTGTTTTCCTGTATGTATGTCCGGGGTAAACTCAAAAAGTACTGCATGGATTAACTTCAAATTTTGCATGAATATTACTAAGAGGTCGGGTCAACATCTAGGTTACATATTATCACGCTATCACTTACGGGGGAGGAGCTACGATAATTTATAATATTTAACGCGGGTAAAACCGCGGGGCACAGCTAGTATTTAATAATTTGGTTTTATTAGGTTTGTTTAAATTAAGACACTATAATAAGAAGTTGGTGAGCCTTGATGCATCAGGTAGGTTTAAGGGGACCCGCCTTAAACCTACGTCTGCCTCGCAAGTCTCAGGCTGAGATCTATAGAGCGTACTTAGACTTTTCTCAGACTTTACTTAGACAGAAGTTAATGCATGTAACGAAATTACAATTGGTGTTTTGACTTTGTCTGTCTTAGCTTATGCTAAGCATAATCTTAACTTCAAAAAGTCTATAAATACCAAATCAAAGTATAAGCTTAGCATAAACTTAGCAAAGTTTTACGTAAGTAAAGTTTGAGCAAAGTCTAAGTACGCTCTATAGATCTCAGCCTCAGACTCTGTCGAGTGTTGCCTCCTCGATCACGTGGTGGACCCGGTTTCCGCACGGTGAATCCATGGAATGCTAAGTATAAGGTCTTATAAAACTATTTTTTTATTTTAAATTTATCGCATTTTAATTGTAATTTTACCAACTTCTGTGGGCCTATAGTACGTAGTAAAATAATTTCAAGTTTCGGTCCTTCAACCAAATATTTGTGCACTTATTATGTGGTGGAACATAGGTAGATACGCAATACTCTCATAAATCTTACTGTATGGTACTGTTTGATCCTACTTGTCTTCAATTCTTTAATTTTAATATAGTAGTAATAAATTTAAAAATATTAGCTTAGTAACGTGACATTTTTTAAGGATTTAAAAAAATAAATGTATAAATATATGTGATAAGACAGACTTATCACATATATTTTTACACGGACGGACTAATTATCATTATTATTTTTTGTTACTTTTTTACTATATTCTACTATAGTTATGTTCAGCTCACAATGCTGTACGCATTGTGAGCTTGACAACTCCAAGTGTCAAGCCAAGTGCTGAATAAATTTCATCATTTCACTTCATTTCATTACTTAAAAAGTGCTAATGCTTAATTTAGAAATAGCCCATTCAATTATCCCCATCCTCGTAACTCTTAAAGATAAGAAACTTTAAAACTAACGAACTAAAAATAATAATTAACCGCAACAAATCACTATCCGTTCCGTAATCGAATTATTTCAAAATTCGAACATTTTCCATTGTTCCACGTTGATCGCCGCGATAACACGGCAAAAACAAATAGTACTAATTACGCTTGAAGCGAAGTTAACAATCGGGTCATCTCTATCTGTTGGTATAAATTGGGCGGGCATCACTCAGGCTGGTTGGACAAATTGAACGAATTATTTTTTCGATTATACGGCTATTGTTTAATCACGGACGGGTAATAGGGGAGCCGATAACATCAGAAAGTTGAGGTTTTGTGTTCTTTCGCATTGTATCACGGGAATGTTGCATTGTTAAGTTCAGATTTACGGAGAAATAGTGAAACTTGTTTTTTTTTAATTGATGTACCTACTACAATGACACAGAAAATGTTTGAGGGAAGAAAAATTGTATCGAGTAAAATCGAGTTACATCAAAAAGCGCCCCGAAATTGGAAATTTAAATAATCGATTATATTAAATGAAAGTTTATATTTATTTTCATTGCAAGTAATTTTAAACAACAAGTATGTAGTTTTCCCACATTTGTAGGAAAAATTGGAATTCAAGTATCCTAAAAAAACCGTTTTTATTGGACCTTAGAAGGTTGATATTTTCCGGGAAAATTTAATAAACATTTATAAATTTTTTTTGTAATTACAGATTGATAAATTATAATAGTAGGTATTAATAAATAGTAATTGCATCTTGACTTTAATACTCCAATATTGACAAAAAAGATAAGAGCTTTTTCCGCGAAAGAAAAAAAATGGCTTTATTTATTTCCTTTTTTGTTTGGCATCACAATATTGTTACAAATTTATTCAAACAATGATATTTAAAATAAAAGGTTAACATAAATAGTCGAGGACACTATAGGAGCACCCATGAAACTGAACTAATCAAACAAAACCAGTTTGTGAAATACGAAAATTATTTTTTGACTTCCCATATAAAATTCATTAGCCGGATGAGTTACTAACAAGTAAGCCTCTTCAAAGTGAGGTAATACTTAAAAAAATCGTTCTCGAATTTTGAAAGCATTGTATGTACAGACGCCAGCACATCCAGCTAACCCAATCTGTCAAATTTCTTTTATAGATTTTAAACGTTATCACATAAACATAAGGTTCACTTTCAACTGGGGCAATTTGACAGATTAGGGTAACTTGATGTGCTGGCGTCTGTACAACCAGTTTAGACACTATCCAAGATCCAGGACTTCATTATCTGTGGTAGAACAGCAACGCGGGAAAAAATCTCTTAACACTTTCGGTGCTCAGCACCCGAGTACCGGGATTATGGCGTGACTGCAAAAGTGTTTACACCACAGTATTATATTCCCGTGACGTGTCATCTAATGGAAACACCCACTAATGCCGTAGTAAGCCAATTCACAGGAATTTATGCAAGTTAATAATTTACTACGTCCGTTAGTTAAGTTTGTTTTTAAATGTAAATGACGTCTTGAATTTATTTAGAACGTCAGAGGTTAGTTATAGGTCTTTGATGTAGGAAGGTCTCAACGAAGCATAGGTTTACAATGTAAGAATACTCATATTCCGATATTTGTACATTTATTTATTAGTAATGGAGAATTATCCTAGAATAGTAACGATACTATATCTCCCAGTTAACTACCATCCAAGAATAACAAATGTTTTAAAAATCATAACGTTTTCAACTGTTCCTAAAATTATTACCAGATTAGAAGAATATTTATATTTAAGTATCTCAAAATTATCAACACATAATCATAAAAAATAATTCTTAAAAGTTTTTCAGATAATTATCGCTAAAATCATATAAATTCAAAAAACTATACCCTTTTTTCCAAATAATTATAAAATATATTGAAAAAATATTATATGTACAGTCGAATTGTGAATTTCTTTTTTGAAGGTCAGTATTCACACATAATTCAATGTAAAGTTTTTGTACCCATAGCATAGAAAACCGTATAACTAAGCGTCCTCTGTCC
The DNA here is from genome assembly GCA_951640165.1 of Pseudoips prasinana. NCBI lineage: Eukaryota > Metazoa > Arthropoda > Insecta > Lepidoptera > Nolidae > Pseudoips > Pseudoips prasinana. Next base: position 36,086,710 of record OX621237.1, on the reverse strand, counting down.
GTCCGGCTGTCCGTATGTCTATGTCTCAACTTGCTCTTGGTAGGCCGCCTTTATCTCATCTTCTGGATCATTTACGACGACGTGAACTACGGGACAGGTCAAACAGGGTTATTTGACTACAGTGGACCATCAAAGGACCTCGATGGTACAAAGATGGGTAGTAACTATACTGCAGGTCCGAAGATATATATTACTTAGCGCGTATTTAGAAAGACAGTACCAACCAAACGGTAACAAACATTCGAACACAAACAAACGCATATTCATTACCAAATTATCTTATCAGTTGGACCGCCATTAAGAACTATCGGTTCCTTATCACTGGCTTATCTGACAGATGAGAGACCAAATCGGTACATCGTTATATGACGTAAAGTTTAAATTTGTATTTAATTATTTGAATTAAGAAATTAATTGTCAAGTCGCGCTGTGGAAAATAACAGGATATGAGACGATCCTTAGAAATGTGTGATTAAGATACATAGATGGTTTGGAATGTTTGGATAATAATTCAATGTATACGCAACCCCAGGGTAGCACTAAACATTTAGAGCATATTTCAAGTTTTGGCGCCAACGCGGAAAAAGACGCATTAGGGCATTGTATCATTTTCAAAAACTGGTGTAAACTTTTTATGTGTAAATATGGTGGATTTTTAGACATAACATCATGGACAACGTACACAAGTGGAGGAAAGTGCCATATTGCCGTGAATTGCGATTTTCTGTGTTGAATCTAAAACTCCATATAAGCCTCTAGTAAAGTCTCCACTGCTTTACTGGGGTACGACAAGGACTACGTATGACTTGACTGTGACGGACTTTACTTGACATGACGAAAATAAATGAAATAATAACATATTTTACGGAAGGCTCATAAGGCCGAAGAAGCCTGAGCCCTAAAACTGAATTGAAAAAAAAAGATCCTATTTCACCGTCAAAATTAAACGCGATAATTGACGCTAAACACAGTTCAGCGTCCTGTAGCTGAGTTTAGCGTCCATTGACCGCGTTTAATGAAATCGGTTCTTAGCATACACTGGTCTATTGGTCAAGTGGATAGTGACGCTGATTGCTAAGACAGAGGTGGTGGGAACGATCCTCAGGCAGGACAAATCTTTGTGTGATGAGCACCGCTGCCAATGGCTTGTTCACGAAGAAAACTCGACTGGATATCCGAATTATTATTTCTGATGAATTCCGTATGTTTGTTGATTGATTCAGTTGTTAAAACACAAAACAACAAGAAAAATAAAACATCATATATATTAAAAAAAGGAAGCCAAGTGAAGTTAGAATGGAATAGATGGCCCTATCGACAGGAGATCCTGAAGATCTTCTAACATTAACATCATCCTACTGAAATCTATTGCGCAATTAACAAGTCAAACCTGATTTAAGAATCATGTTGGCTTGAAAATGCCAATCATCAAAAGCCCCTTATATCAATTTCAATAGTTCAATCCCAACATCAAAATCTTTCTTAAAATAATAGGTGAGGTCACACTCAGGCATCTGTCTCTCTATCTCTCTTCGTATGTCACTTGTAAATAGCTCATGAAAAAACATTAATGCCGTAGGTACCGTAATTTTAAAATGATAATACCTGGGCTTCCAGGTAAGACGGTAAGATTCCGTAACTTCTAAATATGCGAAATAATAAAATCTACAATTGTCTAGGCTGTACAAAGCCTTTTTCGGTTATCAGACGAGATAAAATTAATGTTTTCGCAAACGCGCATTAGTCTTCCAGAGGTGCTCCGGGCTGGTAATTGTCTTTTGATTTTTGAAGTGAAATGACCATTACAATGATTTTTAAACACGTGGAGGCGGCACGGTCCATATCTCTTATCTATCTCTCGGCCCACTATAAATAAATCAATTAGAATGGGAATGGTATATTTACAAATATAATGCAATCAGAAATTGATAGCGACGTTATCTGTCAACTCTGGTAATAGTTGGACTTGTAACTATGTGTCAACATACATACCCTTTAGTTCTACAACGTTTGACACTTCTACTTCTGAACAAAATATTCAATAGAGTAATAGTGGCCATTTGCAAGACCGTATAGAGCACTAGATACAACACAATTATGAACTGTTAACCCTATTCATCTGTATCATCATAATCATATCAGCCGAAAGACGCCCATTGCTAGACAAAGTCGACCCCAAAGATATCCACAATTGCCGGTCTTGCGCTATCTGCATCCAGCGACTTCCAGCGACCCTCACAAGATCATCGGTCCATCTTGTAGGGGACCTGCCCACGCTGCGTCTTTCGGTTCGTGGTCCCTTTACATTAAATCGGATTAGTCTTGTATGCATTATTAAAACTTGATAGAAATATATCAGAGCCGTATATAGTAAAAATATAGTTTAGCTATATTTTTACAATAAATTTAAAAATTTGATAATTAAACCTACACATGATCCTTGACAATAACTTAATTTAAGTTAGTTAAATATCGTTACTGTTATAAAATAAATCTTATTGTAAATTATTTCCTACAATCCGTGTACCTAAATATCTATATGTACCTAGAAATAATTATAAATTAATTATATATTACTACAAAAATGTTCTGAAATGTTTAAAGTCTACGTGAATAAAAATCTTTTTATTTTATTTTATTTTATGGCAAATTTGAAGATTCCGAAAACTTAAAGCCTTGCCTTAAAGTAACCTTAGATGGAATATAAGAATTGTGTTCACTCCTGATCAAACGTCAGCCATTTTTAATGGAGATCAGTTTCCTATATGAGAGATTTTATAGCACACTTTCTTGTCGATAGGTCAGCCGTATGCTTATTTGTGGACTCTGTAGTATTAATATAAATCCGGTCAAGTGCGAGTTGGACGGAGAGTTCCGTACCATTAAGAGAGAGTATTTTAATACTCGTTCTGTTAAAACTTTAATTATGTAATAGGATACGAAGAATGTATGAGGCTTTGATTTATTTTAATATTATTCTCTTCTTATTATTGGTTGCTATAACGAAAACAGAAATAAACAGTAAGTATGCGTCAATTTCAACTTACTTATTTTATCGCATGGGCAGTGGTTACCCTACTGTCAGAATTGTTCAAGCCGCCCAGTAGGCCTCTGTCATGCATGACTTATCGACTTGTGTAACGATTACAACCTAGAGTCTCGGACCTTAACGTGCGCTCGGAAGCACTAGCAAAATTGGGGAAAAAATTTGAGAGGTGTCAAGGGACACCCAGATGGAATGAAGTTATTTCTTATTATTTATTATGTACAAAAAACCTGTATACACTCAACAAAAATAATCGTCGCGACACCACACTGTTCAATGCGAAATAGAAACGAAAATATCCGGCTTGCTTTCTATAAGAGAGAGAGAGAGAGTGACAGAGAAACATGCGCAGGCCGCACAGCTGCAAAAAGTGTCGTGACAACTTTTCGTAAGAATTTTTTCCGTCTAGCCCCCTTTCACAACGCGCGATAAGGAACTTCATTCCAATTAATCTCGCCGATCACTTACGGGCCGGTGAGAGCAATGGCGGGTTTCTATATTCCTATTACTATCTATCTACCTATTACTCTTTGTATTTCCTGTCAGTCACTTGCTTTCATACTAATATATTAATATTTGTATGCCAATTTTGGTGAAAGATTTGAAACATTATGCATATCTATATCTGTGCCATGTATTTATGCAAATAAACATTTAGTTTACTTTATAGTTTAATGAGATAGATCTCGCTGACAGATAGACGTGCAGACAAACAGACAGCGGTGGCTTCGGTGACCCTTCGGGTAAGGAATCCTAATAAAGTAGATTGATTACATAACTTACAATAGTCCTACTAGGAATTTCAATTCATTAAAGTTATTAGAATTAGTTAAAACTCTTTCCTAGTGGTTTCGTAAAACAACACATGTGAAACGAATCCAATTCAAGGAATGCAACCATGGAACTTATCGGTCCACCCCGATTCTACTCGTAATAACTATGTAACTAATTTTTACCGATAACAAACGATAAACACTTTGTATTGCATGGCTTACATCATAAGTTTCTTTGTCTTCGATATGTTGGTAATGATAAGACACGTACGAGAACACAAACGTACATACAAGTCAGTTTAAAGGGTAATTAAAATACGCAGTTTGTTAGTAGTTCGAATGTAAAGGTGAGTTTTGATTACAGTACGAGATAACAGATGGCGTTAAATGATATGTTTAGGGATTTTATTAGCTTGTTTAAGAAATGTATTTAAATTTCCATTCATGATTATGAAGAATTATGTATATGAGTAGAAGTACAAATTATTTCATTTTGCTTAAAATACCGCGGTTCCAATTATCGCAACTAGTCGGAATGAGTACGAGTACCTATTAAATTTCTTTTAAATTATATATATTTTTGAAGTTATACTTCTTTTGGCGCGATGGAAAAAAATGATGAGAGTGAATTTTTACGATGCGCGCGCACACCGACACCAAAAAATTTAACAGCATGAAGTTAGTTCTAGGTGGTATGACAGTGAATTTTTACATCGTAAAAATAACAGCATGAAGTTAGTTCTAGGTGGTATGGAAATTGATAACTATGTTCAAGTTGTATATTAAGAAGTATAACTTCTAACGCGTGTACATAAGTACACACAAGTTTTTTTATTTATTCATATATAAATTTTGTTAAAGTCGTATCTAAGTTAGCTGCTTTTGCCTACCCGAAAGACAAGCGTGCCGCTTATACAAACGGAAAAATTACATTTTAAGTTTATAATGGCCCAAAAGTAAGCAATATGTCAATACCATATTATTATTATTAGAGATCCCACTTGTTCGACATTCGACGAGTAAGGTTCTATTATCAAAGACTACCTATTGAACCTTAATAGACATACGACGGAATAGAAATAAAGACAAATAATGTTAATCTGTTCTTAGTTTAGACAATAAGGACATACGACGGAATAGAAATAAAGACAAATAATGTTAATCTGTTCTTAGTTTAGACAATAAGGACATACGACGGAATAGAAATAAAGACAAATAATGTTAATCTGTTCTTAGTTTAGACAATAAGGACATACGACGGAATAGAAATAAAGACAAATAATGTTAATCTGTTCTTAGTTTAGACAATAAGGACATACGACGGAATAGAAATAAAGACAAATAATGTTAATCTGTTCTTAGTTTTGACACTCAGTTCGTCAGGGTGACAAAAGCATGGCGGTGTGTGGAAGGTCTTTTTGTATAAAAATAATGTACTTCTAATACTATTATATAAAAATAAAAGCTTGCTGCACTCCTTCTCCAAATGAACTTTAACTGTTCCTAATTTCATACTCCGTCGTCCGTGCAATTTTCGTGAAATGGTGTATAAAGTTTTTGCTTCATGTATTAATATTATGTTTCTCTGTTTGATTAATATACCTCTTGTCACTTTCCTAGGCTGTATGGCACTTATGCTAAACAAAATATTTAAAAAGTTGTACTGATACCATAGACTCTAGATCCAATCTTAGTATTATCGATATCAATGTCGATCTCGCGACCTTATTATCTTAACTGTGTATAGGTATTTTATAAATACCTAACCTGTTCATTACTATCGTAAAATGATATCTAGTATTATACAAGGAGTAACGTGAATAATAGAAGAATTTGAACCCCATTATAGGGGGTTCAAATTCTTCTATCTCATAAGTCGTAAGGTCATAAATTTGTTAGTCTAGTGGTAAGTGACCTTGACTGCTAGATTAGAAGTCGTGGGTTCGATCCCCACCCAAGACAAACCATTGTGTGATGAGCACGATTATTGGATGACTCTAAAACTCCTGAGAGTTCAAAAATGTTCTTGATGGCATGTGAATTAGGCCAACACGCACTTGACTGGCGTAGTAGTCTATAGTCTATTCTCTCTCATTGAGAGAAGGCGCTTGCCTGCAGTGGGACATTATTGGGCTGCGTCAGAGGAGCTCACGGACGCATCCCAATCCTTTAAACTTTTCTTAGAATTCTGGCTACCTCTGATAGCTTGCGCGTGATCATCTACGTCGTGTCTCATAACACGGTTACGTGGCTCCATATCTGATTATCGTAGGAAAAGTTATCGCAGTTCAGAGGTTATCTTCCAAAGATTAAAGAAGTTTCCAGTTAAGTAAGGGACGGTCTTACGACATTGAATAAAAAAATGGCTTGCATCATCATCTTTTATATAGCGCACCTAATCAATAATTAGTAATAATAAATAGTAAAATAACGTTCGCCTGGTTGAATTTTGCAAATGGCGGCCATCCTCAATGGAGAATGGGCACAAAGAGGAAACGTTCGGAATTAGTCGTGGCAAATATCGATGTTGCATAAAAAATAATCTAAGTAATGAGGAGTACGTATATATTCCTATACAAGCATAAATGGCAGCTGTTTTGGCTCTAAAGTTTATACATAAATATAAATATAAATTACACCTTACATCCTGCCATCTCATCCCAAACTAGGCAGTACTTTAATAGTTCTATGTATGGCCTGTTCTTTTCATGCAACCTATATTAGAGAGAGAGAGAGAGATGTTATAACTTTTTAACCGACTTCCGGTTCTCAAGTTCACTGGTATTTTTTTTTATGTATGTACACCGATTATAAATTACCATAGTCGTGTTAAAAACAGAGTTTCCGGCAATTGGTGTCAATTTTAGTTTGGTATTTATTATACAACATGTAACTTAATTAACGCACATCCTGAAAATAGTTTGTTCAGAATCGTTTACGGAATCGATTTATATAATTTTTGATATGGGTAATTTTTTTTTCCAAAATAATTAAAACCACGGAAATTATTGTCATATTAACCCTTTACAGTCAAAATGAATTGAAATGTACCGTAAGTCAAATAATAAAACTTTTAAAATTGCAGTTTTATTTATATTCATACAAATTCCATCATTCAATACAAAATAAAGAAAAATAAACTTTATTCCAAGAAACTAATATAGTAAATAACAATGCATATACCTATATGTTAAATTAAAAATTCAGTGCATGTATTATGATTACAACATAATATTCTAATTGGGGTGTCTGAGGGTGTGCGTTAATTACGTTACATGTTGTATATATACATCACATTTGACTGGCCTGTTGTTCTAATTGTCAGTGACCCTGACTGCGAAGCCTGAGGTCGTGGGTTCGATCCAGTCAATTTCGCGATTATTTTTCCTGTCTGGGTGTAACTTATTTATAATATTTATGTATTGTATTCAATTTCATCAAAATATTTATCCTAAAATATATCAATATGTATATCAGTTGCCTGTTTGCTTTAGTACAGGCTCTGCCTAGTTAAACATCAGATAAAAGTTGTACAAGATATTTATGTATTTATTTATACATCTAAGTTACTATAATCTAAGCTGATTGATAGCATTAAGTATGTATAAATATATGTTTCTATGAACTATTATTATTTTAACATAATTATCATCTCTGATAATTTCATTCGAAAGAAATAAATATAGATTTAAATTTTAAATAAAAGTTATTGCATATTTGACAGATAATAACAATTAACATATATTTTCGATCAGTTGCATCACCTCATACATCGGTATGTCTTTTATTAAATAATAAATCAAGCAGATAACATGGAACAAAATAAATTGGAACTATATTAGTATTAAAGACATTCATTTCCGATAATACTTCAGATAAGTAAACCTAATGGACTGATAATAATTCTGTTCAAAATTATTAGAACTATTTCTCACAAAGTTATGTTATAAAATTGATACATACTCCTACAAATATAACTACTATAATGGCATGTTGGTCTGACTGCTAAGTCTGAAGTCGTGGGTTAGAACCCCACCCATGACAATGTTAATGTGTTAATAGCACGTATATTTGCTCTGGTCTGTGTGTAATTTATCTACCTATAATATGTAATTATTTAGAAATATATCAGTTTGTTTATCAGTTATCTGGTTGCCACTCAGGGTCTGGCTGGTTTGATCAGATGACAGTGATTTAGTTAACTCAATTATTAAAATCTTAAAATATATAAATTTATTAGATATTTTTAAAAATGTTATTAGTTTTTATAACCTTAACCACTGCGCCCAACTGCGTCTGCGCCAATACAACAAATAATAAAAATGAAATAACGCGAGTAAAAATGTTAAGTTTCGATGTAGCAATGACTAAAAATCTTGTACTATGTATGAAACTCTTCGTGAGCGAATCCGACTTGCCCTTGGCTAGTTTTTCCTTCTGTATTCATTCCTACGGTATTTTTTTTACAATATTTACCATAGCAAGAGAAAACGAGCAAATGCGTTCTGGTGGTCAGTGATAACTACCCTCTCATGGACACTCGCAACACCAGAGGGCCGCTAGCCCGTTGTCAGACGTTCAAAAAGGCTTACAAAGAAAATTGATTTAACCTTAATTAATACATTATTTATAGTTCTCGCGAACATTAGTCGTAATCATAAATAGAACGAATCACCGTCCATTGACAGCAGATGCTTCTTATCAGTGCGATACGTTAGCGGATGCTGCGATAACGATATCACTCATTATTTTATTTTTTTAATTTCATAACCACGATAATGCGATAGAGAGAGATAGTGTTCATTTGGCATAGGAGGAAAAGAGACGAGGTTCGCGTGATGGCCGCATGTTTGATAGAGATGGCTATCATTGGAAAGCTAATTGGCGACCTTTCTTCTGATTATCTGGTGATGTTTTATTTTAGTGATAGCTCCGTTGGCTATCTGGACTGGCTACCCGCAGGCCTCTTACATTGGATCTGTAGCTGAGGGAAGATAAGTAATTGAAATAAATAAGTTATCATTTATTTTTTACTGTGGTGTTAAATTAACTGATTCTACTTCTGAATGATACAGAATGCAAATTAAGAAGTGGTACGGGGAGTGAACCTGCAATATTTCACAGAGTTTATTTATTTATTATAATAGATACATCATCAACTTAACACTAAACATTTGAAGATGACAAGTTATTGAGTTTAAAACTAGGTGTTAAATCTCTACAGATGTATACAACATTCATAAAAAAAAATAGTCACAAAATATACTAAACACATAAAATAAACAATACTTAATACTATACAACTAATGCAAATTTGGATAAAAGTAAAAACAGAGAAACGTAGAAACATAAAATTATTTCATCATTTAACTAAAGACTAAATCATTTTAATTTTAATAATTATCAAATAAATTATAATATCTATAAATTATATTATTTTTTAAATATAAGTTGTTTAATTATTGCTTAATTGAATCAATACAACTCTTAGGAAAGTGGCGAGTTACACAAGCCAACGAGCTTCTCATGTTCATCAAAAAGCACTAGGTCTAGGTAATTGCGGGATCCAAGACAGTAAACGCAATTCCCCGGAAAAAAAGCAACGCACATGGGCTCGTACATCGTGCAATGGTGAAAGTATGGGACGAGTCCTACTAAAAATGAAAGGAACTTGGCTGGATCACTACAAAAATTAATTAAAAAAACAAATTGTTCATGTAATTCCTTCGTATAATTTACACATATGTACACAACACTACGGACACACACACTCACACAATCGCGTTTACGTACCGATTTAAAGATATGCAAACTATCTACGTTTTGGGGGGAGACTGGAGTGGTATAATACAGGGTTTATAAGGCTTAGTATATACTCCAAATCTCCCACGCCAAGATCAATCCTTTTACAGTGCTTAACGGAAAACAAAGCTTACACAATTCCGCGCCGACAACATTTAATTTACACATATGTACACTCACGCGCGCGGACACACACTCACACAATCGCGTTTACGTACCGATTTAAAGATATGTAAAGTATCTACGTTTTGGGGGGAGCCTGGTGTGGTATAATACAGGGTTTATTAGGCTTAGTATATACTCCATATCTCCCACACCAAGATCAATCCTTTTACAGTGCAAGCTTACCCAATTCCGGGCCGACAATATTTAATTTACACATATGTACACTCACGCGCGCGCACACACACACTCACACAATCGCGTTTACGTACCGATTTAAATATATGTAAAGTATCTACGTTGGGGGGGGGGGGGGGGTGCCTGGAGTGGTATAATACAGGGTTTATAAGGCTTAGTATATACTCCGTATCTTCCACGCCAAGATCAATCCTTTTAAACAAAACTTACCCAATTCCGAGCCGACAATATTTAATTTACCCGTTGATAATTTTTCGTTTACAAAGATAATGATGGTCTGGTATTTACGCTGTGATAACTGATTAGTAACTCAACTCTTATCTCTGCTCTGATATATCGGATACCGACTATATGTTTTGAATCTCTGAAATCCGGTTGTTCGGATTGTTGATTTCAAAACGAGAACTTTATACATTACTTATTCCATAATTTTGACATTAACATTTATGATACTATTTATATTATATTTACATGGTCATTTAATTGTGTTTTGGCTAAGTTACTTATATAGGAATGAATAAATAGGAGATTCTTTCCCTTTTAGGCATGATGATACCATCATAAGTCTAAAGTTGCATAATAAAATACTACTGCACGACTGGCGCAATGGTTAAGATACAGACGCCAGCACATCAAGCTACCCCAATCTGTAAATTTTTGTGATAAAGTTAAAAATCTATAAAAGAAATTTGACAGATTGGGGTAGCTGGATTTGCTGGCGTCTGTACCTAGTCACCTCACAGTTCACCACTGTGCTCAACTGTTAACAGGACAACTAGGTATTTATATGACACATGTACGTTGTTCATACAGGTATTACTTACTTATTTATCGTACGGGCAGTGGTTGCCCTAGTGACAGAGTTGTTCAAGCCGCCCAGAGTTTTAAAACCCGCGTTAAATTTTATAAATTAGCACAGCTAGTAACGAATAAAAAAACGTCACATACATACATATTTCTAGGTGTTCCTATAATTGTCTAGCACTAAAACAAACAAGGTTTAGTTCATTTAAAAGTCAAATGCAATAGTGATGGTGGTAGATCAGATTTCTCTGCTAATATTCGTGCCTTATCTCTGAATAATGGCGAGCGGGATGGCTCGCCAGATAATAACATTCTCACGTCCCGAAAGATTCGTTATCGCGGCAGCGCCGGCCCGATCCGATGGTGCAGCCTGATCGGGGAAATTTGAAAATAATTAGAAGAGTAACAGGTATTGGAATGCCTAGGAAAAGTAGGCACGATATGCCAAGATGGCGCTGATAGATAAATCATAGACACTGTCCTTTTTGGTACTGGCATGTTATAACATCGAACATTTCAAAAGTTTTTAATTTTTTTTAATAATAAGTTTATTTTACATTAATAAATACATAAAAATTCTCTTATTCTTAATTAAAATACAACAATGAAAATTTTATTTAAGATCTTTCTTTGAATCAAATAAATGTGAATATTTTGTTTATTTTCTTTGTATGAACATTGTAAGGTCGCCCAAAGAGTAATAGAGTGGGCTATGCTCGGAGTTTCGCTGCGAGATTTGTTTAGTTTTTTTTTTTTTACACAACGCCCGCATTATGTAATCTCTTCCCTGTGTTGCGGGGTACTTTTACAAACATATAACAGACGGACACAATTACATCCAGACTCAGAACAACCATTTATGGGTCACACAAATACTTGTCCGGCGCGGGACTCGAACCCTCGACACGAAGCGGCGAGGCGACTGTCTTAGCCGCTACGCCACACGTGCAGTCATTCAATCAGAAATGTTGAAATACGCAGGCCAATATAAATAAAGCAACTAACATAACCCGAAGAATTGTCAAGTTGAAGTGGCATCGGTATAGGCCTCGTAGAACCAACGGTCACTGGGGCAGAAAAGTTCTCAAAAGACACCCGAACCGGAAGGTGCAGTGAGTACTTTTGGACTGTATGTTTCAATTTAATTGGTTAAATAGATTGACAGAAAATTTAATCGGTTGTTACGTTAATAATAACAACATAGAACTGCTTTAAAATTTAATTAAAGTTTAAAACAGTTCTATGTTATTTTAAAACAGCAATTCTACACCACCTTTTTTAGTCTTTTGCAGAGTTTGTCAATGTATGACATCTACATCTCAGTAAGGAACAATTACCGAATGCATTAAAAAGTAATATTTTACAAGGTAATTGGTCTGTAAGCTGATTTAAAATTCAATATTTTTCTTACGTCACAGGCATTTGCTACAAGTTTCTATGACGCGTACCCTCAATAACTTTTCTTTTCATTTTTCCGCCATGTTAAGTGCGTGTAGTTAAAAAGCTTTTTATTTAGATTTAACTCAGTAAATATAATATGATAATCAGCTTACAGACCAATTACCTTGTAAAATATTACTTTTTAATGCATTCATTTTTATTGATCTCAAAACATCGCGAACCCCGTCTCATCCCGTATTTGTGCAGAAGTCGCCTCTAGGGAATACTTAGAACGAGCAAAGCGTCTCTCTTTTTAGACTTTAAAAAGCGCTTGAAATAGTCAGAACATGTTCGTAGTAATATATAATTAATTAATACTTATTTCTAGGTACATATAGATATTTAGGTACACGGATTGTAGGAAATAATTTACTTTAAGATTTATTTTATAATAGTAACTTTATTTAGCTAACTTAAATTAAGTTATTGTAGGTTTAATTATCTAAATTTTAGCTATATTTTTACTGCATATTGTCTGAATGGTTCTGTCTACATTAAGGTACGAATTAAATGTTATGCTCTCTGAGCTATAACCGATTGATTAAGACTCATCCTCCAATTTAAGGGCAAGTCTTTTGTCAACCTGTGGACGTCATTCGGCTGATAAGATGATCTCACAATATAGATCATGGTCTTATTAAAAACCTGCAGCGATTTGGTGTAAATAACACGTGCCATGTTTCCCTGGTACCACTACTTTATATAACCCCCACGGTATGAGATGGGGTGATGATATTCAGATATTTGTCGCCGTCACGTTATTACAGCGCATTCCGTCAACGACACGTCACTCTGAACTTACATGGATTTATATCGTAATTATTGAATAAATCAACTCAAAATATATCAAATTTCTGAAATCACAATAATTTTTTATACGGAAGCTTTAATAAGATAACATGAACATACATGTATACAAGCCTTGATAACTACATATGTGTACATTCGTATGTACATTATTATCAAAGACATTGTAAGTACATCGGTAGCCAGATCGGGAGCGATAAGGTTCATATCAGTTCTTTATCGAAGAAAGCAATCTTCACATGATTATGTTTTGAGTTATCAAATTGGTTCTTATTTATTTGTTAGGTTCTTTAGCCTGGAAACGTTGAAAAAACATAAAATTTGTGACATAAGTGACATACGGACCGGTGCGAGCAACTTGGCTATTTTATATTATTTTTTTAACTTTACGTCGGAAAACGTGGATAAAGGGATATCCTTTATCCAAGTTAATATCTGAATATAATATTTCCCCATCTCATCCCGTGGGGGGTATAGAAGTCGACCCGAAGGAATATCTTCCAGAAGACGGGCAACAGCTTCTATCTGAGTACTATGACCATCACACTGCAATCGCCAACCCGTTTGACAAGCGTGGCGATTATGGCATTTACCCCATGATGATTATTGTCGGAGGCTTTTGTTCAGCAGTGGACTTCTTTCGGCATTTATAATGATGATGTACTGTCAATATAGGATTCACATGGGTTGAAAGATCAAATACAGTATCTTGTACTGAGAAGGAATGGGTATTGTTAACAAGGTCTAAGTACACCGACTACAGCCCCAGTAAAAATCACCAAAATTATCTACATCTATTATTTACTAAAACAAACATTGGATGGACCAGGATTTAAAAAAATATACGAATACCCCACAGTAGGTACTTTAAACTTTTAAATATATTGCTCAATACATAGGTACATATCGAATAATATGATTAGTGTCGCAATAAAGGTTCAAATAAAAAGATTAACTAATTTATTTCAACATTCTTCACTCTAGCAACTTTCTATCGATCATTTTATTTATAAAAGAAGTACTTATTTTTTATTTGCCGTTACACCTATAACAATGATTACGAACCAACATTTTAAAAAGTGTTCGCTAATTACCTAAAACATTATGTATGCATCTTTAGCAACTGATCTACATCAGCTATATAATTTCTGATTGAGTATTCAGACTTCTAATTATTTGCCAAAAAGGCAATCAATACAAAAATCGATAAACGTAATCAGCAATCTCGATCTGACTCTTACTATCATTGAGCAGCGCCATCTCGTGACGGTTCCCGTCAAAAACAAAACAAAAATCGATTAAGGTAATCAACCATCTCAATCTCACCCATAACGTTATAAAACAGCGCCATCTCGTGACGGGTCACGTCAAAAAAACAAAACAAAAATCGCTACATCTTCATCCCACGTTTATTCAGTGATATAGGTACACTGAACAAGGTATAAATCGTGGAACTGATAATATCGAAGTGTTTATCAATCGAACGGTTAATAAATTAAGTTTATCTATTTTTGCGATCTAAGCGGATCAGGTAAATGTTAGTTTTAATTGATATCGCACGATCTGATCGCTATCACGAGTATCTGGATTAAGGTAAGAAAAGGTTTCATCAGTGACCCTTATAGGTACTGGATTTACAGACAGCTGAACAAATATGAATACATTTCCAATCATATGAAAACCTTCATTAAAACTGGCTCTCATAAATTACAGCTACAAAACATAGCACCGACTTATTTTTGTAACCCTTAGATAATTATTGGATTTCATCAAACAGCCGAAAGACGTCCACGGCTGGACAAAGGCCTCCCCAAACATCTCCACGATTGCCGATCTTGCGCTATTCGCATCCAGCAGTTTCCAGTGACCCGCACAAGATCATAGGTCCATCTTGTAGGGGGCCTGCCCACGCTGCGTCTTCCGGTTCGTGGTCGCCACTCGAGAACCTTTCTGCCCCAACGGCCGTCGATTCTACGAGCTATGTGCCCCGCCCACTGCCACTTCAGAATCAGAATCAGAATAGTTTATTTGTATAACATAGGTTTAGAACATATACATTAATCATACATGTCAAGGTCTTAAATAATTATTTGTTACACTATGTTTTGTCATTGATGACATACAAATACAATAAAATACATTTAAAAAAAATATACATCAAAATTCATTAAATAAACAAAATTACTACAAAAATGTCATAACAAATTAATATGTAAGAAATTATAATAAACAATAATGAGTAAATTAATTAAAGTGATTTATCATTTAAATATTCATCTAAGGTATAATAACATTTCTCAGTCAATATTTTGTGAATAGATTTTTTGAACATCTTTAATGGCATACATACACTTTATGATATCAGGTATTTTATTATAAACTTCAGTTTTGCAATTCTTCAATTATTGGATTTAATTAAAATTTAAATGAGCCATTTGAAAAGCATAACCATCATGGTCAGTTAGTTTACTTTAGCGTATAGACAGTTCTTACCCTAGAGATATGTCTTAACGTCGGTTTTCTAAGTTATACAACGAGGACCGAGAGCTTAACATGCCTTCCAAGCACGGAGACACTCAGGATTTATATTACCTGAACTCCGCGGTCAATCTATAGATGGGTAGCCAAGATGCTTAACAGCTCACTTATGGAGCGATGAGTACGCTAACTATAGCGGTAAAAGAATTATAGAAGTCGGATTAAAAAATCACATAAAATACATTTATAATAAATAAAAAACGAGGTATAAAGTATAACCAGAAGGTAATGATTTTCGTAGCTACTTAGCCAAAACATCGTTTATCGATGACGTGTAGGAAAACATCAATCAATTTTGCTAAAAGAGAAAAAAAATACTATTTACTTTCAAGTTCTCCAAGACTGGGGACTGAGACTGGATTGTTTTAATTTAAAGTATATTTATCTAATACTATAAAACACAAATCTTACATAGGATACACAATTCAATAACAAAGATTATTTATGTAAGATAACAGAGCAAGCAAGTTAAAAGGAGCAGATGATTTTAGGCGTTCATATTACACCATCTATGATCAACATTCTTTTGATCGAAATCGATAATGACATTTTCCAGCCAACATCTTACATCGACACAATAACACCATAAAACAAACTAATAAACCCACTAAATCACCATACCTTGGAATTTCTAAGCCAAGTAATGAAGGTAAAAATTATAAATCTCTTATATCGATAAGAATCGTTATCTAAAATGTATATCTCGAAATGATCGATCAAATAGTTTTATCGATAAACCGGGCTCATGCGATTACTGGATAGATATAGATCAAATTACATGGAGTTGTATGTTTACGAAAGGCACAGGAGCAAGGCATGGTGTATTGTTGTCGCTGTCTATAAAAAAAGTGAACATTAACCATAGTGATGTAACCGACCGACTATATTTAAAAAAGGATGAACTGATATTATATTGGATATAGAACAATATTTGAAATTGTTGATTATTCGAGGTTGTTAAACATTTAGGAGGAAGAATTTTCTCTAAGTACTGCTTCCCCGTTACCAATAAATGTTTTTACTTTCTTTTAAGTTAATAGGTATGGTAATTTAATAACGTTGACTGGGCTGACATGTAACACATATGTATCAGTAAATTTATATATTACAAATTAGATTTATTTAGATACCAATTCCGATTCTAGATTTACAATGATATAAAATAATATGTTTTAATATTATTAATATTATAATTAATATTATTTAATAAAATTAAATAATACCTTATTTGAGTATCATACTGATGCATTTGATTTGCTTGTTTAGATTGTCCTTCTGGTGGGAAGGTAGTGCAAATTGCATCGCGGCTTGATTAAACTAACAATTAGCCGAATTAACATCTTATTTGTTGTATTTGAATGCAAAGTAACGTCTGATTCCATTATTTATTTAAATAACTAGCTGTGCCCCGCGGTTTTTCCCGCGTTAAACTTTATAAATTATAGCCTAAGTGTTAATCGAGGGTTTCAGCTAACTCTACACCAAATTTTATTAAAATCACTCCAGCCGTTTAGACGTGAAAAAGTAACAAACATACACACTCACACACTCACAAACTTTCGCCTTTATAATATTAGTGTGATTGTTCTGGATGCAGATTGTGACGGATTTGTTTACATACAAAGCTAACTATGAATAGTATTCCAATGACTATTTTTGCGTACTTTGAGTTGCTAAAGGGACATGTCGTAAGAAGTCCACGGGACACGGAAAAGTAATATGCAGTTGATTTAATAGCCATTTTCCTGCTATAGATACTCGGTATATACTACACTAATATTTTACTCCGAAAGTTTGTGAGCGTGTGCGTGTGTATGTTTGTTACTTCTTCACGTCTAAACGGCTGAAGCGATTTTAATAAAATTTGGTATGGAGTTAGCTGACACCCTGGATTAACACATAGGCTATAATTTATTAAGTTTAATGTTGTTAAAACCGCGGGGTACAGCTAGTACTATCACACTAATATATAAAGGCGAAAGTTTGTGAGTATGTGAGTGTGTATGTTTGTTACTTCTTCACGTTTAAATGGCTGTAGCGATTTTGATGTTATGGAGTTAGCTGACATCCTAGATTAACACATAGGCTATATTTTATAAAACTTTACGTGGGTAAAACCGCGAGGCACTGCTAGTATTATATATACTGATGTAGATTGCCATGTCTTTCACGTGTACGCGGTAGCCTATCTAAGCTTGTATTTCGATCCCTTTATCGATAGATCGCTATCGCTTATCACTAGTCGAGCGATTTTAATCCCATCGATATTTTATCTAGCCATATCTTCTTGCGTTAATTTTTTTATCTAGATAACCATAATTTCGTTGGAATATAATTTCATGTTATGTTTCTTTTGTTAGATAGAATCTATTGAGGTATTGGACATATTAATAGATTTTTATCAATTTATTTTTTTATCAGTTAGTCGAAAATGTATGAAGGCTGCTGCATGTCGTTGTTATTTAAATGAAATTATTTGATAAGTTAATTGAATGACGTGTAATCACATAAAATTAAGGGTCTTGGGTTTCGTATGGTCAATAGTAGAAGCCATTTCATAGACAAATACATTATAATATACCGCTTCACTAATAGCTGCGCCCAATCCTATATCCTCGAAACGTAATCGGATATAGGATAGTCTGTGAACCAGGATGGACAGTAGCAGAAGCGTTTAGGCTCAGGAGCTCGTGGGACACTTAAATTCCGCCCCGAATGCAATCAGAAAGTTGGAGGATGAATCGATAAAGTATTTCACTATCATCTAGCACAAAGGGATACATAATTTGAGCTGTTGAAGTAATTAACCTCAGCAAAAGAATTTTGTCCTTTGCTTATTTTATTTTGTGAATCGTAATGATATTTTCTAAATAAATAGTAAACTGGCATGAATGATCGGAAGTTACCAGCCACAAGATGAATATAATCAACGATTCTAAACTTATTGATTTGATTGAATTAACCCTTTCACTCTTTCGAAGTGAAAGAGTCAATTCTAACTTGTCCTAATTATGGTGGTAAAAGAATAATCAAAATAGGTTGGCGAATACTAGAGAAATCACATAACATTAATTAATTAAAAACAAAAAACAAGACATATAGGACAGTCAAAAGTAATCATTTTCAAAGCTATTTGGCCTAAACATCGTTCGTCGTTGACGTGCAGGAGAACTTCGATCATTTATGTAAAAAGAGAAGAAAAGGATTGTTTTGACCCTATCCGGAATTTCTATTTTAGTTAAAGAAAACGCTCGCACTACGGAAATTAATGCCTTCTCTGTTCTTTGATTACCATTATACTCGACGACCGCGGTGGCTCAGTTGGTATTAATATTTTTTTTATCAGTCAGGTAGACTGTCTACGCATTCCAGCCGCAAAAATTGTCTGCGGGACTTGCTCCGACTAAGCCTAACGTGCCGTGGACTTCTCTTGGCGCCTGAGCTCCGGGATCGCGGCTTTGCTGCTCCGGTGGCCTCCTTTTGCGCCAAGTCCTCTGGTCGGACCACGTACCCTGGGAGGGCTATTTTGCCCTCCCCTATTGCCGACTCCTATCAGTCCGGCACATCGACTGCGCCACAAACAGTTCCTGTCGTCCTGGAGCTGCTAGCACGTGGCGTTGGTAGTGAAGCTGCGGGGTTGATCGCCTTACAAAAAAATATTGTGTACATGAACTTTTCTGTCTTGGTTTTCTGTGTATTGTTAGTATATATTTTCATAGAAAAAGTAGTATTTATACAACAATCTGTTACAGACGATTTACGGCGCATTGTCTGAGAGACATTTCTTATGGTGGCTAAACAAACCGATGCGAGAGCGACATAGCCTGCCACAGGACTGACAAGAGAAGTTTGCGGTGGTTGGTGCAGAGCCGCTTTCATGTCACTTCTGTCTCATATCAGCAAGTACTCCGAACCAGGCTTCGTCACAGATCTGACGACCCTCCACTACACGTTTGCGCAATTGAACTCTATTTTCAGCGAGCTTTTCCCAGCTCTGTCTCTGCTCCGTACAAGAGTATGTATTTATGTGTAACATAAATAGTGGATGTAACTTAAGGAGCGCTATCTATAGAACTAAACTAATTAAACAAAACCATTCTAAGAAATACAAATATTCTTGGCGTCCCAATCAAAATACCTTAGCTGATCGTTAATATTTTTTGTGTATTTTGCAGGTTGGTGATGAAATTATGTGTTCTCGGGTGTGCTACACATTGTTTAGTTACATAGACAAATTAAGCTCCCGAAGTTAAGTCCACTATTTATGTTACACCTTGTACAGTCAACAGCAAAAGTAGATGATCAGAGTCGGATATTCAATACTAATTATCATAAATTGCGACAAAATAGTGTGGTGGTGAAGAGTATCTAGTTCAAGGTGTGCGTGAGTGTTAAGTGTAAAAAATATTAACTAGTGAAAACTGCCGCCCAATAGCATCATAAACTCAAAATTCAGGTCCGATTTTGATCATCTACTTATGCTGTTGATTGTACGATGAACTTAACATTGTAAGAAAATTCGAGATTTTACGTGTTATATGCACCTTACACCACTTGTAGATACGCTTTCATATTTTCATGATAAACATCGAAGAAAACGACACAGTTTGTCACATGACTTCCCAAAGATAATCATTTTAATCAGTTGTAACTCAGATTAAGATAATCTGTGTAAAATTAAATTAATCCTATAGAGATATGCCTACGCAATAACAATATTTTTTATATTGATATTATATTTTTGGCGCCATGAAATTGGCGCTCAAACTAACAACCACACTCATGTTAATTTTGTATGGTTTAAGAAATTTATTAGTTGTTCTTCAAATTATAGGTATGTGATAGCCCTGACAGTCATACATTTTTTGAAGCCTTAATTTCTATTTGCAAACTTCAAACAAAGATTCATTCTTTGAGTGACATAATCTGACGGCTGTATGGCAATGCTGACTCTTTGACGCAAAAAAAGGCCAGCTTTCTGGTCACGGGAAGCGTCGATCAAACATTTTGAAATTTCCCGAAACAATAAACGTGCGTTAGGGCGTTTTACCCCAAAAGGCTCAAATACATAATTTCCAACGAGGTTGGTGTATTTGCGCCTTTTGAGGGTTTCTGCTAATTAGAGATGTAAAATGACTGAATATGACCAGTCACAATTGCCATAAACCTTAAATGACCGGTCATTTACTGTCAAATTCAGTCAATTTGACTCAAATATTATTGTCTATTCTCGACTACAACCCAATTATTTATTTATCTAGGTACCCAATTTATATGCAAGTTTAACTGAAGCAACGTTTTATTTTCTATTATATCATAAGAGGATAAGACGCCATCAAAGTCGATGCGCGAGGCGATGCGACGTTGCCATTTTGTCTTAAATGCACGCATGATTAGAAATGTAAAATGATTAACACTATATAATACTACTATACAACACTATATAATAATACTATAAGTCATAAAAATCACTTTTTTTTTTCAATTTAGAAGTTAAAGACTTTTATCAACGACTGAATCTTAAAAGGTACTAAAATATTACTGAAATCAAATTGACTGAAAATGACCATTTTGACAGTTAATGACCATTTTTGACCAATTTGACCGTAAATGACAGTCAGTCTAATTCAGTCACTTTAGTCATTTTCAACACTACTGCTGATGCAGCAGCAGCGCTCGCAGATCCAACAGATCCGCAGTGCAAGGGTGTCAACGCATGAAGCATCCCACACCAAAGGCCTTACTATCTTCCACGGTAACAAAGGCATACCGTCTGGTCTCTTCCCATCATCCCGAGCCAGACCCCTTGGCTCAAGTACATACATAATAAATGTATGCAATTTTATTATTTAGATTTATTGCGTTTTACAATATAATGTATTAATGTTGTGTTTTTATGTAATTATTTGTTATTTTTCACATATGATTGAAACAAAGTTCCAACTCGTCAATATTTAACAAAAATCTGTAATTCTGCATTCGTGAACATTGCCCTTAGTTAGAATATCCGATCGAATAGAAATTAAAGTCAGACAGGATGATAATGGTCTAACATTTTGGACATCCCAAACTGTTGTCCTAATATTCCTGATGAGTTAAAGGATATCATATTAAAATTCCACCTACAAGGCAAATATAAACTAGGTCCATTATTAATATCAACAAATCTATAACAAACAAGCATAAAATAAGGACATAATACCATTGTTTTAGACTGGGCTACTCGTAAAACTACCAACGTTCCAATAAAATTACCACATGGAAAATACGAGGCAACAATGTCATTATCATTGCAATTTTATTATGAATAGGTGGCAAAATAAATTTAATTGACAGTGACACATATGATGATTTACCTCAACCAAATCAACAGGATTGTAAGACTTGCAAGAACTCTCCTTAACGCCATTGAGTATACAACATGTAACGTAATTAACGCACACCCTCAAACACCCCAATTAGAATACTATGTTGTAATCATAATACATACACCGAATTTTTAATTTAACGTGTATATGCATTGTTATTTACTTAATTAGTTTTTTGGAATAAAGTTTATTTTTCTTTATTTTGTATTGAATGACTATTTTCAGGATGTACGTTAATCAAGTTACATGTTGTATATATATGCGGTAACCGATATTTGAAAAATAGGGAATGGTGGTATGAAAATAGACGAAAATCAGTTCTGAGTGAATTCCAAGGTAGGTAGTTGGAAAGCCAAAATATCCACTATTGTTACATTCCATTCATAAATTTAAAAAGTGAAAATAAAAAAGATTTTTATTCACGTACACTTTAAAAAATCGCTTGTAAATTGTCAGAACATGTTTGAGGTAATATAGTTAAGTATACCTACGAAATTATTTCTAGTTACATATATGTTGATATTATATATATTATTACGTTGAAAATAATTCTAAGAAATATATAAGCCAAGCCTAAAAATAAGATGATTAATTAAAAATTGTTAACAATAATACAAGATTTCATTGGATATCAGACAAAGAGATGTACTTTTTGTCTGGTATCCTACGAAACCTTTCTTAATTTGTACTAATCTAATAAATAAAACTAAACTACATTGATATAAATAGACATTAATATTTATGTGATATATCTATCCAGAACAACAAAAAATTCACCCTAATAGAAATAAACCCCTCGGTCACTTTACCCATCTTTTATTTTAACACCATAAAACCCTCAAAAGTCAAAAGGATCCACGCGCGAGCCATGGGAACGGAGCGGAGGGTTAAATCACAGAGGGTTGTCACCCTAACCGAGGACATATGGTTATAAAGACCTTCACTACACAAGTTATACGTACTTTAGAAGACAATTTGTTTATGCACTTCTCAGTTCTTAGGGGGGGAAAGTACAAAATACTAAAGCATTATAAGATAATGCCAGCAACGATACATATATCTTTTTTTAAATTTAACCTAACCGTCATTATTTTGACCTGAAGTTCTTCTGAAATTAAGCATTTTTTTAAATCATATTTAAGCGCTAGGGAATTAAATTCCAATCACACTAATATTATAAAGCCGAAAGATTGTGAGTGTGTATGTTTGTTACTTCTTGACGTCTAAACGGCTGGAGCGATTTAAATAAAATTCGGTATGGATTTAGCTGAAACCCCTGATTAACACATAGGCTATAATGTATAAAGTTTAACGCGGGTAATACCACGGAGCACAGCTAGTTGTTTTCATAAACATGAAATTTATACACACAAAGTACTCAGAATCATTATAAATGGGTCACACAAATAGTAGTCCTGTGTGGGAATTGACAAAAACCACCTTACCTTAAGCACAGCTCAGGGTGTGGAGTTAAATGCTCTTGAAAATTTACATTTATGTATAGTTGGTCCAACGTAAATGTCATCAACCGGACTAGTTAAGTTATCATCATTATATGAGCTGAAGACGCCTACTACTGGACAAAGACCTCCCCAAAGATCTACATAATTGCCGGTCCTACTCGCATCCCGCGGCTCCCATTTTAGTTATATCTAACATTTGTTAAAAGTCACCACGGACTCTTAACTAGCAAAGGTCGGTAGCTTTTAAACCTCTGCACAGATATCCATAAAAATACTTAAAAACTTTTTTAAATATTTTCCTTTCACATAAAATACACTTGATTGAAATCGGTATAGTTATCTGGCGTAAAACTATGACCCAGAGACAGACAATATATTTCACTGCAAGAAATACACACATCAACACAATCTAGGGATATTGAACATTTCATTGATTATCTAGAAAACTATAAACATTTTGTTATGACTGTAAATGGAAGAATTAAAGATAATTTCATGGCCGATATTTAAACATTAACAACACGATGCGATTTTGTTTTTCTAATTAATAAAAGTCTTAAATTAATTAAGCCATAGAAAATTACTGAGTGAACAAAAACATTTTATTCTTATAAAATTATTCAATCGAATTAAATGAATAAAAATCTTACCAAATCTGATAATCAGTAATCGGTATTTCCTCCTCTAACATTAATCACACAGCGGCAACGATTTTCCATACTTAAAATTAAGGTGTCAATGTCTTGCTGGGGTATGCAGTCCCAAGTTCTTTTTAAATGTTCGAAAAGTTGTTCTTCTGTTGTCAAGTTGGGCGGAAAATCCCTCAATGCTCTTCGCTGTAACATGTCCCAGGCGTGTTCAATTGGGTTTAAGTCTGGCGACTGTGGAGGCCAATCTAATACCTGAACATCGTGTTCTCGAAGGGCGGCCCTCACCAGCCGCGCTGTATGGGAAGGTGCATTGTCATGCATGAGCTGAAATTCTTGCCCCGTTAGGGCCCTGAGCGGGACAATGACACGTTCTACTACCTCCTCACGGTATCTATGGGCAGTCATGCTGCCCTGAATCCAAATGAGTTGGGTTCGTCCGCCGATTCGTATTCCTGCCCACACCATAATTGTCCCGCCTTGGTAAGAGTGGACCTCCTGTGGATGTCGGAGACGGCTGACCCTGCCTGGAGTTCTCCAAACGCGTGTTCGTCTCGAATCTGGATGAAATCCATAGCGGGACTCATCAGTGAACAGCACCAATGACCATTGTTGATCACTCCATGTCAAATGTTCTTGAGCCCATAAAAGTCGCCTACCGCGATTGCCACGTCGCAGCGCTGGGACTCGTAGCGGTCTGCGAGCATGAAGACCAACTTCATGCAGCCTCCTTCGCACGGTTTGGTCGCTCACCAGCAGCTGCTGACCCTCCTGGAGCCTTTGCACTAGTTGCATCGCTGTGATATTGGGTAGTCTTCTGGCGGTCATTTGGAGAAATCGATCCTGTCTCTGAGTGGTAACACGATATCTACCTGTGTGCCGTTCTGCCACATCTCCAGTAGCGCGATAACGTGACCACAGCCTGGATACCACATTTTGGCTTGTGCCCAGAGACTCAGCAACGACGCGTTGAATAGCACCGTTTTGTAACATGCCAACTGCCCGTAACATTTCATCTCGACTCAAATGATGGCGTGGCATGACGCTAAAAAGCTTACACAACCAATTGAGAAAAGAAAATAAAACAATTTATCAGGTTTTCTTCAATTAACACGCAAAAAAAATTTTAATGCAACTTCTTGAAATTAGATACAACTCAAGATTGCGCTGTGCTTTGCGTGTTTTCATTTGTTTCTCATTTTAATTTTTAAATTTTGAATAAAGAATAGACAAGGTTTAAATCTGTAAATAAACTTTTTAAGGAAACTAAATAGGTTTTAAACAATAAAGCCATGTTTGATTTCAAAATAACGTATCCCTAGACTTTGTTGA
Organism: Pseudoips prasinana; assembly: GCA_951640165.1. Lineage (NCBI taxonomy): Eukaryota > Metazoa > Arthropoda > Insecta > Lepidoptera > Nolidae > Pseudoips > Pseudoips prasinana. The sequence continues at coordinate 36,061,330 of OX621237.1, read as the reverse complement.
TGTGTGTATAAAGAGAAATCTGAAAAATTCACACTTTAATTTTATTTAACATGCATGTAATAAATAAATTGGATCCCCAAATTCCTATCTGGAATCCTATTTATGAAATGTTTTTCTTCGGGTTAAGACTTAACACAGCTTAGCTTTAAAATGTTTAAAGTCTAACAATCTACATAAATAATATCAAATTGCCCTCTAACTAATAATAATAATCCATTAATATCGACTGAAAACAAATGAGTTAAAGTCATATAAGTACGGATCTTTATAGCAAGTTAATGAATAAATATATTTATCTATATAAATAAAAAGACAAGTCCTGACTGACTGACTGACTCATCAACGCCCAGCCCAAACCCTTACACCTAGAAAGCTGAAATTTTGCACAAATGTTTGTTTTATAATGTAGACAAGGAATAAGGAAGGATTTTTCGAAATTCAACCCCTAAGGGGGTAAAACAGGGGCGCTAAGTTAGTATGAAACTTTGCCGTTTTTGAAGTTTAAGGCATAAAAATTGGTATTTGGCATTCCAGTTAAAAATAAAAAATCAAGTATTTCAGGGTTTTTGGAAATTCCACCCCCAAATGCGGAAAATAGGGGATGTAAGTTTGTATGGAAAATGTGACAATTTTTAAGTTAAACGCATGAAAATTGGTATTTGGCCTTTTAGTAAAAAAATAAAAAATATATATTTCTGCATTTTTGGAAGTTCCAGTCCCAAGAGCGTAAAAAAGGGGGTGTAAGTTTGTATGAAAAATGTGTCAATTTTTAAGTTAAACGCATGAAAATTGGTATAAGGCATTTCAGTTAAAAATTAAAATATATATTTCAGGATTTTTGGGAATACCACCCCTTAGGGCGTAAAATAGGGCATGTAAGTTTGTATGAAAAATGCGACTCTTTTGAAGTTAAACCCATGAAAATTGGTATTTGGCCTTTCAGTTAAAAATAAAAATAAGTATTCCAGGATTTTTGAAAATTCTACCCCGAAGGGCATGAAATAGGTGATGTAAGTTTATACTGACTGACTGACATATCAACGCACAGCCTAAACGGCTGGAGTTAAAGACTTGAAATTTTGACAGAAGGTACCTATTATAACGTAGGTATCCACTAAAGAAGGGTTTTTGAAAATTCCACCCCCAAGCGCGTAAAATTGGGGATGTAAGTTTGTATGAAAAATGTGAAACGTTTTAAGTTAAATGCATGAAAATTGTTATTTGGCATTTTAGTTAAAATTTAAAATATATATTTCAGAATATTTGGGAATTCCCCCCTAAGGGCGTAAAGTAGGGTACATAAGTTTCTATGTAAACTGCAACTTGAAGTTAAACGCATGAAAATTGGTACTTAGCATTTCAGTTAAAAATTAAAAATATATATTTCAGGATTTTTGGGAATTCCACCCCTTAGGGCGTAAAATAGGGGATGTAAGTTTGTAAGAAAAATGTGACAATTTTGAGGTAAACACATGAAAATTGGTATATGGCCTTTCATTTAAAAAATATAAATATATATTTCAGGATTTTTGGAAATTCCACCCCTAAGGACAACTAGAATAGGCGATGTAAGTTTGTATGATAGTCTGTATTTTTTGAGTTAAACGCATGTAAATTGGTATTTGGTCTTTCATTTAAAAATAAAGCAATCCAGGGAATAATTTGTTGTTAAAAAAAGGTAATCCAAAACTGATTCAATAGATCGCCACAGACAATTTAAGCAAACTCAAACATAATAAAATTAGTTTCTTATGCCAAGTAGCTTAAAATGTCGTGGTCGTTGTCGTCTAAGTAAAGATTTACCGGTTTATAAGATTTGTAACTTCTTTTTTTTTTGGTAATTTTTATAACAAATTTAAGTAACGACATTTTAATCAAATTAGGATAAAAAACGAACTTATCCAAAATTTGAGTTAGCTTAGTATAAATTGTTAGTGTCGAGATGATCGCACCCAAAAAACATCATCTTAATTTTACTGATCTACAAGTTCACAATTTTGTAACTAGATGGCGTTAATGTCGTTTCAGATCGCGGAACTTAATCGGCATATCGGTTAAAATAACTAAATGCTTGAAATAAAAGGTAGTCCAAAACTGAATCAATAGATGATCGCCTAAATCTCACCAAAAATATATGCACTTATCTTAATTTTACCGCTTTACAAGTTTATATTTTTGTTAGTAAATGGCGTAATCATCGTTTTAGATCGCGCTATGGTTTCGTTCACAAAATGTCGCAACCTAATCTAATGGGAGTTAGGTACCTTTGTGATTAATGCATCGTTGATTATTATTTTACTTTATTTAACTTACTGACTATACTTAAGGACAATTGATATGTATTCATTGATTTTTCCTTGGTGATATCGGGTCCTTTTTGTAAATAACAGTAGCAAAGTAGTCTTTCATTTATTTCTTAGTAAGGTTATTTATAGGTTAGGTTTTATTCAATTTATATGGCTTATTTGTTTTAAAAGTTTTGTTTTTTAGATTAAGCTAGAAGTAAGTAGTTACATTGGTCATCATTCAAAATTGTCGCGGTCAAAGTCGCGGGCACCAGCTAGTTAGATATAAAACTAACAAATATACGATAATTTAAAATTTGCATAATATTCCAATACAAATTCAAAAAGGTTGACGTAAACACTTCATAACGTATTTTTTATTATAATTAATACAAATAATAATATAACTCAAATTAATATCATAAAAATACGAAAATAATAACTTAACTCAAGTTAATATCATACTTAATATCAACGATGTGAGGTAAAACATTTATATGGAAATTACTGAGATCATGTATCATATTTACATTCAAATTATTTTGATAACTTCAAGTTAATGGTGCATCAAGTGTGCAATGTTCATTAATAAAAAATAAGAAAATATAATAACTTTACGTATTGTAGTATTACAAGTATTAATCCCTGTGTTTCACACTGGGATTTGCTGTGTCGTAGATATGTCCTTCTTAATCAAATAATAACCACTAAAAGTGAACTCTTGGGACAACCTAGGCCATTATTCACAAACGGCCATCCGATCCCAAAATAAGCAGAGCTTTTACCATGGAAAACAGATGAGTGATATATTAAATATACTATTTACATAGATAATTACACCTCGACTCAATACACAGACATGTTCATGTACACAGATATCTGTCCTGGATGGAAAACGAACCCACAACGTGAAAAGCAAGTATGTACCAACCATCCCGTCAAATCATTTTAGTATATATGTGTGTGTGTGTTTTAGAACTAAGCATAACAAAAAACCGGTACATAAGAGTTCTTCATTTTGATTATAACTTAAGAACGATGATATTTAAGAGTCTTAAACAAATCTACTATTTTAAATTTGACGGGTGAATTGGCGACGGACGGGTTAAATGACTTAATCATTCGTTAAATCGGCTTCCATGGGCTAATGTGACGTCATAAATGGTCCGGAATCGATTGTCAACGTTGAAGCCGATTTAACGATTGATTAAGTCATTTTTAACCTTTATTTATTTGAACGCCATTTAAGAAATCGATGTTCGGCGACTTAGCCGGTAAAGCCCCAGGACAGATATTTGTTTGCATGAACATGTTTGTTTGTGTTGTGTCTGGGTGTAAATTATCTATATAAGTATGTATTTACAAAAGAATAGTAATATATGTAAGTTTATAATATGACTAATTTAAAAGATCACATTTGACATCTGTCAGTTCCTAGCAAAGTGAATTACAAAATGACCTTATTTGGTAATGGTTCAATAAAGATAAATCGTAATTGAAAAAAGAAATAAGCAAATATGCAGTTCTAACTACGAAAAAATAAATAATATTCGATGTCCGCCGGTTAAGGTTGTTGAATTTTGATGAAGTGTCAAATGTGATCTATTTAATTGTCCCTACTTTAGTTAACTGATTTCCATAGTACAAGCTCTGCTTAATTTGGGATCAGATGGCCGTGTATGAATAAAATACCAGGATTTTTTTATTATTATGCGAATACCTATATGTATCTACGAGTATATGAATATCATTTCTGAAATCATCTTCCGAAGAATTAGATATCAATTCCTTTTTTCCAAATTTTGAATTCCAAACTTTGCCGCACGAACTTAATCTTACTGCGCATCAAAGTGGTGATTCCAGATTTAAAATTTATAAGTTGACACTTCATAGTGGCAATTTGAAGCTACCGGCGTTCATTAGATATATCATATAACACATTTAAAACCATATAACAATAATTCTTCATGGATATTAATATTCATAAATGAATTAAATTAATGAATAGGAATCATGACAAATAATCTTTATGAAAATGATTTATTTACGATATGACACTCACTTATCTACAATCTATCTAAGTAAGCCAAAGTGGTTTAGTTTTACGAAACAGGTTTTATGAAATAAATTTGAATAGAGAGGTAGAGTTTTTTGGTCTATGAGCAAGTTGACATTAAGATGTTATTGATGTGGCCATGCGCTAAAGTAAAAAAGCTGAAGCCGAAGGTTGCAAAGTGCATTTTTTTTTAATTCAGTTTTACGGCTCTAGCTTCTTCAGCCTTATGAGCCTTCCGTAAAATATATTATTATTTCATTTATTTTCGTCATGTCAAGTAAAGTCCGTCACAGTCAAATCATACGTAGTCCTTGTCGTACCCCAGTAAAGCAATGGAGACTTTACTAGAGGACTTTATATGGAGTTTTAGATTCAACACAGAAAATCGCAATTCACGGCAATATGGCACTTTCCTCCACTTGTGTGCGTTGTCCATGATGTTATGTCTGAAAATCCACCATATTTACACATAAAAACTTGAATTTACACCAGTTTTTGAAAATGAAACAATGCCCTGATGCGTCTTTTTCCGCGTTGGCGCCAAAACTTTGCTAAGTGCAGCTACGAGAGTGATGCTAGCGTGATAGAAATTATTATTATTTATTACTTTTTGCACAAGATTGTACAGAGTAGGGGCACTAAAACTGGATATTGTATAGTTACACAATATAACATAACCTTTTTATTTTTATTTTTTTTGATAAGGCAGGGGGAATGCTAATGCATGCCACCCGCAAAAAGTGTCTGCGGGTGGGTATGTCGGACTCGCACCGACTAAACCTAACCTGCCGTGGACTTCTTCTGGCGCCTGATACGGGGAGCCCCGGGAACGCGGGTATGCTGCTCCGGTGCCCCCCTTTTGCGCCGTGTCCCAGATGGTCGGGACACGCACCCGGGGAGAGCTGTGGGTTGCCCTCCCCATTTGCCGACTCCTGCCAGGAAAGGCACAGCGACTGCACCACAAACAGTTCGCTGTCTTCCCGGGGCTGCTTGCACGTGGCGGCAGTAGAGGACACTTCTCATATTGCCACTGCAACCCCGAGGGGAGTAGCGCTAACGGCTGCCGCCGCCGCTAAATATCTGGGTAAAACTATTTCTCCCTTTCTCTCATAGACAGTTACGTTTCGTATATCTACGTTTTACTTCAGTCGTTTGGTCTAAACATACTCGTTGTTTTATTATAATTTTCTTTCTTAGTGTCCAGTAGGCCTCTGGCTTGGCTAAACAACTGTTATCTAATGGCAACAACCCGACAGCTCTGCAACTGAAAAGAAATTAAACCACATAGCTAGTCACCCATCTCTAGGCTAACCAAGGGCCTTATATACTTACTTACTTACTTATCGTATGGGCAGTGGTTACCCTGGTGTCAGAGTTGTTCAAGCCGCCCAGTAGGCCTCTGACATGGCTTAACGACTGTTGCCTAATGGCTACAACCGGGACCGACAGCTTAACGTGCCCTCCGAAGCACGGAGACGCTAACAAATTAAACCACTTTGGCGGTCACCCATCTATGGACTGACCGCGAGCCTAGTTGCTTGACCTCGCCAATCACTTACGGACTGGTGAGAGCATCTGGCTAAGAGCGCCTCAGCGCCTATATACTGAACTTTGTCGTTCACTTACGAACTTTCACAGCACCTGGTCATGAGCGCCTGAGCACTTTCTTAAGTCTACATTCTCGCAGCATAGAGAGCAACATCATCATCATCATATTAGCCTAAATACGCCCACAGCTGGACAAAGCCACAAAAGCCGGTCTTGCACTATCCGTATCTAGCGATGTCTAGCGACCGATATTTAGAGAGGGACATAAAAATACTTAATTGGATAGTAAACCATATTTCACAGATATAACGTCAAATTTACCTTGTAGGTATTACTAACATTTTTATTTAAGGCTATTACAAGGAATTATTACAAGGAAAATTTAACATTATATTTTATATAATAAGATTTACAATCCAACAGATTTTTTTAAACCCAAGCTACTTATACGCCTGAGAGAGGCTAACACGCCGATAGCGTTATCAATATTATCAGATGTGTTCTGGCAATATACCAGCAATTGCTACTTATTTATTGATAAAATACACATTTTGTGTTGTTGTAAGTATTTTATTTATTTTGTAGTGAAGTGGTACCTAAAGTTTTTATAGAACAATTATTTGTTACATAATATTATTCAGCGTCTCTTAAAAGTAGATAAGTTGACTCATAAGTAATAGGTGTGAAAAAGATTGATAACTTGACCCCCCGTCTGCAGTATATAGAGGCAATATAAATAATATAAATTAAACCACTATTGAGATCACCCATCTACATACTGACCGCATGTCTTGGTGTTTGATTTGACTTCAACGTTAGTTTATGAAGCGGTTCATTTACCTAGAGAGCGGGCCCTATAGTCCCATGGGTTACAGAGATCGTAATAGTTTTTTTTTTAAAGAAAGAAAGAAAAAGATTTATTCAGAAAACATTATTTATAACGCTTTGACACATTGAACACTTAGTATATTATAAACACATTTGAACCGACTTCAAAAAGAAGGACTCCATTCGACTCTATATCTGAATCTTTTATATTTAATATGCGATTTGCTAGTGATTTGTGAACCGATTATAATAATTAATTTTTAATAAAATAATTTATTCGATAAGGAATACTTTCGGAAAATTTCAATTCATATTACAACTGTAATGTAATAATTTAGTTCAATTAAGATTTAGTTTTTTTATTAAAATTTAAATTTAAAGTTGATTGTATGCTTTTGAACCGACTTTAAAAAGAAATTTAGAGCAATTCAACTACACGTGTATGTATGATTATTTTTAATATATTATGCGATTTCTCCGCTGTTGGGAACCTTTTCTATTCGATAGGAAATGTTTTAAGAATGGTCCTATACAAACATTGTCCTAATCAATTGTCATATAGAAAACTTGAAGTCAGATGTATGTTTTCAACCAACTTCCAAAAAGAAGGTTGTCAATGCAGCCATATATATACATACTATATATATATATTTTTTTAAGTATGTTACTCGCTTTGTTCGCTGTTGGGAACGTTTTCTATTCGATAGGAAATACTTAAAGAATGGTTTTATATTAACATTGTTCCAATCAGCTGTCATAAAGAAAAGTTGAAGTCGGTTGTATTTTATGCAACCAACTTCAAAAATAAGTATATCAATTGTACTGTATATATGCGATTTCCCCATTGTTTCAGAACCTCTATATTCGATAAGAAATGCTTTAAGAATGATTCTATATAAACATTAAAATCGCTTGTCATAAATAAAATTTGAAGTCGGTTCTGTTTTTTAAAGTGCAATTGTACTGTTTTTCGATTTTCAATACCTTTTCCTTCTCAGGTTGTTATTTCATCTTCTCAATGAAAACAAAATTAGTCCAGGAAAATGTTATTATAATTAAAGTATTACCTCATAATTGGGAAAAACATTCCTTATTTGCATGTATCATCGTGGGACTTTACAAAATGAAATATAACAATGTCGGTATTATATATGATAGCTGGATTTTAATATTTTAGCGCCGCAAATTAAAACCTTTAATACTATAGAAGAACATAAACTTTAATGCTGTAAACATAGTTTACAGAAAAAGAAAAGTAGCATATCGGTTATCTGGTCTCCATAGTACAAACTCTTCTTAGTTTGGGATCAGATGGCTGTGTGTGAATAATGTCCCATGATATTTATTACCTATTGTTAATTAAAAATATTTTAGTTGGTTGGTAGGTAGTCAAAGTAGAACGTACACGTGGTCTAACTATCTTGCCCCCTTGACTTTTAGTTTACATTCATAACGATGAAATGCCTCCTCCAATCTTCAATCTGAAGAGCGGGCCCCGTCTTCTCGCATTAACGTAGAACTATGGCTGCAAATCTTCACTGGCTTTGCCATTATGAGAGGATAATGGACATAGGTAACGTAAAACGAAAATACATGAAACATCCGGTGATATAACAAATAGCTGTTACATATACAGCGCCGTGGAGTATTTTATTTGGGAAAAATACAGCGATAATTATCTAAGGTAGTATAAAATAAGAAAAAAATATTTATTGCGTTTCAATTACAATATGTGGAAAATGCTAAATATAGGACTATTTAACATTTTCCACATATTGTAATTGAAACGCAATAAATAAATTTTGGGAAAACACACGTATCTTTCTATGTTAGAAATGTAACAATAAGTCGTAGATATAATATAGGGAGCCCTTTGTCATCATTCGGCTGATATGATTATTATGATGGAAACTAAGTAGGTTTTATATATTTTGCTTACAGCATAACGCTTAGTGCTTAGTAAGTATTTGTTAAAGTGGGCAGAAGTTAATTAAACAGTGACCTGGTTGCCAATCATGATATGTGACGCATCCTGATTCATTTGAATTTACTCATAATCTGTATTACAAAGAAAATTAAATTGATTCCATTTACCGTCTATCTTAATTCTTACCACAATGTCTGAATGTTACACACATTCTATAGCAGGAATAATTTATTCTGGTAAAGTATATATTGAGTTAAAAGAGATAATGTTTGACGTGGAAAAACGTCCACTCTTGGACTAAAGCTTCCTCCAATGATCTCCAAACGCTGCCTTCCAAGCATTAATGTGTAATATATACTGCATATTATTATTTTCTAAAGACAACTCCCGCACTAGGCAATTTAATCCCTCTGTCGCGGGGTACTTTAAAAACATATAATAGTATTACGGACGGAGTATTACGGACGTAATTACGGACACAAATTACGTCCAGACTTAGAACAACTATTTATGGGTCACACAAATAGTAGTCCGGCGCGGGACTCGAACCCGCGACAGAAAGCGGCGAGGTGACTGTTTTAGCCGCTGCGCCACACTATAGTAGGAATAATTTATTCTGGTAAAGTATACATGGGTCAGAAGAGATAATGGTTTATGCGACCATATCAGTGGGAAGATGTCCACTCCTGGATAAAAGCTTCCCTCATGATCTTCAAATGGGCGGTCTCACGCTAATTGCAACTTTTTTCCATTATGGAGCAATGGCTTGCACGTTCAGTGCATCCGCCAATTTCAAGTTTCGAGTTTTTTAAACTTTCTGGTAGCTTTTCGGGTTTGTGTTGTACAGACGCCAGCACATCAAGCTACCCCAATCTGTCAAATTTCCCCAATTGAAAGTGAACCTTTTGCTTTTGTGATAAAGTTGAAAATCTATAAAAGAAATTTGACTGATTGACTGGCGCCTGTACTATTAATTTATTCAGAGATGGTTTTTAACTTTAAGAAGGTAGGGAAACGGACAGGTTTTAAACTTAACCGCTACTAAATATATATATATTTATTTATACTACATATTAATATGTATAGATGTTGTACATGTCTATAAGCTAATGTATTAGTCCGTATCTGTTTTTATCTTATACGTTTGTCTTTATACTATTGACAATGTTGAAATTCTTAATAAATTTCACTCCTGCAATAAAATAGTCACTCGTAATAAGACTTCCAACTCATCTTTCTCTCTGAATGCGGTCCTAACTATGGAAACATAAGTAACATCAGATTTTCTTGTTAACATATATTAGGTACATACACCTGAGGTCTTGGCGGCGTCTTCAAAGGGCATTGTGCGTCAACGCATACGCAAATGACGGCGGCGCGGGCGCAGCAAAGAGGACGGTTTTATTTCCTGGTTTCATTGTTTTTTGGTGTGTTTACAATAATGTTGGGTGTTTGTTACGGGAATGTATGGGGCAGATTTCTTGCGGCTGTGGTTTTGCTTAATTTATTTCCTTGGGAATTAATGTAGGAGTACATCTTACGGCAGTAAAGGTTATGACAAAAATTTTCCCGGAATATCTTGTCGATTTTCTCTAGTAAACTTAGGTCATCAATCAATTAATTAAATATGTACTTTATTTCAGTAACTTAGTCTATTACAGTATCAAATGGTTGGAGCTACCTTTTAAGCAAATAATCTTGCTTGTGTCAGGAAGCTCCGCTCTTCTATAACAAGATTACATTAAATTAAATTTAACCGCTTAAAATATAAAGATATGAAACAAAACTAAGAATGAAAAGATCATCACAAAAGCGAAAATACGTCCACTGTTGGACAAAAGGAAGGACAAGGAGGAATCTTGCGGGTGTATACCAAAATGGCCACGCCTGGCACGAGTTGATGATTACAGTATAATTATCATAGTACTCAGAGTGACGCTGCTGTCTGTCCTCCAATAGTTGTTCCCTCCAGAAAACTTTCCTTCCACGGGATGAGATAGGTTGGTTATATTTGCACCACACAGCAATAGATAAGGAGGCTTTGGTTGGTAGAGAAAACTGCAGGTTAGCCAGGATTAGTATTCTGTTTCACCTTTCACCTGTTCTGTGAGTCCTTGCCTGTAGTCGATGCCAGCGATACAACCTCTTAATGTTAATCTGTCACTACCCTAATAGTAATTAAACGTGGTGTATGTAACTGAGTTCGTAGAGAATCTGATTCAAAGGTTGGTTCTATCCTCGATCAAGACAATCACCGTAGCCTAGTTGATAGTGCTCCTGCCTACGAAGCTGGTGGTCCTGGGTTCGAATCCCGGTAAGTGCAAATATTTGTGTGATGTGCACGAATATTTGTTTCTGAGTCATGGATGTTTTCTATGTATTTAAATATTTATCTATCTATATAAGTATGTATATCATCGCCTGGTACCCATAGTACAAGCTTTGCTTAGTTTGGGGCTAGGATGATCTGTGTGACATTGTCCCTATATATTATAAAAAAAAAATTGTGTTTATGACCATGTCTATTTGTATAAGTCTCCTCATTTAGATGTTCCCTCCGGAAAACTTCACTTCCACGGGATGAGATAGGTTGATTATATTTGCACCACACATTAATAGATAACAAAGGAGGCTTTGGTTGGTAGAGAAAACTGCAGATTAGCCAGGATAAGTCCTGGCCAGCGAAGACTGTTTTGGCCCCTTGTTCTGTGATCCCTTGCCTGTAGACGATGCCAGCGACACAACCTCTAAATGTTGATCTGTCTCTACCCTAGTAGTAATTAATTGACTGCCTCGTTGGTCTAGCGGTAGTGTGTTCGCCCGCGGAAAACGAGGGGGTTCAAATCCCGGGTCAGGCCAAAAAGTGATTTTGGGACTTTTCTGTAAAAAGAAAAAAATTATCTGCATCAGCCAGAGAGCAGAGTTGGCGGTATACACCCGTGCCTCGGAGAGCATGTAAAGCCGTCGTTCCTGTACCTAACCTCTTTCTGGTCGTGTCGCTAGGCGTCCCATAGGATCATGAGAGTGATGAAATAGAAAGTGCTCCTGTGTTTGCGCATACCCTTGTGCACTATAATATGACTCGCGCAGATGGCTAATCTATAATTGAGATTGGCTGCCGTGGCCGAAATTCGGCTAGGAGGACGTCATCATCATCATCATCAGTAATTATACAACCGCCGTGCTGTATGTAACTGAGTTCGTAGTGAACTTGATTCAAAGGTTGGTTCCATCCTCCCCCAAGACAAATAATTGTGTTTATGACCAGGTGTATTTGTATTAATCTGGTTATTTTCTGTGTATGGTGTGTAGATAAACATAAAAAAAATGTATTATGAAGTATGTCTATCCGTTGTTTAACATAAATAAAACAAGCTGTGCTCAGTTCGGGCTAGATGGCGCTGTGTGATATGTCCCGGATATTTATTATTATTATATATATATATATATATATATATATATATATATATATATATATATATATATATTTATTATATTATTCATTTATTGATATTTTTCTTTCATAATTTTAGTTCAATATTTCTACCTATATTTTGTTTATATAGTGTTATTATTAAATTCATTAAATAAAGCAATAAAAAGTTGTAAATATCATTTTAAACCTTCTTCCTAAGTCTCAGCTCTAAAAACTAGCACTTATTAAGGCGACGGGTCATATCATAAAGCATTTCGCTAAAGTGCATTACGTGTATTTCAATCTCGCATACCGACCAGATAACAAGATAATTGCTCTGTGTAATACTGATTTTATTCCCCACCGATATACTCGAGTGCTGCATACCACTTCACTGTAATGGGCCGTGATAAGGGCTTTATAGAGAAAGGAATTTAGAGAGGGGTCTTTAAACAACTCATGCGCAACTCACTATACAACATGTAACTTAATTAACGCACATCCTGAAAATAGTTTGTTCAGAATCGTTTACTGATTTATATCATATAAATTCCATCATTCAATACAAAACAAAGAAAAATTAATAAATTCCATCATTCAATACAAAACAAAGAAAAATTAATTTTATTCCAAGGAACTAATTTAGTAAATAACAATGCATATACATGTTAAATTAAAAATTCAGTGTATGTATTATGATTACAACATAATATTCTAATTGGGGTGTTTGAGGGTGTGCGTTAATTACGTTACATATTGTATATCGAAAAATTATTCCAATTGATAATAAATCATATTTGAAGACATGTACTTGTTTACTCCACGAAAATACATAAATAGCATTCTATATGGAACTTAGGAAAGACCTCACCTTCCAAAGTACTTCAACCGGGTTAAAGGAGTAGAGAGCCCTCATTTTTATTTAAGACTAGCTGTGTCCCGCGGTTCTACCCGCGTTTAACTTTATAAATTATAGCCTATGAGTTAATCCAGGGTATCAATTAACTCCATACCAAATTTTATTAAAATCGCTCCGGCCATTTAGACGTGAAGAAGTATAGTAGTACACACTCACACACTCACAAACTTAGGCCTTTATAATATTAGTGTGATTAAAAAAATAGAAATCTATGGAATTGTTTTTTGTGACCAGAGAGAGATAACACGCAAGGCTAGTGTGCCACAGTTAATACTCTGCAAGGCACGAGGATGTAAGTCCACCAAGATTTTATTTGCCAAGATACCCGTTGAACAATTTTGGGCTTTACAAACCTGGGGGGCCAGTCGCCGAACATCGGGATAGTGATCAGCGTTCAAATAAAAAAAGGTTAAAAATGGCTTTATCAATCGTTAAATCGGCATCGACGTTAAAAATCCATTCCAGACCATTTATGACGTCACATGTGCTCATGGAAGTCGATTTAACGATTGATTAAGTCATTTTTAACCTTTATTTGTTTGAAGGCCGATCACTATCCTGATGTTCGGCGACTTAGCCGGTAGCCCCCGGCACCGCTGTACTGAAGGCCTCATCTGTCATCAAGAGTGCGTTGTTAGCGAACGCTACACAACAAAGTTTCCTCTCTGAGTCTAACGTTATCTACACCCCATCCACTTCTGATAAATGGTAGATTGTGTCACTGGTTATACTTTTAGTGGCAGCCAAATGGTTATTTTTAGATAAAGCTTGTTTTTAGGTTATTTATAGTATTTAACAGGGCTTACTTGGTATAATAATTAATTTAGTTTTGTTCTGTTTTTCACACTTAAACTTATCATAATCTTTTTACATCTTGTACGGTATAATTCAAAGGACAGAACATGCTTAGAACTGAACTTTCTAATAAAACGGCCTCACTAGTGGAGAGGTTCTAACATAACGCTTCCATTCGTTCAGTAATTCGCGGCAAAACTAAAACTGTTTAGTAAGGTGACTGTTCCCTGTCAGGGTACATCTTTACCAATAGGTACTGTGTAGGTATATTAGGTTAGGTTCTTGCTATTTTACTCAAGTCTTTTTAGAAGAAGCCAACTTAGTTTTGTCCCGAAATATAAGCTTCTTCTGCGGGATTAGAAGACGACAAACGAGCTCATTATCAGAGATAAATTAATGCTGTTACATCATGCAACCTGGTGATTTTGTGATAAAGCCTCCTCTGCACAGATTGTGTACAAATATGGAAATATTCTATACGTCCATCACAAGAAGGCGCAGCTAATAATAATAATAGCTTTATTTTCTTCTCTCACACAGAAAATTACAAGAAAAATGTCTTATTAACTAATTAATTAATTAATTTTTGCATAATATTTAAGAGGTGAAATTTGTGTGAGAGACTGGTATCCGTACTAGGTGGAAAACCTGTATGACAGATGACCAGCCTCTCCTATCTCTAAACATGAAGGTGAACGGCAAATTACACTTATGATAACACTTTCATGGGTGATAGCGTGATAATATGTAGCCTATATGTTGACCCGGCCTCTTAGTAATATTCATTTTAAGTAAACCCATGCACTACTTTTTGAGTGTAGTTCGGATATACATACAGACAAATAGACAAAATTCTAATAACTATATTTTTGGCTTCGATATCGATTATAGATCACGGCCCAAGTCTCCTTTTTAAAATATTCAATGTACAGTTTTGACTTTTCTACGATTTTATTATATGTTACGTTTTATGATGATATTCTGATATTTACTGCCGTCACCACACGGTGAACGGTCTCGATTAATAAAGATGTTCCATAATAGACACATCACAAGACTGATATGATACTCAATAGGTACTCACTTGATAATTCGTTAATTAGAATGTTATCTAACAGTAACCAAATGTCAATGTATACTTTCAAACGAATATACTTATCATGGTTGAAGGTGAACCACGAAGTTATTCGACAGGCCTATTAGTCTAGTGGTTAGTGCTAAGCCCAGGTCGTGGGTTCGAACCCCACCCAGGACAAATATTTGTAGACACAAACATGCCTGTTATTATGAGTACCTATGTGTTTACAAATAGAAGTTACCTGGTATCCATAGTAGTAACTTTGCTTAGTTTTGTATCAAATAGCTGTGTGTGAATAATGTCCCAAGATATTATTATTATCATAAACGAAGTACTGTGAAACACTACACTGCGCTCTACATCCAACCCACCACGCTGACTTAAGGCTGGGCTGGAATGGAATGCTTCACACTTTCACCCAGAGCGATGTGCACAGATCACAATTAATTCCTAAAAATGCCAACGTCGTCGGGTTAGGCTTAGGCCCAAGTGGAGATGACGAAAATTAGGGAAAAAGGAGAGTAAGGGAGAAGTGACTTGCAGCGGTAGTGGAACACATATACAGTTTAAAAATTATGTTTTGTATTTTTAAGTTTAGTGATAGATTAAGTAACCTCCTTCACCTTCATATTATACTAGTACTACTGGTCAAATTTCAGCTATGTCGGAGAGTCGTGCCATCGAATTAAGATAGTGAGATAAAATTGAGTGCACATACACTTGCACTACAATATGTACAGTAGATTCAGCCAGAAGCACTATTACATTCACAACTTGACTGCACGTGTGGCGCAGTGGTTAAGACAGTCACCTCGCCGCTTCGTATCGCGGGTTCGAGTCCCGCGCCGGATAACTATTTATGTGACCCAAAAATAGTTGTTCTGAGTCTAGATGTAATTTGTGTCCGTCAACTATTTGTTTGTAAAGTAGCTCGCAACACAGGGATTAGATTCACTAGTGCGGGCGTTGTCTTTAAAAAAAATCCTTCGTATTATACTGGTACTACTGCTCAAAATTTCAACTATGTCGGATAAAAAAAAAACTTGTGTGTACTTATGTACACGCGTTAGAAGTTATACTTCTTTTTATACAACTTGAACATAGTTATCAATTTTCATACCACCTAGAACTAACGTCATACTGTTATTTTTACGATGCGCGCGCATCGTAACAATTCACTCTCATACCACCTAGAACTAACTTCATGTTGTTAAATTTTTTGGTGTCGGTGTGCGCGCGCATCGTAAAAATTCACTCTCATCATTCCATCACTCCATCGCGCCAAAAGAAGTATAACTTCAAAAATAGAGTGCACATACACTTGCACTACAATATGCGTGGTAGGCCAATCCCCGTAGATAAGTTGATTCAGCCTGAAGCACTATTACACTACAACTCAACATACCTACTCCCTACCCCTTCAAAATATAAGTCACCAATATAACACACAAAGTCACCTCTAAAGTACAGTGATGTGATATCGATAACAATAACTCACTTAAATAAAAATAACGATTGAATCTGTGTTTACTTTTGCACAACGATAACGGGTCAACGAGATACTCTATCATGTACACATTAACATTTACTTTCTCGTTATAGCATTCTATATGAATTACGTCATCTACGTTTCTACTAACCTCGTGAAAAGTTATTAAAACTTTTAAATCATTTATCTCTACGTACACACATGAAAACTACGGAGGTGGCAACTATCATAATCAATATTTAAAAATGAATGATAACATTTAAAAAGGGAAATCTTTGGCTTTAAAAGAGTTTTAGAAATTTCTACATCATCATAACCAATGCTGGCTAAAAGTCTCCCCCAAGAATCATCTTGGGGTGGATATGCCATAATCGCCACGCTTAACAGGCGGGTTGGCGATCGCAGTAAGTTGGTCATAGTACTCAGAAAGAAGCTGCTGCCCGTCCTCTGGTAGATATCCTCTCAGGTCGACTTCTACGCCCCCCACGTGATGAGATGGGGTGATGATATTCTGATATTAACCGCCACGCTCACCACGCAGCAGAAATTTAGTAAACATCTCAACTCACAGTTTATAAATTTAATCAAAATCTATTATTTTCTTTCTACGGGGAACATTAGCGCCATCTATCGATATTATTAGTCGCCCGATATCATTACAGTAACGTCGCTGTTCATAAACTGACAACTACTGACAACGCCGCCAAAATTTACAAATTTATACAGCTTGAGGTTTATTTCAAATTTTATTTGGCAGGTTTTGACATGATACATTATAAATTATAGATATAAAATTCACAGTGAACGACGAATGAAAGTGTGTATTGACATATGTATATTTGTATGTATGGTGGCACACATTTTCATACCTCTAATTTCTCTAAATCATTAAAAATAATCAGTACATTATTATTATTTTTTATAAATTTACTAAAGAAGTATACCTGGCCTGTGAATGGAACAACCGGAAGGGGAAGACCTCGTCGAACATTCTCTGACCAAATCGGAGACGTTCTCAAGAAAGGGCATGTCAGAAGTATCCTAAACCGGCGAGCATGTATGAAGAATAAAATGACAGTAATCGAGGCAAAAGACGTGTGCAAAGTTCGTGACAGATGGAAATCCATTGTCTCTGCCTACCCCTCTGGGAAACAGGCGTGAGTCTATGTATGTATGTATAAATTTATCTCACAGATAAGATATTTCTGAGGAGATCCAATCATTATTTTCAATGAAGAAACCAGCATAGTGAGAAGTCGTTAATCATGTAACAAAAATAATCACATGCATATATTTTAAAACATGATTAATTTTAGTTGCATTCGTAGGTGTTAATGTGTAAGGTCAAATAACTCAGATTTAAAACATAATATACATACTATGTCACATTTAAATATTGACTCTATGATGTATTTAATAGTTTGTCTTAATTAGAATTACTGTTTTGATCATTCTTTAATTTATCTATAAATTATCATATATATCGCTTTAATGAGCAAACTATTTAAGTGTTAATAAGAAAAACGATTACGGATGCTAGCTCATTGAACATGATTCATTTAGCTTTTATTAATTAGATGTTTTAATATTTGAGCTGAATCGTTTTCTTCAGTATAAAAAAGGTCACTATACGAATTTCTTCCTCCTCTGTGACCGCACTTTAGACATTTATTCTAGCTATGAGCAATAGCTAGAATAAATGTCTAAAGTGCGGTCACAGAGGAGGAAGAAATTCGTATAATGACCTTTTTTATACTGACAACCTGATTAACAGTGTTCACAAAGTAAGACCATAAGGTTCTTTTTTTAACTGTCACGCACGGCCTATTTTCTTGTCATTTTTCTTTAGAAAAGAAAAACGATTCAGGATTCAAAATAAAACCTTGAAAAAGTTAAGTTATAAGTAAGTATAAGATAAGTTATTGTCAGTGATAAATTGACTGATTGGGAAGAAAAGGATGGATAAATGGAATAAAAACAGAAAACAATATTAAAATCAACAAATCGTTTGTCAATTTTAATATTGTTTTTTTTTACATGTATGGCTGGAGAGCGAACGGAAGGTATTCCTCTTAATATTCTTACGCAGTTCTCTATACACCACTTATCCCATATATCCACCCATTTCTTCCCAATCAGTCAATTTATCACTGACAATAACTTAACTCATACTTACTTATAACTTAAGTTATCTTTTGTGTAGATAAGTAAATAATCAAAGAATATGAATAATTGATAACAGCGTATTGAACCCGACGCTCTTTGGACGAGAAAACAAAAAATAATGATAGCTCTGTTATATGATCGAATAAGTTTGGAAGTTGTATAGAAGAAACAGGTGTAGATAACTTTATTTTTATTAATTAATATCGTTATCTAAACTCATCATATAAAATGAACAATTTAAATTTTTGTACGTGTTCCGTAGATGGAATCATAAACTACTGAACTGTTTTGAAAATTCTTTCACTTAAAGATTATCAGCTAGTAACATGGGCTGTATTTTATTTAAAACTTCGCACTCTGCGGCTGCACATTTGGCGTGGTGGTTAAGCAGCGCTTCGCCACTTCGTGTCCTGGGTTCGGTTCCCTCGCAGGACAACTATTTATGTGATCCATAAGTAATGATTCTGAATGTGTGTCAGTTATATGTTTTTAAAGTAATCCGCGACCTAGGGATTCTTATACCTAGTGCGGGGGGTTGTACGAGCTCGTATTAATGAAGAAATATAACTCTATATTTTCTGTAAGGTGGAGGTATTTTTCGTGTAAGGCTTATTCTTAAGCAAAATAACGCTATGACCTACATCTTGTGTTTCTATAGTAGAATTAGGCTCGTTCTTTTAAGAAAATATTGATAATTTACCCATAGACATATTTATACTAATATTGTATACAGGAAAATTTTGATTTCCCTATGTCTTTTTTATAATTGGCGTGCGCTGCAAAATCGAATAATGATACATAAAGTGATGTCATCATCATCATCATCATATAAGCGGAAAGACGTCCACTGCTGGACAAAGGTCTCTCTCAAGGATCTCCACAATTGCCGGTCTTGCACTATTCGCTTCCAGTAGTATCCAGCGACCCGCACAAGAATATCGGTCCATCTTGTAGGGGGCCTGCCCACGCTGCGTCTTCCGGTTCGTGGTCGTTACTCGAGAACCTTTCTGCCCCAACGGCCATCGGTTCTACGAGCTATGTGCCCCGCCCACTGCCACTTCAGTTTTGCAATTTTTCTGGCTACGTCGGTCATTTTGGTTCGCCTGTGGATTTCGACATTTTTGATTCGATCCGCAGTGTCTCAAGTCGAAAGTCTAGACAGTATGAGTTGACAACTCGACCAGTATGAGTTGCCAGTGATAACCAAGTGATGTACTTTTTGTCAATAGTACCTACTTATGATTACCAAGCAAAGAATCCGTAAGATTTTATGTCTAACTATTAGGCTAAGTCGCTTAAAGAATTATTGTTCACATTAGTATATTTATCTGTTTATATAGAAACCCTTGGGAAGCCGCAGTGGTTTGCTAATTATCATTAAATATTCATCTACAGACGCCAGCACATCCAGCTACCCCAATCTGTCAAATTTCTTTTATAGATTTTCAACTTTATCACACAAGCATAAGGTTCACTTTTAATTGGGGAAATTTGACAGATTGGGGTAGCTTGATGTGATGGCGTCTGTACATTGACGATAAATATTCGTATGAATGTGCGTAGTATAGATAATTTTAGAAATATTTAGATAATTCTTGGTTATATAAAAATGTGAATGCTAAAGCTAGGCGAATGTTAGTCGGACACATGCACCAAAGGTTCCGTATAAACTTGTAGGTATGTAAATATATTGACTTCAATAAAAGACATTATTTTTCTGCTTAAGTAGATAAAAGGTTACGGTCATTAGATTATCCCTTTAAGACATTAGTTCTTGTCAGATTTTATGATTATAAGGGAACTGTAATGACCTAAAAAGTATTCGTATTTTCTTGCTAGTTACAAAATATACGGCATAAACAGTCGTCACTTTTAGTTGCGTTAATTTAGAAGTTTAATTATTCTCAGTTCCAAGGGAGGTATCAAATTGAAATCATTTTCATACTCCAGTATGATAGTAACTTACATATGATACCTCCGAGCGTTTCTGAAAAAATTGAGACTTGTAGACGATCAACAAAGTGAGCCTATAAGCGTTCCTTTTTTCCTATTGACCCGCAGAACCCTAACATGATTTTAAAATCATAATTCTTTGAAGTACGTTTGATTTACTTTTGTATGTACATAATCTTTTATCCGTTACGGCGTTATCACTTTGACCTCGTTACGGATAAAAGCATTATTTTCTTAGTGAGTAATTAATAATAATGAGATACTTATAAATATTCAAGATAAAACATTTCTTGTACACTATTCTATATCGGTATTTAAGACGAGAGAGACCTTCAGAGAAAGTAATAAGTTTTCCTTATCCCCAGTTAAAACTCATTTGATACTCTTGGACCGCGGGTCAAGTGCTCTTCTAAGAAATTGATCAACACTAAATATTACCAGAGTGCTGGCCTATTAGCAGAGAGAGAAAACATTTTCATACAAGTTGTATATAAGTTGGAATTTGTACCTATCTTCTACAAGCTCTGTCAGAATTCATTTTTGTACATCACTAGTTTTGTTTGATGATGGAAAAATATGAAATGAAATTTAAACTGTTTACAATTTTACAATAACTGATTTTAGTAAGAAAATTTATATGGCCGCTCTAGCATAATACATCATCGAAATATTTTCAAAACCGGTTCATAAATAACGGAGAAATTGCATAATATACCTATATAAAACATGCCCTAGAATTAAATTCAGTTAAAACCTTTTTTATTATATTGAAAAATATTAATTCAACTCTGAATTCTTAGTCATAAGAATCATTGCATACGAATTGCAATAAGTGCATACGAATTTAACGATTTCAAGATAAAACATACATTTATTAAAAGCGAACAACAATTCTTAGAGCCAACTAGCGCCACCCAGCGGATGATCAAATCCCGCAAGCTTCTAAACTATGCGGCCACATTGTAGGCCACAATGTGTACGAACGCGAGTCTATCGCCATCTAGCGTCTTTTTCGGCATGTGAGTTTACTGACAGAATAACTAGTCACTCAACTAGAGTGATTAGTTTTCCTTGCTAACAACAAAGTATATATGCACAAGTTGTAGTACAGAAACTTGCCCATAATATCAAGTCTATTATGCTAACTTAAACCGAGCTTAAATACGAATCATCACTTACTTTCCTAAGATTTGTTATTCAATTAAATGCCTTGAAAAACATTACAAAATTAGAAATAAATAATACTTAAGTTTAAGTAACGTAAACGTAAAGTTTTTTTTTTAAATAAACAGATAAACGTTTAAGTATAAACATCGTTTTCAAAATGTATAAAAGTTTAAGAAAATACATTGTTTTCAAAATGAAAAATTGTATTAAAGGCCCTAATCGCCAGAAACAAGTTATTCTTTGTTACGTTGTTAAGTCTTATATTAAATGTTCAATCGGATATAAGTTATCAATTAAATTTAAGATAAGTAAGTACTGATAATGATTTAAAGTTATATTGTATATTTAAGTTAGTCGGGCATACATTTCTAATGTGATTTATTTTTAAAGAATTTCCATACATCATCACCTAGATCATCATATTTACAAATAACGAAATTTAAACCATAACTTTTTTTTTTAAATCGGTTTGTTTTTATATTTCGTGGCATGATCAAAAGGTATTGCAAAAATTTAACTAAAGAATTGTACCTATTTTTGAAGTACATACAATCCTAAACCGGCGATTATCTATGAAGAATATAATGAGAGTAAACTAGGTAAAAGAGGTGCAAGGATATTGACAAATGATAAACACTACCCCTCTGGGAAACAGGCGTGAGTCAATACTAGTCAAGAAGAGTTTCACTGCTTCATCGGACAATACAGTGAAGCGAGAGCTGAAGCCGTCTAACATACATACTACTACAAGCTAATTGATCTGCGACAGCTGGCACCTATGGATTTAGAACCTACACTCAAAGCGGTTACAGACGTGGATACATAAAATAAAATGAAAACGGTTCTTAATCATATAGGATTTGAAATAGCGCTTGTAAATAATCTTAGTACATATTAAAATTAATTATATATTAATTCTAGGCACAAATAGATTATTAGATCGTGTCTTATATTTGATCATATCGAATTATAATTCACTTTTGTGATAGTAGTTTTTATGATTATTAATTTATTTCAGACAATATACATCCATATACATCATTGTTAGTATTATAATAAGTTAAAACTATACTAGTGAACTTATCAGAAATTAATGCTACATATATGGTTATGGTAATGGTTTAGTTAAACAACTAATCATTTTTTCATCTGAGGTAATATGGAAGCTATGCAGTGTTAAAATGGAAATTTAGTGGCTTCTTAATTTCAAATTTAAGAACTTCAAGATTTATATTTATTACTTAATACTGTTTCATAGGCAAGAGTTGAGGTTGGATCTGTCATTTAAATTGCTTTAACCTCTGAATACATAAGAATATATTATTTACCTAAACTATTAAAAATATCAGCGTATTTTGAAGTCACATTTCAACAGGAATGTGTCCAATAAGATTTTTATGAGCAATAATTATGCTAATATATAGACTCTAGTATATAAATTAACATACATAATTTATGTACCAAAGAGTATGTCACCATAATTGGCTCCTGAATATTAAAATGTCTATTAAATTTTAAAACGCCTCATTTGCTTAAACAGCTGTTATATAGAGATCTACTGAAGCAGAGTAAAGATAATAATTAAGAGAGACCAACTTTCGGCTATGATGGCCATTTTCAACAGAGACTAGCCAACCAATCGGGATATGTTATTTCATTTGAGCGTTAATCGTTACCCCTAGTGTCAGAATTGATCAAACCGCCCCATAGGTCTCTGACATGGTTTAACGTATGTTGTCTAATAACTATAACCGGGAACGAGAGCTTAACGTGCCCTCCAAAACACGGAGACACTCATAAATTAAACCACTTTGTTGATAACCCATCTATGAGCTGACTGCTAGTCTAGTTGCTTAATTTCGCCGATCACTTGTGGACCGTCTACCTATGATTGATAATGAGACCCCGGGTTAGGTTAAAAGTGTTAAGGTTATTTTTCTGGCAAGAAAGGCTTTCTTTAGTAATCTAGATTCTGGAACCCATCACACGTATATATTTTGTAAAAAAAACTACGATTTTGAATGGGTTTTGACATTTAACAATCAATGAATACAAGACCTTGTTTTTTGGTGCTTTGACTCTACCTAGTAAAGCTCTATGCTTAGCAGTTATAGGTAGAGACAAGACCCATAGTTCGACATATAAGTATATGTAAGATTATGGGACAACGTAGCTAGGTATATGTAATACAATAGATAAGTTTTAAATGCCTTTCTACTAAAACTGTCTCGATTCACTGTATAATTATAGTTTAAGTATAGGTTTTCGAATTGTAGGATGCAAATTGAATTAAATAGTTCTATAAAATTTAAGGTCTGTATTAATTATCAGACTTTAATTGTTCAATAGTTTTACGCCTTACGTTGCTCATAATAAATATACCTGTATTAAAATCTATACTCATTTTAGCTGTGATCTCAGAAGTGGGATCAGACCGAGTAGGTATCAACGTATTAAATTGTGTAAAGCGAACTTAGATTATGTCATTCTTCAAGTATTAAAATAATATTGTTCATAAACAGCAAAATATATGTACTCGTATGTAATATACAATTTGCATACAACGTTACTACCCATTTTCCTCAATTAATCTTATGTCTACATAATCCGCTTGAAAAGAAAATTAAACAATTTCACTGATTTTCGCATTACTATCAACCCAATAGGATAGAGTTGTAACTTATCGTTAGGTAGGAACTTCCACGGTTTACGAAAAATATTATTCCTCAAAGTTAATTATCCAATAAGAGTTTAGATTAGTAATTACACATATTAAAGTCATGAAAATATATCTAAAATTATACGTACTGCTTCGAATGTTAAAAGATAAGAATATCAAGTAATATACATGTAGTTAACTTGAAAACAAAAGATTCCAATAGCCAGTAGAAAATTCCTACAACTTTTAGAACACTTTGCATTTGTTTTTTCTTGGGTAATATTCGCTCCTGGATAGAACGGCTCTCTTGCGCAGAGATAAAAGATTCTTAACATACACAGTTAACAAGTTGAAGTAACATGTAAACTGCGCGTAAACAATAATAAACAACAAGAACCCAAAGTGCATTTAAACTTCAACTCCAAACTTCTGTTTGACATCTCCAACTTGTATCACCAAAACTCGTTGAAAAACTGCAAGAAATCTCGTAAACTCCTGCCAACTTACGTTTGAGCGGTTTGGGGTTGCTCTGCTTCCTACGTGACATGACCTAGCACGGGGCTCCAACGATTCCCAACATGACACACACAACACTCACACGATAATAGTTTGTATTCACTGACGCGCGACGTACCACGGCGGCGTTCGGATCGCGACTGGCACGGAGGCGTAGTTTACCCGCTCGTGCCAATTCGCGAGACACTGGAGGGCCGGGTTTGGCAACGCCTCCTTAGTCCCCCCCTCCCCCACGTAGCCGCCGTAGCCCGTAGCCGCGTAGATGGTTTTTATAAGTTTTTCAGGTTGAGGATAACTTAGGTTTTTCCGTTACTGTAAATAGTTACTAAAGTTATAGTAAGTACATTTTGAAATAGTAATTATTAAAAAATACTGTTTAAATAATTGGAAGCAATGTTTATGGATGCGTAATTGACCGGAGCTTATTGTTTGAATGAGGAAAATTCATTTTAAATTGACATATGGAAGATACCTTGGTCACAACAGTATCAACTACTTCCTTTTGATCGCATTCAACTTTTCGCAGGTTAAATCGTTGGTGGTGTATTGGATCTCACTGTTTGGCTTGATCCTCTTGCCCTTTGGAGGGACATGGCGTCTCTTTGTGTTCTCGACCACTGTTACTTGGCGCATTTATCACGGGGAAAGTTCTAAAGAACAATCATAATATCCAGGGACATTATTCACACACACCCATCTGAGCTAAGCAGACCGGATCAGAGCTTGCCAGATAACAGATAAATAACCGATAATACATAAATAAATAAATATAAAAATAAATAAAAAAATAATAAAATCATGAATCGAACCTACGGCGTGAAAGGCATGCATTTACCAACTATACTAACCTAACCCTAACTTGAACCTTTTACTCGTCACCGCGTTACGCCACAAATTCTCTCGCCAGAAGTGTAAATTTGATCCATATCGTCTGGATAAATAGTCGTCTATCAATCAATCGCTGTGGAATCAAAAGCTGAACAACTAACTAAAAAACGCAGCCAAAGTCTACGGAAACATTATCCCAAGAAAGGTCCCCATACAAAAAGCCTATATCCTATTTTAGCTACTCAACTCTACATTCCCGTATTTCTTATACAGTTTAAATTTGACTGCACGTGTGGCGCAGCGGCTTAGACAGTCGCCTCGCCTCTTCGTGTCGCGGGTTCGAGTCCCGCGCCGGACAACTATTTGTGTGTCTCATAAATAGTTCTGAGTCTGGATGTAATTTGTGTCCGTCTATTATATGTTTGTAAAGTACCCCGCGACACAGGGATTAATTTCCCTAATGCGGGCGATGTATTTGAAAAAAACCGTATTTTTTATAGAATAGCAAGACAAACAGGCGATTGTGTTACCTGATGGTAGGTGATCACCACCGCCTATGGAAACTTGCAATACCAGATGGACCGCTAGTGCATTGTCGGCTTTCAAGAACGTTGCCATGTCATACTGTATCGGAAATACCTCCGCTGATTCCGTTGTGGATTCCACAGAGTAGTCGAGCGAGGTTAAAAGATTGTTCACGGTGGAAAACACGACCATTCATCTAGGTGAAAGGGATGAAATTTTCAACTGTGGCGAGAGGATCTGCGAAATGTGGAGACAAATAAAAGTTTAAACAGTTCCTCAGGACACTCTGTGACAAATGCAGTAAAGGGCATATGGAAACACCATGTCTACCCGAGGTAGAGTTCCACACAAAACAACTAAACCATGTGATCATTAATTTTGTTTCATAAGTTTGGGTGAACTTCGTATCCTTGAATTTCGTAATAGTACAATTCCCCGCCTGCATCAGGCTTTAATTACATAGTGCGAGGGATTTAGATAGATAAATGCACTCTATTGCACAAAGTATAAAAACAGTTTAAGGAAAAATAACTTAATATTTAAATAATGTATGTATAATTAGCGGTCTTATCACATAATAGCAATTTCTTCCAGACAATCTTATTTTTAAACGAAACAATAATAATGTCTAGGGACAATGTCACACAGATCATCCTAGCCCCAAACTAAGCAAAGCTCTTACTATGGGTACCAGGCGACGATATACATACTTATTTAGATAGATAAATACTTAAATACATAGAAAACATCCATGACACAGAAACAAATATTTGTGCTCATCATACAAATATTTACACCTAACGGGATTCGAACCCAGGACCACTAGCTTCGTAGGCAGGAGCACTACCAACTAGGCTACGGTGACCGTCAATATACCAATATGAGTTGAAAGTGGTATACCAAGTGATAGTTAGGAAGCTTTATCGAGGTCTCTTCAAATACGATTGTAGCAAGAAGAAACTCTAAGCGAGGTTGTCATCTGCATTTGTTTCAACTACAGCGCAAATTTTACTCAGAACAACAATTAAAGTCAGATAATTCATTGCATAGGGCTTTTTAAATAAACACAGATGATTTTACTATGTATTTGTTTTAAACTACTGAGACGGAAAACGACAGCATATATAGCATATGAAGCTTGTTAGGTACACCTATACTATCACACACGCAGTGCCTTCAAACCTCCCCGATCTCTAATGATATAATAATGTCCTCCTGGTTTTTCGACCACGGCAGTCAGTCTCGATAGAGACTTGCCATCTGCGCGGGTCATATTATAGTGCAGAAGATTGTGCGCAAACACTTATCTATCCCATCACTCTCATGATCCGATTGAAAGACTAGCGATACGACCGGAAAGAGGTAATGTTCAGGACTGCCGGCTCCGAGGCACGGGGGTGTAGTACTGCCAACTCCCAGACTTGGGGCCAAAACTGAGAATTTTTTTTTTTTTGATTAGGCAGGGGGAATGCTAATGCATGCCACCCGCAAAAAGTGTCTGCGGGTGGGTATGTCGGACTCGCACCGACTAAACCTAACCTGCCGTGGACTTCTTCTGGCGCCTGATACGGGGAGCCCCGGGAACGCGGGTATGCTGCTCCGGTGCCCCCTTTTGCGTCGTGTCCCAGATGGTCGGGACACGCACCCGGGGAGAGCTGTGGGTTGCTCTCCCCATTCGCCGACTCCTGCCAGTACGGCACAGCGACTGCGCCACAAACAGTTCGCTGTCTTCCCGGGGCTGCTTGCACGTGGCGGCAGTAGAGGACACTTCTCATACTGCCACCGCAACCGCGAGGGGAGTAGGGCTAACGGCTGCCGTCGCCGCCCCGACGCCTCCTCCGTCTACGAGCGGGGTCGGCTCGTTCCCGATCCCGCTCGGCGGCCTCTTTCTGGAGCATGACTGCTTCGCAGTAGGAGACCACGGCGAAAATCTTTTTTCAGCCGCCTTTGAACCCAGGACCTCATTATCTGTGGAAGAACACGCTACCGCTAGACGAGGCATTCTGGAGACCTTGCTTACTCCTTGGAACACAACATTAACAACAGAATAACTACTAATGTAGAGTATACTGGAAAGGGAGTAACAGTTCCTCAGTCGTGCTGCTCATTAAGCAAAGAAACGCTGCGTTCTACACTATTTGGAAGACACTTAACGAGCACTATTACTATGAAACTGAACAAATAAATGCTTAACTTTTACGTAGTGGCAATGGTTACCCTTGTGTTAGACGTTAAAGCCACCCAGTAGGCTTGGCTTGTTGACTGTTGTCGTTACGACTACACCCGGGACCTTTAGCTTTACGTGCGCTCCGAAGCACGGAGATGCCCAGAAATTTAACTACATTGGCGGTCACCCATCTATTGGCAGACCATACCTTAACTTGGTTAACCTCACCGATGGCTTACGGGCCGGTGAGAGTCACAGGCTGTGAGCGCCGAAACAATGACTAAAAACCTAATTTTTTAACGCCCCATACTATATGGATAAGTAATTTTGTATGGGAAGTTAACTTTTTTGGTATTCCGCATGTTGATATGCTACAAGTTTATAGGCAAAACTTACTCATTAAGTAACCGCGAGACTATAATAATAATAATATCCTGGGACATTATTTAGAATGGAACCACCGGAAGAGGAAGACCTCGTCGAACATTCTCTGACCAAATCGGAGACGTTCTCAAGAAAGGACAGGTCAGAAGTACCCTAAACCGGTGAGCATGTATGAAGAATATAATGAAAGTAATCGAGGCAAAAGACGTGTGCAAAGATCGTGACAAATGGAAATCCGTTGTCTCTGCCTACCCCTCTGGGAAACAGGCGTGAGTCTACATTATTTACACACGGCCATCTGATGCCAAACTAAGCAAATCTTGTACTATGGAAAACATATAACTGATATATTACTTTTATTTTGTAAATACATACTTATATAGATAATTATACCCAGATTCAGGGCAAACAGACATGTTAATGCACACAAATATCTGTCCTGGGTGGGAATCGAACCCACGACCTCTGGTTTGAAAAGCAAGCATTTGCCAACCACGCCAACAGGCCCGTCTATCTGTGTCAATTAGAAATTTCTCACTTACTTTATTGTAACATTTTATTTTATATTTAACTAGCTTTTGCCCGCGGCTTCGCTCGCGTTAAGAAGTATTATTATTAATTAGGTATAGTTTTTCCGGCTTTATGTTTGATTTTTATCTTTATCTTTTCTTTTGTTTAGCTTGTGTAAAAAATCGGGCCTGCAAAACTATACCTAAATAATAACAATACTTTTTAACGCGAGCGAAGCCGCGGGCAAAATCTAGTAGTCAAATATAATCCGCTAGAGATATTATCGATGCACTATGCACAAAAATGGTTAATTCAAAGTTCTCTCCAAAATATCTCAATGTAGATGGCACTAGCATACAGAAATTCGTATATCTTAAACTGAAAAGTTACTAATCTTATATAGCCTGCATCTCAAAATCCTTTCTTAGGGGATGCTTTATGTAGCTAGTAGTAGTAGTAGCTTTATGCAAGCAAAGTCTCATCCCGATCGGTTTAAAATTGAGAGAGTTTCATACAAGCTTTCATCCCCTATATTATCCCCTTGGGGGTAGAATTAATCAAAATCATTTCGTAGTCTACGTCATAACTGCATCTATCTGCATGCCAAATTTCAGCCCAATCTGTCCAGTGGTTTGGGCTATGCGTTGATAGTTCACTATGTCAGTCAGTCAGTCACCTTCGAGTTATATATATTTAGATTACGTTTCTCTGTAAAATGCCTAGATTTGTTATATCGGTAAGGTGTCCTTTTAGTGCAGAAATAAATAATAGGTATTTCCTTTTTCTATTTATATTACAAACCTTGCTTAAAGGTGGACATAGCGGCAACAGCTAGTAGTGGTAGAGGCACTCAATACCAGTTGTCATTACGTTCTGAAAGTGCTCTGAGTTAAGAATCAAGTTACGTGTTTAGATGGGTAGCGAACATAGTAGTTTAATTAATAAGGATTATTTTGTACTAGCTGTGCCCCGCGGTTTTACCCGCGTTATAAATTATCACAGCTCCTCCCGCGTAGGTGATAGCGTGATAATATGTAGCCTATATGTTGACCCAACCTCTTAGTAATATTCATGCAAAATTTGAAGTAAATCCAAGCAGTACTTTTTGATTTTAGCCCGGACACACATACAGACAAACAGACACACAGATAAAAATTCTAAAAACTATATTTTTGGCTTCGATATCTATTGTAGATCATGCCCCAAGTATCCTTTTAAAAAAATATTCAATATACAGTTTTAACTTTCCTACGATTTTATTATATGTATAGATTCTAAAATAAGTTAATTTTAAACATTATATCTTAGGTTTTTGAATTTGTATAATTAAATATTGTTTAATTTTTAATTATACAAATTCATATATAATTATGTCAACATTATTTCTTGAATAAAATTTATTTATTATTTTCTTCTTTCGTTTTCGTGCTTATGTGGTTTTAGATGTTAGGTTCACTACCAACTGATCAAATATTAAGCCACTTCAGAAGTCTGCTAGGTAGCTGGTTTTGTATGGTAGATTCAATACCAACAGAGCAGATTTCTCTGCTAGAAAGCTTGAACAATACTAATCCTAGGATATCCACAGCTCACACAAATTAATGTTTAAAATTAAAAAAAAGCAAGTTTGCTTTAGACACGTGTTTTTCAACCTGTGGGTCGCGATCCCCTGGGGGGTGGCGAAGCCTCTTTAGGGGGGTCGCGAAGCTTCTATAGGGAAGTTGCAAAAGGTTGGAAAGCTAGTCACAGGATCGCAAAAGCATTTAGGGGGGTCGCGAAATATTTCATCGTACTAAAGAGGCCGCGTCATTAAAAAGGTTGAAAAACACTGCTTTAGACCAATTGACTGAAAAAAAACTTAGATATACGAAACGTAACCGGCTATTAGAGAAAGAGAGAAAGAATATGTGTACTCACACCTCTCTCTCTAGCCTGCAGTAATAACGAAACGTAACTTTCTCTCATTCTATCTTCAATAAGTTATATCTCCCTCTCAACTTACGTTCGCCTCATCCAACGCTCCGTACCGCTTTACACACGCATTCACCAGCTTACTCCCAAATTCAAGCGGTCATAAAGAAGTATTACTTCAAAACGACGATTCGACGGTCACCGTAGCCTAGTTGGTAGTGTTCCTGCCTACGTAGCTGGTGGTCCTGGAATCCCGGTAAGTGCAAATATTTGTGTGATGAGCACGAATATTTGTTTCTGAGTCATGGATGTTTTCTATGTATTCAAGTATTTATCTATCTATATAAGTATGTATATCGTCGCCTGGTACCCATAGTACAAGCTTTGCTTAGTTTGGGGCTAGGATGATCTGTGTGACATTGTCCCCAGATATTATTATAAAAAAAGCTTCTATTACTGCGAGCATCGCACAAAATGTTACTATCAATAAATACCTCTATGCTCGGCATTAAATCAGCCGATGTTAAAACACACGTATTATCCTTATAACTGTAATTAAATACCAGGAAAGAGGTAATTCAAACAACAAGACAAATTAGTCAGGCTCCGAGATTTCAGTCACACTTCTATTTTTATCCCTATTTGTTGAACTTAATATTATAAGCATGTGACATTAATATGTACCCAAATACCGCAGTATCTAAAGTTGAAAGTCACCACTTTGTGTTACCAATGATGACTTATGGAATAGAGACGTGGTCGCTTAGTATGGGCCCCATACCAAGGTTCGAAGTCACCCCAAGACACAGTATAAATATGGACAGTAAGGTAACCAAGCCTTTTTTAGGGTTCCGTAGCCAAATGGCAAAAAACGGAACCCTTATAGATTCGTCATGTTTGTCTGTCTGTCTGTCCGTCCGAAAGTTACAGCCACTTTTTTCCGAAACTATAAGAGCTGTACTGTTGAGAATTGGTAAGTAGATGTATTCTGTGAACCGCATTAAGATTTTCACACAAAAATAGAAATAGAATAATAATTTTGGGGGTTCCCCATACATGGAAATGAAACTCAAAAAAATTTTTTTCGTCGCACCCATACATGTGGGGTATCTATGGATAGGTCTTCAAAAATGATATTGAGGTTTCTAATATTATTTTTTTCAAACCTGAATAGTTTGCGCGAGACACTTCTAAGTGGAAAAATGAGTGTCCCACTGTAACTTCGAAAATAAGAGAATATTAAAACTTAAAAAAATATATGATGTACATTACCATGTAAACTAACAACGAAAATTGATTTGAACGAGATCTAGTGAGTAGTTTTTTTTAATGCGTCATAAATCGTAAACCGCAATTTACCTTTCATTTAATCAACTGAAATACTTGCTGCTCCGGAACCCTTCATGGGCGAGTCCGACTCGCACTTCGCCGGTTTTTGTTTAGGCAGAGGGAATGCCTACGCATGCCACCCGCAAAAAGTGTCTATGGGTGAGTATGTCGGACTCGCATTAACTAAACGTACCTGCCGTGGACTTCTCTTGGCGCCTAATGGGGGGAGCTCCGGGAACGCGGGTATGCTCGTCCCGGCCCCCCTTTTACGCCATGTCCCAGATGTTCGGGACACGTACCCTGGGAGGGCTCCGGATTTACCGGTGTAAAGCAACGGTTACCCGGCGCTTTCGGGGGGCCAGACGCTCAACGTGCTCCTCGAAGCCCCATTGCCTGCCTAGGGTGAGGCCAAGGTACTTCCGTGGGCGGTATATGAAGTACCTTGGCCTAGACAGTCGATGGAGCCCTTACGCTGACCTCTGCGTCACCTACGTGCATCGTCGTACTGGGTGGTTCCAGCCTACGGCGTAAACCGTGGAACCATAGCGCCTCGTTCTTATTAGGCGCCACCCGAAGGCTCAGTCTTGTAATGACCGTGACACACATGACACCATGTTCGGCGAGCCGTGCTGCCCGCTGGAAACTTTGCCCCCGGGCTATAACGAGCGTGTCTTCTGCATAGCAGACAACGCTCACACCGGGAGGCAGACCAGGACCACATCATAAGCGATGCTCCAAAGCAGGGGTCCCAAGACAAACCCTAGAGGAGCCCCGCAGGAGAGATCCCTCTGGAAAGGTAACTAAGCCTAGTTGATGAAATAATTACCTACGCTCTATTGAAGCTGTAGGGTTGTAACTTTTAATGTTTTAGATACCTATAATTATTTTTTTATTAAAACACTAGCTGTGCCCCGCGGTTTTACCCGCGTTAAATTGTATAAATTACCACAGCTCCTCCCCCGTAGGTGATAGCGTGATAATATGTAGCCTATATGTTGACCCGACCTCCTAGTAATATTCATGCAAAATTTGAAGTAAATCCATGCAGTACTTTTTGAGTTTAGCCCGGACATACATACAGACAAACAGACACACAGACAAAAATTCTAAAAACTATAAATTTGGCTTCGATAACGATTGTAGATCACGCCCCAAGTATCCTTTTTAAAAAATATTTAATGTACAGTTTTGACTTTCCTACGATTTTATTATATGTATGTATAGATATTTGTTTAATAAATCAGCAGGACGGTTAAAAAAAAGCTCCCGTTTTGATGAAACCGAGTTTAAACAGCCGTATACAACGCAATACACACGTGGATTTTTAAAAAGATTGCGGTGATAAACTTACGCACCACCACTTGTTTTAACGCGCCACTCACTTCTAACAGCACCGCGAATACTGCTGAGGGGTCTTGTCGATGCGCATGTTTGTGTGAGTGTGCCTATTTGATCGTTTGTAGGTAGTTTCCGTACTGTTTATTTTTATACTGAGGCAAAGAGCAATGGAGAGGGCTATGCTCGAAGTATGCATGCACGATCAAATCAGAAATGTCGAAATCCGTAGGCGAACGAATGTATCTCACATAGATTAAAGAATTGTCTAAGTGAAGTCAAAGTCAAAATCAATTATTCCGTAAAAATTTTACATTTATGTGGAATCGTCATATTTTTTTACCCTACTGTGCAGTGCATGACGTGGCAGCTACTGAGAAACATTGCCAGAAAACTCAGTAGAAATCCTTTTTTTAAATAAAATATACTTAAGATTAATTACAATCATGTGTGTTGACTCAGAACAACTCAATCCCAAGCACTTTTATCACTGAAATAATCAGAAATTTTGTAATATGCCCTGCTACACAATTTGGCTTTAATAATTCTTTTAAACTTATTCGTAGACAATTCTCTAATATCATTGGGAAGTTTGTTATAGAATCTTATACATTGCCCCATAAAAGAGTTACTTAGTTTGTGGAGACGTGTAGTATGCAATATGAGATTATTCTTATATCTAGTATTTACATTATGTGTATCGCTCCTTTTACAGAAGGAATCGATGAAAATGAAGTGGTAGTGGTCAGGGCCCATAGCTCGTAGAACTAACGGCCGCTTGGGCGGAAAGGTTTTCGAGGCGACCAATAACCAGAAGACGCAGAGTAGGCAAGCCCCCTAGAAAGTGGACTATCTTGTAAGGGTCGCGGGAAGCCGCTGGATGCGGGCAGCACAAGACCGGCCATAGTGGAGATCCTAGGGATAGTCTTTTGTCCAGCAGTGGAGTCTTTCGCCTGATATGATGATGATGATGACATGGATAGAGGTCAATGCATTGTGAGTAGATATTTTACTTTGATTTAACAAATATATTGAATTTTCCTTAATAAATTGATGTACATTAAGTTAATTAGTTACTCAGTTATTGGCTTTGTATAGTGTAGTTTTAGAGCTAGCTTAGTATAAGGTACGATGAGATTGGCATCGTCATTTCATGTACGAAAGGGGGGCTACCGGCTAAGTAGTCGAACATCGTTTTCGTGAATGGCGTTCAAATAAATAAAGTTTAAAAATGACTTAATCAATCGTTAAATCATGCCATCACATGTGACGCAGCGGCTAAGACACTCGCTTCACCGCTTCGTGTCCCGGGTTCGATTCCCGCGCCGGACAACTATTTATGTGACCCATAAATACTTGTTCAGAGTCTGGATGTCATTTGTGTCCGTCTATTATATGTTTGTAAAGTACCTCGCGACACAAGGTTTAGATGTTTTTTTATTTATAATATCTGGGGACAATGTCACACAGATCATCCTAGCCCCAAACTAAGCAAAGCTGGTACTATAGGTACTAGGCGACGATATCGATACTTATATAGATAGATAAATACTTAAATACATAGGAAACATCCATGACTCAGAAACAAATATTCGTGCTCATCACACAAATATTTGCACTTACCGGGATTCGAACCCAGGACCACCAGCTTCGTAGGCAGGAGCACTAACAACTAGGCTACGGTGACCGTAAAGGTGCACCGTAGTCCCAGGAACGTCTTGAATCCGGAAGATATATCACAACTCACTTAAGTTAAAGTTATTAGATAATCTCGTGACATACGACTATACACAAGCCGATAAATCGTACCCCACGGTCTGAACTATCATTGCCCTCCATGACTTGACATGAGTTCCATGTTAAATCTTCGTCATGCCACGTCTTCGCATACTAATCCTCCTATCTATCGGTAAACATCGAGTAAAAATAATCTTAAAAATAGTATTATTTCCAGCATAACTTATATAATAGGATTACTAACTGGACAAATCACAAAACAATCAAAATTTGTCTATGCCTAAAAACGTATACGGTTCAAGAGTAGGTAATAGTGAAGACAATGTAGATTTTTAGAGTAGACTAATGGTATTTAATAGAAATCAGTTTAATTATTACTTTTGGGTTTGAAACCATGGGTCCATGGGGATCAGACACGCGGAAATTTGTGAAAAGCTTTTCCAGACGCCTTGTCGAAACTTCCGGTAACCCAAAGGCGGTTTTCTATTTGTAAATTGTTTTCTTTTTAAGTAGAATTGTTATTATAACCAAATAAATGAGTGAAAATGTTCCTAGAAGTCATTATATTTTTTTTTTTTTTTTTTTTTTTTTTTTTTTTTTTTTTTTTTTTTTTTTTTTTTTTTTTGGTCGGGGGTAGTCTGATATAATAGGTGTATAATTTTTAGCTCTCTACTTTTAATTGTAAAAAATATAGTTTATCTAATTAATTACTTATGTGCACTGTAAATATCATTTATTAGAACTGATTACCTACCAGTGAGTGTTTTACTTTCACTATTTAAGCACTTATTACAAAACTACAACATGGCATCTGTCCTGGACATTGTTCAACTGAGAGAATTGTTTTCCACACAAATGGCAATGTTCAAACAAGAGCTGAATAAATCACCAACACCAGCATCCAGCCTGGCTGCAGATTTTTCATCATTTCAAAAATTCGTTCTGGAATCTCTTGATAACCTCCAAAAGCAGGCAGAGGTGTTCGCTCAAACTGTGCAAACTGTGGATCATTTGGAGAGGCGGCAACGACGAAAAATACTCTTGGTCCATGGAGTTGCTGAGGTGCAGAGTGAGGACACTGTGAAGTTAGTGGCAGAAGTTATTCAATCCAAACTGAAGATCGAAGGGTTTTCGGTTGGTGACATTAGTCGTTGCCATCGAATGGGACGCGCGACCTCTAACAAGCACAGGCCGATACTTATAAAGTTGCATGATGTCACTCGGCGAGACAAAATCTGGTTCTCGAAGACAAAGCTTAAAGGATCCGGTATCACAATATCCGAATTTCTAACGAAGGCTCGTCACCAATTATTTGTGAAAATGCGCGAACAACTGGGCGTCGATAAATGCTTCACTCGTGATGGACGTCTTTACATGATGGTTTCTGACGGGGTACGTAAAGAAGTGACCTGTTACAGAGATCTGGAGCAAATAGAATGTCCCGCAGTTTCTGCTCCCGTACCGGTTGCGGCGCCGTCTAAAACTACGAAGTCCAAACGGCCGGCGGCCTCGAAAAAGTAATTTCTCATTTATTTTGGTTTTGTTAACATTTGTTTACATTTATATCTTTCCCACTTGCCTACACTACAATAATTATCATTATTTATAAATTACCTACATGACAACAATAATAATTATCCACACAGTTTATTCTATTTGACAATTTTGACATGAACAATTTCTAAACTGCCACGTGCGTTTAGTTACTTTCAGTTGCTTTGTGTTTATTCTTGTTGATGTAGTGTTAGTTCCTTCGGACGGTGTTGTAAGTAATTAAACTAAAACCCTATTATTCTGCACTCATCTGGTGGGTGCATTCGTACTTAATATAGTTAGAAGAGTATTTTAATATAGTTAATATAAATATATTATTTTTTGTTTAGTTTTATGTCTGAAAGCAGTAATGATAGCAACTTAGATGATTTTTTCTCGGCTAACAGCGATGATGATAGTTTTTCTAGTATTCCTTCTCTTGCCGAAACTCTTGCTTCACAGTTCTCTGATGTACCAAAAAATCTTAATGTAGTCCATATTAATGCACAAAGTATTCCGGCTCATTATTCTGATATGCTGGCCTCGTTTGACTGTAAGAATATTCATGCAATTCTTGTTTCAGAATCCTGGCTTAAGCCATGTCTACCTTCTACTTCTTACTCACTTCCGGGCTTTAAACTGATCAGAAACGATCGCACACATGGCCGCGGTGGCGGTGTTGCCATCTACTTACGAGCTCATA
Organism: Pseudoips prasinana; assembly: GCA_951640165.1. Classification (NCBI taxonomy): domain Eukaryota; kingdom Metazoa; phylum Arthropoda; class Insecta; order Lepidoptera; family Nolidae; genus Pseudoips; species Pseudoips prasinana. The sequence goes on along the minus strand of OX621237.1, from coordinate 36,023,567 downwards.
TTTCGTTTTCTATAGTTAGTATCTCGGCACAACCTCCACCGTCCAATGCTGGCGAGCACCTCTTCCTAGAGGTCGAACTTCAGCACTCTAAAGCCCTTCTTGGTGTCTACTATTGCCCATCATTGCGCATTAACTACTTTTCGTCGCTGGAAAATATCCTTGAACAGATGACACCCTCTTATAGTCAAACCATAATCATGGGAGACTTTAATACATGTCTCCTTAAAAATGACACTCGCTCTAATTCTCTACGCACTATCGCTGCTTCCACCAACTTGGTCTTGCTTCCACTTAATTCCACGCATCATTTTCCTAATTCCACACCTTCACTGTTAGATTTAATTCTTGTTTCTTCAACTCAAAGAGTCTCTAAGCATGGCCAATGCTCGGCGGAAGCTTTTTCATATCATGATCTCATATTCGTTTCGTACAAAATTTGTCCTCCCAAGGCTAAGTCAAGGACCCTTCTGCAGCGCAGTTTTGCTGGTATGGATCTGACTGCTCTTCGTAAAGACGCTACCGACATAAATTGGGCACCGCTTATTAACGCTGACTCCATCGACGTCAAAGTTAATTATTTTGCGTCCCAATTGACACAGCTCTATGACTTTCATGCTCCTATCCGCCCAATTAAAATTAAACATTTACCGGCACCATGGCTTACAGATAATATTAAATCTATTATGGGGAAAAAAGTTGCAGCTAAAGCTAGGTACAATAGTCGGCCAAGTGTTTCCAATTGGGAAAAATATGTATCTTTAAGATGTCTCAGCAATAAGGTGTGTAGAAACGCACAACGCCAACATATCCATCAATCTGTTGAAAATGGTGATCCAGCCAAGGTCTGGAAATTTCTAAATTCTATGGGGATTGGAAAATCACGTCAAGATAAAACTCCTTTAAACTTCGATGTTAATGCATTAAATCAACACTTTACTCCTTCGTCCAGTTGTGATAGGACTACCTTAAGCAATACCTTACGTAATCTTTCATCACTTCCAACCCCTGATTATAGCTCTTTTAGATTTAATCAGTTTGCTGCTTGTGATGTTAAGAAATCGGTTCTGTCTATCACTTCCAACTCAATCGGCAGTGACTGCATTAGTCGTAATATGATCACTCCTATCCTTGATGAGATCCTACCCATTCTTTGCCATATCTTTAATTACTCTATATCCAGCAGTACATTCCCATCCTCGTGGAAAGACGCCCATATCATCCCAATACCCAAAAAACCTAATCCTTCTTCCTTTTCTGAGTTCCGACCTATATCGATTCTTCCTCTACTCTCCAAGGTCCTTGAACGATTGGTTTCCAACCAGCTTAGTGCATTCCTCTGTAAAAATTCTCTTCTTAATCCCTTCCAATCCGGCTTCCGCCCTGGTCATAGTACGACGACTGCATTAACTAAAATAACTGATGATATCAGACTGGAAATGGATAGAGGAAAACTCACTGTCCTCTCATTACTCGATTTCAGTAATGCTTTTAACACAGTGAATTTTGAAATTCTGATTGGAATACTAAGATCTCTTAACATATCTCCAACGGCAACCGATTGGTTTCGTGATTACCTGTTCGGCCGCCGGCAACGCATTTGCGTCCAGGATAGTGTATCTTCGTGGCGCAATACTGTAGTCGGCGTACCCCAGGGTGGCATTCTTTCTCCGCTTCTCTTTGCGTTATTTATTAACACTATTTCCAGTAATCTTAATTCTTCCTACCACCTTTATGCAGATGACCTGCAAATATATACACAAGCCGAGCTTAACGATTTGCCGATGGCCATTGATAGCTTAAATGGGGACCTAAGACGTGTTTGCACCTGGAGTATTCAATACGGGCTGACTGTTAATCCTGAAAAGACGCAGGTTACAGTTGTTGGTAGCCCCAGGTTAATTTCAAAGATAGCTTGGTCTCAGGTTCCACCAGTTTACTTTAACAACATCACAATATCTTTTAAGGAAAATGTAAAAAACTTGGGAATTTATATAGACAATAAGTTATCCTGGGATCTACAGCTACAAGAAGTTAGTCGTAAGGTTTTTGCCTCAGCAGGGATCTTGCGAAGACTACGCAACTTTCTACCCACTGCCACAAAAATTGCGCTCGCACAATCCCTCCTTCTTCCTATTCTTGACTATGCCGATACCAGCTATCTTGATCTCACAGAAGCACAACTTGACAAACTTGAGCGGCTTCAAAATGTCTGCATAAGGTTTATATTTGGATTACGCAAATATGACCATGTTTCTGATTATCGCCGTCAGCTCAAGTGGCTTCCTATTCGCCTTCGCCGGAACACTCACATTTTAGCCCTTCTTTATAATATACTGTTTAATCCTTCATCACCATCTTATCTTAAAGAACGTTTCGAGTTCCTACATGACACACATTCAAGATGCTTGAGGTCATCAGAGAACCTTAAACTGCAAATGCCAAGTCATTCCACCGATTATTACGGCAAATCATTTACAGTGCAGGCTGTGCGCCTGTGGAACGCACTGCCCTTAACAATAAGAAAAGCGCAATCGTTAAATATTTTTAAAAATAATGTTGAAAAACATTATCTATCTGCCTAGACTACTGTATAAGCATATTTATTTACCGCTGTCGCCTTTGGTTTTTTTTTGCTCGCGCATTCCTGCTTTTATAGACTTTTTTTTAAATTATTCTATGAATTTCTTTTTTTACTTTTTGTTATTAATTTGTATAAGTTTATGTTTACATTAAGTTGACCTATTGTTACACCTACCTACCCTGTTTTCCCTTTCCTTAATCTATCCACTCCATAATTGGTTGTCTGGAAGAAATCGCAGTAGCGATAAGACCGCCCTTTGTACTTAATTTATGTATGCTCTTTTTTTAATTTTAAGTTATGGTGTACAATAAAGAGTATTTTACTTTACTTACTTTATATTTACTTAAATAATAGTACTCCTTTAAAAACATATACATAATGCTTGGATACAAAGGACCTAGACTTAAATCAATTATACAGGTTGGCCGAGGAGTTGAAGTTCAAACGCAAAATTTAGATAGATTTATGATGAGGAGTGTCCGAATCACCCTCATGTAAGTTCTACGATGTTGCGGTTTTTTTTATACTTTTTTTTTAATTTATGACTCCTGACCTTAAACCCTAATTTTGAACTTCGAATAAATTCTAAGTCAGTTGTGCAATAATTAGATAAACCATACTTTATAGGGTGTTATGTTAAACTATGCTAATTAGTAATCACAAAAAAATGAACCAGAAATGTTCAACAGAACGAGAAAAAAATCGAAAACTGATGTTAGGTGATATTTACGAAAAAAATCATTAATAAAATTCTATCTCGATAACTATGCAAAATCGTAGAAAATAAATGGGGGTGATTCGGATACTCCTCATCATGAAGTATCTAAATTTTGCGTTATAACGTCAACTCCTCGGCCAAACTGTATATGTAGTACACAAATAGTTATCCCAAACGGGTTTGAATTATTGAGGTAGTATCGAGCCCTCCATGCTACATCAATAACTCAATATCCTATGCCAATATATATCCCACATCAGGCATGCCTGTACAATATTAACCAGACAACTGATAAATTTTGTTATATACCTCTGCGGCGTACCTGCCATCGAATTGTAGTTACTGGGAATAGAGTAATCTTATTTAGTCAGTTAGTTATTACCTTTGAGCAGCTTTCATGCCAACGAAAGACAGACGTCATAATTTTTAAATTTTCTCGGTAATATACGTATTTCGTTGATGTCTTTTCTTTGAGGGTAAAGACAAATATTCGAAATTTAGTATCAGAATTTATTTGGAACTAGCTGTGCCCCGCGGTTTTACCCGCGTTAAATTTTATAAATTATCACAGCTCCTCCCCCATAGATGATAGCGTGATAATATGTAGCCTATATGTTGACCCGACCTCTTAGTGATTATGTAGATTCATGCAAAATTTGAAGTAAATCCATGCAGTACTTTTTGAGTTTAGCCCGGACATACATACAGACAAACGGACATAAATTCTAATAATAAAGTTTCGACTTTCCTACGATTTTATTATATGTATAGATTAATTATTTTGCTATCATAAAGCTATATAATGAAACCTTTTGAAACTCTCTTAATCGCTATGACTATCCATAGAGGTCTGATTTACAATTACTTAGCAAAGTCTTTTTTGAAACAATGGTGATTGTTCGATCTTTTCTAAGAGGCAGTTATCATTATTGGGGACCACGTAAAGTCACCTCCCCTTTATATACGCGTAAGCGTCTATCAGACTGTAGTCTTATGACTTAATCATTTTATAAAAGGTGGATCTTGTAAACCAAACTCGCACTGAATTTATAATTGTGAACTAAGTAGCAGTTGACCAATAAATCTTAGCCTATAAATCTTTTTTGTTTTAGTTCTACTAAGTTAGTGTCGTATTATCTTTAGTTCCACTTAATTCCGCCCGCCCAGAAACATAGATTCACACTTACAACCCTGCGTGTTCTTGTGCTCAGTAGTTCCCAGCTTTGTTAGCAGATGTCGCTGTTCATTTGGAGCCCTAATTTCTGAATGGCGCTATACAAGATTTCCCTGCACTACGTCTACTAGTTCCAACTTGTAAATTTATATATTGTACTAGCTGGTGCCCGCGACTTTGTCCGCGACAATTTTGAATGATGACCAATGTAACTACTTACTTATAGCTTAATCTAAAAAATATAACGTTTAAAACAAATAAGCAATATAAATTGAATAAAACCTAACCTATAAATAACCTTACTAAGAAATAAATGAAAGACTACTTTGCTACTGTTATTTACAAAAAGGACCCGATATCATCAAGCAAAAATCAAAGAAGGTTGCGACATTTTGTGAACGAAACCATAGTGCGATCTAAAACGATGATTACGCCACCTACTAACAAAAATATAAACTTGAAAAGCGGTAAAATTAAGATGTGTGCATATATTTTGGGTGAGATTTAGGCGATCATCTATTGATTAAGTTTTGGACTAACTTTTATTTCAAGCATTTATTTATTTTAACCGATATGCCAATTAAGTTCCGCGATCTGAAACGACATTAACGCCATCTAGTTACAAAATTGTGAACTTGTAGATCAGTAAAATTAAGATGATGTTTTTTGGGTGCGATCATCTCGACACCAACAATTTATACTACGCTAACTCAAATTTTAGATAAATTCGTTTTTTATCCCAATTTGATTAAAATGTCGTTATTTTAATTTGTTATAAAATTCATCAAAAAAATAAGTTACAAATCTTATAAAACACGCTTATTTAAAAAAGAAGTCTAAAGTTAAACTGCAGTTGAACTATGGGTCAAGCAATCTCATTGGATGATTTTCGACTAAACCGAGGATCAACTGCGGTTTAACTTTAGTCTTCGTTTTTACTTAGACGACAACGACCACGACATTTTAAGCTACTTGGCATAAGAAACTAATATTTAAAATTCGAGTTTGCTTAAATTGTTGGTGGCGATCTATTGAATCAGTTTTGGGTTACCTTTTTTTAACAACAAATTATTCCCTGGATTGCTTTATTTTTAACTGAAAGACCAAATACCAATTTACATGCGTTTAAGTAAAAAAATACAGACTTTCATACAAACTTACATCGCATATTCTAGTCGTCCTTAGGGGTGGAATTTCCAAAAATCCTGAAATATATACTTATAATTTTTAAATGAAAGGCCTTATACCAATTTTCATGCGTTTACCTAAAAATTGTCACATTTTTCATACAAACTTACATCCCCTATTTGTCACCCTTAGGGGTGGAATTCTAAATGAAATTAAGGGTGGAATTCTAAATGAAATAAATATATAAAAAAATGAAATAAATATTTTTTAATTTTTAACTGAAAGGCCAAATACCAATTTTCATGGATTTAACTTCAAAAATGTCTCATTTTTCATACAAACTTACATCCCTTATTTTACGCCCTAAGGGGTGGAATTCCCAAAAATCCTGAAATATGTATTTTTAATTTTTAACTGAAATGCTAAGTACCAATTTTCATGCGTTTAACTTCAAGTCGCAGTTTACATAGAAACTTACGTACCCTACTTTACGCCCTTAGGGGGGGGGAATTCTCAAATATTCTGAAATATATATTTTAAATTTTTAACTGAAATGCCAAATAACTATTTTCATGCGTTTAACTTAAAACGTTTTACATTTTTCACACAAACTTACATCCCCAATTTTACGCCCTTGGGGGTGGAATTTTCAAAAAACCCTTCTTTAGTTGATGCCTACGTCATAAAAGGTTCCTTCTGTCAAAATTTCAAGTCTTTAACTCCAGCCGTTTAGGCTGTGCGTTGATATGTCAGTCAGTCAGTATAAACTTACATCACCTATTTTATGCCCTTAGGGGTGGAATTTTCAAAAATCCTGGAATTCATATTTTTATTTTTAACTGAAAGGCCAAATACCAATTTTCATGGGTTTAACTTCAAAAATGTCGCATTTTTCATACAAACTTACATGCCCATATTTTAAACCCTAAGGGGTGGAATTCCCAAAAATCCTGAAATATATATTTTTAATATTTATCTGAAATGCTTGATACCAATTTTCATGCGTTTAACTTAAAAATTGTCACATTTTTCATACAACCTTACCCCATCTATTTTACGCTCTTGGGGCTGGTATTTCCAAAAATGCTGAAATATATATTTTTTATTTTTAATTAAAAGGCCAAATACCAATTTTCATGCGTTTAACTTAAAATTGTCACATTTTCCATACAAACTTACATCCCCTATTTTTCGCCCTTGGGGGTGGAATTTCCAAAAGCCCTTAAATTCGTGATTTTTTATTTTTAACTGGAAGGCCAAATACCAATTTTTATGCCTTAAACTTCAAAAACGGCAAAGTTTCATACTAACTTAGCGCCCCTGTTTTACCCCCTTAGGGGTTTAATTTCGAAAAATCCTTCCTTATTCCTTGTCTACATTATAAAGCAAACATTTGTGCAAAACTTCAGCTTTCTAGGTCCAAGGGTTTGGGCTGGGCGTTGATGAGTCAGTCAGTCAGTCAGGACTTGTCTTTTTATTTATATAGATGAACAATAAAATAATGTAAAATAATTTTTTAAAGCTTTGCTCTGACAAAGCTCAGAATATATTGTTTTTTCTTTCAAGGACAAGTTAGTTTACCTTTAACTTATCACTGTAGACTAGGCAACAGTATGGTTTTCTTGGGTGGAAGTAAAGTGTGCTTGTGCATAAAATCATCTCAACATGGTATCAATTTATAATCTAAACTACCACCATAGTGATGATGAACTTTTATGCATATTTTTTTATTTATTTATTTATTTAGGACAACTTACAAAACATACACTAATACATTAAATACATACATTTACTTTTACTTCCGTAATGAGTACCGAGTTCCGAATAAAATGAAATGATTAATGATGAGAATAAACCAGTATAGACACGAAAAATTAAATATTGCGGTGTTTAGAAGTACGACCAAAGTGCGACAAGCAAATTGAACCGTAACATTGTAAATACATTAAACATTATGGTTAGATGTCACGTGCGGTCATGGTTATGCAATTATCAAACGAATTTCCATGAAAAAGAGTCTTACAATGTCTTACAATGTCTTGGGTTGGAATGGCTTACCCCGTACCGGGTATTGAAATGGTAAACTTTTCGGAAGGGGTTACATTACACCCGTTCGAGGGTATAACATGTATCAAAGGGTTTCATTTTTAAGCTCGTGAAAAGCCCCTTCGAAATCCCTTTCAAAGAGTATTCGGCCGGTCCCCCAGCTGTACACAGCGCCATCTTGTTATACGTGCCTTATCTACAGTCATCTTTGTCGAACGGCAGTAGCCGTTATCTACAGCTGCGTTAGGCCGTAACTTGCTCAAATAGTTTCATTTTATTCCAGTAGATGGCACCATGCCCCGGTAACTCAGACAGATCTTTTTTTATATAACGCCATCTATCCGTCATACAAAAAATTATTTGAGCAGTGTGACAAACTTTCGAATAGCGACTTTTTGAAATTTTGCACTTCTCAGATTCCTAACACATTTTTTATTTTTTTTACTAGTACAATTTAATTATAACAATAAGTCTGGTACTTTCTTGTTTATATCAGCAGTTTAAAAGTAGTCTAGAATTCTTATGCATAATTTGTACTATTATCGGTTTAATTATTATTGTCACTTAGTAGTTTTTAAACAAAGCGTAATGAAACACGTTTAAAAATGTCACAAGAGAAATTCCGGTATGGTTTAAACGCTTGTGTTTTTACTTTATACTAGTACTAGTACACGTTCAGTACGTTAGGTTAAACGTTAATTAGTTCAGGTATTACTACCACCTGAACTAATTAACGTTTTTAAATATTGTAATAAGTATGTACGATGGGCTGGATCATTGTCACGCTCATACAGGTTGGAATGCGGGGTGAGACAGGGGGGGTTGAGCTCGCCAACGCTCTTCAACCTGTATGTGAATGAGCTAATATGTAAGCTCAGCAGTGCTAGAGCCGGTTGTTACATCGATGGTGTCTGCGTTAACAATATCTGGTACGCTGACGATCTAGTTTTAATCAGTGCATCACCTTGTGGTCTGAGGAAATTGTTAGCACAATGTGAAGAGTACACTAAAATACATGGTTTGACATACAACATTAAAAAGTCAGTCGTCATGGTATTTGAGGCCAGGGGTAAAACAGTAGAGAAAGTACCACCTTTAACACTTAACAGCTCACCTCCACAGATAGTAGGTACGTGTATTTAAATACCTTGGTCATGTATTGACCCCTGACCTCAAAGACGATGGTGACATCGACCGAGAGCGGAGAGCGTTGTCGGTCAAAGCGAATATGCTAGCCCGCAGGTTTGCGCACTGTTCACTTGGTGTCAAAATAACGCTCTTTCGAGCCTACTGTACACAATTTTTACATCTGCAGCTTGTGGGCTGAATATACTCAACGATCCTACAACGCTCTACGCGTACAATACAACAATGCGTTTAGGGTGCTGGTAGGGCTGCCCCGTTACTGTAGTGCATCGGGAATGTTCGCAGATGCACATGTAGATTGTTTTTATACAACAATGCGTAAAAGATGCGGTTCTCTAGTGCATAGGGTGCGGACCAGCTCTTAACAGTATCCTAAACATGATTGCAAGTAGGTTGGACTGCGCCTACATAAGTCGTTGCTGTGCCGTCTCCCGTGGTTTATTGCAGGGATGACTGTTGCAGGGTTATAAATGTTATAATAATGTATGTTACTAACATAGCTGTAAGTCTTACTAACATAATATATGAGTCATAGTTAATTGAATAAATAAATTTTCTATTCTATTTTATTACAGCACTTTGAATAAACCTAAATGCGTTAGAAAACTTTGACCATGCTACGAGTAGCTTCGTTTTATTTTTCTTTTTTTTTGTTGCGGGTAGCCCAAGTGGCAACATAAAAAAAACGCCACTGTAGTGCCTCAGGGATGTTGGCCGCAGCTGGGGTTGATAGCTTTTCGGCTATCATCAGAAAACGTATAGCGTCCCTATAACAGTGGGTTCGTGGCAGTTCCAACAGCCTCCTGAAGACTGTGGCCAACAGACTTGACGTGGACAGTGCTATTATGCAGCACTGGACACGCGTACAGATAATCAAGGATACCGCAATTACATATATGTAATCGGTATGTGTAATAGTGGTATCCTGTTATGTACTTATTGGAATGTAAATCCTAATATATTACTAACATAGTTTTTTAAGATTACTGTTACTAACACTATGGATTCCGGTCCGAAATAAACGAATTTTATTTTATTTATTTATTTTTATATACTTATTTTAATTTATTTTAAACTAGTTGGCTATGTTTACTAGTGATTAAATTTATATCTAACCTCTGCTACACTCACTGAAGAAATCACCTTTCCTCTTCATCAAATCCAACAATCGATCACAATTTATACAGGCACTTTAACATGGACCAATGTCAAGGTGGCTGGGCAAATGGAGGAGATTGCTTCGTCACTCGACTTCGATTTAAAAGCTTTTTCCATGGCAGCATTCTTCCATGAGGCCGTGCTGGAGTTCCGACGATAAAATTACCATCCAGTTGCAGGACAAATCTGTGCAAAAATCCAGGCCCAGTTCCCTGCCGTCATGATGACTATGGGCAAAGCTCTCAAGAAACCTGCACTTGGCTCGTCTACTCAAGATACCGGCATGATTATTTAATTATTTATTATTTCACAACATTGAAATTGTTACACTTAAGTCCCACAAAACCGTGTTTACTGTGGGATCTAGTCTCCGTAAATTAAACAATAACAATGTGTATGTCATACTTCTAGGTCATATTGACAATGCTATAATTGCGAGAATTACAGAGTTTCGCGACCTGGGAGTGATGTTCGTCTCTTGTTTATCTTTTAGACCACACTATGACTATATTTGCAATAGAGCTAATCGTATGCTCTCATTTATACCAAACCACTCGCCCATTTAAAAAAACTAGCTCCGTAATTATTGTATACTGTTATTTAGTAAGAAGCATTCTGGAATACTGTTCTCCTGTATGGTCTCCAATCTACAGCACACATATTGATCGTATAGAAGCAGTACAGAGACGGTTTGTAAGAGCTCTATGCTCAAAATATGGGCTAAGGCGCAAAATACCAGTGCTACTATAGTGACCAGCTTCATTTTTCGTTGCAAACGCTAAAAAGTAGAAGATAGATAAGCGACTTATGCACACTCCACAAAATTATAAATGGTCCATTAGGTAGTTGTCTCGTTGAAAACTTAAACTTTAAAATACCACTGTTCAATGTACCTTCGAGTAACAATAATGTATCTCATTATAACCCACTTTATATAATGTGTAGAAATTATAATGCTATTTGCTCACACACAGATACATTTCATGAGAAGTTCAGCACATTCAAATATTTTCAACTTCAATATAACAAAATGTAATAGTAAAATAGTAATTAACTTACATCTTTATGGTACTTTTTAGCTAAATTGTGTTCTTTTAGATCAATATTAATTTAACTTACAACGAAGTATTGTCTACTACAAGTGTTGTGTATAGCTGTAACTGGATTTCAGATTCACTCACAATGTATTAATATAGTTGTTTACTTTATCTATTCATATAATAAAATCGTAGGAAAGTCAAAACTATACATTGAATATTTTTTTAGAAGGATACTTGGGGCTTGATCTACATTCGATATCGAAGCCAAAAATATAGTTTTTAGAATTTTTGTCTGTTTATCTGTTTGTATGTCCGGGCTAAACTCAATAAATTCTACATGGATTTACTTAAAATTTTGCATGAATATTACTAAGAGGTCGGGTCAACATATAGGGTACATATAATCACGCTTTCACCTACGGGGGAGGAGCTGTGATAATTTATAAAGTTTAACGCGGGTAAAACCGGGGGGCGCAGCTAGTATTATATAAATCTGTAACTGTACCTTCTAAATAAAATAAAAATCGAATACCAATTTTAACAATTCTCCAGGTAGAAATTCGTTAACTTACGTTTACAAATTATTTTGTTATTTTTGTGCATTAGCCTTTTTTAATGTTCTGTCTCCGTAATAATTATAATACGAGGTACAATGCATTTGCCAGAGGTCATCGAGCGGTAAGTGTAGAACCTTATATAAATATATAATGTACCTACTCGGGGAAAGTAAATAAAATAAAATATTCAAAGTAAATAAAATATTTTTATTTTTTTTTATTTACTTTGAATATTTTATTTTATTTACTTTCACCAAGTACATTATATATTTGTGCTACTTTTGTGTTTTTCTGTGCGAATTTAAGCCATGAACAAGTGTGCCAAAATTGCAAGCTGATAATAGTGCCACCTACATAAAAACATTGGAACTACCTGGCAAAGTTACGGCCTTACGCTGTTGTAGTATTTAGCAGCGCTGCAGTGGCTTTAATCGGCAACTCATACGTATCAAGTTCTCCAGACATAGCTATAGTTTATATAAAAATAACAAGATGGCACTAGTAACGGAAATAGAACGGTACGATTTGTTCCAAAAACTTAGTATGTAGTTAATTTTATAAAAATAAATAATTTATTGGACTCAGATAAAATAAAAATACTTACTAGTTGGTAGTACTCCTGCCCACGAAGCTGGTGGTCCTGGGTTCGAATCCCGGTAAGTGGAAATATTTGTGTGATGAGCACGAATATTTGTTTCAGAGTCATGGATGTTTTCTATGTATTTAAGTATTTATCTATCTATATAAGTATGTATATCGTCGCCTGGTACCCATTGAGTTAAATAAGTAGTTTATATCAATGCTGGTACCCATAGTACAAGCTTTGCTTAGTTTGGGGCTAGGATGATTGTGTGACATCGTCCCTAGATATTATTATATTATTATTATTCACATGTGCTTACAGATTTTTATCATGATAATTACAAAAGGTAAACATTTTATACTATAGCGTAGTACGGCATGTCAATTAAACTAATTAGTTGAAAATAAAGTGATTCCAGTAATTTAACCACCAGTTAAGTTATAAGAAACTCTCGTGACTCTCACCATATAATCCGATGCATCGTACCTACTCGCCGGCAGACAGTACGACCGCGAACGGGGAACCCTCAGCCTTCACCAAATCGACCTTCTCATGCATCTCCACGTCGGCGTCCTCAGTAGGTAACGGTCCTGAGCAGCAGAGGTTCTAACACCAAAGGGGACCCGCTTTGAAGCAGTGAAATCCTCCCAGGCGGATACGTTGTACGGCTTCAATTCCATCGTAAAATACTCTCTAAAATTCTTAGTTTATATACAACTAGCTGTGCCCCGCGGTTTTACCCGCGTTAATCTTTATAAAATATGGCCTATGTGTTATCCTAACTATAAAAATTAGCCTATGTTCTTTCTCAGGGTCTAGACCATCTGTATACCAAATTTCATTCAAATCCGTTCAGTAGTTTTGGCGTGAAAGAGTAACAGACAGACAGACTGACAGAGTTACTTTCGCATTTATAATATTAGTTAGGATTAGGATTTCTAGTATCTTCTAAGTGTCTGCCGCGTCTTAAAGAACACGTTACACATGAATAGTCACATAACATTATATAATAATAATATCTCGGGACAATGTCACACAGATCATCCTAGCCCCAAACTAAGCAAAGCTTGTACTATGGGTACCAGGCGACGATATACATACTTAGATAGATAGATAAATACTTATATACATAGAAAACATCCATAACTCAGAAACAAATATTTGCACTTACCGGGATTCAAACCCAGGACCACCAGCTTCGTAGGCAGGAGCACTACCAACTAGGCTACGGTGACCGTCACATAGTCGAAAGCTAGCCGCTTAAACTGGGAGGCAACCACAATAGAAATGCGAAAAACTCAAGGAAATCAAATAAAAAAGGCTGTTCAATGCAAAATGACTTATAATATAACCGTTTATTCCATAAAAAAAGTTGCGCTTCTATTTTTAAAATAACAGAACTTGTAACACCCTCTTTTGTTCATACGTGTGCAACAAAGAACCTTGACAGGTCAACGGACACACCCAAGACTCACACTAACTAAGATCTACCCACTCACGTGTTTCTTTCTACAGCACACATATTAAGTATTCGTCCCTACATGGATATGTGTAAGCGCAGTTTGCGTCCTTTGAAATTAAATTTAGAACTGCTGACAGAGATGTTCCTGTCAAAAAAGATCACAATTTTAAAATTGGAATTCTTTAGCCATTATATATTTTAAAATTGGAATCGAACGGTTATGAAATTAAAATGCCTTGCAGACCTAGTACTAGGGGGGCTACCGGCTAAGTAGTCGAACATCGTTTTCGTGAATGGCGTTCAAATAAATAAAGTTTAAAAATGACTTAATCAATCGTTAAATCATGCCATCACATGTGACGCAGCGGCTAAGACACTCGCTTCACCGCTTCGTGTCCCGGGTTCGATTCCCGCGCCGGACAACTATTTATGTGACCCATAAATACTTGTTCAGAGTCTGGATGTCATTTGTGTCCGTCTATTATATGTTTGTAAAGTACCTCGCGACACAAGGTTTAGATGTTTTTTTATTTATAATATCTGGGGACAATGTCACACAGATCATCCTAGCCCCAAACTAAGCAAAGCTGGTACTATAGGTACTAGGCGACGATATCGATACTTATATAGATAGATAAATACTTAAATACATAGATAACATCCTTGACTCAGAAACAAATATTCGTGCTCATCACACAAATATTTGCACTTACAGGGATTCGAACCCCGGACCACCAGGTTCGTAGGCAGGAGCACTACCAACTAGGCTACGGTGACCGATTGCCTAGTGCGCAGATCAGTTTTCTATTATTTACACATTTTTGATTGATTCTTCCAAAGTAAAGCAAAATGTGTTTTGCATAAATTGAACTTATCCAACCCTTAAGTATTTCTCCAAGCGCTATGGTCAATTTTATCGTTTGCTGCCATACTTACATACCTAACTCCAACTTAAAATTACTGACCAAATTATAAGTAGATTGATCAACAAGTTAGTTTAAAAAATAATAAAAGATGGAGTTCGAAAGAGCGAGTGAGTGCCTCTAGCGTGAGTTCTTTATTAGATACATACATACATAGACTCACGCATGTTTCCCAGAGGGGTAGACAGAGACAACGGATTTTCATTTATCACGATCGACAGTCGTCCAGAGAGGTAGACAGAGACAACGGATTTCCATTTGTCACGATCGTCGCACACCTATTTTGCCTTGTTATATATAATATTCTTCATACATGGTCGCCGGTTTAGGGTACTTCTGACCGCGCCTTTCTTGAGAACGTCTCGGATTTGGTCAGAGAATGTTCTAGGGGGTCTTCCCCTTCCGGTTGTCCCATTCACACCAGGTATACTTCTTTTGTCAATCTTCTTTCATTCATCCTATCTAAATATCCAAACCATCTTAGCATACCTTTTTCTACCTTTGTGGCTACATCCTCTTTCACACTACAACGCTCTTTAGTATATGGGCTTATTTGCTATATATACGGTTTGAGCTTCCGCTCGCCTCTATGGCCCGGTGAAACAGTGAGAGAGTCATACTACCGTCCGTTAGCTTAAAGGGCGCAAAGCCACAAACGCCGGGAATATTTGAAAAATATGCCACTTAAAAACCATAGGTACACCATAATTAATTTTATAGTGTACCTATGGTTTTTAACTCAAAACGCTCATAACTCAAAATTGGATTTTGTGGCTATGCGCCCTTTTAGCTAACGGACGGCAGCATAGGCTAACTGTAAACTAAAATATAAATGACCAGACTATTGTTAGTAAGTTTTAGGGCCAGTAAGTTTGTTTTCAAAGTGAATAGTTTCACATTTGCAGTGCTCTTTAAATTTAAAGTTCAGTGCTTATAAACAAAGCTAAACCAGAGTCCTAGTTCAAATGGGGTCTTGTACCTATGCAATAATTCACACACACATTATACATTTGTGTATGATGCGCACACGCAACTCAAACGCATCCGCGTGCACTCATGCATGTACAATGTGGCTGATACTTACCACAGTTTTCCTTGTTTGGCGGCGTTTTTACGTTATGGCATATAATAATTTGCTTAGTTTGCTCACTTGGTAGTATAACAGACATTCGCGCATATGCGCTATATTTGACAGTATTAAATAAACTACAGATCGCACTTGTTCGAAATTCGACCATAAAGGTTATATTATTGTCAAAGACAAATTATTTTAATAAACAAATACATTACATACCATGCTTTTGACACCCTGACAAAATGAGAAGAGATGACAAACTGAGTGTCAAAACTGAGAACATAATATAAATATTATTTGTCCTTAATGTTATAGACATTAAGGACAAGTAATATTTATACTACTTATAATAAAAATAATAATACTTCGAATGCTTCTTATATAAAAATATTAGCTTTCATCTCCATTTGCACTTTATCTGTTCCAAATTTCATACTCCTCCTTATGAGTACATTTCGTAAAAAGGGTCAAAAGCTTTTTGGTTCACATATTAATATCCTGCGGACATTATTAATATTCTGTGACATTATTTACAGATGGCCATCAGATCCCAAACTAAGCAGAGCTTGTACTTTTGAAACTAGATAACTGATATACACTACATATAATACTTTTCTTTTGTAAATAAATACCTATATATAGATAAATTACACCCATACTCAGGACAAACAGGTATGTTCATGCACACAAATATTTATCTGTCCTGGGGGGGAATCGAACCCATGACCTCCGGCGTGTAAAGCATACATCGAACAACTCCCAGAAATTCAACCTTAACTGGATTGAATTAGATTAAGTTAGGAGAAGAAAAATGAAATTTTCATTTTTTCAGCCTATCCGACGGCTTTAAAGAACATATGCCCCGTCAAATTGAGCTAGTTTATAATCACGTGCGGTATGCAAGTCTCAAGTAAGGTCATTTAATATAGGTATTTGTAAAGGGAATTAAGAAGGACACATATATCCACAACAAATTGAAACACCAACGAATAAATTGCTTCTGGCTGTTTCCCGTTTGTTGTTTGTCTGTTTCGTTGACGCCCTTGACTCTTGCCCTTGCTGGCTTTATTGTTCGGTTTATACGTGAAATAAGGAACGATTTGCTTTATGATTGCTGTGTGGTGACGGCATAAAATATAATCACCTCTTCTCATCCCGTGGAGGCGTAGAAATCGTCCTATACCTACTAGAGAACGGGCAGCAGAGTTTTTCTGTGAACTATTACCTTCAAACTGCGATCGCCAACCCGTCTGCCAAGCGTGGCGATAATTATTATTATTTATTTCAATCAACAAATGGATCATAATGAAAGCATATAAGTACTTACATTAAATTAAAATGAGAAAAATAAGACAAAACACAACACAAAAATACATTAGAATTTAAAAATTAAATTGGTAAAGTCAATAAATTGAAATTGAATAACATATTGATAATTAAAAAGTAATAACTAATATAACAATTATTGGATTAATTGAATTGTATGAAATTGATTAATATGAATTATGACATATCCCCTATTCTTTGGGGAGGCTTTTGTTGATGATGTGCTTAATTATTTTTACTTATAGGTACGTTAAGACATAGAGCCTTACGATTTTAGGCTCTTTATGTCCTGCTGCGGTGGCAGTATGAGAAGTGTCCTCTACGGCCGTCACGTGCAAGCAGCCCCGGGAAGACAGCGATCTATTTGTGGCGCAGTCGCTGTACCGGACTGGCAGGACTCCGCCATAGGGAAGGGCAATCCAGAGCCCTCCCAGGGTACGTGCTCGGACCATCTGGGACATAGCGCATAAGCACCGGAGCAGTATACCCACGTTCCCGGGGTTCCTCCCATCAGGTGCCAAGAGATGTCCACGGCAGGTTAGGTTTAGTCGGTGTGAGTCCGAATTACCCACCCACAAACACATTTTTGCGAGTGGCATGCGTAGGCATTCCCCCTGCCTTATCAAAAAAAGTCATTCACTCAGGCTTAACAAAAAAAGGAAAGGCATACATTATTTTAATTTTCCTTTAATCATCAACAAACAATATGTATGAGCTATATTTTATTTAAAATAAATACAGCATTATTTTAAATAAAATATAGCTCATACATATTGTTTGTTGATGATCTAACATTATATAGGTGAAAGAATTTTAATAGTTTTTAGGGTTCTTATTAGGGACCTCATTACTAAGACTTCGCTGTCTGTCTGTCTGTCCGTCTGTCACCAGCGTTTATCTCATGAACCGTGATAGTTAGACAGCATTTTCACAGATGATGTATTTTTGTTGCCGCTATAACAATAATAAACAAATACTAAGACACAAAATAAAATAAATATTTATGGGGGCTCCCATACAACAAACGTGATTTTTTAGTACGGAACCCTTCGTGCGCGAGACCGACTCGCACTTGGCCGGCTTTTTGTATTTATCCAATACAAACAAACAAACATACAAATATATAAAAATTGAATCATTTCTCTGTATCATATTTGTTTAGATAATACTTACCTACATTGTCGAGTGATAAAATAATACTAATTAGTTGATTCTGTCAATATTTTTAATCTTGTTAAAAAAAACAAGAAAGGTTATCAATACAACTGTATAAGCTTTTTTAAATTCTTGTATAGGTACAGACGCCTGAACATCAAGCTACCCCAATCTGTCAAATTGCCCCAATTGAAAGTGCACCCTATGCTTTTGTGATAAAGTTGGAAATCTATAAAAGAAATTTGACAGATTGGGGTAGCTGGATGTGCTGGCGTCTGTACATGTTACGCGATTTGTTCTAGTGGTTGACTCTGAATGTTAAGCCAAAGGTCGTGGGTTCGATCCCTACCCACAACAAATCTTTATTTATTTATTTATTTATTAACATCAGGTTTACCCACAGCTTGTGCATACAATTTGTTAAAAAAATATTCATAAGATATATAATCTTATGAATATTTTTTTAACAAATTAGACTTACACACTAGCCAATTACGGGTTAACCAACATTCTCCAAATCTAGACGAATAATCGGCACTTGAGATTACTTAGACTATTCCATCATTCATCATTTCTGACGGTCACCGTAGCCTAGTTGGTAGTGCTCCTGCCTACGAAGCTGGTGGTCCTGGGTTCGAATTACGGTAAGTGCAAATATTTGTGTGATGAGCACGAATATTTGTTTCTGGGTCATGGATGTTTTCTATGTATATAAGTATTTATCTATCTATATAAGTATGTATATCGTCGCCTGGTACCCATAGACAAGCTTTGCTTAGTTTGGGGCTAGGATGATCTGTGTGACATTGTCCCGAGATATATATATTCTCATGTGCCAATGGGATTAATAGCGACACGAAAAGAAAGAGGTCAGGTACAAGACCATTGGCTTTATGTACTCACCAAGGCACGGCGCTATAATGGTGCTGCCTCCCTGACTCGGTGCTGATACTGAGATTTTTTTCTTAACAGGTTTTATGGCCCCGACTTTTGCACCTGGTTATCAGCAGTTGAACACGCATGTACTAAAGGGTGTCTGGCGGCAAATTTATATTTTCAAAAATTAATAAATAAATAACTATTTGACATATCGTTTAGTTAAAAGTAAAGGTAGATAGTGTAAAAGTGCGGATTTCATGTTTTAAAGATTACATCATCCAAATGTCTTCCATCGAGTTGCAAGCAATGTTATAATAGAATAGAATAGTTTTTATTTGCATAAAATGTAGGTACATAAGTTGGAGTATAATATAATTGAAGCCATATACATTTTGTCAATCTATGACATGCAAATCTTAATTAAAGTTATACATTGCAAATTATTGCTTAATCACTTATACTGCTACAAATATATTATTATTATGGCTTATAGTGCTACAATTCACATTTATTTTTGACAACTTGAAAATAATCTTCTAGTGAGTAAAAAGATTTGTCAATTAACCAGTCTTTTAATTTCTTACATAGTTTGTTAGTAGGCAGTTGTTTAAAACTGCTCGGTAACGCATTAAAAATACGTCCACACATTACCAAGCTACTTTTAAGGTACATAGACGTCCTAGGTATTTTCTGCAACACAATTCTGTCAGGATGTCTGGTGTTACAAGGATATAAATCACTTGCTTTTTGGAATAAATTAGGGTGTTGCATAACAAATTTAGCTGACTCTAGGATAAACATACAGGGTAAAGTAAGTATGCGAGACCGTTTGAATAGTGGCTTGCAAGACTCCCATGGTGGTATGCCATGAATGGCGCGAACACATTTCTTTTGTGCCAAGAAAGCACTTTGTACCTCAGTTGAGTTGCCCCACAATATGAGGCCGTAATTCAATACAGAGGATATATAGCCGTGATATGCCGCTAGTACAGTATGTTCAGTGGAAGTTTTACGTGGTTTGTAAATTACATACACAAATCTATTTATTTTACTACATACGTTTTCCACGTGCAGCTTCCAGTTTAGATTTTTATCCAAATGAATTCCTAAGAAATTTGTGTTTTCAACCTCGTGAATTATGTGATCCTTATGGTTTATTGTTATGTTTTTATGCGGTTTACCGTACGTGCTAAATTGAATGAATTTTGTTTTATTTAAATTAACTTGTAAATTATTATTTTGGAGCCATAAAATTATATTATTAATTGTATTATTAATGTCAAGTGAAAATTTATTAATGTCAGCATTTTTATCACAAGTCATAATTACGGAAAAATCATCAGCGAATAATACACACGGATTGGAAGTTATGTCAGGTAGGTCATTTATATACAGTAGAAACAACAGTGGCCCAAGAACGCTGCCTTGTTGAAAACGGAGCCTCGTGTTCCGCGCCACACGCTGCAGTAAGCTCGGTTCAATTGCGCCGATTTCTCGACGAATGTTTGTACAACAATGAAGGAATCAAAGTAAAACTTAAAGTTATCTCGTAACCATATTACCTACCCGCTAAAATCAACAAATAAATATACACCGGCCACTATATATCCGCGTGGTACTACAGTGGCACTATTGCATCAGATGTTTTATTAAACAAAGTACCAATCACGCAATTGACACTAAAGTACCACGAATAAAGTAACCGGCCGATATCGTGTAGTTTCGTAATCTAGGTTAGTTATAATTAATCGTAAAAAAGAAGTTATTGTATTAGTAGCAATGTTTATAAACATATTACAACTCCCTCGTTTTTATTCGTAACATTTCATTTAAATTCAGAGCATATAGTTCATTATAGCTCAATTTGTAGTTGACAGCCTCGTTGGTCGAGTGATAGCATCTTCAACCGCAGAAAATGAGGTCCTGGGTTCAAATCCCGGGTCGGGACAAAAAGTGATTTTGGGATTTTTCCGTAAAAAGAAACTTCTCAGTGTCAGCCCGAAGTCTGGAAGTTGGCGGTATTACACCCCCGCCCCTCGGAGGGCATGTAAAGCCGTCGATCCTGTACGTGACCTCTTTCCGGGCGCGTCGCTAGTCGTCCCATCGGATCATGAGAGTGATGGAATAGAAGGAGCCTCCGACAAGAATGGCGGCTTGTTGGACGATTCGCACGAATTGAACTCGCACGAAACGTGCGAATCGACTCTTTTAAAATATATTATTTTTTGTGTAGGCGATTTGCACGAAGCTAATTTATTGGTGTGCGAATCGACACCTCCAAAAATAAGTAGTAGGCTGTTGACACACTTTTTATATTAAGGAATAAAAAAATTAAGTACAGTCGTACACAGCCGTCACTTATAAATATAAAACTAAAAAATAATCCAAGTATTCATAAAAAATATTTACTTGAGAGTAAGAAAGATTTGTATTAAATAAGTAATAATTACCACTTAAAAAGTGGCATATCTACATGCTTATTAATACAAAACAATAAGAGCAAGACAGCAATATTTGCCTTTTGTTGGAAAAAAATAAATAGTAAGCATTATATGCTATCACACTCACTCGCGTAAATCTATTTTTCATCTATATTTTTGATAGTTTTTTTTATTTAGTACTTGCTGTTAGTAGTGACACTTATCTCTTACTCTGTGATCGATATTTTCACATTTTATCGTCAAATCAAGTCATAGTGAGTTTAGAGGATGTTAACTTAGTTTTAATTTTAATAAATATATTAATGATTAATTTGTATTCATTGTTTGTTTTTCTTTCGTATTAAAACACATTTTACCCGTATTACTTCTGTACTCAAGTGTACTTTATCGTAGCCTACAACATATTTTTGTAGGTGTCGATTCGCACACCAATAAATTAACTTCATGCGAATCGCCTACAGAAAAATTTTTTTTTTTTAAAAGAGTCAATTCGCACGTTTCGTGCTAATTCAATTCGTGCGAACCGTCCAATAAGCCAGAATGGCGGGATATACCATAATCGCAACCACAGATATCTAAAATGTTCTGAGATCGCAACGCTGGACAGATTGGCAGACGGGTTGGCTAGTGGTTAGTGATCCTGATTGCTAAGCCAGAGGTCATGGGTTCGATCCCCAGGATAAATTTTCGTGCGATGAGTACGATTATTTGTTTTGTGTGGTGTAATTTATCTATAATAATAATAATAAAGCTGTCTAAATACACAGACCTGCAGAATGAAGTTTGTAGAGTTTGGCGGTTACATAACACTTCAATAGTCCCTATAGTCCTGTCAACGACTGGTGTAATCCCTAAGACTCTACACCGATCACTTGCCATGTTAGATCTTCCACCATTAACTTATATTCTTCTTCAGAAAGCTGCAATATTGAACACCTGTAGATTAGTACGTAAGTTTCTGCAAAGTTCTGAACGAAATCCTGAAACAGGTGTCGACTTGGCTTAGGCCCGTCACACCATATTGTCCGGCAATTAGCCGTGGTATATAAAAACATAAATTAAAATAATAATAATATCTGGGGACAATGTCACACATCTATATTTATAATGTGTATGTATTTATAAATATATGTATAGTGAAATAATTAAATTTATTCAGCACTTGAGTATTAACATACACTTGTACTTGTCAAGCTCACAATGCAGTACATAAACATAGTCGAATACAGTATAAAAATTACAAAAAAATAATTAGTCCGTCCGTGCGGTCTCTTTCAGATATTTTTTCTTAAATCCAAAGTATAAGTTTATCAGCTATGCTTAGTTTGGGTTCAGGGGGAAATGTGTTAGTTGTACAAAGATATTTATTTTATTTATAGTTCATATCTGAAACTGATCAAGAGTCGTGCAAATCTATTGCACAACTTTTTTATTTGTTACATTTTTATTAGTATAGCATTAATAATAATTAAAACTTATATAAATTTTATTGCGCTTCCCGTCAGGCAAGCCGTATGTTTCTTTAAATCCATTTCAAGGACAAGCCAAAAGCGATATATGTATTTCTAGCAAGAGAAACACTTAATTTTCTTGGTCTTGCACCTGACCTCTCTCTCTAGTATCAATTATACCGTAATTTCGTTATATTAGTGGAACCGGTATTTGCGCACACTCGCCGACACACACACACACACACACACACACACACACTATGCCGCGCAGGTGGCTAGTTATGTTGGGATCACAGGTGTACCAGTAATCCAAAGTAGAACTTAACATATAGGTATCATCAGTAAAACCTCTTGTATAATCTGTCCCTATGTACTAATAGACAATAACGAAGTTCTGTTGCTATTGTCACACAGTTACATAATAGTAACAAAAATATTCTCGAGATGACGTCACAATGCTTAAGGTGACGTCACAATGATTCGATGACGTCACTCCATCACCACTGAAGTCACCATCATCACTGTGGAAATAGGAGCAGTCAGTTGATAAACCTTGCTTACTTACCTTATCGGCGCGTCGGACGAGGTTTCCCCAAACAACGCACACAAACAAAACAAATGTCAACATACGTATGTTTACATCATACACGTGAGCGTGTTGGTGTGTGGGTTAAGATATAATATTAGCGGGCATAATAAAGCATGAAATAAATATTGATTTTATTTGGTATTGACGGGCCTGTTTGCGTGGTTGGCAAATGCTTGCTTTTCACGTCGGAGGTCGTGGGTTCGATTCCCACCCAGGACAGTTATTTGTGTGCATGAACATGTATGTTTGTCCTGAGTCTAGGTACACCTAGACTCAGGACACAATGACCAATTAATTTATTAACAATTTTATTAACAAATTTATTAACAATTAACCAAAAGTTAAAGAAGAGTAGTATATGTAGTATATCAGTTATCTGGTCTCCATAGTACATGTTCGGCTTAGTTAGGGATCAGATGGCGGTGTGTAAATAATGTCCCAGGATATCATTATTATTATTTGCTCTAATTTGATCTATGCTGCTCCTTAGCTGCTTATTTATTTTACGCTTCCGGTTTAAGACATAGTCGTTAAATAAAAGCCTAGTTCGCTCTCGAACTCGTATTATCACAAAAAAACTTGAGAGGTGTCAAGGGACACCCGGATGGAACGAAGTTATTTCTTATTATTTATTATGCACAAAAAACCTGTATACACCCAACAAAAATAATCGTCGCGTCACCACACTGTTCAATGTGAAATAGAAATGAAAATATCTGGCTTGCTTTCTATAAGAGAGAGAGTGTGAGAGAGAGAGACAGACAGAGAAACATGCGCATGCCGCACAGCTGCAAAAAGTGTCGTGACAACTTTTCGTAAGATTTTTTTTCCGTCTAGCCCCCTTTCACAACGCGCGATAAGGAACTTCGTTCCAAAAAAATTCATGATACCTTGTATGTGCACCGTCAATAAATGGTTAGTTTAGTAGGTTAAAACTTCTCATTACTGTCACAGAGCAACATCTTACTTAATTAATTGTGGCGTGGTTGGTAAATGCTTACTTTGCACGCCGCAGGTCGCGGGTTCGATTCCCACCCAGGATAGATATTTGTGTGCATGAACATGTCTGTTTGTGAGTCTGGTTGTTATTATCTATATTCTGTATTTACAAAAGAAAAGTAGGAGGCATATGTGATATAGGTATCAGTTATCTGATTTCAATAGTACCAGCTCTACTTATTTAGTGATTAGATGACCGTGTGTGAATAATGTCCTAAGATATTATTATATCTAAAGAAACCCCAGGTATAGGGCACACCCAGACTCTGGAAATTATTTGCGGGTCTCATAAATAATTGTTCTGTGAGGGAATCTAGCAAGAAATACGTCGGTGTAGAGATAGCAGCAAGGTAAACTGGTTAGACGCTAAGCTGCCTGGACGGTCAGACATATCCTTTAATGACATTTTCAAGCATAGCGGACTTCGTTATCTCACAGAATTGACGTTTCTTAAACTGGAAATATCTTCATTCATTTTAGAAATGGAATGCTTGCCACACCCACATTTCAACCCGCTATCGCTTTTAAATTAGGCCACCGCCGATCACTCGCCAGACTCGTGCGCCGCTTTCTCGGCACTCGATGCGTCACCCACATACGAAGTTCACAACGTAAACACATACATATATACACGCGATTCGTAACCGTTACAACTATAGAATTAGCATAATGAGTAATACTTTGTTCGAAATTCGAAATTTTAATTTGATGTGTTATTTTTTTATAGTCACACAGGACTTAGTATGTACCTATTTTTTTTTACTTTGCTACCATGCGAGGTGGTTGACCTCGGCCGTGTTTAAAAATAGAACATGTGTCATAAATATCCTTACGTACAAAAGCTGAACTAACACTAATGTTTTTTTCTTATATCTGTTTTAGACTGTTTATTGCGGTTTTGGGTAAGTTGCATGGGTTGATAGAACCTAAAGTTTATAAGTAGGTATATTTACCTCTTGAATTATTTATTTGAAATTAAAAAACAAATAAATAATTTGTGGAGCTTAGCCTCGCTAGTAATTCCCCACCCTTGTTTTGGCTTAGTAGCGGTTTCGCCCGAATTTGGCTCGCCCGAATCGGGCGAATGAACTACTTTCAATTTTGAATATTTTTTAGGGCCGGTTTCGCCCGAAGCAAATTTAATGGCGGGCGAATCAGGTCAAGCAAAATTCAGTAGGGTACGATTCGCCCGAATACTATTATACCTCAAAAATAAGCCTTTATTTAATAATAAAATGTGAAATTTTATAAAAAAAAGTATAGTTGCGTACACAATTGTTACTTACAATAATAACAAAATTTCTGTTGGTGAATCTGGTTATTCCTGTATGTATATTACTATCTACTCAACAAACGAGCTATTGATAAAAATAGAATATATATAACAATTATGTCAGTCAATTGGTTTAGATGGGAACCAGAACGGGTGGGTAAGTATTAAATAATAATCAGTATATTTTAATTTACACTAACAATTTGAAATAAAAACTATTAATAATATATCAATACTTAAATATTTCTTACAATATACTTAACAGTCTTTTACTCGTTATAACTTTTTACTTACTAATAATCAATAGTTTTACAAATATCAAAGCAATTTTACAAATATAATTTTGTACTTATGAAATATAAATGTTAAATATTTGAGTTACATAAAAGTATAGCAGATTTTAGTAATAATCACAGTATTTGTAATTATAATCAGTGTATATACAGTGTTTTACTATAATATCTATAAACTAAATCTAATTTTTAATCACAATCATTATCACAGTTTTCTTTTTATATTTTTTATTTGGTATTTATTCGTAATTAGTGTTTTGATTTTACAAAGATACAAAATTAGACTCGCAATTTTTCAATACACAATGGTAAATTTATTTCCCCATCAAATAATTGTTGCAGGATATCGTCGATCCTATTGTGTAATTTAATAGTCTCAGGACTTTTTTTAGATATATATTGATTTTTTTATGTAATGGTAAATAATAATTTAAATCTTTCAAAATAGTATTTAAGAATACAATTAAATTTGGGTTTGGTTTGCACATTTTATTAAAACGCGAGTTTCAAGCTTTAATCGCATTGTTGGTTTTGTGAGGAATATTATAAAAAGACCATTTGTCGGAAAAATATGTTTCTTCTTTAAGCCAAGTATTGACAAAGTAATCATTAAATGCCGTTACTTTGTCCGTATTTTTATTTTCAGCTTGCACATATAACCACCCATCTATTTTATACTCTTGAGGCAAGTATGCTAAAGCCATACATCTTTTTACATGAATTTTATTAATAAATGACTTATCCATTGCTAACTGTTTCGCTTTCCTCCAGAAGCATCTTTTAAAATGAAATAGACAACCTTGGATCCGTGCCTCTAGAAAGGCTTTTTCGATGGCCATCATTGCACTTTTTTCAAAATCTGTTGTAAAACATTTTGGGGAGAATTTATGCACGCACTTTATGCAGTTATGTTGTCACACTGTCAGTATTTTAGACACACTAAACCAAATGGTGGGACACACGCCGCACAATTTGCAAATGAGTGACAGAGACAGCAATATACTACTATCTTTTGTGTTCCTGTGTATTGTGTTTGTGTGTTTATTTGCTGTGTCTTTACGTTTATCGCTGAAGAACAAAAGTCATTGTGCATATTATCTAGTAGGTTACTTACTATTTTCGATTAACGCAATATGTGCCTAAGTAAATCCTCTTTAAATTGCTGTGCCCGACTGTACTACTTATTTTTCTGAGATATAATAGTATTCGGGCGAATCGTACCCTACTGAATTTTGCTTTACCTGATTCGCCCGCCATTAAATTTGCTTCGGGCGAAACCGGCCCTAAAAAATATTCAAAATTGAAAGTAGTTCATTCGCCCGATTCGGGCGAACCAAATTCGGGCGAAACCGCTACTAAGCCCTTGTTTTACGGGGTCGATCCCCCTACAGGACAATATTTATGTGACCTGTTTGTTATAAGATAGTAGCCATTGGAACAGAACATATACAGTATGTTATGTGCAGTCAATTCTACATAATAATATTATATGCACATTACTCATAATCCGATGGGACGGGCTTACCTACACGGCCTTAAAGAAGTTAGGTCGACTAAACTTTTCACAGTTCACATGTTTTCCGAAGCATACCGAAAAATTCCAGATTATACTTAACAGAGAATATCTTTTTTTTTCTTGAACTAAAATTAACATGGAGTTTTAATTCAGGACAATATAATCTGCGATTGAATACGCAATTTCCAGTCGAATGAGGCAATTAAGCGCTCACCGTTACCTAAAAACTATTCAGTGAACCTAGGGTTGTCATCCGTCCGGGTTACCCCGAATTTGTCCTAGTTTATAAGGCGCTCGGGGAGTGACCGGACGTGGTTTGATTAGTCCGGGTGTACAATTTTAAAATCTCGGACCGACGAACTGACATGTGACTCTGGCACTGGCAGTGAGCAGGACGGGACGGTTATTAATCATCATTATGGAATTAATCATCATATCGTTTTTAATCATAAAGTATAATAATAAAAAAAAAGGTTTTTATTCGCGTAGACTTTAAAAAGCGCTTGTAAATGGTCAGAACATGTTTGTAGTAAAATATAATTAATTAATAACTATTTCTAGGTACATATAGATATTTAGGTTCACGGATTGTATGAGAAAAATTTACAATAGGATTTATTTTATAATAGTAATGATATTAAGCTAGCTATAGTTAACAATCATGTCAATAGTGACATGTCCGGGCTACACAATCCGGAATTTTCTTCGACTAGTCCTGGTTGATGGCAACCCTAAGTGAATGATGGTCCATGGACGCTAATTATCTTTTTTTTTAAATTCCGTTTTACGGCTCTGGCTTCTTTGGCCTTATGAGCCTTCAGTAAATATATTTTTATATCATTTATTTCCGTCATTGTCAAGTAAAGTCCGTCACAGTCAAGTCATACATAGTCCTTGTCCAACCCCAGTAAAGCCGTGGAGACTTTACTAGAGGCTTTTATGGAGTTTTGGTTACAACACGGAAAATCACAATTCACGGCAATATCGCACTTTCCTTCACTTGTGTACGTTGTCGAAGATGTTATGTCTAAAAATCCACCATATTTACACATAAAAACTCGAATTTACACCAGTTTTTGAAAATAAAATATAGCCTCGATGCGTCTTTTTCCGCGTTGGCGCCAAAACTCCCGCTAATTATCTAAAACCCTGTATGGCAATTAAATGAATGACCTTGTGAATCACTAACAATAAGTATCTACCATTAAACTCGGCTCTACAAAATGCATCATTTGACTAGTGTAGAGACCTTAATACATACATATTAACCTCGCTAGATAAATGTTGACGGGCAGGTTGGTGTGGTGGGCAAATTCTTGCCTTTCATGCCGCAGGTCGTGCGTTAGATTCCAACCCAGAGGCTCTACCGGCTAAGTCGCCGAACATCGTTTTCGTGAATGGCGTTCAAATAAATAAAGGTTAAAAATGTCTTAATCAATCGTTAAATCGGCTTCACATTGACAATCGATTCCGGACAATTTATGACGTCACATGTGGTCATGGAAGCCGATTTAACTATTGATTAAGTAATTGTTAACCTTTATTTATTTGAACGTTATTCACGAAAACGATGTTCGGCGACTTAGCCGGTAGAGCCCCAGGACAGATATTTGTGTACCTGCATGAACAACTGTTTGTCCTGAGTCTGGGTGTAATCTTACTAATATTATAAATGCGAAAGTTTGTGAATATGGATGGATGTATGGATGTTTGTTACTCTTTCACGCAAAAACTACATAACGGATTTTGATGATACTTTGTAGTAATATAGCTTATACATCCGAATGACACATAGACTATAATTTATAAATTTTAACGCGGATAACACTACGGGGCACTGCTAGTTATCTATATAAGAATGTATTTACAAAAGAAAAGTAGTATATGTAGTTTATCAGTTATGTGGTTTCCATAGAACAAGTTCTGCTTAGTTTGGGGTCAGTTGGCCGTGTGTGAATAATGTCCCCGGTTATTAATTATCCATTATAAATTATAGAGAGAAAATCCACTTAGTATTACATATCGTGTTTGGGGTGTACTTCTGTACAGCACTTCGACCCTTCAGGATCTTTTGTACTATAGTATTACATAAGTATATCTACTTAAATTAAGTAGTCTATAAAAGTTTTAAGTGGGTTAAATAGCCTTTTGAGTACTCAGTTCGTACGGTACGTACGAATAACAGCCTTGACTCGAGGTTAGAGGTTACTCTCAAGTGGGTGTACTCAAGGGCGCGGGATACTTAACCGAAGTTTTGTTTCGCTAAATCCAAAAATATTTCTTTAGATAGATAAAACTCTTTATTGTACACCTCAAGAAACAATACAAATTGACAACATATACAAATAGTATATTCATACACGCATATATACATTATCACATTATTACAGTACATTCGAACACATATTTATAGTATGAAATTTAGTTCCCTATATACGGTTTAAGACATTTATTTCTCAAAAAAGAATACAATTCACTTAGTTATTATTGAGAAATACAAGTAATAAGAAACGGACACTAAAACTATACTTAATAATATAAAATAAAATGTATTGTGTTAGTTATTGCATTATTATCTATATATATAAAAATCAATGCCACTTTTCGTTGTAATGTTATAACTCAACAACGCCTTTACCGATTTGGCTAATTTTGGTCTTGAATTATTCGTGGAAGTACAGGGAAGGTTTAAACGTAGAGAAAATTTCATAAAAGTCTTGAAAAAGTGTAAAATCGACATCTTTTAGGAATTTAAAATATTTTTTGTTTTTATAAATGAACTTAATAATCATTTTTTACTATGCCTAATACCTACATAGCGAAGCACGTACCGGGCCGCTAGTAACTTATATACTTAGATAATATATAATGATATAACACACTACTACTTACTACTAATCGTATGGGCAGTGTTTACCGTAGAGCCAGAGCTGTTCAAGCCGCTCATTAGACCTCGGACGTGGCTTAACGACTGTTACCTAATGGCTACAACCGGACTGACAGCTTAACGTGCCCTCCGAAGCGCGGAGACGCTCAGAAAGCAAACCACTTTGGCAGTCACCCATCTATGGTCTGACCGCGATCATAGTTGCTTAACCTCGCCAATTACTTAAGGACCAATGAGAGCAACTAGTTATGAGCGCCTCCTACATAAATACATCATCATAATAGCTGTAAAAAGTACACAGCTGGACAAAAGCATCCCCCAAGAATCATCTTGGGGGGGATATGCCATAATCACCACGCTTGGCAGACGAGTTGGCGATCGCAGTATGATGGTAATAGTACTCAGAGAGACGTGGCTGCCCGTCCTCTGGCAGACACTCCCTAGGGTCGACTTCTACGCCCCCCACGGGATGAGATGGGGTGGTAATATTCTATGCCGTCACCAGACATCAAGCATAAAGGCATAGTTAGTTAGTTAGTTGGGCGATAGAATTCTGCACTTAACCTCCAAATTGGGCCATTGTGCGTGATGATTGGTCACCGTAGCCTAGTTGGTAGTGCTCCTGCCTACGAAGCTGGTGGTCCTGGGTTCGAATCCCGGTAAGTGCAAATATTTGTGTGATGAGCACGAATATTTGTTTCTGAGTCATGGATGTTTTCTATGTATTTAAGTATTTCTCTATCTGTATAAGTATGTATATTGTCGCCTGGTACCCATAGTACAAGCTTTGCTTAGTTTGGGGCTAGGATGATCTGTGTGACATTGTCCCAAGATATTATTATTATTATTTGGCTACTCGAACCATTTTAGTTCCATCCTGAAGTCCAGGAGATCACGAAAGCCTGGCTTGAGGGCCTCCTGCAGCATAAAGGCATACTCCTACATAAAATGATCTCACCGTTATTTCTAGTATGATAAAATCACTGCGCGTGTGGCGCAGCGGCTAAGACAGTTGCCTCGCCGCCTCGTGTCGCGGGTTCGAGTCCCACGCCGGACAGCTATTTGTGTGACCCATAAATAGCTGTTCTGAGTCTAGGTGTAATTATAGTTATGTAATTTATGTAAATATATTTATGTAATAGATGTATTATATGTTTGAAAAGTACCCCGCGAATCAGGGATTAGTTTCCCTAAGGCGGGCGTTGTCTTTTTAAGATGAAGTTAGTATTCAGTTGCATAAGCAAATTAAGATCCTTTATTTACACCCCACTATTTATGTTGTTTCACCTTGTAAAAAAATCCAAAGAGATCGCTCGCTTCCTGCTTCATTTAAATTGATAGGAGACTTCCTGTTTCCACTTAAGAGACTTTTAAATTTCGCAAACTTAAATATAAACATAACTCGACAGAAATAAATGTTATTGAAATGAATAATTTAATTAACTGAAGTATATTTTTTAATTTTGCTAGACTTTAATACCTACGAAAACAGGTTTTTGTGTGACCTCTATGGATATTTTAAGACCCGAAGATAGTATGGTATGTTTTACCAATTTTTAGGGATCCGTAACCGAATTAAACCGCGACCGTCGTTATTAACACAAGGTCCGCCATAATAATAATACCTTATGATAGACAGACCATTGAGACAATATGTACTTAGTAAATATATAGCTAAAATTATAAATTTTTATAATTAAACTTAAACATAATCTCTTCATCTTTATTCTCTTCATATTATCATTGCTATTATAAAATAAATTTTATAAATGTTTTCATGCAATCCGTGTACCTAAATATCCATGTGGCTAGAAATAATAATGTATACGTACATAATTACATTACTACAAACATGTTCTGACTATTTCCAAGCGCTTTTTTAAGGTCTACGTGAATAAAAACATTTTTTACTATTACTTTTAAAATTGGTTGTATTTACTGATTTAAAAACATAGAACCAATTAAAATTTTCTTTACTAAAATTGATTTGGTCCATTTCAAAGGTAGTCCCTATCGAATAAAAAGAGAGAATTTTCAAAATCAGTTCACTAATAAAGGAGAAATGAAGTAACAAATGTACATGCAAAAATAGTATCAAGTCTAATTGATAGTTTCTTTCGTTTAAAAACAGTAGGTACCTAATTATTGTCTTTATACCAGGTTATTTTATACTTAGGACAAACTGAGTTTGTTAAATTAATCTCTTTGGGTTAGGATTAAAATGCCATAAAAGCAACATTATTTGTATGCAGAAATTTATTATAAAGTTATCAGAAATCCCAAAACACTTTCACAAAAAAACTTACCTACTACTTAAACTAAATATAAACTTACCGGTTCGGATTTAAAAGGCCGGATTTGATTCTCTCGTTGATAGACGTACCGAGATAAAGTAGAAACAGATTTAACGATACGTAAAAAAAGTCTTGTTAAATTGATTCTGTTGATTGATTCTGTTTGTTACACAACGAAACTAATTTAAATTTCATTACATCTCTCTCTTATAGGACATATGAAAAGAACAGGGTATACTTACATACATCTGTCAAACTAAATCTACGCACGTATACGCGCACCGAGGACTATTATGTCGCTTATTTTTACTCAGTATTTCGCGCCAAAACTAAAGTGAAACAACTAAAGATGTCAGAAAGAAATGCAATATTATTAAAATTTGTTGGAAATGCATGGAATCGGGGACGTTTATTCGATTTTTAAACTTCTTGCTAAATTGTCGACTCAACTTACGAAACGTTGAGTTACGTCAAAGTGAATTAGCCGTTAATGGTCCTTGGTTGTCTTGCAATCTTACTAAGGACCTTGTGTAATCACAGCTTTATTTTCGGAACAAATTGTTTCAAAGATAATGTATTTTATTTCGGACGTTCTTACTCAGTTCGTCGTAATGCTTGATAACAAAGCGAACAGGTGTATTATATTTACTAACATTGGTTTTCTGCGTATAATTCTCGTTAAAGCTGTTTTCTAGTTAACTGTTTTGATCCCATTAATTAAGTTTCGTAATAAATTAGTTTAATGACAATGACGCATAGCCTGCGATGCTATATTACACTAGACAAAAGGTAGGTGGCGCTTATCTAATCGCCGTCGTAATACAATAACAATAACAGCTCGCTCGTATATTCATTCCGCTCACTATATACAGTGATAAATTTTATCACTACTACCGAATCCTACTTGTTTCTCTAAAGAGGAGCGAAGCTGTCTTACAGTGTGTGACATCGTTCCCGTTCCGCGTGTGACGCCCCACTCGACGACGTTGTGGAAAGTTGCGAATGTCGGCCGCTGGTCATCGACCTGCCGCTGTCAAAATACTAGAACTAGATGCGGCGCCGTGTCATTGATGTGCACCGCGCCGCGCGCAGCGGCGACCTTGTCGCGCCCGCGCCCCTCACGACGTCATGCGGGGGCGCGCCGCTGACGTCACGCGCGACCTCGCGCGCCGTCACTCCGCGAGCACGTGAACACCACGCGCCGGCACGCGCACGCTGCGTGATCGGCTGCCGCTCATTGGCCGCGCCGGCCGAGCCGCCCGCCGTCATTGGCCGCCACGCCGCCCCGCGCCCCACGCTTGCATGCCTCGTACCTCGACCGCCAGCGGAGCGGTTTATTCGGCTGCCGACCGCTCACAGAATCACACGGCTCCCTCCCGCGGTTCCGCGCAGCGAATAACACAAGTTTTGTGAATTAAAAAAGAAAGTTTTATTCCGTTGAATGTTCTTAAATTGATCAGAATGTCTACTTTGCTCGAAGTTTGCGGACCCCTCTCACCGCCGTCGACTCCTCCGTTGATGGAAAACAAAGTGAGTGTCTTTAAAAATTCGCCGCCTGAAACTTTAAAAAATTTTTAAAAGTAATATTTAGTTCTAAATATTAATTTTATATGGTCCCAAAAAATCTGCAAAGCATATGTAACCGTTGAGCGCCGTTTGTGTAATCGAAAGTACGTGCGAGCGCACGACGCGATCACGCACCGCGCGCGTGTTCCCTCCGTTAGCGACCGTTCACTTACGTGCATCTGTCTTTGTCCACAGGTCGAGTTACCTCTGAAGAAGGCTGCAGTGAAGCGATGTCGTGAATCGCCACCACTTGGTGTCGGTGGGCTGGTGACACCACAACCCTCGGATTCGGAAGGCGAGGACGAGTGCAGCAAACGCACTCGTTGTGAGCTGGCGCGACTGCTGCTCAGCACGCCGCCACCCGAGCCGTGCGCGCGCCCCTCCGTCATAATGCGCGCGCACAAGGACGGCACCTGCAGTCCAGAACCGCTGCCAGTGCCACTGCCGCAGCCCGCCGACATGAATATCCTCAAAACACTCAAGTTCAAAATGAATCGTGGCCACAGCTACTCACAAACCAAATATATGGCCGCCGCCCGGAGTCAGCCGGTGGTTCCGCCCACCATTGTGGAACCACCGAGTCCTCCACCCAAGGTGGAGGAAGCGCGAGTGCCCGTACCACACCCCGAGTGCCCACCGCGAACTGAACCGCGAGCGGCCCCGCCGGCCGCGGCGCCGGGCTGGGTGCCGCTAGCACCCCGGCCCGCGCCCGCTGTACTGGTGCCGGGCACGCTGTTGCCCACCGCCGCGCTGTGGCTGGTGGCACCGGCACCCGCCGCTCGCCGCCGCCTCTACGAGTGCTCCTATCCTGGCTGCGGGAAAAATTACTTTAAATCATCCCACCTGAAAGCGCACGCCCGAACTCATACGGGCGAGCGCCCCTTCCGATGCGCGTGGCCTGGATGTGAACGCCGGTTTTCGCGATCGGATGAACTATCTCGGCACAAGCGTACGCACACAGGGGAGAAGAAATTTGAATGTCGCGTGTGCACCCGCCGCTTTATGAGGTCTGACCACCTCGCCAAGCACGTGAAGAGACACC
Organism: Pseudoips prasinana; assembly: GCA_951640165.1. Classification (NCBI taxonomy): domain Eukaryota; kingdom Metazoa; phylum Arthropoda; class Insecta; order Lepidoptera; family Nolidae; genus Pseudoips; species Pseudoips prasinana. The sequence goes on along the minus strand of OX621237.1, from coordinate 35,988,265 downwards.
AAAAGGAGCGCGTTCCCCCAGCGCCCGTGCTCAAACTGCTACCGTCGCCGGTTATGCCGATGCCGGTGGCGTCCTCTGTCGCGCACTAATCGTGACTCCTCGACTGTGATTCAGATCTCATGATCGTTACCTAGTTTTAATTCTACTCATCTCTAAGACTGTCCCATATGTCTACTTAAGTAGCATCTTAGACGTTAAGAAATATGTTATTGCTAGAGAAGTTAAGCTTCCAAAAGATTAAAGTGAATGTTTTATACAACTAAGTCGTTTTGTTTACACTCCACTGATTGCACTGTACACTGTTCACCACACTCTTATTGTTTTGGACAAGGTTGAAAGCTGCAGGAACTTGTATGGAACTGACACTGGTCGCGTACGGGGCTTGTCAGGGTCGGCCCGAGCGGGCGAGGTCCCCGCGGAGCCCGGCCCGCGACTGACGGCGGCCGCCCGCTAATACTCTCGACTGATAACGCTCGAGTAAGCAACGCTTATCGCTCCGCGATACCGCCCCGAAATACTTCTAAGTAGAAAACTGAGACTAATAAACATAAAAGTCAGCATCATATAGATAATAACATAAAGTATTTGTATTTCTTTAAAATTAATATTGATAACAACAAATATCCGGACTCAATATAGATCAGCTGATCGGGGCAAGAATTTTTTCCGAGACAATTCCAATAATTCAAATAAATTGAAAATATAATATATATTGCATAATGCCATGTATGTTATCTATAGTGCCTACCTATCAAAGTTGAAATATCTGCCAAATTATTGCATCATCTGCTCGCAATTAAAAAATATTCTGGGAAACAAGATGTTTCAACTCTGAACACATTTCAATGCAAAACAAAATTGGCAGACTACTCGATAATCTCAATTCTACTAAGAACAATCAAAACCAAAGCAACACCATAAATTAGTGGTGTTTTATGACTATGCCTCTTTGTTGAAATTAAGTGCCACAGCCACAGAATAAACATACAATATTCTCTTAGACACAAGATAAATACGATTATAAATTTACCACGTATTTTTATAGTGGAACGTAAACGGCATGATTTCACCACCACCATCACGTTTCCATGAATTATTGACCATTCAAAATAATGACCGCAGTAAGTATAAATGACAACACCGATTTTAAGTTTTTAAATCTTTATGATCCGATTTAAACATAATTTCAAAAGCATACTCTTTCAAATAACAACAAAATAGTCAAAACACTGTCAAAAATCACATCATACAGTACGTACATTATATCCAAAATATTAAAAGAACGACTTTAAATGCACCTCTTCCATAGACAAATTAGGATTTGTCTATAGAAGAATTGCATTTTTTAATATTTGGCGAAGAAATTTTTGAATAAAAATATCGCTCCAGTAGTTTACAAAGTTTGATATTCAATATCAACATGTGAATGTAGGTAACTAATTTAACAAACGACTGAACTCTTTGTTCGAGAATGACTCAATCTAGGAACAATGAAAATTCAGATAAACAACACTAGTGCATAAACACCTAACAGATGGAAATAGAGTCTTGATGGAAAATTCTGTGTAAATAAAAATTTTGTGAAACCTCCAAAATTTCACAAATGTTCAATTTATCAACACAGGACATCAGCGCAAGGCAGGCTATAGTGGATATCCTTTGTTAAGCTGTGGAGGTCTTTCAACTGATGTTTTTCCCAATCCTTGATTCTGATTAAATTCGATACTTGACCAAATAAATAGGTACAGTCGTAAGCGATTCCCCGGGACATGCCTTTCAGTGTCACTTCATAGTATGCCAGTGGCTCACAGGACCTGCAGGGGTGGGTAAGAGGGAGGGATTAGTATAAAAATAAATATTATTATGATGTGCAGGTTTTTCTGGATATATCTCTTCTTTACTTTTATCTATTATATCAATCATAAGTACTGGTAGATTTTTAGTTAACCACTAGAAGCTTTGGCTATTGTAATGCTAAAAATGAAATGGATCAAGGCACCGCATTGGGGCTTACCAGATTATTTATTATCTCTAAAAGTACAAAAACATGGAGGCTGAATGCAAATCCGCAAAAGAAACATAACATGGGCTTGGCATCTCGTCATCAAAAGAGGTGTGTCATAGTAGCACTCAATTATAATAAAATGTCGTGGTCGCTGATGGAGATTTTTTTCTCAAAATAATTATGTCATCAAAAAATAAGTTTAATGTTTTCACTGTTTTTCTAGTTTCACTGTTTTCCTTTTTTCCCATCAAATTTTAAAAATGAATGAAATAAAAATGAAAGATCCTTCACAGATAAATTTTGTTCTACGTATGTACCTATATATGACAAAGCGGCAATTTCCAAATTTAAAGGTAAAGTGTTCTATCCGCGTAAATGCAAAAAATAGTAGGTATGTGTCATGCGCTGAATGTTAAACTGAGTTCTGACGTCATAACTTCAGTCATATGTTTCTAATCGCAGCCAACATGTTGTTGCATGTACATATGAAATGATGAAGTTTCAGGAATTAGTTGCATTACATCATCCGCCTCAAATCGTTATAGGCTTAAAAAAAGGAAGGTTTCTAAAACGTTACTACTTGGAGGGCGCCTCGTTGGTCTAGCGGTAGCGTGTTTACCCGCAGAAAACTAGGTCCTGGGTTCAAATCCCGGGTCGGGTCCAAAAGTGAATTTGGACTTTTCTGTTAAAAGAAAATTTTCTCAGCATCAGCCCGAAGTCTGGGAGCTGGCGGTATTGTACCACCGTGCCTCGGAGAGCACCTAAAGGCGTCGGTCCTGTACCTGAACTCTTTCTGGTCGTGTCGCTAGGTATCCTATCGGATAATGAGAGTGGTGGAATGGGCTGGAAACCACACTGCTCAGCAAATAGATAGATAGGTAAAGCGCGACCGTCGTTCTTAACACAAGGTCCGTCATAATAATAATACCTTAATATAGACAGAACCATAGAAAATATTTAGTAAAAATATTAGACTTAAACTAGATAATTAAACATAATCTCTAGACAATAACTTGATACGAGCTAGCTAAATATCATTGCTATAATAAAATAAATTTTATAAATGTTTTCATACAATGTGTACCTAAATATCTATGTTACTAGAAATAATAATGTTTACAACTATATTACTACAAACATGTTCTGACTATTTACAAGCGCTTCTTTAAAGTCTACGTGAATAAAAACCTTTTTATTTATTTATTTACTTAAAAAACTCTTTATTGTACACCTTAAGAAATAATACAAACTGACAACATATACAAATGGCTGCCTTATCACAAGGTGTGTTCTCTTCCAGGCCGGTAGAACCACCTTAGGAGCAGGTTTCTAAACGACGATGTCAAGGTCAGATGGAAGACGCTCGATTAATTCTGGAAGCTCTTCCTATGTCCCTGCCCGGTCAAAGCTATACTTCTAACCTCAACAGCGTAACCAGCACGGCACCAAAGACTCTGATACTCTCTGCTGCGTTTGCATGATTGGTGACTAGCTTTCAATGATTTTATTGATCGAACGCTGAAGCGAAACAAGAATCTTCTTCGTCCTGCTATGCTACGCTGATTACACTGGAAGTCGGTTTCTATAGATATGGGAATAAGGCATAAACTCTACATTGTCTATAGAACCCAATTAGGTGATAATAAAAAAGGAGTGTGCTTTAGACACATGACTGAAATAAAACTCAAACGGTATTGGCTAAGGGAGAAAGAGGAATTCTGCTCGCACCTGTCTCTCTCTCATAATACAAAACGTAACTTTCTCTCTTTCTGTCTTCACTCACGCGTTCTCCAGCTTACTCTATAAGTCAAGCGAGCATAAAGAAGTTTATCTTCCATAATATTATGCGTAATTCAATGCGCAGTACATGTTATTGTGTATATAGAATGATGAGAATAACCACGAGAGCTGGTAATAGTGCAAAGTATAATGTACTGTAGTCATTATAAGATAATTAATATATTTTAAAATGCAATAGTAACACATATTATGTGATAGAGTTTGTTTACCTCTTTGTATTTTACTCTGAATGTCTTAAAATCTTTTATGAATACAGACACCAGCACATCAAGCTACCCCAATCTGTCAAATGTCCCCAATTGAAAGTGAACCTTATGCTTATGTGATAAAGTTGAAAATCTATAAAAGAAAATTGACAAATTGGGGTAGCTGGATGTGCTGGCGTCTGTACTACGATATTATTATTATCGCTACTATTGTAACATGTAATATCGACGGTCACCGTAGCCTAGTTGGTAGTGCTCCTGCCTACGAAGCTGGTGGTCCTGGGTTCGAATCCCGGTAAATACAAATATTTGTGTGATGAGCACGAATATTTGTTTCTGAGTCATGGATGTTTTCTATGTATATAAGTATTTATCTATCTATATAAGCATGTATATCGTCGCCTGGTACCCATAGTACAAGCTTTGCGAAGTATGGGGCTAGGATGATCTGTGTGACATTGTCGCAAGATAATAGGTCTTTACCTATGAAATTGCCGTTTTGTATGAAAAAATTTAAACGAATTTTTTTCATGAATTTTTTTATTTGTATTAATCGAAGTAATCACCCATGCAATCAATGCATCTTTGCCATCGCAGTGGCAGTTTATTGATGCCCTTCTTAAAGAAATCAGCTGGACGGGAGGCAACAAATTCTTCAAAGGCATTTTGTACTGCCTCTCGGGTATTGAATTTTTTTCCCGCCAAGAAGTTATCCAAATTCTGGAAAAAGTAGTAGTCTGTAGGCGCAAGGTCTGGTGAGCAGGGCGGATGACGGAGAGCTTCCAACCCCAGTTCTTGCAACTTGGAGACCGTCTGCTGTGCAGTATGAGGTCGCGCGTTGTCGTGCAGGAGCAGCGGAGACGAGCGATTGACCAATGCTGGTTGGAGATGCGCCAGCTTCTCCATCATTGTGCTCAGTTCTTCACAGTACACATCTGCAGTAATGCTCACCCCGTTTGGTAAGAAGCTGTGATGAATCACACCGGCGCTAGACCACCAAACAGTGACCATCACTTTTCTAGGGGTAAGTTTTCGTTTAGGGCATTGTTTAGGTGCTGAACCAGGATCCAACCAACTTGCTGAGCGCTTGCGGTTATCAAACAGAATCCATTTTTCATCGCAGGTAACAATGCGGTTCAAAATTCCTTCATTTGTGTGTCTGTTGAGCAGTGCAAGGCACGTCTCGACGCGTACTTCGCGCTGGCGATCATTGAGTTCGTGGGGCACCCATTTGTCAAGCTTTTTTACCTTGCCAATTTGACGTAAATGGACCAATATTGTTTTGACGCTAACGTCGAAAGCTGCTGCTAATTCAGCCGTAGATTGTGTATCATCAGCTTCCACAACCGCCTTTAATTCGTCATTGTCGACCAAAGTCTTCGGACGACCGCGAGGTTCATTTTTCAGGTCGAAATTTCCAGAACGGAAGCGAGCAAACCAATAACAGGTGGTGCGTTGGTTTGTAGTGTTAGCTCCGTAAACGTCGTTGATGTTGCGTGCCGCTTGTGCCGCGTTGCTGCCACGACGGTACTCATATTCCATAATTACTCGAATTTTTAACGTATCCATGATGACGAAAAAGATTGAAATGCGATGAAAATGTAACACTAATCAATAAAGAAATGACTACTTTTGGAAAAAAGAATCCATGTTTTTAAAATAAAATTAATTTGAAATTAGAATTCTTAGCCAAACAAAAATTATTTTGATTTGAAATGGCCAGTACTGCAGAACGGCAATTTCATAGGTAAAGACCTAATATTATTATTATGTAACAAAAGTCTGTCTGTATATCCTACTAATATTATAAATGCGAAAGTTTGTGAATATGGATGTATAGATGTTATGGATGTTTGTTACTCTTTCACGCTAAAACTGGTACTAACGTTTGGTACGTTAAACGTTCAAGTTCTAGTTACCGTAGTACACACTCCACCTAGTTTGCGACCAGATGACAGCGTGTTAGTTGTATCAAGATATTTATTATTATTATTAACTAGCTGTGCGGTTTTACCCGCGTTAAACTTTATAAATTATAGCCTATGTGTTAATCCAGGGTGTCAGCTAACTCCATACCAAATTTTATTATAATCGCCCCAGCGTTATGTACGTGACGAAGTAACAAACATACACACTCACAAACTTTCGCCTTTAAAATATTAGTGAGATTATACATAATATATTTCTATCCGTTGTCTAGTATCCATAGAATGAGCTTTGCTTAGTTTTGGCTAGATGGCGCCCGGATATTTATTTATGTTGTTTTTATACATCTTTTGAAATCTGTTAAAAAGAAAGGATACATAGCATAATTGGTGTCCTTGTTTCCAAATTGCGCATTTTTAAGTTGCATGTCTGTGTATACGAAGTCCGCGGACAAAAATACTGCTGGAAATTTTAAAAAAATACAATAGACTGACATAAGTATTTCAGTCAGGCGTTACTTTGCGGAAATCTATGACAATGATTATAAAAAAATATAATATTATGTAGTGTCAACTCGGCTAAATATCAGTTTCTTTGAGTTGGAATTTGCATGACTACCGACATGGAGTTTGAAAGTTGGCGGTACCACAGCCCCATGCCTCCTTGACCATGTATATCTATTGATTTTTCACCTGCTATCACCATCATCATAATCATATCTGCCGAAAGACGCCCACTGCTGGACAAAGGCCTCCACAATGGCCGGTCTTACGATATCCACATACGACTTCCAGCGACACTCACAAGATCATCGATCCATCTTGTAGGGGGCCTGCTCAGGCTGCGTCTTCCGGTTTGTGGTCGCCACTTAAGAACCTTTCTGCCCCAGCAGACGTCAGCTCTACGAGCTATGTGCCCTGCCCACTGCCACTTCAGCTTGGCAATTCTTCGGGCTATGTCGGTTACTTTGGTTCGCCTGCGAATCACAGCATTTCTGATTCGATCTCGCAGGGAAACTCCTAGCATAGCCTTCTCCATTGTTCTTTGGGTGACCTTAAGCCGTCTGATGAGGCCCATAGTGAGCGACTACGTCTCTGTTCCGTAAGTCATCACTGGCAATTCACACTGGACTGGACTTTCGACTTGAAATACTGTGGTATTCTATTTTTTTATTATATTGATGTCCGTGATCCAAATGTTCTGCATAATAATGACCTGCTGGTTGGATTTTAAATATGGTAGACTGTCTCAATGCGAGGGCCATACTATATCGCGTGAGGGTGTGCGCAAACACAGATTCACTTCCTATTCCCTTACTTATGATTTTGGTGGAGTAACACGGGCGTGTAACACCACCAAGTTCAATTATCTTCCGGGCTGTAATGTAATTTTTTTAAATTACATATTCATATAATCCCATCATAACCCTGGATTTGAACTCAGGACCATAATTATGTTGTGTAAAATTCGCTAAACCATCTAATGCATCTCCTCGTCAGTAACAGGCCAGAGTCGAAGTTCGAACCACAGAGGGGTTTAGTTTGTGGTAAATCCACAAACTAAGTACCCACTTTGTTGCTAGACGGCTTAAGCCCACGGTCGTATCTACTCGCCGAGTGAACGCCTCCAAGGATAACTGAAAAAGTCATGGTAAAAAAAATGGTTTGTTAACTCCGTTGGGAATGGCAGCTGTAACCAAAATATATAGCTAGGAACTCTATCTCAAGGAAGACATTTTATTTATTTTAAAAATCTTCGAGGCGGAAACGATTAACTTCGTTATAATTGTTGATTGTAGATGTACAAATCAAATATTTATATACATTTAAAGCGCAATTTTGTATTCATAATGAAAATTGTTATTAAACTATGTTTTCCTTATTGTGTTATTTTAATTTTTCCATTCACTTGCATCACATACCTTGGCTGGGTGTGGTCTATTTTAAAAAGGTACTTTATCTCTTTATTTTTAAATTAGCTAAAGCCTTGCAGTGGCAGTGTTTAAGTTGAAACACACAATTCCATGTAAGTTACCTTTCCAAAACCTTCATGAAGACCTTTAATCTTGTGATAACTAACATATCCATCTGGAGCTCTACCGACTAAGTCACCGAATATCGTTTTCGTGAATGGTGTTCAAATACTTGGCAGGTAGAGCCTCTGATCCCAAACTAGGCACATGCTATATACCAACAAAGCTATTTGGCTGGTACACAGAGTACCCAGTAAGTAGGTATACTGTGTACCAGCAAAATACTTTGTTGGACTTAGTGGCTTTAGCCTACACGTCGGAACACAGTAAATTGCTTAAATAGAAAAGAAAAGAAGTGGCTTAATTCGTTGCGGGATCCAAGACAGTTAAAGCGATTCCCCGGGACATGCCTGAGCCTCACCGCTCAGTGTGATTTCATTGTGTGCCACTGTTGATCCTGGCTTACAGGAGTTGCAGTGGTGGATAAGAGGGAGGGACTAGTCCCGATGTAAAAAAAAAAGAAAAGAAGTGGCTAGTTTAGTGTGTTATTAAATTAATTTCCCTCACCATCCGGTGGGGAAGTTCTGTATTCAGTTCACTCACACGGAGTTCATTAATTTACTAATCAATTTACAAATCTCAATGGAGACTAGCCAATTGCGCAGGACATATTATAGTGCACAAGTGTGTGCGCAAACACAGGTGCACTTTCTATTCCATCACTCTCATGATCCGATGGGACGACTAGCGACACGACCGGAAAGACGTTAGGTACAGGACCGACGGCTATACGTGCTCTTCGGGCACGGGGGTATAATACCGCCAACTCCCAGCCTTCGGGCTGATACTGAGAAATTTATTTTTACGGAAAAATCCCAAATTCACTCATTGGCTGGACCCGGGATTTGAACCCAGGTTGTGACCTCATTATTTGCGATTGAACACGCTACCGCTAGACCAACGAGGCAGTCAACTTTAGTTATTTTTCTTACCGTTAATAAAAACCCAGTATATAAAATTACAACAGTTCTACTCAGGTGTAGAAGCTATTCTATAAACATTAACAAGACTAATCACACATCGATATACTGCCAAGAGAAAACGGTAAACGCCATCCCGTCATAGCTCACAGCAATTTAGACGCCAGAGCCGTCACACCTAAATATCGTGATCGCCATGACGTTAGAGGAATAAGTACTAAATAACACTGTTATTTTTAGGGACTAGGCCCACCCACTCAGATACGACGATTTCTACATCTCTTCGCCAGCCGGACATCGGTTCACGATATTCCGAATAAAAAATCATAAAACGAGAGAATTGAAAACTAGAGAAGCAAAAGTACCAAGAATACATTTTAAGGGTCCTATCAATTGAATGGTTATATTTGATTCCAATAGTAAAACGTAAGGGAATATTCTTTGTTGCCACAAGATCTCTTCAATAACCTACTCCAGATATAGCTTGCAAGCTATTTAAGATAATATCACGGTCGCTATGTGGTACCTTGTGGTAGAACACAGTGCACATGTATAACAATGTTACCACCACTTATAACCTGTGTTATGCAAATATACGGCTTGCTTTGATTTGATTTGAATGTGAGATCAGCTTATGCCAGCGATCACACTCACATAGTATGTGTATAAAACTTCACACTAGCTGTTGAAATCTCCTTACAAATTCCACCAGCCTATTATGCTATCGGAATTAGAGACAATTATATTTTGTTTATTTATATTCAGTTGTTGAGTACATTATATCAATAGCATAGCAACCTGTAAAAACAGAGAGTGATCTTTGAACTCTCCCCAACATTCGCTCTACGCATGTTGCCGGTGTTACGTGTCACACTGTTTTATTGCTTAGATCAAAGTAATATAAATATCTGCAATCTAAATAACAATAATATTTGGCAATGTAATCGCAATTAAGTTATATGTAATTTCTTTCTGCTGTGTGGTGACGGCGACAAATATCAGAATCAGAATATCATCACCCCATCTCATCCCGTGGGGGGCGTAGAAGTCGACCCGAGGGAATATCTACCTGATGAAGGGTAGCAGCTTCCTTCTGATTACTATGACTATCTTACTGCGATCGCCAACCCGCCTGCCAAGCGTGGCGATTATGGCATATCCCCTCAAGACGATTCTTGAGGGAGGCTTGTCCAGCAGTGGACTTATTTAGCTGTAATGATGACGAATTTCTTTTTATTTATATTAAATTGTTCAGTTCATTACACCAATAGCATAACAACCTGTAAAAACAGAGAGTGATCTTTGAACTCTCCCCAACATTCGCTCTACGCATGTTGCCTGCGTTACTATCACACTGTTTTATTGCTTAGATCAAAGTAATATAAATATCTGAAATGTGAATAACAATATTTGACAGAGTAATCGCAATTAAGATTTACGTTATTATTTTATTTATATTCAATTGTTGAGTTCATTATATCAATAGCATAGCAACCTGTAAAAACAGAGTGATCTCTGAACTCTCCCCAACATTCGCTCTACGCATGTCTTCAGCACTACGAATCACATGTTCCAGTAGCAGCGACATGTAACTTACTAACAGGCATTTAAATTGCTGTCTTATTGCTTAGAGCAAGAGAATAGATGTATCTGTAGTGGTTTAAACTAGGTAATAACACTACAATACATTTATTCTGCTGCTTTACAAATATTGGGCTAAGTGCAGTTAAACAGATGTCTATATTTTAAATTGAGAACAATGTATTTTTTTTTCGGTGCTTATTCCTCCGCGGCCGGTGATATGGTGATTATGGCCACTACCTATTACTACACTACTATGTTAAAGGACTTCGGCAAATCCCGGCCTGTGATGGACAAAAGTTTATTACTTTTTAAAAAAGAAATTGTAATTTTTAAAATCCCTCCATGCCTTTTATTTCCTTGCACAAGATGGGAAAATGATTTCAATTCTTAAAAGTAAACCATTTTATTCCGGCATCCATGTTTCTTAAACTGTCTTATAGGGTCTGGCTGCTTCGGTCTTTTGAGCCGTTGGGGAAATATTTATTTTTCCAGTCATGCAGTTATTATTATACTGTCATTGTCAGAGGCGTTATAATTTCACTGTATTGAAATATGTGTTATTTGCATACACAATATTATCCTCAATAGTCATAATATAAATCAAGAGTATGTATGGTATGCTGATTTATAAATCAATGGAGGAATCGATTCTTCATAGTAATGGCAACACTTTCTTATCTGTCATATTGAACTGATTGTATTTTTATTTACATTCGTGTTTAGGCTTGCTTGACTTGCATTGTGAATGATTGCTAGTGGTTTGTGTATTTACGACGACCTTTGGCTTTGTTTCTGGATTCTGTTTTCGACTTCCCAACTGACCCCGGCTTTCTTGGACTTTGGATCTATGCATCGTGATTTACCTCTGCTATTTGCACCTCGGACCACATATTTTGTCCTAAGCAACTATGGCCACCGTTATTTTTGTGAATAAGTGTGAACTTACCACGATTGTGATAAACATATCTGAACCTGTTTTACTTATTTATATATAGAAAGTAGTATAATTATTACAAAAATTCGTTCCATGATCTAATACAGTATTGAAATCTTGTTGACCTTATACGCCTTATATTACATAACTCCCATGTTTTACATAAAAAGTAAATATACAGGGCGATAGAATATTAGTACCCCTATAAAATGCATTTTGTTTTATTTATGTCCATTCCAGGTCATGTTTGTATGGGCAGGTTGCCGATCTCCTTTAAAGAAGATCAGTACAGCCGTTCAGGAAGAGTACGATCAGGAACTAACAACATGAGTCAAGAATGTGCTTCGTTTACACTTAGCTCAATAAAGTTTTTACTTTTTTTTTATTAATTGTCAATCTGCCGTTACTTTCTGCAATTTCTCAATAAAGTTATTCATAACAATATTTGACTGAGTAATCGCTTTTCATTGGTTTTTGTTAGTTTGTGTTAGTTATTTGTTAGAGTAGTTACTTCACCGCCTCGATACCCACGTCTTTCTGAATCGAATACGTTCGTTAATTCAACAGACAAATAAGTACCTACCTAAAACTATAAATATCCGACTACTAAATGTTGAAATCAATTAAAGTTATAAATAACTATTATGGCTATATAACTTGTATAAGCTTGCTAAGTGTCTTTATCATAACTATCGTTAATAAAATGTTCATTCTAAAAGATTTGATATAAACCGCAGATATAAATAGGTATCTACATAGACCTATAACAATTATTTACTTAACTATATTAATTGTACTATTTACAAGCGCTTCTTTAGTTTATTTGAATATAAAAGTTGCAATATTTTACCGTCTTGGTTTGCTTTGTGTCCACGAATCGGGTTTGTAAAGTATTTTTCGATGCAAATATTTATTCCCTAGAGGAATTTATGTCAAGTTTCAGTGGTTTAAGCCTCTTTTAAGAACAAAACCGGGACAGGAAGTCATTTTTCACCTTTATTTATATGAACGCCTGAGCCCCTGTTCATCCTCAGGACCTCAATATCTGCTTAATTCCTAGATCGGACCAATCACTGATCCACGGTAAGCGCAATAAAAAAAAATCCCATATATACACAGTATACCTACATATAGCTCATGTGAAGCATGTCGTGACGATGAAGCGAGTTCTATGATTTTTTTTAACCAAAAAGTGCTCAACGCGCCAAAAGAAGTTTTCACTTAAAAAATGTAATTGATTGGGTTCCAATTTGCAATATAACAACATACTTGTTGGTTAATTGTAGCCTAATTAATTAGTTTAAAAATAATCACACTAATATTATAAAGGCGAAAGTTTGTGAGTGTGTGACTGTTAGAGTGTGTATGTTTGTTACTTCTTCACGTCTGAACGGCTGGAGCGATCTTAATAAAATTTGGTACAAAGTTAGCTTTAGAGTTAGTTGACACCCTGGATTAACACATAGGCTATAATTTATAAAGTTTAACGCGGGTAAAACCGCGGGGCACAGCTAGTTTGTAATAGTACAACTTACTTGTTGGTTAAATGTAGCCTAATGAATAAGTTTAAAATAATCTAAAATAGTTAAAAAGTCATGCAAATACTACACAACTTTTCTCGTGTTTACATTTATTATTAATATTGCCGATTTTGGTACATAAAAGACGAAAAAGATGTTTTGTACACATTCAGTCTATCTAATGCTCTTGAACGAAACGCGAAGATGCTTAGAAATTTGACGACATTTGCGGTCACTTAATAGATTACCGATAAGGGCAACGGACTAAGAATGCCTCGACAAATGACACTCATTATGACATTAAAATGACGTGTTTATCACGATATGACGGGCCAATACATGACGTGCCACCTGCATTGCCATTGCGTCATAATGTCAGGTGCACCGTACATGCTGAATGATATGAGAATTGGCTTTGATAATTATGTACAGTGACATGTAAGAAAGAATATTGTGAGACATATTTTAAACCAAAACTTTTATTTAAAGACAACGCCCGGTCTAAGGAATCTAATCCCTGTGTAGTGGGGTACTTTACAAACATATATTAGACGGACACAAATTTCATCCAGACTCAGAACAACTATTTATGGGTTGTCAAAAAGTGACAAATAGTTGTCCGGGACTCGAACACGCGACACGATACGACTGTCTTAGCCGCTGCGCCATACGTGCAGTCAAAGACATGGGTATGATGTGAGGGCACACAACCATCGCCTTCCTCTTCATATTTGCGGGAAGGAGTCCTGCTTCCCATCGCCACTATAAGCAATGGCGTACAATGGGAAAGTTACGACCTTAAAACATGTAAAGTCCAACAATCTGCACAAAAAGAATTTATTTACGTTTAGTTTTTAACGCTTTTAAAGGCACAACCGATATATTTATGTTTAACATAGATTACGTTAACCGGTTTAATGGATATGAAAATGAGTCCACTAATCGGATTAAGTAAGATAATAATTACCTTTATCATTATCGTGAAATTGCTTTCAAATTTTTCCATTCCGTTCTTTACCTATCGAAAGGTAACAAAGTAAATTGTAATATAATAATAATAAATTATTTTAGCATTTTTATTGGGCAATAAATTTAGACTTGTGCGCCTCTGTGTCTGAGCTATGCCACGAGGAAAGTATGCTTGTATCTAAAAATCAAACCCTCAATGTCTTGAGCTTAGCGGTCAGATCAAGCTGCTTGGCCTTGCGCCTCCGCTCAGGATACCTACTTCTGTGAACCATATATGGATGTTCTGAATCTAGGTGTGTTAGTATCCTATGTATATTTGTATTAAAAATTGTGGTATTTATTTTTCCACTGACAGTGGAGCTTCATAGACCTAAGTAGGTTGTTATCAAAACAATTTTAGTCTAAGTATTTTTACTGTAATGGGCCGATTTTACTTTTGTCAGTTCTGCGCTTCTTATTCTTCTACTAAGGTGCGGTTGCTGTAAGAATGCTTCCTGTCAGTTCAGAATATGTTGATCACTAGATCAACTTTATTAGATACCCTGACGGCTAAGCCAGGTGATTGAGGGTTGAACCAGAGGTGGGTTCGATCCCTAACCTGTTCTGTGTATGTATGTATTTTTTCTTTAATACGTATGTATTTAGAAATACATATCAGTTGTCCAGTTCCCATAGAATAGGCTCTGCCTAGTTTTGATCAGATGGTAGTGTGCTATTCCCAAGATATTTATTAATTATTTTACTTCAAATTTGAATTTAAATGCTACACATCCAACATAAAATCTTGATATGAAATATCTTTTTGTGGATCTCCATCCACATTTAAATGCTTCAATCATCCCCTCTACTAAATATTGTTGCGCGAATATAAGCTGTTTTATTAGTTTGGCAGTTCTATGTAGGTATGCTCTGTTCTCTTCATAAGCCATACATTGGAGAGAGATGTAATGTCATTAAAATTAGTTTAGTTATGTAAACGATAGAAACTCCAACGTTTTTTGTGCCTTTTTAGAAAAGTAATGAAGAAAGTAATATATGGATACGCCTCCGTAATTTTTTTTGGTAATAATGGAATAAATTTAGTCATTTTATTCATAAAATCGTTCTAATTTCATCAATCATTCAGGGCAATGGCCCCACGCATCCTGGTTCACTATCCCTTTCAATTACAGTATATAAGTGTTAACAATCCAATTAATTAAATAGGTATACAGATATGTTTATTATTTTATTACCATGTACTTTCGCCTAATCGCCAGCTGAGTGTATAAATAAATACAGATATGAGAATTATCAATACTACGTCATAGAGTAAATCCAAAATTCGTTGACGTGTAATCACGATACACAGACCTGTCATGGGCGGAGCACTGATCGTTCACGCATGGAGCACGCACAGAGCATGCTCGATCACCGTGCGATTGAGACCGTGGTCTTTACGTCACGACAAGAAAAAATACTCCAGTAGATAGTGCAGTTATACGTATACATAAGCTGTTTTTGTGCAATGATACGGTTTCCATTATTATAAGTTAAGCCCGGATCAGGCAAATAAATCACTATAGAGCGGCGAAATCAAGCAATGTATAAGATTCTATAACAAACTTCTCTAAGTTTAAAATAACTATATAAGCCAAATTATATATAACTAGCTGGTGCCCGCGACTTCGTCCGCGACAATTTTGAATGATTACCAATGTAACTACTTACTTCTAGCTTAATCTAAAAAATATAACTTTTAAAAGAAATAAGCAATATAAATTTAAGAAAACCTAACCTATAAATAACCTAGCTAAGAAATAAACTAAAGACTACTTTGCTACTGTTATTTACAAAAAAGACCCGATATCATAAACCCAAAAACATCAAAGAATACATATCAATTGTCCTTAAGTAAAGTCAGTAAGTCCAATAAAGTAATATAATAATCAACGATGCATTAATCACAAAGGTAACTCCCATTAGCTTAGGTTGCGACCACGGCATTGATAGGTCTAATATCACATTTTGTGAACGAAACCATAGCGCGATCTAAAACGATGATTACACCATCTACTAACAAAAATATAAACTTGTAAAGCGGTAAAATTAAGATGTAGGCATACATTTTGGGTGAGATTTAGGGGATTATCTTATGATTCAGTTTTGGACTACCTTTTACTTCAAGCATTTATTTATTTTAACCGATATGTCAAATGAGTTCTGCGATCTGAAACGATATAGCCATCTAGTTACAAAATTATGAACTTGTAGATCAGTAAAATTAAGATGATATTTTTTGGGTGCGATCATCTCGACACGAACAATTTATACTATGCTAAAACGAATTTTGGGTAAATTACTTTTTTATCCCAATTTTATTAAATTGACGTTTTCTTAATATGTTATAAAAATACCAAAAAAAAAAGAAGTTACAAATCTTATAAAACGCTAAATCTTTACTTAGAGGACAACAAACACGACATTTTAAGCAATAAGAAACGAATTTCTTAAGTTGGCGTTAATTTTTGGTGTTGACCTATTGAATCAGTTATGGATTACCTTTTAACAACAAATTATTCCCTTGATTGCTTTATTTTTAACTGAAATACCAATTTTCATAGAAACATCCCCTATTTGTCACCCTACGTGGTAGAATTCTCGGAAATCCGGAAACGTTTACTTTTAATTTTTAACTGTAATGCTAAATACCAATTTTCATGCGTTTAACTTAAAACTTGTTGGCACTTTTTTCATATAAATTACATCCCCAATTTTACGCCCTTGGGGGTGATTTTTCAAAAATCCTGAAATATATATTATAATTTTTAACTGCAAGTCTATATACATGCCTTTAACATCAAAATGAAGGACTTTCATAAAATATTTTATCCCTTATTTTACTCCCTTAGGGGTGGTATTTTCAAAAACCCTTCTTCGGTGGATGCTTACGTCATAAAAGGTAACTACTGTCAAAATTCAAATCCCTAACTCCAGCCGTTTAGACTGTGCGTTGATATGGCAGTCAGGCAGTATAAAATTATATCCCTATTTTCCACCCTTGGGGGTGTAATTTCCAAAAATCCTGAAATAAATGCTATATATTTTTAACAGAAAGGCCAAATACTCATTTTCATGCGTTTAACTTCAAAAATATCGCATTTTTCATACAAACTTACATCCCCTATTTTATGACATTCGGGGTGGAATTTTTAAAAATCCTGAAATATATATTTTTTATTTTTAACTAAAAAGCCAAATGCTAATTTTCATGCGTTTAACTTAAAAATTGACACTTTTTTCGTACAAACTTACATCCCCTATTTTTCGCCCTTGGGGGTGTACTTTCCAAAAATCCTGAAACACATATTTTTTATTTTTAACTGCAAGGCCAACTTTCATGCCTCTAACTTCAAAAATGGCAAAGTTTCATACTAACTTGGCACCCCCCTTTTACCCCCTTAGGGGTTGAATTTCGAAAAATCCTTCCTTATTCCTTGTCTACATTATAAAGAAAACATCTGTGCAAAATTTCAGCTTTCTAGGGCCAGGGGTTTGGGCTGGGCGTTGATGAGTCAGTCAGTCAGTCAGGACTTCTCTTTTTATTTATATAGATAATAATAATATCCTGGGACATTATTCACACACGGTCATCTGATCCCAAACCAAGCAGAGCTTGTACTATGGAAACCAGCTAACGGATATACTAAAAGACATATACTAATTTTCTTTTGTAAATAGGTACATACTTACTCGTATATAGATAATTTACACCCAGACTCAGGACAAACAGACATGTTCATGCACACAAATATCTCCGGGTGGGAATCGAACCCACGACCTGCGACGTGAAATGCAGCGTATCTACCAACCACGCCAGCAGGGCTTACTACAAAACTTCCGATTATTTCAGTGACAAAACGGCTTAAGATTGAGTCGCTCTTAATTAACACATTTAAGTAATAACTACTATGTTATTTTATATCAAGGAATAAATATAAAAAAAAGGATTCCTACTGAGTTTTCCGGCTATGTTTCTCAGGAGCTGCCGTGTCATGCACTGCACGGTAGGGTAAAAAAAATATGGACGAACCCAAACAAATGCAATCATTTAGCAGAATAAATGAATATTCAATTTGAATGCAATTTACGAACACGATACTCACCCAGAGGCGGAACAACTACATTTTGTACCTTGGTCTACAATCATATTTTGCCCTTTCATGAACATTCTAAACATAACTAGAATAAGAATATCTTTATTACAGTAAAGCTTCACAGAGTGTTAAAAATAACTTTGGTCCCAAACTAGGCATTGTGCCTGTATCTTGGGTACCGATCACACGGGTTGTACTTATTATAATACAGGTTTACAGGGACAAGATTCATAATCAACTAAATAAAGAAGATTTACAACACAGTTCAATACTTATTAACATAGTGAGATCAAAATCACTAATCTTAATAAGCAAGGGAGCTACTTAGTGTAAAATAAAATAAAACTTATGAACTAAATAATGAGGGTTGTATGTGTGTAAGGGTAGAAAGAAGAGAGAAAGTAAGAGAGAAAGAGAGAGAAGTGAGAACATGCTTCGTAAGAGTAGTTGTAGAGTTCAGAAAAGATTTTCAGTTTCGGTATAATTTAACGAGAGAAGCCATTTTTTTAAGGTGATATGTAGTTTACCTTAAGTTGGATTTTTGATGTTTAGAATAGCGGATACTTTGTTGTACGAGTGAGGATGGGAGAAAACTGGACAGCGTCGGGCGAGGAGGGTGTTAACTAACGGATATAGTAGGTAGTCGCGAGGGCGCATTGGATCCGGTGGTAGCATTAAAGCGCGACCGTCGTTATTAACACAAGGTCCGTCATAATAATAATACCTTAATATAGACAGAACTATTGACAATATGTAGTAAAAATATTAGACTTAAACTAGATAATTAAACATAATTTCTTGACAATAACTTGATACGAGCTAGCTAAATATCAATGCTATAATAAAATAAATCTTATAAATGTTTTCATACAATGTGTACCTAAATATCTATGTTACTAGAAATAATAATGTATACAACTATATACTAGAAACATGTTCTGACTATTTACAAGCGCTTTTTTAAAGTCTACGTGAATAAAAACCTTTTTTATTTATTTTTATTTTATTTTTTTAAAGTCGGGTAGCAGCGTTACCTGTGTAATAGCTACCAACTAACTGCAGTTGCCAACTTGCATGCCAAGCGCTTTGCGGTGACTAAGGGGACTATAATTCTGTCTCCCGAACTAGGTAAAAATCCTGGAATTTGGGAGAGATTTCCGTTGTCACCGCGATTGGTATGCGAGTTAGCGATTAGTTGGTATAGATAGGTGGCGCTGCTAACCGACCACCCAGTGTACCCCTTAGTCGATTTTTACGACACCCACGGGGTGGTATGGGATGGTCCTATTATTCTTTCAGGCCCTGAAACCACATGGCTTGCTGAAATGAATAGTAAATAATAATATAATAATATCTAGGGACAATGTCACACAGATCATCCTAGCCCCAAACTAAGCAAAGCTTGTACTATGGGTACCAGGCGATGATATACATACTTTATAGATAGATAAATACGTATATACATAGGAAACATCCATGACTCAGAAACAAATATTTGTGCTCATCACACAAATATTTGCACTTACCGGGATTCGAACCCAGGACCACCAGCTTCGTAGGCAGGAGCACTACCAACTGGGCTACGGAGACCTTATTCCGATTATTATCTAGTATAGTATTAATATACTATACAGTACATAAGCGTCACAGTAGCCAGTAGGTTTTATTTATTATCTATCTTTAACCATAAATTTTAGCCTTCCGGATGCCATCAAATTATGACGCACGATGCAACTGTAAATAAAATATACTCGTCAGATGACCTCAAAATAACCCTTGAACTGTCACTGTGCTAAAATATGGCAGTGGCATGTTGTTACTATTGTTGTTGTAACTATTAACTAAGAAGTATCTACTAGTTTAATTATAATTAAAAACTAGTGAGTCGCCCGGCTTCACATCCGAAAATTTTGATACCATTGGTTTAATTTATAAGGGGTCTCTAACATCTTTGAAAATAAATTACTCAGCGATAATTGAACGTTCTATCGATGAAAGAAGTTTTACTAAAGTTTTGTGGTTTTTGAGATGAGTAACAAGCAAACCATTGACCTATATGTATTCTACTAGACGCGCAATCCCATATTGAGAATTTGCTCACTGAGTTGCAGCGCGGGCGCTGCAACTCATTTAGAAATTTTGGCCGCCGCGCCCGCGCGCCTCACCTCGCGCACAGCCTAACTGGCACAGAGTTTTTATTCGAAACAGTGTGTCTAGTTATACATATAAGTCAATGAAGCAAACATACAAAAAATCTTTATTATTTATTCTTTTGACTTGGTTGAGGGCACCCTTATGGAGTTCAGGCCACAGCTCAGGGGGCCGCTGAAGTAAAACGACGGAATTCTAAAAGAGGGTATGCTTACTAACACGGAGTACAGGCACGGGATCACATAATAGTATTGGTTAAATACGTGTGGAAACAAAACAATTTAACCGCTGTCATTGATATAATAAACGGATCTTAAAGTTCCACCGAGTTATTTTTGTACACGACACACGGGAAGTCTACGACACATACAACATTATTTCGAGATATGAAGGGCCACGCCCTCCCCTTGCGAGATAACTGACATTCCTAAAGTATTATTAGACTTTTAATGGTACTGTTAATTTTTAAGCTATATTTAGTTTATTAGTAAGTACAGTCAGCATCAGAAGTAGGTAACTTAACAGACCATATTCATGGCCTGGGGCAGAAAGGTTCTCGAGTGGCGACCACGAACCGGAAGACGCAGCGTGGGCAGGCCCCCTACAAGATGGACCGATGATCTTGTGCGGGTCGCTGGAAATCGCTGGATGCGGATAGCGCAAAACCGGCAATTGTGGAGATCTTTGGGGAAGGCCTTTGTCCAGCAGTGGACATCTTTCGGCTGATATGATGATGATGATGATGATTCATGGCCAGTTTAATTCGCCGTTTCGATAACTATCGACGAAGATAAGCAATTTGGCGCAGTCAGTCTATAGATGACTGCAAAAGTGGTTTAATTTCTGAGTATTTCCGTGCTTCGGTAGGCACGCTAAGCTATCGGTCCTGGCTGTATTTATTAGACAATTTGATAAACCATGTTAGAGGCCTACTGGGCGGCTTGAATAATTCGGACATCACTGCACATATGAATGAATGAATAATAGTATAATAATATCTGGGGACAATGTCACACAGATCATCCTAGCCCCAAACTAAGCAAAGCTTGTACTAAGTATGGGTACCAGGCGACGATATATATACTTATATAGATAGATAAATACATATATACATAGAAAACATCCAAGACTCAGAAACAAATATTCGTGCTCATCACACAAATATTTGCACTTACCGGGATTCGAACCCAGGACCACCAGCTTAGTAGGCAGCAGCACTACCAACTAGGCTATGGTGACCGTCATGGATGGAATTAACGGAGACATTATGCTGCCTTCTGTTATTGGGACCATACTGGCAACTTGATTGGTAAAATTCGATAGATTTAAAACATCCTGTTGGCGTGGTTGGCAAATGCTTGCTTTTCACGTCGTAGGTCGTGGGTTAGATTCCCACCCAGGACAGATATTTGTGAGCATGAACATGTCTGTTTGTCCTGAGTCTGGGTTTAATAATCTATATAAGTATGTATTTAGAAAATAAAAGTAGTATATCAGTTATCTGGTTTCCATAGTACAAGCTCTGCTTAGTTTGGGATCAGATGCCGTGTGTGAATAATGTCCCAGGATATTTATTTGTTATTTATATAACAAACTAGCTATGCCCCGCGGTTTCACTCGCGTCAAAGAAGATTTTCCGGATTTTCTGTTTAAATTTTTCCTGAATTTTCTTTTGCTATAAACCTCGCGGAGCCCGAGACCTTTCCAACGAATGCAAAACCGTGGGAATCGGTTCGTGCGTTCTGGAGTTCTAGCGTCACGAAGGTCGAAAACCCGACTTATTTTTATATAGTAGATTTAACTTATTAGATAATTTTTTTAAGTCACAAAAGTGCTTGGGATTTAATTTCTTTAAATTTAAAAAGTATGTAAGTAATTAATTTTAAACTAGGTTCGAAGTTCGAACCCAAATAGAATGCCTTCGTCCTCAGGCGCAGATACCTAGTAAGTTTATAGTTTTATATTGTTCAACCACTTCCGCCCACTTTCACATATAATGTCCGGTGATGCAGTGAAAGGCCGACTCCAATTTAAAAAAAAACGGACCAAGTGCGAGTCGGACTCTCGTACGAAGGGTTCCGTACCATTATCTATAAAAACGAGCAAAAAATTCACGTTTGTTGTATGGGAGCCCCCTTAAATATTAATTTTATTTTGTTTTTTAGTATTTGTTGTTGTACAACAGAAATATATCATCCGTGATGTATGTATGTAAATTACAACTGTCTAGCTATCTCGGTTCATGAGATACAGCCTGGCGACAGACGGACAGACAGACAGATAGCGAAGTCTTAGTAATAGGGTCCCGTTTTACCCTTTGGTTACGGAACACTAAAAAGTAAAAGAATAAAATGTTCTTATTGTAAGCCAATACTATTATATACCAACAGCCGCAAATTTTACCTCTATGACGACATTATATCGATAATAATTCCTGAGAAATCATGTCGGTGACACTTAAATAACCACACTAATAATCTTCTGTGGTTATAAAATGTATGCGAAACTCCATTGATTTAATAATTCCTATTATTTCCTATTATTCACCTAAGGGCGTTTCTGCACCAAACGACGACCGAAAACGTCACGGCTGAGTCATATAATCCGATATTTCTAAGTCGTCTCCCGGTGCATAAACGCGTAACAGATGCTTAAATTTATTATTAAACCAATAGACACAGGTAAAATACTTTTGAAAACCAGTCACACACACAACTTTTCTATATTAAACCGATTTGAAATAATTTGTATATATATATTTTTTTACGTCAGCGTGCGACAAACGAGCAAGTGGGTCTCCTGATGGTAAGTGATCACCGCCGCCCATGGACATTCGCAACACCAGAGGAGCCGCGAGTGCGTTGCCGGCCTTTAAAAGTCAGCAAACAAGTGTTGCTGACCCTTCCCCCTACCCCAATGAGCTCTGGCGACCTTACTCACACTCGGAAACACAACATTAAAATTATTAATGTTATTATTAAAGAATGTCTTCTGTAAGGTGGTACCTCCACCTTACAGAAGACATTCTTTCCACAGTCGGGCTGCTCTTTGAGCGAATGAACGCTGTGCCCTACCTCTCCTAGTATATGGGGCTATCTAGAGAATATACTCAATCGAAAAAGAATTATCATAATAGGTTCACAGATTACAAAGAAATCGCGTGACATACGAACAACATAACAGCCAAATTGATTGTCACCTTATTCAATTCTGTAACAAGTTGGTAAAATCCTGATTACTTCGCATTCCAAGGTTTTTTAAATATTCCCGCAGTAAATAAATATTCTGACGTCATTTAGATTTACTCAGGAAACAAATGGGCTTTGTGTGGCTAAATTGTTTATTTAGATTACTAGGTATTATAACTTCAATATTAACAGCGTATAATCCAGCCCCTGGCTTCAAATTTCGTGTCTGACATAATACAGAGAACAGCAAGCTGTATTGTGAAAGAAAACAGAAAAGCAAGTCTCGAGTTTCTTTGAGAATTTCTTCGGGTTGTTTGCCTAGGGAGGTAGAAAAAGCTTGCAGGTTGGCTAGGGTAGGATCGGCCAGTCCTAATGGAGAGTAGCCATCTGCGCAGAATATATTATAATGCACCAGTGTGTACGCAAAGACAGGTGTATTTTCTATTTTCTCATTGAACAGATTGGACGGCTAGCCGGGACACGATGGGAACAAGATCAGGTATGGAGGCGAATGCTTTATGTTCTCTTATAACTTCGAAGCTACGAACGAAGTAACCTTCGCCGAATGGCAACCGCTTTGGGACACGAACTTTGGATCACGGCGCGGCAGTTACAAACGGGAAACTATCGGGGTTAATAGTCGAAGACGCGAAGTCGCAATTTATCCGATTGAGGCATTTTATCCATACAAGTGCAAACATATAGGTTGGTAGGGTTGCATTCTCGTTCTAATCCTATCCTACTAATATTGTACACGCGAAAGTGTGTGACTATGGATGTTTGTTACTTTTTAACGCGAAAACTACGTGATGGCTTTTGATGAAACGTTGTAGTAATATAGGTTATACATCGGAATAACACATAGGCTATAATTTATAAAGTATATTGCGAGTGACATCGCGGGCCAAAGCTTATAGCTCATATACTCGAAAGTTTGTGAGTATGGATGTATGGATGTTTTATTACTCTTTCACGCAAAAACTACGGAATGGATATTGAATAAACTTTGTAGTAATATAGTTATATATCGGAATAACACATAGGCTTTAATTTATATAGTCTAACGCGGGTGAAACGGCTAGGCAAAGCTAGTACGATATAATTAACGATGTTGTTAAATGTACTAAATTCGCGAGAGCAACAGGTTACGACGTCATGGTGATTTTTTTATGAATTGCCACAACGTCATACAACTTCTTGTGGATTGTCATATTTATTGCGATGGAAAGTTTTCTGACGTCACATTTATAAGCGCTAATTCTTATAACAGAGCTGCTTAGCGGCGTAAAATGAACTTACGCCATGTGACGTAAAGTCACGCGGCGCGCAGTGGTAAGCAAATTTTTGTAATAATAAGTAAATTATAGGTACACGTGTAAAAGAGTCGCGCGATCACAGTTATGACGTCGTAAAACGCCCTTATTTTTGACGTGATATAATGTTCCGCTTAATAACATAAACATTTAGATGTTACTTAAATTAGTTTAAACTAGCCTGTTAGTCAAGTGGTTATTGACCCTGACTGCTAAGCCAGAGGTCGTATTCCACACAAATGTAATATTTTAACGGAATACTTTCTATTTTTAATCTTGATGGTTTCTTTTTCCCGGGTACTCAGTATTTAAGCCAAAAGGACGGGCATAAAATTGGGTCCCATAAGATGTTTGGTTTCTTCTCTCCGTAGCCGGGCTACGGTAGGTAGCCCATACAATCCACAAACCCATGTATAATAGTAGAGTCAAATAAGATGTCTGGTTTATCCCCGTGCGCCAGCTTATTTGAATATATGAAATTAAATGAAAATGAAATGAAAAAATGTTTATTTTTGACAAAAAAGAAATCTTACCATACATCGCTAAATTAATATAATAAATTTGGTTGTCAAAAAAGGCCCCTATCTCAGCATTAGCTACGACAACACAGGTGTATTACCGCAGCGCTGATCTTCCGATAGAGGCTGATATAAGCCACAATGGCATAGTAAATTAAATAGAAAGTAATATAAATATACATATAAAACAAATTAAAATTTAACTTAAAATTAAAACATAACAAAGCAAAAAATGAATAAATAATTTAAAACATATTGTAAAATTAAGGATAGGCAACTAAAATAAATAATTAAGGATAGGTAACTAAAATATACTGACTGGCCGCAAGTCTCATTGTTTAACCTCGCTGATCACTGACCGATCGGTGAGATCATCAGTACCCATCTATGGACTGATGCCGCCAAAGTTGTTTGATTATGAGCGCCTCCGTGCTTCGGAGGGCACGTTAAGCTTTTGTTCCGTTTGTAGTCATTAGTTGGTAAAACATGTTACAGGCACTACTGGGCGGCTTAAACAACTCTGACACCAGGGTAACCACTGCCCATACGATAAGTAAGTAATTCCATTTAGTTTCTCGCGGCCTCGCTGGTAGCGGCCGTGAACGCGGCGTCCGCGCGATGCGCTTGCGCTTAGCGCTTGTTAAATGTAGGACGTATGCAAATTGTTGTATCTTATTGAATCCTAGCTGTCCCGGTAGACGTCCTGACGTAAAACTAAACAAAATACCTGGAGTATGATCGCACGCCACCTACCGTGTCTAAACTGGATACGTTTCGACGATAGACGATATTGGATGGCCTGTTGGCGTGCGTGGCACATCCTTGCTTTTCACGCTGGAGGTCGTGGGTTCAATTCCCACCCAGGACAGATATGTGTGTGCATGAACATGTCTGTTTGTCCTGAGTCTGGGTGTAATTATACATAAATATAAACATGTATTTACAAAAGAAAAATAGTATATGTAGTATATCAGTTATCTGGTTTCCATAGTACAAGCTCTGCTTGGTTTGAGATCAGATGGACGTGTGTAAATAATGGCCCAGGATATTACTATTATTATAATATTATGAAAACATATATACACAAAAACAATACATAACTCTTTTCAATAATAGTTCTTGTTTACGCTTCTAAATATTATAGGAAATTCTATTTAGTAGCGTAAACATTAACGTACGCAGTCTACTTATGAAACTGTACAAATAAAGAAATTCAGTTGTGTGAAATACGAAAAAACACTTTTTACTCCCCACAAGTAATGCGTCAGCTGCTCGTCAATTTGGTTGGTATTTTCGTATTTAATTTTCTTCCGTGTATCCTTATGTTTCATCCACTATTCATGTTACAACTAGTATATTTAAATTTACGCAACACGGAAACTGAACCCGCGACCCTGACTATTAGTGACGGGCACAACAACAACTCCGCATTTGGTGCGCCCAATGAAAACAAACAGTTTTCCTCAAATGCATTGTGCAAGCAAAACAAAAACACAATGGTAATGTCATACCTAGGTACATATTATTTGGTTCTAAACAAGAACGTTTTATGCTTCATCATGGCAGCCGATTGAGGTCCACTGTTGGACAGAGACCTCCGCAAAAGATGTGTCCATCATTTGGAGGGATATGCCATAACCGCCACGCTTGGTAGAAGGGTTGGCGATCGCAATCATCATCATCGTCATCATGTCAGCTAAAGTACGTCCATTGCTGATCAAAAGCCTCCCCAAAGAATGGTGGGATATGCCATATTCTTTACGCTTGGCCGACGGGTAGGCGATCACGGTTTGAAGGTTCACAGAAAAACGCTGCTGTCCGTTCTCTGGTAGTTGGTGAGATGGGGTGATGATATTCTATGCCGTCACCACACAGCAAGTGCATCTTGCAAGATGGTTATATTACACAGAGAGACGATGCTCCCCGTTCTCTGGGAGATATTCCCTCGGGTTGACTTCTACGCCCCCTACGGGATACAATGAGGCGGCGATATTCTTTGCCGTCAACCAGCTTTTTGCTTATTAAACATCATTTGCCTACGAGCAACAAAATGCCTATACGTAACGTAATTATGAAACGATTTTACCACAAGGAAAGAGAAACAAGAGATTCCCAATTACTAGACTGACTCACGGTAGAAATAAAATCTAATTCCCTTTACCCGCAATTATAACTTGACCAATATCCTATGATTCATACCACTAGCTATTGACTTATGAAATTACTGTATTTAGTAGATTACTGGAAATGTTTCGGAATTCACATTAACGGAGAAGCGCGAGCGCGCGCGCTTGGGTTGTGTGTGCGGGTGCGCATGTGTGCGTGCTTGGGTGTGACTATTATTTCGTATGGATGTCTTTGGGATTAATAAATGTACTGTTTTTGCAGGTTTTGTTAGCAGCTATTTTGTGACGGCCTCCTTTCATGCATGTTGAGTGTTATTCGAGTATAGGAAGGGTCAAAAATAGTATAAGGGTATTTGTAAAGAAAAAATGTATATTAATATTTCATATTCATATTCATTCATATAGTCAGTTGTCTTACAACTTCAGCCAATTTATTGCTTGTCAATAAATAGGCTGAAGTTGTAAGGACCTGTAATTAGTTATAAGACCAATTAAATGCACCAACTTTACTGCAAATAAAGGATATGCATATATTAATATTTGCATCTTTCCCTTTTGTATCTTGGTTATATCTCCTCATATAGCGTGGTGTTCTATAGTAGTAGAATTATCATCATAATCACGTCAGTCGCAAAACGTCCACAGCTGGACAAGGCCTCCCCCCAAGATCTTCGGAATTTGATTATTAGTAGAATTATATTTAACATAAAAAGCTGCGTACCTCATAAGATTTGTACTTCGGTAGGAAAGAATATTGGGTACGCACCCAATATTTATTCCGGGATATTTCCAGAAATGTGACGAAGAGTTTTAAAGATATATAATAATTTTTCCCATTTTTTTATCAAGTGTCTCTATGTAAGTTGGAGATCTTGGGGGGAGGCCTTTGTCCAGCAGTGGACGTCTTTCGGCTGATATGATGATGATGATATAAGTTGTAAAGCTTATTTTATTTAATGTGATGCTTAAGTATCCGATTTTAGGAACTCGCTTAAGATTGAGACAGGGGCCGTTAGAGCCTTCGTATGATATAGATATAGTAAGCGTGTCGTGCAGGCAGCTATGTTGATTGGCGAAAAGTGCATGTAATGATTTTTGTTTCCTCTTCGTTTAGTGTAAGGATGTGGTGTGACCTCCAATGTACGAACCTATTTAGCCCTTCTTAAGCTACTTTAATGGCTTTTTGCCAGTTTTTATCGAAGGAGGTCAGTACGGAGTCGTCGCGGTCAAAGTAAGTCACGTTGCTCATTAAACTACAAAACATTTAGGGTTACATGAGTTTTAACCTATGGACGCGCTCACATGTCAGCCAAATGCCGCCCAGTGCTGGACAAAGGCATCCCAAAAGATAAACACGATGGAGTTGTGTTCATTATTTAATTGATTGAATTGATATTCCATTATCATCACGCTTGGCAGACGGGTTGGCAATCTCAGTATGATGGTCATAGTACACGGAGAGACGTGTCTGCCTGTGCTCTAAGAGATATTCCCTCGGGACAACTTGTTCGCCCCTCATCACCACGTGATGGGGTGGTAATATTTTATTTATTTATTAAGGTTCACCAACAATTGTTTACATTAATACTTAAAACTAATGCACTCAGAGAGAAAAACAAACGAAAACGTAACAATTACTTAAAGGTAAACACCGCGTGAAGATGTTAATTCTACATAATAGAATTGCTATATTTTGCTCATCTATTCACAATATCAGGTAAAGTGCTAAGTAGCCATTTGATTTTAGCAATGGAATCAAAGTGCAAATCGATGAGATCACTGAAGTGAGTTACTGTCCTGCATACTCTTGCGTACGGATAATTGGCGCCTAGAACTGTGCTAAACCGATTATTCGTACTCGTCGGGCGAGAGTACGACCGCGAACGCGTCGCGACCACCAACGCCCTCCATGACCCTTAGTTTGCATATCGTATCGATAAAAAGCCCCCTCAACGCGGACGGGGGCCGCGTCATGTCATTAACGTAGAGCGAAAGTTGCACAAAACTCCCTAAAATGATGATCTCTGCCCTCTCTCCGCCAGTAATCGCCCAGAGTCGAGGTTCGAACCCCACAGGGGGTGCCCTCCGGCGCGGGTTACTTAATTGTTAGACGGCTTGAGCCCTCTGCTCGCCTCTATAGTCCGGTGAAGTAGTGAAAGCCTCCTAGGCTAACTATAGCGTCACGTCAAAAAGTAAAATAAAAATAGAACTGTGCTTCTTAGTGGTGGACAAAGTGGCGTGATTGATTTGTGCGGAAGCCTAGCGGGAACTCGGAACATGAAAAGGTCCAACAACCTAGGATTTATGGCGGAGGATGTTATATGCAAACATTGCATCCTTTAGGTTTCTACGATTGGCTGCTCTCTAACGGCATATGCCGACGATGGCCTCTTACTTGTACAGGGTAACCCCAGGAGAGAGTTGGAAAATCTGGCTCAAACTTGCTTAAGTATATGGTGTATATGGTGTGTGTATATAAGTGAATGGGGTAAAAGAAATCGCCTTACATTTGCTCCTCATAAAACCTAGCAACTCCTTCTTAAAGGTGAACACTAAATCTCCCCCGAGCGTAAAACTTAATAATGTTACTGTAAAACGCAAGATATCAACATGTTATTTGGGTTTAGTTTTAGAAAAGAATTTCTCATTTATAGAACATATTAAATCAGTTGGGGAAAAAGCTAAGCGAAACTTTTTTGCACTCACAAGGATATCGACGGCAACCTGGGGCCTCTCTTTTAATACTCTTAAAATCATTTACGGGGCAACCTATCTTGGGTGTATATGCTACGGCTCGCCTGTGTGGGCTGATAGGGCTACCATCGGAGCTGCTCGCCGTAAATTACTACAAAGCCAGAGGTTGGCGTTGATATTTCTGTGTAAAGCCTATAGAACAGTAAGCACAGAGGCCCTACCTGTCCTAGCGGGTGTACTTCCGGTTGATCTTGAAGTTCAAAGACGAGCAGCGATGTATTATTCTATGCGCGATAATTTAGAAAATGATTTCTTATCATTACGCGACCGTACGAAAATAACCAGGCTATTTATGCCAATAGCTGACTTAAATAACGAACTACTAAATGAATGGCAATGTAGATGGAATACCTCAACCAAGGGTCGCCATCTGCACCAGTTCTTTCCGGACGTACGCGAACGGTTAAATAAAACTTGGCTAATCATAGACCATTGTGTTGCACAATTTCTTACCGGACACGGCAATTTTAAAAGTAAATTGTATAGTTTCAAATTAGTATCTTCACCAATCTGTCTGTGCTCAACTTCCAGTAACGAATATGAACAAACTGCTCACCACATACTGTGGGAGTGTGATCTCTGGCAAAATCAGCGTGATATTATGTTAAACAGCTTGCAACCAATATCTGGAGTAGTTTATTATACGGATCGTGTAGCAACAAGGAACAATTTCCGTGCGTTTAAGCGCTTTTGCCATACCTACTATTGGAATCAAATATAACAGCTCACTTAGGACCCTTAAATTGATCCTCGGTGCTTTTGCAGCTGGCTTCTCTAGTTGCAAATCTCTCATTTTATGAGGCTATAGCCACTTTACATCATTCTGTCTCCCGCTTTGCTCTGGAGGGAAGTGGAACTATTCATTTTCTAACTCCTCCTTTTTTCTGTTTCTGATTAAATTCGTTGCGGGATCCAATACAGTTAAAGCGATTCCCCGGGACATGCCTGAGCTTCACCGCTCAGTGTCATTTCATTGTGTGCCACTGTTGATCCTGGCTTACAGAAGTTTCAGTGGTGGGTAAGAGGGAGAGACTAGTCCCGATAGAAAAAAAAACAATTGGCTAAGAATTACATATTAAAGTGCTTCAATCTACACTCATATAAGCGTTTAATTTTGGAAATTCTTTGCCGTCACCTTGTCATTTATGAAGTTTCTTAATAAGGCGGGCTTCTCGTGGCCTTATTGCATGCAATGTTTATCTCTAAAGTGACCCGTTTATGTCAGTCTGAAAGATCCCTTAGCCACCGGACTTGGCATTAGAGCCAATCGTTAAATGATAAACAGGGAATTTTCCTCTGTCTAACCCAATCTGTTTGTATAAAATTTGATTGAACTATGGACTGTAAAACTAGAGGGCGTAGTATCTCGATAAACACGGACAGATGAAAATAACTGGGCCCGATATAGCGAAGTGGCCGGTGGCCGAACGGACTTCGTACTCTATAAGATGTTACTTCACTTGCAACACACCTACTTTGTGATCAGATTTACTATGTATATATTTTTAAACCGATTCACTCAGACAAGATATAATGATATAATGTACCTAAAACTGTAAGCATTGATAATTATCAATTTTAAAAAACCATTTTGACAATACAAGGAATTTTAACGGGCTGGTGGTTGGTAGATACAAGTGCTTTTCACGGTCGTGGGTTCCATTCCCGGCCAGGACAGATATTTGTGTTGCATGAACATATCTGTTTGGCCTGAGTGGGTTGTAATTATCTATTATATAGTATGTCTTTACAAAAAGAAAAATTGTATGTGTATATTAGTAAAAAAGTTATTTGTTTTGCATAGTATAAGCTCTGCTTAGTTTGCGATCAGATGGTCGTGTATGAGCAATATCCCAGGATATATAATAACTTCAATAAATTAGCTTATTAACTAAAACATTACTGTCAAAAATTATTTATTATCAATAGATAAAAAAACATTTTTGATAGTAATGTTTAGTCACGATGTTAGTCATGATCTAATTATCTATTTGTACCTAGAATTTAATATACAACATGTAACGTAATTAACGCACACCCTCAAACACCCCAATTAGAATATTATGTTGAAATCATAATACATACAGTGAATTTATTATTTAGCATTTATATGCATTGTTATATACTAAATTAGTTTCTTGGAATAACGTTTATTTTTCTTTATTTTGTAATGAATGATGGAATTTGTATGAATACAAATATAACTGCGATTTAAAAATCTTATTACTTTGAGTTACGGTCCATTTCAATTTGTTTTCACTGTACAGGGTTAAAATGACAATAATTTCCGTAGTTTTAATTATTTCTGAATAAAAAATTACCTATATTAAAAATGATATAAGTCGATTCAGTAAACGGTTCTGAACACACTACTTATTTTCAGGATGTGCGTTAATTAAGTTACATGTTCTATACTTAGGATAGGTACCGTTAATTTGTAGTACTAAAATTCCTGTTCTGACTATTCACAAGCGCTTTTTTAAAGTCTATGTGATTAAAAGCAGTTTTTAGTGTATTTATTATTCTATAGCATAGAGGATAAGGTTGCTATTCCACCAGAGATGAGCTATGCAACTATACTACGAGGAAGTAAAAAAAAGGTTTTTATTCACGTAGACTTTAAAAAAGCGCTTGTAAATAGTCAGAACATGTTCGTAGTAATATATAATTAATTTATAATTATTTCTAGGTACATATAGATATTTAGGTACACGGATTGTAGGAAATAATATACAATAAGATTTATTTTATAACAGTAACGATATTTAACTAACTTAAATTACGTTATTGTCAAGGATCATGTGTAGGTTAGATTATCTAAATTTAAAATGTTAGCTATATTTTTACTACACATTGTCTGAATGGTTCTGTCTATATTAAGGTACGAATTAAATGTTATTATTACGGCGGACCTTGTGTTTATAACGACGGTCGCGCTTTAATGCTACCACCGGATCCAATGCGCCCCAACTGAGAAGACCCAGCGAAACAAACTCAGCGAAAACTAAGCTACGAAACGAGAAGCCATGCGAACACCTATTGTAACTAATCCGTTCTACACATAACTACATTCCTATATTGGCAGGTAAACGTATCCATAGCAACTTAGCATAACATCTCTGGTGGAACAACACCCTTGGAATCTGTAACGCTGAGTCGCTACCTAGGTACCATATCAGTTCAACCGTTTAGCACTGCGGCACCATAGACAGACACACATTTAAATGTAGAGTCTCCATATCAGTGTTAACACGGTTGAGTAATAACAAGTGTATGTGGAAACGCAATTGTATTCCTTATTCCTGACTTGAACATGAAACGAACACGGCTGGAGAGATTTTAGGTACAGGCCCTACGGCTTTACGTGCTCTCCGAGGCACGAGAGTATAAAACCGCCAACAAAACCATCTTAATTCTTCTTGTTCACCCAACGGTTGTCTGGAAGAGATCGCTACAAAGCGATAAGACCGCCGATTGTACCTGTATTTTCTTTATTAAGATATTGTGTTTTCTGGTGCAATAAAGTGTAATATATCTATCTAAAACTTATGGTACTGAGGACGTTTCTTTACAAAGAAATCCCAAAATTATTAATTAATAATAATATCTGGGGATAATGTCACACAGATCATCCTAGCCCCAAACTAAGCAAAGCTTGTACTACGGGTACCAGGCGACGATATACATACTTATATAGATAGATAAATACTTATATACATAGAAAACATCCATGACTTAGAAACAAATATTCGTGCTCATCACACATATATTTGCACTTACAGGGATTCGAACCCAGGACCACCAGCTTCGTAGGCAGGATCACTACCAACTAGGCTACGGTGACCGTCATTGAAGAGGTGGATCATGTCCAACTTATACAACCAGTTAACTAATCCTGTCACGTCAAATTACAACACCAATACCTAGCTAATAAGTGCTAACTTTACTAAAAATATTTAAATACATCCAAATTTTCACGTCACCGACATGACTTTTTGTCAAACTGGTTTGAGAAGAAGATATTGTTGTGCGCACGTGTAAACTCTTGCATAGTGTTTGTCGCCAGGACTATCTTAGTGCGTGTTAGTGTGTTCCGTGATTTGGGTGTTGCACTAATTAATAATAATATCTAGGGACAATGTCACACAGATCATCCTAGCCCCAAACTAAGCAAAGCTTGTACTATGGGTACCAGGCTTAAATACATAGAAAACATCCATGACTCAGAAACAAATATTCGTGCTCATCACACAAATATTTGAACTTACCGGGTTTTGAACCCAGGACCACCAGCTTCGTAGGCAGGAGTACTACCAACTAGGCTACGGCTTTCGACGTAAAGGCTCCCCCCGCAAAAACTAGTTGTCTTTCTCATCCCCTGATCCACCGCACCGCCCGCAATCCCTGTTTTGACGCTGACGTAGATGGTAGATACTTGCTTTTCACGCCGCAGGTTGTGGGTTTGACTTCCACCCAGGACAGATATTTGTGTGCATGAATATTCTTCGTCTTGTTTGTATATACAAAAGGAAATTAGTATATCAGTTTCCTGGTTTCCATAGTACAAGCTCTGCTTAGCTTGGGTTCAGATGGCTATGTGTGAATCGTGTCCCAAGATATTTTATAATATAACTAGCTGTGCCCCGCGGTGTTACCCGCGTTAAATTTTCTTTGCTATAAACCTCACGGAGCCCGAGACCTTTCCAACGAATGCAAAACCGTGGAAATCGGTTCGTGCGTTCTAGAGTTATAGCGTCAGGAAGAAAAACCCGACTTATTTTTATATAGTAGATTGAATATATGTAAGGTACAGGTTGTATCAGTATAGGCTGGACATGATCAACCTCTTGGATTAATAATGCAGTCCATTCATAATGATTAGAATCTCAACAAACTGGTTAAAACCAACATGGAGTCGATAAGAATCCTAAATGGTAGATCAAATAGTGTTTGTTTGTTTATTTGTCATGCGATCACGGTAGCTGAGACGAATTGAATCAACACACGAGTGAGGAAGTAAAGCAGAATATGTTTCGGTCTAGTTAATTCTGAAACTCAAGGTCTTGGTTTGTATTTTAGTCCCAAAAAAATGCAAATAACATAAATTAATGTTATTAGAGTAGTGTAAATTATTGAATCAGAAGATTTACACGTGTAATAGATAAAGTGAAGAAGACGGCCATGTTTCCAAATAAAAGCCGATTGGTAGCATATCCTTGGCTAGGGAACTCGTAAATTTAATCTGTCGGTATGTTCTGTTCGTAGCTTAACGGCAGAGCATTTAACCGGGATAGATTACGGTAATTTTATTAGTAGATACTAGATTTTGACTACACGTGTGGCGCAGCGGCTAAGACAATGGCCTTGCCGCATCGTGTCGCGGGTTCGCGTCCCGCGCTGGACAATATTTGTGTGACCCATAAATAGTTGTTCTGAGTCTGGATGTAATTTGTGTCCGTCTATTATGTTTGTAAAGTACCCCGCGACACAGGGATTAGATTCCCTAGTGCGGGCGTTGTCATTTTAAACGAACAAGTTAATTTCGCGCTAGACTTACATGTCAGAATCACTCTGGTAGGTGGAACCTTCGATCTATCTACTGTGTTTTACCAAATGTTATAACAAGTGGTTTTCTGGCGTATATGATTGATTATTTATTAAATTAAGGCCAACAAGGACCAATTATAAAAATACACTAATACAATACAATACTTAAAATAACATACAGAACAATTACATTACAATACAATATAACAAAACAATTAAAACAATATTTCTACATTATCCCGTAAATGTTTCATGTCACAGTGGTACATTTACTGGCAGTCGAATCGCTGGGCGAAGGCTACTGGGATACTGTTTCGGCTGACCCGCATCCTGCGCACCAGGGATGTGCACCGCTTGCGCATTGTTGTATAAAAACAATCCACGCGCGCTTCGGCGAACATCCCTGAAGCGCTACAGAAGCGAGGCAGCCCCAACAACACCCTGAATGCATTATTGTATTGGACGCGTAATGTGTAGTGTTTTTAACCTATCCGTCTACGGATAAAATTGTGCAGATCTTTCGTTCTACGTTATTAGTTTTTGGACGTTAATGAGTAGCCTATGAGTCTAGGGATTAGAGCCTCTGACTACTAAGCTGTCGTGGGGTCGATTTCAACCCAGGATAAATCTTTGTGTGACGCGATTGATTAATTTGTTCTGTGTCTGGGTGTAATTTTATCAGTTGTCTGTTTGAAATAGTACAGACTTGCCTAGTTTAGGATCAGATTACAGTGTTTTAGTTATCCCAACATATTCATTTATTGCACAATTCTTGTAATGCTG
The DNA here is from genome assembly GCA_951640165.1 of Pseudoips prasinana. Taxonomy (NCBI): domain Eukaryota; kingdom Metazoa; phylum Arthropoda; class Insecta; order Lepidoptera; family Nolidae; genus Pseudoips; species Pseudoips prasinana. The sequence continues at coordinate 35,951,853 of OX621237.1, read as the reverse complement.
CGAAGAACTTATTCATTATGCTATGATTTCATCCAATATTGCTACTGATTTTCATACCTCGGGACTTCCCCCATTCTTTAGCGAGTTCATGCTTGTAAATTGTGGAATTCATCGTAACTTCAAGAAAATATCATTGGCTAATATTATGTCACTGCCTTGGTTCTCGAGTGGCGACCACGAACCGGAAGACGCAGCGTGGGCAGGCCCCCTACAAGGTGGACCGACGATATTGTGCGGGTCGCGGGAAGCCGCTGGATGCGGGCAGCGCAGGACCGGCTATTGTGGAGATCCTTGGGGAGGCCTTTGTCCAGTGGACGTCTTTCGGCTGATATGATGTTACTGCCTCGTGTGTGTAGCAATTATGTTAGATATATGTAGTTCCTTCGTTAAAATCCCAGGTTGGACTAAAAAATACTCAGATTTAGCGCGGAGTCCAAAAGTTAGCGCTGTACACCCCCGTGCCTTGGAGAAAATGCGGCTCACTCTTTCCGGTCGAGTCGGATGATGAGAGTGATGAAATAGATAGTGCACCTTTGTTTGCTTTTCTAGTCAACGTCATATGTCAAAAACGCATTTCCAAATTGATAAAATAAATTAAATGTTTTGGGACAACTGACATACTGTGATCTGAGATCAGATTCTCAAACTAGACAGAGCATGTACTATGGCAACCACATAATTAGCCTGAAATTGTCCGCTGTTCGACATAGGTCGCTCCCAAAGTTTTCTATTACGTTGCCATTTGGAGGGGTGTGCCTTAATCAACGGGCTTGGCGACTGCAGTTAGGTGGTAGCTAGGATACAGATGTCGCTGCTGCCCAACTAGCTGGTGTATTCCTTAGTCGCCTTTTACGACAGACGGGATGATATGGGGTGGCTCTGTTATTTTTCTGCACCGGAAACCACACGACATGCTATGGCAACTGGACAACTTATAAATAAAGGTACTTATAGTTCCTAACTACATAAATTATACACAATATATTATATATTATGCACAATATGTCATTAACAGAAAATAAACATAATAAAGTCCTGGATGGGGATTGAACCCACGACCTATGGTTTAGCAGTGAGGTTCACTGGCCGCCAAACAGGCCAGTGGAAGTTTCTGTTGTTGACAAAATTAATAAATATTTTGTAAACAATACATTTGCATAGTTTCATGTTTGTATATACGTACGTAGTCATAAAACACAGTAACGTGAGTAAAATGCAGAGAATTACTGTTTATATTGCGAAGTAACAGTTTTGGTTTCAAAGTTCAATTTAGTTGTTTGCATTTTTTTTATATTATCATCAAAATGAATATTCATTAACTCGTATTCACATCTGCGACATAATTCACACACGGCGATCTGATCCCAAACTACGCAGAGCTTGTACTATAGAAACCAGATAACTGATATACTACATTTACTACTTTTCTTTTGTATATACATACTTATATATATAAATACACCCAGACTCGGGAAAAACAGACCTGTTCATGCACGAAATATCTATCCTGGGCGGCAATCAAACCCCCGACCTGCGGCGTTAAAAGCAACAGGCGCCAACAGGCCATCCAATATCGTCTGTGGAGACGTTTGGACACGGTAGGTGGCGGTGCGATCACAGTTCAGGACCTTTGTTTATTTTTAGGGCATGACAGCTGTCGGGAAAGCTAGGATTCAATAAGATAGAACAATTTGTATATGTCCAACATTTAACAAGCGACCCCCGTCAAAAGGATGTGGGTGGTGTCAGAGTTGTTTAAAAAAATTGGCTTTTGATGCTTTTGATATGCAACTCACAAGCCAAGCGCGGTGACTAGTGCAAATCCCTCCAAAGGTCAACGTTATAAAAACCTTTGGGGAAGGCCTATATCCAGCAGTGGACGATATCAGGCTGATTGGGAATCGAACCCACGACCCCCGGCGTGAAAAGCAAGCATTTGCCAACCACGCCAACAGGCCCCTCAAAAATATATACACAGTATACGTATAGCTCATGGAAAGCAGTCGGTGAAGAAGACGCGAGGTCCATGATTTTTGTTCACCCAAAATGACTCAACGTGTCTAAAGAAGTTTTCACTTCAGAAATAAATAAAATCCGGGACGTATCATATAGCGCCTTTAGTAACTTATGAATATTATGATTTTGACTTCCTCGTTGCTCTAGCGGTAGCGTGTTCACCAGCAGATAACAAGGTCCTGGGTTCAAATCCCGGGTCGAGCCAAAAGTGATTTTGGGACTTTTCTGTAACAAGAAAAATTTCTCAGCATCATCCCGAAGTCTGGGAGTTGGCGGTTTTATACCCCCGTGCCTCGGTAAGCACGTAAAGCCGTCGGTCCTGTGCCAGACCTCTTTCCGGTCGTGTCGCTAGGCTTCCCATCGTATCATGAGAGTGACGGAATAGAAAGTCCTCCTGTGTTTGCGAACACACTTGAGCACTATAATATGTCCCGTGCAGATGGCTAATCTCTGTTGAGACAGGCCGCCGTGACCAAAATTCGGCTAGGAGGACATTATTATTAATATTATGATATCATATTTTACTAATTAAATATATGTTTTTGGATATGATAATTAGTTTTATAGTTATGAACTGTAAAACCCAAACAATTTAAAATGCAGAACCGAATCTCAATGAATAACAGTAACGTTGTCCCGCTAGCTATTAGTTCCGAGCGGGCATTAAACACGCATGCCTGAAAACCAATACTAAAACACAACATGAATAATTGGATATCGTACACGTGACCAACACGCCCGTATTGCGTTCGTACATTTGATGCATTTACAGAGATCATTTTACAAAACACGACACTCTAAATACGCGTTATATTTTGAAGACAATAATAATATCCTGGGACATTGTTTACCCACGACCATCTGATCCCAAACTCAGCAGAGCTTGTACTATGGAAACCAGATAACTGATATATTATTACATATACTACTTTTCTTTGGTAAGTACTTACAAGTACTTACTAAAGTACTTACATACTTATATAGATAATTACACCCAGACTCAGGACAAATAGACATGTCCATGCACACAAATATCTCTCCTGGGTGGGAATCGAAGCCATGACCTCCGGCGTCAAAAGCAAGCATTTGCCAACCACGCCAACAGGCCCGTCACTGAAGCCCGTTACTAAGATACTAAGTTGACAAAAAAGCACACTTCCCAGACTACCTCGTTGGTCTAGCGGTAGCGTGTTCTTCATGTCAGCCGAATGACGTCCACTGCTGGAAATAGGTCTAACCAAAAGATTTCCAGTTGTGTCCATCATTTGAAGGTAAATGCCATAATCGCCATGCTTGGCAGACGGGTTGGCGATCGCAGTATGATATAAATAAATAAATAAAAAAGGTTTTTATTCACGTAGACCTTGTACCTAAATTGTCAGAACATATGCGTAGTAATATATAATTAATTTATAAAATTATTTCTAGGTACATATAGATATTTAGGTACACGGATTGTAGGAAATAATTTACATAATCATAGTATCTACACAGAAAGACGCTACTGCCCTTTCTCTGATAGATAATTCCTCGGTACGACTTCTACGCCCCCCACATGATGTGATGGGATGGTGAAGTGCTATGCCTTCAGTCACATAAAAACGGGTAGCATCTTCAACCGCAGATAATGAGCTGTCGAGTTCAAATTCCGGGTTGGGAAAAAAAAAATACCTATTGGGTTTTTCCTGTTAAGATTTTTTTTTCCCAGTATCAGCTCGGAGTGTGGCAATTGACGTTGTTACTCCGTCGTGCCTTGGAGAACACGTAAAGCCTGGCATGTCAGCTAACTGTCCCATCGTATCGTGCGAGTGAGGGTTAGGAAGTGCCCCTGTATTTGGCCACACATTTGTGCACTATAATAAGTCGCACCTAAACCCCAGGCTAATCTCTAATAAGGCTGGCAGCTATGGCTGAAATTCGACTAAGAGGATAGGCACGGCTGTTAGTAAACAGGAAGCGGTTACCGAATCCTATGACGAACCCCACTCTCTCCCGTTAAGCTCTGGTAAACCATACCAGATCCGCTCTCGAGCTCACTTAGGATAAGTGCCATCTCCTTCTTATAGTGTCTATGGTAAGAATTAGATTGTATCTTCCCAAAATTGGGCAACGCTGACCTCTTTGGCTGAAGCGTCATACAAGTCCTGAAGGGAACAAGAGTCTGGACAGGAGGGACAATCTGATTAATATGCCATACTTTGGGGTGACACGCCGCACTCGCAGATGTTCTGTGAATGTAACCCCATTTGCACATGTTTTCTTTGAATCTACCAACCTGAGTTCGTCTATTAAATCTATTAAGAGTCCTCTAGGTTGGCCATGGCAAATTATGTCCCGGAGGTAATTTTTGCTTTGCAAAACGCACACACAAACATCTCTCACCCTAAACGCATATACCTGCTCCGTTCCGTCGTGGGTAATAATAAGTGCCATAGAAATGATAGAAAAAGAATCCTGCTAAGTCCTATTAAAATCATATTTAAATGACTTTAAAGACGGACTTCAAAACAAAGGAGAAATCGCATAACATATGATGCGATTTCTCCTTTGTTTTGAAGCGTTGTACGTTTTAGGGTTCCGTACCTAAAGGGTAAAACGGGACCATATTACTAAAACTTCGCTGTCTGTCTATCTGTCCGTCTGTCACCAGGCTGTATCTCATGAACCGTGATCGTTAGACAGTTGACATTTTCACAGATGCTGTATTTCTGTTGCCGCTATAACAACAAATACTAAAAAACAAAATAAATTAATATTTTAAAGGGGCTACCATATAAAAAACGCGTATTTTTTATAGATAATGATACGGAACCATTCGTGCGCTAGTCCGAATCGCACTTAGCCGGTTTTTATTTTTAAAACGGCTATCATTGTACCTAATAAGTAACTAGCAATACGAGAAATTGATCTATCAGCACGAATGACCGCCACGTTCCCGGATTTACAAATTCGCCAGCACTCACCAGTACTTCAATGAATACCCACTATACTAAGTACTATAGTTATCTACACATAACTAGGGATACTCAGTTACTCTGCGCATTCGCACACTTGGCCACGTAATCGCACGCGCATCACGCAGCCGCTGCGTGGTCTGACGCAACAGGTATACCTACCGGTTCGGGTCCGACCTTATGCGCTTAACGCTGGCCCCGAAATAGAATTAAGTACTTGAATTGCAATAGTTGAGTCATGGCAAAGTGATAAAAGCAAGTTGTTTTGGGAATTTTCTAGAGTTCATGTATACTTTGGTAGCGTTAGAGGTATCTGTATTATGTTGTCGAGTTGTATTGTGTTCGACGCGATAGTAATAATAATATCCTGGGACTTTATTTACACATGGCCTTCTGATCCCAAACTAAGCAGACTTTGTACTATGGAAACCAGATAACTGATTTAATAATAATAATAATGTCCTCCTAGCCGAATTTCGACCATGGCGGCCAGTCTCAATAAAGATTAGCCATCTGCGCGGGACTTATTATAGTGCGCAAACACAGGGGCACTTTCTATTCCATCACTTTTATGATCCGATGGGACGCCTAGCGACACGACCGGAAAGAGGTCAGGCACAGGACGGATAAACTATATACACATATCCATTTTTTAAATACATGCTTGTATAGATAATTACACCCAAACTCAGTACAAACAGACATGTTCATGCACACAAATATCTATGTTGGGTGGGAATGGAACCCACGAACTAATGATATTTTATATGATATTGCTTCACCGGACAATAGAGATGAGGCTGGGCTTAAGCCGTCTACTAAGTACTGAGTATCCAGGTTTGATTGCCATAAAATGTTATTCATACAGCAGTCATGACGTTAGCGGTGTAACACCTCGACGAATATGTAAATCTGTCGACCCTGCTCCTTATATTGCTCCTGTTGGGTCGTGTCGAGTTGGCCTTACTTTCGGATTGCAAGAGAGAGGGAGAGAATGTGCCTGTGGTATACTTTTACTTATTTTGCCATTACTGTGCAATGGTACTCTTTCATCACCCTCCCAAGACTTAAGGGTCAGTAAAATAAGCATCTATAAGGAGAAAATGGAAATACCCGAACGACAATTTAACGAGCAGCTCATCATATTGAGGAGCGGGGATCGTATTTAGTAGCAGTTACAAAATATAGTTTTGCTTTCGGTTGGTTTAACTCTAGCTCGCCTGTTTTGTTGGGAGAACCTCGGACTTTTGAGGATTGGCTTGAAAGAACGTATCAAATACGAGAGGAATCATACTAGCTTCTCCTTGGCTCCACCGTTATGGGGTACATTTGATGGATGGAGACTTGTGCCAGCAGTAAGATCAAAACTTGCACATGTTCCTTTTTAAATAACTCTCGATACATAAGAGTTTTTATTATAATATAAGCAAAAATAATTGATTATTCGTACGTAACTACGACGACGTAAGGAAATTCTTACAAAACAAAAACAGCGTTTACATCGCAGTTAATGCACTCTGTCCTTGAATTTAGTCGGTAAATACGTTGCTTTACCTTGTGCACCGTTGACATAATTTCATAACAATAGTAGTATGACCATAAGCCAAGAATATGCAATATAAACTAGTTAGTACTTGAAATGTTTTCGATTTATATAAATAATATATATCTTGGTACACACGGCTACATATCAAGCTAAATATTTCCAGTATAAGCTGATCTCGCGTTGTATAGGATTTCATGGTTGTACAGGTCAGCTTATATTGGAAATGTTTAGCTTGATATGTAGCCGTGCGTACATAGAACACTGCCATATGATCCCAGATTAGGCAGAGCCTCTACTATGGCAGACAAGTGACAAAATTTTTGTATATATAGTTCTAAATACATGCATATCATAGATCAATTACAGCCAGACCCCAGATAGTAAAAACATACTTTCTTTTATTAAGTTCCACAACAATGCAAGATGTAAATATTAATTTAATATATCTACAGCCAAATCAAAAATATGAGACGAGACAAGAACCGAATAAGTCGAATAAACTCCTAATTATTATTGCAATATAAGAATATCCACATTTTACTGCACGTGGGGCGTAGCCAATCGCTTAACCTAACCTGCCGTGGCCTTTACTTGGCGCCTGCGAAGGGCCCCGGGAATGTTATTCCGGTGCTCCCTTTTACGCCATGTCCCACATAGTATGGGACACGTGCCCTTGCATAACGACTGCGCCACAAACAGATCACTGGTTTCCTATTGCTGCCTGCACCGAGCAGCAATAGATCACTTTTCTTTTACTGCTACCGCAGCCGCGAGAGGGAGCTGGGTTATCAGATGCCGCCGCCTTCTCCGTCTGCGATTGGGATGGTTTCGCTCCCGATCCCTCTCAGCAACCTGCTTCTGGAGCATGACTGCCTCATCTACTATGTAACCATTTTTTTTTTGATAAGGCAGGAGGAATGCCTTTGCATGCCACCCGCAAAAAGTGTCTGCGGGTGGGTTTGTCGGACTTGCACCGACTAAACCTACCTGCCGTGGACTTCTCTCGGCGCCTGATGGCGGAGTCCCGGGAACGCGAGTTTGCTGCTCCGGTACCCCCATTTTACGCCATGTCCCAGATGGTCGGGACACGTACCCTGGGAGGGCTCCTTTGGATTGCCCTCCCCTATTGCCGACTCCTGCCAGTACGGCACAGCGACTGTGCCACAAACAGATCGCTGTCATCCCGGAGCCGCTTAAGGAAATATCTCCGTGACGAATGCATGTTATCAACAGTAGGTAGGTATCCGCCCACAGACTAGTGATTAATTATGTTATTGTAGTCCAAGGTTACGTTATTGTGTCGAAAGGGATAATTTACAGCTATAATGCTTTATACGTCGTTTTTGCAGAACTGGAACATAAAAAATGTATTGGAGGTAACATCATACATTGGAGTAACTTATGTATTTTTTTGTATCATGACGATATTCTGTGATATTTTGGTGATCAATAAAGGGTTATCTTATCTTATTGTTGCAGTTATTTTAGGAGGTTTCTATTGCTAGATCGGACAAGAAGAGGCTTCAATAAAGTAGCCCACGTCTGAGGGCATCCTCTTTGGGATACGAACTCTGGCTCAGGGCGGTTACTAACGTGGAGACACATTAGGGGGTCGTTTTGTCGAGACATTGTGTACAACTGTTGGAAATGCTGCCCGCTCGTCCGATTGAGGATGGAATGCCGCCTCTGCAGCATTTTTTTTTTGGACTATGTCACACAGATCATCCTAGCCCCAAACTAAGCAAAGCTTGTACTATAGGTACCAGGCGACGATATACATACTTATATAGATAGATAAATACTTATATACATAGAAAACATCCATGACTCAGAAACAAATATTCGTGGTCATCACACAAATATTTGCACTTACCGGGATTCGAACCCAGGACCACCAGCTTCGTAGGCATTTATTTGATATGATGGCAAAATAAAGGTGATTAAGTGCGATACATTTTATTACGTCTAATATAGAATGATTGGGCATAACCTCTATTGTGTGCAGCTGTTCTACCTATCACTATCCACCAAGCCAAGAACGAATAAACAAATGTTGATGTTCCGTCCCGCTTATTAAGATTGCGCGGTTCAACAATCTTCTAACTTTCTAAAACCAGTTTCTGCAACTCAGGGTAAAAGGTTAATCATTGCCCAAAACTTGAGGAAAAAATTGTGCCGTGTTGTGTGTTCAAACCTGCTTTTTACTTCCAATTGATTACGCGTCTGGCGGAGTGGTTGAGGTATGCCAATTCTCATGTCTTCACAATTGCCGCGCTTGCGCTTCCCGCATCCAGGAGTTTCCACTATCCTAGACAATCCTAGTAATAAACTATCCGTGTGCCAAATTTCATTCAAACATACATATGTCACATTTATAATATTCGTAGGATGACATATATATTTATATATTTTGCTGTTTGGTGACGGCATAGAATATCATCACCCCATCTCATCGTGTGGGGGGCGTAGAAATCGACCAAGGGAATACCTACCAGAGAACGGCCAGCAGGGTTTTTCTGTAAACTATGACCATCAAACTGCGATTGCCAACCCGTCTGCCAAGCGTGGTCATTATGGCATATTCCCCATTCTTTTGGGAGGCTTTTGTCCAGCTGTGGACGTACTTTGGCTGCCATGATGAGGATGAGATAAAATTTGCCTCACACGGGGAATCCCCAACCACAAGCATTAAATTTAAAAGACAATAATCGAATATCTAATAAGAAAGTTACTTATGAGAGTAACTGGCTATGAGAGAAAGATAGAAATAAAATGAGTGTTCACACCTCTCTCTTTTTCTATCCTCACTAACTTATATGACACTCTCAACTTCCATTCCCCTCACCCGGTCATACTTTTCACAACGCTCTCGTAACGCATTGACCAGCTTACCCCCCAAGTCAAATTGTGCGTAAGAAGGTTTACTTCCAAAATAAAAAAAAAAAACGTACAAACGAGCTTTCGACGGACACGCAGAGCTACTTGGTTAGTGTTGTGATGGTGTAGTTTATACTACTCTCACACACACACACACACACACACACACACACATACACACACACACACATACACACACACACACACACACACAAATTATTTTTTATTGCTTTATTATTTATTTAATCATTTGAAAAAAAAAATATCAAATCTCCTTATAATTTTTAAATCCACATTTAATCAGTTTAAATTAATCCTTATGTTATTATAATGTCAAATTTTTCCAATATTTTATTATATTCTAATTTTAAGTCCTAGCTATAAGGTAATCGTATCACATCGATACAGGCGTTGCCTAGTGAAGCTATCACTGTAAATCAAATTGTACAGTTACTGGACTGCTAATAAATGATATTTTATTTTTATTTACATCAGTTATCTGGTTTCCATAGTTCAAGCTCTGCTTAGTTTAGGATCAGATGGCCGTATGCCGTATGTAAATCATGTTCCAGGATATTATTATTATTCCCACCTTGAGCTCGAATCATTTATACGTATTTTTGTAGACACATACTAACGTTCAGTGCTAAGTTAGTACAAGCTGAATCATTATTTTCTACAATATTATTCTATGCGTTACGCGCGGTTGTACCTAGTTTACCTTTGTTGTAAATTTTCACAACTGCATTACTCAGGCATTCGGGTTTAACTTGGAAAAACCCAACCAGAGACAATGGACTTACCTATAGTTTGTTTGTTTGTCGGTCTGGGATCTCGTGTCCGCAGAACTCGTAAAAACATACTGTACACTTTGTCTAGGTGTTTGGACAATCCTATTCGTGCATCATGACATGAATAAGAAATATATTACGTGCTAAACTAGTTATTGTAATTTTTATCCATATCATCATTATAATTTTTGTGATTCTTTTCCTTTTTTTTTATAATATCCTTGGACATTTTGCACATTCCTGGGACATAGACATATAATATAGACAGAATCATTCAGACAATATGACAATATGTAGATAATTACACCCAGGCACAGGACAAACATGATATGTGAGCGATAATTATATGAAAATAAAATATTTTCTCGTCACATTATAATTTTTTATTACAAGAGGCTGGCAGATTTAGTTTGGAAACGTTGGGTCAAGGAGTATCTGCCAACATTGACAAAAAGGGGGAAGTGGTTCCGTACCGTCGAGCCTGTAAAGTTAGACGATGTTGTGATAGTTTGTGACGACCAACTACCTCGAAATGTGTGGCCGAAGGGGATCGTTACAGAATGTTACCCGGGCCGAGACGGACAAGTACGAGTTGTAGCCGTAAAGACTACAGCCGGAACCTACCGACGACCTTTAACTAAAATTTGCAGACTAGACGTACGACCTTCTTCTGACTGACTCGCACAATATAAGGTACTTGACTAAACTTATAAATCGTCCTATTGACTGAAGAACCTGACTTCGTACTAACCAGACTAGTCTGACGTGACTAATATGGTCTGACATTGAGAACTGCCGATTTGACAAGACATCGAGCAGATTTCTTAATCAGTTGCTCTGACATGAGCAGTCTGATCTGACCGGACACATTATGCGAGCAGGTTCTTTCTGACTTAACCCAACCTGATTGACTTAGGGTGACTTGGCTTGACCTAGACTGCCTTGCCCTGACCTGATCTGACTGGGAGTATTGAGTCTCAATACTGGAGGTGGGGATGTTACGGACTTTTTAGACCTGAAATGACGTTGGCCGCCTCAAGAACAGACTTGACATGACAGATAAAAAGGTTTGTAAAATATAGAAGAATGTACCAGTAGAAGGAAAAATATGGAATAAAAGACGACATGAATTTCTGTGGTTTTCTTTAACATGTGGGGATGTTACGGACTTTTTAGACCTGAAATGACGTTGGCCGCCTCAAGAAGAGACTTGACATGACAGATAAAAAGGTTTGTAAAATATAGAAGATTGTGACAGTAGAAGGAAAAATATGGAATAAAAGACGACATGAATTTCTGTGGTTTTCTTTAACATGATCTGACCGGACACATTATGCGAGCAGGTTCTTTCTGACTTAACCCAACCTGATTGACTTAGGGTGACTTGGCTTGACCTAGACTGCCTTGCCCTGACCTGATCTGACTGGGAGTATTGAGTCTCAATACTGGAGGTGGGGATGTTACGGACTTTTTAGACCTGAAATGACGTTGGCCGCCTCAAGAACAGACTTGACATGACAGATAAAAAGGTTTGTAAAATATAGAAGAATGTACCAGGAGAAGGAAAAATATGGAATAAAAGACGACATGAATTTTCTGTGGTTTTTATGGCGGGCGGGAATGCAGCTCGTCGTGGGAGAGCTTCTGTATCTGCTGCAGGACGGCGCGGTTGACGTGCTCGTGGTGCAGCGCGTCGCAAGAGCATCGCGGCTCCTCGGCGACGTTGTAGTTTGACTCAACGCTGTACAACCGTACAGCGTCGCGGATACTGAGCGGCTCGTTCGGATTGTTGCAACGGTCGCGCTTAGCGCCGCCGTTACACAACTCTTCGTTGCCAAATATGATCTGGTTGTTGGACGTCAGACTCAGATGCACTATGGTGTTCACGCCCGTGTTTTGCAATTTCACTTTAATTTCCTTTTCGACTATACTCATTTTTCGATCGGAACCAAACGAAGCATTCATACATTCCAATTGATCAGTCAGGGAATTTAGACTTTCCGCTAAGATGTTAGACACGTACTCGTCTATATTTATATTTTGGGCGTTCTTTTGGTTAAACAAGTGAGGAGGTCTCGCGAAAGGAGCGGGGCGATTGGATCCGTCGGTGTCAGACACAGGGAGCGAATCGTAGCTTAGAGTCTCGGATACGACGATTTCGAGCACATCATACGACGGTGGATCGATATGGAGTGGTCGGTCGTAAGAAAGCACGTTGTCGTCATCATTGTCGATACTGCCGGAGTGCTCACTAATGCGTTCGTCGATATGTGCGCTCACTGACAGCAGCCCGCGGTCAGCCTGCCCCTCCTGCGTAGTGGGGGGCGACGGCGCGTCCGACACGTCCGATGACCGCTCGTCGACGTATGCACTCTGACCGAACACCGAGGAGAGATCGCCACCCGAAACGGTCTCTTCCGCCGTCGTAGAGTTCAATTCAACGGTAGGCGACTCGGAAGAGCGGCGACGGTTTCTGTACTGTCCATCGTACGGTTTGGAACCATCGCTATCGGTGAAGACGTCCGTCGTAGTCTCGAGGTAGGATTCGGGCTCTCGTTGATGCGAGCGGTACATGGAGTCGGAGAGATCTACTCGCGTGGCGCGGTCGAAGCTGTTCCGCATAGCGGCGCGCAGCATTTCATCGCTGCCGCGCAGGTCGCGCGCAGAGTCCAGCCGCTGTCGCTTGGGGAACACCCAGCCCGGCGGCGAGCCGCGCGGCCCCTTAGTAATTTTATTGGCGGCTGAGTCACAGAGTGGCTGGTTTGGCAAGAAGTCATATGTGTCCTTGCAAATTTGGCGTATAACAACATCATCTTTACCCGTCTCTTGTAACCACTCTTTTATACTACCTCTGCTTCTACCACTAGTTGTACCATGTTTGCTATATTCTGCGTCAATCGCTGCAAGTTGGGCTTGGTATTCTATCTCAGCGACTCTCCTCTCAACCGCTCTAGCTTTCATTTTCATCTCTGCTTCCTGCGCAGCCAACTCTAATCGTGCGAGGTGACGGGCGTGCTGTGCCTCCACTGCGAGCTTTCTCGCAGTAACCGTCGCGGAAGAGCGGCTCGTGCTTGATGAAAAAGAACGGGTTCCGGAATGACTAGGTGTGGATGTCTCGCCTCCAGTACTAGTTTGAGGTACCTGATCATCCGTCGCTAGGTTACGTGAGGGGTTCACTTGCGTATCCTTAGGCGATTCTACCAACCGCGTTTGACTACGTGTTACAAACATTTTGCACTGGTTTTACTATTTAAAACAAATCGAAAGACCAATATGTGAGCGATAATTATATGAAAATAAAATATTTTCTCGTCACATTATAATTTTTTATTACATTTTGTTTTACATTTTTTTGTATCCTAGCAACCAAAAATCAACGACAATAAAAACTATGAAAAGACACAAAACGTAGTATAAAAGAGTATTTAATGGCAGTCGGCCACATCCTCCCCTTTTTATAATAAATTTTCTTAAGAGGTCGTCGCAACGTCCCCGCAATCCACCACTCTCGTAATACCATCTCTGCTAGGTCTTCTCGGGCATGTGGTCGGCGACGTTCACGTTCTCCTTATCGCATTCGCATTCGTTGTCCTTTATCTTGATAAAGAAGGTCTCTCCCTTGTCCCTGGGTGGCGAAGCGTCGTGCTCGCGCACGGTCTCGGGCAGTAGATCCAGCACGTCGATGGCGGAGCGCCCCACCGAACGCCGAAGCAGGAATCCAGCGGCGAGTTAGGGTCGTCGAGGCTGTCCACGAGATTGGTGCAGTCGGAACCGCCCAGGTCCGCGTCCTCTGAAGACGAGGTGTTGACCTCCATTGAGTCGGTATGTGGGAAGGCGGAGAAGCGCGGCATTACCGGGTTATCATCGACGTCGGGGAAGTAGTTGCCGGCGCCCACGCCGCCGATGAGTTCGGCGCGGCGCTCGGCCTCCAGGGCCGCTTCGTGGCTGTCGAGGAATACGTCCACGTTGGAGACCTCGACGTGCGTTATCTCGGGCAGCGCAGGCGGCGCCGCACGCGGGTCCGGCGGGCGGGAATGCAGCTCGTCGTGGGAGAGCTTCTGTATCTGCTGCAGGACGGCGCGGTTGACGTGCTCGTGGTGCAGCGCGTCGCAAGAGCATCGCGGCTCCTCGGCGACGTTGTAGTTTGACTCAACGCTGTACAACCGTACAGCGTCGCGGAAGAGCGGCTCGTGCTTGATGAAAAAGAACGGGTTCCGGAATGACTAGGTGTGGATGTCTCGCCTCCAGTACTAGTTTGAGGTACCTGATCATCCGTCGCTAGGTTACGTGAGGGGTTCACTTGCGTATCCTTAGGCGATTCTACCAACCGCGTTTGACTACGTGTTACAAACATTTTGCACTGGTTTTACTATTTAAAACAAATCGAAGGACCAATATGTGAGCGATAATTATATGAAAATAAAATATTTTCTCGTCACATTATAATTTTTTATTAGATTTTTGTTTTACATTTGTTTGTATCCTAGCAACCAAAAATCAACGACAATAAAAACTATGAAAAGACACAAAACGTAGTATAAAAGAGTATTTAATGGCAGTCGGCCACATCCTCCCCTTTTTATAATAAATTTTCTTAAGAGGTCGACCATTTGTTTGTATCCTAGCAACCAAAAATCAACGACAATAAAACTATGAAAAGACATAAAAGTATAAAAAAGTATTTAACGCCAGTCGGCCACATCCTCCCCTTTTTATAATAAGATGATTTTCTTAAGAGGTCGTCGCAATGTCCCCGCCATTAGTCCTTACATCCACCACACTCGTAATACCATCTCTGCCGGGACTTCTCGGGCATGTGGTCGGCATCCAGCACGTCGATGGCGGAGCGCCTCAGCAAACGCCGAAACAGGACGCCCCGTGGCGAGTTAGGGTCGTCGAGGCTGTCCACGAGACTGGTGCAGTCGGAACCGCTCAGGTCTGCGTCCTCTGAAGACGAGGTGTTGACCTCCATTGAGTCGGTATGTGGGAAGGCGGAGAAGCGCGGCACTACCGGGTTATAATCGACGTCGGGGAAGTAGTTGCCGGCGCCCACGCCGCCGATGAGTTCGGCGCGGCGCTCGGCCTCCAGGGCCGCTTCGTGGCTGTCAAGGAATACGGCCACGTTGGAGACCTCGACGTGCGTTATCTCGGGCAGCGCAAGCGGCGACGCACGCGGGTCCGGCGGGCGGGAATGCAGCTCGTCGTGGGAGAGCTTCTGTATCTGCTGCAGCACGGCGCGGTTGACGTGCTCGTGGTGCAGCGCGTCGCCAGAGCATCGCGGCTCCTCGGCGACGTTGTTGTTTGACTCAACGCTGTACGGTTCGTCGCGGATACTGAGCGACTCGTTCGGATTGTTGCAACGGTCGCGCTTAGCGCCGCCGTTACACAACTCTTCGTTGCCAAATATGATCTGTTTGTTGGACGTCAGACTCAGATGCACTATGGTGTTCACGCCCGTGTTTTGCAATTTCACTTTAATTTCCTTTTCGACTATACTCATTTTTCGATCGGAACCAAACGAAGCATTCATACATTCCAATTGATCAGTCAGGGAATTTAGACTTTCCGCTAAGATGTTAGACACGTACTCGTCTATATTTATATTTTGGGCGTTCTTTTGGTTAAACAAGTGAGGAGGTCTCGCGAAAGGAGCGGGGCGATTGGATCCGTCGGTGTCAGACACAGGGAGCGAATCGTAGCTTAGAGTCTCGGATACGACGATTTCGAGCACATCATACGACGGTGGATCGATATGGAGTGGTCGGTCGTAAGAAAGCACGTTGTCGTCATCATTGTCGATACTGCCGGAGTGCTCACTAATGCGTTCGTCGATATGTGCGCTCACTGACAGCAGCCCGCGGTCAGCCTGCCCCTCCTGCGTAGTGGGGGGCGACGGCGCGTCCGACACGTCCGATGACCGCTCGTCGACGTATGCACTCTGACCGAACACCGAGGAGAGATCGCCACCCGAAACGGTCTCTTCCGCCGTCGTAGAGTTCAATTCAACGGTAGGCGACTCGGAAGAGCGGCGACGGTTTCTGTACTGTCCATCGTACGGTTTGGAACCATCGCTATCGGTGAAGACGTCCGTCGTAGTCTCGAGGTAGGATTCGGGCTCTCGTTGATGCGAGCGGTACATGGAGTCGGAGAGATCTACTCGCGTGGCGCGGTCGAAGCTGTTCCGCATAGCGGCGCGCAGCATTTCATCGCTGCCGCGCAGGTCGCGCGCAGCGTCCAGCCGCTGTCGCTTGGGGAACACCCAGCCCGGCGGCGAGCCGCGCGGCCCCTTAGTAATTTTATTGGCGGCTGAGTCACAGAGTGGCTGGTTTGGCAAGAAGTCATATGTGTCCTTGCAAATTTGGCGTATAACAACATCATCTTTACCCGTCTCTTGTAACCACTCTTTTATACTACCTCTGCTTCTACCACTAGTTGTACCATGTTTGCTATATTCTGCGTCAATCGCTGCAAGTTGGGCTTGGTATTCTATCTCAGCGACTCTCCTCTCAACCGCTCTAGCTTTCATTTTCATCTCTGCTTCCTGCGCAGCCAACTCTAATCGTGCGAGGTGACGGGCGTGCTGTGCCTCCACTGCGAGCTTTCTCGCAGTAACCGTCGCGGAAGAGCGGCTCGTGCTTGATGAAATAGAACGGGTTCGGGAATGACTAGGCGTGGATGTCTCGCCTCCAGTACTAGTTTGAGGTACCTGATCATCCGTCGCTAGGTTACCTGAGGGGTTCACTTGCGTATCCTTATCCGATTCTACCAACCGCGTTTGACTACGTGTTACAACCATTGTGCACTGGTTTTACTATTTAAAACAAATCGAAGGACCAATATGTGAGCGATAATTATATGAAAATAAAATATTTTCTCGTCACATTATAATTTTTTATTAGATTTTTGTTTTACATTTGTTTGTATCCTAGCAACCAAAAATCAACGACAATAAAAACTATGAAAAGTCATAAAACGTTGTATAAGAGAAAAGAGTATTTAATGGCAGTCGGCCACATCCTCCCCTTTTTATAATAAGATGATTTTCTTAAGAGGTCGTCGCAACGTATGTGAGCGATAATTATATGAAAATAAAATATTTTCTCGTCACATTATATTTTTTTATTACATTTTTTTTACATTTGTTTATATCCTAGCAACCAAAAATCAACGACAATAAAAACTATGAAAAGACACAAAACGTAGTATAAAAGAGTATTTAATGGCAGTCGGCCACATCCTCCCCTTTTTATAATAAATTTTCTTAAGAGGTCGTCGCAACGTCCCCGCAATCCACCACTCTCGTAATACCATCTCTGCTAGGTCTTCTCGGGCATGTGGTCGGCGACGTTCACGTTCTCCTTATCGCATTCGCATTCGTTGTCCTTTATCTTGATAAAGAAGGTCTCTCCCTTGTCCCTGGGTGGCGAAGCGTCGTGCTCGCGCACGGTCTCGGGCAGTAGATCCAGCACGTCGATGGCGGAGCGCCCCACCGAACGCCGAAGCAGGAATCCAGCGGCGAGTTAGGGTCGTCGAGGCTGTCCACGAGATTGGTGCAGTCGGAACCGCCCAGGTAATTTTCGTTGCAACAATCCGAACGAGCCGCTCAGTATCCGCGACGCTGTACGGTTGTACAGCGTTGAGTCAAACTACAACGTCGCCGAGGAGCCGCGATGCTCTTGCGACGCGCTGCACCACGAGCACGTCAACCGCGCCGTCCTGCAGCAGATACAGAAGCTCTCCCACGATGAGCTGCATTCCCGCCCGCCGGACCCGCGTGCGGCGCCGCCTGCGCTGCCCGAGATAACGCACGTCGAGGTCTCCAACGTGGACGTATTCCTCGACAGCCACGAAGCGGCCCTGGAGGCCGAGCGCCGCGCCGAACTCATCGGCGGCGTGGGCGCCGGCAACTACTTCCCCGACGTCGATGATAACCCGGTAATGCCGCGCTTCTCCGCCTTCCCACATACCGACTCAATGGAGGTCAACACCTCGTCTTCAGAGGACGCGGACCTGGGCGGTTCCGACTGCACCAATCTCGTGGACTGCCTCGACGACCCTAACGCGCCGCTGGATTCCTGCTTCGGCGTTCGGTGGGGCGCTCCGCCATCGACGTGCTGGATCTACTGCCCGAGACCGTGCGCGAGCACGACGCTTCGCCACCCAGGGACAAGGGAGAGACCTTCTTTATCAAGATAAAGGACAACGAATGCGAATGCGATAAGGAGAACGTGAACGTCGCCGACCACATGCCCGAGAAGACCTAGCAGAGATGGTATTACGAGAGTGGTGGATTGCGGGGACGTTGCGACGACCTCTTAAGAAAATTTATTATAAAAAGGGGAGGATGTGGCCGACTGCCATTAAATACTCTTTTATACTACGTTTTGTGTCTTTTCATAGTTTTTATTGTCGTTGATTTTTGGTTGCTAGGATACAAAAAAATGTAAAACAAAATGTAATAAAAAATTATAATGTGACGAGAAAATATTTTATTTTCATATAATTATCGCTCACATAGGATTGATATGGAGTGGTCGGTCGTAAGAAAGCACGTTGTCGTCATCATTGTCGATACTGCCGGAGTGCTCACTAATGCGTTCGTCGATATGTGCGCTCACTGACAGCAGCCCGCGGTCAGCCTGCCCCTCCTGCGTAGTGGGGGGCGACGGCGCGTCCGACACGTCCGATGACCGCTCGTCGACGTATGCACTCTGACCGAACACCGAGGAGAGATCGCCACCCGAAACGGTCTCTTCCGCCGTCGTAGAGTTCAATTCAACGGTAGGCGACTCGGAAGAGCGGCGACGGTTTCTGTACTGTCCATCGTACGGTTTGGAACCATCGCTATCGGTGAAGACGTCCGTCGTAGTCTCGAGGTAGGATTCGGGCTCTCGTTGATGCGAGCGGTACATGGAGTCGGAGAGATCTACTCGCGTGGCGCGGTCGAAGCTGTTCCGCATAGCGGCGCGCAGCATTTCATCGCTGCCGCGCAGGTCGCGCGCAGCGTCCAGCCGCTGTCGCTTGGGGAACACCCAGCCCGGCGGCGAGCCGCGCGGCCCCTTAGTAATTTTATTGGCGGCTGAGTCACAGAGTGGCTGGTTTGGCAAGAAGTCATATGTGTCCTTGCAAATTTGGCGTATAACAACATCATCTTTACCCGTCTCTTGTAACCACTCTTTTATACTACCTCTGCTTCTACCACTAGTTGTACCATGTTTGCTATATTCTGCGTCAATCGCTGCAAGTTGGGCTTGGTATTCTATCTCAGCGACTCTCCTCTCAACCGCTCTAGCTTTCATTTTCATCTCTGCTTCCTGCGCAGCCAACTCTAATCGTGCGAGGTGACGGGCGTGCTGTGCCTCCACTGCGAGCTTTCTCGCAGTAACCGTCGCGGAAGAGCGGCTCGTGCTTGATGAAAAAGAACGGGTTCCGGAATGACTAGGTGTGGATGTCTCGCCTCCAGTACTAGTTTGAGGTACCTGATCATCCGTCGCTAGGTTACGTGAGGGGTTCACTTGCGTATCCTTAGGCGATTCTACCAACCGCGTTTGACTACGTGTTACAAACATTTTGCACTGGTTTTACTATTTAAAACAAATCGAAGGACCAATATGTGAGCGATAATTATATGAAAATAAAATATTTTCTCGTCACATTATAATTTTTTATTAGATTTTTGTTTTACATTTGTTTGTATCCTAGCAACCAAAAATCAACGACAATAAAAACTATGAAAAGACACAAAACGTAGTATAAAAGAGTATTTAATGGCAGTCGGCCACATCCTCCCCTTTTTATAATAAATTTTCTTAAGAGGTCGTCGCAACGTCCCCGCAATCCACCACTCTCGTAATACCATCTCTGCTAGGTCTTCTCGGGCATGTGGTCGGCGACGTTCACGTTCTCCTTATCGCATTCGCATTCGTTTTCCTTTATCTTGATAAAGAAGGTCTCTCCCTTGTCCCTGGGTGGCGAAGCGTCGTGCTCGCGCACGGTCTCGGGCAGTAGATCCAGCACGTCGATGGCGGAGCGCCCCACCGAACGCCGAAGCAGGAATCCAGCGGCGAGTTAGGGTCGTCGAGGCTGTCCACGAGATTGGTGCAGTCGGAACCGCCCAGGTCCGCGTCCTCTGAAGACGAGGTGTTGACCTCCATTGAGTCGGTATGTGGGAAGGCGGAGAAGCGCGGCATTACCGGGTTATCATCGACGTCGGGGAAGTAGTTGCCGGCGCCCACGCCGCCGATGAGTTCGGCGCGGCGCTCGGCCTCCAGGGCCGCTTCGTGGCTGTCGAGGAATACGTCCACGTTGGAGACCTCGACGTGCGTTATCTCGGGCAGCGCAGGCGGCGCCGCACGCGGGTCCGGCGGGCGGGAATGCAGCTCGTCGTGGGAGAGCTTCTGTATCTGCTGCAGGACGGCGCGGTTGACGTGCTCGTGGTGCAGCGCGTCGCAAGAGCATCGCGGCTCCTCGGCGACGTTGTAGTTTGACTCAACGCTGTACAACCGTACAGCGTCGCGGATACTGAGCGGCTCGTTCGGATTGTTGCAACGGTCGGGCTCAGCGCCGCCGTTACACAACTCTTCGTTGCCAAATATGATCTGGTTGTTGGACGTCGGACTCAGATGCACCATGGTGTTCACGCCCGTGTTTTGCAATTTCACTTTAATTTCCTTTTCGACTATACTCATTTTTCGATCGGAACCGATCGAAGCATTCATAAATTCCAATTGATCCGTTGGGGAATTTAGACTTTCCACTAAGATGTTAGACACGTAATCGTCCATATTTATATATTGGGCGTTCTTTTGGTTAAACATGTGAGGAGGTCTCGCGAAAGAAGCGGGGCGATTGGATCCGTCGGTGTTAGACACGGGGACCGAATCGTAGCTTAGAGTCTCGGATACGACGATTTCGAGCACATCATACGACGGTGGATCGATATGGAGTGGTCGGTCGTAAGAAAGCACGTTGTCGTCATCATTGTCGATACTGCCGGAGTGCTCACTAATGTGTTCGTCGATGTGTGCGCTCACCGATAGCAGCCCGCGGTCAGCCTGCACCTCCTGCGTAGTGGGGGGCGATGGCGCGTCCGACACGTCCGATGAGGGCTCGTCGACGTATGCACTCTGACCGAACACCGAGGAGAGATCGCCACCCGAAACGGTCTCTTCCGCCTTCGTAGATTTAAATGCAACGGTAGGCGACTCCGAAGAGCAGCGACGGTCTCTGTACGGCGGGGATGGATCTTTACCGCCTCCATCGTACGGTTTGGAACCATCGCTATCGGTGAAGACGTCCGTCGTAGTCTCGAGGTAGGATTCGGGCTCTCGTCGATGCGAGCGGTACGTGGAGTCGGAGAGATCTATTCGCGCGGCGCGGTCGAAGCTGTTCCGCATAGCGGCGCGCAGCATTTCATCGCTGCCGCGCAGGTCGCGCGCAGCGTCCAGCCGCTGTCGCTTGGGGGACGCCCAGCCCGGCGGCGAGCCGCGCGGCCCTTTAGTAATTTTGTTGGCGGCTGAGTCACAGAGTGGCTGGTTTGGCAAGAAGTCATTTGTACTCTTGCAAATTCGGCGTATAACAACATCATCTTTACCCGTCTCTTGTAACCACTCTTTTATACTACCTCTGCTCCTACCAATAGTTGTACCATATTTATATTCTGCGTCAATCGCTGCAAGTTGGGCTTGGTATTCTATCTCAGCGACTCGCCTCTCAAGCTCAACCGCTCTAGCTTTCATTTTCATCTCTGCTTCCTGCGCAGCCAACTCTAATCGTGCGAGGTGACGGGCGTGCTGTGCCTCCACTGCGAGCTTTCTCGCAGTAACCGTCGCGGAAGAGCGGCTCGTGCTTGATGAAATAGAACGGGTTCCGGAATGACTAGGTGTGGATGTCTCGCCTCCAGTACTAGTTTGAGGTACCTGATCATCCGTCGCTAGGTTACGTGAGGGGTTCACTTGCGTATCCTTAGGCGATTCTACCAACCGCGTTTGACTACGTGTTACAAACATTTTGCACTGGTTTTACTATTTAAAACAAATCGAAGGACCAATATGTGAGCGATAATTATATGAAAATAAAATATTTTCTCGTCACATTATAATTTTTTATTACATTTTGTTTTACATTTGTTTGTAACCTAGCAACCAAAAATCAACGACAATAAAAACTATGAAAAGACACAAAACGTAGTATAAAAGAGTATTTAATGGCAGTCGGCCACATCCTCCCCTTTTTATAATAAATTTTCTTAAGAGGTCGTCGCAACGTCCCCGCAATCCACCACTCTCGTAATACCATCTCTGCTAGGTCTTCTCGGGCATGTGGTCGGCGACGTTCACGTTCTCCTTATCGCATTCGCATTATGTATTATTATTATTATTGTGTATTATTATTATTATTAATTATAATTACTATATATGTATTATTATTTATTATTATTAATTAATTAATTTATTTATTAATTTATTTATTTATTAGTCTTATTTTTTCCATGTTCAGTCATTTACATTCATTTCACGTTATCCATGAATTTCTGTGGTTTTCTTTAACATGTGGCCCACGAGCCGTAATTTATACCAATCTATGAAGATATACAGTCCACGAAAAATATGTTGACACGCTCGAAGAGCAAAAGTGCGCCGCGCTTGGGTGACGACTTCGGCGATGACCAGACGGCACGGAAGCTCGACAAAGCTCCTGCCACGGGCTCGTCGAGGAGTAAGGAGGTGAATGCGACTCGATCTTTCATCTCCGTACTATCAAGAGCTCATACGAATGACCAAAGAATTGAAAACACGGATTACACGTGCCCATCAGGTAAGAAATACTCATCAAAAGAGAAAATAGTCCGAGAGGCGGAGGACAAAATAGCCGCATTTTCGAAAAATATTCTCGAAAAAGCCAGACGTGAACTTAGTGCTATGAGCTCTACGGCTAGTTCATTGAAATCTCTGCCATCTCTGCCTCGTTCTCGAGAGGAAAACGATTGCGAATTGACAACGGTTAACACACACGATATGAAAAAAATCATGGCTAGACAGACGGGTAATTTCAAAGATCTGCCAACATTCTCTGGTAGCCCCGACGAATGGACCCTGTTCTACTCACAATTCAAAACGACATCTAAGCTTTGTGGCTATACGAAAGAGGAGAACATAGCACGACTAGCTAGGTGCCTTCGAGGGGAGGCACGTGACGCAGTGTTCCCGCTTTTGGTTACTGCCTCGAACCTAGACCGTATTATTGATACGCTGAAGTTACGGTTTGGTCGACCTGAGCTTATAATTGATACCATGTTGAACAGAATTCATGCCATTAAGGACATACGTCAAGATGACACAAATAGCCTCATAAAATACGCGACGGAAGTACAAAATGTCGTAGCGGTCATGAAATCCAACAATCAAACCTACCATCTACGGAACCCGACACTTATACGAGACGTTTTGACGAAACTACCGCATACGCTAAAATTCCAATGGGGTTTAGACAAAATACGTGGTAAACAATCCCACCCGACTTTGGAAGATGTCGCTGATTGGCTGATTGAAGTAGCTAAGTCAGTAGCAGAATTTGCAGTGCAACCATCTCGTTTAACTGAAAAAACTGACAAGAATCCAAATCGGCAACCAAAGACCGTAGTCATGACGACCACACCTGTAAAAACCTGCCACAACTGTAAGGCAAATCACCACCTTTCGGCTTGCCCAAGTTTTCTACATCTCTCTGTAGACGAAAAATGGAAATACGTCACGGAGGCAAAACTTTGTTTTGCTTGTCTGTCCGGCAACCATCAGCTCAAACAATGTAAGTTAAAAGGCAGATGCAACAAGCCTGGATGTTTTCGGGTCCATCACCAAGTTCTACATGCTGAACCCAAGACTACGGCAATTATTCCAGCAAATATCACCCCTGAACGCAGTGACATTGCATTGATAAAAGACAACAAACCTGTTTACACTACTGCCGAAAGTCTAAATACAAGGCGAGTACTGCTTAAAGTTGTCTCAGTTATAGTCCGTGGCCAAAATGGCGAGTTCCAGACTTCGGCACTTCTAGATGAAGGGGCAGCAGTGAGCCTGATTGACGCTTCATTCGCTACGCGTGCTGGTCTCGACGGACCAAATCAGCCGCTTCATATCAGAGGAGCCCATGGAATGACGTCGGTAGACACGACATCGAAATTGGTGAGCTTCAAAGTACGTGGGACTTCGTGCAACGTTGCGTATGATATGTTTAATGTACATACTGTAAATAATTTAAACCTACCCGTAAACAATTATGACAATATTGTAAATAGACTTGACTTTCTGACGGAATATATTGACTTTGACATAGTGACGAAGGATCAAAAAGTCGACCTTTTGATCGGACAAGACCACATTGAGTTAATTATTACAAGACAGATTATACAAGGACCCAGAAAAGGACTTATACTATCGTTGACTAACTTAGGTTATACTCTACACGGTAATTTTTCAACTTCCGTTAAAAGGTTACCGCTTGAGACATCTGTACTACACCTTTGCTCTTGTGAGGAGCTTAATAACATTTATAAGACGACCTTTAGAACTGAAGATTTTGGAGTTAAGTTTACTTCTGACACACCTCGGTCTCGACAAGACATAAAAGCACTCGAAATCCTGAAAGATACTTCCAAGTACATAGGTAAACGCTGGCAAACCGGACTTCTGTGGCGTGCCGACATTGGACCGATGCCTGACAGTTACGCCCAGGCCTACTCCCGATTACAAGGTATTAAACTTAAAATGACGAAGTTTCCAGAGTTTGGTCGTAAGTATCATGAGAAGATTAATGATTATCTCACCAAAGGTTACGCCCGCAAGTTGACACCGGACGAGGCCAAGAACAGGAACGACCGGACGTGGTATTTACCACATTTTGCAGTTTTTAACCCCAACAAGCCAGATAAACTACGGTTTGTACTGGATGCAGCTGCAAAGTCTAACGGTAAGTCATTAAATGATTTTTTGTTAACTGGACCAGATTTAATGAACTCGCTAGCCGGTATGCTGTTACAATTTAGATGCCATAAATATGCTGTGATTGGTGACATTCGAGAGATGTTTCATCAAGTGGTTATAATGGAAAGAGATCGTTCAGGTCAACGTTTCTTATGGGAGAACGATGAGTATGAAATGAATGTAATGATCTTCGGTGCTATCTGCTCTCCAGCGTCAGCACAGTATATTAAGAACATTAACGCCGAAAGATTTCGAGACTCTCATCCCGAAGCAGTTAAAGCAATTGTAGATCACCATTACATGGATGATTTGATCATTTCTGTGGATACGATTGAGCAGGGAAAGAACTTGGCTAATGACGTCATCAATATCCATACACAGGGTGGTTTCACAATGGCTAGTTTTATGAGTAATTCTAGCGAGATTTTAAAAGTTTTACCTCGCGATAAACTAGCGCCAAGTGGTATTAAAATCATGACAGACGATAAAGAAGATTGCTTAGAACGTATTCTGGGTCTACGATGGGACCCCATTTATGACAATTTTCTGTTTAATCTTAATTTTACCAAGGTAAGTGAAGAACTTAAAACAGGTTCTAAAAGACCAACTAAAAGGGATGTTTTGAGGCTTATTATGTCAATATTCGACCCTTTGGGACTTATTTTATATATCATTATAAGAGGACGTATCATAATGCAGGATATATGGAAAGCTCAACTAGGATGGGATGACGAGGTGAGTGGAGAACACCACGATCGATGGTGTTTATGGCTAGATCACCTTAGACAAGCAGTTTCAATCCAGATTCCTAGATGGCTTCTGACAGAAGACTGTGATGTATCAAGACCAGTTGAAATTCATATATTTTGTGATGCAAGCACTAGGGCTTTTGCGTCCGTTGCGTACTTACGCGTTGAACAGAGTGATAAACGTTTTCATGTTTCATTGCTTATGTCAAGAGGGCGAGTCGCTCCTTTAAAGGTGCTAAGTGTGCCGAGACTTGAGTTACAAGGTGCCGTTTTAGGAGCACGCATGCTCCAATCAATACGACGGTACATTGATCCCAAAATTTCTCGAGTCTTTTTGTGGTCAGACTCTAAGACTATTTTAAGTTGGATCAGATCGGAAGTAGGAAGATTTAAGCCTTTTGTAGCGCACCGAGTTAGTGAAATTTTAGAACTTACTGAGCCTCAATGCTGGAAGTGGGTACCAACACACTTGAATCCTGCTGATCTTGCGACTAGAGAGGCTTCACCAATATCTGAAGTAAGTTCAATGTGGTTAGAAGGTCCAGAATTTCTTCATCACGATGAAGATACAGTTGAAATATCTCATGAGCCCGATCTTTACAACGACCCTGAAGTTAAGACCGTTCTACTAACTACTGCTACAGGTAATGTAACACTTCCTGATATCACGCGTTTTTCATCTTATTGGCGATTGGTACGCACTACAGCGTGGATTTTGCGATTTATAGCCAATCTACGATCGCCAGTTCGTCTATCAGGAGAACTACAGGCTGAGGAGACCAGATCAGCAGAGCTGTTTTTGTTGAAAGGCTGTCAAAAAAGGACATTTTCAGGTGAGATGCACACTCTTCAGACCACAAGTAATGTAGACAAAGATAGTAGGCTTTATAAACTTGTTCCATTTCTGGACTCTGACGGTTTAATACGCGCTCATAGCCGTATAAACTCTGCTACCGTTACTAGCTATGACACAAAAAATCCGATCATTTTATGCCCACGTGACTATTTTGTAAAGTTACTTATTCTACAATATCACAAAGATGCAGCTCATATAGGAAAAGAAAAGGTACTCAATGACTTAAGACAGAGATTTTGGTTGCTTCGTGGGCGTTCAGCTGTCAAGGCGGCGTGGCGAGAGTGTCAAACTTGTAAAAATAAACGGGCTGAACCGAATCCTCCCATAATGGGTCAAATCCCAGAATCACGCCTGACAGCTGTACGAGCCTTCGCGTATACCGGACTAGACTATTTTGGACCGATGACAGTGAAAGTAGGACGTAGACATGAGAAACGGTATGGTGCCTTATTTACATGCCTTACAGTTCGAGCAATTCACATTGAACTTGTCGATGATTTAACATCCGACAGCGCTATAATGGCTTTACGACGTTTTATCTCAAGACGTGGCACGCCACTTGAGCTTTGGTCTGACAATGCGACTACTTTTAAAGGTGCCGATAACGAATTACGTCGTTATGTCGAACGACTGGATCAAGATCGACTTCGCCAATTTTCGAGTGTTCGCCATGTTAATTGGAGAAACATTTGTCCCAACTCACCACATCAAGGTGGTTGTTGGGAGAGAATGGTTCGATCGGTGAAGACTGCCCTAAAATCGACATTAAAAGATCAGACACCGACACATCAAATTTTATTAACTGTTTTGACTGAAACTGAAATGTTTGTAAATAGCCGACCATTGACAGACGTTTCTATTGACCATGATGACGATCCACCACTAACACCAAATCATTTTATTTTTGGCGGTGTGACCGATTTTACGACTCAGACCTTAGACACTTTTAATAACACAGATTTACTCAGACGATCATGGCGACGATCTCAGAGACTGGCAGATTTAGTTTGGAAACGTTGGGTCAAGGAGTATCTACCAACATTGACAAAAAGGGGGAAGTGGTTCCGTACCGTCGAGCCTGTAAAGTTAGACGATGTTGTGATAGTTTGTGATGACCAACTACCCCGAAATGTGTGGCCGAAGGGGATCGTTACAGAATGTTACCCGGGCCGAGACGGACAAGTACGAGTTGTAGACGTAAAGACTACAGCCGGAACCTACCGACGACCTGTAACCAAAATTTGCAGACTAGACGTACGACCTTCTTCTGACTGACTCGCACAATATAAGGTACTTGACTAAACTTATAAATCGTCCTATTGACTGAAGAACCTGACTTCGTACTAACCAGACTAGTCTGACGTGACTAATATGGTCTGACATTGAGAACTGCCGATTTGACAAGACATCGAGCAGATTTCTTAATCAGTTGCTCTGACATGAGCAGTCTGATCTGACCGGACACATTATGCGAGCAGGTTCTTTCTGACTTAACCCAACCTGATTGACTTAGGGTGACTTGGCTTGACCTAGACTGCCTTGCCCTGACCTGATCTGACTGGGAGTATTGAGTCTCAATACTGGAGGTGGGGATGTTACGGACTTTTTAGACCTGAAATGACGTTGGCCGCCTCAAGAACAGACTTGACATGACAGATAAAAAGGTTTGTAAAATATAGAAGATTGTGACAGCGGAAGGAAAAATATGGAATAAAAGACGACATGAATTTCTGTGGTTTTCTTTAACATGTTGAAAATAAAATATTTTCTCGTCACATTATAATTTTTTATTAGATTTTTGTTTTACATTTGTTTGTATCCTAGCAACCAAAAATCAACGACAATAAAACTATGAAAAGACATAAAAGTATAAAAAAGTATTTAATGCCAGTCGGCCACATCCTCCCCTTTTTATAATAAGATGATTTTCTTAAGAGGTCGTCGCAATGTCCCCGCCATTAGTCCTTACATCCACCACACTCGTAATACCATCTCTGCTAGGTCTTCTCGGGCATGTGGTCGGCGACGTTCACGTTCTCCTTATCGCATTCGCATTCGTTGTCCTTTATCTTGATAAAGAAGGTCTCTCCCTTGTCCCTGGGTGGCGAAGCGTCGTGCTCGCGCACGGTCTCGGGCAGTAGATCCAGCACGTCGATGGCGGAGCGCCCCACCGAACGCCGAAGCAGGAATCCAGCGGCGAGTTAGGGTCGTCGAGGCTGTCCACGAGATTGGTGCAGTCGGAACCGCCCAGGTCCGCGTCCTCTGAAGACGAGGTGTTGACCTCCATTGAGTCGGTATGTGGTAAGGCGGAGAAGCGCGGCATTACCGGGTTATCATCGACGTCGGGGAAGTAGTTGCCGGCGCCCACGCCGCCGATGAGTTCGGCGCGGCGCTCGGCCTCCAGGGCCGCTTCGTGGCTGTCGAGGAATACGTCCACGTTGGAGACCTCGACGTGCGTTATCTCGGGCAGCGCAGGCGGCGCCGCACGCGGGTCCGGCGGGCGGGAATGCAGCTCGTCGTGGGAGAGCTTCTGTATCTGCTGCAGGACGGCGCGGTTGACGTGCTCGTGGTGCAGCGCGTCGCAAGAGCATCGCGGCTCCTCGGCGACGTTGTAGTTTGACTCAACGCTGTACAACCGTACAGCGTCGCGGATACTGAGCGGCTCGTTCGGATTGTTGCAACGGTCGCGCTTAGCGCCGCCGTTACACAACTCTTCGTTGCCAAATATGATCTGGTTGTTGGACGTCAGACTCAGATGCACTATGGTGTTCACGCCCGTGTTTTGCAATTTCACTTTAATTTCCTTTTCGACTATACTCATTTTTCGATCGGAACCAAACGAAGCATTCATACATTCCAATTGATCAGTCAGGGAATTTAGACTTTCCGCTAAGATGTTAGACACGTTCTCGTCTATATTTATATTTTGGGCGTTCTTTTGGTTAAACAAGTGAGGAGGTCTCGCGAAAGGAGCGGGGCGATTGGATCCGTCGGTGTCAGACACAGGGAGCGAATCGTAGCTTAGAGTCTCGGATACGACGATTTCGAGCACATCATACGACGGTGGATCGATATGGAGTGGTCGGTCGTAAGAAAGCACGTTGTCGTCATCATTGTCGATACTGCCGGAGTGCTCACTAATGCGTTCGTCGATATGTGCGCTCACTGACAGCAGCCCGCGGTCAGCCTGCCCCTCCTGCGTAGTGGGGGGCGACGGCGCGTCCGACACGTCCGATGACCGCTCGTCGACGTATGCACTCTGACCGAACACCGAGGAGAGATCGCCACCCGAAACGGTCTCTTCCGCCGTCGTAGAGTTCAATTCAACGGTAGGCGACTCGGAAGAGCGGCGACGGTTTCTGTACTGTCCATCGTACGGTTTGGAACCATCGCTATCGGTGAAGACGTCCGTCGTAGTCTCGAGGTAGGATTCGGGCTCTCGTTGATGCGAGCGGTACATGGAGTCGGAGAGATCTACTCGCGTGGCGCGGTCGAAGCTGTTCCGCATAGCGGCGCGCAGCATTTCATCGCTGCCGCGCAGGTCGCGCGCAGCGTCCAGCCGCTGTCGCTTGGGGAACACCCAGCCCGGCGGCGAGCCGCGCGGCCCCTTAGTAATTTTATTGGCGGCTGAGTCACAGAGTGGCTGGTTTGGCAAGAAGTCATATGTGTCCTTGCAAATTTGGCGTATAACAACATCATCTTTACCCGTCTCTTGTAACCACTCTTTTATACTACCTCTGCTTCTACCACTAGTTGTACCATGTTTGCTATATTCTGCGTCAATCGCTGCAAGTTGGGCTTGGTATTCTATCTCAGCGACTCTCCTCTCAACCGCTCTAGCTTTCATTTTCATCTCTGCTTCCTGCGCAGCCAACTCTAATCGTGCGAGGTGACGGGCGTGCTGTGCCTCCACTGCGAGCTTTCTCGCAGTAACCGTCGCGGAAGAGCGGCTCGTGCTTGATGAAAAAGAACGGGTTCCGGAATGACTAGGTGTGGATGTCTCGCCTCCAGTACTAGTTTGAGGTACCTGATCATCCGTCGCTAGGTTACGTGAGGGGTTCACTTGCGTATCCTTAGGCGATTCTACCAACCGCGTTTGACTACGTGTTACAAACATTTTGCACTGGTTTTACTATTTAAAACAAATCGAAGGACCAATATGTGAGCGATAATTATATGAAAATAAAATATTTTCTCGTCACATTATAATTTTTTATTAGATTTTTGTTTTACATTTGTTTGTATCCTAGCAACCAAAAATCAACGACAATAAAAACTATGAAAAGTCATAAAACGTTGTATAAGAGAAAAGAGTATTTAATGGCAGTCGGCCACATCCTCCCCTTTTTATAATAAGATGATTTTCTTAAGAGGTCGTCGCAACGTCCCCGCCATAGTCCTTACATCCACCACTCTCGTAATACCATCTCTGCCGGGATATGTAGCAGTTATTACGCCTCGTGGCCAGGTTCCCCTAGGCAAATCTCCGTCGGCTATGAGTACAGGATCTCCAATGTTGACCGGACTCGACACGCCTCGAACACGTCGTGGGGCCAAAGTCGGCAAGTATTCTAAAACCCACCTTCGCCAAAAGTGATCGGCTAATCGTACTGCTTTTCGCCACCCACTTCTGCTGCACAGGTCAGAATCGGTAAGTTTGGCTGGCAATGGACGACCAGATGATGAACCGAGCAGAAAATGTGTCGGTGTCAGGGCTTCTGGGTCAGTTGGGTCAGACGAGACGTGAGTAATGGGCCGCGCGTTGACTAATGCCTCTGCCTCGGGCAAAAGCGTCGCGAGGACTTCATCAGTTGGGGTGCGTTCTCGAAGTGTTACTCGTAGAGCTGTCTTCACACTTTTCACTAATCGTTCCCATGCTCCTCCCATGAACGGAGCTGAAGGTGGAATGAAAACCCACTCAATTTTTATATTTGAGGCGTAGTCTGTAACTGCTTGACCATAAAGCGCACGCAGTTGCCGGTTCGCGCCGACAAAGGCCGTTCCGTTGTCAGAAAATATTTGGCTTGGCGTACCTCTTCGTGATATAAAACGGCGTATGCACATTATAGCCGCATCAGCTGACAGGCTGTGTACCATTTCAAGGTGTACAGCCCTGGTAGTTAAGCATGTAAACAGAGCAATCCATCGTTTTTCTTGTTTACGACGCACCTTCACTTGTAACGGGCCAAAGTAGTCGACTCCAACAAATGTAAAAGGTCGTTTGTGATGCGAGAGCCGAGCTTCAGGCAAATCGCCCATAGGTGGTTGTAACGGCTTTCCGCGTAGCAACTTACATTTTTGGCAGTTATATACGATCGATCTGACTGTATTTCTCAGACTCAATATCCAATATTCTTGCCGAAGTTCATTTATCACGGTCTCCGTGTTAGCATGTGCGAATTTCTCATGGAAATGACTGACAAGTAGGCGCACGGCTTGGTCTTTTCCGTCTAGTAAGATTGGATGTTTGGTATGTTGTTGAATGTTTTTGACAGCGCTTATACGTCCTTGCAGATACATCAATCCATCTTTGTTTATAGATGGGGACAGGCCCACGAGACGACTTTTAGGTGAAATGGGGAGTCTTCGCAGGAGGCATTGTAATTCTTTATCGAATGTATTCTTTTGACTTTGGCGTAGGATGTGGACTTGCGCGATTTCTAGGGCTTGCGCATTTAACGGCCTTAAATGCATCTGGGAATTTTCAGATAAATTGCTGTGTTGGGAAAGAACAAAATTATGTGAAATCCCCTTAACCCTTACAATGCATGTAGCAATGAACTGGTGAGCTCTAGCAGTTGCCCTTAGAAACCTTAGCCAAGAACTAAAATGAGTTAAATCTGCAACTACTGGTACGGGCAACTCGCTTATGTCATTGTAGTTACAAATAACGTTGCTAATTAAGTGATGGTGGTGCTGATGAAGTGGATTTTGAACTTGCCAAATCTATATTACAAGCTGATGATTTTATTTCTACTTGCGCCAATGGATCAATGGATACACTACCTACTGGATTAGCTGGCCAATCACTAGAAGCTCGGAGTAAGAATTCAGGACCTGATATCCAGCGTGACTCAACCGTTAAAGTGCAGCTTTTAATGCGTGTAGCGTCATCGGCCACGTTAAGATCCGTGGGAACCCAACGCCATTCAGAAACATCACTGTTTTCCAAAATTTCACCTACTCTGTTGGCTACAAATGGCTTAAATTTTCGTCCATCACTGCGCAGCCAACCCAACACAGTCATTGAGTCGCACCAGAAGTAGCGACGGTTTGGTTTGACATGGTGAGCCTCGCAAATAAATGAGGCTAAACGAGTAGCTATCAAGGCGGCCTGCAATTCAAGGCGCGGTATAGAAATAGGTTTTAATGGAGATACACGTGTCTTGCTTGCAATTAGAGAAAGCTGCGTCTCACCTAAAGCACCCACAAATCGCCAATACGCGACTGCTACATACGCTTGTTCACTCGCGTCACAAAAAACGTGTAACTCCCTTTCTTCAACAACGATATTATTTAAATTATACCACCGAGGTAATCGTAAGTCTGAAATTGACTTCAAACTGTTATACCACTCGTGCCACACTTTGCGGTCGTCTTCACATAGCTCATCATCCCACTCCAAACCCTTTCGCCACAGATTTTGAAAAAGAATTCTACCTTTAATTACAATCGGTGATAGGATTCCTAAAGGGTCATAAATACGCATGACTTGTGTTAAAGATTGCCGTTTAGTTACAGGAGCCCATGACTCGCCTATTAAGCCGGAGTTGAATTTCAAATGATCGTGAATGGGTTGCCAAATGAGACCTAAAGTGCGAGCCACAGAGTACTTACATAAATCCACGCCATCTACTTTGTTACTAAATATATCGGACAACAGTTCATCTGGCAACATTGCTAAAGCAGCTGGCTCGTTAGACATCCAGCCACGCATTTCAAATCCGCCGCACTTATGTATAGTCTCTACCTCAGCAGCCAGACGCGCTGCTGTCTCCACAGTATCAACGCTGCTGATAAAGTCATCCATGTAAGTATTGTTTTTGATAACGTCCACGGTCTCGGGAAACTCGTCTTGAAGTTAGTATATATAATAATAATTAGTAATTATAATTTATATACATATATTAGGTCTTTACCTATGAAATTGCCGTTCTGCAGTACTGGCCATTTCAAATCAAAATAATTTTTGTTTGGCTAAGAATTCTAATTTCAAATTAATTTTATTTTAAAAACATGGATTCTTTTTTCCAAAAGTAGTCATTTCTTTATTGATTAGTGTTACATTTTCATCGCATTTCAATCTTTTTCGTCATCATGGATACGTTAAAAATTCGAGTAATTATGGAATATGAGTACCGTCGTGGCAGCAACGCGGCACAAGCGGCACGCAACATCAACGACGTTTACGGAGCTAACACTACAAACCAACGCACCACCTGTTATTGGTTTGCTCGCTTCCGTTCTGGAAATTTCGACCTGAAAAATGAACCTCGCGGTCGTCCGAAGACTTTGGTCGACAATGACGAATTAAAGGCGGTTGTGGAAGCTGATGATACACAATCTACGGCTGAATTAGCAGCAGCTTTCGACGTTAGCGTCAAAACAATATTGCTCCATTTGCGTCAAATTGGCAAGGTAAAAAAGCTTGACAAATGGGTGCCCCACGAACTCAATGATCGCCAGCGCGAAGTACGCGTCGAGACGTGCCTTGCACTGCTCAACAGACACACAAATGAAGGAATTTTGAACCGCATTGTTACCTGCGATGAAAAATGGATTCTGTTTGATAACCGCAAGCGCTCAGCAAGTTGGTTGGATCCTGGTTCAGCACCTAAACAATGCCCTAAACGAAAACTTACCCCTAGAAAAGTGATGGTCACTGTTTGGTGGTCTAGCGCCGGTGTGATTCATCACAGCTTCTTACCAAACGGGGTGAGCATTACTGCAGATGTGTACTGTGAAGAACTGAGCACAATGATGGAGAAGCTGGCGCATCTCCAACCAGCATTGGTCAATCGCTCGTCTCCGCTGCTCCTGCACGACAACGCGCGACCTCATACTGCACAGCAGACGGTCTCCAAGTTGCAAGAACTGGGGTTGGAAGCTCTCCGTCATCCGCCCTACTCACCAGACCTTGCGCCTACAGACTACTACTTTTTCCAGAATTTGGATAACTTCTTGGCGGGAAAAAAATTCAATACCCGAGAGGCAGTACAAAATGCCTTTGAAGAATTTGTTGCCTCCCGTCCAGCTGATTTCTTTAAGAAGGGCATCAATAAACTGCCACTGCGATGGCAAAGATGCATTGATTGCATGGGTGATTACTTCGATTAATACAAATAAAAAAATTCATGAAAAAAATTCGTTTAAATTTTTTCATACAAAACGGCAATTTCATAGGTAAAGACCTATTATAATAATACATATATATTATTATTATATATAGTATATATAATAATATTTATATTATATTTTTCTTATTAATTATATTTAAATTTATTTATTAGTTCAATCCATAAATTTAAATTTATTATAAAAAGGGGAGGATGTGGCCGACTGCCATTAAATACTCTTTTATACTACGTTTTGTGTCTTTTCATAGTTTTTATTGTCGTTGATTTTTGGTTGCTAGGTTACAAACAAATGTAAAACAAAATGTAATAAAAAATTATAATGTGACGAGAAAATATTTTATTTTCATATAATTATCGCTCACATATTGGTCCTTCGATTTGTTTTAAATAGTAAAACCAGTGCAAAATGTTTGTAACACGTAGTCAAACGCGGTTGGTAGAAACGCCTAAGGATACGCAAGTGAACCCCTCACGTAACCTAGCGACGGATGATCAGGTACCTCAAACTAGTACTGGAGGCGAGACATCCACGCCTAGTCATTCCGGAACCCGTTCTATTTCATCAAGCACAAGCCGCTCTTCCGCGAGGGTTACTGCGAGAAAGCTCGCAGTGGAGGCACAGCACGCCCGTCAGCTCGCACGATTAGAGTTGGCTGCGCTGGAAGCAGAGATGAAAATGAAAGCTAGAGCGGTTGAGCTTGAGAGGGGAGTCGCTGAGTTAGAATACCAAGCCCAACTTGCAGCGATTGACGCTGAATATAAATATGGTACAACTATTGGTAGGAGCAGAGGTAGCATAAAAGAGTGGTTACAAGAGACGGATAAAGATGATGTTGATATACGCCAAATTTGCAAGAATACAAATGACTTCTTGCCAAACCAGCCACTCTGTGACTCAGCCGCCAACAAAATTACTAAGGGGCCGCGCGGCTCGCCGCCGGGCTGGGCGTCCCCCAAGCGACAGCGGCTGGACGCTGCGCGCGACCTGCGCGGCAGCGATGAAATGCTGCGCGCCGCTATGCGGAACAGCTTCGACCGCGCCGCGCGAATAGATCTCTCCGACTCCACGTACCGCTCGCATCGACGAGAGCCCGAATCCTACCTCGAGACTACGACGGACGTCTTCACCGATAGCGATGGTTCCAAACCGTACGATGGAGGCGGTAGAGATCCATCCCCGCCGTACAGAAACCGTCGCCGCTCTTCCGAGTCGCCTACTGTTGAATTGAAATCTACGACGGCGGAAGAGACCGTTTCGGGTGGCGATCTCTTGTCGGTGTACAGTCAGAGTGCATACGTCGACGAGCGCTCATCGGACGTGTCGGACGCGCCGTCGCCCGCCACTACGCAGGAGGTGCAGGCTGACCGGGGGCTGCTGTCGGTGAGCGCACACATCGACGGACGCATTAGTGAGCACTCCGGCAGTATCGACAATGATGACGACAACGTGCTTTCTTACGACCGACCACTCCATATCGATCCACCGTCGTATGATGTGCTCGAAATTGTCGTATCCGAGACTCTAAGCTACGATTCGGTCCCCGTGTCTGACACCGACGGATCCAATCGCCCCGCTACTTTCGCGAGACCTCCTCACTTGTTTAACCAAAAGAACGCCCAAAATATAAATATAGACGAGTACGTGTCTAACATCTTAGTGGAAAGTCTAAATTCCCTGACGGATCAATTGGAATGTATGAGTATAGTCGAAAAGGAAATTAAAGTGAAATTGCATAACACGGGCGTGAACACCATAGTGCATCTGAGTCCGACGTCCAACAACCAGATCATATTTGGCAACGAAGAGTTGTGTAACGGCGGCGCTGAGCGCGACCGTTGCAACAATCCGAACGAGCCGCTCAGTATCCGCGACGAACTGTACAGCGTTGAGTCAAACAACAACGTCGCTGAGGAGCCGCGATGCTCTTGCGACGCGCTGCACCACGAGCACGTCAACCGCGCCGTGCTGCAGCAGATACAGAAGCTCTCCCACGACGAGCTGCATTCCCGCCCGTCGGATCAGCGTGCGGCGCCGCCTGCGCTGCCCGAGATAACGCACGTCGAGGTCTCCAACGTGGACGTATTCCTCGACAGCCACAAAGCGGCCCTGGAGGCCGAGCGCCGCGCCGAACTCATCGGCGGCGTGGGGGCCGGCAACTACTTCCCTGACGTCGATGATAACCCGGTAGTGCCGCGCTTCTCCGCCTTCCCACATACCGACTCAATGGAGGTCAACACCTGGTCTTCAGAGGACGCTGACCTGGGTGGTTCCGACTGCACCAGTCTCGTGGACAGCCTCGATGACCGTAACTCGCCGCGAGTCGTCCTGCTTCGGCGTTCGCTGGGGCGCTCCGCCGTCGATGTGCTGGATCTACTGCCCGAGACCGTGCGCGAGTACGACGCTTCGCAACCCAGGGACAAGGGAGAGGCCTTTTTATCAAGATAAAGGACAACGAATGCGAATGCGATAAGGAGAACGTGAACATCGCCGACCACATGCCCGAGAAGACCCAGCAGAGATGGTATTACGAGAGTGGTGGATGTCAGGACTATGGCGGGGACGTTGCGACGACCTCTTAAGATAATAGTCTTATTATAAAAAGGGGAGGATGTGGCCGACTGCCATTAAATACTCTTTTCTCTTATACAACGTTTTATGACTTTTCATAGTTTTTACTGTCGTTGATTTTTGGTTGCTAGGATACAAACAAATGTAAAACAAAAATCTAATAAAAAATTATAATGTGACGAGAAAATATTTTATTTTCATATAATTATCGCTCACAATAATATTAGTGTGATTAATGTCACCGATTTTAGTACAAAGAAAATGATGTTGTGCGCACATTCAACTTATCCAATGTCATCACATGTGCATCACACGTGACGTGAAGTCAGTCAGTACTCATTGTATTGAATAAACTTAGCTCATACTTGGATTTTCCCATAAGTATAAAGCTTTAGATGAGTATGTTGTACGTGAGAACTTAATTGTAGTAGACCTGTTGCATAGTTCCAATTCCTTGAATTTACACGTGGATATGCAAAATATTTCAATTTCGGTAAAGCTTTGTAGAAAAAATTTAATTGATTGATGAATTGAGGGACAGCTTAGTTTCTATCCCTCCGAAGTTTTGGAACGAAGTTCCTTATCGCGCGTTGTGAAAGGGGGCTAGACGGAAAAAAATCTTACGAAAAGTGGTCACGACACTTTTTGCAGCTGTGCGGCGTGCGCATGTTTCTCTGTCTGTTTCTCTCTCTTATAGAAAGCAAGCCAGATATTTTCATTTCTATTTCGCATTGAACAGTGTGGTGTCGCGACGATTATTTTTGTTGGGTGTATACAGGTTTTTTGTACATAATAAATAATAAGAAATAACTTCATTCCATCCGGGTGTCCCTTGACACCTCTCAAGTTTTTTTTATAATATAAAGTTGTATAATATGCTTATGGTACTAGCTGATGATAAGGGATTATAGTAGCCATGTTGCTTACACCATGCATAGTATCCTACTCATCATGTCAGTCAAAGTACGTCCACTGCTGGGTAAATGCCTCCCCAAAGAATGGGGGGATACGCCATAGACACTTCGATTGGCAGACGGGTTGGCGATCGCTGAAAAACGCTGCTGCCCGTTCTCTGGTAGGTATTCCCTCGGTCGAATTCTACGCCCCCCACGGGATGAGATGGGGTAATCACCCCATCTCATCCCGTGGGAGTAGGATTGCTGTGTGGTGACGGCATAGAATATAATCATATTCTATGCCGTCATCACACAGCAATCCTACTCCCACCCACTATATTAATAGTATATTAATATTATGATATGTCCCGGATATGTATTTATTTGAAAACCTATTAATAGGTCCGATCCACCGAAGAAAAATTTAGGGAAGTATCCTTCGCTCACTATGGGCCTTATTAGAAGCCTCAAGGTCACCCAAAGAGCAATGGAGAGGGCTATGCTCGGAGTTTCCCTGCGGGATCGAATCAGAAATGTCGAAATCCGCAGGCGAACCAAAGTCACCGACATAGCCCGAAGAATTGCAAAACTGAAGTGGCCGTGGGCGAGGCACATAGCTCGTAGAACCGATGGCCGTTGGGGCAGAAAGGTTCTTGAGTGGCGACCACGAACCGGAAGACGCAGCGTGGGCAGGCCTCCTACAAGATCGACCGATGATATTGTGCGAGTCGCTGGAAACTGGTGGATGCGAATAGCGCAAGACCGGCAATTGTGGAGATATTTGGGGGAGGCCTTTGTCCAGCAGTGGACGTCTTTCGGCTGATATGATGATAATGATGATCCTTCTGAACATAATGTTCCATGGCTAACCTGGACTTCAGGAGCACTCTTCACAGAGTACAGATCTAAAGAAAACGTGCAAATGAGGTTGCATTTCGACATCAGAAAACATCTGAAAATGTGTTCCCTGAAACTATGACCCCCATATATCTCAATATCCATCTAGTCTGGTCTCCTACTCTCTCCAGGAATTGTATGAGGATTGAACTATTTATTTATGGACCTCCAACAGAGGATACAAACAATACAATATCGTTCATTAAAAAGGAACAGGTTTTTACATTGTGTGCTCCTCCAATTATAGGAACCCACAGCATGCACTATTTAATAACTGCGAGAACTGTTTTAATATAATATATAATATTAATTGGTTTTATCGTAGGATCGGTAATAACTCACAGATTGCATAATTAAAATATTATTTTATCTTGCGACGACACTGTGGCGTAGTTAGATTTTGATTTAAAAAATAAACGCCTTCACCACTTAGGGAGTGTAAAAAAAAACATTAAAATATTGATCGTTTAATAATCAATTGAGGTTTATAATTATAACTAGCTGTGCCCCGCGGTTTTACCCGCGTTAAACTTTATAAATTATCACAGCCCCGTAGGTGATAGCGTGATAATTTATGGCCTATATGTTGACCCGACTTCTGAGTAATATTCATGCAAAATTTTAAGTAAATCCATGCAGTATTTTTTGAGTTTAGCCCGGACATACATACAGAAAAACAGAAAAAAATTCTAAAAACTATGTTTTTTGGCTTCGATATCGATTGTAGATGACGCCCCAAGTATCCTTTTAAAAAAATATTCAATGTACAGTTCTGACTTTCCTACGATTTTATTATATGTATAGATACTGATATATAAATTGTAATATAATTCAGGTAAATAACTCAATTATGTTAAGGTGTAAGCCAAGATTTGCTAGTGAGGATGTGGCGTTCTACCCGCAGACAAGCCGCGTTGGTTAAGCGTCTCGGATTTGACGTTCGTCTTGAAGAGTTTAACTCCGTGCTGTTTCGTGGAAATAAACTACTATATATACTTTACCTTAATTAAATTAAAGTAACTTAAATGATCTAATAAATTAACTAACTAATAATAAAGAAGATAGAAGTTCTCTGTATCTTCGTAGGACTGGAATTAGATGACAAAATTAAGGGCTTTTAATACAAATATGTGTACCTCCGTGTACCTTACACAACTAATACAATATGCTTAAATAGTTTATTTATGAATACAACTTTAGTGACTAACGTGCTTATCATGTACAAGCAATGTGACATTCCCTTCGAACTACACGTCATTAGTTCTCGTTATTACTCATGTCCTGGAAGGTTCTGTATCGTCGTGACTGTATTCCCACGCTGAACTGACTAAAGTAATAAACAAATATTTCTTCCACATTTAAAAATAACATTAGTAACATGGGCAAATATTAAAGGCCCTATCAAGTGAGTCTATTTGACTAGCTATGCCCCGCGGTTTTACATGCGCTATACTTTATAAATTGTAGCCTGTGTGTTAATCCAGGGTGTCAGCTACTCTGGGACCGCTGGTGTTTGGAGGAGGGAACGAGTGGAGTTCTTTTCCTCCGAGCGCCAGCGGTCCCGGGAAGAGGTAACCTGCTGTATAGCTTAGGTAACACGCTTGTGCGTATTGGGGAGTGGAGGGAGGCAATCAGGAGTCTCGCGGACGCTCAGTGTATAGTTTAGACGTGAAGAAATAACAAACATGCACACTCACACAGTGTCACACTCACAAACTTTCGCTTTTATTATATTATGAGAAAAACTTACTATATTACTAATAGTTATGAGAAAAACTTGCATGTGTTTAAGCGCTTTTGCCATACTTACTATTGGTAGTAAGTATGGCAAAAGCGCTTAAACACATGCAAGTTTTTCTTTGTTGTTACAAGATCTGAATATTGGTTATATTGTATTGATATTGGTTGCAAGCTATTTAACATAACAAATAGCTTGCAACCAATATCTGGAGTAATCTTAAGTCACTTACTCTCTCGCTCAGCAAAGCGACTGGTAACAAGGTGTTAATTGATAATTTAAGTAAAGTAGGGTACTTATGCTATGGCTGATTGGTACCCCATCTCATCCCGTAGGGGGCGGAGAAGTCTTCTCAAGGGAATATCTATCAGGGAACGGGCAGCATCGTCTCTCTATGCACTATGACCATCATACTACGATCGCTAACCCGTCAGCCAAGCGTGGCGATTATGACACATCCCTCCAACTGATGGCCACAACTCCATTGTGGAAATCTTTTGGAGAGGCCTTTGTCCAGCATTAGACGTCATTCGGCTGACATGATGTACTTATAAGATCGGTAATAACTCACAGATTGCATAATTAAAATATTTTAACGAGCATTATTTTGCGACGACACTGCGGCGTAGTTAGATTTTGATTTAAAAAATAATCGCCTTCACCACTTAGGCAGTGTAAAAAAAAAATATGCGTCGGCTATATTGGTTTTAAGCACTAATCTTGCAAAATTGGTCCTGGCTTTGGATGAGGTTCTGACTGATGTTTCCTAGCGGTACTTGTTCTCTGGTACCCAAGCTAGGTAATCAGGAATGGATTTTGTGGATCAATCCCTTTCTCAGGCTGCGAGACCATATGTTTTTGTTAATGTTGCGTTTATTGTTATTCACTACGTCATCGGAAAGTAGAGGCGAACGGAAGATCAAGCCTTGACGTAGCCTCGAAGACTTTCACTGCTTCATTGGACGATTGGAAATTTGATGGTACCTATATTGTAAATGCAATTTTAATATTATGTTAGGAAGGAATATTATGTTATAGAAGAGCGGAGTGTCAAATACAAATCACAGCTCATATTTTAGTATATATATATATAATATGACGACACTGTGTCCGAGCGGTGCCTTAGCGCCCGGGAGCGTGGGTCTCATGCTAAATAATATAGGCGTAAAAACATGAATTTTTCGGGGTCTTGTTGGATAAAGGACAATCCTCCGTGCATCAGAGAGTACGTTGGTCTCAATGGTCATGTGAACGTCTATGACGATCGTTTGTAGATATTTATCAGGCAGACACCTGATTAAATCTTTTTAGTTATTCATTCCTTACGTTTTGAGATCAGATGGCAATCGGAATAATTCTGGTTGCTAGCGTGTAGCCTGGGAGCTGACCCCCAAGAAATGGGAATAGGTGAGGTAGAAAACATATATAACATTCCTAAACGAGAAAATCACTTAAGTAATCGACCAGTCGATTTTCTTTCAGAGCTTATGTTGGGTAAAAATACGGATTGGCCATTCAAATCCAAGAAAGCCCTTAAAAGTCGGCGATCGGTTTGATCTTCTTGACTTGTGGAGAGACGTGACTGCACTCGTCATGCGTCCTTTACCGCAAATCACGGGGGTCGTTCAAATAAATTGTTTTTCCGCCATAGATCCTCTCGCCAGAAGTGAAATTTTCATCCATATTACCTCGAAGAATGGTTGCCTACCAATGCAGCAATGTTTTACCGCGCAAGAGGTCGAGTACTCTATGGAATCAATTAACTGCGGAGGTATTTCCGATCCGGTATAACATGGCAACATTCAAGAAGCGAGTTTATTCCCTTCTTAAAAACCAGCGACACGGTGCGGTGTTGCGAGTGTCCTTCAGCGGGTGAGTACTTACCATCAGGTGACCGGCTTGCTCGTTCGCCTTGGCTTTTGATAAAAAAATACTGTTGCTAATAATATGAGCGGCACCATCTTTAAGCCACACCCATATACGAGTATGAGTGTAGGTAAACAAAATCATATCGCGTACAACACTGTGTTAACAACCAGTTAATATGTAGGCGTCAACGAGAAGTGGGGGGTTTGAGTGGCCTGTTAGTCTAGAGTCTATTCGTTAGTGACTCTGACTAGTAAGCCAGAGGTCGTGGATTCTATCCTCACCAGTGCAAATCTTTATGGGTTTTGTGTCTTGGTGTAGCTTTCTATAAGTCTCACAAATAGTTATTCTGTCTAGTGTGAATTGAACCCGGGACCAGGGGGTGCCTAAATTGTTAGCGTGGCGACTACCTTAACCACGACGCCACACAAGCACTCAAAAAGAGATTCGATGTTTTACTTTCTTCAAAAAAAACATCGAGAGTAAACCTGCACGCCTTAGACTTCTCCAAAATGTTCTTGATGGCATGTAAAGTCTTCAAAACCTGCACTTAGTCAGTGTAGTGTACTAAGGCCTTTACCTTTTCATTGTGAGAAAATCAGGGCAAGGGCTTCCTTGCCCTGCAGTGGGAAATTAATAATTAGTGGTAATATTGTTTTCATTAGGAAACACTTTCGAGGTGGTCACATTCATCTTGTTGAATCTCTTTCATCAGCTATCCTTTTTCTTTCGTTCTAGCATTAACTAGAACATTCTCAAAATGTTACAATAAACAC
This sequence comes from Pseudoips prasinana, assembly GCA_951640165.1. Classification (NCBI taxonomy): domain Eukaryota; kingdom Metazoa; phylum Arthropoda; class Insecta; order Lepidoptera; family Nolidae; genus Pseudoips; species Pseudoips prasinana. Next base: position 35,907,981 of record OX621237.1, on the reverse strand, counting down.
CAAAATGCCTTAATAGTATTGAGGTTCTAACCCCGACGGTAACATCATAATCTTATGGTGTAAGTCCAATAACGAGTTACTAAGCAGACGTTATTTAATAAACCAATACCAACCAACAAAAACTGATAATGCCAAAGTCGTGACCATATAGCATGACTAGGTACAGTGCTAGACAAGATATTACGACATACACAGTCTAAACTACATGGTACCTATATCTTTTACGTTTTACTCGTATGAACAGGCGACGCCACGACACTGTAGACACTGCGAAATCAGTCCTTAAGGCCTATGTTATAGAGACGCTCTTAAAGTCAATTGTATCCACCGATGTCGCGTCGTCAAGATCAATATGTTAATGCTGTAAGTATCAATATGTTAATGTCGTAGTATTTACTTGATGTTATTTAAATTTTAGAAGTGATGTTTAACGGGAGTTAAAAAACTCAGGATAAATAGCGTGTTCGTGCATACAATTATATGTCCTGGGTGGAAACTGAACCCATGACCTGCGGCGTGAAAGGCCAACCACACTAACCTATCTATATTCCATAGTTCCAACCACACACATAGTTTTGAAATTTAGAGAGAAAACTGAGGAGTACGTTCGTAATGGCTGCTAAAAATGGCTCTTAAAACTAACTTTTATACGATGTTATCATATACGAACAGCCGTTATCAACAATGGCAAGCTTTCAAAATGCATAAAATTCCTGTAAATTTACTAATTCTACTATATAAAAATAAGTCGGGTTTTCCTTCCTGACGCTATACTTCCAGAACGCACGAACCGATTTCCACGGTTTTGCATTCGTTGGAAAGGTCTCGGGCTCCGTGAGGTTTATAGCAAAGAAAATTTATAAAATTTAACGCGGGTAACACCGCGGGGCACAGCTAGTCAAATATATATTATCAGTCAAGTAAATCACATAATATAGACTATATATGTCAATAAGTTATCCTTATCATTAAAACTTATGGAGTTACTTAACGGCTACTTATTCTCATACACAAGTGAATTAGGGTGATGTAAGAGCGCCGGCGACGGCGCGGCGTACCCATACTAAATTATGGAAATAACGTGTAGTTTAGGTCCAAACTAATATTCCCCAACCGAAACTATGACCATGTTGAGCACTTGCGATGGAGGTACCGTCCCTATAGAACTAATCAAAGGTCAAAAGGAGGTTGCGATGGAGGTACCGTCCCTACAGAACTAATCAAAGACCAAAAGGAGGTTGTGTTCATATTAACTGTTGCTATCGTTAGCGCTATGTATCCAGAAGCTACGTTTAGAGTTACTAGAACCAAAGGGTACGGACGACGTTGCATTTGACCCCCAAAATATTACGCTTCACAAGTTAAGTACCAAAAAAGTAATGTTTCGTTGTAGGTGCAGACTGTTAAAGGTAAAAGAAAGATTTATGGACAAATATTTCTTTTTAAAACCAATAAATATCTTTATTTCAGGCATGTTAATCCATAATTTCTAAGTGTTGAGGTAGTAACCGATTATGTTTACATCCTTACATGTCTTGGTAGTAATTATTTTATTGAACAATTTATTCAATCTTAATTTCAGTGAATCTATAACTTTCTCCAACCAGTGTGTTAGTATAGGAAATTCCAGTCTTTCAACAATATTTTACAAGATGCTGTTCCGAGTGTTATGTAAGCTCTGCAGTAAAGAAGCCACTTTCTTACACATGGTAGCGTGAAAGCTATCCGTGCGAGCTTCAGCATGACCAATGCACTAAAACGCCACGATAACCTCAACAGCATTCTGTAGACGTTGTTGTACTGTACATGTAGGTAGTTGTAGAATCGGCTCATTTATGACAACCATAGACCTTTCTTTTTTCTTTTTTTTTGCCCTCTTTGGGCAGACTAAGATCTGTGACCATACCGCCTCGTCTTCAGTTGTAATATTTATATTTCACAGTCAGTCAGTCATGTCCGTCACGTCCGTCACAGTCAAGTTATAGTCCTACCCCAGTAAAGTAGTGGAGACTTTACTAGAGGCTTCTATGGAGTTTTGGTTTCAACACGGGAAATCACAATTCACGGCAATATCGCACGTTCCTCCACTTGTGTACGTTGTCGAAGATGTTATGTCTAAAAATCCACCATATTTACACATAAAAACTCGAATTTACACCAGTTTTTGAAAATAAAACATAGCCTCGATGCGTCCTTTTCCGCGTTGGCGCCAAAACTCACCATAGACCTTGTTTTTTCTTTTTTTTTTGCCCTCTTTGGGCAACTCCACAACCATAGACCGCTAGAGCTAACCTACGACAAGCATATTGCTCCTCACCGCCAAAGTACTGGAACAAATGACTGCACGTGTGGCGCAGCGGCTAATACAGTCGCCTCGCCGCGCCGCTTCGTGTCGCGGGTTCGAGTCCCACGCCGGACAACTATTTATGGGTCACACTATTTGTGTGACCCATAAATAGTTGTTATGAGTCTGGATATAATTTGTGTCCGTCTATTATATGTTTGTAAAGTACCCCGTGATACAGGGATTAGATTACCTAGTGCGGGCGTTGTCTTTAAAATACTGTTAAATAAAAAAAATTACGTGCTGATTGAGCCATTTCGGATATTGTATCTATATTTTAATTACCTCAATAAACATTTTATTTCTAAGAGCGATCAGCAAAATAATAAACACACCGTAAGTATCAATAACTCGTCAAGTAATTCCGTATATCCTGTAGGCAGCCGAACTCGAAACGAACTTTTGTCCATGGGAAAACCGATCTTAAGGTCAAGGTCAGAGACATATGGGCCGTCTAAAACAAAACAAAACCGAATGGATTGGCGCCTGTTTTATAAACCAAATAAGGTATTTCCTTGAAATCGCATACGCAATTTATACTTTGACAGTCCTTGCGCAAAGAATCTTTAATACTATTCGTCCCACCCGTTCGTCCGTCTTTGTTGATAGACCATTGGATTGGCATGGACTCCGTGTACAGACTACTAAGTACAGATGCCAGCACATAAAGCTACCCCAATCTGTCAAATTTCCCCAATCGAAAGTGAACCTTATGCTTATGTGATATAGTTGAAAATCTATAAAAGAAATTTGACAGATTGGGGTAGCTGGACGTGCTGGCGTTTGTATATACAATGACGTCAATCTTTCTGTTTATGGGCAACCGAACTGTGATCATAATCCATAATATATTAAACACACCTTACACGGTGCTTTGAGTGACTATTTATTTCATAATAACTCCGTATGTAATGGATAATATAATTTTATTTACATCGTTTATTACACCGAGAATGTTTTAGTTCACAAACTTACATAAATAGATAAAATAATAATCATATCCTGAGACATTATTCACACGCGGCGATCTAATTCCATACTAAGCAGAGCTTGTACTATATACCTGATGTACGACATATACTACTTCTTTTTGTAAATACATACGTATATAGATAGACTGCCTCGTTGGTCTAGCGGAAGCGTGTTCAACCGCAGATAATGAGGTCCTGGGTTCAAATCCCGGGTCGGGTCAAAAAGAGATTTTAGGATTTTTCCGTAAAAAGAAATTTCTCAGTATCAGCCCGAAGTCTGGAAGTTGTCGGTATTACACCCCCGTGCCTCGGAGATAATAATAATAATATATATTTAATAATAATATCTGGGGACAATCTCACACAGATCATCCTAGCCCCAACTAAGCAAAGCTTGTACTATGGGTACCAGGCGACATACATACGTATATAGATAGATACATACTTATATACATAGAAAACATCCATGACTCAGAAACAAATATTCGTGCTCATCACACAAATATTTGCACTTACTGGGATTCGAACCCAGGACCACCAGCTTCGTAGGCCGGAGCACTACCAACTAGGCTACGGAGATCACGTAAAGCCGTCGGTCTTGTACCTGAACTCTTTCCGGTCGCGTCGCTAGGCGTCCCATCGGATCATGAGAGAGTGTAATAGAAAGTGTATGCTCACACACATGTGCACTATAATATGTCCTGCGCAATTGGCTAGTCTCCATTATGACTGGCCGCCGTAGTCGAAATTTGGTCGGGAGGACATCATCATCATCAGATAATTTACACTCAGACTCAGGACAAACAGACATGTTCATGCACAAAAATATCGGTCCTACACACCAACCGGCCCGTCATAAATTAATTAAATTTCGGTTTAAAATTATTTTATTTCTCAAAGATTATAAATCACTTACAAGGAGAAATAAATACAAATTAAAATAACAAAATGCGTTGACAGGTAATCTTAATACATAATATTACTTAAAAGAAATGTAGGTAACTTTACTCTTATTACTCACGAACCGGGCCGGTTTGTCGTCGAGTCAATATAAGGGACGGTTTACATACTGCAAAATAATGGTATTTAATTTCTTTGTTTTTCTTTCTTCTTAATTTGAATTAAGTATGTTTATATTTGTGTATGTAAGTACTTTTATTACAATGTATTTATTTGTTTTAGGAATGTATATTTTAAATTATATATATATATATTTTTTTTTTTTTTTTTTTTTTTTTTTTTTTAGCTTTGGTTAATTTATATTTTTATTAGGTAGTGTCTTTAAGATGTGTTGTTTTAACAATTTTTTAAATAGTGCTAGCGATTTTGTGTCTTTAATATGTTTGGGCAGTGAGTTATAGATCTTAGCCCCTTGATACGTAATACTTGTTTTGCCGTAATTAGTCCTAGGCTTATAAAGTTTTATATAATTAGGACGTCTTGAGCTGCGTGTGTGTACATTATTGGTAAATTTTATTTCTGTATGTATATTACTATTAAGAATTTTTTTATTAAAATAGTTGTGTTGAAGTGATAAATTTGGGGAACTTGGAACAGTTTCGTCTCATTATATATTTTATGGGTTGGTGTTAAATAATTATAGCGAAAAAGTACTTTGATAAGCTTATTTTGGGCCCTCTGCAACATATTAAGATGTGTTTTGGCAGCTGATCCCCATACTTCTATTAAGTACTCAATATGAGGTTTTACCATTGAGTTATATATATTGTAACGCACATTTAGGGGAAGACATCTTACTATATTTCGTAAAGTGCCAGTAAGACAGATTATCTTGGAACGTAGATTCTCAATATGTGGTTTCCATTGTAATTTACTATCTAATATGAGGCCGAGATACGTTTCCTTGTTTACCTTGGTTAGTGCAGTTCCATTTATGGTCAGAGGTGGATGATCATGTATTTTTTTATTTTTTGCTGAAAAAATTATGTAATTTTTTTTGAAGCATTCACTGTTAAAAGATTATTTAAGAACCATTTTTGTAAAATATTTAAATCATCCTGAGCGTCTTTTATAACTGGTTCTATAGAATGACCAAAATAGAAAAGGCATGTATCATCTGCATATAAAGAGATATGTCCTTTCAATCCTATTTCATGAATGCTGTTAATATAAACAAGGAAAAGCAGGGGACCCATAATAGATCCTTGGGGAACGCCACATTTGATTAATTTTGGGTCACTTGTGTGTTCTTCTAGCCTAACTACCTGAAATCGGTTTTCCAGATACGATTTGAACATTTCATAGGCGTTTTCAGTTATGCCAATTGATTTTAGTTTGTATAACAGTAAATTGTGGCTTACAGTATCGAACGCCTTTTTTAGGTCTATAAACACACCAAGTGCCACTTGTTTTTGGTCTATATTGGTTTTAATTTTCGTAATTAAGTCAATAGCGGCCGATAGAGTGTTAGATTTTTGCCTGAATCCGTATTGCCGGTCAAATAAGAAGTCAAAGGAATTCAGATACTGAGATAGCCTTTTATGCAATAGTTTTTCAAATACCTTTGATACTATAGGCAGCACCGAAATTGGTCTATAGTTTCCTGGGTCTTCTTTGGGTCCAGATTTATGTATCGGGGTGACTTTTGCTACTTTTAGTTCATTTGGAAACTTGCCTTCTTTAAAACACTCATTAATACACTTTGTAAGGGCGGTTAAAATTAAATATTTAAAAGTTTTAAGGACCTTAGCACTAATACCATCTATTCCAGTACTCGTGTTTGAATTCAAGCCTTCAATTGTTTTTGATACCTCGTCTATGGAGGTTGGTGTTAATTGTGTCAGTTTATTGGAGGTGGTATTTGTGGATTGCGTGTTGGTGTAATTATGATGATAGCTAGATGGTATCTGGCTCGCCAAAAGGAGACCTATATTAGCAAAATAATTATTAAAAGTTTCACATATACCTTTTAAGTCCGTAACAATTCCATTAGGGGAGATTAATTTAGACGGAAACCTAGATTCCCTGATCTTATTATTTGATAAATTGTTTATTAATTGCCACATTTTCAATGGTTTATTTTTACATTCTTCAAATAATTTATAATAGTACTTAGATTTAGTCCCTTGTATTAACTCAAAAACATACCGTCTTTCGCTCTTAAAGTTTTCTTCTATATGTTTATCGTTAGGATTGTCCGTGTACTCTTTCCATAATTCGTTTCTTCTATTAATTCTATCAATAATATTTTTATTGATCCAGTCTGACTTAGGTGGGTTCAGAAGTTTAGTTTTAGTTACTTCACTTTTCTTGATCGCAGATTGCATTGCTTCGTGAAGTTTGTTATAGTTTACTCCAACAGCTTCATAGTCTAGTTCTTCTAATGTTTTGTGTAACTTTCTGAAGTCTGTAGTTTTATAAAAAGTCTTCTTTATTGGTTGTGGTTTGAATTTTTTGACTTCTAAGAATATCTGCTTATGATCAGACAAGGCAGATTCTATAATAGCAAGGTGGAAGCTATTTTCTTTTAGGCTAGTCACTAAATGGTCTAAAATAGTTTTAGTTGTTGAGGTTTCTCTTGTGCAATGTTTTAGGTTTATTTTATTCAGTATTCTATAGCCGTTTTCCATCAGCGTTTCTTTGTAGGCAGTCGTATGGACATCTTTACTTAGAAGGTTGTAATTAAAATCGCCAAAAAGAATAGTTCTCTTTCGTTTCTGCAGTTCATCGGAGAGTGTTTCCAGAAAACTCGAGTTGTTTGTCCTTTCTGGCTTATAGATAGCGCCAATATCAAGGGAGAACCTATTAAGATGGATCCAGATAAAATGGTTATCTTGTTCGCACTTACTGCTTAAAAAATGATGTCTAAGGTTCTTGTGAACAAAAATAGACACACCTCCTCCTCTGCTATGTGTTCTGAAGTTATAATAGTGTTCATAGTTAGGTAATTGTAGGTTTCTTGCTTCCGCTTCAGACTTAATCCAGGTTTCAACTAGCACAACTACGTGAACATTTTTTGTTGTTGCCAAAATACATTTAAGTTCGTCTAGCTTTCCTGGTTTTACCAGACTTCTAATGTTAGCATATAGTAATCTTAAAGACAGCTTTTCGCTGCCTAGGGTTTCATAGTCGTTAGTTATCTGATAGGTAATTTCGTTATTGTCTTTATTTTGAGAAGCAGGTCTTTCTTTATTTAGTTTTTTGTAGGCTGTCGTAAAATTTTAGGCGTATTGTTTACATATTTTATAATGAGATCTTTCTCTCCATTTTGGATGCGATGTTGCAATTCTTCAGCTAACTTTTTCATATATTGCTGTTGGTATGGAGTTTGATCGTGGTAAACTTTAATGTTTTCTTTTATAGATAATTTATTACGAACAATTGTTCTAGCAGTTTCTGGATTCATAAAATACACCTTGATTGGGCGATGTCTGCCCAATTTAAATTGCCCAATGCGGTGAATTTTAATAGGCTCCGGGCATTCTGGAAAAGCAGTTTTAACAATTTTTATAACTTCCTTTCTATCGGATTTAGTTCGATCTTCCCGGTTGTCACCTGTGGCTTCTAGTATACCCGATATGACTATATTTTTGCGTCTGGCTTCCCTTTCGTAAAGCTCAGAAACGACATCTTCTCGAGTAACTAGCTGGGAGGTGTGTCCCATTTCTGTGTTTATTTTTATGTTTTGAACGTCGGTTTCGAGGTTATTAATTTTCATACTTGTCACAGTATTTACAAGTTTTAGATCAGTTATGTCCGACTTGATTTTGATTTGTTCCGTGACAAGTTCACTTGTAGTGTTTTGCAGTTTTTTTTATGTCATCTCGGATGGCCGAGACATCCTCTGATATTTTAGCCATTATTTTTGTTTGATTTTCGACAAAACTATTGAGGCATGCAGTTAACTCTTTTTGAAAGTTGGCAAATTCGCTACGCATACCTTCATATTCTGATTCGGGCTGTTTCCTCTTTCGAATAGTTACTTGAGATGGCTCTTGTTCATCCATTCGTAGTTTTGAGAGGTCTGGTTGGGAGCTCCCGCGAGTCGGTGAATAATTTTTAGATGGTAATAGGCTCATTGTCTTACCGCTATGTAAGCCCACCCTTAGAATTTGCGATGTCACTAGCGAACCGGTCAACTTAGCACAATGCGTTCAGAGTTTTAGAGCGAGATGAAATTATTCGTGTTCCTCTCTTTCACACCACGAGTCTGAGGGGGGCGGGGCACCACTTGGGGACGATAAGATCACTAAGTCACACACGTTGCGAATAATGTAAATTGGAATAAATAGTCTTTAACTTTAGATCCAAAACTGTTTGTCGGTGATTTATTAATTTTTAATAAAAACTTTAACACGACCACCTTCAACGCTGTCTGTACGCAACCATCAATCTAATTTTCTCTTTATAATATTAGTTTATGTTTGTGAGACACCCAATGTCCGTTTTCAGTAATTATGTTCAAGGATAGGTCCGGAAAAATCCCCTGTCACTACCAAAATTATCAGCTCTAGAATATTACGATTTTTTTTAAGTACAACCTCTGCACTAGGGAATCTAATCGCTGTGTCGCGGGGTACTTTACAAACATATAATAGACGGACACAAATTATATCCAGACTCAGAACAACTATTTATGGGTCACACAGATGGTTGTCCGGCGCGGGACTCGAACCCGCGACACGAAGCGGCGAGGCGACTATCTTAGCCACTGCGCCACTCGTTACATAACAAGTATTATAGTACAGTATAACAAGTATTATAATCTTTTTCCTGTGTTATGTTTGTTTGTATTTTATGTATATGTCCAATTCTCCGAACAAGATTATTTGTTTCTTTCGTTTTTCAATTAGCACACTTTTCATTGCCACATACGGTCGCTTGGAAGACATTGCTCCTAGCGCCAGCAATTATTACAATATTTTGAAGAAAAAAAGAATTATGAAAAGAATTATTGTGAAAAAATTATATACAATTACACTCAGCGCTGGCTAGCCAATTCCTTTGCTTGAACTTGGCTTGACACTCTGCCGCGTTACTAGATAAGAGTTACATTTTTACTTTCCGCTGACAAAAATTATGGAAATTCCAAAAAACTTGGAAATTAGTTCGAACAAGGTCATTACACCGACTAGTATAATAATAATAAATGTCTTGGAACAACTAACACTACGCCATCTGATTCCGAATTAGACAGAGCGGCTACCAGACAACTGATAAACATACGTCATCATTACAGCTTAAATAAGTCCACTGCTGGACAAGCCTCCCTCAAGAATCATCTTGAGGGGATATGCCATAATCGCCACGCTTGGCAGGCGGGTTGGCGATCGCAGTATGATGGTCGTAGTACTCAGAAGGAAGCTGCTTCCCGTCCTCTGGTAGATATTCCCTCGGGTCGACTTCTACGCCCCCCACGGGATGAGATGGGGTGATGATATTCTGATTCTGATATTTGTCGCCGTCACCACACAGCAACAAACATACGTATATCTTTCTAAATAGATACATATTATAGAAAAATTACACTAAAATATAGAACAAATATCCGTGCTCATGGTAGACATAAGTACAAACATTTGTCCTGGGTGGGGATCGAACTCACGACCTCTGGGACTCACAGTCAGGATCACTAACCCCTAGACCATGTTGGTCAAGAAAATATGGTGGTTGTGGGAGAATTGCCATCGTAATTACTTCAATATTAAAACTTTCCGTCGTGCGGTGTATAGACGAGAGTTGTCGTGAAGGAGTGGTGGCTAGAGCAAAGCACGACCACTCTGTGGGGTCAATTAAATTCAGAGAATTTTCCGATCCGGTATGACAAAGCCATATACAAACGGCGACCCACCCTCTAGTGTCTCGGCGACGATCAACACTAGCCATCAGGTCACCCGTTCCTTCGTTTGGCTTTCTATTCTAATAAAAAAAACTTGAGAGGTGTCAAGGGACACCCGGATGGAACGAAGTTATTTCTTATTATTTATTATGTACAAAAAACCTGTATACACTCAACAAAAATAATCGTCGCAACACCACACTGTTCAATGCGAAATAGAAATGAAAATAGCTGGCTTGCTTTCTATAAGAGAGAGAGAGAGAGAGAGAGAGAGAGAGAGAGGCAGAGAAACATGCGCACGCCGCACAGCTGCAAAAATAGTCGTGACAACTTTTCGATTTTTCCGTCTAGCGCCCTTTCACAACGCGCGATAAGGAACTTCGTTCCAAAAAGTCATGGATGTTTGACAACGAGCTTGTCCATCACCATTTGCAATACACCTCTGCGGTAATTGTTGTGCCATACACATAAGCATCAGCCTTCGCCTTCATTTAGGCCTCGTCTTTCCGGTGTCTAACTAAGGGACGGACGTTTTCAATTGACTGATAGAATAAATTTTTCATTACATGTGTCATTTCGGTTTTAACTCTCCGTAATTGTGGTGTGAAGAGGATGTAGTCACAAAGATTGAAAGGGGCATGCTGGGATGGTTTGCCATTTAGAAAGGATGAATGAAAGAATTTACAAAAGAAGTATATCTACCTGGCCGTTGTGAATGGGACAACCGGAAGGGGAAGACCACGTCGAACATTCTCTGACCAAATTGGAGATGTTCTCAAGAAAGGACAGGTCAGAAGTGCCTTAAACCGGCGAGCATGTATGAGGAATATAATGACAGTAATCGAGGCAAAAGAAGTATGCAAAGATCGTGACAAATGGAAATCCGTTGTCTCTGCCTACCCCTCTGGGAAGCAGGCGTGAGTCAATGTATGTATGTATGTATGTAAATGTATGCCTTAGAAATATAATTAAAAAAAATGTCAGACTTTAATTTAGGAAGAATTTGTTTAATTTCTTCAGAGAGAAATATTTTTATACCACTAAGGAATATCTAGACCATAAGTGAAAATCATAATACAATTTAATAGATTAAAGTTTCAGTATGGCTGTGAAAGTTAAATTTATTTTTATTCTAATTTGCACGACGGTGGGGTCAAAATATGTTCGATATAATTATTTTAATGTATACCACACATAATGTACACCATATGTACCATGTTTGAGCGAATAAAGATTTTGTTTGATTTGTTAGGGCAATTGATAAAATTTTCTTTGCATTCAGTGCAGTCTTTTGCATTTCAGATATATACAATATCCATTCTTCGAACATTCTACTTTGCCATAACGAGTCATTATCCTTATGTCTACACTGCTGCTAATGACGTGATTTTAGGTGAACTGCCTTGCACTATGGTTATCGACTCGCGTCCCCGTAGGGCGTCAGGGATCGTTGTTACAGCCAAAATTCAAACAATGGAAGTGATCAAACCAAAACCCACTTTGCATTTTTTCCACTTGCACATGCGCTCACCTTGCATTCACTTGCACATGCGCTCACTTTGCATTCACGTCGCGCGTCGTTGATATTGCGTGTCATCTGTGCTACGTTAGTGTTACGTACGATGGAACTCCATATTAACAACGCGCAATGTCAATATGGTCAAGTTGCGTAATATATCAAAGAAAAATAAAAAAGGCTATACAGTATTGGATGTTTGCTTTATTTAAAGAAATCTTATAAACATTTTGTATAAGTATTATGCAAATTCTAACCTATTCCAGAATGAAATGTCTTGACAGTAGTTATAATGAAAACCGGCCAAGTGCGAGTCGGACTCCTCCATGAAGGGTTTCGCAGCAGCAAGTATTTCAGTTGATTAAATGAGAGGAAAATTGCGGTTTACGATTTATGACGCATTAAAAAAAACTAATTACGAGATCTCGTTCAAACCAATTTTCGCTGTTAGTTTACATGGTAATGTACATCATATTTTTTTTTTAGTTTTATCATTCTCTTATTTTAGAAGTTACAGGGGGGGGACACTCATTTCTCCACTTAGGAAGTGTCTCTCGCGCAAACTATTCAATTTAGAACAAATATATATTAGAAACATCATCATTTTTGAAGACCTTTCCATAAATAACCCACATGTATGGGTACAATGAAAAAAAATTGTTGAGTTTCGGTTCTATGTATGGGGAACCCCCAAAATTATTATTGTTTTTCTATTGTTGTGTGAAAATCTCAATGCGGTTCACAGAATACATCTACTTACCAAGTTTCAACAGTACGGACATACATACACACGGACATACATACGGACGGACAGACAGACAGACAGACAGACAGACATGACGAATCAATAAGGGTTCCGTTTTTTGCCATTTGGCTACGGAACCCTAAAAAGGATATTAAATAAATAAATAATCTAAATATTACGCATGGTATTGCGATTTCTTAACCCTCAGTGGTTATACATACTACTCCAGTATCAGTGCATGATCAAACATATGTTTAGCTTATTTAAAGCTCTATACAAGTGTTCCGTGCTATTAACTATTTCGTAGTACTAGGTCTCATCATCATGTCAGCCGAAAGACGTCCACAGCTGGACAAAAGGCCTCCCCAAAATATTTCCACAATGGAGTTGTATCTACGGAGTACTAAGTATTATCAACCTATTTATTACGCTTAAAGTATTCCTATCTGGGCTGAAATTTATGACGGAAGTTTTTTAAAACTAGGTTCCTTTCAAGGTTTGTACAAAATTAACCAACAAAGATTACTTACAAAGGGCATGCGAAACTAACAAATAGCTATTTCCATTTGTAATACCAAAGACGTGAGAGTCGTGCCAGATGCCAATTATTGAAGCCATTCACAGTTAACAAAACTTGTAGCACCTTTGTACAGACGACAGCACATCAGGCTACCCCAACCTGTCAAATTTCCCCAATTGAAAGTGAGCCTTATGCTTTTGTGATAAAGTTGAAAATCTATAAAAGAAATTTGACAGATTGGGGTAGCTGGATGTGCTGGTGTCTGTATTATTCTAAATATAAAATAGGCAATGTTTTTAATCAACATTGCCAAAGTATTGCATAATATAATCGATTCTTCGAATCTTCATAGTATATTCACGGCTTACCGCTAGTCACAATTCTGGCACACAAGAAGACGCCTTCATCAATTTCTTCAAATTCTTCATTAGGCTAATGTATGTCACTAATGACATTCCTCATAATGACGGCGCTCTATGTTGCATAACCCATTTATTATACCTAAGCCAGCATGAGATCTGCTTCACTAATCTCCTGTCTCTTATCAGCGATCTAGTAACAACCGGGTTAAGTCACATACATATCTTGAGGATCCTAATTCTGACCTCGCTTCATGTAACGGATACATTTTTCTTTTTTTTTTGGAACGAAGTTCCTTATCGCGCGTTGTGAAAGGGGGCTAGACGGAAAAAATTCTTACGAAAAGTTGTCACGACACTTTTTGCAGCTGGCGCGGCTTGCGCATGTTTCTCTGTCTGTCTCTCTCTCTCTCTTTCTTATAGACAGCAAGCCAGATATTTTCATTTCTATTTCGCATTGAACAGTGTGGTGTCGCGACGATTATTTTTGTTGAGTGTATACAGGTTTTTTGTACATAATAAATAATAAGAAATAACTTCGTTCCGTCTGGGTGACACCTCTCAAGTTTTTTTTGATAAGGCATGGCCAACCATGCCACCTGCAAAAAGTGTCTGCGGGTGGATTTCGGACTCGCACCGAGTAAACCTAACCTGCCGTGGACTTCTCTTGACGTCTGATGAAAGGAGCTTGTCTAAAAAAATAATGTTGCCTTGGTGCCTTGGTGACTGCAGTTAGTACAGGTGGCGCTGCTGCCCGACTACCTGGTGTATCCCTTAGTTGCCTTTTACGACCCCCACGGGATGATATGGGGTGGCCTGTTATTCTTTCTACACAAGGCCAAGTTATATAACCCAGATAATATGGGTTAGCGCAAATTCTACTCTAGCTCTGTCATTTATAAAAGGATATTTTAACAAATGGGTTATGCTAAATGTAATTAACCATATATCATCTTATTGACCAATCCATTTCATACGACCCAGACAAAACGGACCAGCCCGAGTTCTATTCTAGCTAGTCTTCTTGTCTTTATATAATAATCTTGTAACAAGCAGGTTAAGATAAATGTAAGTCGCGAGCAACGGTATAAGTATAATGTTATTTACCACTCCATATCACTACGGCACCAACTATCACCTACACAAACTGGGACTGTTAATAACCCATTCTGCAGAACCTGTGAGGAAGAAAATAAAAAAATGCTGCATATAATATGTAAATGCAATGCGTTGTCAAGACACTGAATGTCCATCCTGGGGCTGGCATATCCAGGTCCAGGATCTACCCCTAAGAAGCGTACTGAATTATCTGCAGAATTCATTCAGAGGATCTAGGGATAGAATAAAAACCAATGGGGGTTAGTACAAAAGATCCTGAAGCGCCGAAGTGCTGTACGCAAGTACACCCCAACCAAGACAGGACTAGGCAATACCACTCCATGTTACTTGACTTGGTCGGATCCTGGCCGATTATGGGCCAGTGCGAGTTCTACTCAACTAGTCGCCAGCCATTTATGAGGCGGTCTAGTAACAAACAGGTCCAGCTAAATCTATGTCACAGCGACAACTTATCCTTTTACTGGCCTCGTTCTAGGCAACATAACTTAGATATTCCGGTTACTCTAGGCAGCCTCCTGTCTTCTATAAAGTGTTCTAGTAACAAGCGAGTTAAGTCAGGGTCAGTAACCCCTAGACGAATGGGCCAGTCAAATGATATCATATTATTAATCCGGTTCATGTTACTTATCTCTGAAAAAAACGAATGTTCTTTAGACCACACGACTGAAGAAAACCTATTCTTTTAATTTTTAATGTCATACGTCTACAAACGAGCAAGCGGATCACCTGATGGTAAGCGATCACCGCCGCCCATGTACACTCGCAACAACAAAAGAGTCACGGATGCGTTGCCGGCCTTTAAAAGAGTCAGCAAACAAGTGTTGCTGACCCTTCCCTCCACCCCAATGAGCTCTGGCGACCTTAGTCACATGCAGAAACACACCACTAAAGTTATTACTGTTATTATTAAGGAATGTCTTCAGTTAATTGGAGGTACTTCCCCAGTCAGGTTGCTCTTTGAGCGAATGAACGCTGTGCCTACATCTCTTAAACTTAACTTACTTCAAAAGCTGTGAAAGAAAGAAAATGTGTGCTCGCTCTGTCTTGCCCCTTCAGTAATTTGCGAAGTTACTCTCTTTTCTTCAATCTTCACTACCTTTCAACTTCTGTTCACCTGGCCTGATCACACTTTTCGTAAGCTCTCGTCGCGCATTGACCAGTTCACTCCTCAAGTAAAGCGCGAAAAAAAAATGTTACTTCAATATCATGAGCCAATTTCCAGTCCTTTATAAGGTGATTCTAGTAACGAGTGGGCTAATCCAAATCTATTTCGGGCTACCACAAGCTCTGTTCTAACTCCATATAAGATATAGATAAAAATCTAAAACGAGCGTTTCATCTTTATTATTTTTCTATTTACAACTCGCAGATACTGGATTATCGTTAAACTGATTTGAATTATGTACCGATTAACAAGAAAGACGGTACAGTTAGGTAGGTAGTGCAAAATCTGAAAATACCAACGTTATTTGTAGTATGTAAAAATATTTTATAATTATAGAAACAGAAGTTGTATTGCTCAGACATTGCACAATATTAGCGTGAAAGTCAGCGACATCGGACACAATATTCAAGTTTATCTCCACTTCATACTATTTAGTACATAGTCCACCGGCTTCGGCGGCCAATCTCAATGGAGACTAACCAATAAAGAAGGACATATGCAAGCGTTTGTGCACCACCACATGCGCATTCTCTATTCCATCTCTCCCATTATCCGATGCGACAGTTAACATACATGATCAGAAAAAGGGTAAATGCAGGACTGCTTTACGTGATTACATATCCCGAGGTAAGGGCGTACTACACCGCCATTAACATACCGAAGCTGGCAATTCCCAAGTGATTTCTGAGAACACTACTCTGGCTGAGAGCCAACCCCAAAACATATGGGTTAAAGTCAAAGAAGATAATTACAATCATTATTCTAGTAACGCATAGCTATAAAGGTGAATTGGAAATCTCTGTAAATAATCGACCAATTTAACAGAAGCACGGGTTGGCACAGATGTAACATTGCGTTGGTGGGCGTGATCGCCACGCGCCCGTCGCGTGCGCATGACGTCAGGCCGCGCCGCGCCCGCACCTGCGCAAGACCCACGATCATTGACATACAAAAACGAACGTTTTACAACGTTGCGTTGTACTATACTAATAGGTATAGCTGACTTATCTTTGTTGCCCTTCAGGGCTGATTACAGTGCCACGCCCTTTGTAGTAAACACGTTCGAATACTGAAAGATTTATTTTAAAAATATCTTCTCGAATATTCTTGACCTCGTTCACAATTTATAATTCCGTGCGATAGGACTGGAAAGATTTGTTTAAAACTTGTTTTTTCCCTGAACAGGTGGCACCTAAAATCATATTTCTCCTTCAGTTTGGTGGATTATTATTTTATACACCTACTATATGTGCCCTGCAGTTATAGCTGCTTAACATTTTATAAATTATAGCTATGTGTTAATCCATGGTGTCAGCTAACTCCATATCAAATTTCATTAAAATCGCTCCAGCCGTTTAGACGAGAAGAAGTAACACACACTTTCGCCTTTATAATATTAGTGTGACTAGCTGTACCCCGCGGTTTTACCCGCGTTAAACTTTATAAATTATAGCCTATGTGTGAATCGGATATATCACTTATATTACTACTAAGTTTCATCAAAAGCCGTTTAGTAGTTTTGCGTGAAAGAGTAAAAAACATCCACATATATACAGATAGTTATACATCCATACTCACAAACTTTCGCAATCATAATATTAGTAGGATGTCGCCAATCATGCAGCTTACATGATGCTAAGCGGTTAGGCTTGACGGCGTGCTTGCATTAGACGCGGGTGAAGGTACAGACGCCAGCACATACAGCTACCCCAATTTGTCTAATTTATTTTATAGATTTTCAACTTTATCATAAAAGCATAAGGTTCACATTCAATTAGGGAAATTTGACAGATTGGGGTAGCTTGATGTGCTGGCGTCTGTACTCGTGGCGAGCAAAGGAAGCGAAGGTACGAGTTCTATACGAGTGAGCACTCGTGTAAAGCTCGTTCGCTTCCTTCGCCCGTAAGGTGTATTCACAGATATCTGTGGTTGTATCACAAAAATTTTAATAAAGTTATTTGCGCTAGTCATTTGGAAGAGTTCCTGTATTATTTGTAAAATAGATGACCCGTGCCCACTTCGTTTCGCGGTTAACATTTTTGCTTGTGATGAAATATCACACTAATATTTAAAGGCGAAAGTTTGTGAATATGGAATTCTTCTCTGGGGTAGCTCTGCTGACATTAACAGCATATTTATATTACAAAAAAGAGCTGTAAGAGCTATCTATAATCTTGGCCCGAGAATGTCTCTAAGAGAAAAGTTCAAAGAGGTCAACATTCTAACTGTACCATCTCAGTATATATATGAAAACTTACTATATGTGCATAAAAATATCGATTCCTTCTGTAAAAGGAGCGATACACATAATGTAAATACTAGATATAGCAATAATCTCATATTGCATACTACCCGTCTCCTCAAAATAAGTAACTCTTTTATGGGGCAATGTATAAGATTCTATAACAAACTTCCCAATGATATTAAAGAATTGTCTACGAATAAGTTTAAAAGAATTATTAAAGCCAAATTGTGTAGCAGGGCATATTACAAAATTTCTGATTATTTAAGTGATAAAGTGCTTGGGATTGAGTTGTTCTGAGTCAACACACATGATTGTAATTAATCTTAAGTAAATTTTATTTAAAAAAAGGATTCCTACTGAGTTTTCTGGCAGTGTTTCTCAGTAGCTGCCACGTCATGCACTGCACGGTAGGGTAAAAAAAATATGACGATTCCACATAAATGTAAAATTTTTACGGAATAAAGTACCTTTGACTTTGACTGACTTTGAATTTTGTGAGTGTGTGTTTGTTACTTCTTCACGTCTAAATGGCTGGAGCGATTTTAAGAAAATTTAGCATGGAGTTAGCTGACACCCTGGATTAAAACATAGGCTATCATTTATAAAATTTTACGTGGGCAAGACAGTATAATTCAATATAACACAATCTAATTGTGTAATATTAGAGCAATAATATAAATGGATATTTGGTGAAGCTGAAGCAAGCAAAGCGCGCTGATGACGTAGTCATGTACTATGTTTTCGGGATAGAAGGTCGAACCTAGAGATTTTTTTTATATATATATAATATTTTATATGTATATTAATAAACTATTTTTGTGACTTAAATATAAAAGTTAATCATATGCTGTCACTGACTTTTTTGAAGGCATTATCAAGCTCTACAAATTTCCTCTAGAACGTCAAACTTTCTTATTGTTAAGGCACCGTTCGTAAGAAACGTTTACGTTCGATTGTTTTTTCTCCTATTTATTATGCAAAGCCATCTACCACGAAAGTCTCTTAATTTTCGGCTTACTATAATATACTATGAAACTCACAAATAACGTGACTTTCTATAGGTAAAAGAATTTTTTAAATTGGTTTGCGGCTCCAGAGATTACCCTACCTCGGAAACTCAGAAACTTTACCTCTTTATAATATTAAGTGCATCTATCCGGACATGGATGGTAGGAGGATAGGACTATTCAGCCTGAAAGATTTCAATAATGCATTTGTCTCCATCATTTGGAGGGCTACGCCATAATAACCACATTTGGCAGACGGGTTGGCGATCGCAGTATCGTGGTCATGGTATACAGAAAGACGCTGTTACCAGTTCTATGGTAGATATTACCTCAGAACGAATTCTAGCCCCCCACGGGATGAGATGGGGTGGTGATATTCTGTGATACACGGCACATACAGTATTCTAAGTATACACAAGCATAAAAACAATTAAATTAAATTTTTTATTTGTTCAATACAGGTATAACAGAGGATGGTACAGATTAAACTTATTTGAACGCTGTATTCGACCTAAAAGTGTTTCGTGTTTTACTTGTATTTGTTATTATTATTATTGGTTGTATTTGTTTACTTATGTTAATGTTCCGTGAAAGTCACTCGGCACCATCAGAATTACCAGCGCTAGAGCAACAAAATGTTCTAGCAAATGCTGATGTGGTGCCATTTCAGACTTGCACAGACAACAAGTGCCTTTGTTTTACTTCTTTTTTATCTTTGGTTTTGATTTTATTTTATATTTTTGTTGTCTGTGCAATGTTTCCTGAATAAATCTTTTTCTTTCTTTTCTTTCTTTCTTTCTAAAAGAACCAGAAGACACAGCGTGGGCAGGCCCCCTACAAGACGGACCGATGATCTTGTGCGGCTCGCTGGAAACAGCTGGATGCGAATAGCGCAAGACCGGCAATTGTGGAGATCTTTGGGAGAGGCCTTTGTCCAGCTGTGGACGTCTTTCGGCTGATATGATGATGATGATTCTCACTAAAAACTAAGGCATGCAAATTGTTTCATATAGAATTTTTCATATACAAGTTTCATAAACAAACAACAATATATTTTATAAATTATCGGCTTACGTCGCGTTTTCATCATAATTATTCATAATCATGAGTAATTTATTATTCACTGTATGTGTCCTTTCGTGACAAACCTTATCTGTAACTATAGTAGCCGGTTGGTCTATTGGTTAGATAGAGCTAGACCGAGGTAAGCTAGAGGTCGTGGATTCAATCCCCAATCAAGACAAATCTTCGTGTGATAAGCACGATTATTTGTTCTGTGTCTCGGTGTAACCTATTATACGAAAATAATAATAAAAACATTTAATTCAGATAATTGTATGCGTAATACTGTTAGTAAATTAATCTTAAAGAACTAGGTTAGTATAAAAATAGATTAAATTAAATTATATATATGTAATTCCGGGGTAATGTGACCGGGATAGAAACTCGCGTTTATTCTGTTGAACTCTTTTTATTCCATATAAAATTACTGTATACTATTTATAGGTTTATCCCTAATTACCTCACGGCTGACTTTTCGACGGAGACACCGAACCGTGGAAAATAATTAGGTTTGTAATGCTAGGTCTAACGTAGTGCAAACATTTTTTCTCTTAAACACGTCAAGTGATGTTGTAGCGCGAATTTTAATTTATTATTAGTTATTCATAAGCACGTGTAATTTGTTATTCACTGTGTGTGTCCTTCCGTGACCATCTTTATCTTTACCTATATCTTTAGACGCCCTTCACGAGGACTAATTCTGACTGTTATCTCAACCAGCTGTTTAATATCATTATTAAAGTCAATGCTAAAAATTCATACTTTATATATTATTTCCTCTTGCGATTACAAAAGCACTTTTAGCCTTCAAGATAAAGCATTGTTAGTGAGTTTTTTGATATACATACTGCAGTGCATATATTGAAGTTAAGAGGAATTGCTACACTATTTTTAATTAAGCCAGCCAAGTGCGAGTCCGTCTCACACACGAAGGGTTTATTTATTTATTTAAGGATATCCATTAGCTATTATAACTTCTTAAATATAAAATATTTTAAATATTACAGTAATACTTGTAATACTAAAGTAGTAGTTGTCTGAATTTTATAGCATTATTCGCAATGCAAAGCGTTTATCTAATCTCAAAAATGGGAAATCATAAATTTGATCGTCCGACGGGTCTCGAACCTGCACCATCTACCACCTACCCCGGATTGGTAGATGGTGCAGGTTCGAGACCCGCCGGACGATCAAATTTATGATTTCCCATTTTTTAGATTAGTAGTTGACTGCACGTGTCCCGCAGCGGTTAAGACCGTAGCCTCGCTTCGTGTCTCGGGTTAAATTTTTATGCATAATCCATATTAATATAAATCAACCTTCATATACTAATAAGGTTAGACATCTAACCGCATTGCATAAAACGCTAATTTTACATTTTCCCTAATACGGTTTTGCCATGAAATATATTCACGTTGGCAACCACTGACTAATAACGTCATTTATAATGTAATATACGTAATATATATGGTAAAAGAAATTCTATAGAATCAGCAATGTTTCCGACTCTTGCAGCGTAAGTCAGTACTCGTCAATGGAAATGTGTAATCTTTCAAGAAGAGTGCAGAAAACACGTCATCTTCACGTCATCGTATAATAAAATCGTAGGAAAGTGAAAACTGTACATTGAATATTATTTAAAAAGGATACTTGGGGTG
The DNA here is from genome assembly GCA_951640165.1 of Pseudoips prasinana. Lineage (NCBI taxonomy): Eukaryota > Metazoa > Arthropoda > Insecta > Lepidoptera > Nolidae > Pseudoips > Pseudoips prasinana. Next base: position 35,886,471 of record OX621237.1, on the reverse strand, counting down.
TGATCTACAATCAATATAGAAGCCAAAAATATAGTTTTTAGAATGTTTGTCTGTATGTACCTATGTCCGGGCTAAACTCAAAAAGTACTGCATGGATTTACTTTAATTTTTGCATGAATATTCCTAAGAGGTTGGTTCAACATAAAGGGTACATATTATCACGCTATCACCTACGGGGGTGGAGCTGTGATCATTTATAAAGTTTGACGCGGGTAAAACCGCGGGGCACAGCTAGTTATATCTAATTTTGTGCATCAGATGTAGACCAGATACAAATACATTAATCTCTTTGCAAATTGTGTATTTCAGACATTTGGGGCTGTAGACCAAACATGAGTTTACTCGTGTTGATTCGCGAATTCGCCAAACGTTTTAATCGACGCGCCCCATGTTCAGATTGCAGGCCTTTTTGGAGCCGAAGAACCACCATATGCAGTGTAGGTCTATGTTCAAAATCTATGGGTTCTAACTGCTAGAAATAAATGAACTTTTAATACATCGTGGCAGCTTACCTATCGACGATGCGGGGATTTTTTTTGGCACCCATAATAATAATCAAAATATATACATATCTAGAGACCTTACTAGTAGTGGTTTGGTAATAGTATTATGAGTATTTAATTATTATTGTTGTGTTGTTGATAAGTATTTTTAATTATTTTTACTTATGAATTAATGTATATTCCATATATAATAATAATAATATCTTGGGACTATGCCACACAGATCATCCTAGCCCCAAACTAAGCAAAGCTTGTACTATGGGTACCAGGCGACGATATACATACTTATATACATAGACAAATACTTATATACATAGAAAACATCCATGACTCAGAAACAAATATTCGTGCTCATCACACAAATATTTGCACTTACCGGGATTCGAACCCAGGACCACCAGCTTCGTAGGCAGGAGCACTACCAACTAAACTACGGTGATATGAAATAACTACATATATGCTATACTATATAATCAATCTGTCGTTTTAAACATCCGACGCAAGACATGGATTCCGATGGATAACTTAAAAACCCCGTTTTCTAATCCTATGTGTGTGGTGATATTATCTATATTTGTGGTATTAAAGTTCCCAAAATAGAGAAACGATTTTAATGCGATGGTTAAGCTTCTTGAAAATATTTTTACCTAATTCCAGCGGATAGGAAACTAGAGTGCCGCTTCAAAATTCGGTTTAAGATACCGTAATATAACTGCCTCGTTGGTCTAGCGGTAGCGTGTTCGACCGAAGATAATGAGGGCCTGGGTTCAAATCCTGGGTCGGGCCAGGAGTTATTTAGGGATTTTTCCGTAAAAAGAAATTTCTTAGTGTCAGCCCGAAGCCTGGAAGTAGGTGGTATTACACCCCGGTACCTCCCCGGTCCTGTACCTGACCTCTTTCCGGTCGTGTCGCTAGTCGTCGATGGAATAGAGAAAGCCCTGTGTTTGCGCACACACTTGTGCATTATAATATGTCCCGCGCAATTGGCTAGTCTCCATTGAGACTGGCCGCCGTGGTCGAAATTCGGTCGGGAGGACATTATATAAGTGCAACCTATAAGAAAGCTTGTTATAAGAAATTAAGAGAGTAGGTACTAGGAGAACAACTAGATAAAAAAGTAATCTGTATCTACTTCGTTATTTAGAAATAGATTAATAAACAGTGATTGGAGATTCCTATGACGGCATCATAGCTATACTTTATTCAAACAAGTTTTTATATTATAAGAATAAACATTAGTAAAGTTCTGACATTCTTTTATCACATAAGACTCTAGTAAATTTCCTCGCTATTAAAATTACTAATTTTATCTCTACTTATCCTCATCCTGCTACGCCGTAGCACATATGGTTTAGATTTTGGCAATGGTCTTTCTAGAGCTCCTAGCGTAGCTACTACGGCAACGAAGACAGATCTACAGCACAGCGTACACCTAATTAAATTTCAGACGAATGAGTCTATAACTTACTAATATCGTCGTCTATGTCTCATTCGTTTGGGAGCGAGCGCTGTGCTGTAGAGAGGCATGATACTACGTCGCCATGACAGCTACGCAGCTGTAACCTCCCATGACGTAGCAGTGTAGACTTCAGGAAAAAACGCCTTTAATTCCATCGATTGGGCAGCCTAATTTCCAGTGCAAAGTCTAGCCCAGACTTATTTATAACCGATCTATCTTCATCTATTCTCAAACAGATTAGACTACAAGCATTTAACTTTATATATCAGTGGACATCTTTCGGCTGATAATGACGATGATGATGAAATAGTAGCCCTGAGCGGGAATCGAACCCGAAAACGGACGTCGGTGTAACCTGCGCCACACGTGTAGTCGAAGTTACAATTCGATTATTATAATAAATAAGGAAAAAGTGAGAGCATAGTGAATCAACAAATAATTATTTTGGGGCAACTAACGCCATCTGATCCCAAACTAGGCTGAGCCTGTGCTATGGCAACCAGACAACTGATAAACATACGTATTTCTATATAAATACATATTATAGATACAAATTACACCCAGACACAGAAAAAATAATCGTGCTCATCACACAATGATTTGTCCTTGGTGAGAATGGAACCCACGGCCGTCAATGCAGGATTATTTCACAACGAAATATTAGGTTTATTTCTGACCTATCGGCCCAGTCGGTCAGAAATAATCCTAACAAATCGTCGAGAAATAATTCTACGTCAAAATATGTTAAGATAATAATAATATCCTGGGACATTATTCACACACGGCCATTTGCTCCCAAATTAAGCAGAGTTTGTACTATCGAAACCAGATAACTGATATACTACATATGTACACTACTTTTTTTGTAAATATGTACTTGTATAGATAAATAACACCCAGACTCAGGATAAATAGACATGTTCATGCACACAAATTTCTGTCCTGGGTGGGAATCGAACCCACGACCTCCGGCGTGAAAAGCAAGCATTTGCCAATCACGTCAACAGGCCCGTCATGTGTGTGTGTGATGATTTATTTTAATAATTACGTCAACAAATGTGTTTGTATTTATTTATTCTCATTCAATAACTGTATAGATATTTAATATTTGTTTACTATATCCTGATAATGGTGTTGATATAGATTTGTATATCACTGACGGAATCAAAATAGACTCTGACATCACTTCATCTGCTTCCTGTCCATTTACGGTAACATATTTATTGTTTACATAATGTCAATTTTCATTCGCTTCCCGCTACATCTTCGGATCAGTTTTATTGTGAGATGCCATAGCAACAAACAATGCAAAGTAAATTAGATTTATTACAATGTTAAGATCCTTGATTCTTGCACTCAAGTTCATAATTTCATTCATGCCTTTTTATCTGTAGTAAATTCTTAGGGATCTCCTTTGAGAACGAAGGTTAGTTTGTAAATCAAATAATAAAAGATAATTTAAATGATTTAGTTTTGCATGAGTATTTGTATTTGGTCTTGTTAGTCCATCTGTTATTTTCAGTGTGCCCGTACGATCCGCACTGGGCGCGGATCGACTATGACAATCGCTTTTATACCCTCGGTCCACGCGATAATACTATGCATGTATGCTGTAGAACATATTTACATTACGATAACACACATATATACGTAATTAAATATGTAACTATATAATATTTAACCTTTTTGTTCCTTGTACAAATAAAAGATGGGCAGATAAGTAAACATTTAGTTATTCAACATAATTAGAAATGCTTCCTAATTGTCGTTCTAAATTCAAATATTCCGAAGTGAAATTCTCGAAGCTAGTCACCGCTAATGACGTAAAACAACACACAAGGGGCGCGTGCTGGCCGAAAAATGTACGACAAATACACGCTTCGTGAACTTACGCAAACGGAAAACTACCGCTGCAGTATCACAACAAAAGATTACGATAGCTCTTATTACGGTGGATTACGGTCTAGAATTGTTTGTGACAGATTAGCGACGTTGTTTTGACGGTATCGTGACGCGGATGACGTCATTTTGCACGATTTCGATGCGTGTTAGTCGCCTGACGCGCCCACCGTACCGTGACTGTTCACCACAAGCTATTCTTGGCATCAAACTACTTCTTATTTATGCAACGTGTACGTTTTTTATGTTAACTTATAACTCGATTGGAAATACCGGAGGCTTGTTCCGTCTTGATTTTTACGCGAATACTGGGAAAGAGTAATTTCTTTTTTAATTTGGGTGACTATGGGAAAACAGATGAATAATTATGACGTAATTTATATTGGTAGATGGTAATGCACATTTTTATGGTATTTATATCAAAATCTTGATTCTTTGTCAAGTTGCAAATCAGTGTTCGAATTGTACCTATCTATTTTGTCATTTGTCCAGCAGTGGAAGTCTTTCGGCTGATATGATGATGATGATGATTTGACTGCCTCGTTGAACGAGGTCATGGGTTAAAATCGCAGTGATTTGAACCCAGGACTTCGCTGTACTTTAACTTCGTTCATCGAGGCAAAAAGTGTTTGCACTTCGTCTTGTTATATAGCACTCTATGTTACACCCCCGAGCACGAAAACAGGTCTATGATGTGTCTATGATGTAGAGACACGTCAACTAAATATTTTTTCTTTCACTGTTTCACCGGGTAATGAAGGCAAGCCCAAATTCTTACAAATAAGATTATAAATTAAGTAACCAGCGCACGAGGGCACTCCTTTTGGGAATTCAACGATTGAGTTCAGGGTGGTTACTGGCTTGGAGGTATATGAGAAAGTTAGTTTTCAGGTACATTTAGTGTCATTGTCGTTGTACCTTAAAACGCAAAGACGTGGGCCTCGCCTCCGCTTAAGGATCGGAGGGACCATTTAATCGTTAAAAATTACTCGTGCCCATGGGTATGAGAATATTTATACGGAGATGAGCTCACTCGCGCTTCATTGTGGCCGAATACAAAATCAGGCTAAACTCTAATAATGTCATCCTGGTCGATTCCGGCCACGGCGGCCAGTCTCAATGGAGACTAGCCATCTGCGCAGGACATATTATAGTGCACAAGTGTGGGCGCAAACACAGGAGCACTTTCTATTTCATACTCTCATGATCCGATGGAACGACTAGCAACATGACTGGAAAGAGTTCGGGTACAGGACCGATGGCTCTACTTTGCTCTCGGAGGAACGGGGGTGTAATACCGCCAGCTACCAGACTTTGGGCTCACACTGAGAAATTTTCTTGACAGAAATTTCCAAAAATCACTTTCTATCCCGACCCGGGGTTTGAACCCAGGGCCTAATTATCTGCAATTGAATACGCTACCGCTAGGCCAACGAAGCAAACTCTAATAGCAGAGTTTCAAACAGTATTGAGTACGTACAGTTATTTTAATAACACCCTTTTAGCAACGCCTTTTCCGTTTCGTCGCGGTTAAATGAGTTGTTTGTTGAAATGACAGTCTGTGAGCTACCCATATATTACGTAAATAACTGTTGCTACATGTAAGTGAATCACCAGACACTTGATAAACGCATGCAAAACGATATGCGAATAAACTACGTTGTAACCTTGTCTGTATCAGATTTACCTACATACTTTTTTATAGTCCTCATAGTGACAGAGATGTTCAAGCCGCCCAGTAGGCCTCTGACATGGGCACCAGAGCAGCATACCAGCCTTCCCGGGGCTCCCCCCATCACGCACCAAGAGAAGTACATGGCAGGTTAGGTTTAGTCGGTGCGAATCCGACATACCCACCCGCAGACACTTATAGCGGATGGCAACTAAAAAAGACCTCTAACATGGCTTAACGACTGTTGCCTACTGACTTCCAGAACCGACAGCTTAACGTGCCCTCCGGAGTATGGAGATGCTCAGAAATTAAAATACTTTGGCGGTCACCTAACTATGGACTGATCAAGAGCCTAGTGGCATTACCTTGCCGATCCTTTAGGGATCTGACTATAACCGCTTTTTTTTTCTTAATAATAATATCTAGGGACAGTCTCACACAGATCTTCCTAGCCCGTACCAGGCGACGATATACATACTTATATAGATAGATAAATACTTAAATACATAGAAAACATCCATAACTCAGAAACAAATATTCGTGCTCATCACACAAATATTTGCACTTACCGGGATTCGAACCCAGGACCACCAGCTTCGTAGGCAGGAGCACTACCAACTAGGCTACGGTGACAGGCTTTGTATGAGTCGTACTTCGGATAGCACGTAATGCTGTCGGACTCGGGCCTGCTTATAGTTCTAAGACAATAATCGCCATGCTAGAAGCCTAATAGGCGGCTTGAACAACTTTGGACATTACGTACACTGCCCATACGATAAAATAAAGAAAATCAAATGAAATGAAATAATGAAATTTATTCAGCACTTGGGTGAATTGTGAGCTTGACAAGTACAAGTACACTTGTACCTACTTGTCAAGCTCACAATGTATTACATAAACACAGTTTAAAAACAGTAATTAAAGCAACAAAATATTTTGAAATAGTCCGTCCGTGCGGTCTGTTTCAAGCAAGTGTTCTAATTCTGCATTGTATAGTTTAAGAACATTTTGACTGTACATCTGACGTTGTGGTTAGGGTGCGGCCCCAGCACATTCGTGTCACAGTTTTAACACCCGCACAGGACAACTACCTCCCTCATGAATAAGTTTTACTGTGGTTTTTTCCCGTGAATACCACCGCTCGTTTCGCCTCTGATGACGAGGGAAAAAATAGTTTGAGATAGACACACCCAGCTTTCCATACTAGCAAATAACAAATACAAATAATTAGCTACATACAAAATAAAAACTATATATCAGTTATATTGTTCGTATATTTTCTTAACACTTTCCCGGGCAGTAGTATTGGTTAATAGGCACTTGGTCAATATTATTATTTATTTATTTTAAACTTTATCTAATTGTAATAAAGTTGAAAAACCTATCACTTATCGGGTGTTGATGGGGCTGCCGCGTTATTGTAGCGCGTCCGGAATGCTTGCCGACGCGGCCGTTGATAGTTTTTCGGCCATCATGCGCAAAAGGTCCGCATCTCTGCTACGTCGTATGCGCGCCAGCCCCAACAGCATTCTTAAAACTTTGGTCGATAGGTGGGACTCTCCGATCTTGGGAAGGTGGATACGACTGCACGCAGTCAAGTAGACATTTCCCAGTGTCGGCGGGCTCTACCACGATGCTCACGCAGCTACAAATTCATTTATTTTTATTTTATTTTTTTTACTAACACTAGTTTATAAGTTGTCATGTAACTAACATATATGGAATTTATTCTGAAATAAATTATTATTATTATTATTCCAAATTATTTATTTCAAGTTCTTATTTTTTACATATTTATATCTATAAAATTGAATTTAAAAAGAATTATTATTATTATTATGTACAAAGCTACTGCCTTATAAATGTGTAACTTGTCAAAATAGAATATTTTAGTGCTCAATCTTTTTTAGAACCAGTTAAAGTAATATGAGTCGCACACACGGAAGTTTTCCCGACATTTTCTTGTAAACAATGTTTAGAGGTACGTGTCGATTTCATCAACATTTAGTTTCAATTGAAAATAACCTTTTGCTAACAAGTAATAAAGTGTTAATTTAAACCAAGCAACTTTATGAAAACTTTAAATGCTTCTGTTAAATTTTGCCATGTCGTTTTCGACTTTATGTTGATAGCAATAAAATCTTTTGATGTTTACGAATCTTGTATAGACTGAAGGTCCTTTAGTATCAAAGGTTAAAGCAGATTTAGCCAAACCCTCATTTAAAACAAGGTCCTTTAAACAGATTAAATAAAGTGGACCACATTTCGATACAAACAAAAATTGCTTCTATATATGCTGAATTGTTGATTTTCATTCCGTAGAATCTAAATTAACAAGAACTTACATTTATTTTAATAATTGTTGGTTTGCTGTTAGTTCAATGAATTATCAGATGTAGCTAAATATATAATATCTTTATTCGATCGATTAATAAATTAATAATGTCCTCCTGGACGAGTTTATATCATGACAGAAAGTCGCAATAAGGAAGACGATAAAGGAGACGTGTCTCCATTGCGAATTGGCTTATTCGGAGCAGCTCAGAAGGGACATGAAGCTGAGAATTCCGGCTGTAGTCATGAAACACCAGTCACTAACCGTGTTAGATTCCAACTGGGCGGCTTGAACAACTCTGACACTTTGTACTACTCAAGGTCGAGCATGCGTCACAGCATTTGAAATTCGTAATCACCCTCATATGAGAATAGGTTAACAGGAAAAATCGTGTATCTACGTGGAAATAATCTCGTAGCAATCTGGTACAAGGAAAACCGACGTATATATGTATATGTAAGTTGATAGTAATTTACGTTAATGCGATTAAAACTATGGAAAATTAAATTGCCATGTCATAGCCCACTAGCTACTGGAGAATTATTCTTAGGAAATATGTATTTTGTATTTTTTTAATTGTTATTGTTTACGCTGATTGATGTTTGCGATTTTTTTAAAGAAATAAGTGTTTTATTATTTTCGGTTTGGTTACGAAAACATTCAAATGTACATTCAAAAGTATCTATGGTTCAATTTCGTCTATGGATTGAATTATAGGTGTTTATGATACCAAAACAAATAAGATATAAATATACAAAGTTGCAGTGAATCCATGTCATTGTATGTGTTTGCATTAGCAACTTCAACCCATATGTGTTGAATAAGTAGGTAAGTCACCACTCACCTCGGCGTCCGCGCAGAGCTTATGTGTGACTCATCCGGTACAATTGCCTGGGAAACATCCGGTTTCGTAACATCAGTTTGCGCGCTATAATAGGTCCTGAGTTATCGCCTAGTCTCTATTGAGATTGGCCGATTTAGCTAAAGCTCAGAGTAATCATTTTCATAAGTTAAAAACAGTCAGTAATATAGCACACAAAAACAATGGATACAAATAAGGAAATAAACTTATATAATGCAATTGGCAGCCTTTTCATTAAAAGTGATCTCTTCTGTTTTGCATTAGGTGGACTAGAATTGGAAGAAAACAGATGAAGGTAGCAGAAGGTGTTCTAAATTCAAATGGTAATGTGTAGTAAAAACACAACACAGCCGCTAAGCAGTTAGGATTATTTACTGCCTTCCTGTTTGCCTCTCATTTAAAGGATCAGATTTCTCCCTTCAAGTATCTCACTTGTTATCGTTCAATTCATTTTCCGCCAGTAATACTTTGCAATATATTTTTTTGCAATGTATTCGCACCATTGAATTTTAAACTTTAATACGTATGACTTAAAATCCAACAACAATTAAACTCGTATTCATTTAAAGCAAGATAGTGGATGATCAAATTCATAATTATTCAAAGCAAAGTAGTCGATTCGCGTGTGTGACACACCTACTCGTACTTCCGAAATGACTCAACAACGCCCTTTGTTGTATAAACTTCATTGTGTGATAATTACTGACGAACATTCCGCTTTGAAATAAATTAATATTAGATATTTTTAACAGAGATAGAGGCCGTCTATAGTCTATATCATCATTATCAGCCGAAAGATGTCCGCTGCTGGACAAAGCCAAGCCCAAAGATCTCCACAATTGCCGGTCTAGCGCTATTCCCATCCAGCGGTTTCCAGCGACCCGCACAAGATCATCGGTCAATCTTGTAGGGGGCCTGCCCACGCTGCGTTTTCCGGTTCGTGGTCGCCACTCGAACGGCTGTCGGTTCTACGAGCTATGTGCCCCGCCCACTGCCACTTCAGTTTTGCAATTCTTCGGGCTATATCGGTGACTTTAGTTTGCCTATTACAATTTATTACAGACCAGCTGTGCCCGCGACTTCGTCCGCGTGTTAATTAGCTTATTTTGTATCTTTTTGTTTATTAGTAAAATAAAAGACTTTTTCTAAAATAAAAGTAGCCTAAGTTAATCCTTATTACATCAGCTACCTGCCAGTAAAAGTCCCGTCAAAATCAGTCCAGCCGTTTCAGAAATTAGCCGGAACAAACAGACAGACAGACAGACAAAAATTTAAAAAAATGTTATTTTGGTGTATGTATCGTACATATATTCATATTTATGTAGTAAAAACCGGTTATTTCAATATTATAAACAGACACTCCAATTTTATTTATTTGTATAGATTTTTTGTTTTGATCGCACACAAGCTTTTTATAATATACCTACAAATCGGATGTTTAAAGGCCTTATTTTTATATCCTTGATTACTTTTTTAATGGGGACTCTGTCTCAAAATGAATAATGTTATTGTTTCGAAGTTTTCCTTTTGTATACCTAAATATAATCTAAAATAATAAGCATTCAGACAACCGATCGAGCATATATTGTGTTTGCCTACTAAATAAAAACTCTAATTGGACCAAATCCCGTGTTCATGCCCGCTTGAGTATGTTTCGCCGGACCGTCTCAACTGGGTCGTGTTGAAACCGGTAGTAGATGAACCCACTGAGTTTGTTTCGCTGGGTCTTCTCAGTTGGGGCGCATTGGATCCGGTGGTAGCATTAAAGCGCGACCGTCGTTATTAACACAAGGTCCGTCATAATAATAATACCTTTAATATAGACAGAACCATTGACAATATGTAGTGAAAATATTAGACTTAAACTAGATAATTAAACATAATCTCTTGACAATAACTTGATACGAGCTAGCTAAATATCATTTCTGTAATAAAATAAATTTTATAAATGTTTTCATACAAGATGTAGGTACCTAAATATCTATGTTACTAGAAATAATATCTAATGTATACAACTATATTACTACAAACATGTTCTGACTATTTACAAGCGCTTTTTTAAAGTCTACGTGAATAAAAACCTTTTTTATTTTATTTTTTAAATGCGACATAAAAAATACAGGTTTTACGCCGTTACTCAATAGCGATCAACTTTTTATGAAAACATAATAACAACGGTGTAGCTGGTGAATATGTATATTTATATAAATATATAATTTATTTCATTTAAAGGTTACAAAGACCCATAACTTATATTATCTTAACTAATTTAACAATAATTATAATTAACTAAACTAATAAAAATAAAATAAATAAACATAATAAATCTTATAAAATTACAAATTATATCCCGGGGAACGAGCAGCAGCGTCTCTTTGTGTACTATGACCATCACACTGAGGCGCCCTTTTGCCAAGCGTCTATTGGGAAAACCTTTGTCCAACTGGACATCATTCGGTTGAAAAGAAATTATGATAAAAATTCTTCTATTTACCGTTGTTGATTCTGTTTCAGAATAGACATCAAAACACAGTACTTACACATAATTATCACACTAATATTATATAGGCGAAAGTTTGTGAGTGTGTGACTGCGGGAGTGTGTATATTTTTGTTACTTGTTCACGTCTAAACGGCTGGAGCGATTTTAATAAAATTTGGTATGGAGTTAGCTGACACCCTGGATTGACACATAGGCTATAATTTATAAAGTTTGACGCGGGTAAAACCGCGGGGCGCACCTAGTATGCTATATTTTTAGGTTTTCAGTAAAATCTGTACTTACTTATATCTGTATAGTGACTTTTATAGAGCTTAGTGATTTTTCACCCTATGAGTGACTCGACGGGGAAAGTACCAGACAGAATATACGCCAGGTAATCCCAGGAAGCAATGAACTGTAAACTTCACTTTAAAAGACATATCTAAGTACAATCATTATTGCTGTCTTGGGTGTGAGTAAGTTTGCCAGAGCTCACCAGGGAAGTGGGAAAAGTTCGGCAACGCGTGAGTGAACAGATTTCGATAACTGCTTACCATTTCTGGCATGTTGGTCTAGTCATAAGGCACTGCGAAGCCAGAGGTCGTGGGTTCGATCCCCACCCAGGACAATTCTTTGTGTGGTGAGCACGATTATTTGCTCTATGTCAGGGTGTAATTGATGATAATTATAATGATAATACAATACACACAGATCATCCTAGCCCCAAACTAAGCAAAGCTTGTACTATGGGTACCAGGCGACGATATACATACTTTTATAGATAGATAAATACTTATAAACATAGAAAACATCCAAGACTCAGAAACAAATATTCGTGCTCATCACACAAATATTTGCACTTACCGGGATTCGAACCCAGGACCACCAGCTTCGTAGGCAGGAGCACTACCAACTAGGCTACGGTGACCGTAATTTATCTATAATATGATGTTTATCAGTTGTTTGGTTGCCTTAGGACAGGTGCTGCCCAGCTTGGGATCGGATGGCAGTGTGCTAGTTGTTCTAAGATATTTTTAATTATTGTTATCAGATGGGTTGCTTGTCGACTTGGTACTATAACAAATCAACATACGTCTTTCCATTTGCTATGTGCTGGAGGATTCTCTGGTTGGTTGGAAAAGATTTTAGCGAGACGGCTGCCATTTGTACCTACTGTTCCAAATTTGGTCACATAAAGGTTGTATTTATTTCAATCATCATCATCGTAGACGGAAGACCATTGCTGAACATAGACCTCCCCCAAAGATCTCTATAATTGCAATTTAATACAATGCATATAATTTATCATGGGTACTTAAGGAGTTCAATTACTCATGAAACTAATACAAATTGATTACCTCATTTAATTTTATGTCAAAGTCAGTATGTTATTCTAATAATAACAACTCACGTATCTGGATATTCTAAAGGATATTAAATTAGTGTATGTAGTTTCTAAAAATGTGGTTCGGTAACTGTATAATTGTTAAATTCAGACTAGTTTTTTTATTTTTTTAAGGCCGAAATAAATAAGATAATTGTATTTTTCCCATTTTATTGATCATTACAAATAATTTCAATTAGAATGAAAACTTGTTCTGAATATTTTGAAATATTAAGCCAAGCACATTTTTGGAGAGTGCATACAATAATTTAATATCCTAAACTATCCTTTAATATCCTTTAAAAGTGTGAGCGAAATAGCTGCGCACTCTAATTAGGTCCTTATTTAGGAAAGAAGAAAAAGAAAAAAGTTAAAATATATTCTTTTCATTACGTACAAATAAATAATAGTTACTTACATCACGCAATCTTCGAGTGAGTAGACTTGTAAATCCAGTTTGGTCAGTTTTTATAAGTAAGTATAGATACCCACCACAGACTATGATGCAATACATTCTGTTTTTGAAAAAAATGAGGTTCGATTGCGGCGTAGTAAGTATCATATACGCAGTAGTATTCAAATGACGGTTGGAATAAGACAATTTGAATATCTTTATTTCATGACATGCGCCAAAGTTAAGTTAGTCACCTCCGGGCCCGAATGTTTCAGAAAAAAGGCACATCTTGCTTCCGCATATTGCACGTTTGTATAGTATTCCCTGATACAGGGATTTATTACCCGAGTGCGGACGCAATCTCTTGTTTATGCCGTTACAATTCATTCGCGTTATCTCTCGAAGTTTGCGCGGCGGATACATCTATGAATAAGTATATAATGGGAATAGTTATGCCTTTTCATATGGTGCTGGGCTATTATATTATATAAAAAAATACTGAAGACAATTTATTAAAAATCTATATTGTAAATAAATGTTACAGGGCCTTTGGCCAAAGCTGTTGCCCAACTAAAAAGCAAAACTTAGTTTAAAAAAAATATAGAGCAATGTTTTTCTTCATTTTGAGTTTATACCATAGAGCATAATTATAGCTTTCATGTCATCTTTTAAGCGTGCCTGGGTGGTTACTGTAACAACACTTTATATAAATAAGTAGGTACTTATAATATATGTACTTTTGTAGTAATGACAATGCATTTCTAAAAAAAGGTTTTAGATTGATTTCAAAAAGATCAAGCCGGTCTTCGCTCGTGATTTTTATATTGATCAATATTTATTTTTTGGATTGGGAATGTTTAAGGTACGGTTCTATATCCATTTCTGGCCTTTAGGGCACTTTTCCAAAATTTAGAAACTATGTGACCATGTCCACACATTTCAATAAAACATCAGAATAGTTAAATTCGGTAGTGTGTTTTTAAAACAGCTATTATAAGGTTATAATGTCTTTGTTATTTTTCAATACATCCCTATATCAGACTCTATGACAGCAGCCAGTAGCCAGGTCATTACTAACGCATCGTTTTGAATGACATTTATAAATTATTCTAGATAACCATTAGAATACAGTTATTTAGTCTAAATTCCGTGACCGTCATTCCATTTAAAAAAATATTTTAACTATTTACAACACTAAGGAAGATAAAGGGCTGTGGATAGGGTGAATGTGAAGATAAAACATGTTTCTTTGGCTACTAAAATCGACAATATTAAAAAAAATATACATGCAATATATTTCCACGAATTTTCATACCTTTACATTTAAAAATATCTCACGGGGTGGTAAAAAACTAATGATATAAAACAACCTATGTACTTGTTACGAAATTGTAGCCTGTTTCTAAATCGGCAACATTTTAAATAAAAAATAATGTTGCCAATTTAATCGATAAATAAGACGTGTTTTGCACACATTCAAGCTACCCACAGTCCTTAAACGTAGCGATTAGTTATATACTCCTTGGTAGGTGTTGCAAACTGATTAGTTGATGTAATCATCCCTATATTTGCTTAGTAGAACATTGACACAGATTATAAAAACGCGCCAAAATACCATCTCGTCGACAACACTGCCAAGAATTCAAATTTGGAACACGACGAGACGCATCAAACACATGAACAGGGCGTGGTCCTACGGCGTTAACGCATTCGTCAAATTTAGATTGGCCTCTGACTTGTAGAAGTAAAGAGAGATTGAAGGTTATTATTATATGGTTGCTAGTTAAATGAAGGCGCTTAACGTACGGAATGCATCCATTTTAACATTGACCTTCCATTGTCAGAGAAGACAGTTTACTTTCATCTAGATTCTTACAGTAAAAGATGTAGTGGGGGGTCTTCGTAAAGTGGTGTGTTGTGTTTATTTTTATCGCGTAGTCGAGCGGCCGCGGTAGCCACGCGCTGGCCGCGTGGTTTTGTTTTGCTCATTGAGGCTGATAGTAAGTACCTACCATTACACCGCAGTGTTGCGTTCTCACATATTTACATCGTGTACATTTTATTGTAGGTACCTCCAAGCGTTATCGCGGTAACTATGTACCTACAATTATTATTGTACCTACTAGTTCTTCACTGGTTATTGTAGTTATAAATACGTTAATTGGAGTAAAGATAATTGCGTTTAACAATGTAGGTATTATTGTGAACTTTTATCTATAGTTTTTAGTAATATTGTTCCCACGCAGTTTATTATGAAGGTGACGGATGTTTTATATCGAGTTCAGTACAAATGGAACAATATTTTTGTCGGTTGCCTACCTACCATAATTTTTAGTACCTATCATTGGGCCAGTTGGCGTGGTTGGTAAATGCTTGCTTTTCACGCCACAGGTCGTGACAAGACAGATATTTGTGTGCATGAACATGTCTGTTTGTCCTGTGTCTGGATTACCTATATAAGTACGTATTTACAAAAGAAAAAGTAATATATGTAGTAAGTACGTACATATATCAGTTATCTAGTTTCCATAGTGCAAGCTCTGCTTAGTTTGGGATTAAATGGCAGAGTGTGAATAAGGTTCCGCGAAAAAAAAAATATATACAGTAGGTACCTATTATTCCAAATGTACAGCAGCGTATTTATATGTCAAAATCGGAAGGTTAATTTATTTTCTTTTTTAAGAAACCCTCTTTTCTTTCTTTCCATCGCGTAAACGAAGCACCCTCAGACGCAGAACACAAATATTGCGGGACTGGAACTCGAATCACGGGCATACAGTACCTAAATGAGTTTCCATGGGTTGCTTGCTTATCGTATGGGCAGTGGTTACCCTGGTGTCAGAGTTGTTCAAGCCGCCCAGTAGGCCTCTGACATGGCTTAACGACTGTTGCCTAATGGCTACATCCGGGACCGACGGCTTAACGTGCCCTCCGTAGCACGGAGACACTCACAAATTAAACCTCTTTGGCGGTCACCCATCTATGGACTGACCGCGAGCCTAGTTGCTTAACCTCGCCAATCACTTATGGACCGGTGAGAGCGTCTGGCTATGAGCGCCTTTCCATGGGTGGCGGTGATCGTCATGACCCGCTAGGTCGTTGAACTTGCAATTCTATGAAATAGAAGTAAAAGCTTTCCAGTTAGTTTCTATATCTCTTGTTGGATTATGTTGATGGAAAATCTGTCCGTAATGCCTGGAATCACGCCAGCATGATAATATTCCTACCACGCAATAATCTGTCTCCATTTTGCAATTAATTATGTTCTTTATTATTACGCAAGTATAAATATTATTACAACGTTGAAAACAAACATCGAATTTATCAATGCCAGACACAATACTGTAGTACACCTAAAATAATACATCGGTTACTATACAACATGTAACGTAATTAACGCACACCCTCAGACACCCCAATTGGAATATTATGTTGTAATCAAAATACATACACTGAAATTTTTATTTAACATGTACCTATATGCATTGTTATTTACTAAATTAGTGTCTTGAAATAAAGTTTATTTTTTGTTATTTTGTATTGAATGATGTAGGTATTGAATTTGTATGAATAGAAATAAAACTGCGATTTTAAAAGTCTTATTACTTTGACTGTACAGGGTTAATATGACAATAACTTCCGTAGTTTTAAATATTTTGGAATAAAAAATAAAAAATGATATAAATCGATACAGTAAACGATTCTGAACAAACTATTTTCAGGATGTGCGTTAATTAAGTTACATGTTGTATATAGAACGATTATTTGACTAATATGAAAAAATAACAGATTTTTTAAGCTTCATTTATTTTATAGGATTGACTTAAGATACCCATCCTATCGTACCTTATACTAAGTTGACTCTAAACCAACACTATATAATGCCAATGACTAACCCACCAAATACATAAACGGTTCATTGAATTTTAAAGAAATATAGCATTTTAGCTCGAACCGAGTACAGTTCAGCTTGTAAAAAGTAATTATTGAGACAGTATGTTGAACGTTCCTCTTACTTACTTCTTGTTATTAAAACCAGTGTTAACTTACAAGTTACATGATAATAATATTATACTTACCAATTAAGTTATTTCCTTATTTTTAATCGCTGAATCATAACATAGGTATTATGTGTAATCATTGTTTGTTTAACAATAAATTTTATTGCGCTAATAATACTTATAGCAATAAATTATATTAATACTATAAGTACATTATCTATTAACGTCATAAGTGTCATAGATATTGCAATACAAATATTCTTTGGACTTATTAAATTTGTACACCTACGCTATAAACAACATTTTCTTATAAACATAGATATACATCGCCTCAAGACGTCCGAAGTCGGTGACGATCCACCACCGACTGCCTGCATGAATTTCCAATAGCCCCCACGTTACCTACTGTTGTGATAAGACACACCAACATCAATAGACCTATCGTTACAAACAAATACTTTAACTACAGAGGTTATATAACAGTGGTTGATGATAAGATATCGCTTACGCAAATGCCTCCTGCCACAACACGAACTAAGATAACGTGTCTACCGCTCGGGGTCACGCTATGTTTGTTCTAGTATTGCTGTAGGTATAATATCAGTTCATTGGGGCGATGTTGCCTGATAACTGTATTTTTTGTCTGAATTAAAATTTAGCAAATTGAAAGTGGGCGTTTCCCTACTGATTGAAGCTGGTAATTACCTTTTCCCCTTAAGCATGTCGTTATAAGAGCAACACATTAAAAAACATTCTGTGTGTACTTATGTACACGCGTTAGAAGTTATACTTCTTAATATACAACTTGAACATAGTTATCAATTTTCATACCACCTAGAACTAACTTCATGCTGTTATTTTTACGATGCGCGCGCATCGTAAAAATTCACTCTCATCATTTTTCTCCATCGCGCCAAAAGAAGTATAACTTCAAAAAAGTTTAATGTGTACCTGACGTCTAAAGGGCCGATCGGGGCGTGAAAGCTTCCGAGGGAATATATACTAGAGAGCGGACAGCAGCGTTTCTCTGACACTATGAGCATCATCCCTTAAGCATGGCAATTATTATGGCATATCCCCTCAATGATGATGAGACCGAGACTGACAATTATGGATACCTTTGGAGGAGCCTTTCAGCTGACTGATAATGATGAAGAAACTTAGTACGCTTGTTGCTAATGTTTATCAACAAGCGTTTATTGATAAACATAGCAACAAACTCTTAGAATCATTTACGGCCCGTACCTAACTTGGATGTATATGCTACGGCTCCCCTATGTGGGCTGATACGGCTACCACCGGGGTTTCTCGACGTATATTGCTAGAGAGCCAACGGTTGGCGTTAATATTCTTGTGTAAAGCCTATAGAACAGTCAGTACAGAGGCTCTACCTGTGCAGGTTGGTTGTTGTATTTCCAGTTGATCTTGAAGTACAAAGACGTGCCGCAATGTATTATTTCTCACGGGGAAACTTCCAAAATGATTTCCCATCACTACTTGATCGTACTAATATGGAATACTTATATTAAGGGTCGCCAGTAATATAATTTTTTTTTGACGTTCACGAACGATTCAATAATACTTGGTAGAATTGACTGGCAAAATTTCTTACTGGACATGTGAATTGTTTAGTTTCAAAAGCACCTTCACCAATCTGCCTTTGCTCAATTTCCTATTGCGAATATGAACAAACCGTTCAAGACATACTTTAGGAGTGTGATCTAGGAACTAATATCAGCTTGTCTTAATTTTTTTTATTAAAGACATTCCCGCACTAAAGAATATAAATAAATAACGACAAGAAGCATGTGTAGTAAATAATATCGATTGTTTTGCACACAACAACGAAACAAAAACACAGATAACCTCCAATATCTCGCTTTACCCCGAAGATCATTGTTATAGCGTGATTTTATAAAAAATATCACGCGAACACGAAATGTACTCGCTTCTCTTTGACAAAATGCGCACGTGTTTGGCGAACGAAAGGCTATCGATGAAGGTTGATACACTAACTTAAATCAGAAGGATTCTTAAAGGGCACCAGAGCACCCAAATGTCCACATCTCTCTGGCAAAGCACTGAACATTAATTTGTGGATTACAATTTAGGGACAAAAATATAATAAAACTTTTATTCCTGTAACACATCGCACTACACATCTATTATGTGACTAGCTGTGTCCCGCGGTTTTACCCGCGTTAAATTTTATAAATTATCATAGCCCTTCCCCCGTAGGTGATAGCGTGATAATATGTAGCCTATATGTTGACCCGACCTCTTAGTAATATTCATGCAAAATTTTAAGTAAACCCATGCAGTACTTTTTGAGTTTAGCCCGGACATACATACAGACAAACAGACACACAGACAAAAATTCTAAAAAATATATTTTTGGCTTCGATATCAATTGTAGATCACGCCCTAAGTATCCTTTTAAAAAAATATTCAATGTACAGTTTTGAGTTTCCTACGATTTTATTATATGTATAGACATGTATAGATATCTTTAAAAAAATATTATTTATTACTAGAAAATGAGTTTACGCTGGCCATTCTGTCCTTTACACCACTAAGCTATTATCTAATTTAAATGACGTGAAAAGTATTCAAAGAGAAGAGGGCAACACTGTCAAACTACTAAATATTCCCACAGTTCCCCCCAACACCAAAGAATAGATAGATATACTTACTTCAAATGTAACTACAGCAATATCGATGTACAGATAAGAGAGGGGTCTTTTCTAATACAAGTTACATATAACTTAAAAGAAGAGACCCACACACTCTAACAACTACGTGTAGTAAATAAATATACATTAGATATGAAAAAAAATAATAGATAAGCTAATACGCTAATAAGCTAATATCAATTAGTTGACATGTTCTCAGGTGTCATTTGTTTTTACTCAGTATTTTGTTCCATAAGTGCTATAACTAAAGTAAAACAGCTAAAGTTGTACTGTTCTGTTCTTGAGAGCTATGTTGGAAGGAAGGAAGTAAGAAATGCAATGATATAAAATTAGTTTAATTGGTATTGCATAGATCCTTGCTCCCGACATTGACTTTCTGTAACAGAAATATTAAGACATAATTCAAAATACAAAGTTAATAATTATGTAGTGTTAATTGTTAGTTTAATCAAACCGGGATGTAATATGCAACACCCTCCCACCCACAAAAATATGCACATGCAAGAAAATCAAAATATATATGCAAATTACAGGCGCTGGTATAATACCCTTTCGGATTTTGATGAAACTTTTTAGTAATATAGCTTACATATTCGAATAACACATAGGCTATAATTTATAAAGTTTAACGCAGGTGAAACCGCGTGGCACAGCTAGTAAAACATACCTAATTCTTCAAGTTCCTTTTACAGTCAAAATTAATATTCGTTTAAATATGAAATGGACATAAATTTATAAATAGTCTAGTAATGAATACGACATATTCAAAAGATTTGTCATAATTATTATCATAAAACTGCGCAGTTACAAAACTAAACACATTATTTTATCAAGTTACGGAGGTCAAGTAAACATTTGATACGATCGTTATTTTTAACTTGTGGATACGTCGGCCCATTAGCTCAGTTGGTTAGAGCGTCGTGCTAATAACGCGAAGGTCGCGGGTTCGATCCCCTCATGGGCCAACAAATCTTTTTGCTATTTTAAAATAAAAGAACAGAGCTGCGCTGATAAGTTCACGAAATATTCGTATAAATATCATAAGACCTATAATTACGAGTATATTTTTTAAATCATACTAAGCTTAGGTATGTAAAATATATGTGCTTTAGCCAGAGCACTCTAATCAGCTAAATTAATTATATGTAATTTATCAATTCGTCGTATTTTACGTCAAATATGACGAAATATTACAACGAAAGGTACTCAATGATTGATTATTTTATCTTTAGCCCTGACCTATGACACATATTCTATTCAACTGCAAAAAAGTTACTATATTCTGCGTCAGAATAACGTAAAGTATATATAATATTGAGAAGGAGGGATCATTCTTAAATATATTATTTTTATATAAGAATAAATCAATTTATAATGAAAGAATATGTACAAGTAATAAATAAATTAAAACTATACGAATATAGATATTGGAAATAGATTAAAACTGCGTACAGACGCCAGCACATCCAGCTACCCCAATCTGTCAAAGTTATTTTATAGATTTTCAACTCTATCACATAAGCATAAGGTTCTCTTTCAATTGGGGAAATTTGGCAGATTGGGGTAGCTTGATGGGCTGGCGTCTGTACAAACTATGGTTACTAATAATAATATATAATATATTTCATATATGTATATGTGTCTGGTGTATCTAGGAAAAACAACCTCTGTTACAGACTGATACTAGGTAATTTGATCTTAATTGCGCAATCCTAAATATTAGAAGAAGTCTTAGCCAACCACTGGAAGATTATATGTATATAAAAAAACCGTGTCACGAAACTAACATTTCCCGCGCAAGTGCGCATCGTATCACATCCAACGCAAACCAGTTCGCTATCTCGCTTGAGTCGCGAACTTTGACATGCCCACGCGCCTCCGCACCAACAAACATTGATAACAGATAACAACTTTGCATTTGACGGAATCCAGACCCCTGGGATGGGTTAATTGGGTTATCCGTTTTTGTGGGAATTTTATTATATGATGGTATTTTTTGTTCTAGATTTTAGATATTTATTCTCAATAATAATTTACTAGAATTCACTGACATGAGAACATAATTTTATACATACTTTGTAACCAGACTGTACGTCTTTCTGGTTACAATGTAAACCTTATGAAAAAGTGGAAGGAAATAAATTAATCACGAAATAAATCAAAACTAACCGCTTCTAATATTGTACTATCATAGTATAGGCGCAGGTTACATAATTTTCATTAGATATGACCAGAAACAAGGATATAGTAAGAATTGCATCTTAATACATGTGTTACGAGGACGCTCCCGATGGTTTTTAGTAAAATTTGCGGTTCCTGAATTAAGTGCAGCGAACCGCAAACTGTACTAAAATGAAGATAACAAAACACTGATCTATATTAGTGTGTTTGTTTTCTTTATTCTTAGTATTTTTATGAAAGAAAGAAAGAAGAAAGACACATTTATGTGCATAAATATTTGTTTACATACAGTGAGTGGTACATTGCATGTAGGATGGTCGAAGTTTATTATGTTCAGACATGTTTGCCGTGCAAATGGTGGCGTGCAACCATTACAATTATTAAAATTAAAATTATAACAAGTTTTATATATAAATATGTGTGTGTGTGTGGCGGTATATATACTTATAGTTATTTGGTATGCATAGAGTATATGGTATATGGTAAGGTTGTCATGAAGAGATGGAAGGATGTGAGGTTTTTAATTTTTGGTAATGGAGTGACTTGGGTTTATATTTTACTAGCAGTAGTCATCTGCTATTTAAAAAAATATAGAACCAACTTATAAAGCATTATTTGCAGGGGAAAAATATCGGTTCTTAAACAATGAAGAAGTCGCTTAAAAAAGTTGGTAATCCCTACTATGAAGTCAAACGCTTTTATACAGAATATAAGAGTTGACTTTGATTTATAAATATATTTAAACCCTGGTAATGGACCAATTCTAATTGTCAATTAACTCCTCAAATGTGATCTTCAGCACGGCTTTGAGTTCAGTTTGTAAATATTAACCTTAGACCTTTATTAAGAGCCATTCCTAGTAATTTTAGTCTAATACTAACGTAGTTCTCATTTTCAACCCAGGATTATAAGACTAGATTAATTTTTTTTTTGCTCGCCCGTTCTATTATTACCAATAAACCCAGTTTCTGGAGTCCCATCCAAAAATAAATAGAAATAATGGTCATCGTACCCGATTTTCTTGTACTTTATTAACTGGAAAAAATTAAAACAATTTATTAATTTAGAATTATAGGAAACAAGAGAATAGGAAATGTCGTTTTATTGTTGTTTTTTATTTAAATGCCATAATAAAGAAGAAAGTTATCGATTCGACTATAACCACTATATTGTTGCCCAATACACTATTTAAAAATAAGAAACTTAAATAATCAAACGTCGCCGCGTCATGCATATCTATCGCACTCCTTTTCTGTTGTTTACATTTCTTATTAGTGTTTATTGTTAGTATTATAGATTTTGGTAGGAAATGAAAAATGTGTTTTGTACACATTCGACCTATCCAATCCCCTTAACTCATTGAATTAACGAATCGGTTCCCCGCCTTCCAGGATGGTACTCCACTAAATAACTGCTGCTGCCTGAGCGATATTTTATTTATTATTTTCATTGCTGTAGTCAAAGCTATTTCTATTAATAACTGTTACGAACTCGTCCTGTTTTAAATGAATTATCTACTATGTAATTTTATATACAAATAAGGTACCTATACAATATTTATCAACATTATACGCCAGATAATGACAATGTACGAGTAATGTATGCGCCAATATTTCGTAATTGTTTTTGTTGCCTTGCGTGATGACTCTTGCACTATTATTAGTGCAAGAGTTAGTAGTAGTAGTTAGTAGCTATTATCAGTAGAACACGTTATGTCCTGCCTATTTTATTTTTCCAAGAAAAGGCCGTGTATTTACCATACTATCTCTGCACCACCCTAAGGCGTAAAAAGCCTCGGGCAATAATACGGCATATAGGTAAAATGTTATGTGCATACTGAAAGTAAAGTAAGTTTTGACGGGCCTTTTTGCGTGGTTGGCAAATGCTTGCTTTTCACTCCGGAGGTCGTGGGTTCGATTCCCACCCAGGACAGACATTTGTGTGCATGAACATGTCTGTTTGTCGTGAATCTGGGTGTAAGTAATTATCTATATAAGTATGTATTTACAAAAAGAAGTTGTATATGTAGTATATATCAGTTATCTGGTTTCCATAGTACAAGCTCTGCTTAGTTTGGGATCAGATGGCCGTGTGTGAATAATGTCCCAGGATATTATTATTATAAAAAAAAAATTGCACCGCGTACATTCTAGTTACTAATTTTTATTTTCTCAAGTCTGAATAGTTATATAATCTAATACAAACAGTATATAATCGCAGACACACGCTTTTCATTATCAGAAGACGGTATATACATACACTATATAATTCTTAATCTGTAGATCACCATTTTTTACATAAAGAGTGCGATAATATCTGCAAACAACTGAACTATTCCGGCCTGTATACATGGCTATCTGTAATGATTAGTTGGTAATCTTATTCTATGCTGATGATGTAAGAAATATATGATATAGGTAACTTATGGAAAACACGACTTCGATGTCCGAGCGTCTTTAACTGTCCTACTAGCGTATGGCTGGGAAGTCACGGGTTCGGGGCAAGGGTCAAGGAGGGTGATGAATTGAAACGATCGATCTCCACTGATCTACAGGGACAGAATCATAGGTCTTAGGAAGGATGCCAACTCGGTCCTCGTGGACGACCTGCTTATGCTTAGATATATTATATGTGCTTGTATCTCATTGTGATTAGCTAAGGCTAATTTACCATCAGGACCTCATCTAGTTAAACAATGTCAATTAGAATAAACTCCCACACGTGCGCTGATGCACTGGATCTCCACCAGTGCTGCAGCGCACTTTCAAAAATAAACAAATAACATGTCAACTAGGGGCGTCACCACAAGCAGCAGATAGATAAGGGACTCACTTCCTCTTAAGTACTTTAATATCTGGGGGACAATGTCACACAGATCATCCTAGCCCCAAACTAAACAAAGCTTGTACTATGGGTACCAGGCGACGATATACATACTTATATAGATAGAAAACATCCATGACTCAGAAACAAATATTCGTGTTCATCACACAAATATTTGCACTTACCGGGATTCGAACCCAGGACCACCAACTTCGTAGGGAGGAGCACCACCAACTAGGCTGCGGTGACCGTCAACTTTAAAGTGGCTTTGGCCTTCAAAATAAATTAGGTAAAGTGTCTCATATGATAGAATCTAACAGCTAATATAAATCTGGGCCCTTGATCTTATTTCACAAGTGTCATGTAATTACTTGTATAATTGTAAACACTTATTATGATTGTAAATAAATCCACTCTTGAATTAAGTTTGCCACTGACACTGTTTAACAACTTCATTAGAGACATTATATTAAATGACGTGTAGTTTATATGTACACAAAATTTGCAGGATTTTCAGTCAACATATTTAGCTATTAACTTTATTCTAGGAGTGCTTGGGGCCGCGGCGGCAGTGTGAGAATTGTCCTCTACTGCCGCCATGTACAAGCAGCTCCGGGATGACAGCGATCTGTCTGTGGCGCAGTCGCTGTGCCGTAGGTACTGGCAAGAGTCGGCAATAGGGGAGGGCAATCCAAAGGAGTCCTCCCAGGGCACGTGTCCGACCATCTGGGACATGGCGCAAAAGGGGGGTACTGGAGCAGCATACCCGCGTTCCCGGGACCCCCCCATCAGGCGCCAGGAGAAGTCCACGACAGGTAGGTTTAGTCGGTCCAAGTCCGACATACCCACCCGCAGACACTTTTGCGGGTCGCATGCGAAGGCATTCCCCCTGCCTTATCAAAAAAAAAAAAACAAAAAAATGGCTAGGAGTGCTTGAGTTAAAAGTATATACATAATACGTAGTATATACGTACTTCTCTATTTGTAATAATACCGCCTAAAAGGAACATACATTAGCTTGACTTTTTTGCAGAAATAAAACGTAACATCGGCTTTATTTCCCTTTTTAACTGGTTTTAAAAGGCGTTTGTTAATTTGAAGGTATGGATTTGGTTCGGATATACCTTTATTTATACATATCTCTAACTTTAAACAAAACGGCTGCTCTAGCGAAATTAATTTATGTAAGCGGGGTATTTTAGAAACATCACGGACATAAATCACAAACGCACTTAGAACTACTACTTACGGATCACACAAATAGATGTCCTGTGCGAGAATCAAACCTGGGACACGAAGTAGCGAGGCGACTGTCTTAATACAGTTCAGTAACAGTACAAACAAGTATTTTAGGCGCTTAACCGCTGCGCGACCAGCGCGACACGTAATGTCATTTTGAGATTCATATGCTAATCTCAAATTGTAGTCTAGACACTATACAATAGCACAATAGGAATACTAAATATATTTACTTTATATAATAATAATAATATCTAGGGGCAATGTCACACAGATCATCCTCGCCCCAAACTAAGCAAAGCTTGTACTATGGGTACCAGGTAATACTTAAATACATAAAAAACATCCATGACTCAGAAACAAATATTTGTGCTCATCACACAAATATTTTCACTTACCGGGATTCGAACCCAGGACCACCAGCTTTGTAGGCAGGAGCACTACCAACTAGGCCACGGTGACCGTCAAACTGAAATTAACGTATCTGAAGAATTTCAATGAATTTTGCATTTAATTCTATTTTCAAAAAGGGGGAAGTTCTTAATTCGGCTTTAATGTTATTTTTTTTCTTTATAACCTATATGCATATATACCTTTAGGGATTGATGATGACATGCATCATCATCATCATCAATCCCCATAGGTCTTCGGTCTTGCACCACCAGCAGCTTCCAACGGCCCTCACAAGATCATCGGTCATGAAAAAATCACAATCATGTATAAATGTCGATAGATTTTGTGAAAGCCAACCAACTGGATTGGCTTAATGAAAATAATAAACTAATGTAGTGTTAATTCCACTAATAGTCAATTTCATCCAGCCGAAATTAAATGTGCACCGCCCTCCCGCCCGCATAAAATACGCACGTGCAAGACGTACAATATAAATAAGCAAATTATATGCGCCTGTACGATATGCCCGCAGATCGTGGGTTCGCTTCCCACCCAGGACAGATATTCTGGTACACGAACATGTCTGTTTGTCAGTCTGGATGTTATTTTCTATATAAGTATGTATTTACGAAAGAAATGTAGTATATCAGTTTTCTGGTTTCAATAGTACAAGCTGAGCTTAGTTTGGGATCAGATGGCCGTGTGTGAATAATGTCCTAGAATATTATTATTATTAATTTTATCAAGTATTTAGGTCTTAATAAATTATGGAGCTTATACTCAAACACATTACTTACGGCCCACGGTGTGTGCATTTACGTCATACAAAGCTATTGACACCAAAACAGTTCACTTATACTCGTGTCAAATTTTGGGGTTTGTAGGGCAATGCTCCATTCGATGGACCCTTTGACGTAAATTTAGGGTAGGGAGGTTTATTTACAGCGCAGCTCTAATTTCCGTGAGGCCAATTGACGTGTTATGTGAATTAATGGTGTTCGGTGGGTATGGTGGCTAAAAATATATATAAAAACCTGACGTCTCTCTCTACATAAAACTAACATTATAATGTGAATTTTTTGTATGTTCGTTTCTAATAGATACTGAACTAATCTAAAAATTATTGCATACTAGTTGTGCCCATGATTTTACCCGCTTTAAATTTTATAAATTATAGCCTAAGTTTTTATATTAATAATAATAATATCTAGGGACAATGTCACACAGATCATCCTAGTCCCAAACTAAGCAAAGCTTGTACTATGGGTACCAGGCGACGATATACATACTTATATAAATAGATAAATATTTATATACATAGAAAACATCCATTACTCAGAAACAAATATTCGTGCTCATCACACAAATATTTGCACTTACCGGGATTCGAACCCAGGACCACCAGCTTCGTAGGCAGGAGCACTACCAACTAGGCTACGGTGACCGTCAAGTGTGAGTATAGTAATACTCGCACTCAAAGTTTCATCAAAATCCGGTCGTTAGTTTTTGCGTGAAAGAGTATAATAAACATCCATATATCTGTACCTACTCACAAACTTTCGCATCTATAATATTAGTAGGCTATAGAACTGTACATTAGGTACGTTTTCACATATGAGAATGTGTCACCCAATTTTTGGTAAAAGTGGCTAAGTCGTCAATCCAACGCTTCCAAGGCTCAACTACGCCGTCTATTTATGGGCTACCAAGTAGTAATAAAGTATTAACTATTGCCCTACTGTTCTGGTGCATCTTAAAGATGTCGCCCATCCAAACTTACTTTATCTGGGCTGATTTTATGCTTTAGCTTGTCAAGATTTAACATGATGTTTATAGCTAGCCTAGGAGACTTCCACTACCACACCAGACAATAGAGGCGAGCGTGGGCTCAAGCTGGATAGGAAATAAAACTACAATCTAAGTATCCGCGCAGGAGAGCAACCCCTTTGGGATCTTGAACCTCGACTCTGCGCCGAGACACATGAGAGGGTCTTTTCATTTAAAGGATTTTTTGTGCAACTGTAGCTCTACGTTGATTGAGAATCGGAAATGGCGTTTCATTGGTATGAATGTAAACAAAGGGTCATGGAGGACGCTGGTGGTAGCGGTGCGTTCAGGGTCGTACTCTCGTCCTGCGAGTACGATATATCGGTTGGTGTGTCATGTTTCGAGAGTCTCTAATGGTCTTGACTTTCTCTAGGTAAGTAGCTTTACAGGTGCAGTAAGACGACACATGCCTTAGGGCACTCATATGGGGTAAAACAACGACTCAGGACATAAGTATAATAATAAATATCTTGGAACAACTATCACACTGCCATCTAATCCCAAACTTGCCAGAGCCTGTACTATGGCAACATTGGCAACCAGACAACATAAAAAACAAAACACATCTACTCCAATCAATCATAGAAGATAGACAAACTATCCAGGCACTATGCATCACTGAAACGTGGATTACTCAAGCAATAGTAGATACACTGCTCTTGGATGGATTTACCGTGGCATCCTCTTACTGCAGACAAAACTACGCAGGAGGAGGCGTCTGTATATTTAACATGAAAATATTCAATTTACAAAACGTAAAGATATAGATGATATGACGGTCGAGTTCATATTCGAAACATGTGCAATAGAAATAGTCAAACAAAATCTTATAATTATAGTTGTTTACTGGCCTCAAAAAAATAGAAATCCAGATATTTTTTATAGTTCACTCGAAAAACTCTTAAACATATTATTGTTAAAAGATAGCAAAAAAGACATTATAATAGGAGGAGACTTTTATATAAATATTTTAGAAAATTCCCAAACAACCATATCTCTACTAAACCTAATGAAAAGCTTCAACTTCCATCAACAAGTTATAGAACCTACCAGAATAACAAAAACATGTGCCACCTGTATTGATTTAATCTTTACTAACTTTGACGTGAAGGACGCCAAAATAACAGTTAATTATTATGGAATCTCTGACCATAAAGGTATATTACTCAGTAAAAACAACATGTTATCTATTGATAGGAAAACCTGGTACATAAATAAAAGAATATTTAACGAAAAAAATACACTAAATTTCAAAACAGAACTAGGAAAAATAGACTGGGAAACAGTTATCACTAAACACAATAACGTAAACATTAACTACGAAGCATTCCACAATAAAATTAACAATATATTAAACAAATGTTTTCCTAAAACGCGAATAAAAATAAAAGTAAAACTACATGGCTAACATCAGGACTAAAATCATCTTGCAAACAAAAACGTCTACTTAAAATATTTATAACACTAAACGACGACCCTATTCTAAGAAGTTATTACAAAAAATATGAAAATATACTAAAAAAATGCGTAAATAGATCTAAAAGACTACACTATATATACAAAAAATAAAAAAAAAAGTGAAAATGTGTCAAAAACAATGTGGCAAATCATAAAAGAACGTACAAATAAATCAACGAAAAAGACAAGAAATAATATTAAACTAAAAGTTCAAAATAAAGTTACAGAAGAGCCTAATATAATAGCAAATACATTTAATGACTTTTTTGTCAAGGCCGGAGGTATGCCTGGAAACCAGCCAGGGCGCCCAGTTCTTACGCGCTCGGAGAACTCCATGTACTTGACACCAGTTGACCCACTTGAAGTCCTCTCCATAATAACAAACCTTAAAAATAAACAGAGTTTCGGTCACGACGAACTCCCACCCACAATAATAAAAAAATGTGCCGAACAACTCGTTCTGCCACTGGTTTATCTGATAAATCAATCATTCTCAGAAGGTGTCTTCCCGGACTTACTTAAAATATCCATCATAAAACCAATACACAAAAAGGTGACATGACGGATTGCACAAACTACCGTCATATAGCCCTTCTGCCAACCTTTTCAAAAATTATAGAAACTGCAATTTCAAAACGCCTTTATTCATTCTGCGAGAAATTTAACATCCTTGATGAAAATCAAAACGGTTTCAGAAAGAACAGATCTACCACCTATGCAGTATACCGGTACATCCAACAAGCTCTCAATTACATAAATGACCGAAAATATGCTATAGGTATTCTGCTTGATATGAGCAAAGCTTATGATAGGGTCTCGTATGGCATATTGCTTAATAAACTGGAAGGCATTGGAGTTCGAGGTGTTGCCTATGATTGGTTCTCATCTTATCTTAACTCTCGCACACAATATGTTGAAATTGAACACCATAATTCACAAATCGGTGAAATATCACATGTCCGTTCAAATAAGAACGATATAAAGAACTCTATCCCTCAGGGCAGTGTACTAGGCTGTATTTTATTCCTGTTATACATAAACGACCTTCCAAAAATCATAGATTCATCAAGTATCCTATTTGCTGATAATATATCAGTAATATTTCCATGTGAAAACATATTAGATTTAAACCCTAAAATTAATAAAACCCTTTCCGAAATTGTAGCGTGGCTTGAAGACCATAACCTTGAAGTTAACTTTTCTAAAACCAAAATTATCTAGTTTAAACCATATCAAAAACGTCCAATGAACTACATCCATCATAACACAATAATAGAATGCGTTGACTCTTTTAAACTATTAGGCCTACACATAGACACTAACCTAAATTGGAAATGCCACATCCATAACACAAGCGGGAGACTATCTAGGTTCACATATGCTTTACTCCAATTAAAAAAATCTACAGACCTAAAATCAGCAATTCTTGCCTACTATGCATATGCAGACTCCTGGCTTGTGTATGGAATAATACTATGGGGTAATAGCACGAACGCAGATGTTCTATTTAAACTACAGAAGAAATGTATAAGAATCCTCGCAAACATCGACGGAATGGATCGCTGCAGGCCACACTTCATTGAACTTGGCATACTAACATTAACATCTATGTACATCTTTGAAATCTGCTTATTTGTCAAGAAACATATTAACTTATTTTCCTTAAAGAAAGATCATTACTCACAACCTCGTAACTTAAGAAATAAAAATTCACTAGCTCTACCGACATCAAAGCTATCTATATTTCATTCTGGGCCCTATGTAATGTGTATTAAGATATATAACAAAATACCACAACAACTAAAAGAAACATCCAACTTCAATATATTCAAGAATAAATTACAAAAATACTTAATTCAAAAATGTTATTACAGTATAAAAGAGTTTTTCGAGGACAAAACTAAACAGTAAGACAGTGTGCAATATAAAAAATAATTAAATTACAATATGTTAAAGTAAATAGTATAAATATGATGGTAACATAATAATAAAGGTATATAACATAGTAATAATATATATAAATAAATATATAACCTAAGATTAATTAAATAGTTTGTAAGTCATTTTATATTAAAATTGTATTGCTGCGCCCTAACGGGGTATCATGTATGTACCTCTACATTCTGTAACACCTATGTATCACTCATGATCGCAATAAATATTTGTATTTGTATATATTTGACAACTGATAAACATACTTATATATTACTAAATACATACATATTATAGATAAATAACACCCAGACATAGAACAAATAGTCGTGCTCATCACACTAAGATTTGTCCTGGGTGGGGATTGAACCCACTACCTCTGGTTTGGCAGTCAGGGTCAGTCTTTTCGTCATAAGATGAGTTCCCTGACAGTTAATTTTTTTTCGTGGCACGCATACTACTTTAGACGAATAAAAAATATGCTGGCAAAATTTAAAAAAAAATGACAAAATAAATATTGCCTTTCGTAAATTACAAAGTAAATTATTGTAGTTATAATTAACTGTTAATATATTAAATAAATAAAATAAAAAAGTATAAATCTTAAAAATGTCTAATGCGTTGAACGGAACGTCGGCCAATAGAGATTGACACTACTCATAGATTGACACGAATCCGATTCCATTTTCTTTGCCAACTGAATCGATATTATAAAAAAATTGATTATATTTCGTTAGGTCACGTCACTACAATTGTCAGACAAGAACTGTCAGGGAACTCGTCTTATGGCGAAAAGACTATAATTTACCAACAGGCCTGTCATGAACACCACTCTAGCAAATAGAGAGACTTAGGTACATTGGTTGTGTTCGTTGGTACCTACAAAATTTTAATGTAAATCTGTTATGGTCATATATCAGAGACCAAGGGCTTACGTGTCGTCCTTTTAATTTATAGTATGAAATAACTGATCTCAACTCACTCAATGCAATTTGTTCCTTTTCTTCTAGACGTTACGACAACTGTCTACAGTAACAAACTTATCTAGTGTCACGAAGGAAATACATGCATATTCTGTTTGAGTTACGATAATGTTTAAATATAGCTTTATCAATCGTAAGAACGGCAAGCCGCCATGTTTTCGGCTTAACTATGACTTACATAATGCAAATTGTATGTAATCGCGTGATGTTTATTAGAAATATTATATACTTTGTAGATAAACATCGGGGCATTCTAGAACAATTAACTATATTGACTATAATTATTTGTCGGCCGTCACCGGTTAGACATTTTTTTCAATAATTTGCTGATCACATAATCAGACTGATGGATCCGGTGGTAGCATTAAAGCGCGACCGTCGTTATTAATTCAAGGTCCGTCATAATAATAATACCTTAACCCTTAATCGGGCATAGGTCATGTTCATAATTCATTGGTTTTAGGTCTTATAACAACATAATAGAGTTTAAAATAAGGTGGGATCTATTATCCCATAGTCCGATTATGACAAAACCATTGACAATATGAAGTAAAAATATTAGACTTAGACTAGATAATTAAACATAATCTCTTGACTATAACTTGATACGAGCTAGCTAAATATCATTGCTATAATAAAATAAATTGTATAAATGTTTTCATACAATGTGTACTTATTTTTTTCTTATAATAAATAAATAAATTTGGAAAATAAAAAAAATGTTTACCTAAATATCTATGTTACTAGAAATAATAATGTATACAACTATTATTACAAACATGTTCTGACTATTTACAAGCGCTTTTTTAAAGTCTATCTAAATAAAAACCTTTTTTTTTTAATTTTAATTTTATTATTTTATCGTCCACTGATATCGACATAGGCCTCGAAAGTTTTTTTTTATAACGTTGCCATTTGGAGGGGTTTGCCGTAGTTACCACGTTTGGCATGCGAGTCGGCGACCGCAGTTTGGTGGTGGTCAGTACACAGGAGGCGCCACTGCACGACAACCTGGTATATCCTTTAGTTGACTTTTACAACACCCGGTATGGGTAGGCCTGATATTCTTTCTGAGCCGGTAATCAAACGGCTAAATAAATTTGCCGATAAAAGAGATTATTTGGCGTTCGCTGCGAAATCTTTGTAAATTTCCCCAATTGAAAGTGAACCTTATGCTTATATGATAAAGTTGAAAATCTATAAAAGAAATTTGACAGATTGGGGTAGGTGGATGTGCTGGCGTCTGTACTACATGTTTATTGTACTCATTATTACTTTCATTTCTATCTATAAAGCTCTTAAAACTGTGTTAGGCTATCATTCATAAAATATTTACAACCTGTGAACCTCAAGCCTACCGTCTCATATAAGTTAAGCTTAAATATATCAAATTTTAATTATATGTTGATCTTGTAATGAATAAATGAGATATTATAAAAATATCTCTTAGTCTTATTTTTACTGGCTACTTATAAATGAACATAATATATAGATATAAAACTAATCTCCAAAAATACACCATCTGTGAAAATATCTAACTATGTGTAACTATCACGGATCATGTGATACAGCCTGGTGACAGACAGATAGACAGACATACAGCAGATTCTTAGTAATAGGGCCCCGTCCCGGGAACTCTAAAACTAACCCTCTCGTCTATAAAAGGTACAGAGATAGAAATAGTGTCACTGGATCTTATACTATAAACAGAAGAAAACGGAAAGAAATAGTGTCAAGTGTGGGAAAACTTATTTTGGCTGGTTCTGAGCTAAACTAGGCAGTCTAGGTTGTTCAGATACTGTACCTATTGCAAACTATGCAAACTTCCAGCGATTTAATTTTTTTAACAGATCATCCTAGCCCCAAACTAAGCAAAGCTTGTACTATGGGTACCAGGCGACGATATACATACTTATAGAGATAGATAAATACTTAAATACGTAGAAAACATCCATAACTCAGAAACAAATATTCGTGCTCATCACAAAAATATTTGCACTTACCGGGATTCGAACCCAGGACCACCAGCTTCGTAGGCAGGAGCACTACCAACTAGGCTACGGTGACCGTCAATAATATTAATAGGTGTGTTATGTTGTATTTAAATATTATATGTAGAAAGTGTTTGTTTTTAGTAGTTTCAGATAAGGTACACAAATTTGAGTATCAGTGAGCTCCGTGCTAATATTATGTGGGAAATGCAATACTGTTCTTATCATACTAATATTATAAAGGCGAAAGTTTGTAAGTATATAGGTATGTTTAATAAAAAATTGCACTAGCTCAATCTCTTCTTTTTCCCATCCTTGAC
The DNA here is from genome assembly GCA_951640165.1 of Pseudoips prasinana. Taxonomy (NCBI): domain Eukaryota; kingdom Metazoa; phylum Arthropoda; class Insecta; order Lepidoptera; family Nolidae; genus Pseudoips; species Pseudoips prasinana. The sequence continues at coordinate 35,851,641 of OX621237.1, read as the reverse complement.
TATGCTGCTGCCAGTTATCTTGACCTTGAACTTGATAAACTCGAGCGCTTTCAAAAATTTCTGTGTAAGATTCGTATTTGGACTCCGCAAATACGATCACGTCACCGAATTTCGTAAAAAACTCGAGTGGTTACCAATCAGACTTCCCCGTAATTCTCACATACTTTGTCTCCTTTACAATATTTTGTTTAATCCAACAGCTCTTATTTACCTTAAGCAACGGTTTGAATTCGTTTGTGATACACATTCTAGGTCTTTGAGATCATCAGAGAACTTAAAACTAAATATTCCAGTGCACTCTACAGGCTTTTATGATAAATCTTTTTCTGTCCAAGCAGCTCGACTATGGAATTTACTTCCTGTCGAAATAAGGCGTGCACAAACTCTGACCTCATTCAAAATTTCTTTAAAAAAACACTTTTTATCGCTTTATTTTTTTTTATCTCTTAACTGCTTTTCGTAACCTTTTTTTCAAAACTCCTCAATGGAATGGATGTATAATATTTTGTATGTATAGTATATAATTATAGTATTATTAGTATTTAAAATATAAGTATGTTTATGTAAATTGTATATAAGTACATAACGTTGAATATTTGACTGTACACTTACAGCTACTGCCTTTTCTAACTTACTGTTTTCCTTGTGCACCCAACGGTTGTCTGGAAGAGATTGCTACAAAGCAATAAGACCGCCGATTTACTGAAGCCTGTATTTGCTTATTTGTAAGACATGTATTGTTTCTTTTGGTGCATTAAAGTGTACTCTATCTATCTATGTTTGTTACCTTTTCACGTATAAACGGTCGGAGCGATTTTAATAAAACTTGTATGGAGTTAGATCACACCTTGGATTAACACATTTATAAAACACGCACATGTGCGCAGGGGCTAAGACAGTCGCCTCGCCTCTTCGTGTCGCGGGTTTGAGACCCGCGCCCGACAACTATTTGTGTGACCCATAAATAGTTGTTCTGAATCTGGATGTAATTTGTGTCCATCTATTATATGTTTGTAAAGTACCCCGCGACACAGGGATTATATTCCCTATTGCGGGCGTTGCCTTTAAAAAAAATAACTGTTGTAAAACCGCGGGGCACAGCTAGTAAAGAATAATTGAGGAATTAAACACTGCGTCAAACGTAGGTACGGTAAAATTTTCAGTTATAATAACTGAAAATTTTACGGCGCCTTGGTATTATCAAAAACAGTACATATACAACGGAAAATTCGACTGCACATGTGGTGCAGCGGCTAAGACAGTCGTCTCGCCGCTTCGTGACGCGGGTTCGAGTCCCGCGCCGGACAAATATTTGTGTGACCCATAAATAATTGTTCTGAATCTGGATGTAATTTGGGTCCGTCAATTATATGTTTGTAAAGTACCCCGCGACACAGGCATTATATAAAATAGTGGGAGCATTCTCATTAAAAAAAAATAAAGAAATCAAAATTGCTACTCATACTTACAAAAAAAACACCTTCAAGGAATCAATGAGAATTGTCGCATTGATTAATCGAAGTTATTTTGACGGGTAAAATCACGTCCACCGCAAAAGAAGCGATCCAAAGTCCAATTAAAATACAAATCTACAATTTTCACATAGCAGCAAGATTAAAGATTGAAATCAGCAAATTCATGTAAGCCTTTGTTATTTGTTTGGTACATTATCGTCTTATTGATAAGATTGATAACGTTATCAATGTACGCGTGACGCTCTATTGACAATTGCTTTGAACATGAGGTTGTGGCGTGATCTAGCCGATCAACCTGCAACAAACCGCGATAACACATTGTTTTGGAATTTTTAACTGTATTTTTGGAGCAAGTTGTTGATAAAGAATCTATATCATTACTTCCAGCCTTTACGACGATAAAATGTCACTGTTATTCAGTTTACAAGGAGATATCTTTATAGAGTTGTGCTAAGTTGTGTCCGCGACTTCGAATGCGTGGTATCTTCTCCCAACAGAACCCTTTTACTTAGTCTGGGCTGTTCGTCTTCCTGTCCGTCTGTGTATCTGTCTGCAGGCGGTATCTGATGAACCGTAATAGGTAGACAGTTGAAATTTTCACAGAATGTATATTGATGCAGCTGCAACGAGAAGGCAATATATTTCTTCAAAACAAATTGAAATAAATATGTCCAATCTCTAATACTTAAGTAAATAAAATAAAACAAAGTTAAACATAAAAACAGTCTCTCGAGGGTCTGGAACCTATCGTGAACGAGTGCGACTCACACTTTGCCGGCTTGTTTAAGTGACTCTACTGGTATAACCCTTAAATAGGTGTTACAACTATATTTTTGTACTTATTGATTGACATGGTACAAAGTAACGAAAGAGACGCTTGTTAAAATTAAGGGTTTAAAAAATACTATACAAAATATAACTTATATTTATATATTATCTTTCTTTTTGGCGTGGTTGGTAAATGCTTGCTTTTAACGCCGCAGGTCGTGGGTTCGATTCCCACCCAGGGGCTCTGCCGGATAAGTCGCCGAACATCAAATTCTTAAATGGCGTTCAAATAAATAAAGGGTAAAAATTACTTGAACAATCGTTAAATCGGCTTCCATGACCACATGTGTCGTCATAAATGGTCCGGAATAGATTGACAACGATGAAGCCGATTTAACGATTGAGTAAGTAATTTTTAACCTATGTATTTATCGCTTCTCGGCCTTTTGGCTAAGATCAACCTATGTATTCGAACGCCATTCACGATAACTATGTTCGGTGACTTAGCCGGTAGAGCCCCTGGACAGATATTTGTCTGCGTTAACATGTCTGTTTGTCCTGTGTCTGGGTCTAATTATGTAAATAAGTTTGTATTTATTAAAGAAAACTAGTATATCAGTTATCTGATTTTCATAGTACAAGTTCTGCTTAATTAGGGATCAGCTGACCATGTGTGAATAATGTCCCTGGATATATTATTATTATTGAATTGTACACTTGTACAGGTTTTAAATACTTACGTTGGTGGCTTAGTGGTCTTGTGCAGGCATTGCAATTTACAAAGATACACAATATTTATTTAAAATGTAGTAACTTTAAAGTGGATAAATTATTGTACCGTTTATCTTATTAACAGAATTATTAATGAATATAATTAATTAATTAAACACCTTCAGCGTCGACATATACATAGTTTCAGACACCAATGTTGAAAAAAAAATTGTGGGAAATGTTTCAGGAACCGAAAGGAAACTGAGGCGTTTAAATCCAACGACACGTCGTGGATACATTTTTGTTTCTCCTGATTACCCATGACTATACACCGTAAAGAGCGTTCAATAAATAAATTGACATAGTCACGTCACACGTTCTTAAAAAGACTAGTATCTGCGATTTCACTAATCAAATGTATTAACGTCGTGCAATAAGAAAATGGATTAAAGTAGCAAGATCTATAATAATATCCTGGGACATTATTCACACACAGCCATCAGATCGCATAACAAGGCGGAGCTTAGTAAACCAGATAACTGATATATTACATATACTAGTTTTCTCCTGTAAAGACATACTTATATAGATAATTACACCACACTAATATCGGTCCTGGGTGGGAATAGAACCTACGACTTGAGGCGTAAAAGGCAAGCATTTAGCAACCAACCGGCCCGTCAAACCCGTCTGGCAAGACTAATCTTCATTCGTGGTTATTTTTCGCCCACGAAGCCAGCACATCATTGACAAATGACAGGTGACATAACAATATCTCAATTATAGTAGCCCTTTAGTTTATACGCTACTTCAGAATACTTTGTTAAAGATTACATTAGACCCGAAGTTTGGTGCCCTTTTTATTGTTGTGAATCGTCCACTTCCACTACCATCGATATAAAGTTTTTACTTTATCTCCAAGAACCATACGCTGACTAAAAACAATACTTATCTATATTTGCTATGGATACAGGATTAGCTGTCTACCATTTTTGGGCGCCTTATCAGTTGATGGGATTTCAAAAAGTTTACCGAAGTTAGTGTAAACTTAAAACGCAAAAAATGCCATAGCTTGTAGTTGTACAGACGCCAGCACATCCAGCTACCCCAATCTGTCAAATTTCCTTTATAGATTTTCAACTTTATCACATAAGCATTAAGTTCATTTTCAATTGGGGAAATTTACTACAAATATTGTGACACGTCAGACCCGTGATCATAACTAATGCCAGATCCAAGTTCACACGTTTTGCTATCAGCTGGGCGTTCCCCGATAAGGTATCAATATAGCCGTAAAAATCAATCATATGGCATGCAAGTAACATGCTTGGAGTTAAACTCTATGCAGGGTCTTATAAGGTATCTAATCTAGTTCATGACTTTGAAGGTTATCAAAGTTCTGTAGAGAAAAGTACAGAGGCCATCACATCAAGCTGCCCCATTCAGTCAAAATTCCCCAATTGAAAGTGAACCTTATGCTTATGAGATAAAGTTGAAAATATATATCGACGGTTAAAAGGAAGTAGGGGATAAGCGACAAAAACCAAATTGTTCAGGGGAGCAGTTTAAAGTTTGAAATTATAGAAAAACGAACACAACTTTTTTATTTATTGTCGTATTGTTAAAATAGAAACAGTTCTAGAATCAAGATAAGTAAAAGCATTCATTGGCATTTTTTGTTTTTTGATTAGATGTTGTTTTATGTGATTTTATATCGCTTATACCAAATAACCTTATTTTTCTTGTAAGGTAGTTCGGCATAAGATACCTCCACATAGAAAAAAACGAAAAGGTAATAGGGCATAAGCGACATGGCTCTCGAATAACTTAAATGGGTAGAGAAGGATAACTGACATGACTCTATAATAATATAAATGGGTAGAACAGAATAAGCGGCGATTTACATGATTACGCCAATAGGTAATAGAGCATAAGAAACAGTGCTTAGTAAGAAGATAGTGAGGATGTTAGACATTAGCGACGATGCAAGTGGGATGAAGTAATGGAAATGTGGTACTCCCACCCATCGAGTTTTGTACTCCAAGGGGCAAAAGAAAATATCCGACATGCGGCAATGTCTGTGAAAGTGGTAGTATGGGTTAAATGTCACAAGTAATCTACCAGAATGTCTCTTACGACTCGTAGTATTATTTATAGTTCTAAAACGACAATTCTAGGAACCAGCCATAAATGAAAACAAAATAAATTTGATCACTATTTAAAAAAAACAGTATTCAATGACAGAAAGTAGTTTTAGAGTAAGTACACTCGTAGTTATCTCCTACTACATAGTTACAAAAATAAAATAGTAATATTATGAAATAAAATATTAATCAAAATAACAAATTCTTCATTCACCAATATACTTTTTACGAAACTTCCATAGTGGCTTACCGTTAGGGTAGCCCCTTTGATGAGTTTTTGATAAGTAAGATACCTATAATATAACTTAAAAATACAATAATCAGTCACAAAGTTTAAGCATCACCTATCACATCAAAAATAAAGGGTTGAAGACCTTTTTTTTTATTTTTTTATCGGGTCTAGTCCCTCCCTCTTACCCACCACTGCAACTCCTGTAAGCCAGGATCAACAGTGGCACACAATGAAATGACACTGAGCGGTGAGGCTCAGGCATGTCCCGGGGAATGGCTTTAACTGTCTTGGATCCCGCAACGAATTTAATCAGAAAGAAAAAAAAGGAGGAGTATAGTAATGAATAGTTCCACTTCCCTCCAGAGCAAAGCGGGAGACGGAATGATATAAAGAGGCTATAGCCTCATTAAACGAGAGAATTGCAAACTAGAGAAGCCAGCTGCAAAAGCACCGAGGATCAATTTAAGGGTCCTAAGTGAGCTGTTATATTTGATTCCAATAGTAGGTATGGCAAAAGCGCTTAAACGCACGGAAGTTGTTCCTTGTTGCTACAATATCCGTATAATAAACTACTCCAGATATTGGTTGCAAGGTATTTAACATAATATCACGCTGGTTTTGCCAGAGATTACATTCCCACAGTATGTGGTGAGCGGTTTGTTCATATTCGTTACAGGAAGTTGAGCACCGACAGATTGGTGAAGACACTATTTTGAAACTAAACAATTTAATTTACTTTTAAAATTGCCATGTCCGGTAAGAAATTGTGCAACACAATGGTCTATGATTAGCCAAGTTTTATTTAACCGTTCGCGTACGTCCGGAAAGAACTGGTGCAGATGGCTACCCTTGGTTGAGGTATTCCATCTACATTGCCATTCATTTAGCAGTTCATCATTTAAGTTAGCAATTGAAATAAATAGCCTGGATATTTTAGCACGGTCGCGTAATGATAAGAAATCATTATTAAAATTTTCTCGCGTAGAATAATACACCGCTGCTCGTCTTTGAACATCAAGATCAACCGGAAGTACACCCGGTAGTACAGGTAGGGCCTCTGTGCTTACTGTTCTATAGGCTTTACACAAAAATATCAACGCCAACCTTTGGCTTTGTACTAATTTACGGCGAGCTACTCCGATGGTAGCCCTATCAGCCCACACAGGCGAGCCGTAGCATATACAGCCAAGATAGGTTGCCCCGTAAATGATTCTAAATGTATTAAAAGAGAGGCCCCAGGTTGTCGTTGATATCCTTGTAAGTGCAAAAAAGTTTCGCTTAGCCTTTTCTCCAACTGATTTAATATGTTCTATAAACGAGAAGTTATTTTCTAAAACTAAACCTAAATAACACGTGGATATCTTACGTTTAACAGTAACATTATTCAGTTTTACGCTCGGGGGAGATTTTAGTTCACCCTTGAGAAGGAGTTGGTAGGGTGTTTTATGGGGAGCAAATGTAAGGCGATTTATTTTAAAATTAAATTAAATTAAAATATCATTTATTAGCAGTCGAGTAATTATACAATTTGATTTACAGTGATAGCCTCACTAGGCAAAGCCTGTATCGAGGCTGTCGATGTGATACGATTAATAGCTAGGACTTAAAATAGACTATAATAAAATATTGGAACAATTAGACATTATAATAACATAAAATTAATTCAAAATTGATTAAATTAGGTTATAAGGATAATTACAAATGATTTAATAAATAATATAGCAATAAATAAATGAATTAAAATTATATTATATTTGCCGAAACGTATACGTCTAATGTGTGTGTGTGTGTATGTGTGTGTGTGTGTATGTGTATGTGTGTGTGTGTGTGTGTGTGTGTGTGTGTGTGTGTGTGTATGTGTGTGCGTGAGTGCCGACTGCGCAAATCGAGTAGACTGGTAAGTTATGTCAAATTAATGTTCTCAGAAATTGCTCAGTTTCGTTATAGTCAAAATTTGCAATATAGTTTTTTACCTTTATTTGAGCTTCTCTTTGTGTGCTTAACCTGATGTCACATTTGGAGACGAGTTTATTGTATATAAAGGGGAACATATGCTTTTGGAATCTTTTAGCGAATGAAGTTTTGGTTTTACATTTCGGGACTTTAAATGTTCTAGAAAAAACCATGTTATGGTAATTCGATGAGGTTTTTACAGATTTATGTGTGCACATGGCTGCATTCAGTAGATACAATTTACGAATGCTGAGGACACCAGCTTGCTTATACAATTCTGTAGTAGGGAATCTCATGGGTTTCTTAAGCATAACTTTGAGAATCGACCTCTGTGCTCTTTCAACACTAATCATATGTGAAGTGTAAGCGCCTCCCCATACGTCAATGCAGTAGGTGAGGATCGACTGACAGAGTGATATATAAATGGATTTCAGTAGATCTTTATCTGCAACATCTCTAAGTTGCCTTACAGCGTAAATAAGCTTCCTGGCTCTTGCAGATAACGCCATAATATGGCTTCGGAATGTGAGTTTCTCATCGAGTGTTATGCCGAGATATTTTATGGATTGTGTTCTTTGAACCACGTTACATCCGCAAGTGCTAAATATGCCGAGCAGCAGCGGAGGTTCCAAAAAAAACCAAAATACTTTAACTAATTTAATTAAAATCAAAGATACAATTATAACTTATTACTAATTAGAGCTAGTGTGGTGCGTTTCGAAGTTGGAAACGAAGTGGCCGAGCTCCGATGACACGCAGGCCGATGCGCGGTGTCACTTTCGCAACGAGGTTACACGTGCCGCGAAGTCAGCGATTCTGTCGCCATGCGCAATACTAGGTATCGTTGCAGTGTAGGTACTGTCAGCAATACTCATGTAGGGTCGGCACATAACACCTCCCCCTGAAGTTCAGCAACTATTTTAAGACGTTTAGTGAAAATGTTGCTGGTATCTGGAGCTTGCGTTGAGGTACTTCAGGAACTGTGTAGGTGTGAGTTTGATCTGTCGTCGCAGCAGCCGATGAAGATTTCTCTTCCGAATGTTGCAGCCTGTAGCGTAGAGAGCGCCGGTATAGTACTGTGACGACGAGTACTATAATTCCCAGTAGTGTCATGTAAAACGGGATAGTGGTGTGGTAGCAATCTACCACACCACTATCCCGTTTTACATGACACGTGTTACCAATGTAACGGATCCAGATGTATGGGTATTTGCTGATTAATTTTATCTTGAAGATCGTGTAATTTTCTTAAATTGATGGAGTGTATCTTGATTGGTGACTGGGAAGTGCGGTCTTCATTTTTATTGAACAATACTTCAGATATCTTCATAGGCTGGCCTTGTACTCGGTCATTTACGTTGACTATGGTAAATTCATCGGTTCTTAACTGGCAATTGTGAGGAATTGTTACTAAAAAGCTGCCGGTTAATACGCTGTGTTCATCTCGTTCGCAGGTGACTTGAACTTTGGTTGGTTGTGGGAAAACCACCACGTAGTGTCGATCATCCAACTTCTCCATGGCTTCTCGTGATAAAGTGACGCTGGTCTTCTTACAGGATTCATCTGTAGCCTGGCCGTTGACTATCTTGGTTGCGCAGTCTGGTTGAGATGTTATTTGGTGGTTGAATTTTTCTTCGCAGAGATACCGCTCAGTTAACTTCGGGCATTCAGCCTCTATATACACATGAAAGTTTCTAGTGATAGCTATAAAAGGATAAGGGGGAACTACGACCTGACTGTTCTTATTCGGAACTATAGCTAAACGATAAAGGGTATAAACTGAAGGGGAAACTATGGGAAATTGGAACACTATCACAATCTGATTATCATTATAGTATGATCCCGGTTTAACTACGTCGTAATATTGCCTAATTTCTAAGTCTAATAACTGATCTTTACCATAAAAGCTTTGCAGCTTTCCTAGCATACTATTCAATACATCTAAAGTTAGAACAGAATGATGCGTATTTGACGCCCGACTAAAAGCTAAAGCATCTTCAATTCTACGTAATTCACTAAGTAACTTATCTATATTATCACTAACTATAGCTAATATTTGCGAGAACTTAGCGATCTCTATAAAACTATGTTGAGTAAATGAGTTTTCACGAATTAAAGTATGTAACGTTTTATTTATTTCAATCTGATTTTCAACAATTTCATTGATTATTTGAGACTGTTGATTCATCCAATCTTTGCTGAGACTAATATGGTTATTCTGCTGTGATATAATTCTGTCTTGATTGTCTCCAAGTGCTTTGATAGCGTTATTATATTTAATTGCGTCCGTGTAATCTAAGTTCCCTGTTAAGCTTTTAACTACCGAGCCTAACCCATCAATTAGACCTCTTTTAGATCTGGTAGGTTTTAGGCTTAGTAACTTAAGTGAAGCTTTGTTTAATTTATCACTTAGGTGATCTAATTGTAATTCATACATAGCATAAGTATAATTATCAAGTCTATTCTTTACGTCATAGAGTTGTAATTTCACTGAGTTAATTTTACTATCTATGTCAGTAAGCTCCACATACTGTAGGAAGGTATGGTAATGAGTCGTAAGTCTCATAGGTCCCAATTTAAAGGGTAGAAGTCCAGGTCCTGTATCGAGTCCTTCAAGTTTTATGTCCTGTCCCTGTATGAGGCCGGGAATCAACATCACCAGTATTATCCTGTAACAATTTTGCGCTATTAGGGACACGTTTTAGCCTTGATTTAGCAATAGGACCGCGTTTTTTGGATGTGTATATATGAATAGGTAAATCGGCTAAAACTGTATCCTGGGTAAACCTAGGTGCAAGTTTTTGGCGGCTAGCACCTGGATTAGAAACAAATATCTGTTGTTGGGGTAGATATTCTGCTTCTGGCTCCCGATTTTTGTTCCTATTTTCCATTATAGTAGTTCTGAGAGCTGAAGTCGCTTCATTAATTAGTTCGTACACTGTTTTCATTCGATCCCTATGAGTCTGAGTGTATTGTTGTAGTAAATGTTCTGTCAAATCAATGTCTAATGGGTCTCTAGGGTCAAAATGTCCTAATATAATGTCATACGGTCTACACTTCGTGAAACTGTGGACTGAACTATTGTAGGCTATAAGAGCATAAGGTATTAAATTTACAACAGGTTCATTTTTATGCTGTAATTTTAAAATACGAAGATATTCAAGTAGCGTTGAATGAAACCTCTCAATATTACCATTATCGTTAGGGGAATGAGCTAAAGTTTTATGATGAGTAATCTTATGAATCTTACAGAACTCTGAAAACATTTGGTTAGTAAATTCGGTACCTTGGTCAGTAACAATAGTGAGCGGTAAACTATGATGCGTGCAAAATGTTAATAAAGCTTGTACAACACTGAGAGCTGTGCCATCTTTTAAGTTGTACGCTTGGCCATACTTGGAGAACACATCTATAAATGTCACATATTTTTCATTTTGTGCTGTAAATAGATCCATAAGAATAATTTCGAAAGGTTTTGTAGCCGGTGGAACTACGTTAAAAACTGGTTTGACTGGATTTCTATCGTATTTAGCCTGTCCACATATTGTACAATTATTTATGAATTTAGAGACATGTTCTTTCATTTTGGGCCAGTAATATCGCCGCGATAACGCGAGAAAACACTCGTTTATGCCACGGTGATTCGTCTTGCCATCGTGATAGTGACGAATAATATCTTGTTGCCTGAGATACTCTTTAACATTTTCCAATTCCGTTTTAGCGATAACCAAATTCATAGCCGAACTTTTAAATTTTTCCTGTAAAATAGGCACAATTCTATACATAGCAAGGGGTGGATTTATAAGGAGAGCCGTTTTAATTTTAGGGTTTACATATTCTTTTATTGCAGCAACTAAATCATCTTCCAAATTAGATTCTGACAACTGAATAGACGTTCGAGTATGCGTATCAAATGGTTTAGTTGCCGTCGAACGTTTTTTAATGTCGCCTACTAAGGTCAGACATATTTGTCTATGAAATTTGTTAAGAGGTTCTTCAACTATAGGTATTTCAAGTATGGGGTTCTCATTATCAGTATGTGCAGTTAAAGTCGCAGAATCGTCTAAGGTCTCCGGTCTATTAGTAGGGTTGGCAATCATTGAACTAATTTCTTCATTATTGATTTCTACACGAGAAAGTGCATCAGCGTTAGTGTTATTTTTGCCTTTCTTGTAAACTACTTCAAAGTCATATTCGCTTAACTTTAGTCGCCATCGAGTCAGTCTAGAGTTGGGTTCTTTCAGGCTCATTACCCATTGAAGGGGTTTATGGTCAGTCACTATTTTAAATTTACGTCCAAAAAGATAAGGTCTGAAGTACTTGGTGGCCCAGACAATGGCCAACAGTTCTTTTTCAATCGTACTGTAGTTGATTTCGCTTTCGTTCAGTGTACGTGAAGCGTACGATATGGGTCTGTCAGAACCTATGGGACCTTGAGAGAGTATAGCGCCTAAAGCAAAGTTAGAAGCGTCAGTCGTGAGAATAAATTCTCTAGTAAAGTCAGGATATTTCAAAATTGGGTCATTCGTGAGTAAAGTCTTACATTTCTCAAAAGTGCTAACATAATTCGGGTCCAGAGTAATTTTCCTACCTTTCTTTAAACATTGTGTAAGGGGTTTAGTCATTCTAGCAAAGTCTGGTATAAATTTCCGATAGTATCCTATCAGGCCTAAAAATTGTTTAATTTGTTTTGGGGTCTTAGGTAGTGGATACTTTTCTATTACTGAAATTTTGTCGGGGTTCGGCTTAATTCCCTCGTTACTAATGACATGACCTAGGTAAGCAGTCTCAAGCTTTAAGAATTCGGATTTATCCAATTGTATCTTAAAGTTGGACTCTCTCAACCTCTGAAAGACCTTTTCAAGATTGACCATGTGCTCCTGAAGTGACGTGGAATAGACTATAATGTCATCTAGGTACACCAGGCATATCACGTTTTGTAGGCCTCTGAGTACATTGTCCATCACACGTTGGAAGGTGGATGGCGCGTTTTTGAGCCCCATTGGCATCCGAAGGAACTCAAAATGTCCATGTTCAACGTTGAAAGCGGTCTTTTTAATATCATCAGGGTCCATTTCAACTTGGTAAAACCCGGATGTCAAGTCATATGTCGTAAAATATTGGCATTTGCCCAATTTATCTAATACGTCTGTTATATTCGGTATGGGATATTTGTCATCTATAGTCTTCTCATTGACCTTACGGAAGTCAACCACCAAACGCCACTTTTGCTTCCCTGTAGCATCCACCTTTTTGGGGACAACCCAAATAGGTGAGCTCCAAGCTGATTCGGACGGCCGTATTATGCATTGTTCTAACATTTTTGTAATCTGGTCACTAACTTCCTGTCGGTGAATGAATGGATAGCGATAACTTTTTGTATAAACGGGGATTTCGTCTTTAGTTTTTATACTGTGTTGATTTTATTCGTAAAAGTAAGGGATTCACCTTCAATATAAAAAACGTCAGAATATTTAGAACATAACATCACTAAATTTGCCTTTTCTTCCTCATTCAAATGATCGACGCGCAATCGCGAAACTACTTCTTGTGCTCGTGTCGATGATTGTTCGGTACGCTTGCACTCAACGTTAAGCAAAGTTACTTGCCGCGGCCGATCTATTGAAAACACAATATCGTTCGATGTTGAATTTTCAATTTCAACTAACGCACAACTATTTTCTACGGTGGTTAAACATTCGTGTATTATACAGTTACAAAGAGTTTGTTCATGTACTAAAATCTGTCCGTCTTGTGCGTTCATTGGCAGTCTAAGTAACTTAGAACTATTGGCGGGTATTATGTTTTCATATAAATTTAAATTCCGTGAATTATATATGCAAATTTGATTGACTGCAAATTTGGTAGTTAAAGTCAAAGCTTTAAGGTCCAATTTAGCATGCCATCTTGTAAGAAGATCGAAACCTATCAATCCATCGAAACGGTCATGAAATTTATACACATATAATTTAATATTTTCAGAATCATTAAATTGATTAAAACACGGTATAGTTATGGAATGATAATGTCTACTGGTAGCGTGGACATTGGTGACCTCGAAAGGGTCGTAATTTAATGGAACACCGGGAAAATATTTTTTTACCGCTTCCGGGCTAATAAAAGATTGATTAGCGCCAGTGTCGATTAGCAAGTTTAAGTCAGGGTTTGTTACATGGATGAATGGAAGTTGCCGTTGTGTCTGTAGATTCAGTTCTATTTGGATCTTTTTGATGTCATAGCTCTCTGAAAATCCTCACTTGTAGAGGGTTGCATTTGGCTATTCCGTTCAGGGTCATTTTCGAAGTCAGTTTCGGGTGTCTCGTCCTGCTGGTAGCATGCATAATCATTGTAGTCAGTATAGTCATTATGTTCATAGTAATGGTCATACGTAGGCTCATTATCGTAGTATTGTGTATTATAAAAGTCGTCATAACCGGAACATTCGTTAACGTTAACGTCACGACTCTTGAAATAATTTGAAGGGGGTGGATTTCCTTGTCTAGACCAATCCCATTTTGATTGGCTGGGTGGTAACTGTCTCGGTGTGAAGTTGACAACTCCACTCATTGGCTTAGGGCCATTATAATGTTGGGGTTAATGTCGCGGGGTCATTCGGAATATATTACTCCTTGGGTTATAGTTTGGCGGTGGGGCACCGAACATTTGTTGCGTACGCGTCGGTTGACCACGTGGCTGGTTGAATGTAACATTGGGCCGATTTGTCTGATTAAATTGACTTTGAGGCGCCGTGTGGGGATGGCTTTGGTTTTGCATAAAGGTTTTCGGCATGGGCATATTGCTAGGCCCCGGTATATTTTGGGGTACAGACACATTATAAGGCACAGATATTGGAATACTACGAATAGCAGGCAAAGCAGGGTAGGAAGCATGCATGGGAGGTAAATTAATATTATTACGGTAAGGGGTTCGATTAGTTTGATAACTTTCGCTTCTCTGTAATAGGTACATGACATTAAGTTCTTCCTGTACATACTCTAAAGCTGTCTCTATATTAGCGGGACGCATACATCTTATACGGGACCCCAAGGGTTCCTTAAGGCCACGGACAAACACCTGCTTAGTCAGGTTTTTATAGAGGTCTCGCTTTGCTGCAATAGTTGTCTCAACTGTTTCATTACGTGTCACATATGTCATTATCGTACTAAAGAGCGTCTGGCATCTATCGTAAAACTCTTGAGGGGAGTCATGGCCTTGGGTTTGCAAGGACAAATCGTTGTATAGGGTGGTCTCGTCTCTACGATCCGCAAAATTATTAATTAAAGTATTTCTAATTCCTGCCCAATTTTCGGGGATACCGTTTGAGTTGACAGTCGAGGCGGCGGGACCTGTGATTTTATTTAGTATTCCGTTAAGCAAAGATTGGTTGTTCAACTCAAACTCGGCCCCTACCTGTACATATCTTGCGACCAACTGGTCACAAATTCGAATAAATCTTGTCAAAACATGTGGGTTTCCATCGAAATCCGGGACTAGGCGGAGGGCCTTGTAAATTGTGTCTAAATCATTAGAATTCATACTGTCTGATTCTATATCTAATTCTCTAATCGTATCTAGTAATCTGGCCCTTCCGGACTGCCTATAAGAAACAGTCGGTCGGGAGTCTAAATTCCTAGGATGGAACAGTTTGAATATAATAACTACTTAAGGATACTTAAGGATAAGGGAGAGCGTCACTAGAAAAATTCTTGTGCACTTACTTGAGCATGTGGTTTCTTCTGAGCGGCATCGATGTCCGGAACCTGCCTCCACGTACAGCCCGACGGTTCTTGATACTTGTACTGGTGCCTAGAGTCACCCGGGCGACTCGCCTAATTTTCGATTTTTTGAAAATTTATCTTGCGAACCGGCCCGCAAGTATCCTACCGACTGCGCCAAATATGCCGAGCAGCAGCGGAGGTTCCAAAAAAAACCAAAATACTTTAACTAATTTAATTAAAATCAAAGATACAATTATAACTTATTACTAATTAGAGCTAGTGTGGTGCGTTTCGAAGTTGGAAACGAAGTGGCCGAGCTCCGATGACACGCGGGCCGATGCGCGGTGTCACTTTCGCAACGAGGTTACACGTGCCGCGAAGTCAGCGATTCTGTCGCCATGCGCAATACTAGGTATTGTTGCAGTGTAGGTACTGTCAGCAATACTCATGTAGGGTCGGCACATAACATGCTGTTTCCGATATTACAAGTGTGTATCTGTATATGTGGGCAGCAAGAGGGTGCAGATGCACTAGTTTTATGGAAACATATGAATTTCGTTTTACTTGTATTGAGTGTGAGCAGGTTACCACTAAGCCATTTGGCAATTATTCCCATACCTCGAGAAGCATTAGAACTGCATCTAATCCAAGAAGTATCGTAAAATACCCCATTCACTTATCATACTTAAACAAGTTTAAGCCAGATTTTCCAACTCTCTCCTGGAGTTACCCTGTATAAGTAAGAGGCCATCGTCGGCATATGCCGTTAGAGAGCAGCGTGATGGCAAGGGCAATGTTCTTGACATTGCCCTTGCCATCACGCTGCTCTCTAATCATCAAAACCCAAATTCCAAAGATACGGCGCGAGCACGGAGCCCTGTGGGCAGACGAATACGACCTTGGCCTCACCTTTAATAGTCAATGGGGTTTCGAGGAGCCCTTTGAGCGTCTGGCCCCCCGAGTGCGACGGGTAACCGGCGTGTTACACCGGCTTTTGCCGAATCTCGGGGGAGCTCTCGAAGAAGTTCGCCACCTCTACGGTGGTGTCGTGCGATCCGTCGCCCTCTATGGGGCGCCCCTCCGTAGCTCCGGTCTGAACGACTGACGGGTGCCTCCCGCTTCAGAGCTATACTCAACAGCCTGCAGTGTGTAGTGGCCATATGGATCTCACGAGAATACCGTACGGTATCTTTGTGGCGGCGGCACTCCTGGCGCGCCTCCCGATATTTGATCTACTGGTGGTTTTACAAAAATACGCGTCCGCCATCGAATAGGGTGGGGAGCCACACCAGCTGCTCATAAAGTATAGACGGGAAACACAGTGGCGCGCGAGGATTAAATTGCGCCTGAACGCACGCCAACGTGCCGTTGGTGTTATCCTATATGTCTAATTTATTCTGCTTTACAGAATGGTAGTAAAACCGGTACTGATGTACGGTAGTATCGTCTGGTGGCCAAGAACATAACTAAAAAGCTGTAAAAAAGTGCTAAACAAAATACACCGCACCGCTTGCTTATCAATGACAGGGGCGTTTAGCACCACACAAACAGCGGCCTTGGAAGTAAACCTAGACCTAGGACCTCTACACATTGAAGTACAATAAGAGGCAAGGAAAACACTCCAAAGACTTACTGCCCTGGGCACATCTTACGAACGTATGCCCACTAAGTACACGCAGACAGAAAACTGGAAAGATCTTGACAATGTAATAGGGATGGGCAGTGATAACATGCAACCTAACCTATACATTTGGCAAACAATATAACTTCCCTAGTAGAGAAGAATGGAAATTGAGATTTTAAATACTGATGTCACACAAAATCGAATCAAAATTAATACAGAACTGTATCTACTAGGCTGTGAACAAACTTGGTACTAAAAACAAAACAGGACTAGAAGGCAACGAAAAAGCAGATGCGCTGGCTAGGAAGGGATCTGAAGGTCAATTCTGTGAACCAGAACCGTACGTAGAGATTCCACCAAACATAATAGGAGCAATCCATAAAAAGGAATCCTCAGCTAAGCAGAACCAAATTTGGACCAAAATCACGGAACTAAAACACTCATAAAAAGAATAGACAAGAGCTGGTCCAATAACCTTTGGAAATACTAACCCCCATTAGTTTTTACTCTATCCCTAGAGCCCTGAATGAAGTTTTCACGTAATTTAGTACGCTTGTTAGGGGTAGATCCCTGTAGTCTCCTGGCTCTGGATATGCCAGCCCCAGCATGGTCATTCTGTGTCTTGCCAACTTATCGCATTTCCATAATATATGCAGCGTTTCATTTTCTTCCCTACAGGTCCTGCAGATTGGGCTATTCGACAGTTCCAGTTTGTGTAGGTGATAGTTGGTGCCGTAGTGGCCCGTAAGTGCTGCTACTATTAGTCGTAGCTGGTTTATGCTGTACAAAAGATCCTGAAGGATGGTAGTGCTGTACACAAGTACACCCCAACCAAGACAAGACAAGAAAAGGATAGCCTGCCTCACCTCGAGGCCTGGGTGGGAAGAAAAAACGATCACGTCACCTACAGTTTGACTCAGGTACTTACCAGACACGGGTGTTTCGGTGAGTATCTGAACCGGATAGGCCGATAAGCGGCAACACATTTTCACCATTGCGGGAGCGACCTGAACTCTGGCCAGAATACGTTAGAGGAGTGCCCGGCTGGCGAGAGGCGAGTCCTGGTGGCTGAGATCGGATGGGATCTTTCGCCACCAGCAGTCGTATATGCGATGCTGGCAGGTTACTCCACCACATGGGACGCCGTGGTCTCCTTCTGTGAGGCAGTCATAGCCCAGAAGGTGGCCGCCGAGCGGGACCTTAAAAGTGTCTCTGAGCATGATCTTTTAATTACATCAAAAGCTATAGCGATAACGCAATATATTGCGTGTAGATGGGTAAACTCACGAATACGGCATTTTTATTTATATATTAATAATATTGCATACGAATTGTCATAGTGCTTTTGGTATACTTAGATTGAAACAAAACTTACTTTAAATAAAATTATTATTATCTCATGTCAGCCAAAGTACGTGCATACCTTATGCATTCCTTAATCAGTCAAAAGTATTGAATTAGATAATTACGTACCAAATAGGTTATAGAAGTAAATGTCTTACCGTCAGAAACTTGCAATTTTTTAACACGCTAGCGCACACCTTTCCCACCGCACCTACACGCGGCCGACTGATTTTGGAATAACCGACACGCGAAATAGCTAGTTGAGTACAACACGGTGATTCAAATTGGCATAAACGCCATTTAATAAATAATTATTGTGAAGTAATACGGCATTACATACAGATATATATTGAAATAGTAAATGATAGTATGTTATATGCGACAGCTGTATTGTAAACTTGTAAAAGGTAGTAGGGTATAAGCGACAGCTGTATTGCAAACTTGTTAAAGGTAGTAGGGTATAAGCGACAGCTGTATTGTAAACATGTAAAAGGTAGTAGGGTATGAGCGACAGCTGTATTGTAAAACTACATGTAGTAGAAAGGCATAACCGACGCTTAATGTTTTTGACCGCATAGGTAGAAAGCCGTAAGCGCCCGCAATGTCTAAGCTAGTAAGAAGTAAAAAGACATTACCGACTATAAACCAAAAGAGATGCCATTTTTACTGGGGTATAAACGCCTTCGAGGTTAAAAAGACCTGAAAATTGGTCGATTATGCCAGAGTGTCACTTGTAAAACGCAGATTTTTGCTGGGGCATAAGCGACAAAAAATTCATCGTAGAGCCATGAGAGTAAGCCCATTCGAAAGAGCGGAAAATTTTAAGTAAGATGGCATTCAAAAGTCATTTTCGAAAAAAGTGTCGCTTATCCCCTACTTCCTTTTAACCGTCGATATATATGACGGTCACCGTAGCCTAGTTGGTAGTGATCCTGACTACGAAGCTGGTGGTCCTGGGTTCGAATCCCGGTAAGTGCAAATCTTTGTGTGATGAGCACGAATATTTGTTTCTGAGTCATGGATGTTTCCTATGTATATAAGTATTTATCTATCTATATAAGTATGTATATCGTCGCCTCGTACCATTAGTACAAGCTTTGCTTAGTTTGGGGCTAGGATGATCTGTGTGACATTGTCCCTAGATATCATAGATATTATTATTATATTATATATATAAAAGAAATTTGATAGATTGGGGTAGCTGTGCTAGCGTGTGTACCAATATGAGAAATAAGGCAAAAGCGTGGGCTTAGAAAATGAAGGTTCTTGTAAAGTAGGTAAGTACTTTACAAGAACCTTAATTTTCTAGCTTCTGCCCACGGTTTCGCCGTCCTTTCCCTTGTGTATAAATTTAGACTTCGACAAAGTCTTTATTATCTACATGAAATGCCGTTGAATATACAATAAAACAATATAATAACATATACCATTCAGAATACTACTCGCAGTCTCCACAGTCTATGAAAAAGCCAAAATTCATAGGTACTTATTATAACCCTTTAAATTAAAATTGACGTTAGAGACTCACATCTATCCATGGATCTAACTCTATGGATAGTCATAGCGATTAAGAGAGTTTCAAAAGGTTTCATTATGTAGCTTTATGATAGCAAAATAATTAATCTATACATATAATAAAATCGTAGGAAAGTCAAAACTGTACATTGAATATTTTTTTAAAGAATACTTGGGGCGTGCTCACAATCGATATCGAAGCTAAAAATATAGTTATTAGAATCTTTGTCTGTGTGTCTGTTTGTCTGTATGTATGTCCGGGCTAAACTCAAAAAGTACTGCATGGATTTGCTTCAAATTTTGCATGAATATTAGTAATAGTTCGGGTCAACATATAGGCTATATATTATCACGCTATCACATACGGGGGAGGCTCTACGATAATTTATAAAATTTAACGCGGATAAAACCGCGCGGCACAGCTAGTAAAATATAATAGCATATACCATTCAGAATACTACTCACAGTCTCCATAGTCTATGAAAAAGCCAAAATTCATAGGTACTTATTATAACCCTTTAAATTAAAAGTGACGTTAGAGATTCACATCAATTATATTTATTTAAGAGCAAGTGGGTCAGCTGTAGGTCAGTGAGCACCGCCAACCATCCACCGACTGGGGAAAGTCGGTAAGCTCTTTGAGCGAATAAACGCTGTGCCCTACCTCTATTTAATTGGGCACTAGAGGCGAGCGGGGTTTAAGCCATATAGCTAAGAACTAAGTAAACTAAGTAACCCGCGCACGAGGGCACTCTCTTTGGGGTTTGAACCACGACTCAATTTTGACCTGGAGATACATAAGAGAGTCGTCTTTTCACTCGTCTGTTTGCCTTTTCTAATATTTTATGTAACTGTCACTCTAGGACGTGGAGACGATTGAGGATCGGAGGGGCAATTTCGTCGAAACGAATGGAAACTAAAGGACAGTTCAGACCAACAGTTCGGCTTTTGTATGATATTCATACATACATATTTTCTACTTTAAGCTATGACAATAAGGTCCAGTTTTCAATTGAGTTTGTTTTGTTCCAAAAACGAAACAAACCCGAAAGGCGCCCACGAGCATTTACCCTCACCGGTAAGTGATCACCGAAGTTAAGCACCTAGGTACGCGGACAGTCTTTAGATAGCTCTCCGTACTTCGAAGGACTCGTGAAACTGTCGGTTCCGGTTAAAGTCTTTAGACAACAACCGTTAAGCCATGTCAGGTCTTATTATCGCTATACCTATAGCCCAACTTGAGACCTACCTTCACCCTACAGAAAATATTCCTTAATAATAACATTAATAACTTATGTTGTGTTTTTGCGTGTGAGGAAGATCTGATCGGGCTGGGTGAAAAGGTCGGCTACACCTTATTTGTTGACTTTCCTAAAGGCCATCACCGCGCTTGCGGCTCCTCTGTTGAAAGTGTACATGGACGGCGATGATCACTTACCATCAGGCCTCCCTATTATATAATAGGGAGACAAACGAGCATTTGGGCAGATATAACAGTTCTGGCACTAGTGTAACCGTTGCCCATATGCCAAAGTACCTACCACACGTATCAGTCACATGTTTGCGAAGACATTAGATACATACAGCTTACCACACCCAAACATGTGTGACGTCTGATAATCCGAAGATAGTTACCGTATAAGCACCTACAAGCAAACACATTATTTAGTAAGATAACCATTATCTACATATATGTATATAGAAGGTATTACATAAGTAGTAGATGTAAATTAAGGAGATTAATTTGCCTATGAAACTGAACGACGGCATTACAAAAGTAATCTTGCACTCAACCCAAAAAAAAAAGTTAACTGGCCTTACAAAAATAAAATCAGCTGATTTATTTTGTGTCATATCACATCATCAGCTTAATATCGTCCACTGCCTACATACCCCCCCCCCCCCCCCATAGGTTTTTAAAACGTTGCCATTAGGAGAGTATTGCCGTAGTCACCGAGCTGTAATACACAGTAATCATACAGAACAAGACAAATATACATATTCACGAACACAAATATTGGTCTCGCGCGAGGTTCAAACCTTTGGATTAGAAGGCAGGTTCACTACCGATTGAGTCACGGTCGTCAATTTATTTTAAGAGACGCAATTTTGGTTTCCACCTGGAAAACAAGTCCCTTCATCATCATCATCAACATCATCAGCCTGATATCGTCAACTGTTGGACTTGGACCTCCACAAAAACTTTAAGAAATGTAGGGCACAGCATTCATTTGCTCGAAGAGCAGCCCGACTGGGGAAGTACCTCCACCTTACAGAAGACATTCTTAATAATAACATTGATAATTTAATGTTGTGTTTCTGAGTAGTGAGTAAGGTCGCCAGAACTCATCGGGGTGGAGGGGGAGGGTCAGCAACACTTGTTTGCTGACTATTAAAGGCCGGCAACGCACCCGCGACTCCTCTGGTGTTGCGAGTGTCCATGGGCGGCGGTGATCACTTACCATCAGGTGACCCACTTGCTCGTTTGTCGACCTCTGACATAAAAAAAAGGATATTATAATTTTGATATATCGAGGGATATGCAGTAGTCACCGCACACGACATGCGAGTTGGCGACCGCAGTTAAGTGGTAGTTAACACGGAGGAGGCGCTGCAGCAGCCCGACTACCTGGCGTATCCTTCAGTCACCTTTTACGACACCCTCGGGATAGTAAGGGGTAGCCCTATTATTCTTTCTCGGCCGGAAACCATACGGCTAGAAACCCTTAATTAACTTAATTCCAATTTGTCTTTGACTTCCAGACATATCCTAGCTGCACGTACCTTTATTCGTCCGATAAATATAAAAAGAAGATATCCGCGACAGATACAGATAACGAAGATAAAAATCTTGGCCAGTGGCAGTATCTGGTACACTTATGTTACACAATTGAAGTACCAAAATAAGGCAACATCAATATTACCAAAAGATTTCTCAATAAAATCTTTCAAGATATGTTTATTGCTTCCTGGTATATAAAAACCCACACCGGGATCTTCAGATGGACTCTGTTGCTAAGAACATACGAAAATACATTAATCTTTAGCCATGTGAACGTCAAGGCTCTCCAAATTAAAAAGTACAAAGCCCTATGAGCTACTGTTGTGTGAGAAAGTTATTATTAAAAACACAATATTATTATTAAAAAACACATAGCAAAGTGTCCATCCCAGGAAAGACTATAGACAAATTCTTATATTTATTTCTGTCGGTTTAAAAAATATTAGTATATCAGCTGAAAGACGTCCATTGCAAGTTTTCCCCAAAGATCTCCACAATTGCCGGTCTTGCGCTATTTGTATCCTGCGGTTTCCAGCGACCCGCTCAAGATATATATCGGTCCATCTTGTAGGTTCAGCCCACGCTGCGTCTTCCGGTTCGTGGTCGCCACTCGAGAACCTTTCCGCCTCAACTGCCGTTAGTTCTACGAGCTATGTGCCCCGCCCACTGCCACTTTTGCAATTCTTCAGGCTATGACGGTGACTTTCTAAACGTTTCTGATTCGATCTCGTAGAGAAACTTCTCTCTTGCTATTGTTCTTTGGGTGACCTTGAGCCTTCTAAGAAGGCGCATAGTGAGCGATCACATCTCTGTTCCGTAAGTCATCACTTGTAAAACACACTGGTCGAAGACTTTCAACTTGAGTCACTGCGGTATTTTGGACGAGAAGATGTTACGTAGCTTCCCAAACGCTGCCCATCCGAGTTGGATTCTACGATTTGACCTCCTTCTCGAAGTTGGACCTACCTAGTTGGATGGTCTGTCCTAGGTAAATATAGTTCACTACAACTTCGAGTGCAGAGTCTCCAACCTTTAACTGAGTGGGTGCAACATGGACGTTCGACATGATGTTCGTCTTATCCATGTTCATAATCAACCTATGCCTACTATATCATCGGCAAATCGAAGGTGAGTGATATATTCGCCATTAATTCCAATGCAGCGATGAACCTTTTTTGAGGTTTAAACTTCAGGTCACGGCGGTTACTGATGAGGTGAAGCGTCAGAGGGGCGGTTCTTATCGAAGATGAATTTAGTGTTAAGTTATAATAATAAATATTAAGTTCTTATCGCTGATTCATCATTTATAGATCCGGTTTACGTACACAGTTATCAATAAACGATCACCTTTACAGCGCATGATGGCTGATGATAAATCAATCCAATCTGATTGATCATTGAATGACGTGCGTGGGAGCCAGCGCGTTATTATTTTGATCACATAACATATGTATGTATATAGTAGAACCACTTTAAACTAGAATATTCAGCAGTTTTTTATCAGTACAATTTGATGGTGACATCTTTATCAGTAACTGAATTATGACATTAATGACTACTCAGAACAAGGTGCTTTTCATATTAGATTAAATTACGATAGTGGTTGTTAGGTGTGGTAACTTGTAAGTATTAAAATACCACTACTGATTGTTGGGTTCGAAAATAATATCCAGATCCCTCCCAGGTATGTACGTGCTGCGGCCATCTAGGACATGGCGCAAAACGTACCGAAGCAGCATACCCGCGATCCCGGAGCTCCCATCAGGTGCCAAGAGAAGTCCACGGCAGGTTAGGTTTAGTCGGTGCGAGTCCGCCATACCAACCCGCAGACACTTTTTGCGAAAAGCACGCATAGACATTCCCCTTGCCTCATCAAAAAAAAGGTTAGATAAAATTAATTTAAATAAAAACAACTCTGGATAATTAATATTCCAACCGAATGTATCGGCACTTTGTTCTAAAGATAACCAGACGGGAGAGAAACGCAAATTTTTAATTTTTATTTTTATTCGATGGCCGTATGTAAATAATGTCCCAGGATATTATTCATCATCATCATGTCAGCCAAAGTACGTCCACTGCTGGACAAAAGTCTCCCCAAATAATGTGACAAAGTGTGAGTCGGACTCGCGCACGAAGTTACTATTATCTATAAAAAAAAGCAAAAAAATTCACGCTTGTTGTATGAGAGCCCCCTTAAATATTTATTTTATTTTGTCTTTTAATATTTATAGCGGCAGCAGAAATACATCATCTGTGAAAATTTCAACTGTCTCACTATTACGGTTCATGAGACACAGCCTGGTGACAGACGGACAGAAAGACAGCGAAGTCTTAGTAACAGGGTCCCATTTTACCCTATGGTTACGGAACTCGATAAAAGGCTTTCTCACTCAAAAAACAACTTTCCATACAAAAATAATTATCGTTTTGTAACAGTATTATTAAATCCCTTTTTTTATCTTTATTTATTTTACAGGATTTTCGTACATGAAATGACGATGCCAATCCCATTGTACCTTATACTAAACTAGCTCTAAAACTACACTATACAAAGCTAATAACTAACCCACTGAGTACTTAGACGGGTCATTTAATTTTAAAGAAATATAACATTCTAGCTCGAACCGAGTACGGTTCATATTATTAAATACCTAAATTCTCTTTATAAGTACCGAACTGCGCTTTACAAACAACACATACGTTTTAGCCAGTCTGTATTCAAATTACATTTACTTGTCATCATTTCCACATCAAATAAGTTTAGAAAATGCGCTTCAGCAAGGGCTCGCCTACGTGACCCGAGCGACGTGCGCGCACGATATATCTACGCAGCACGCCTCGGCACCGTGATAAAAAATGACAATAAACATTACAAGTGGAAATTTTATGTAGGTGGGAAACGGAAGTAATACATAGGTACCTTATTACCTACCTATTCAGTTCTCTTACAGTTAAAGTATAATAAAATGATATCACCGACATAGCCCGAAGAAATGCAAAACTAAAGTGGCAATGGGCGGGGCACATAGCTCGTAGAACCGACGGCCGTTGGGACAGATAGGTTCTCGAGTGGCGACCACGAACCGGAAGCCAAATGATTTGTATTTGACGCAGCGTAGGCAGGCCTCCTACAAGATGGACCGATGATCTTGTGCGGGTCGCTGGAAACTGCTGGATGCGGATAGCGTAAGACCGGCAATTGTGGAGATCTTTGGGGGAGGCCATTGTCCAGTAGTGGACGTATTTCGGCTGATGTGATGATGAAAATTAAAATGGTTAGACTCTTGGTTGGTGGACTGCTAAGACAGAGGTTGTGGATTCGATCCCCACCCAGGATAAATCAATGGTGAACACGGTGCTTTGTTCTGTGTCTGGCTGCAATTTATCTGTATGTAAATTGTAATGTAAAAAAATACTAGTTATTTTCAGCAACAGTTTCTGGACTAACCAGTTATTACAATAATAGTATATACAAGGTTTAAATATATAGATACAACAAACAAGATGAAAATAAAAATATAAAACAGAATATAGAATCTTCTAAAGTATGCTTTAATATTACTACTACTAAGTCCAATTATACTCAATAACATAATAGTTATATGCTGATTATTTAATAGTATATATTTACAACGACTGCATGTGTGGCTAAGACAGTCGCCTCGCGGCGTCGTGTCCCGGGTTCGATTCCCGCGCCGGACAACTATTTGTGGGACTCATAAGTAGTTGTACGGAGTCATAAGATTAGATGAAATAGTGCGGGCGGAGTCTTTCAAAAAAATACAAAATATCAAAAAATATATTTACAATAACGATCAGTAACCTCCACATTCCTTAAAGTCAGTAAAAAGATCTATAATATTATATAACTGTTTTACAATTTATGGATCATAGCAGTAGTAGCATAGCATAGTAGCATATATAGCATCATAGCATAGCAGTAGTAGCATAGCATAGTAGCATATATAGCATCATAGCATAGCAGTAGTAGCATAGCATAGTAGCATATATAGCATCATAGCATAGCAGTAGTAGCATAGCATAGTAGCATATATAGCATCATAGCATAGCAGTAGTAGCATAGCATAGTAGCATATATAGCATCATAGCATAGCAGTAGTAGCATAGCATAGTAGCATATATAGCATCATAGCATAGCAGTAGTAGCATAGCATAGTAGCATATATAGCATCATAGCATAGCAGTAGTAGCATAGCATAGTAGCATATATAGCATCATAGCATAGCAGTAGTAGCATAGCATAGTAGCATATATAGCATCATAGCATAGCAGTAGTAGCATAGCATAGTAGCATATATAGCATCATAGCATAGCAGTAGTAGCATAGCATAGTAGCATATATAGCATCATAGCATAGCAGTAGTAGCATAGCATAGTAGCATATATAGCATCATAGCATAGCAGTAGTAGCATAGCATAGTAGCATATATAGCATCATAGCATAGTAGTAGTAGCATAGCATAGTAGCATATATAGCATCATAGCATAGCAGTAGTAGCATAGCATAGTAGCATATATAGCATCATAGCATAGCAGTAGTAGCATAGCATAGTAGCATATATAGCATCATAGCATAGCAGTAGTAGCATAGCATAGTAGCATATATAGCATCATAGCATAGTAGCATATATAGCATCATAGCATAGTAGCATATATAGCATCATAGCATAGTAGTAGTAGCATAGTATCCACCTTGATTTAGCAAGCTTAATGTGAAATAGAGCCCTTGAAATCAGTTCACTCGTTTTGGACTTACAAACTCACAGACACACAGTAAATTCTATCAGAGTTCACTTCAATTATATACATATAATCTGCAAAATCAGTGATATATTTTTAATTCCCGTCAGAAAACGAGAATACTCCTGTTTTTCTGAATGGAATTAAAACTATGTCACTGATAATGCAGAAAAATATCATTTTTAGAATTATGCCAGTCCTTCTTCTATTACGAAACGTACCAGTTGTTTGGAAAAAGTGTGTTATTGCACTAATCGACTGCGCTAGTAAACAACAAAACCTGGTAAGTAATTATATGACTCAAATTAATTTAATTTGCGTCATATGATACCTCCCAGATTTTGTAATCTAATTAGATTAAGAACAAAAATAGATAAAAAGTTATTTTTAGCTGCCCTTTTAATTTATCACTTTCTTCTAGACCAATATTAGTTTAATGCAATCTATGACATCTAACACGACTACTCTTTTTTGTGAAGATATGACAAAAATAATATATAATTAAATTTCAAAATGTTACTAGTATAGTTCCCCTGCGACATATACATATAGGACATATAGGACATATACATATACAGCGACATACGGACGGACGGTTGGGCGAAGTGTTCCTTAATGTTTTTATGGTACGGAACATATGTACACATGTATATATTTTGACCAGCCTTTTGGTCTAGCGGCTAGTGACTGCTTACCCTGAGGTCGTGGACTCGATCCCCATCCAGGACAAATCTTTGTGTGATGAACACGATTATTGGTTCTTTATCTGGATGTTATTTATCTATAAAATATGTATGTATTTAGAGACTCTCCAAAATTGGTAGAAAGGCCTGCGTCTTAACCGTAAACCGATAGTTGTACAAAACGCTCCGGAATGAAATTACCATCTCATGCAACCCCACGTTAGGAACCGCCCAGAGCCGGGATTCAAACCCCAGAAGTGTTGCCCTCTGGCGTGGTCTAGTTTGTAGTTTTATTTTACTCGTATCTCCATGGTCTGGTAAAATAGTGAAAGCCTCCTGTCTACTGTAAACGTTGTCATTACAGGTTTTGTTCCTAATGCGAACAATATTATTAATTATTAGTTAGTAAATCTAGAGTCACCCACATGAATTCCGCCAATTAACAATTAAAACGAACTACTCTTAGTGAGGCGCTGTTTTTTACCCGTATGCTTCTTACCACCGCACCTCTTCATCGTATCCTCTTATATTGAAACATAGTGTATTGCAGCGACTGTATTAATAAAAATGAATCACAGTAATACAGTGAACGTCAATATACCGAAAGAGTTTTCCTTCTAACTACGTCACCGTTTCCATCTCTAACGACGATGACGCTTACATTAGTCATGGAATGACGTAGCAAGCACATGCAGTGTCAAACCCCACAATGACGAAGGTACGATTAATAATACCTCTCTCCGTCAGCGCGGTGAATGACACATACCAAAAATAACACTCATTCTCTCCATTTTACCTTACGTCTAAACGACAATATATTTATTTATTTCAAAATTACACACTATCATTCAAAGATTCAAATTCATGATTTATTCCATAAAAATTTTACATTTATGTGGAATCGTCATATATTTTTTACCCTACCGTGCAGTGCATGACGTGGCAGCTACTGAGAAACACTGCCAGAAAACTCAGTAGGAATCCTTTTTTTAAACTAAAATATACTTAAGATTAATTATAATCATGTGTGTTGACTCAGAACAACTCAATCCCAAGCACTTTTATCACTTAAATAATCAGAAATTTTGTAATATGCCCTGCTACACAATTTGGCTTTAATAATTCTTTTAAACTTATTCGTAGACAATTCTCTAATATCATTGGGAAGTTTGTTATAGAATCTTATACATTGCCCCATAAAAGAGTTACTTATTTTGTGGAGACGGGTAGTATGCTATATGAGATTATTCATATATCTAGTATTTACATTATGTGTATCGCTCCTTTTACAGAAGGAATCGATATTTTTATGCACATATAGTAAGTTTTCATATAATAGGTCTTTACCTATGAAATTGCCGTTATGTATGAAAAAATTTAAACGAATTTTTTTCATGAATTTTTTTATTTGTATTAATCGAAGTAATCACCCATGCAATCAATGCATCTTTGCCATCGCAGTGGCAGTTTATTGATGCCCTTCTTAAAGAAATCAGCTGGACGGGAGGCAACAAATTCTTCAAAGGCATTTTGTACTGCCTCTCGGGTATTGAATTTTTTTCCCGCCAAGAAGTTATCCAAATTCTGGAAAAAGTAGTAGTCTGTAGGCGCAAGGTCTGGTGAGTAGGGCGGATGACGGAGAGCTTCCAACCCCAGTTCTTGCAACTTGGAGACCGTCTGCTGTGCAGTATGAGGTCGCGCGTTGTCGTGCAGGAGCAGCGGAGACGAGCGATTGACCAATGCTGGTTGGAGATGCGCCAGCTTCTCCATCATTGTGCTCAGTTCTTCACAGTACACATCTGCAGTAATGCTCACCCCGTTTGGTAAGAAGCTGTGATGAATCACACCGGCGCTAGACCACCAAACAGTGACCATCACTTTTCTAGGGGTAAGTTTTCGTTTAGGGCATTGTTTAGGTGCTGAACCAGGATCCAACCAACTTGCTGAGCGCTTGCGGTTATCAAACAGAATCCATTTTTCATCGCAGGTAACAATGCGGTTCAAAATTCCTTCATTTGTGTGTCTGTTGAGCAGTGCAAGGCACGTCTCGACGCGTACTTCGCGCTGGCGATCATTGAGTTCGTGGGGCACCCATTTGTCAAGCTTTTTTACCTTGCCAATTTGACGCAAATGGACCAATATTGTTTTGACGCTAACGTCGAAAGCTGCTGCTAATTCAGCCGTAGATTGTGTATCATCAGCTTCCACAACCGCCTTTAATTCGTCATTGTCGACCAAAGTCTTCGGACGACCGCGAGGTTCATTTTTCAGGTCGAAATTTCCAGAACGGAAGCGAGCAAACCAATAACAGGTGGTGCGTTGGTTTGTAGTGTTAGCTCCGTAAACGTCGTTGATGTTGCGTGCCGCTTGTGCCGCGTTGCTGCCACGACGGTACTCATATTCCATAATTACTCGAATTTTTAACGTATCCATGATGACGAAAAAGATTGAAATGCGATGAAAATGTAACACTAATCAATAAAGAAATGACTACTTTTGGAAAAAAGAATCCATGTTTTTAAAATAAAATTAATTTGAAATTAGAATTCTTAGCCAAACAAAAATTATTTTGATTTGAAATGGCCAGTACTGCAGAACGGCAATTTCATAGGTAAAGACCTAATATATACTGAGATGGTACAGTTAGAATGTTGACCTCTTTGAACTTTTCTCTTAGAGACACTCTCGGGCCAAGATTATAGATAGCTCTTACAGCTCTTTTTTGCAATACAAATATGGTGTTAAATAATAGTTTTCTTATCATTAAGCACTAGATTACAGCTATACAACCAATGCAATAGTGGAACATGACAAATAGGTTAAACTTAACAAACTTAAATTATAGCCAGGCTTTAGAGTAAGCAAAACTAATAAATCATTTTTAGGAAATTGTATTAGGTTTTATAACAAGCTTCCTACTCAAATTACTGATCTGCCTGACACAAGTTTTAAAACACATATTAAACGTATACTTATGGCTAGGGGTTATTACACCACTAAAGAGTACATCGATGACAAAGACGTCTGGCTCTCACTTCCTACCTGCACATTGCTCGCTGGAGATCTTGTAGCCATATAGACATGACTGATCTGCTGTGTTACGTGAACTATCTGTAAATGATTGCTATCATATACTTAATTTAAAATTATTGACTCTGTCTCAAAATGAATAATGTTATTGTTTCGAAGTTTTTCTTTTGTATACCTAAATATAATCTAAAATAATAAGCATTCAGACAGCCGATCGAGCATATATTGTGTTTGCCTACTAAATAATTACTCTAATTGGACCAAATCCCGTGTTCATGCCCGCTTGAGTATGTTTCGCCGGACCGTCTCAACTGGGTCGTGTTGAAACCGGTAGTAGATGAACCCACTGAGTTTTTTTCGCTGGGTCTTCTCAGTTGGGGCGCATTGGATCCGGTGGTAGCATTAAAGCGCGACCGTCGTTATTAACACAAGGTCCGTCATAATAATAATACCTTTAATATAGACAGAACCATTGACAATATGTAGTAAAAATATTAGACTTAAACTAGATAATTAAACATAATCTCTTGACAATAACTTGATACGAGCTAGCTAAATATCATTTCTGTAATAAAATAAATTTTATAAATGTTTTCATACAAGATGTACCTAAATATCTATGTTACTAGAAATAATATCTAATGTATACAACTATATTACTACAAACATGTTCTGACTATTTACAAGCGCTTTTTTAAAGTCTACGTGAATAAAAACCTTTTTTATTTTATTTTTTATTTATTTATATACTTATAACTATTTACACAATATTAAACTATATCAAAAAGCTTTATTGCCTATAATTATATTTATAGCCTTTGTGAATTCACTTTGCGTACACGAGAACAGATCCAGTTGTCCCGTACTAAGTTATAATATATTTTAAAACGTCATCAAGGTTCCTTTAACTAGTAGACAACATAATACCTCGTTAGACCAGTGGTCGCACATGCTAATATGAATAATAATAATACCTTAATATAGACAGAACCATTGACAATATGTAGTAAAAATATTAGACTTAAACTAGATAATTAAACTGAAACATAATCTCTTGACAATAACTTGATACGAGCTAGCTAAATATAATTTTATAAATGTTTTCATACAATCAATACAATGTGTACCTAAATATCTATGTTACTAGAAATAATAATGTAGGTATACAACTATATTACTACAAACATGTTCTGTCTATTTACAAGCGCTTTTTTAAAGTGTACGCGAATAAAAACCTTTTTTATTTATTTATTTATAAGGACACCCTGGGTTCGAATCACCAAACATGCAACACAGACAACCAGACTCAGTACAACTGTATATAGGCCACACTAATAGTTGTCCTATGCAGGGATCGAACCGGAAACACGAGTGCGCCAACGTGGTAGCGAAGCAACTACCTTACCACTACACAACACATGCAACCAAGTTAATTTTAATAACCTAAATATGTTATATGACTATTTACAACCGCTTTTTCCAATTATTTGTATAAAATCATTAATTTTGTTTATTATTAGCGTGAGGAAATGATTTAATATAAAATAAATACCATGGGACAACCAACACTCTAATTCCAAACTAAGAAAAGGCAGGGGTAATGCCTACGCATGCCATCCGCATAACGTGTCTGCGGATGGTATATCGGTATCAAACAGAGGGATCAGTCTCCCTTCCATCCAAGAGACGCGCGAGAAATACCAGCGCCACCATCTCGGGCCTGTTCTGATCAGGCTGCAGACTGCCCTAAGTCTGTCGCCCGCAGGTCATAAATATCACACAGACACAAAACAAATGCTCATCACACAAAGATTTGTCCCATTTTGTGATCGAACCCACGACATCTGGCTTATCAGTCAGGGTCACTAATTACTAGACCAACAGCCATTCCTAAGCTATAGACAATTATAATATTATCTAAAAGTTCGGATTTATTTATATAGAACTCCTGTGATCACAATATAGCAATAAGACAACGATACCCGTTTAAATTCATATTTTTAGGTATTAGACCAAACTAGACTCTCAAATGTTTTTACAGTTTTTTTACGGGCCTAGTGAGTTTTATGAGTTGTAAACAGTAATTATAATAATTAAAACTATTCAGGAACATGACTCAAAAGATTATATCCATACTTTACAATAGTCTCGTATTTAAATAAATGTGTATCTAAACTCTTCATTACTTATTGTAACCAGAAAAATCTTTACTTCTCTTCTCTCAATCTCTGTAATATTTGTATATCCATGCGTCACTTCCAGACCAAACCCGTCTGGAAAGTTCGATTGAAAGGTTAGCTTATTGTTTGAATGTGATTCTTAATGTCAAATAATAATAGAAGTGTTTTATTTAGGTCCCAATCGCTCTTTACTTACCGTGCCACTTATCACTATCTACGCCAAATCCCCTATTTCTAACCGAATCTAAATCCACCTTTTAAAACCGGCATTCCCAGACCAAAACACCGGCTTTAAAGGCCGCCATTCACGTTCATGATCAACCGCTGCCGTTCAAGTGCAGGATCGATGCAACAAGTTCAAGGCTGCACCGGTCTCCCCCACCCTACGGGAGGCGGGAGGGTCCCGTGACGTCAGAGCCATTCATGCTTACATAGGGTCGATAAATCCACCGCCCCTACAGAATGGTCCAAGTTGTAAGAACTTAGTCTAAGCAAGTACTTTACTTTTTTAATTTTTAATACTTTTGTGAAGTGAATCCCAATATCGTGGGGTTCTTTATAAACATTCATTTCAAAGACACAAAGCACATCCAAACTCAGAATAACTACTACTTATGGGAGACACAAATCGTCTCGAGACAAGAGGGTGCCAAGGGTGTGGTTATTTATTTATTTATTTAGGTTAGCCAACAATTGTTCACACAATACATTTAAAGTTATAGTTGTTTATTACAGTACGTTTATAAGTACGACAATTACTTACAGGCTAACACAACATGCACCAATTATGGTTATATCAGTAAAATATAGTATTATAAAGGCAAAAGTGTAAATACAATTTAAAGCTATTCAAATTGGTAATTTAAAAAAATATCAAATAATGTTGTACATTACATTAAATTAAACATGTTGTGCTATGTCCCAAATATGTTTAGTTGTGTAATATAATTTAACGGCGGCGAGGGTAAAATAGCAAGACTAACAAAAAAATCACGTTTGAAATACATGAGTGCACTAGGGCACTAGCTAAACTACTCTTCTTTACTCCTTGTTAAATATCTACGCGTATCTCTCCTTATATAAAACGCTCGTCACTTATGACCTGTACGCTGGTACGTTAGCAAATTGCGACGCAAAAATAAAACATTGCTGAAATTGTGAATTTCTGGGAAAATGTACAAAACGTAACATTTTTGGTCAATGAGAGATAACTCTGATATTTTATGTGGAAAAGGTTGAAAGAGCTTTTCTGATATTACTTTTCTACGACGTAAATAAAAAGATAAGAAAAAAAGATAAGGCACCGATAGGCAAACGGTTATTTTATTTCCTTTAATGCTTTGCGATATCTTGATTATTTATTAGAGCTTTTGAAGAGCTTACAAGAGTTATTCTTAAAAATAAACATAGCAAATGATCTTTATGACAACATTTTTTACGGCAGTACAATTAGATTGAGGGTTCTTTTAAATCCCTAATGGAAAATGAAAGCTGCAATTTTGTTATTTCTTATCCCTCAGATAAATCTAAGCAGATTTTACAGTGTCAGGATATTAATGAACACATTTGAGTTGAAACTATACTCGAAATCTAGGAAGCTTTATGGACTTACTTCTAAATTATAATTCACTAGCTGTGCCCCGAGGTTTTACACGCGTTAAACTTTATGAATATGCCTATGTGTTATTTCTACAAAGTTTCATCAAGATCCGTACGGTAGTTTTGTGTGAAAGAATAACAAACATTCATACATCCATACTCACAAACTTTCGCATTTATAATATTAGTAGGATCAGGAGCTTTCTCGACCCTTTATAAATAAATATCATGGGACAACTAACACGCTGACATCTGATATGGCATGTGTATATGGCAACCATACAACTGATAAACATACTAATAAATTTCAAAATACATACATAATATAGATTAATTACACCCAGACGCAGAACAAATAATCGTGCTGATCACACAAGGTTTTGTCCTGGGTGGGGATTGAAGCAGTCAGGATCACTTAATTGCTACTAGACTAACAGGCCAGTTACAGTTAATTTTAAGTACCTGTAATAATCAACTACTTGTTACAACACACCGCAAGTTAAGATAGCGCCTTAATCACAATATCAGCAATTGAATTCAACAGGGAATCTCCGCAGTTCGCAAAGGGCAAGGGGTCATTAACTACGTAGGTGACTTGGTGCTCACTGAGCTATGCAACCACAGGCTTTACTGACGTAGTTTATAGCGCAGTTCATTTAATCATTACCAAACACACAGTAGATCCCCCCTCTTATTTGAATTTTGGCCATGGCGGTCAGTTCAATGGAGACTAACAATCCAGAGACATATTATAGCGCATAAGTGTGTGTCAAGCATTTACTATCCTTACTCTCAAGATCTGATTTTACGCGCCCAGAATGAGATCAGGTACGGGACCGAGGTTTTTGAAGGTTCTTCGAAGCACGGGGGTGTAACATCTACAACTTCAAATTTATTTTCTAGAATTATGTCAACAAAAAATAGTAATAGTGAGGTACAAGTTATACAAAATTTTCAGAATAAAAAGGTTTATTGTTTTTCAGAATGCTTCCCGGGTGAGCTGTGTATATATGCCCCAATATTGTATTTCGCTCTATCTCTGTCTCTCTCTCACACACACACACATTCCTCTTCTATTAACACACGAAAGTTACGAAGTTACCAAAAAAATACATCTATGACTAAAGAATATATACTGATAAGTCGATTACTGGACAACCTTAATTATCTACATAGTAAGAGGCGTTTATACAACGAACGGCGAACGATTACTAACAGAGCCTACACACCCGTAGTACTTACTATAAGATCTATAACTTGGTCTTCAGCAACTCTACTACTAGCCAGTTGTGCTCACCAGCCCGTAAGTGACGGGCTAGATAAATCACCTAGGCATATGATCAGTCTATAGATGGATGACCGTCAAAGTGGTCTAACTTCTGAACAGTTCAATGCTTCGGAGGCCACGTTAAGCTGTTGGTCTCAGTTGTTGTTAGAAGCCAGTCATTCAGCCATGTCAGTAGCCTACTGGGTGACTTAAACAGATAGGACACTGGAGCAACTACTGCCCAGATAAATAATTTCTGCTTATTAATAACGACGAGTTTTGTTTGGATACTAATCTCTTCTGATCTTGGGACTACTAACAGCCTGCCATCTGATTCCAAACTAGGGAGAGCCTGTACTATGTAGTAAGCAGACAACTGATAAACATACTTCTTAATACATATATACTAAAGATAAATTACAACCTGTCACAGAACAAATAAACGTGCTCATCACACAAATATATAGCTGGGTTAGCAGTTAGACCAATAAGCCAGTCAAAATATGAATACTCTATTATTTTTAGCATGATACAATTTATGTAAATATGTTTTCTAATCTTAATAAAATAATAAGCATTTTGATTTAGCTGGTGAACCCTTTTTGTCTTTGTCTTGCTATGGGTGCACTTACGTATAGATCACTTCAACTCTTCAGGATCTTTTGTACTAACCCCAATTACTTGTATTCCATCCCTAGAGCCCTGAGTGTAGTCTGCACAAACTTAAATACGCCTTTTAGGGATAGATCTTTGTAGTTTCCTGGTTCTGAATATGCCAGTCCCAGGTTGACTAATCTGCATCTTACCAAAGCATTGACGGGCCTGTTGGCGTGGTTGGCAAACGCTTGCCTTTCACGCCGGTGATCAATTCCCAACCAGGACAGATATTAGTGTGTATGAACATGTCTGTTTGTCCTGAGTCTGGGTGTAATTATCTATACAAGTTTGTATTTACAAAAGAAAAGTAGTATACGTAGTATATCAGTTATCTGGTTTCCATAGTACAAGCTCTGCTTAGTTTGGGATCAGATGGCCCTATGTAGATAATGTCCCAGGATATTATTATTGCATTTACACAGTATATGCAGCATTGTTTTCCTCCCTACAGGTCCTGCAGATCAGGCTATTCGACAGTCCAAGAAGTGCTTGTTGGTGCCGTACGTAGCGAACCCTACTCAGTATTATGAAATTCCACAATATAAATATTTAGTTCTATCTTTTATTGTCTGGTCCAACACTTTTTTTAAGTAACAACGACCAGTCTTGACCTGTGACCTGTGAGATATAATTGTAAAAGCTAAAGTTCGCATAACAAATTATCTACAATTATAGTAAAAGCTAACGCAAGTTCAAATATCGCGCAGTAGTAGCAGTCCAGTACAACTCTCGTGACTCTACAGTTTTCAGGGTAAAAGTCCTCGTTTTCCACTAAAGGCGATAATACTCAGGACAGCAGGTATTCACTAGGTTACTCCCCAAGTCAAGCGTACGTAAAGGAGGCTTACTTCAAAAAGATAAAGTTATAATATTTTTCTTCATAGAACTACTCTTTGTAATAAAAGAAAAAAATATTTTGGCGTGGTCTTTTAAGGTTATTTTTACGGGAACCCTTTTAATTCACCATTCTTAAAATGACACCCGACAATGTTCTAATATATTTAATTATTATATTTTCTGGTAAAGGCAAATATTTAAAGGAAACCTTTATTTAGCTTGACTAGGATATGTGTTTATTCTCTGCTATTATTGTGGCGTGAGTTCCAAGATATAAAAATGTTTCACGTGAGTTCCAAATTATAAAAACGATATTTAAGGAAGTCCTTCTTTAAAAATCTTTACTGAAATTTGTCCATTTTACTATTGACTACAGTATAATATATAACATTATAATGGAGCAACCCTCTTCTACAAGCACATTCAAACACTGATTAAAAATAAAATTATTGTCCGAAAAAGTACTGCGTAGTCCATTTCAATTCCATCTCTCGCTCCGCTTCCCCTACACTAGCTGCTCATTTCCACGCCCTGCTTCACAGAGTAGCGTGGGCGAATGACGTCATTCCCTCCCCTCTTCCTGCCCCCCCTGGCGCCCGTTCAACTTGACATTCGGCTGTATCGATTCGCAAGTTCCCGCAATGCCGAGGCCAGCGGTGTTTACATTTTGCGACGGGTTGTGAATGAAACTTGGAACATAGGTCGGCAATCTAGGTGTATTAATGGGATAGTCAATTAGAACAATATATAACCCAACCTTCCAAATTCTCCGCTGTAATTTATTAACAGGCAAACAGATTTGCATGAAACATATTAATGAACCGAACTGTTATGACCTGATTCCAGATAGGGAAATGAACTGCATTACTTTACTTAATCGTATGGGCTGCGGTTGTTCAGTTGCCCAAGCCGTCCATTAGGTCTTTGACGTGACTAAAACCAGAACCAACTTATCGTGTCTTCCGAAGCACGAAGACTTTGGCGGTCACCAATCTATAGAATAACGGCATGTCTGGTTAACCTCGCCGGTTACTAACGAATCGACGAGAGCAAATGCCTTTTAATGCAGAGGCATTCAAAGGCATTTGCTACATAAACTGCATTGAAATGAGTTTGTCCGTTTAAAAGTCTATAGTGAGTGGTAGAAAACACTCAGGGCGGATAGGACAAGTAATATATGTAGGTTCTCCTTTCTTGCTTATATTTTACAGCTTTTGTGTAAATGGAAGTTATGCTAAAAAAAGCAGTTGGGGTCTAGGGGCTTGTAATTAAGCTCTTATTATTAGAACTTAAGTCCAGAATAAACACATATAAAAGCCTAAACCTACATATATACTAGTGTTTCTTTTATATACTAGGAGAATGAAAAATAATGTCAATATGTAGAAACGTACATACATAGCCTGACGCGAGAGTCAGCACCCATACTTGCCATTATGCCTCCATCCTTGTGTGTTTATGTAGATAATACACTATGATTTTACTTTGATTAGTGCTCTTTTGATGACACTTTAATTCTAACTCACTTGGCGACTTGTCTAAGAATATAGATTCATCCATGCTTCATGGAAAGTATATGAAAGCTTCATATAGGTAACTCAAGAGACAAAATATAATAACATCCTACACTAAGAATATCAGTTACAGGTCAAATAAATTTTAAGAAATTTACAGAAAAGAGGTATTCGGGGTATATAAATATTCAATCTACTTGTCTGGAATACTCATGTTCTTAAGTTATGAGCAAAATGAGCGGAGGTTGGTGAGTCAGGCATTTAATTAAACTCACTGAAGCAAGATCATAAATAAATGTTCTTGACAAATATAGTTGGACTTAAGATTTACCCCCATTTTATGTTTGTATATTGGTAACAGTTACACTACATAATTATTCATCTAATTACCGTTTAAGTGCCCCTTGAATAAAATTAAATAAAAAAAGAAGTTCGTTACAAGTGGAAGATTGGTCAAGTATTCCTTCAGTTCAGAGTAATTTTAACGTTATAGGTATGTAGACTACTATCACTAGTAATAGTCGAAAGAATAATGTAATACAAGACAAGCAAAGAGTAGCCCGTATAATTGCCAAACTGAAGTGGCAGTATGTAGGGCACATAGCTCGTAGAACCGATGGCCGCTGGGGCAGAAAGGTTCTCGAGTGGTGACCACGAACCGGAAGACGCAGTGTGAGCAAGCTCCCTAATGATGATCTTATGGAGATTGTAGAGATCTTTGGGGAGGCCTTTTTCCATTATGATGATTTTTATAATGTAATGTAACTTAAAAAGAAAATAGAAGGAATGGAAACTACAGTATACACTGTACTGTCTATTCCTAATAACATTTCTTAAAGGCTAATTGTATCCCACTCGAGTTAGGCCTTACTAAAAGAGTCTAAACGCGGCTTTTTCATTTCTCAGAAGATATTATAATCTAAACTATTTTCTTTGTTCAAATAATGCCACGCCCGAACTAGATTAATGAATACCTGTCGTGGAGGCCTTTACTAACAATACATTTCAGGGAAACATAGCACACCCAGTTTCAAAACAAACAATGATTATAATAACTCAAAACACGTAGGCACGGAGATTTATTCACCACTACCTCATACATAAATCGAAATAAAAAAAAAACAAAATCAAAAATTCTTTATTGCGAACATAGATAGGTTGAGTGAAATGAAATCCAAGTTTGTAATAACAAAAAAAAACATTTAGAGAAATAGAAAAAAATTAGGGAA
The DNA here is from genome assembly GCA_951640165.1 of Pseudoips prasinana. Taxonomy (NCBI): domain Eukaryota; kingdom Metazoa; phylum Arthropoda; class Insecta; order Lepidoptera; family Nolidae; genus Pseudoips; species Pseudoips prasinana. The sequence continues at coordinate 35,811,615 of OX621237.1, read as the reverse complement.
CTAATTAGAAACTTCATCCTCTAAAGGCTTCTGTATGTGACGGAACCCTGTATTGCCAAGTCTTACTGGCACATGTACAGACGCCAGCACATCAAGCTACCTCAATCTGTCAAATTTCCCCAATTGAAAGTGAACCTTACGCTTTTGTGATAAAGTTGAAGTTTATAAAAGAAATTTGACAGATTGGGGTAGCTGGATGTTCTCGCGTCTGTACATTATTGTTTGTATCTAAAACTGACGTAGAGAACACCCACAGTTTGGGATATAAGGGCGCGACCTCTGATTTCGTTCAGCATTGTTTGCCCGTGGGGTTAAACCTCTATTATAAGATATTTACCTAAGGCTTTCGACGTCACTGACCTACTGAGTATATTCTCAGGGAGTGGAGCTAAATATACTTAATCTTTGCTCATTGCATATTCAAAATAAACACGTGTGGCGCAGTGGCTAAGACAGTCACCTCACCACTTCGTGTCCAGGCTCGAATCCCGCGCCGGACAACTATTTGTGTCACCCATAAATAGATGTTCGGAGTCTGGATATAATTTGTGTCCGTCTATTATATGTTTGTAAAATACCTCCCGACACAGGGATTAGTTTCTCTAGTGTGGGCGTTGTCTTTTATAAAACTATAAAATAAACATGTGTAGTGGTATGGATGATCGCAAGCTTTACGTTAAAGCCTGAGTGAACAACTGCTGCCAAGATGTAAAGACCACACCGAGTCTGAAACCCCCATTTAACAACCGAAATGAAAAAGGTCTCTAAAAGAGAGTTGTTGTCCCTGTCTAGCCATATGTACTGTTTTTATATAGTGTGGACAGAGGTCTCAATCGTATTTAAAATAAAGATTTAGCCAAATCCATGCCGAAACGTCGGGTAACCAAGGTAATGATTTGCCTAAATCTTTATCGCGATTGAGACCCGTGTCCACAGTATATAAAAATGTGTACAAATCGTGAAACTTTAAAAACATATGTACTGTGTTTATCACGGATTGTCTTTTGAGCATGGAGATTGAGTGGAGTGCTCTGTCTACACTTATTTGATTACTTACTAGCTGTGCCCCGCGGTTTTACCCGCGTTAAACTTTATAAATTATAGCTTATGTGTTAATCCAGGGTATCAGCTAACTCCATTCAAAATTTTATTGCAATCGCTCCAGCCGTTAAGCCGTGAAGAAGTAACAAACATACACACTCACACACCCAGTGTTGCCATACATAGCGCATACTCTGCTTAACGTTATTAATAACTAGCTGTGCCTCGCAGTTTCTCCCACGCTAAGCTTTATAATATACTCACCAACTTTCGCATTTATAATATTAGTAGGAAATATTTGTTATCTCGTCACAAATTTGTTAGACATTTTAATTATGCTTGCGTTGTCAGACTCTATTTACGAACAGCTAATATACTGAGTAATACTGAGAAAAAAGTTAAATCCTTAGTTTCGAACCGCTATTGTGATTAAAGAATCCACCCACTTGTTGAGAGAATGTTCCAGATTATACTATCCTAGGGTTGTCGTTTCTAGAAAGCTACGACTTGGATTAGGTACTCTAGTAGTGTAGTAATAATCTAGGAGTGTCATTTTTTCATGTTTCTTCCCCAACATCTAAATATCCACACGTTTAAACATGAGTTTAAATATGTACTAAACAAAAACATTTTTAACCGTGGTTACGAGCGCAGATAAAACACTTAGCAGCAACCCTGAATCTGAGAGTTGGCAGTGTTGAAACCCGTGTCCGGGGACATGTAAATCTGTCGATCTTGCGCCTGATCTCTCCCTGGTCGCGTCGGATGCCGTCCCATCTCATTATCACAGTAAGGGAATATAGGGTACACTTATGTTTGCTCATATACTGCTGCACCATTAATACGGCTTATGTAGTTGACTAGTTGACCAAAGAACAATTAATAAAAAGAGTAGCATCGCTGAGTATTTGGCAGTTGTCTCAGTATCTATAACGTCGCTTATAAGGCTTACCGTACTACGGGACTGCTAACTACGTGGTATAACGTCACTACAAACTACGCAGATTACGGACTACGACGGGCTACGAGACTACGCTCTATGAAGGACTACGAGACTACGCACTACGTAGGACTACGAGACTACGGAATTATTATCTACAGTACAGCATACGATTTCAATAATAAGGCATTAATAGTTGTGCTACGAGACCATCATAATCACACTAATATTGTAAAAGCGAAAGTTTGTGAGTGTATGTTTGTTACTCTTTCACGCAAAAACTACCGTGCAGATTTTGATGAAACTTTCAGTCATATGGCTAAATAATAGCGTTTTGTTCTTAGGATGCTAAGAGGTTGTTGCTACCGATTCCATAGGTTTTAGCTTTACAAACCTTACACGTGATCCCTTGCTAGCCCTGAAGGATTGACATTTTACATTGACAATTCATATGAACCAAATTTAAACAGAAACAACATTTCAATATTGTGAAACAGTATTTACATACAAACATAGACTCACGTCTGTTTCCTAGAGGGGTCGGCAGAGACACACCTCTTTTGCTCTTTTGTACATGAAGGACATGTTTCATAAACTGAAAAACTATTTTTCACTCCATAAGTAGCTCGACAAAATACGAAACATATCTTTTTTTTAAGATAACGAATGCATAAAGAAATTAATCCCTGTGTCGCGGGGTATTTTACAAACATATAATAGACGTACACAAATTAAATCCAGACTCAGAACAACTATTTATGTGACACACAAATAGTTATAAATTAATTATATATTACTGCGAACATGTTCTGACTATTTACTAGCGCCTTTTTAATGTCTACGTGAATAAAAACCTTTTTTATTTATTTTAGTTGTCCGGCGCGGGACTCGAACCCGTGACACGATGCGGCGAGGCGGCTGTCTTAGTTGTGTCATACGTGCAGTCAAATTATGTTAGCGTTGAGGTCCCACTCTAAGTTAGGTCGAAAGAAAGACCATGTTTTGCCACCGTCATTCTACGGTAACCACACGCAATTATTAAGTAAGGTTGTTTCACGGCGTGTTTCATCACCTGTACCAAAAGTTTGAATAAATATGAAACAAAACGTGACGTCTCCACGTGAAGCGTGTACCGTGACGTCAGAGCGTGACATTATCCTCATCGCGTGGGTCGTCTAGTACCCGAAATAGATATTTTTACTATTACAAATGAATTTATTCACAATATTGTGGTATTAAGGAAATGAAAGACACTATTTATAGAATTATTCCTGGAACAGTTTGAACGTTATAAGGAAGGTTTGGGATTTAGAGATATTAAGGTGATTTTTGTATACCACAGAGGATTTTAAACCTTATGCTTGAATCGTGTTGGTTGCTTTTTTAATGTAAAATTTCCTATTGTGTCTCCTCTGTATATACTTGTATTGATTAAAATTACACGATACTAAACATACTACTTTTAATTTCTGTGCGTATAACAAACAGTAAACTACTTTTTTGAAACCTGGTCTATTCAACGGTTGCTTGAAAGAGATCGTACCTCGGCAAAAAGACTGCGATTTTTACAATCTTGTAAAGCATGTTAATGTATAGTATCTACTCGTACATGCCATAATTTTGGTGTACATCAATTATAGCATTCAACGCAAATAGGTTGCCTGGAAGAGATCGCTTTTAGTGATAAGGCCGCCAATTGCAAAATTATGTTCTACGCATATTGTACTGTTTATATTCATTATGCAATAAAGTGTATTTCTTCCTCTTCTATACAATCTAGCCATATTATAATAACATCAAACAAATATAAAAAAGTTGATGATCCTGTCAGGTATAAAATTCCTTACGCTTATTTTACAACTAGCTGTGCCCCGCGGTTGCGCCTGCGTTAAACTTTATAGATTATAGCCTATGTGTTAATCCAGGTTGTCAGCTATCTCCATAAAACTCTCCAGCCGTTTAGACGTGAAGAAGTAACAAACTTACACACTCACAAACTTTCGCCTTTATAATATTAGTGTGATACAACTTGTAACGGAAATTTCACGTGAAAAATTTCGACTCTTTTTATCCATGACGGGTATAGGCAGAAACGGCATAAGACAGTTATTTTTTACAAGCTGCCGCTAGACTTAAAGAAGCTCAATCGACTAAGGATCAAAGAAAGAATTAAATCAGTACGAATGCAAACTGAAGTTCATGCGGAGTGATGATAGTCGCGGCTCGTTGACGGATGTGATTTCTCAGCCGATATAATCGGATCAGGTTCAGTGTCCGAGAGTTTCTAATAACCTTTTTTATACTAGACAAGCCGCGATCCAGACGGTACGGTCTAGGACGTTCTTGAGGCCATGGTACTTACAGGAGAGGATGATCCGGTTGTGTTTGAGTGCCGAACCAAACAAAAGATGAGAAGATGAAGAGAAAGGTGCATGGTCTATTCTAAAAGCATATTCACGCTTACTTTATCCAATGGTTGAAGGTAAGAAATAATAATAATATCCTAGGACATTATTCACACACGGCCATCTGATCCCAAACTAAGCAGAGCTTGTACTATGGAATCCAGATAACTGATATATTACATATACTCTTTTTCTTTTTGTAAATACATACTTATATAGATAATTTACATCCAGACTCAGGACAAACAGACATGTTCGTGCACACAAATATTTGTCCCGGGTGGGAATCGAACCCACGACCTGCGGCGTGAAAGGCAGCGTATCTACCAACCACGCCAAATCCCGTCCCGTCAAATAACAGATCGGCATAATGGTTCTTATTACGAACATACTACGAGACGCCCACGCCACGTCAGTCAAACCACTTGTGAAGAAAACTAGCCATGCCCCGCGGTTTCACCCGCGTTAAAATAGTTTTCGCGTAAAATAGTAACAAACATACATCCATACATCTATACTCACAAACTTTCGTATTTATAATATTAGTAGGATGTGTACCTCTAGCGGTTTCGGCAGTGCACGCCGGAATAGATCGCAGATGGTAGATTATTTCCCTACTTACTTGACACTTATCGTCATATTTTGGACAATTAACACAATATCTTTATAAATTTTAGCCTATGTATTATTCTGATGAATAACCTATACTATTGTAAAGTTTCATTAAAATCCATTCTGTAGTTTTTATAAATTATAACTAGTATTCAGTTCTAGCTATATAACATTTTCCTGCTTACTGTCCGGGGTTTAGTAGAGATGTTGGTTTGAACGTTAAAAAATATTGCTCAAGCGAGAGTTTATTTGAATTACTACGAAAATGATTACACTGCACGTTCCGCACATCAGATATATTGCACGTGTGGCGCAGCGGCTAGGACAGTCGCCTCGCTGCTTCGTGTCGCGGGTTCGAGTCCCACGCACAACTATTTGTGTGACCCATAAATAGTTGTTCTCAGTGTGGATGTTTGTAAAGTACCGCGCGACACAGGGATTAGATACCCTAGTGCAGGCGTTGCCTTTTATTAAATCAAAATAAAAAAAGAGTTATATATATATAAACATTCGATACGCTTTCCCACTTAATACTTATTTATATAGGAAATAGAACTAGATAATAAGCGTAGGTAAATTTATGACTCAACCAAGATTACCTACTCATGACATAACAACCACTACCGATCGTGAACCGAACGTTCTGATTAGTCAATAACAATATGACGTCGTTATTGTAAAAAAGTGGAAAAAGCTTGACTTTATTGATAGAAACACCACAAACCAATAAAATACATCGACAGAGGGTATAAAGTTACACAAATTGGTACAAAACACGGCACCAAAAGACAAAGGCATGAAGCGAAACACTGGTTTCTAATTATCAAGCCTGAATCGCGCAAGCAAAGTTTTCCGAGCCATTTGCATACATAAAATGATTACGACACAGCTTTCGGCTTCCCTGGGTTGTTCCTCATCGACCGATCCACTAGCCGCAGCCACCGGCGAGCAATGTTCCTTGTCGGCCTCGGATGCCACAACGTGTGGAGACTTGTGATATAATTTAACAGTCTCCTCACACTGTAACTCCTCCATGGGTATAGTTAGGCGTCTGAGGCGCTTCTGGGTCACGCACCGCGATGGCATAGCGCTGCTAGTGGAAGCTTCGGCCCGTGTGACAAGTACACACGGTTGGAAGATAGAAGACACCTGGGGAGGGGCCACGCTGTACATAGTAGTTACAGCGTACGCCAACCAATAAAGTGAACCTTTTGTCACAAAGAAATTCGAATCTTCTTTTTTAAACACCACTCTGAGGACCTAGCCCATAGGGGACAAAAAGGGCTGAATAATTAAATTTATTCACCACTTGGGAATTAACATACACTTGTACTTGTCAAGCTCACAGTGCCGTACATAAATATAGTACAACATACAATATTAAGGTAACAAAAATGTTTGAACTAGTCCGTCCGTACGATCTGTTTTATCACAAACAATAGTAGCTAGTGAGTCGAATAAACCGATCAACGAGGAAAAGCAAAGAATAATGGAAAATATCCGATAATTAATTAATGTTACGCGGTAACGACAAAGTGACCCTTGAATCGTGGTACCTATTTTGGTGTAATAGTTGTAAAAATGCACAGGGGGCTTCCCGTGCCTCTAGCACGAGTTCCTGCAGTTTACTTACTCGATCACACGTACAGTTTCGTCCCATACATTGAGCACCAGAGTTTTAGTTCTTAATAGTTTCCGCGAGAGGCGCTAAGTAAACTGCAGGAACTCGTGCTTCAGCCCGGCAAACCGGAACGTACTTTGCAAGTACGTGCACAGGTAGCAAGGAAAGTCCATACATACATAGAGTCACGCTTATTTCCCAGAGGGGTAGGCAGTGACAACGGATTTCTATATATTGAGAAATTCACCGATTTGGTCAGAGAATGTTCGAGGTCATGGTTCATAATTTATATTTATGTTTACAACATTATTTTAACAATTTTCAAGAGACTCATAAATTTTCAAAGTATAAAAAAATATATCGACGGTCACCGTAGCCTAGTTGGTAGTGCTCCTGCCTACGAAGCTGGTGGTCCTGGGTTCGAATCCCGGTAAGTGCAAATATTTGTGTGATGAGCACGAATATTTGTTTCTGAGTCATGGATGTTTTCTATGTATATAAGTATTTATCGCCTGGTACCCATAGTACAAGCTTTGCTTAGTTTGGGGCTAGGATGATCTGTGTCATATTGTCCCTAGATATTATTTTTTATTTTATTTTTGAATAATAAAATGGGGAAATTACATGGGGGTGATTCGGATACTCCTCATCATAAGGTATCTAAATTTTGCGTTTGAACGTCAACTCCTCGGCCATCTTGCATAATATGTAATGTGTAACTATAGTAGTCGTCCCCTTGTACGCCGTACGGTTGACGTCAGAATACCTCGTGACAATGCACTGCGCCAGACATAGTCCACGTGCTTAGAATACCTATATAGTCTCATGCTTATAGGGAATTCCATTCATTCAACTAGACAGAGCTCAATCTTCGGCTTAGTAACGGCTTTAACCCTGAATTGGACAATGGTATAATAGTTAGCACGTCATTTTAAACTCTATACACGTTATAATAAGAGCTAAAATATATGATACTAAAAGTGATACTATAAGTATGATACTATAAGAATGATATATTTTTTTTTACACAGCCCAGAGCCTAGCCCCAAACTAAGCAAAGCTTGTACTATGGGCACCAGGCGACGATAAACATACTTATATAGATAGATAAATACTTAAATACATAGAAAACATCCATGACTCAGAAACAATAAGAGAGGTAGGGCATAGCGTTTATTCGCTCAAAGAGCAGCCCGACTGGGGAAGTACCTCCACCTTACAGAAGACAAACATTAATAATTTTAATGTTGTGTTTCCGAGTATAAGTAAGGTCGCCAGAGCTCATTGGGGGGGGGGGGAAGGGTCAGCAACACTTGTTTGCTGACTGTTAAAGGTCGGCAACGCACCCGCGACACCTCTGGTGCTGCGAGTGTCTATGGGCGGCGGTGATCACTGACCCACTTGCTCGTTTGTCGCCCTCTGATATGAAACAAAAAAAAAAAAAAATATTCGTGTTCATCACACAAATATTTGCACTTGCCGAGATTCGAACCCAGGACCACCAGCTTCGTAGGCAGGAGGACTACCAACTAGGCTACGGTGACTATAAATGATATTATAAGTGCGGTATGAATATAAATGATATTATAAGTGCAACATGACGGGCTGGTTAGCAAATGGTTGGTAAATACTTGTCTTGCACGCCATCGTGGGTTCTATTCCCACCCAGGGGCTCTACCGGCTAAGTCGCCGAACATCGATTTATTAAATGGCGTTCAGATAGATAAAGGTTAAAAATTACTTAATCAATCGTTAAATCGGCTTCAACGTTGACAATCGATTCCGGACCATTTATGACGTCACATGTGCTCATGGAAACCTATTTAACGATTGATTAAGTAATTTTTAACCTTTATTTATTTGAATGCCATTTAAGAAATCGAAGTTCGGCGACTTAGCCGGTATAGCCCCAGGACAGATATTTGTGTGAATGAACATGTCTATTTGTCCTGAGGTGTAGTCTATATACATAAAATAAAATCGTATGAACGTCAAAACTGTATATTGAATATTTTTTTAAAGGATACTTGGGGCGTGATCTATAGTAGATATCGAAGCCAAAAATATAGTTTTTAGAATTTTTGTTTGTTTGTCTGTATCTATGTCCGGGCTAAATTCATAATTTTGCATGAATATTACTTAGAGGTCGGATCTACATAGGTATAGGCTACATATTATCACGCTATCACCTACGGGGGAGGAGCTGTGATAATTTATAAAGTTTAACGTGGGTAAAACCGCGGGGCACAGCTAGTTATATATATGAGTATTTACAAAAAGAAATAGTATGTGGAATATACATATCCATAAAACTGAGATAATTAAAAAAAACTTGAGAGGTGTCAAGGGACACCCGGATGGAACGAAGTTATTTCTTATTATTTATTATGTACAAAAAACCTGTATACACTCAACAAAAATAATCGTCGCGACACCACACTGTTCAATGCGAAATAGAAATGAAAATATCTGGCTTGCTTTCTATAAGAGAGAGAGAGAGAGAGAGACAGACAGAGAAACATGCGCACGCCGCACAGCTGCAAAAAGTGTCGTGACAACTTTTCGTGAGAATTTTTTCCGTCTAGCCCCCTTTCACAACGCGCGATAAGGAACTTCGTTCCAAAATAAAAAAAATCCCGCCAATATCCGACTAGCCGGTCCATTGGATTGAAATCTCGTGATTCATGTTCGATCTCCGCTCAAGACAAAATATTTGTGTGACCCATCAATTATTGTCTGGAGTCTGGGTGTGTTTTGTGTCCGTTTATTGCATAATTGTAAAGTCTTCGTGATACTGGGATTGATCAAGAGTGAGCGATGTCTTATTAAATAAAAAAAACTAACCTAAGAATACAATAATTCATACTTTTTGCAATAGAAAACTAAAGTTCTACAGCAAATAAGAGTTTAATTTATATACGTACTAGCTGTGCCCCGTGGTTTTACCCGCATTAAACTTTATAAATTATAGCCTATGTGTTAATCCAGGGTGTCAGCTAACTCCATACCAAAATTTATTAAAATCACTCCAGCCGTTTAGACGTGAAGAAGTAACAAACACACACTCACACATTCACAAACTTTCGCCTTTATACATTTATACAGATTTTGATATTGTTCTGACTATTATTACAAAAACAACAAGTATTAATTGGAGTGAGGTACAGGCGCCAGCACATCTAGCTACCCCAATCTGTCAAATTTCTCCAATTGAAAGTGAACCTTATGGTTATGTGAAAATCTATAAAAAAAATTGACAGATTGGGGTAGCTGGAGTAGCAGCTGCAGGCATTGCTGCCTGTGCCGCAGTTTCAAAGGCAAATTAAGCTACATAACTTACGTGACTAACTATATTACACCTTATTCATATATACCTATATAGTTCACACCTTCCTGTGTGGCGGACGTGGCTGTGAATATCACAATATCATCGCGCCATCGCATCCCGTGAGAGGCGTAGAAGGCGACCCGAGGGAATATCTATCAAAGGACGAGCTGCAGCCTCCTTCTGTGTATTATGACCATCTTACTGCGGTCCCCAACCCGTCTGACCAGCGTGGCCAATATGGCATATCCCCAAGATGATTCTTGGGGAGGCTTGTCCAGCAGTAGATTTGTTTTAGCTGTAATGATGATATAGTTCACTCGTAATAAAACAATACATGTTCGGACTATTTACAAGCGCTGTTAATATTTATGCAAATGAAAAAAACGGCCAAGTTCGAGTTGGACTCGCGCACGAAAGGTTCCTTCTATAAAAACTAGCAAAAAAAATCACGTTTGTTGTATGGGAGCCCACTTAAATATTCATTTTATTCAGTTTTTTAGTATTTGTTGTTATAGCGGCAACAGAAATACATCATCTCTGAAATTTTCAACTGTCTAACTATCACGGTTCATGAGATACAGCCAGGTGACAGACGGACAGACAGACTGCGAAGTCTTAGTAATAGGGTCCCGTTTTACCCTTTGGGTAAGGAACCCTAAAAATGATAATCGTTGAGTTGAGAGTACTTGATAATGAGCTCAACGTGATAATGAGTGCGTCAAGCGAGTCTAATGGGCGATAACTTTACATCGATTTAATTAAAACAACATTTGCTAACAACCCCCGCAACACTACAGGCACGATTACTCATCACTTCAACTACAGTCTATTTTAAGCTGATAGATATCGCTGTGCAATTTATTCCCGCTAAACACTCATTTACGCCATTGTCGTAAAACAAATGACGTCGATGCACTGAGCTCAAAACCGCCCACGCGCTTACAAAGAACCCCTGTTATATCGTCAAACTTAACAGAACTCAAACTTGCTTTCTTATCTTATCTTATCTTATCTTATTTTGGGTTTACTTGACGGTCACCGTAGCCTAGTTGGCAGTGCTCCTGCCTACGAAGCTGGTGGTCCTGGGTTCGAATCCCGGTAAGTGCAAATATTTGTGTGATGAGCACGAATATTTGTTTCTGAGTCATAGATGTTTCCTATGTATTTAAGTATTAATCTATCTATATAAGTATGTATATCGTCGCCTGGTACCCATAGTACAAGCTTTGCTTAGTTTGGGGCTAGGATGATCTGTGTGACATTGTCCCTAGATATTATTATTATTGTGTACAGCACTTCGACCCTTCAGGATCTTTTGTACTTCCCCCAACTGGTTTTATTCTATCCCTAGAGCCCTGAATGAAGTCCGCACATAATCCAGTACGCTTCTTAGAGGTAGATCCTTGTAGTCACCTGGTTCTGGATATGCCAGCCCCAGGATTGCCGTTCTGTGTCTTGCCAATGCATCGCATTTGCATATTATATGCAGCATTGTTTCATTTTCTTCCCCACAGGTCCTGCAGATCGGGCTATTCGACAGTCCCAGTTTGTGTAGGTGGTAGTTGGTGCCGTAGTGGCCCGTGAATACTGCTACGATTAGTCGTAGCTGGTTTCTGCTGTATTTCTTAAGCTTTTTGGACCAGCTCTTGTTTACTCCTTGGTTAAACTTGGTTTACTATAATCATTAATCTACATCTAAACAAATTAACTGCTAAGCCAGAAGACGTGGGTTCGAACCCCGCCCAGGAGAAATCTTTCTATGATGAGCATGATTTTTATTCTTTTTGTCTGGGAGTAATTTATCTATGACTAGATGTCCCGGCGAACTTTCCCACGGCCATATTTTTAAGTCTAAGATTTTAATAATTAATTTAATGCATTGTAATGTACACACGGCTACATATCAAGCTATACATTTCCAGTTTATACTGGAAATGTATAGCTTGATATGTAGCCGTGTGTGACAATGACAGGTCAGCTTATGCTGAGCTATACATTTCCAGTTTATACTGGAAATGTATAGCTTGATATGTAGCCGTGTGTGACAATGACAGGTCAGCATAAGCTGACCTGTCATTGTAGGGAAATCCTATACAACGCGAGATCAGCTAATACTGGAAATGTATAGCTTGATATGTAGCCGTGTGTGACAATGACAGGTCAGCATAAGCTGACCTGTCATTGTAGGGAAATCCTATACAACGCGAGATCAGCTAATACTGGAAATGTATAGCTTGATATGTAGCCGTGTGTGACAATGACAGGTCAGCATAAGCTGACCTGTCATTGTAGGGAAATCCTATACAACGCGAGATCAGCTAATACTGGAAATGTATAGCTTGATATGTAGCCGTGTGTGACAATGACAGGTCAGCTTATGCTGAGCTATACATTTCCAGTTTATACTGGAAATGTATAGCTTGATATGTAGCCGTGTGTGACAATGACAGGTCAGCTTATGCTGAGCTATACATTTCCAGTTTATACTGGAAATGTATAGCTTGATATGTAGCCGTGTGTGACAATGACAGGTCAGTTTATGCTGAGCTATACATTTCCAGTTTATACTGGAAATGTATAGCTTGATATGTAGCCGTGTGTGACAATGACAGGTCAGCATTAGCTGACCTGTCATTGTAGGGAAATCCTATACAACGCGAGATCAGCTAATACTGGAAATGTATAGCTTGATATGTAGCCGTGTGTGACAATGACAGGTCAGCATAAGCTGACCTGTCATTGTAGGGAAATCCTATACAACGCGAGATCAGCTAATACTGGAAATGTATAGCTTGATATGTAGCCGTGTGTGACAATGACAGGTCAGCATAAGCTGACCTGTCATTGTAGGGAAATCCTATACAACGCGAGATCAGCTAATACTGGAAATGTATAGCTTGATATGTAGCCGTGTGTACAACGTTTTTGCTATTACTTTATTTACATAAAATCCTTCTCCTGGCAATAACGAACACAAAAGAAAGATTTAAATTTAACGGGCCTTAGCGTGGTTGGTAAATGCTTGCTTTTCACGTCGGAAGTCGAGGGTTCGGTTTCCGCCTACCACCAAATCACACACAAATTACATCCAGACTCTGAACAACTATTTATGGGTCATACAAAAAGTTGTCCGGAGCGGGGCCCGAACCCGCGACACGAAGCGGCGACTGTTTTAGCCCTTGCGCCACACGTGCAGTCAATTACACCCAGACTTAGTACAAACAGACACACAAATATCTGTCCTGGGGCTCTACCGGCTAAGTCGCCGAACATCGATTTCTTAAATGGCATTCAAGTAAATAAAGGTTAAAAATGAATTAATCAATCGTTAAATCGGCTTCCATGACCACATGTGACGTCATAAACGGTCCGGAATCGATTGTCAACGTTGAAGCCGATTTAACGATTGATTAAGTCATTTTTAACCTTTATTTATTTGAACGCCATGCACGAAAATGATGTTCGGTGACTTAGCCGGTAGAGCCCCTGGATGGGAATCTAACCCGAGTGTGCAAAGCGAGGAAGAAAGCCTAGAAATTTGTTATACAGGTTTCGAACCTGGTACCCACTTAAGCTCCTTCTAACGTCGAATATTAGCTAAATTCTTGTTCAATTAACTTTTAACATCAATTTATGTACCTTTAAGAGATATATAATAATAATAATAATATCTGGGGACAATGTCACACAGATCATCCTAGCCCCAAACTAAGCAAAGCTTGTACTATGGGTACCAGGCGACGATATACATACTTATATAGATAGATAAATACTTATATACATGGAAACATCCATGACTCAGAAACAAATATTCGTGCTCATTACACAAATATTTGCACTTACCGGGATTCGAACCCAGGACCACCAGCTTCGTAGGCAGGATCACTACCAACTAAGCTACGGTGATATAGGCGATTTGTTTAATATTGATTGAAATAAAACGTGAAATCCCCCATTCCCCATGTTTTTACTCGATGACTGACAATTTTCCACGTTGGTAGAAACTTGTTTCCTTCACTTGCTAGTTGGACTCGCACTTGGCCGACTTTCTAATACCTACTACTAATCCGGTAAAATAAGATTTCATAATCTTTAAGGTATATAAAAATCAATGCCACTTTTCGCTGTAATGTTATAACTCAACAACGCCTTTACCGATTTGGCTAATTTTGGTCTTGAATTATTCGTGGAAGTCCAGGGAAGGTTAGTACGTAGAGAAATATAGTAGTATTTAAAAAAAGTCTTGAAAAAGTGTAAAATCAACATATTTCTATACTCTCATATACAAACAATTTGTACTAATACTTAAAAGCGTAGCGAAGCACGTACCGGGCCGCTAGTTACTCATATTTGCAAGCCAGATATGGTAAGCGGTCATACTGTAGCTTTTGTTAGAGCGATAAAGGCTTAACTCCACCTCTCTTCAGCTCGGTCCGTGATGGTGTTACATCCCACTGACTTCCCAAAATCTGATGATTTCTTCTCGGCCGAAATTCGACCACGGCGGCCATTCTCAATCAATGGAAATTAGCCAATTGCGCAGGACATATTATAGTGCATAAGTGTGTGCGCAAACACAGGGGCACTTTCTATTCCTTTACTCTCAAGATCTGATGGAACGACTAGCGACACGACCGGAAAGAGGTCAGGTACAGGACCGACGGCTTTACGTGCTCTCCGAGGCACGGGGGTGTAATACCGCCAACTTCCATAACTTCCAGACTTCGGGCTGTTACTGAGAAATTTCTTTTTACGGAAAAATGCCAAAATCACTTTTTGGCCCGACCCGGGATTTGAACCCAGGACCTCATTTTCTGCGGCTGAACACGCTACCGCTAGACCAACGGTGCAGGCGAAAACTAATCTGCGCACAAAGATGTCCATCCATATCGGTCGCATTCGACTGAGTGTTCTTAAAATAACTTGGGATCCTTTTATTGCTCGACATCCTGTTGCTTTTATTGCATTAAATTGCTTGCTTACACGAAACATTTCTTGTCTTTGTCCTTCGTATACCGTTACTCATTATAGCGAATGGAACAAAACATTTATTAAGAGTTTTACCGTGCTTAGACTCTGGTTAAACTAGGCCGATGGTATAAAGTGTCCATCTGACACAGCTTATATTAGATCTAGTTATATTTTCCAATACATAAAATGAGTACGAATTACCATACCTTCTATAAGAGGTATATACTACTTTCCAATTGCAATAACTTATGTATACTTGTAAACAAACATGAACTCTATTTCTAAGTTCGTATGGTTCACAATTTAAATGGTAAGCATCAGTATCGCGAACTGTACTTGTCATACACAAGCGGGGATTCCCGCTGATAGTCTTGTTTCTCATTGGTCCATTTAACACGAAATATTTTTTCTTAATAAATCCCAATTACTGACAGTAGCTACTATAGATAATATTACTTATCGATGATTAATAAAATAAGCTACATGTTTGCAGAAAATTAGTTGCCAGTATCTCATAGTTTCCTTCAAAAGTTAATTTGTAGTTTGGATCCTGAATCGCGCTATCAAAGTTTTCGCGCTCAGTCGGCTTATATACAAGTTGTGATTATATTCCGTCGGTCTTCCCCTGGGTCTCTTTCTCGACCGACCCACTGGCTGCAGCCCGCTGCACGATGTGCACTATGGAGGCTTCAGACGCCCCGGGAGAATTAGCTTGGGTATGAATCAATACTACCTATTCTAAAACAATATGAGCTAATTCTCGCTATTCGCTAGAGTATTTAACAAGTACCTCTCTTAGGGTATAGTAAGGCGTCTGAGGCGCTCCAGAGTCCATCGCTTGCGGTGGCTTCAGAGCGGCTAGCGGCGGCTTCTCGCCCACGGCAGGGTTTCCTTTCAAGGTGCCTTACCGTGGTTGGGAGACGAAGACACCCAGGGGAGGGATCCGCTGATAATGATTTAAACAGCGTAAACAAATAAAGGATCATGGACTCACTGATTTCCCAAGCCTATTATAATAATAGGGTTGAGTATTTCGTGCCTCGGAGAGCACGTTAAGCCGTCGGTCCCGGTTGTCGTGAGAAATCAAGACAATCGATACGGAGTAGTCAGGTGCCTGTATGATTAATGTTACACTGCCAGTCCCCTCTGGGTTCTGAAGGGCAGGCAGGCAGTCCATCGGGTAATACTGGTAGTGGCTCTGGCTACTCCAAAAACCTTTTGGTATCAAATCTTTTGTACACATTGTTAGCCGTCTTTCTCTCTCCTACTAAACTGAACGTTGTTACTGTACCCAAAGTTCCATACTTGATACAATTTAAAAATGGTATTTTTGATTCAATAATAATTGTTTTAAAAAGTATAGTACTGCATTTAACAACTTCCTTATTTTTTGAACATGGTTATAAACAGACAAATCCCTATTAAAAATGAGGTGGTAGTGAAGCCTATGTTTGTACGTGTTCGTTTGATGCTTTAAATAAAGTAATTAATAAATATCTTTCGACGACTAACACATTGCCATCACTAGGCAGAGCCTGGTCTATGGCAATTAGACAACTGATAAATATACTTTATATTTCTAAATACATACATTTTATTTACAGAACAAGTAATCGAGCTCATCACACAAAGATTTGCCCTGGGGGGAATCGAACCCACATCCTCTGTCATACTTACATAATGGTAAAAATTTAAATAAATAACAAATATTTTTCTTTATTTTTGTTTACACGGCTGATAAATAATCTAAAATATATGTATGTACTATATAGTAATACTAACAGTGCTCCTACTAGTCTTATTAACCAGACGATTATCGTATTAATAATTATTTTTAGATATACATAATACTAATACAGAGTGCCGTTCATATCTTAATTATGATGTCATACTTATATTTGGTTTAATATAAACTGCAATGGAAAATAAGCTTTGTAAGATTGCAAAAAAGTCCAGTCTTCAATGTGTGAACAATTCAATGCATTAAATTTATTAACATTTTATGTTGGTCACGAACTTCCTCCGTTACCGAATAGCAACTGATTGGTTAATAAAACACGAAAGCTTTTATCTATTAAACTTGTTATTACTAAAGTACACTATTATAAGCAATTGATCAATGAATCAACATCTCAACTTTAAGTGAAAAATATTTTAAATATATCCATTAATTACAGAGAAAAGTCGCGATTTAATTTAAATCCTGAATCGCGCAAGCAAAGTTTTCGTTACTCGAGAACATACGGAGCAGTCCTAAAGTGTTATTAGTACGTCAGTAATGCCGAATCGTACTAGTATACTACAGAATAATAAAAGTGTTGAAGGGAGTTCAATCTTCTGCAACATATCTTTCAATCTCCCTGCTTTGAGTATATCGCTCACGTATGAACGCACAGCTCTCAAACCGGAGTCTGCGACGGTGCCCCTTACCACGGGGGCATCGCCGGTCACTGACCAACCAAGCAGAGCGGTTGCTGAAGGCGACAATGCTTAAAGCATCGTGCATTACTTGTGCCTCGGAAAGCACGTTTAAGCAGTTGGTCCCGATTGTCATAAAAGATAATCGTAGCGGGGTTAATTTATATGATTCGTCATATAAATAAATACATATGTTACTATGTCCCGTTATTTTTAGTGTTCAAGCTCAACGCCTTGCAAGAAACATATTGAGGAGGACTATGAGAGTCACATTGCATGTTAATTGTTGTAGGCGCTTGGCAATTTTCGATTTTTTACTAGCTGTGCCCCGCGATTTAACCTGCGTTAAACTTCATAAATAAAAGCCTATGTGCTATTCGGATATATATGCTATATTACTAAAGTTTCATCGAAATCCGTTTGGTAGTTTTTGCGTGACGAAGTAACAAACATACACACAAATTTCGCCTTTATAATATTAGCGTGATTTTTCGAACAAACCTATTCACGATAAGCATCACATTTGTAATTTTGCACTTTATTGTAATTAAATATCGTTTTAAGTATTTTTCGGGTTTCAATTATTGAAGCTCCTTAATGTTTGACAAAACATCTTTTTAAATAATTTTTACTTTGAATACTAAAATTGTCGTACAAATCATATATAGTTATTGACTGGCCTGTTGTTGTTCTGGTTAGTGACCCTGATTACTAAGCCAGAGGTCTTGGGTTCGGTTCCCACCCAAAAAAAATCATTGTGTGAAGAGCACGATTATTTGTTCTGTGTCTTGGTGTAATTTATCTATAATATATTTAGAAATATATAAGTGTGTTTATTTCCACGCCATCATCCGCAAACAGTGTGCATCCCTCCTAGGCAGGGTGCGTGGTAGCTCACACAGCATCTTGAGCGTAATAAGTGATAAATGGGATAGTCCGATGCTGGAGCACTGGATACGACTACACACGACGTAGACGGTGCCCCAGTACCGTGATTTTGTATTTATATATTGTAAAATTACTAACATTAGGTTAAGATTTTTTGTAACTAACATCTTATGGACTTAGAAAGGTCTGAAATAAATCATTAATTAAATTAAATTAGTTGTCTACCAGCTCTGCACAGTTGGGGATCAGATGGCGGTGTACCTATTAGTTCTCCCAAGATATTTATTATTATCATTTAGTAGTAAAAGCAATGCTCCTGGCCGTATTTCGGCTACGGCGGCCATACTCAACTGTAGCTAGCCAAAGTAGTCTTGGAAATGGAAAAAAATAGTTAAACTTCCGTCCAGAGGAAAATGCACTTACTATTGCTTCACTCTCCTGTTACTCTACCACGACTCCATATAGTTTACTTACTCGAAGAAACTTACCGTTTTTTAGTATGGATATTTTAAGTTCATTGAAGTTTCCGCCAGGGGCGCTGCTAGTTAATGTACTGGAAAAACCGCAAGTATCATCGAGAAAGTAAACTAGATGAACTTGTGGTAGCCATGCTGGTCCAATGGGATGGCTAGGCGACACGATCGGAAAGGCTTCAGGAACAATACAGACAGCTTTACGAGCTCTCCGTGGCACGGGGGTGTAGCACCGCCAATTTCCGGACTCCGGTCTGATAGTGTCAACTTTTCGTAACAGAAAAATCCCCATATTACTTTTCCGCGACCCGGGATTTGAACCCATGACCTCATGCGGTTGAACACATTACCGCTGGACTCACAATCCAAAAACAACGAGACAATCAGTAGAATGCAGGGCATAATTATTATACTTAGGATAGGAGTAGTTATATGGGCAAACACTGAGGCACACTCTATGGTCACACTGACGGCTATTTGACAGGACAGGTGCGATCAGGCGCAGGACAGACAGGTTAACATGTTTTGAGAAGAACGTGTAAATTGTCAGACTCCCGGCTGCTACTACCATGAGTTGCTCAAAACTATCATGGTAAATGAACATTCATTTGCCATGCCATGCCATGCTCAAAACTATTTTGAGCAACTCGACGTGTGTATTATGTATGGTAGTCCTGAGTATGGGTAAGGTTGCTCGACACAATCTTTCCGCAACAACAGTACGGTTGCGGGTGCAATTTTTCCAGAACTTTGGCTGTTTACTTTTTATCAAACTAAAGTTTTACTGAATTCTAATAAAGTAAATAATTCTAGTCTAATAAAGTTTTAATTCAATAACAAGCCATATAGCGCCATCTATTTATACAAATAAGAGTTTGCGAGTAAGCCATCTTCTGTTATGGTAGAATATAGTTCATAGCATTATTTGCAATTAAAAATAGATGGCGTTGAACACAAAGTTCAAAATGGTACCTCACGATATTAATTTATGGATTCTCTATCAGTACTTATTAGTGTAGTTTTGCGGATAGTCAGATAGTCTGAATAGATATAGGAGAATTGTATCGAGTTTTACTAGGCAGATGAAAATGTATCTTGCTCTGTAGTTCTACACAGCCAATCCATTTCCTCGGCCCTCTGAGGATATGACGCCCAAGTAATTTACGCACAAAGTACATTATATATTGGTAAAATGTACTTTATAATATTTTTTTTTGGTCCTACACGTATGCATTATAAGTCTCGCTAGATGGCTAGCCTCCAATGAAACTAGCTGCCATGGCCAAACATCAATCAGGTCTTTAAGCATTGAACATTTAGATACCCCTCTTTAAGATGATGCTTCTGATCTCACTCCTTTATCCCCGTCTCACTTTCTTATTTGACGGTCTCTCGTTATGTTACCGCATCCTCAAATCATTGATTGTAACGTGACCCGCCTGCAACGGTTCGACGCATCGAAAACCTCAAACAGCACTTCTGGAAACGATTTTAGAGTAGGTACATCCTATGGCTTCAGGACAAAACTAAATGCCATCGTTCATCAGGCGAACTCTAGGAAGGAACTCTCGTTGTCATCAAAGACCAGGCGTCACCACCTTTACAGTGGCCTCTAGGACGCATTCTTCGTCTGCATTCTGGTGAGGATGGCATTGCTAGAGTCGCCGAAACTCGGTCAGTACCGAAGTACGGTACGGTAACAGAAGTGAGCAGCAGAGCAAGTGACCGGATTATATCCAATTGAGTATTTGAGGACATTAACCAATTGAGCAATCGCGTATTGACAGTATTGGTGGTGTCAACTTCATCCCGCAGTTATCACGGGACATTCTCTTATGCGGCTCGTGACTAGAAAACAGCGACGTTCGCTGTTCTAACTGGACCAAAATCCGCGGACTTCGGTCCAGTTAGAGCAGTAAGTGCAGAGGAACACTCTTGAGCATGTTTCTCCGGATCGTAACTACTTAAACCAGTGTTAGAGAACCCACAGGGATTTTTCTGACGGATCTCAGTTAATCCGTGAAGCGACGTCCTACGTGAGCGAACTAGACGCGAACGCGAAGCGGCGCGGTGTGGCGCGAAAACAATAAACAGTCGAAACCTATTGAAGTGTCCTACGTGACAAAACGCGGTGCGGAGCGGCGCGAAATGAAGCGAACGCGATCAGTTGGATTGATATTTTGGCGCGAACTGGATGCGGTGCGCCGTCGTGTTTTTGCGGCGTCGCATCGGTGACAGCTGCGGGAGACGATTCGCGTGCACGTAGGACATAGTCGCCGTGTTGCACCGAATCGCATTGAATTCGCGTGGCACCGCTTCATAATCGCGTTTGCTTTGAACCGCCTACTCCTACGTAGGCGGTTCAAAGCAAACGCGATTATATAGCGTAACGCAACGAAACCAGATAACTGATATAGGTACTACTTTTTGTAAATAGGTACATACCTACTTATATAGATAATTACGCCCACACCAAGGGCAAACAGATAATGTATAAATACTTTGGCAAAAATACTATAATTAGTATTAATTGTATTATGTTTTACTCGTAGTAAGTGGAACTAACAATGAACTTGCTTGCCTATTGTATGAGCAGTGTCAGAGTTTTCAAGGCGCCCAGTAGGCCTCTGACATGGCTTAACGACTGTTGTATAGATAATGACTACAACCGGGACCGACGGCTTAACGTTCCCTCCGGAGCATGGAGACGCTCAGAAATTAAACCACTTTGGTGATCACCTATCGACTAACCGCGAGCTTAGTTGCTTAACCTCTCCGATCGCTTACGAACCGGTGAGAGCATCTATCTATGAGCGCCTCAACAATGAACAAAAACGCAGTTTTAATCTCGGTATTTTTTAATATCAGTTTTTATAGTTACAAATAAAGATTAGACTATTTATAAGCTCTCTTAATAGTTCTATTGTGAAATTTTAATGTATTTTTGAAGTTTGCCTACGAAGCTGGTGGTCCTGGGTTCGAATCCCGGTAAGTGCAAATATTTGTGTGATGAGCACGAATATTTGAAGGTTAAACAAACTTACCTTAAGTGAAGTTTGACCATAATTATATGAGTCGCTGCATCCGAAGAGATTTTCATATAACTCAGTAGTACACTCTTCAATGTGCTGGACATCGAACACTTTTTTAGAGCTTGCAACATTAAAAAAGACAAAATGGCGCCTCTGCACGCCACGTGGCCGGCTGGAAAAACTTCATTCTTTTCAGAGTCCTCAGTATCTACCTAAGATTTCACTAAAGGCAAAGCATTAAAAACAAATAACGGGAAGAAAGTATTCACAAGAATACTTTAAGGGCGGGAGGGATCGAAAATCTCTTCGGATGCAGCGACTCATATAATTATGGTCAAACTTCACTTAAGGTAAGTTTGTTTAACCTTCAATTATATTTCGTCGCTGCATCCTCGAGATTTTCATATAACTCAGTAGATGTTTAGAGCTTTAGGGAAATCGTTAGTAAAAGTATTAAACCAATACCCAAAAACGAATTGTTACATGTAATAATTTGCTTTATCTAATTAACTTAATCATTTTTAACTATACTTAACAGTAATAAACAGGCACTTTTAAATACAGGATCATTATTAGATCTGTCATAAAATTTACTAAATACGCGGGAATTTCATGACCATCTTGCTGCCTTCCTAATCACTTCAATGGAAACGCATCCACGGACGTCTCTGCGTGGCGAGCGCTATGCGCAGAGAATATTCTTGCGTCAATATCTGCTCTCTTGCAATACTTGCTAGATACAGCATCTGATTGTAGATGCGGTTGCGTTGTGGTATAATTTTTTAGTGGTCGGAATTAACCTTTCGGCATTAGACGTGTCTCTAAACGGTCCTATTAGTTCTATGTATGCGATCAGGGTTTTCTCTGGGCATATCTCCTTCTAATTGTGATAAAAGAATTAGATGCGATTGAGGCCTTGCTTTCAAGAATTTTAAATATTGGAATCGTTATTTGTAATATTTGAAACAACGTATCTTATCTTGGGTTTAAAAATGTCAACTTTAATTTTGGATACACTTAAGGCATTCCAAAGGGCCTGCGGCCAAAGCTCATATGCTGAGAGTTCATCTTTATTAGATTATGTGGTCGGGGTAGCAATATCAGCGGTAGGTTCGTGCGTAGCGACAACATTATCAAGAGTATGAGTAATCGGGTCAATATTATTCGATATCAATGGAGCGTATAACCTAATTAGCTAAAAATGAATGCTCACATGCATTATTCGGCATTCGTATATTCGGTCGTAATCGAATCACGACTCTTTAATTTTATGCGTATTAGCCTTGACCAACGATACGACGGAACATATTCCAAAATTTAATGAAAATGAATGCTCAGATACATTGTCTGCATCAGAAAAATACATATTATTATGCGAGTAAGTGACCGTAATCGCACCATGGTTCAATTATTTATATTGGTATTGTGTTCGTTTATTCGGTCATAATCGAATTACGAATCTTTATAGGTCTTGACCAACAGTATCAATACGACGCGTATTCCAACATTTAATGAAAATGAATGCTCAGATACATAATCTGCATAAGAAAAATATATATGTGAGTAAGTGACCGTATTCACTTCACGGTTCAGAAATAATATTGATATGGTGATCGTATATTCAGCTGTAATCGCCTCGCAACTATTTAATATTATCCGTATTAGCTTTGACCAACGATGCGGCGGAGCGTATTCCCTGATTTAATAAATATGAATCTTCAGATACATTATCTTTATAAGAAAACATACATATTATTATGCGAGTAAGCGACCGTAATCGCATCACGGTTCAGAAATAATATTGGTATTGTATTCGTATATTCGGTAATCTAATCATGACGCTTTAATTTTATGGGTATTAACCTTGACCAACGATATCGATTCGACGGAGCTTATTTGCTGGTATGATGAAAATGAATGCTCCGATTCATTATCTGCATCAATTACAATATAAATGTGAGTAAATTACCGTAAACGCACCACGGTTCAATAATTATAAATCAGAATTCTTTTATTCCGTAAAAAAAATACTTTTATGTGGAATCGAATATTGGTATGGTATTCGTATATTCGGTCGTAATCGCATCACGACTCTTTAAAATATACATTTTAGACGCCAGTTAAGGCTACTAATCTGCATCAGATAAAATACATATGTGAGTAAATGACCGTAATCGCATCACGGTTCAATAATTATATTGGTATGATATTCGTATATTCGGTCGTAATCGCATCACGACTCTTTAAAATATACATTTTTAGACGCCAGTTAAGGCTACTAATCTGCATCTGATAAAATACATATGTGAGTAAATGACCGTAATCGCATCACGGTTCAATAATTATATTGGTATGGTATTCGTATATTAGGTCGTAATCGCATCACGACTCTTTAAAATATACATTTTTAGACGACAGTTTAGGCTACTAATCTGCATCAGATAAAATACATATGTGAGTAAATGACCGTAATCGGATTACGGTTCAATAATTATATTGGTATGGTATTAGTTTCGGTCGTAATCACTTCACGACTCTTTAAAATAAACATTATAATAACGTCAAAGTCAACGATTTATTTGCAAATAAATATGGTTTTAGAAGTGAATATATATATATATATATATATTTTTTTTTTTTTTTTTTTTTGAACTGCAGGAATTCCTTTACTGTACAGAAAGAAATCTCAGTTAGCCATTTGCGTAAAGCCTTTTTGAATCGGACCATTGGAAGTACCTTAATTTGATCAGGAATCTTGTTATAAATACAGTTTATCTGTACTCGTTGTGCAGTCGACAACGCGATTAGACATGTCAATATATATATATATATATATATTTTTATTAATATTATTATTTAATTGCCAATGGTATTCTTTCGTTTGGGCACCATGTACTCACAAAACAAGTTCCACAGTATTGAGTTTTGTAAATACCTTTAAGCCATATCCTGATATTAGCATCTGAACGAAATCTGGTTTACTCAATATGGGAGAAAGTGCTGAACGGCATGTGTTTTCAGATGAGAAATTAGCTCCTAACCTGAACTGTTATGTAATGAAGTTTAATGCTACAAGATTGATTTTTGTTTTTTTTTTTTTTTTTTTGTTTAAGCTATCATCAATATTATTATTATGACCAAATTTCCATAATTTTTACACGCTGTGTCGTTATTGTTTTAATGCGTTTTGAGACAGAGATGAAATCATTAATTCAATTGTCTCCATTTTGAGTGCTTGTTACGAAAACGCCTCTTTATTGACTTCGCCAGATTATTATGTTGGATTCATGTCTCACTAGGCCAGTGAGGAACGACAATAAAATCTATTGCCAGGTTATTATCTTGCATAAGCATTTCAAAATAGGTGAAAAACGGAGGAAACAAGCAAGAGAAAAAGTATTTCCAATTAGGGGTAAACGTTTACGTCGAAAGCGTTACGATCCTTCTTCCAGTAAGTATATCAAGGTCATTTTTCATTTAAAAAGTAGGCCTGAACTTGTTGTCTAGATCTGGGGAGCCCAATCTCTCTGCTAAACATAGCATACTAAATAAAAGTAAATATGTGTATGCATCTAACAATACGAGTACCCGTGTCAAAATACACGATAATTTTAAATTTAATTTTAATATTGGCCTCTAATGGTTAATTTTAATATTCCTGACTGCTAACTATAATACTGGTGTGGGTTCGATCCCCACTCGGGACAAATATTTGTTCGATTAGCGCGATTATTAGTTCCGTACCTGGGTTCAATTTATCTATAATTTGTATGTATTTAATAATAAACATGTTTATTTATCAGTTGTCTGTTGGCCACACTATTGCAATAGTACTGGCTCTGCCCCGTCTGGGATAAGATGGCAAGACATTTATTTATTGTTATTATGTATATAATATACTGTATTATTAACTTATAATATTCAAATTAATAGATCGAATATTTACAGCTACTTAGTTACGTAGTAAATTACTAATACCATTTCAAATTAATGGACAAACAATTAACAAAATTTTCTGTTATACTTGATATCAAACAAAACTAATACACGTTCACCATATACAAATTATATTTTCCACAAGTTTTTTACAGCAATCACAGTCAACTAAACTGGAAAAACCATGTCTGCAAAACTAGCAAATCAATCACATGTTCGCTATACTGGTAACCCATGTTACTAATACATGTGCTAAAAGTCGACGGGATCAACATCGGGACTTGTACTTGAGTTGTACGTGTACTTGGTCAATCAAATATAATAAAATCATTCTGGCTATGTGCGTACGTTTCTGTTACCTACTAATCTAAATAGAAACTACATTGCAGATTATTTAGAATAAAGCTATTGAATGGTTGAATGAAACTAACCTCTATAGCATTAATGAATACCTGGAACTGAAAATTTTCTATTTCAGGATTCAGTCCTATATTATCCTTGCTGAGTGCATCCATTATAATTTGCCCCCATTGTTCAGAGAACACGTGGCAGATATTTAGGTTAGTTGTGTAAGTAAAGTAATCAGGTTGTAAATAATAAATCATCACAACTCCAAATGATTTTAACCCAAACATTGCCCCAGGGCATTGTAATTATTAGGGTTTTACAAACGGTACATACCTGTTGTAAAAACAGGGCTTGTACTATCTGACACAAAGGGTAGGTCTTATTCCATAGAATGGCTAACTGTAAAATAGGTTAGAATAACCTAATAATACCAGAAAACATTCAGCTAGTAAAACTAAAATCTAATTATACATAAGACTCTCGCCTGTTTGCCAGGGGGGTGTGTAATGTAATCATAATTGGTAATAAAATAAAATGATAGTATCGTTGTAACAGTCGGTCACCTTAATATGCATGATCAATAACGAATAGAAAAAGAATTCGAAAAATATACATATTTGCTGGAGAGTAAGTATGTACTTACATTTTTTGCTGACACTCGGCATTTGCGTAGATTCAATCGGCACCAAATTATTCTTCATATTCCTTCTTCGTCCACTTAAACTAGCCCATTTTTATAGACCAATACAGTAATTCACATTAAATGTCACTATAATATAATTATAACACTTGTTTACTGAAAATAAAATAACAAGAATTGGTGTTTCGAGGTCCGAACACTAAGAGCGAATGAAGTTTTTCCAGCCGGCCACGTGGCGTGCAGAGGCGCCATTTTGTCTTTTTTAATGTTGCAAGCTCTAAAAAAGTGTTCGATGTCCAGCACATTGAAGAGTGTACTACTGAGTTATATGAAAATCTCGAGGATGCAGCGACGAAATATAATTGTTACTGAGTCATGGATGTTTTCTATGTATATAAGTATTCATCTATCTATATAAGTATGTATATCGTCGCCTGGTACCCATAGTACAAGCTTTGCTTAGTTTGGGACTAGGATGATCTGTGAGACATTGACCCTAGATATTAAAAAAAAAGTATAAGTAGTCTAAAAGAGAGCAGAAATCAAACGTGGATTACATTTTTGGCAACGAATCCAACAGGCCCATTAGCTCAGTTGGTTAGAGCGTCGTGCTAATAACGCGAAGGTCGCGGGTTCGATCCCCTCATGAGCCAATTATATTTTGTGGTAAGTACTTAATTTTTAATAAATGGGTACAAAGCTTAGCCATTTATTCAAAACTATCTGTGCCCCGCGGTTTTACCCAGGTTAAACTTTATAAATTATTGCCTATATTATGCTATTCAGGGTGTCAGCTAGCTCCATGCCAAAATTTTTTAAATCGTTTCTGCCTTTTAGACATGAAGAAGTAACAAACATACATACTCACACACTCACAAACTTTCGCCTTTATAATATTAGTGTGATTATCGTATCGCACATTAATTTCCTTAACGTCACTAAACAAAATATACACATTTTCAGTACAAGCGTTTAAAGTTTTGATTATTTTGGAAAGGGTATAAATAAAAGTAGAGTAATTATGTCGGTCATATCTTTTGTTTTTATTATGGAATAAAAGTAGCAGTACTTATTAAAAAAATCTGAAAAACGAAAACACCCTTTCTTGGTAATAAAAAACTGAAAAAACTAATATAGTGTCACTATTCTGCGCGATGCACAGGCCCTTTTATAAGTTTTTATAAAACAATAATGTCTTAAACAATAACAATTTTACCTTAATTATACTTAAAACAGTATTAAAAAATCAGTTCTGTCATATTTAGGTACTATACTTATCATTAGAATAACACTTTGGTTGGCAATGACAAACTATTAATTAAAATACACAATGTTTGAGATCAAAAATTAACTTAAGTATGAAAAATATAACAATATTCTCGTTTCTAAATAATTAAAAATATTTTTAAGTATGTTGTTTTATTTTTAAATTTACTAATATAAGAACAATACTAAATTACAAAGAAAAAATATGGTCAAAATAAGATGAGGCGTAGTATTTAGGAATATGATTATGATCAACAAGAGCCTTCAAATCTTTTTTTTTCCTTTCAGCTAATGGTAATTTAGCCGTGTATAGGGGTTTCAGATCAGATATTGTAGCAGTTGTCCCTTGTCTGCGTGTTGCGACTTTACTGGTTTCTAACTTAATCTCCTTAAAATTAGTGTCAGCATAAGAGGTTTTATAAAAAAACTGTATTTTACTTGCTTCTTTTTCATTTTTTATGATTTTTATTATCTTTATATCTGCAAGTTTCACCTTTTCTCCATCCATATTTTTCGAAATAGCTTTGTCAGTTACTGCTTTAATATCATAAAATTCCGTGTGACTCATTTCATTTACATTATACGGTTGTCCTCGTTTTTTGGCACTTCTCATGGCAACTATGTACTGAGCTGGTACATAGATCGGTCCCGATTTCAACATTTTCTTTACTTCTCTTTCTATTGTGGAGTGAACCGCGTCTCCTTCATTTTGTGTATGTCCCTTTGTCAGGAATTTATGGGTAATTGATTTAATTGGTAGCATTTTTAAAGCATGCTGATACATGAAAAACATGAAGTTATTCTTTTGCTGACCACAGCAGTTATCTGAATAAAATATAAATTCGGCGTCAGGGTTGGAAGACGACATCTTCTGTAGATATTTGTACACGCATGATGCAATTTCGTTCACTCCTCTATTTCCTTCTACTTCAGTCCAAAAGTAACATTCTGTATGATCCTTGCCAAGCTCTGAAATTGTGAAATTCAAACAGTTCAATTTAGATTTGTAATAAAATATAGACACATCGCCTTTAGGAACAGTCATCACTGCTTGTAAATCGTAACATGAAACAATACGCGTTGGTCCTATATCTTTTTTGTCTTGTTCTTTCTCATTGCGACTCAGTTGTTTTTCTTTTAAATGATTCTCGTGGAGATCCTTCATTGCTTCTTTACCAGCAGCATCAGCATTCTTATAGGCCACACAGTCATCGCATTGATCCTTTTTAGGTACGAAGAAACCAATATTGTATTCTGATTTAAATATTTTGCGGTAAGTATGAATTTTAACATGAGGTACGTTTCTTGATATGCAATCTTTTTTGTAGTCATTAAACAAATCGGTCAAGGTTTTGCCACCATCGATGTATTGTTTTGTCGTTTGTTTCCGGAGGTAATGACTTTCAATTCTTGGTATAGATTCGATATGTTCTTTAACAATGTCTATCATCTGTGTAGGGATCCCGGTGCTGCTGTGCTTTCCCCTTTTCTCAATGATCTCCGCAGTTCCTTGTTGATTTTTATTATCTAAAACAGTTCTTATAGGTCGATCATTTATACCAAGGGTATTCTTAAAAAAAGTTTTACAGACCCTCTGTTTTTTGTCATCTACATGAAAGTAGAATGCATTTTTAAGTTTTCTGTTGCTGTCCACTTTTTTATATTGGTACTTTGGGACAATATTGGTCATATGCATAGCAATATAATCTCGCTGTCGCATCAGTGACCCCATCTTCCAATAATTATCAAAAAGACCTTGGCGAATCTCCTCTGAAATAAGCTCACGACACTTAATTCGACATTTTTCGTTACACGGCGGTCCTATTTTTCTTTCAGGCACGAATTTTAAAGAAGCTGAGACGTACGATTGACCCTTATTTCGTAAAATCTTGGCTAACTTTTTTTTGTTTTGAACACGTGCTCTCTTTTGGGCACGGACAGCAAGAACAGGCTCATTAAAGCTAGTCTCATTATTTTCAATGTCTGATACAATATTATTTGCGTTTGATGGAATATTGTGTAAATGTGTGTCGGTTACAGCATTGCTTGCAGTAACTTCAAGTTCCATAACTGGCATCAAATTATTGCCTTGTTCGTTGAGTGCTTTACTGGTAACAGTGGAATTTGTTGATGAAGAGTCTGACGATGAGGAACTTGACGTCGACGAGGATGATGATGACGTGGATGAATCACAGGACGTTACTGAACACTTGCGACGACGTCGTTTTCTTGAAGGTAAGTATGTACGATCATCATCAGAAGCTGGTGAGAAATCGCCGTTTGATCCATTACTTAGGTTTGATGTGGATGAATCTCTTCTATTAACCGCGATATTCAGTGGTTCATTGCATATTATGTTGTCACCTGAATACTCGGGCAAAGTAGATACTGATGGTGCACAGTTTTGTTCAAGGCTCTTTTGTTCTTCAATAAATGTACATTGTTCATCAATATAATTTGCTTCCATGGGTTCATTTTCTATATTGTAATTATTAGAGTCATTTTCCATATTTGTAAATAATTGTCTTTTGACATTTCTTAGCCGTTCTACACTGTCATTAGTTACACGGCGTCTTAACTGCAAAGTACTCAATGGATTGTATGAAGTCTTATACTCCAATTGTTCAATGTGCGGAATATCTTGAGATCTTTGTTCATTGGTACTTGCATTGTGATTTTCAAGACAGCTTCCAACTATGTCTCGTAACTTTTTAATTCGCTCAGAAGGTAGTGGCATCGTTTACTGAAAAAAGTTATTTTATTTGAAAATTATCAATAATTATTACTACCTATATTCGTAAAAATTCAACAAATAATTGAACCATAAATGAAGAGAAAAATATTTTAAATCAAATTGCCCAGAATAAACCAAAGTACTATATACTCGTATCTGGCTCAACGAAATTGGTTAATTTTTTTACCAAGATCACAATAATGTAATTGTTATTAGTGCCTTTATAGCAAATTATGTCATAATTAGATGCATTTCCATTTTAAATGTATGGGTACCAAATGCCACTAAACAAAAATATACATAATTCAGTAAAGCGAGAACTAAAACTCTCGAAAGCATAATGTCACTATGCGTATAGTGTCGATATTAAGCACATAAATTCTATACTAAACTATGAGGTATAACGTCAGTAAGCTTATTATGTCAATATACATTAAAAAATGAAGCTACTTTGCAAAAGTCATAACGACATTTTTATTATAGTGTCATTATGTTGTTAACTGTTAAAAAAAAAACAGGCTATTGTTATTTAATTAAAGACACTAAACAAAAAATGTCGTTATGACATCATTATAGATCTAAAACTTACCGATTTTTTAACTGCTTCAACGTCTCAATGCGTAAAGTGTCACGATTCCTTGCACTGAATAATCATTCACTGTTGACAACTCGTTGCGTAATGGTGAATGTGTCATTCTGCAGTCACAACTCATGCGTTTCGCGGGAAACAACGTAACGTCATTATGCCATCTAGCGGATTCTACGTGAACTATTAAAGCCAGTGTTTTTGGAAAAAATAGGGAATAGTTCATAGTATAGATGGCGTTACTTAGCTCAAAATTGATAATTTTTGTTTAATGACGTTAAGGAAATTAATGTGCGGTATGTCAAGAACAGCTTTAAGGAAATTACTTTAAAAAACATATTTTTTAAGCTACTTTCCATATTTGCATGCATGTCTGTTTGTCCTGGGTCTGGATGTATTTATCTACAACAAGTAACTTAATTAACGCACATCCTGAAAATAGTTTGTTCAGAATCGTTTACTGAATCGATTTATATCATTTTTAATATAGGTAATTTTATTTTCCAAAATAATTAAAACTACGGAACTTATTGTCATATTAACCCTATACAGTCAAAATAAATTGAAATGGACCGTAAGTCAAATAATAAGACTTTTAAAATTTCAGTTTTATTTGTATTCATACAAATTCCATAATTAAATACAAAATAAAGAAAAATAAACTTTATTCCAAGAAACTAATTTAGTAAATAACAATGCATATACATGTTAAATTAAAAATTAAGTGTATGTATTATGATTACAACATAATATTCTAATTGGGGTGTCTGAGGGTGGGCGTTAATTACGTTACATGTTGTATATATATTTATTTAAAAAAAAGTAGTACATGTAATATATCAGTTATCTGGTTTCCATAGTAAAGCTCTGCTTAATTAGAATAGAATAGAAATACATTTATTCATATTAATAATACAATACCATAAAAATACCGATATTAACACAGGGTGATTATTATGATGGATATTTTTAATCAACTATCGCAGTAGGATATAATTGACGGACATACATCCAGACTTAGAACAACTATTTAGTCTTGCCCGGGAATCGAACCCGGAACACGAAGTGGTGAGGCGACTGTTTAACCACGGCGCCACTCATGCAGTCAAAAAGGTTTTAAATTAAAACACAATAAAAATTGATAAAACAGATCTTTATTTAATAATTACAATAATTAACATTAAAATATTTATATATATTACAATAATAATAGGTAATATTATATCATATTTATATAGAGGACAGCCATTTTATCAAGCGCTTGATACTTTGACATTTAGGAAAGGATTCTCTTAATAATACACTTCTCAATCCTCGTCTTTACTTCGAGCTTGCGTCGACATTAATTCTTAGCAATACAACTTCATTACAAGCTGACGGACTAACTGCACACCTCACTGGAATGCATTGCCCCTCCCACAAACCTCCCCGTGTTCACCAGTGTCGATATGAATTAACTCTATCAAGTTGTAATTTTAATATGTTTGCATTTCTTCCTAACGTAATACAGACGCCAGTACATCCAGCTACTCAAATCTGTCAAATTTCTTTTATAGATTTCTAACTTTATCACAAAAGCATAAGGGTCACTTTCAATTGGGCAAATTTGACAGATTGGGGTAGCTTGTTGTGCTGGCGTCTGTACATGACGTATCTTTCTTTATGTCAAAACTAAATTGACGGAACGAAAAACTATAGCATATATAAAAGAGTTTTGGCGCCAACGCGGAAAAAGACGCATCGAGGCTATGTTTTATTTTCAAAAACTGGTGTAAATTGGGAGTTTTTATGTGTAAATATGGTGGATTTTTAGAAATAACATCTTCGACAACGTACACAAGTGGAGGAAAGTGCGATATTGCCCTGAATTGTGATTTTCCGTGTTGTAACCAAAACTCCATAAAAGCCTCTAGTAAAGTCTCCACTGCTTTACTGGGGTAGGACAAGAACTATGTATGACTTGACTGTGACGGACTTTACTTGACAATGACGGAAATAAATTAAAGAATAATATATTTACTTAAGGCTCATAAGGCCAAAGAAGCCAGAGTCGTAAAACGGAATTTAAAAAAAATATATATACGGAATTAATAAAAATTAACGGAATTAAAATATATATATATAAAATAAAACAAGTGACACGTTAGAGCCTGTTGACTAATTATACGTCAAGCAGATTTAGTAGATTAACAGTTCTATGTATGCCCTGTCTGTCGTTTTAAGACGAACTATTATAAAGAGAGATGTAAATAAATTAGTTCAGTGGTGGTATTATGCCCCACTAAACATATTTTCCGAATGCAATATAAAGTCGCTATCAAACAAAAATTAGCGTGCTTCCTTATCGTATGGGTAGTGTTAACCCTAGTGTCAAAGTTGCTCAAGCCGTCCAGTAGGCCTCTGACATGGCTTAACGACTGTTGTCTAATGACTACAACCGGGACCGACAGCTTAACGTGCCCTCCGAAGCACGGAGACGCTCAGAAATTAATCCACTTTGGCGGTCACCCATCTATGGACTGACCGCGAGCCTAGTTGCTTAACCTCACCGATCGCATCTAGCTATGAAAATCAGCTTATGTGCACTATTTGTGACTTCAATATCATGAGTATTACAACTTGTTCAATAATGGGTGAACTGCGGGCTTTCTCCCACTTTGCAGTTTAGCGATGCAACTGGAACCTACCTCAGTATGCAATCGAACCCACAACCTGCGGCTTGAAAGGCAAGGATTTACCAACCACGCACCCCGTCAGGCCTACAAACTTGTGAAATAAAAAAAAACCGGCCAAGTGCGAGTCGCACATGAAGGGTACCGTAGCAGAAAGTATTTCAGTTGATTTAATGAAGCAAATTGCGGTTTATGACGTATTAAAAAAAACTACTAGCTAGATCTCGTTCAAACCAATTTTCGTTGTTAGTTTCCACGATAATGTACAACATATATTTTTTCTAGTTTTATCATTCTCTTATTTTAGAAGTTACAGGGGGTGGACACTCATTTTACCACTTTGGAAGTGTCTCTCGCGCAAACTATACAGTTTAGAAAAAAATGATATTAGAAACCTCAATATGATTTTTGAAGACCTATCCATAGACACCCCACATGTATGGGTCGACGAAAATATTTTTTTGAGTTTCAGTTCTATGTGTGGCGACCCCGAAATTATTGTTATTTTTCTATTTTTGTGTAAAAATCTTAATGCGGTTCACAGAATACATCTACTTACCAAGTTTCAACAGTACAGCTCTTATAGTTTCGGAAAAAAGTGGCTGTGACATACGGACGGACGGACAGACAGACAGACAGACATGACGAATCTATAAGGGTTCCGTTTTTTGCCATTTGGCTACGGAACCCTAAAAACAGCAAATTATCAACAGAGTTATTTGCTTGTGCATGATTGCAGACTTCTCCGAACGAGAAACTACCTTGCAGAACATATTACTGGTAATAAATAGTGAAACTTGGGAATGAGTGCCAACTCGCGATGTCATAATTGGACGGAGAGAAATTACGGAGCACGTCGGTAAAACAGGAGAACTTCTGTATTCAATGTGTAGAAATTCTAATAAATTTAATAATATCTTGTAACACATAGCGGATATTAGTTTGATGACGACCACGTAATAAAAATTAAGTTAACAGGCGGTGGACTAAACGATACCACATCAATTGCAACCTTATCTCTATGGAATAAGGTCCAAATACAATGAGATACATAACAAAGCCTGGTTAAAGGATAATTACAACAAAAAAGGGTGTAAAGCGCAATGAGAATGGACATGGACCACACGGGAAAATCTTAACAAAGTAAAAAAAAAACCGGCATAATTTGAGTCTAACTCCCGCTCCGAGGGTTCAGTACAAACTTGTACAAGTATTTTGTGATGTAAATGCTAACGACGCATTGGAACTTCACGCCTACAAGCGGTTCGTCCTAAGTATGAGCATAAGGATCTAAGCGAAAAAATAACAAAATGGCTGCGCACGCGACTATTATCCGTAACTCAATAGCAAGGCAAAGACTCATGTCCATCTACACCTATCGACCAATAACGTGCGACTCTCGTGTATTCTATACATATAATAAAATCGTGAGAAAGTTAAAACTGTACATTGAATATTTTTTAAAAGGTTACTTGGGGCGGGATCTACAATCGATATCGAAACCAAAAATATAATTTTAGTCTGCTTGTCTGTACGTATGTTCGAGCTAAACTCGAAAAAGTACTGCATGGATATACTTCAAATTTTGCATGAATATTACTAAGAGGTAGGGTCAACATATACGCTACATATTATCACGCTATCACCTACGGGGGAGGAGCTGTGATAATTTATAAAATATAACGCGGGGCACAGCTATTTTCTACTAGCTGTGCCTGTATGGGAGCCCCCTTAAATATTTGTTTTATTTTGTTGTTTAGTATTTGTTGTTATAGCGGCAACAGAAATACATAATCTGTGAAAAATTCAACTGTCTAACTGTCGCGGTTCATGAGATACAGCCTGGTGATAGACGGACAGACAGACAGACAGCGAAGTCTTAGTAATAGCGTCCCGTTTTACCCTTTGGGTACGGAACCCTAAGAAGTATTACTTTAAAGGGAGTACAACCATTCAATCACTATCGGTAGCCAGAGCTTTGAGCTTATTACCTTCTGGCAACTACATGAAACTACGACAGCAGGAGTATTTGGTTTTTAAGTGTAGTACAACATAGAAGTACCGTAAAGACTATACGATCTTAAAGTTACAATATCTTAATTTTTTTTATATACGAGGGCGACAAACGGACAAGTGGGTCACCTGATGGTAAGTGATCACCGCCGCTCACGGACACTCGCGACACCAGAGGAGTCGCGAGTGCGTTGCCGGCCTTTTAGAGTCAGCAAACAAGTGTTGCTGACCCTTCCCCCCATCCCAATGAGCTCTGGCTCTAATTACTATCCATATCGAAAATACATCTTAATATTTTGAATATACAGAACTTCACTTACAAGTATTAAAGGTAAATTGACAACATTTCAGATTTCCCAACGTGTCTATTTCAATATTTTTAACAGACTTAAGAAAAGGGTTCATTGTCAATGCGAATGTATGTTATACAAGAAGTAACATAAATAGTGTTGGAAATATAAAGAGCAATTACCGCTACCCATACAACTGAACAAATTGAAGAAAACTAATTTGTAAAATAACAATATATTTTTCTATCTCCCCATAGAGTTATTTACTCGATCGAAATCAGGCATGCGGAGACACAGTAAAAATCAGGTTACCAAGTGTCTCTAGTACCTGGGAGATTTGATCCCCCTGGGATCAAGACGCCCAATCAGAGGCAAACAAGTCTCCCTTACATATGGAGCTCAACTGTAGCACAATCTTGTTTTCATCCAAACTATCAATCAATAGATAAATTTCTATTCTTCTGACCTAAAAAGGTTTCCAATACAGCAGAAAATAAAAAAAATAAAGTCCAAAATCAAAAAGGGATCAATCCTCCCCAGGTTCCCCTACAAAATGCATCAGCTCACAGTTTTCCTTGCATAAAAGGTTAATTTTATTTTTTGTGTATTATGTTGACGTACTACACGTTGTTTAGTTTTTTATGCAAATTAATTATGTCAACTATTTATGTTACATGCAAATGAATAATAATAAATAGAAAGAATAAAGCATCTTCTACACGGTTGCAAACTAACGTCACTAACGCGACGTCCTGCGTGAGCGATCTAGACGCGAACGCGAAGCGGGGCGGCGCGGCGCGCAAACAACAAACAGTCGAGACCTATTGAAGTGTCCTACGTGACCTAACGCGCGAGCGGTGCGGTGCGGAGCGGCGCGACATGAAGCGAACAGTTGGCTTGATATTTTCGCGCGAACTGGATGCGGTGCCGTCGTGTTTTTGCGGCGTCGGTGGCGGCTGCACGAGATGATTGGCGTGCACGTAGGACACCGCCACCGCGTCGCACCGCATCGCATTGAATTCGCGTGACACCGCTTCATAATCGCGTTCGCTTTGAACCGCCTACGTAGGACGTAGCGTAACCAACGTCAGTTGTGCAGTCTAGATGGATGGCACCAGGGTGACCTCTGTTGGTATGTTTGTTTGCAACCGTGTAGAAGATGCTTAATAGGCAAGATGTTATGTTATGGGTTGCACAATTTTGAAATGTTGTCAATAATTACAATTCAATTTATTTTTAATCACATATTTTTAATGCCACCAAAAATCGAAGTAGTCATTGAACCATAGTGAGTTATATTATTAAAGACATTCCATAATTTGAATATTTTTCCAGTTTTATAAACGAGCACTTTTCAATTATCTGTACATGTACAAACGCCAGCACATCGCGCTACCCCAATCTGTCAAATTTCTTTTGTAGATTTTCAACTTACTCACATTAGCATAAGGTTCACTTTCAATTGGGGAAATTTGACAGATTAGGGTAACTTGGTGTGCTGGCGTCTGAACAACAAAATTATTACTGTGAAGGCAGTAGAACCACTGAGTAACTTTTGGTATCCAGAGCTACCAAGATTTTCTTCTCTTCACTGACACTTTGTGACAAAATGTATTCGATTACTATTAAATATATATCAGCACTGTCTTGCTTGCTTATCAAGCAAGCACTGTCTGTAACTATTGGACATATATATTTGACCTTCGGACTGAGGCGATTGAATCCGTAGCTACCTTGAGAGATATATTATTTAGTTTAGATGAAATCCATTACCGCTTAGTAAAATGCTAATGCCTAGTTGTCGATGACGAGCCAGCGATGGTTGTTGTTCTCCACTTGCTGATGCAGCAGCGGCGTGCGCACGCGCAGCTTCACCTCCAGCGAGCCGCCCGCCGGCCGGCGCCCGTCCATTAACTGGAAATATATCATATTTTTATATTTTAAAGTGATTTTTCAAAATTTTTCCAATACATAATTGTCATCAGTATCATGGGCGTTCTCAAACTTCTATATCAGGCCATCCTCAAACACGATCCAATAGATCATAGTCGCTGGCCATAAATCCGACCAAAATACCTCATTACTCTTAATTTGCATTCGTATTCACTGCCCATAGATAATGTATCTTAATGTTCTAAGAGACTTGTGGAATATAGTTTATTATTGCATGGAAACATGATTTAGGTATTTTTAGATGTTGCTGTTCCTTATGAGGGAGGTATTTATAAACTAATATTTGGAACGAAGTTCCAAATATTAGTTTATATTAAAGGGGGCTAGACGGAAAAAAATCTTACGAAAAGTTGTCACGACACTTTTTACAGCTGTGCGGCGTGCGCATGTTTCTCTGTCTGTCTGTCTCTCTCTCTCTCTCTCTCTTATAGAAAACAAGCCAGATATTTTCATTTCTATTTCGCATTGAACAGTGTGGTGTCGCGACGATTATTTTTGTTGAGTGTATACAGGTTTTTTGTACATAATAAATAATAAGAAATAACTTAGTTCCATCCGGGTGTCCCTCGACACCTCTCAAGTTTTTTTTTATATACCTATCATGAAGTCAACCTAATGATGCCCACAGCTGGACAAAGACCTCCCTAAAGGATTTCCACAATGAAGTAGTGTTCATAAAAAAAAAAGGTTTTTATTCACGTAGACTTTAAAAAAGCGCTTGTAAATAGTCAGAACATCTTTGTAGTAATAGAGTTATTATTTCTAGTTACTTTTTGCAGATATTTAGGTACACGGAATATTAAAACATTTATACAATTTATTTTATAATGGTAGTGATATTTAATTATATCATTATAAAATATATATAGATTATGGCATAATATGCCATAATCGCTACGCTTGGCAGATGGGTTGGCGATCGCAGTAGGATAGCCATAGTAGACAGAGAGACGTTGCTACTCATTCTCTGCGAGATATTCCTAGATATTTACTTCGTATAGAATATGAATAGAAGCATATCGCCACCCCATTTAATCCCACGGACCACGAGATGAAATGGGGTAGCGATATTCTTTGCCATCAGCCACCCGGCATATTCAAGAATATATACATAATAACCAAGCGTAGTTCAAAATCCGCTTTCGCCAACACCGATGTACCCATGATATTCAATAAATGAAATGAAAAATTATTTATAATAATTAAGTGGTGAGAGTGAGTCCACAATACCCTTTTCTTCAATTTCCAATTAATTAACAGTTCAAATGATAAATAAAAAAGGGTTTTATTCACGTAGACTTTAAAAAAGCGCTTGTAAATAAATATTCAGAACATATTTGTAGTAATATAATTAAGTATACATAATTAATATATTTCTAGTTACAAAGATATTTATAATAACCTAAGAGCCCACGACGGCCAGACCTTTGTTAATTTATGTTACAAGTGTTAACAGGTAGATATTATCTGCCAATGTAACCACAACCCAAACTCCATAGTCGCTGATCGTCCCTACCTATATAGGGGACATGCATGAAAAAACTTTCGCCTTTATAAAATAACGCAAGTCTGGCCTTCGCGGGCTCCTGCTCTATAAGTTTAAACTCACCGGAAAACTTTCATGCATTGTGATCTGATTTTCCAGCGGGGCTAGCTTGACGTTGACGGTGCCAATCAGAGTGTCGCTCCGGAACCATCCGCTGCAACACAACACGCCGTCACAGCACCCGCCACTGCATACGTACAGCACGCACTACTACACTATCGGATACCACACACATGCACCTACCACTAAGCAACACTTTGTATACCAAACAAATGTTAATAATCTATCAAGTTACCAGGAATGGGAAATGTTAGTTATATCAACACAAAGTTATAACTAAATATTAATGAACCAAACACCCATGAAATTTCATAAAAGATAGTATCTATGGTATGGGGACTGTTTCTTCGGACCATGCGATCCATAGTGAGTTGAACTGTTTGCAAAAAATAGTTTGAGATTAAAAAATATCGAAAATAAAATAGGAAATAATATTAGACCAAAATAAGCTGATTTCGGGAAAAAATACATCTGATTAAAAGAGAAGCGTTTGGAGAAAATCTTGCAAAATCAATCGCAACAACGGGCCGCATGTCACTTCCCAAAATTTTGCATCAAATTTTTACAAGTGACAGTTATTTTGAGATTGAAAAATATCATAAATAAAATAGGAAATAATATTAGACGAAAATAAACCGATTTCGGGCAAAATTGTATCTTGTTAAAAAGGTACTTTTAGACAAGGGTTGGATGAAAAACTCGCAAAATCAATTGCAACAACAGTCTCCGCGGTTCTGACAGCACATCCAGCTATACCTTTACTGTCAAATTTCTTTAATAGATTTTTAACTTTATCACAAAAGCATACGGTTCACTTTCAATTGGGGAAATTTCACAGCTTGGTGTGCTGGCGTCTGTACATAGGGCTATTCAACAAACTGCGGGGTCTGTTGCAAGTCTAACCTAACCATGCAAAAGGTTCCCACCGTACCACGTGATCTCTTAAGGTCTACTATAAAAGGAATATTTTTTTGTAATCCATGTAATTAAAAAATTGGTTTCCCCAGAACCAATTGTTGTATTATACCAATGAGATTTAGTGAGAAAATGTAGACAATTTCTGTTTTAGCCAGATTTATATAGATTACAAAATGATGTCTTTATGAGAACTCAAATAAATAAACAAGCATAGGGTGTCAATTGCCTACTTGTTGGAGCACTTTATGAGTTATGACCAAATGAAATGAAAAAGTGATTTGATTATATTATATATTATTATACATATAAAAAGCCAATAGTGAACGAACCTTAAGAGGTATCATTTGCATATGAAGCTTAACAATATGTAACAAAACCAAAAGAAATTAACTTGCCATACAAGACCCATCAGCTGATGCATTATGTATTGGGAGCCAAAGATATTTTCTTTAAGTTCGTGATATATTACATAGATAATTATGTGATGTTCACCTTAAGTTATGTCCATTATTTATGTTACACCTTGTTTATATACAGTTAATGATGGTGTTGACCTTATGATCATAAACATGCAAACTGTACAGTCTGTCAATAAGCTCATATCATGGTTTATGAAGATTTAATACTCCATAAAAAATACATACTAACTAACTACTTCAATAAATTTCATTCCAATCCATTAGCCATATTTTAGTATTATTTTATGTAACAGGATAAATAAAGTACACAAGTCGGTTTTATTCTTGAGTTAATAATAATTGTTTAAACATATTATAATATATACCTACATAAGATTTTTTCCAGTGGCGCCCTCTTAGAACCTCAGAGGGCGCCACTGGAAAAAATCTTATGGCTATTTTGACAGAAAGTACATGGG
The DNA here is from genome assembly GCA_951640165.1 of Pseudoips prasinana. NCBI lineage: Eukaryota > Metazoa > Arthropoda > Insecta > Lepidoptera > Nolidae > Pseudoips > Pseudoips prasinana. The sequence continues at coordinate 35,770,047 of OX621237.1, read as the reverse complement.
TAAGTTTATTCAATGGAATATTAAAAAGACCCAAATAACTGAATATAACTAAGAACCAATAAAGTAAAGCGAAATCTAAAAACATACAATACTTACATATTTATGGAAAGAAAACGAATATAGGTACCAAGAACGTATAAATGATATACCTACTTTAATTATAACTTACAATATTTCATGATTGAGTGAACCTTAGCAAATTTCAAACTACGTACCAGTATTGAAACGGGTCGGTTGTACCGTGTACGAGTATAACTAAGAATATTCTTACTAAATCATTAACTACCAATTCTAAAATCATATCTCCTCAAGATGCTAATAATTATAATATGTTTTATAAGTCATAATTTACAATTTGAAGGAAGAACTAGAACAAGGAAATGGGGTAGACCTAAGCTCATTGGTAAATTATAGTGCGCACAAAACTTCTTAGTCCAGGTCTTTTATGATGAAAAACTGGCCAATAGTTAACGCATATTTAATACTTATGGTGCATATATAATAAATGATAGAAGCCAATATAGTGCAGTCATTGAAGCATTATTGCTCCGATTTTTTTTACTGTGAACCGATTTGCATACAATTTTGGAATTAGGTTCATCTTACCCTTAACTTCAAAAGTGAAAATGATTTGAACTCCGCAACCACCCTGGGGGTGGTTGCCACCCCTTCTCGAAGGTGATTTTATTATTTTTCAAAATAACCTCAGATATCGATAGAAGGCCTAATTTTAAGCAAAAATCATCTATAAAGTTTTTCAATAAATCTAATACTTTTCAAGTTATTGGCAATTGAAAATTCGCAATTTTTTCACGTTTTTCATCGGTTTTTTGGAAATATCTCCAAAAATATACGTTTTCTCGAAAATTTTATAGAAAACAAAATTGTAGCAGGTAAAACAATAAACAATTTGGTTTTTTATAAAGTATTCTAAGTGCAATATTAAGCTAGATATTAAAGATCAAAGCCGTTTTTTATTTTGTCTGAAATTTAATCGATGTGGTCAATGCCATCTAGCGGCGAGCAAATGCATTTTATGCATTCTAATACAATAGGGTTTTGTAGTCCTTGAAATAAGCTTTAAAATGAGCACTATTAAAAGTCTTTTGCACGTAAAATAAGTGAGCTGTATTGCAAATAAGGAGAGCATCTAATATTTTTTCTTTTAAATTAATGGGTTTCATAAGTGCCATTTCCACCAAAATTAAAATTAATCATATTCCGCCTAGAATTAACTTTATTATGAAGAGTTTGATAGATAGTATCAGTTTGGCTGCTTCAGGACACATAATTTTCAAAAAAGTCACGATTTAAAAAATTAACAAGATTTACAATTTTTAAAAATCCCACTTTTTTTTCATAATATCTAAAAATGACGACAGATACGTATAAAAGTGTACAAATAAAAAATTTAGGTATTTTTATGACAAACAATTTGGATTTTTTGTTTATTCTGTCAAACAAAAATTGACGGAGATATGATTGTTTAAAGAGCGCGTGGCAGCGCAATCACAGCCTCTCTTAAGCCCTTTAACCCTTCACCGTTTTATAAAAAGGTTATTTACTATATATTTCAATGCAGGATATTGTAGCTCTCTTAATTACCTTTACAATGGTGATTTATAAATTGTGATAGCATGAAAATTGAAGGAGTTATGGTCCAAAAACTTATCATATTTTTTTCTACTTAGTAACTGAAAATTTATTATGGAGCAATGTGAAAGTACGCAGTATAATAGAGACCCCCAACTATTGTAATGTGTATATATATACATAATATGGCTCATATATTTTGGAAACGTAGGCATGAATACATACCAACGTTCTTATATGTATATATAACACATTTGAGTGAAGGGGCCAACGAAAAAGCCATCGATAATAAAATTAACTGATAGCTTATGTAGTGGAATTTTTAATTCAACACATTTTTTTGAGCTATTGGATACATAAATATATATTACTAAACTGCAAAAAAGGATGTGGAGCGTCTTGCGGATGCAGAAAAGTTGGTCTGTTTTGTAATAGTACCTGTGGAACGTGCAGTGGAGATAACTGCCAAAATAGCCCTCCCATTCAGCCAGAAGATGTTGAATGTGGCAGCGACTCCGATATTGAGCCATGAATAATAATATTATATTTTAATAATAATAGTACAATTTTATATAATTTGTAAATATTTTATGCAATAAATGGCAATTTTTACTCTAAATTAAATTATTTTTAAATATGTAATCATATATATTTACTGTTTTAATTTAGGGGTAGTTTTAAGGGTAGAAAAGCTTAGGAATATGATAATCATTTTCGAGAGTGTGGAATAATATTCAAATCCTTTTCATTTTATAAAAAGAAAAATTTAACCATTTTTTATCAAGGGGTAGTTTTCAAGGGTTAAAAGGGGGTTAAAAATTTGATAATTATTATAGAGAATATAAAATATTACTTACTCTATACTTACATCTTTTTATGTCATACCAAAGTATTTTTTGTGTTTTTTTCAATTTAAGGGTTGTTTGCAAGGGTTGTAAGATTTTCAAGGGGTTGAAAATTATTTTAATATGAGGTAATTAAGTTAGAAAATACTTTACAATTTCACCCCTTACTATTAGACATGTTTTATATCGATAAAATGGCTCAAAGTCAATTTTTCCATTAAGAGGTTGTTTACACCCCTTAAAAATAATAGGCGGAGTTCTGATCATTTTCACTTTTGAAGTTAAGGGTAAGATGAACCTAATTCCAAAATTTCATGCAAATCGGTTCACAGTAAAAAAATTCGGAGGTAAGACCGTATTTTTCGCTTCAATGACTGCACTAATAGCAGTAGTGAGAAATGTTTAAAGAAAGAGCAGTGTGTGTGTGTGTGTGTGTGGTGAAATGTGAATGGAAATAGTTTTTATGCGGACAGTGTCAAGATATAGTTCTAATGGAACGTGTAAAGATATAATTAAATTATTAAAAGAGTGTGTTAGCAAATATTTAAAAAATGAAATGTGGAATGTGTAAAGAAATGTTATAATGTGGAATGTGTTAAGATATAATTGACAACATTTAATATTTTTAACTGGCAGGTATTATTGCGTTATTTAAAAGTAAATCAAAAACTAGGGCACCCATATTTTACCGTTTTGCAAATATATGAACTATTCCTTCATAATTTCAAGTTTAAAATTCGATGTATTCTAAAAAGACGTAAGCGCCAAATGACGTCATACATACGGCGGAATGGCCATAGATCTTTGCTTTAATGTGACCCGTCAAAAAAAATCACTGTCATGTCATTTATTACGCGTATTTGTCTAGTTGTCTTTTCAAACTCGTAGGCGCCTAAACTTGTCTACGTTTGTTTAATGTTTTCAATTTCAAATTAAATTAAAATCTTCAATATTAAATTCGTTTCCAGTGTTATTATCCTCATTATGTTTCATTAATTCACCATAAAAGTTTCGAAATATATAACACTGAGTGACAATTGACAATTTGACATTAATGTTTTCGTTTAAAACATTGGAATGCTTAGGCAAAGGAAACTACCTCGTTCGCCTTATAAGTGATGTCATCACATCTTTTTTAGTAATTATTTTTTTCCTCAGAAATTTCGAAAAAAAAATATTAAAAAAATATTTGAACTCAGGATACGAAAGTAAAGAAATGGTATTTTTGTTTTAAGGAGGTGTCAGTTTTGAAATTTTGTCAATTAAAATATGTAAATAATATTAAAGATAAGTTATAATGTGAAATATGTAAAGATATATTTATATTCAGGGAAGTGTGATATTGGTAGAATGTGAAATGTGTATAAAAAGAGTCCTAATAAGGAAAGGAATGGCGCTAGTGTGATAGTCTTTGAACAAATTTTCAACTAACTGTATTAAATTCTTCAATACTACTTTTGGCATTTTAATGTGTGTTCTACTTACCCTTTAGAGAATACTTCTAACTTGATGCCATGCCGTTTGAACACTCTCTGGCAAGGTCTAGAGTTGCGAGCTATAGTGAGCGGGAACACGGCGTTGTACTCCGGACTGTTAGTGTCTTTGACGCATCCTGTCCTATCCGATACGGGGGCCTCCTGAAAACAAGAAAGTTGAGCTTGAGTTCCTATTATACGTTACGTGTACAGTCGACGCCATGTTAGTGAATACCTGCGCTATGAAAAACACCCTTACTGCCCACAATAAAAGAAAAGTGATAGTTTGATTTGACGGGCCGATTGGCGTGGATGGTAAATGCTTGCCTGGCACGCCGCAGGTCGTGTGTTTGATTCCCACCGAAGACAAATATATGCGTGCATGAACATATTTGTTTGTCCTGAATCTGGGTGTAATTTATATATATAAAAATCAATACCACTTTTCGTTGTAATGTTATAACTCAACAACGCCTTTACCGATTTGGCTAATTTTGGTCTTGAATTATTCGTGGAAGTCCAGGGAAGGTTTGTACGTAGAGAAAATTAAAAGAAGTCTTGAAAAAGTGTAAAATCGACATCTTTTAGCAATTTAAAATATTTTTTTGTTTGAATAAATGAACTTAATAATCATTTTTTTTATTACTATTACCTTACCTTACCTTATACGTAGCGAAGCACGTACCGGGCCGCTAGTTATCTATATAAGTATGTATTTACAAAAGATAAGTAGTATATGTAGTATACCAGTTATCTGGTTTCCATATCACAAGCTCTACTTAGTCTGGGTTCAGACGGCCGTGTGTGAATAATGTCCCAGGATATATTATGTCTATCCGAGTTGGCCTGTACTACTCGGCTGATACGTTATATATACTTTTTTTTCATGGACAATGTCACACAGATCATCCTAGCCCCAAACTAAGCAAAGCTTGTACTATGGGTACCAGGCGACGATATACATACTTATATAGATAGATACAAACTTAAATACATAGAAAACATCCATGACTCAGAAACAAATATTCGTGTTCATCGCACAAATATTCGCACCTACCGGGATTCGAACCCAGGACCAGCAGCTTCGTAGGCAGGAGCACTACCAACTACCAAATATGATAGCTGGCAGTCGATATAATTCGACGGTATATTCACTTACTCTTTTGACCGCCACGGCCATGTAAATGTGCCCAGCACGCTACGGTCTCGACTATGTAGTCATGGCGTGGCGTGGCATAATTTGGTTCGTCATCTACACAACTGGGGCTGTCAAAAAATTTAATACTGGTCTGGACATAAATAATAAATAAAATAAAACAAAAAGGTTTTTATTCACGTAGACTTTAAAAAAGCGCTTGTAAATAGTCAGAACATGTTTGTAGTAATATAGTTGTATACATTATTATTTCTAGTAACATAGATATTTAGGTACACATTGTATGAAAACATTTATAAAATTTATTTTATTATAGCAATGATATTTAGCTAGCTCGTATCAAGTTATTGTCAAGAGATTATGTTTAATTATCTTGTTTAAGTCTAATATTTTTACTACATATTGTCAATGGTTCTGTCTATATTAAGGTATTATTATTATGAGGGACCTTCGGTATTATTATTATGACGGACATCTGGGTAAACTACGTTATTGCTTATAGCGTCACAGACCGGAAGAGTGGAATCTTCATTTTTACTTATTTATACTGACTTTGTTTATGAGATCACCCAGAATAAACAAACAGACAAAAGAATAAAAACTGAAAAAAATATTGTACAGTGCATATCGTAAATAAACTGTTGTTTTGACATTACCAACAGACTATTCCATTTCCAATTCAAAGTACTCTAAAATTCGACCCTCCAATTCGGCCTTATCTTCAATGAAAACATATATTTTTCCCAAATGTACAACTCTGTCAATGAAGTACCGGGAAAAGATCAATAATATACAAAATGTTTGTTATTCATCCAAATTTATTTTATCACCTTCAAAGTATGCTCCTTCAGAAACGATACCCTTACGCCAACAAATAATCCATTCATCAAAACATTTTTTAAACGCTGCTTTCGGAATTGAGTTCAGTTCTCGCCGCGAATTCTCCTTTATGTTATCTACCGATTGAAAACGGGTACCACGAAGTGGTAATTTGAGTTTAGGAAAAAGAAAGAAGTCAGCTGGATCCATATTTGGTGAATATGGTGGTTTTGTCGAGTGTTTGGTCAAATATTCGTTCACAATGATGGCCTTGTGCGAAGGCGCATTATCGTGATGCAAAATCCAAGAATTTTCTTTCCACAAATCTGGCCTTTTTCGTCGAATTTGCTCTCTTAAACGCCGCATAACGCTCAAATAATATTCTTTATTTACCGTTCGACCTTCCGGTAAGAATTCAGAGTTCACAACACCGCGATAGTCAAAGAAAACAGTCAACATGACTTTGACTTTTGATCGACTTTGGCGTAGTTTTTTCGGTTTCGGTTCAGTTGGAAGGCGCCACTCCGAAGCTTGTTGACTAGTTTGCATGTCAAACTCGTAAACCCACGTCTCGTCACCAGTAACAATGCGTTTCATGAATGTTGTGTCGGAATTGACTCGTTCTACCATGTCCTCAGCGACTTTCATGCGATTGAGTTTTTGGAGAAAATTCAGATCTTTTGGGACTAGCCGAGCGGCAACATGTTTCATATCCAAATGATTAGTTAAAATGGTACAAATCGACTCGTGAGAAACAGAAAGTTCAGCGGCTATCTCTCTCAGAGTTGAATGAGGATTTTCAGTCACTATTTCCTTCACTTTTGCGATGTTAACTTCAGTTGCAGACGTTGATGGCCTACCAGAGCGAGGCAAATCTTTCATCACATCTCGACCGCTTTTGAACGCTTTGAACCACTCATAAGCACGAGTTTTTGATAAAGTCGATTCACCGTAAGCCTTTTGTAACATTTTCAGTGACTCCGAATACGAAATTCCATTAGCGATGCATAATTTAAGACAAACTCTTTGTTCGATATTTTTGTCCATTATGAAATACGCAATACACACTATATATGATATTACTAAAACCAGCACTGTATTTAATATATATAACAGATGCAACTCAAAACTCAAGCAATTATAGTGGGCAGTTCGCGTATGCTGAGCAGGGTTGAGAATGATATTCTTCCTCCTATAATATTTAACCGCACCATAATTCCCGTTAGTCAAAATGTAAAAAATCTTGGGCTGATTATAGACTCAACACTTAGCTGGAAAAATCAAGTTGCAAGCATCAGTCAGAGAGTTACCGGGATCTTGAGGATGTTATACAGATTAAAAAACTTTTTACCATCTGAGACAAAAGTGATGCTCGTGCAGGTCCTTATCCTACCCATAATCGACTATGGTGATGTATGCTACTTTGACCTGAATGCAGATCTCCTCAATAAACTTGACCGTCTTCTGAATAACTGCATTCGATTCATATTCAATCTCCGTAAGTACGACCATGTGTCCTCTTATAGATCCCAATTACATTGGATGCCTATTCGTCACCGCAGAAACCTGAGGGCTCTTACTTCACTGTTTTCTATTCTGAAATCTCCTTCTCCTCCTACTTACCTTATTCCTCATTTTCAATATGTATGCTCTAATCACAGCAAAAATTTGCGTTCAACCTACAACCGTCTTCTACAATGCCCTTCACATCGCACTGATTTTCTTCATGATTCCTTTTTCGTGCAGTCTATACTTCTATGGAATGCGCTACCTCCGGAGATTAGAATGGCTAAGAGTCGATTCTCTTTCAAAAAGAAAACACGTGAGCACATTTTAAATAAAATAAAGTCAGAAACCTCTCATCAGTAATCTTATTTATGTATATATTAATGTATGTATTAGATATGTATTTATAATAATATATATTGTATAATATGTATAAAATAATATTTATAGTAAGTAGTTATGTATTTAAGATTATATAGAGTACAAAAGTATCTACAATTCACTTAAACGTTCATTCGTACACCTACCATATTATCTCTGCATCACCCAAAGGTCGACTGGTAGAGAATGACTTTGGCATTAAGTCCGCCTTTGTACAGTTTGTGTACTAAAGTTTAAATAAATAAATAAATAAAAAAAAAAAACTCCGCGCCAAAATGGAAAACAGTTGTGCCAATCTAACAACAACAAAAAAAATAAAAAATTGAATTTGGAACCATAAACAAATCATCCGTTCCCGATACTTTTGACTGAATGTATTATGTTTGACTAAGCATAATTTATACATATTCTATGTTTCAAATCGCTTGCATTTGTAAAAGCTGTTATTGGTTATTTAACATAAATATATTCCTTCTTTTTTCTCTGGGTTCAAATCCCGTGTCAGACCAAAAATTGCTATTATGATTTATCTGAGTCAGTCGATTTATCAGAGTCTGGAAGTCGGCGGTGTTACACCCCCGTTCTTCGGAGTACTCGGAAGCCGTCGATTCTGGCCTATTTCCAGGCTAGCCGTCCTATAGGATCATGAATGTGGAGGAATAGAAAGTGCATCTGTGACGTGAACTAGGAGGATATTCTTGTAGCATTTCGGTACCGAACCCAAAAAAGTACAATTAGCGTTTATTGCTCCTTACCTGTGGATAAGGGAACTCGAATCTAACATATGTGTCGATCTCCTTAGGGTTAGGCACGTTGTACGCGATGCCTCGCAGGATACTCAGCTCTAACTCGTTTTCATTAAGGTCCGTGTTGCATTGCACCACGGAGAACTGGCGGGCTTCGAAGTGGAACTTTGGTGGTCTTTCGTTCAGGCTGAAATACGAAATAAATAAGTATGTAGCAATAGACAATATTAAGTTATAAAGGTTGTAACGAATACCATAACGATTAACCGATGAGGCAAATTCAATATGTCAAGTTAATAACTACGTGGGATCCAGTTCGAGTTTTTTGGCCGTTCGAGGACACGAATCCACTCATCCTATTGAGCAACGGGGTTTCGGGTTTGGTAGATGCATGTCTAATATCTATATGACTAAGACTAATATTATGTATTGTTCAATATTGGTAATAACTAATATTATGTTTTTTTCAATATTGGTAACTAGCTGTCCCACGCGGTTTTACCCGCGTTAAACTTTATAAATTATAGCCGACTAAACTGCCTATGTGTTAATGCCTACTAAAATCGCTCCAGCCGTTTAGATGTGAAGAAGTACTTAATTCTATTGAATTCTATTGGGGTGACTTCTTCTTTGACGGAGTGGCCTAGGTGCTCAAATCTGTTTGCCTCTACTATGTTAGTTTGTATGTCAGATAATAACCACTACTCGTAATACTTTTACCTTTTGGCTAGTATAACTACATCGAGGTCCTGTTTGACAGTTTGGGCTAGGTGCTCGAACCTGTTGGCCTCTGCTATGTTTCCCATTTGTTTGTTGTGGTCTCTGTTGGTGAGGCACAGCTTGAGTTGCACGTTGAGTTGGTGTTGCAGCCTAGATAGTACGTCATCGTCATCAGCGTTGGTATCAATGGATGGACTGTCGTCTGAAGGACCGCAATCTTCAGCTGAGACTATGTCAAATCTGTGGAAAAGGAAATAAATTATACTAACTATATGGAAACAGTACAAGCAGTGGAAATTAGAGCCTCTATAGATTTCCACTTTCTTAAAAATAAGAATTAAAACTAATTTTTTAACTATGGCCCAGTTGCACCAACAGCTAGGCTATTATAAAGTAACTGGAGTTAAGTAACTTAGGGTTTATTCGTTAAAATTTTAACTCAATATTCTGTTGCGCCAAAGAAAAATAAAACCGAGTCAACTGACTCTGTGTCTCTCTATTTTAAGTTGGTATAATTAAAGAGGTTGTGTTCCATAATGTAATCCAAGCAAATATGAATGAGTGAAAAATGAGTGAAATATTTATAGTAGATATAGAGATACTTTATTTTAGCCTAGCTTTTGGTGCAAGTGGGCCTAAATGAAATAAAATAAAATAAAAAATAAAATAAAAAGGTTTTTATTCACGTAGACTTTAAAAAAGCGCTTGTAAATAGTCAGAACACGTTTGTAGTAATATAGTTGTATACATTAGATATTATTTCTAGTAACATAGATATTTAGGTACATCTTGTATGAAAACATTTATAAAATTTATTTTATTACAGAAATGATATTTAGCTAGCTCGTATCAAGTTATTGTCAAGAGATTATGTTTAATTATCTAGTTTAAGTCTAATATTTTTACTACATATTGTCAATGGTTCTGTCTATATTAAAGGTATTATTATTATGACGGACCTTGTGTTAATAACGACGGTCGCGCTTTAATGCTACCACCGGATCCAATGCGCCCCAACTGAGAAGACCCAGCGAAACAAACTCAGTGGGTTCATCTACTACCGGTTTCAACACGACCCAGTTGAGACGGTCCGGCGAAACATACTCAAGCGGGCATGAACACGGGATTTGGTCCAATTAGAGTAATTATTTAGTAGGCAAACACAATATATGCTCGATCGGTTGTCTGAATGCTTATTATTTTAGATTATATTTAGGTATACAAAAGAAAAACTTCGAAACAATAACATTATTCATTTTGAGACAGAGTCAATAATTTTAAATTAAGTATATGATAGCAATCATTTACAGATAGTTCACGTAACACAGCAGATCAGTCATGTCTATATGGCTACAAGATCTCCAGCGAGCAATGTGCAGGTAGGAAGTGAGAGCCAGACGTCTTTGTCATCGATGTACTCTTTAGTGGTGTAATAACCCCTAGCCATAAGTACACGTTTAATATGTGTTTTAAAACTTGTGTCAGGCAGATCAGTAATTTGAGTAGGAAGCTTGTTATAAAACCTAATACAATTTCCTAAAAATGATTTATTAGTTTTGCTTACTCTAAAGCCTGGCATGGCTAGTTTGTTTTTATTCCTAGTATTTATATTATGCAGTTCACTTTTCTTTTTATAATTATGAATATTTTTTCTAACAAACATTATATTCTGATATATATATTCCGATGGCACAGTAAGTATATTTATTTCTTTAAACAAATTTCGCAAAGAATCGCTACTGCCTAAACCGTAAATGGCTCTGACTGCTCTTTTCTGCAATACAAAAATAGTACCTATGTCAGCCGCCGAACCCCACAGCAGAATGCCATACGACATAATGCTATGAAAGTACGCGAAATACACTAATCTAGCAGTTTGTTCATCTGAAAATTGCCTTATTTTCCAGACAGCATAGGAAGCCGAACTTAATTTACCTGCTAACTTTTCAATCTGAGGACCCCATTGCAATTTTGAATCAAGTGTCAATCCTAAAAATACGGTCGATGGGACTAGATCTAATATTTTCGCATTAAGTGCAACTGTTGGTACAATTTGAGTCACATTCGGCAATGAGAACCTGATGCATTTAGTTTTCCCTGCATTCAACAAGAGATTATTTGCCGAAAACCATTCTGATATAAAGCTGAGTGTTTTATTATGCTCAATAAGATCTTTATCCTTTCTATTTACTTTAAATATGAGCGAAGTATCATCAGCGAACAAAACTATGTCTGATACTTTCTCTACCAGATAAGGGAGATCATTTATATAAACTAGAAATAAAAATGAATTCATTCTAACCTTGGATTTTTATTAATATCAACTAGAGAAGCTGAACCCAATAAAATTTGGAGAAAGCCACAGCAGAAGGAGGAGAATAATTCCAAAAAAACACAAAGCATACTTTGACTGATTTAAAGCCTTGTAAGGAGAAAGTATGGTAAGTATATATTTCATCAACAATTTGTGCTGTCTTTTTTTCGCATGACTTGTGAGTCAATTTCAATTAAATCTTATTTTTTTAAGATAATTTAATAATAATCATCGTGATCATCATCACCATCATCAATGACTACATCATATCAGACGAAAGACTGCTGGACAAAGGCCTCAAAGAGAATAATTCATTTCGACGACCTAACAGAATTGGAAGTGCCTGAAGTAGAAGGACAGGACACATGGCTCATAGACACAACAGCTGCGTCAGAAACGTTCTAGAGTGGCGAGCACAAAGAAGAACACGAAGAGTTCCGCTAACTAGCTGGACAGTCCATCTAGCGCGGGTAGCGAAAGATCGACCAATTCAAAGAACCTTTGGGGAGGCCATAGACCAGCAGTAGACTTCTTTCAGCTGACATGATGATAATCATAGCTTAATTAGAATAGCAATGAGGGTTTTAACCCAGAAAATGCGATTTTGAAATAAACCTGACGTTACTAAAATGTTATGTTCTTATTTAAAATAATGCCGTGATCCGCCGCCGCCATGGCTCAGCTAAACCCCGCTCAACCACTAGAACCCCGCTCAATTATTTCTTTACATAAAAACCCTACTTAAAGGTTTCTCAGCTAAGAAACGTCATTTTATTACACTTTAACATCAATCAAATCATTTGTTACTGAACATAGGTAGGTACAATATAAGATGACAAATAAAGGTGCTTAGTTCACTATGTTCTGCCTGATGTGGCATGGAAAGTATTACATTATTACATCAAAGTTAATGTCACTTAATATCTTATTAAAGTATGTTATTAGCATTATATCATGTACTAACTTAATATTAGTTTACAAAAGAATTAATCATCAACATCATAATTCAAATAAATCGGACTTCAAAAACATTCACCTAAATTTCTAAATTATCAGTCAATTACTCTTTTATACAATTCAAGAAGTTTCTTTCTGTATTTTGTGATAAGATCTTCTAATATAATGTTTTGGGGTTGCTTTAGAGCTCGACCAAAATTAATCAACTAAATCGGACGTGTCAAAACTTTATGATTTTTTCTCTATGGTACACATGGAATGATAGATCTATAATCCTAACAGTGCATTTTCAAGGTCTTTTGATTTTCTTCGGTGGATTTTTCAAGTTTATGATAATGCATCCAACTGAATTCAATATTAATGTTAAATCTTAAAATAGCTAAAAACTTCCATAGAACCTGAATTCACAAACAACCATCAAACAAAACGTCAGCTGATGCAAATAGAATCCGCTATCTCCATTCGCTAAAACGCAAGTGTGCGTGTCGCGAGTTGTTAAATGAAAATTTTGATAACCCATGGCAAAGCGGCCGGCATACTTGTGAGTAGCGTATGTAAATAATGCGGTTAAAGTTTAAAATATGAACACTTACGTATGTTCCAAGTCGCTCTTGGCCTTGGGCGGCAGCGGCAAGGACTTGAGGTCCACGGCCAGGCCGCCGCGCGCCGCCTCGATGACCGCGTCGAAACCTTTCGCAGCGCGCAAGTATTCTTTAGCTTCTTCTATATCACCTGGTACAGTCATAAATATATATTAGGATGAGGAAAAGGTATTTTTGCATTATAGTACGTATGAACTTGTCATAAAATCTCTTTGGCTATACTATTTGTATCTGGCTGGTTTTGGTAAGGAATTCCAAATTCAAATTAAGAAAATGTGTGATTTTCATTTGTTTTTCGTACTGTCAAAATGAGTGAAACTAATGAAAAACTTCGATACATTTTAAAATTTTATTACAAAAAAGGTAAAAATGCAACGCAAACCGCAAGAGTCTATGAGAGTACCACAAATTTGGTGTAAGCGTTTTCAATCCGGAAATGTTGATGTCAAAGATGCACGTCGCTCTGATCGCCCTATTACAGATAAAACGGATGCTATTTTTGAAAATGTGAAGCAAGATCGGCATATCAGTAGTTACGACGTAGCTGAAGAACTGGGAACTGACCACAAAACAGTTTTGGCGCATTTGAAAAACACTGGATTGACAAAAGCTCGATATTTGGGTACCTCACGACTTCACTAAAAGAAACCTAATGAACCGTGTACTCATTTGTGATTCTTTATTACGACGAAATAAAACCGAACCATTTTTGAAGAAGCTGATGACTGGTGATGAAAAGTGGATCACGAACAACAAGAACGCGCGAAAAAGGTCGTGGTCAAAGGTCGGTCAGGCTTCACATACTGTGGCGAAACCCGGGTTAACTCGCAAGAAGGTAATGCTGTGTATGTGGTGGGATTGGAAGGGCATTATTCATTATGATCTGTCACCACCAGGCAGGACCATCGATTCTGAACTCTACTCCGAACAACTGATGAAATTAAAGCAAGAAGTTGAGAGAAAGCGGCCAGAATTAATCAACAGAAGGGGTGTGGTTTTTCATCAAAAATAACGCTAGACCTCACACATACTTAGCCACTGGGCAAAAATTAAGAGTTTGGCTGGTAGGTGTTAATGCATCCGCCGTATAGTCCTGACCGGATTTCTTTATGCAGTGTCTGATTAACATCACGAAAACCACTTGTCGCAGTATTTTGATCAGAAGCCCCAAAATTTCTATAGCAATGTGATCATGTCCCTACCTACAAAATGGCAAAAAATTATCGAACAAAATGGTACCTACATACTTTACTATATTAAAAAATGTTTTGAAGTTTATTAAAAACTGCAAAGAAACTTTTTTCCCAACCTATTACTTAGTTATTTACAGTAATGAGCTTTAAAAAAACATGTGCAGACGGGAGACCCTGAGGTCCTGGGTTAAAATTATGGATGGGAAAAATACGATTAGGAATTTTCTATCAAGAAAACTTTACAGAAACAGCCTGAAGCTATGCAACCACTCCTGTGGGTTGAGAACACGTAATATTGGTCTAGTAAATTATGAGACTGAAGTGTTTGGACAGAAATTAATTAGGCACTCAGTGATGAGGATATACAGGCATTATCAGGCTTACCATTCTTCTTCGCTTTTAAAGCTGCCTCTTTGAATTGCTTCTGTCTTTGTAGTAGGAAGGCTAGCTGCTTGTCGTGGCGGGTGGCTAAGGGTCGCGGGGCGGGTCTTGGGGTCGATTGCGGGGTCGGACGCTCTGCTGGCTTGGGGGGCGTGGGGGGTGATGGTGCCTAGAAAAGTAAACAAAATAAGAATAAATAAACAACAAAATATTGGATGAAAGAAAAAGATATAGATTTTTAAGTAAATTTTAACCGATCTCAAAATGAGAAATTAAACTAAGCAAGAAATTTTGTATGAGATTTATGATTATTTATTTAATTTTTAAGCCATTCCTGAATTATATATATTTATTTTAATAAATTTAAATTTCACCGAAAGGTTAATATGGAAAGGGATTTGTTACATCTGTGCCTCTAGCACGAGTTCCTGCAGTTTACTTACTCGATCACACGTACAGTTTCGTCCCATACATTGAGCACCAGAGTTTTAGTTCTTAATAGTTTCCGCGAGAGGCGCTGCTGCTCTATGAATGGGAGGAAACTGTACATGTGATCGAGTAAGTAAACTGCAGGAACTCGTGCTAGAGGCACAGACCATTTTATACCCATATTTAGTCACCAACAATGATTGATATCAATTAGCTCATATGATGAAAGTCTCCATTAACGTTGGCTACCTAGCTGTGCTCCGCGGTTTTACCCGCGTTAAACTTTATAAATTATCACAGCACTTCCCCCGTAGGTGATAGCGTGATAATATGTTAACCCGACCTCTTAGTAATATTCATGCAAAATTTGAAGTAAATCCATGCAGTACTTTTTGAGTTTAACCCGGACATACATAAAGACAAAAATTCTAAAAACTATATTTTTGGATTCGATATCAAATGTCAAACACGCCCCAAGTATCCGTTTAAAAAAATATTCAATGTACAGTTTTGACTTTTCTACGATTTTATTATATGTATAGATTACTTACAGCTCACCTGATGGTAAGCTGTCACCGTAGCTTATGGACACATGCAACACCTGGGGCATAAACACGCTTTACCAAATAAGCCATTATCCGCCTTTTTTGAAGGGAAATTCGGGCAGGAGCTCAATTATAAGTTGAGTAGTAGAAGTGGTAGAGTATTGTATGACTTACCCCAGTAGTGGGCAGAGGCCCGTGGCCCGCGGGCGTGGGCAGCTCGTCCGTGGCGAGGGGCCGGCCCGCCGCATGCAGCTTGATGGCCTCCTGGTACTGCTTCACTATGCGCCCCATGCGACGGGCTTTTGAGCTGTTGCCTTCCTCCTTCGCTTTAGCTTCTTGTTGCTGGGAAAAGAAAATATATAAAAATAAATATTTTGGGACACCACTCTGCCATCTTCCCACATAGTATAGACTCCTGCTAGTTTGGGAACCCAACCTACAAGTCTGTACAGTGGACACCAGACAACTTATAAATATACACACAATGCGCAACGTGAATCTAAGCACAAAAAAGGAAATCAATAATTTAATCGTATGGCTGATTTCGAACCAGCATCCGATCCGGGGGAGGCGCTCTGAGAATAGACGGTGCTGGTTCGAGACCCGCCGGATTTTAACATTTATTATTTTTTTATGTTGAGTTTAGATCCCGAGCCATCTGGATCCCGGCCAAAAAAGAACAACAGGACCACCCCATATCTTGCAATGGGTCTCGTAAAAGTCTAAACGATACATCAGGTTGTCGGGCAGCAACGCCATCCGTGTACTAGCTATATATAACTACAGTCGCCAAATTGCATGCTAAACGGGGTGACTACGACAAATTCCTCCAAATGACGACTTTGTGCTGCAGTTAACGATTTTAGGCTGGTTTAAAATTATTTCTATTTAAAAAGCATAAAACCTACTTCAACTTCTTTTGGACAACCGAAAAAAAAACTTAAATGAGACTTTCGAAACCATCTTTAAAGTTTACCCGATTTAACAAATAATTATCACAATTCGTCCATTGACAACGGAAAAATCGGGTGACATGCATAAAGTAACATATAGGCGACTTGATAATCTCTTTGTTTGAAAGTCGGTTCATAAAGAGCGAATACTACCTGAAATGCAACTAGCCGTTGTTTCAATGCCTCGTCCATAGTAGATGCGGTGATAAGTCCGCCCTCGGCAGCCGGCTCAGGTGGTGGCTCTGGGAACAATTATGTCATAACAGATATAGACGTAAGAGTGGCTTGGGCGCCATCTATTATCGATTTGAAGGAACGAAACGCCAGCGCCATCTAGGCACTAGACAGAGTACGCACTTCATTGAAATGAGCTAACTGTATACGCAATAATGTTCAATATGATTTAATAAATATTGAAAAATGAATAAATTAAAGCGCCATCTGTTGGAATTGTCCGATCTAAGTATTGGCAATCTAGCAGTCATTAGCCGTGTAGGTTTTGGTAAGATGGCGTTAAAAGCGTCTTAAATGCGTAAAAAACATCGAATGGATTGTATAAATTCGCGTCTTAGAACCACGGTGCGGTGGCGGAGCGGATAACGCACATGGGGCCTGATACCCCGTGGTCGTGGGTTCGATTCTCACCCGCACTTAAATTTATACAAATCATTTTAAAGAAGTCTTAAAAAAGTTCAATATAGTTCGCGCGCGCGTATCCTATCTGCGGGATAATATATTACAACAATTATTATACTCTGAGAAAGGCAAAGTCTACATTTTCCCTATTGCTCGGTTGAGTCACATTGAACAGGCCTTTCATAGGCGACTAGATTGGACTGTCGAAGTACTTGTAGCTTAACACATAAGGCAAGGAGTAAGTCAGGCCTGCTAATAAAAAATATTATAAATATTTTTTTATATCAGAGGGCGACAAACGAGCAAGTGGGTCACCTGTTGGTAAGTGATCACCGCCGCCCATGTACACTCACAACACCAGTGGAGCCGCGAGTGCGTTGCCTGCCTCTAAGAGTCAGCATTAAGAGTCAAGTGTTGCTGGCCGTCGCCCCCACCCCAATGAGCTCTGGCGACCTTACTCACATGCAGAATCACAACATTAAGTTTTAATGTTATTAATAAGGAGTGTCTACTGTAAGGAAGTACTTCCCCAGTCGGGTTGCTCTTTGAGCGAAATAACGCTATGCCCTACCTCTCTTAAAAGGTAGATTGATAACTATCACCTTAGATTCACTCACCAGTTGATGTTTGTGTCTCCCCCTCAGTCTTTTGTGACCTCATTGCGGCAGCTATAGCCTCGGGAGTGGGCAGTTCGTTCAAATCCATGTCCTGTCCAGACTTGTACGCGTCTACGACTATATCGAACTGCTTCACCACTTTCAGGTACTCGAGGGCCATAGCCTTGTCACCTGAGTGTTTGCTGGCTAAAGCAGCTGCTTTGAATTCTTCTTTTCGCCCTGTGAAAAAAAGAGAATCTTATGATTTTTTTACACGGTGCAGTATAAAACTGAGTCTTCTTAGTTGAAGCCTCATTATTCTGTTACACCGCAGACTTTGAAGTCTTGGGTTTTTTAAAATAAAATAAAGTAAAAAAAGGTTTTATTCACGTAGGCTTTTAAAAAGCCCTTGTAAATAGTCAGTACATGTTTGTAGTCATATAAATAATTCTTTGTCGTACCATATGTGGTGAACTTGAATATACAAGGTGTTACATAAATTTGGCGTAGAATATCATCCCCCATCTCACCCCGTGGGGGCGTAGAATTCGACGGAGGGAATACCTACCAGAGAATGGGCTGCAGCGTTTTTCTGTGAACTATGACCATCAAACTGCTATCGCCAACCCATCTGCCAAGCGTGGCGATTATGGCATGTCCCCCCATTCTTTAGCAAGGCTTTTGTCCATCGGTGGACGTACTTTGGCTGATATAATGATGATGAACATAAATAGTGGACGTACGTACACATATAATCCCTAATTCTCATATATACATATACTACTTTAGGATATTAATTTATTTTCGTCTTCTTTGTTTATAAAATTCTGCAAGTAGTGTAAAGATACTTTGAAATCAGT
Organism: Pseudoips prasinana; assembly: GCA_951640165.1. Classification (NCBI taxonomy): domain Eukaryota; kingdom Metazoa; phylum Arthropoda; class Insecta; order Lepidoptera; family Nolidae; genus Pseudoips; species Pseudoips prasinana. The sequence goes on along the minus strand of OX621237.1, from coordinate 35,751,340 downwards.
GTTGTCATGTTAGCAAGTTAACCGCGTGGTGGGCCTGGTGACCTGTAATTCAGGTTTCTCCAAAACCTACAACAGGCACCAGTCCCTCACAAAGTTAGCCCCAACCATACATATCAGCCGAAAGACGTCCACTGCTGGACAAAGGCCTCCCCCCAAAGATCTCCACAATTGCCGGTCTTGTGCTATTCGCATCCAGCAGTTTCCAGCGACCCGCACAAGATCATCGGTCCATCTTGTAGGGGGTAAGGTAGGGTAAGCCCCAACCATAATTAAGCTGTATTTGTTTAAATTAGAGCCTGTGTTCTTTTTTGAAGAGAAATTAAACTAATTTTAATTTGACTTGATTTGATTGAACTTAGGAACCTTTTTTATTTTTTTTTATTAAGGTAATGAGATCGAAAATTTTAATAAAACGAAATATTTCAACTTTTTAAATATTTTTTATTTATTTCAAAAATACATACTTATAAATCGTTAAAATAATCGGAACAAATATGACCATCTTGAAATGAAAAAAAAAACAAAAAAATCGCGAAATCCACATAATAAATAAAAATCGGAAGTACCTACCGTCGCCCTTTTATAATTCTCTTATTAGTTATATTTCGGTAATTAATCACCTATACGCTTGCTATAGAGATTCAACGAAAAATACACTACACTGCTCAAATAAATAGGTACTTAAACGATTCAAGATTCTCGATAAACGTAGACGTGTATAAACATAGAAGGGTCAATACATTTCTACGTACAGATTAAGAATGGGCTGATTAAACTTTTCTATTACATTCATTGTTTATATTTGGTTGATGGTCAGACGAAAACGTGCCAATTTTACGCTATTGTGTTTTTACAATAGGGTTAATGTCGCGCACTTTCCGCTAATTATTAGGATGGAAATAACAATGTGGGTATTAAAATATTTCACAATAATTTAACCGTTTCAATTTTATTACAAATTCTAGTTATTTTTTAATGTAGTTGTAACATTCCTTTTGCTAATTACCATTTTAATACAGCTGACTTCTAAAGCATTATTTGGTAATAAAAAAAAAAATTGTGTGTGTCTATGTTTTCCTTAAAAGTGAGTAAAATGAAGGAAAAACGAACGCCGGAAAACAGATTTTTAACCGACTTCAAAAAAGGATACAGTTATAATTCAATTGTATGTTTATTTGAATATAATATTTCTCCAATGAGTGCGAAACGATTTTGATACTTAACTCTCTTTTACTGGGTAGATTTTGCTTATTGCTTTCAACAATAAAACCTCAATAATATCTCATTTTGTAGGGGTAGCTCTTTAGGGCCCTCTTTTAATTTACTTTTAATTGTATTATTTGTTGTTATAGCGGCAATATACACACTGAGAATTTCAACTGTCCACCTAGTTCTTCCAAACTGTTCATGAGATGCGGCCAACGAACAGACTGACGGACGATGGACAGTGCAGGCTTTACAAGATTCTGTTAGCTCCTTTTGGGTACAGAACCATAAAAATTACCACAACACAAGGCACTCACTCTCAAAGTGATAAAGGCGAAAGTTTGTGAATGTGTATGTTTGTCACTTCTTCACCACTAAACGGCTGGAGCGTATTTAATTAAATTTAACATTTTGAAAGCTGAAACCCTGGATAAACACATAAGCTTTAATTTATAAAGTTTAACGCGGGTAAAACCGAGGGGAACAGCTAGTAGAACTATAATTTAATTTAATCAAATAGCTTATTTCTTGAGGTTACTGTCAAAATAGTTATTAAGATAAGTAATGGAATCAGGCGTTACTTTGCGGAAATCCATAACTATCAAAATACAAAATCAATATTTAGTGCTAATTCCGCTAATTGTCAGTTTAATCATGCCGGGATGCAATTTGCACCGCCCTCCCGCCTACCTACTACCAACCGCATGAAAACCGGAAACCGGAACAAGTTGTGATAAAAGTTTCCGGTTATGTGTGTTGGAACAATTAGAAATATTAAAATATAGCAATAATAGTTTTGCATTGTTGAATGACCAAACAAATTTAGTTTCATCTCCTTTATTACGAATATTTGGGGGTAGTTAGAAATAATTGTCCATGCGGCTGGTAGTATATAAAAGAGCGCTCGCTTCGTTGACTTTCAATTAGGCGGTTAGAGCCCACGCTCACCCCTACTGTCCGGTGAAGCAGTAAAAGCCGAAAGGTTAACTGCACGCGTCAAGTTAAAAAAAAAAAAACGTTGGCTTTCAGTCTCTTTCGAGCACTCAACGTGTTTCAGTCCTCCACGGACCATTCTCAAGGGCTGCTAACTCGCCCTTGGGAATGGTCCGTGGAGGGCTGAAACACGTGTTGGGTATCGTACTGGCGCATGTTATTAAAATAAAATAAAATAAAAAGGTTTTTATTCACGTAGACTTTAAAAAAGCGCTTGTAAATAGTCAGAACATGTTTATGGTAATACAGTTATTATTTCTAGTTGCTTATTACAGATATTTAGTTACATGGAATGGTAAACATTTATACAATTTATTTTATAATAGTAGTGATATTTAGCTAGCTTGTATTAAGTTATTGTCAAGGAGATTATGTTTAGGTTTAATGATTGAAATTTATATTTTACTACATATTGTCTCAATGGTTCTGTCTATATTAAGGTATTCAGTATTATTATTATAACGGACCTTGTGTTTGAAACGACGGTCGCGCTTTAATGCTACCACCGGATCCAATGCGCCCCAACTGAGAAGACCCAGCGAAACAAACTCAGCAGGTTCATCTACTACCGGTTTCAACACGGCCCAGTTGAGACGGTCCGGCGAAACATACTCAAGCGGGCATGAACACGGGATTTGGTCCACTTAAAGTAATTATTTAGTAGGCAAACACAATATCTGCTCGATCGGTTGTCTGAATGAATATTAATTTAGATTATATTTATGAAACAAAAAAAAAACATTGAAACAATAACATTATTCATTTTGAGACAGAGTCAATAAATTAAAATTTTGTATATGTTAGCAATCATATTACAGATAGTCACAGATAGTTCACGTAACTCAACAAATTAGTCATGTCTATAAGCTACAAGATCTCCGGCGAGCAATGTGCAGGTAGGTGGTAAGCGCCAAGCGTCTTTGTCATCGATGTACTCTTTAGTGGTATAATAACCCCTTGCCATAATTATATTTGCTTTTTTATATTGTCCTTCTTGCATGTGCACATTTTTGCGGGCGGGAGGGCGGTGCAAATTGCATCCCGGCATGATTAAACTGACAATTAGCGGAATTAACACTACATATTGATTTTGTATTTTGATTGTTATGGATTTCCGCAAAGTAATGCCTGATTCCATTACTTATCTTAATAACTATTTTGACAATAACCTAAAGAAATAAGCTATTTGATTAAATTAAATTATAGTTCTACTAGCTGTGCCCCTCGGTTTTACCCGCGTTAAACTTTATAAATTAAAGCCTATGTGTTTATCCAGGGTTTCAGCTATCAAAATGCTAAATTTTATTAAATACGCTCCAGCCTTTTAGTGGTGATGAAGTGACAAACATACACACTCACAAACTTTCGCCTTTATAATACTAGCTGTGCCCCGCGGTTTTACCCGCGTCAAACTTTATAAAGTATAGCGTATGTTAATCCAGGGTGTCCGCTAACTCCACACCAAATTTTATTGAAATTGCTACAGACGTTTAGACGTGAAGAAGTAACAAACATACACACTCACAAATTTTCGCATTTATAATATTAGTGTGATTAGAATTAAACTAACGTTACACTATAGTCAATCATCTGGATGTGAATAAAAACTGATTTTACTTTAGTTTGACAGTGAGGGAGTTAATATTTTAAATTAACTTACTCAGAATCATTTGCATTCCCTGCTGCCTCTCTTCACTCAAACCGTCACTGGCTGGTGGAGGCGGAGGGGGTTCTCTCGGTTCTGGAGGACTTGGATCCGGAAGACTGGGAGGGCCCAGGTCTATGAGGGGCTGTTCTGGTGCTTCAGTAGGTGGCTGAGGTTCTGCTGGCTGCCCCACGCCGACTGGAGGGGGGATGTCTACATCGTTTATTGTGTGACCCGCTCTAGCTTGTTTGAGAAGATCGTTCAGGGTTTTGAGGGCGCGACCAAATCTGTAGAAGTGGAAATTATAGAAGACCTAATTCTTAGCATTCCATGGATTCACCGTGGGGAAACCGGGTCCATCGCGTGGTAGTGGGGGGAACACTCGACAGAGTCTGGGTATAGATTTAAGGGGGGTCCCTGTGATGCATCAACGCTCACCTTCTCTGTCTCTCAGTGTTCCCCTCTCTTCCTAGCCAAATTTTGAAATTTGAATAAAATAACAATAAATATCTTGGGATAACGAAAACACTGCCATCCGATTTCAAACTAAGCATATCGTGTACTATGTGAACCAGACAACTGATGAACGTAGTTATATATTTCTAAATACATACATATTATGCTCGTAGATAGATTACACCCAGACACAAAACCAATAATTGTGCTCATTACACAAGATTTGTCCTCGGTGGGGATCGAAGCTATGATCTCTGGCTTAGCAATAAAGGTCCCTAACCACTAAACCAACAGGTCAGTAAAAAAAAATACATGATGGTGGCCATCAAAGGTTAAAGGTCGATTCTTTCAACAATACCTTAGCAAAATATACAAAAGAAAACATATTTTAGTTCACTTATCGGTATAAGGCCATAATCAAATTTATAAAGACCTATAAGATTATCACTATTTTTTTCCTAAAAACTGTTGGTGAATCGAATAAATAAGTAAATTATAGTTTTTTAATAACTGATAGCAATCACCATACTGATAGAATCATGGTTAATTTGTATGACTCACTTTTTCCTTGAAACAAAAAATATGATCTATAGTCTGGCCACTGTAAGCCGGCGTTCCTAATGTATGGCAGTTTTTATATATTTAATGCGGCCGCAGATTAACATTAAAATAACAACATTAACAATACATTATAAATGATAATACGTTATTAGTAGGGGATATAAATAATAAAGTAATATTATCGTTAATTTAAAGCAACGAGGTGGTGACTTTTTGATCTATCTATCGTGGAAAACTTTATTAACATCCAACTCACTCAGGTCGAGTATACTTTGCACTTTTCCCTTCCGAACTACTCAAGTTGTCTGTTTCTTATCTCTATCTTTCTTATCACTCATTATTTTGTTCTTCTCGGTGCTCTTTTCTGATCTTATCAATACGTCATCTAATATTACTGCTTTACTGTGACATTAAATCTTGGTTTACAATAAAGAGTAATGTAGTAAAGCTTTTATACAGCAAAGCAATTATTAAATAGTTGAGAACCACTCTCTTTCAGTCAATCACTCCATTATTTACCTAAAGAACATTCCACCTAGTGTATCTTACCTTCTTGCCTTACTGCTTTCCCCTTTAGCCTTAGCATTCTTTTCAGCCACAGTATAATTCGTTATTCTATCTTGCAGTAGGCTAATAGTGCTGCTGTCGGTACTGAGCGAGGCGCCCGGGGGAGGAGGTGCAGGGCGAGACACGCGGGATGGAGGAGCATCGTCATCAATGCCTAATTCTTGGAGTTCGTTGAGAAGATCCGGGTCTTCGTCATCACCTGAGGATCAGTTATAAAATATTTTTATTAAGGTGGATATTTCACTGAGGTGTTCATAATTGCCGTCATCGGTCTTTCAACATTCGCCGATCTTAAGCAGATTAGCACGCAGTCGGCCTGTAGATCAAATTAATCTCCCCAATCCCATTGAAGTATATTTTTCATGTATCAATGGGATTATGGGGAGATTGATTCCATAGGGATGGGAACCCTTGCCTATTAATATGTAAAAAAAGACTGGCTATTGTACCTTTTCTAAATATTATTTTAATCTTGTAACAACGCTCTGTAAATGGTGTGCAGTAAAGTGTATTTATCTTATCTTATGTACACAGCACAAATCTAAGTAACAATAGTTAGCCAAGATATTAAGGACAGCTTTGTGCTAGCACTACTACATCTACTGTAGCTAATCTGTTGTCTCTTTAAAAATACTGCAGTAAAGACCAAGTCAAACTACCTAGGTTAGTGTCTATAATGAGCAAGAACATATCTTCATACAATATCTGCAAAAAAACTAAATAGAAAAAATGCTCCAATAAAATGACATTTCCTGCCAGACAAACAGGCAGTCCAATCAGCAAATAGCAATATGGTAGTAAAGTGGGGAAACTCAATGACATAAGCCTTTCATTCGTTTATTTATGTATTTTTTGGAGAGAGTCACATTACTTAGTTTCTGTTTTTATTTTAGAGATAAACGACACAATATACAATGTTTACATTTTCAGCACACTTCACTCACAATTAATATTAAGTTGGTTCAGCGTGATAAAAATAAAAATAAAAAAGTTTTTTATTCACGTAGACTTTAAAAAAGCGCTTGTAAATAGTCAGAACATGTTTGTAGTAATATAGTTGTATACATTAGATATTATTTCTAGTAACATAGATATTTAGGTACATCTTGTATGAAAACATTTATAAAATTTATTTTATTACAGAAATGATATTTAGCTAGCTCGTATCAAGTTATTGTCAAGAGATTATGTTTAATTATCTAGTTTAAGTCTAATATTTTTACTACATATTGTCAATGGTTCTGTCTATATTAAAGGTATTATTATTATGACGGACCTTGTGTTAATAACGACGGTCGCGCTTTAATGCTACCACCGGATCCAATGCGCCCCAACTGAGAATTAAATGGTATAAAATATTCACAATAAATTACTCATTGATATCACTTGTCACCGACGACCAAGTTCCAAGTCTCAACTCCAGTTACATAAAATACCGCAAGTCACTGATTTTGGTGACTTGCATTATACAAGTACATAATAATCTGCTTGGGTAATGCAAGACATTGAAACCATAAACTTGGAACTGGACTCTCTCTCAGTGACGCAAACTATCATGTGTAATGTAGATGAAGTGAAAAATCACTTATCACATAATGATCGCTCTCTCAATATATTGTCACAAAATATTCGTAGTATCTCATGTAACTTGCCAAACTTTCTTACTCTTCTACATAGGTCTAACATTACTTGGGATGTACTGGTGCTCTCCGAATGTTGGCTAAACTCAGCAAAGAACATTTCTAATCTAGAAAATTATAACTTCACAGCTACTTCTTCACAAAGAACACAAAATGAAGGAGTTGTAGTTTATTTCCGAAAAGACCTTAAAGCAACTTGTGAAGAAGCTCACTTAGATGATGCTAATTGTCTGTTACTAAAAATTTCCCCAGATAGCTGTGTAATAGCCATTTATCGTCCCCCGAGCCAACATAACACGCATAATTTTATTAATTCATTAAATTTGTTATTAAATAAACTGGCCGACTATAAAAACATTTTACTATGCGGTGATATCAACATAGATATTGCTCTTAATGGCACGGATAACCGTTCCTATGAGTACCTGAATGTCTTAGCCAGCCATAGATTGCTGCCAGGTCATATCTTACCTACGCATGGTAAAACTTGCCTTGACCATATGATGGTTAAAACTAAGGAAGAGGCTATATGTTTGGTATTTGAATCATCCATAACGGACCATGAAAGCGTTGCTATTAGTCTTATATATAACAAAAAATAGACTACTCGATCACGACCAGTAACCGCATTAATTATAAAAATTTAGACCAAGTTTTCTTAGAAATGAATATTCAATCAATATTGGATTGTAGTGACGTTAATAAAGCCACAGACTTGTTCTTAACTACAGTAACCAATGCTTTAAAGTCAAATTCTGAGTTAGTTACAATTCCCAAAAGGCAGCGATATTATAAACCATGGATCACAAAAGGTCTTATCCGATGTATGCGTAATAGGGATAATCTGTATAAGAAATGTAAGAAAGATCCCAATAACGTGACACTAAAAATTACTTACAAGCGCTATAGAAATTATTGTACCACACTTTTAAAAAAAGCAAAACGTAGCTATGAAAAGCGAGAAATAGAAAAAGCAGGTAATAACAAGAGGAAATTATGGAATATTATTAAGGATATTAGTGGTCCAAACAGGGTAACTGATTATTCACCTTGTCTTTTTTCAAACGATGCCCCACACTTTAGTGTGAATAATGTAAACCAATTTTTCGTAGATGTAGGCAGTAGACTTGCAGAACAAGTGAATTCTGCCTCCTTTAGGAACAGAATGCAACCTCAAGATTGTAACCTTGACCCACCAATTAGCTCTTTTTTTATGCTCCCCACGAACGATCGCGAGATCTTGCAACTTATTAATAATTTGAGGGACAATTGTGCCGTAGGAGCTGATCACATATCAGGTAGACTATTAAAAAGATATTCCCATATCATCACCCCTGCCATAACACATATATGTAATCTTGCGATTGCAACGGGTGAATTTCCTTCAGCTTTTAAATTGGCTATTGTTAAACCAATATATAAGGGGGGTAATAAAGACTGTGTCAATAATTTCAGACCGATTTCGATCTTGCCGACACTTTCAAAAATCCTAGAGCGACTCATGAATCAAAGGCTAATAAGTTATTTAGAAACCAATAACCTTCTCTCACCTTTTCAATTCGGTTTTCGTCAAGGCAAGTCAACAAACGAAGCAGTAAGTGAGCTAGTTGATCGTATAGTCACCTCACTTGATCACAAACAAAAATGCCTTACTGTCTTTCTTGATCTTGCCAAGGCCTTTGACACAGTTTCCATTCCCCACCTTTTATCAAAATTAGAAAAAATGGGCGTTCGTGGTGTCCCCCTCCAACTATTTAAAAGTTTTCTGACTGACAGGTACCAGCGAGTTAAAATCAATCATTGGGTTAGTGACGAACTCCCTCTTAAGTACGGTGTGCCCCAGGGTAGCATACTTGGGCCAACTCTATTCCTGACCTACATTAACGATATCTGTCAGCTCAGATTGACTGGGGGCCATATCTTCACTTTCGCCGATGATACTGCCCTCTTTTTCACCGGCAACTCCTGGGAAGAGGTTTATGCAGCCGCCCAGGAAGGATTTGATAAAGTCGCTCACTGGCTAAATAATAATGTGCTGACCCTCAATATAGACAAAACCAAATACATACCATTCGCACTAAAATCTAATTTATTTCCACCACCTTCTTATTCCATTATTGCACACACCTGCGCCCTAAAACATAGTACATGCTCCTGTCCCGTGATTAAAAGAACCGACACCATCAAATACCTGGGAGTTATTATTGACCAAAATCTTAGTTTCAAACCCCATATTGACATATTAGTCCCGAGGTTGCGAAAAATGATATACATTTTCAAGGCTCTCAAACACGTGGCTGAGAATCGGGTGATAAAAATGGTATATTACGCGTTATGTCAATCACTGATAGATTATTGTATCACCTCCTGGGGGGGAGCGGCGAAAATCCATTTAATTGAGGCTGAAAGAGCTCAACGTGTTATATGCAAAGTTGCTGCCAGCCTTCCTTTTAGATTTCCAACCGTTGAGTTATATAAAAAATGGGACGTCCTATCGGTCAGGCAGACGTTTATACTCCACACTATTCTTAAAAAACATCATCAATTGGAATATAATCCTAACTTACGATAAGGATAAAAGGCGTAAGGGTTCCGTATGCCAAACCTCAAAATGCAATACGAGTTTTTCCCAAAGATTTTCCATTTTCTAGGTGCCTATCTGAATAATAAATTAAATAATAGACTTGACCTTTATCCATTAAATAAAATCCGCTGTAAACAAAAGGTAGCTAGCTTTCTGAAAAGTCTAGATTATGACAGAACAGAAAGCCTGTTGAGACAAATTATTTAATATCCAATTCATATTGTTATCTCCTATTTGTTATTTTTGTTATCATAATTAATATAATATATAAACACCTACCTTGTTGTACCTTGATGGTTGCGTACTGCTTTCTTTTAAAAATAAAGCCTAACACCTAAGACCAACTTATTAATATTACTAGATACGCTTATTTCCTACACAACAAGTACTTATCACTCACACACACTCACACAAACAGACACCCACTAACACATCTACAAACTCTCTACCTACTTTTTATTTAGATTCTTTTTTTATTCTTTATAATATGTTCTTTTTCTATTAGTTTTAAGTATTCATCTGTTTAAATACCGTCTCACGTCATGTTACCGTTTAGCTTAAAATATAGTTTAATTTCACTAGGTATAAACTGGGGAGTGGGCACTGGTGACCTGTAATACAGGTTTTCTTCTAAACTTACAATAGGCACCAGCTCTCACAAAGCTAGTTACTTATTCTAAGTGACATAAAATGTATTACCACCTTGTACTTGATCTTTGTGAGAGAAATAAATTTATTTATTATTATTATTTATAAAGAACACCAACAGCTTATACATATAGATTTCTAAGTTAAAAAGTTTGCATTAGTCTTTATTCTTATACATATATAAACAAATTAAAGGAATTATAAAGTTACATTTTAATATCATAATTATAAGTATTGTATTTCCAAAATGTCTATACCTTCTTTAGGCAGACTATATCTGTAAAAGTTTGGCTTAAGCCTATACTCTAAGGCTGAGATCAATAGAGCGTACTTAGACTTTGCTCAAACTTTACTTACGTAAAACTTTGCTAAATGTATGCTAAGCTTATACTTTGATTTGGTATTTATAGACTTTTTGAAGTAAAGATTGTGCTTAGCATAAGCAAAGACAGTCAAAGTCAAAACACCAATTGTAATTTCATTACATGCATTAACTTCTGTCTAAGTAAAGTCTGAGCAAAGTCTAAGTACACTCTATAGATCTCAGCCTAATTAAATGCATAATTTCTGATAAATGCCATGCTCTGTTACACAACCCAGATATCACAGATACCACATGCTCAACTCTGTCCATTCATTTGCAATCACACAAGTAACAAGGTTAGACAATGGTGTCAACCATATTTTGGCCTGATCATAGCAAAAGTGCTATATGTGGCCATATTGCATCCCAGTTGTTAGAAGCTTAACCATCAGCACTAAAATTTATGTTGCAATGTGCATGAGACAGGAACAGGGGCCCTACCGGCTAAGTCGCCGAACATCGTTTTATTGAATGGCGTTCAAGTAAATAAAGGTTAAAAATTACTTAATCAATCGTTAAATCGGCTTCAACGTTGACAATTGATTCCAGACCACTTATGACGTCTCATGGAAGCCGTTTTGACGATTGGTTAAGTCATTTTTAACCTTTATTTATTTGAACACAATTCACGAAAACGATATTTGGCGACTTAGCCGGTAGAGCCCCAGGTTGTGAGTTCAAATCCCATAGGATATTTCATTTATATAATTTAATTAAATTAATCTACTAGTTTAACCTTCTGCTCTAACCATCTACTTGTTGTCAAGTACTAAATTTAAAAATAATGGCTTATTGACTTGTTATTTATGAAAGGATTTAAAAATAATATATGTGATAACACTGACCATATGGACTTGTATTCATTCAAAATTGTTTTTTACTGTATTAATATTAGATTTTGATTAATAAATTAAATGAGCTAATAACAATTTTATTATGAACCACCAATCTCGAAGGAGGGCACTGATGATCACCCAAAACCTTGGATAAGAAATTAATAAAACCAGGCTACTGTTATTTACCAGAAACATCGTCATCATCAGATGGAACATCCTTTAAGCTCTCTGCAATCATAACATCTAGGTTAGCAGCTGGTGCAGGGGCTGGTCTCCTTGGCTTTTGCTTTTTGGCTCCACCAGTGATAGCTGCCAGCTCCGCCTCCAGATCCATGTCGTCATCTGACAGGTCCAGTGGCTCATCATCATTGTCATCCAAGTCAGGAACATCTAGCAGCCCAAACTAGTGGCAAAAAATAACATAAATAACTAAACCCATTTTCTTTTATCAAGAATTTTTTTCTTATATACCAGGAAATGTAATCTACTATATAAAAATAAGTCGGGGTTTCCTTCCTGACGCTATAACTCCAGAACGAACAAACCCATTTCCACGGTCTTGCATTCGTTGGAAAGATCACGGGCTCCGTGAGGTTTATAGCGAAGAAAATTCCGGAAAAAGTTCAACAGAAAAGCGGGAAAATCTTTATATTATAAAATTTAACGCGAGTGAAACCGCGGGGCACAGCTAGTATAAACTATAAAAAAATATAATGTTACATTATCATATGGGATGAGTTATCATAGTGTTAGAAATATATAAGCCACCCAGTGGACTCCACCATGGCTTAACATTCCCTATCCAATGACCCCAAAAGAGTCATGTTTGTGCCAAAGTCGTACATCTATGACTCTAGTTGGAGTCATACTACAAAGACAAATCTGAAAGTCACATAATTTCTAGTTATTGTGTCCATGACTCCATAGGAAGTTACACAATTTTTAGTTCACACTTCCTTGACTGGAGTCATTAATTTATTTTTCAGTTTTGGCCTGAATAATATATAGCTTTTTAACTGATATCAGTATAGATGTCAACCCTTACATATTTATTGTTCACTTAAAAGAAAATTATTGATAGACATATGAATATATTATTTAATTTTGTTTGCGACAGGGACCATGTTAACAACTACCATCTTGTTTAAGAACTACCATCAAAAAGCACCAGCAAGCATAACTATACTTGCTCTTCTTATCTCTGCTTACATCTTGCTTATATTCAGTAAATAAACCACAGTTGAACACCTTTAGCTAGCCCAAGATTATAATAATACCTTAATGTCTCCAATCACAAACCGGTGAGGTGTTGTAAGCTCCACCAGTGCCTACATATAGTAATCAGGTTTTTACCCTTACTCCTACAATAGCATAATAGTTACCACCTAATTTTATACTGTATTGTGTTGTAAATGAATGAATTATGAATATATGCTTTAACCAATTAATTGTTACCAAACTCTACTTATTCAAGAAAAAATTTAGAGTAATTGCACTTCTTATTAAAGACTTATCCAATAATAGCGTCTGACATTGAAATAGTTAATTATTTGAAATAGTAAATGTATAATTATTACATTTCACTTTTATATACAACATCCAATAAATAAATAATAAAGTTATTTTAATATATCTAGTATGTTAATAGCTCTCTAACTAAATTTGTATCAAGGAAAAACTGCTACTGTGCTTTTCCATAAATTGTGTAATTATATATAAAACCCTGTGACATGACAATAGCTAACCTAGCAATAAAATCTTCCAGACAATGGTATCATTAGTGTATCATGTTAAAGCAGTGATTGTTTACTACCTACTTCTTATACTTAGCAGTAACATGCACCATTTATCCTATCTAAGACTTCCTACACAGTAAGATACAAATTAAATCTAATTTTGGTCAGTGGGTATTCTTAGGGGCGGGTTGTTGGAGTTGGAGTATACGCTTAGGGGCACTATGAGCCGCGAAGAAAACATAAAAAAAATTTTTTTTGGTAATTTTTTTTTTTTAGTTTTCCCAATTTTATTGCAGCATCGGATTAACCTTAACCCTAGCAATCATTTAGGTCCTTAGACGCATGGTCCTACGACGCACCGTTTGCGAGTTAGGGGCTTTTGAATTTTTTTCTTTTTTTACAAAATACTCTATATTTACAAAAGGGTAGCTCGGAGGAAAATCTTTTCGGGAAAGAAATTGTTGTACTAGTCGTAAACCTCGAGATGACGTCAAAAAACCACGTGAAAATTGAAGAAAAAAAAATCATCAAAATTTTTCTAAGTGTCGGTCGATCTTCCAGCTTGAGTAGCCTCAGGGGCAAATGACTTAGAAAAATTTCCGGAGATTTTTTTTTTTTATAGAATTCGGCCATTTTTGTCGCGTCAGCGTTCTAACCTTGTCCACAGAAATCGTTTAGGTCCTGAGACGTATGGTCCTACGACGCACCGTTTGCGAGTTAGGGGCTTTTGAACTTTTTCCTTTTTTTTACAAAATACTCTATATTTACAAAAGGGTAGCTCGGAGGAAAACTTTTTCGGGAAAGAAATTGTTGTACTAGTCGTAAACCTCGAGATGACGTCAAAAAACCACGTGAAAATTGAAGAAAAAAAAATCATCAAAATTTTTCTAAGTGTCGGTCGATCTTCCAGCTTGAGTAGCCTCAGGGGCAAATGACTTAGAAAAATTTCCGGAGATTTTTCTTTTTTATAGAATTCGGCCATTTTTGTCGCGTCAGCGTTCTAACCTTGTCCACAGAAATCGTTTAGGTCCTGAGACGTATGGTCCTACGACGCACCGTTTGCGAGTTAGGGGCTTTTGAACTTTTTCCTTTTTTTTACAAAATACTCTATATTTACAAAAGGGTAGCTCGGAGGAAAACTTTTTCGGGAAAGAAATTGTTGTACTAGTCGTAAACCTCGAGATGACGTCAAAAAACCACGTGAAAATTGAAGAAAAAAAAATCATCAAAATTTTTCTAAGTGTCGGTCGATCTTCCAGCTTGAGTAGCCTCAGGGGCAAATGACTTAGAAAAATTTCCGGAGATTTTTCTTTTTTATAGAATTCGGCCATTTTTGTCGCGTCAGCGTTCTAACCTTGTCCACAGAAATCGTTTAGGTCCTGAGACGTATGGTCCTACGACGCACCGTTTGCGAGTTAGGGGCTTTTGAACTTTTTCCTTTTTTTTACAAAATACTCTATATTTACAAAAGGGTAGCTCGGAGGAAAACTTTTTCGGGAAAGAAATTGTTGTACTAGTCGTAAACCTCGAGATGACGTCAAAAAACCACGTGAAAATTGAAGAAAAAAAAATCATCAAAATTTTTCTAAGTGTCGGTCGATCTTCCAGCTTGAGTAGCCTCAGGGGCAAATGACTTAGAAAAATTTCCGGAGATTTTTTTTTTTTATAGAATTCGGCCATTTTTGTCGCGTCAGCGTTCTAACCTTGTCCACAGAAATCGTTTAGGTCCTGAGACGTATGGTCCTACGACGCACCGTTGGCGAGTTAGGGGCTTTTGAACTTTTTCCTTTTTTTTACAAAATACTCTATATTTACAAAAGGGTAGCTCGGAGGAAAACCTTTTCGGGAAAGAAATTGTTGTACTAGTCGTAAACCTCGAGATGACGTCAAAAAACCCCGTGAAAATTGAAGAAAAAAAAATCATCAAAATTTTTCAAGTGTCGGTCGATCTTCCAGCTTGAGTAGCCTCAGGGGCAAATGACGTAAACAAATTTTCGGAGATTTTTTTTTCATTTAGAATTCGGCCATTTTTGTTGCGTCAGCGTTCTAACCTTGTCCACAGAAACCGTTTAGGTCCTGAGACGCATGGTCCTACGACGCACCGTTTGCGAGTTAGGGGCTTTTGAACTTTTTTTACAAAATACTCTATATTTACAAAAGGGTAGCTCGGAGGAAAATCTTTTCGGGAAAGAAATTGTTGTTCTAGTCGTAAACCACGAGATAACGTCAAAAAACCCTATGAAAATTAAAGAAAAAAAAAATATTAAAGATTAAAGAAGGAGGTTTAAAGAATTGGGTGTAGGTAGGGTAAGTTGGAATTGCGTCTGAGGTTTCAGTTAGTGCCCGCATCGCAGCTGGGGAGCTGAGGATGCAGACACGTAACAGGCGGCAACCACGTGAAGGATGACCATCAGACTTGCCTTGGGGATCTCAGCGACTTGCGCTCTCCCCCAAGGCCATTCGCCAGCTTAGCTAATCGGACAGATTGCTAAGCTAGAGCTAGGTCTCAGATCACATCAGCAGTGAAATAAACCACACTCCGCCCAAAAAAAAAAAAAAAAAAAAAAAAAAAAAAAAAAAAAAAACTTTTAACTCGTAAAAACGTTTTTAACAACATTATCGGCGGGGACAAGTAGGCCCACATCGGCAATTCCTAATTTGAATACCATGCCTTCCTAATCCTGGGTATACTCTATGTATGTCCCGCAGTAACCGGCGGAACCTAGCCGCGTTCGTGGGCAGGCTTTTGAGGATATTTTGCCGGTACATGTATTCGCCCATGTACCACTTTAACCGCCGCTGACTCCTACAGGTGCGACATTGGCGTTTTAATTCTAGCCATTGCCGCTCTATTGTATTTGTGTGCACAGTGCACCTAACATTGTGTGAGCCTGGTATTGGGTACCCAAGGCTGGGATCTACAGGGATATCGACAGTCCCTGCTGTAAATTGTCGGCTGTGGTTGACACTAGAGTGTCCACGCATACCCAGCCTCAAGTGCACGCCTATGTATGACCGGTGCTGGTCAGACATAATGTAGGAGTCAGGTCTTACGTTGTGTTGTATAATTGAATCTAATGTAGCTCTATTTTTATCCGGTATTAACTCTACGTGAATTTTTTTTGTAAGTCGGCTCATGCATCCAAATGACCATGTTTGCCGTTGCAATAATCGCCCCCTGTGGTATTTGTTAGTATAGAGGTGAGTTTCGTCGACCTCCACTATGTCATTGTCCCCGCCTATCAGATCGCGGTCGTGGGCTTCAGCTATCTCACATACCTCCCGTAGGTAATGGTATATTTGAATGGCTGTTTTGCGTGTCACCCCTACTTCTATAGCGGCCTGTGATACTTGGTCTCTACGAAAAAAATGGTACAAAAGCTTCAGAGTATTTGAAATTGATACATTACTGCGTTCAAAAAAGGTCCCCTTTAAAGGAGACCTAATGACGTTGCAGCCTGCCCTTCTGCAACGCCATCTAAAACCTAACTTATAATTTATGTTACGTTCCGCATTCATCGGACGCATACATGACGGACAGCGCGGCGTCTGCGATGGCAATAATAGCCACCGTTTTGCCGCGGCAATAGCCCTTTCCTCAGAGGTAATAACTTTACCATAATTCCAAATGTTTAAATTTCTATTCAAAATTAATGCAAAGGGATCCATAGTTTACACAATAAGAATGAAAGAAATAAAGTTTCAGTAATAAGAATAGTAAAAAATTAAATCTTACCAACTTGAAACCGATGATAAGAACGAAAATTGTTCTTAGTACACAATATTATTACAACAAATAAAACACGATGTCGTAGGTCGATGTTAACGAGCGTACGCCTATCGTAAATATGAGGCGCACTGGACTCCGTTGGTACACTGCTACGACATTTCCCCCACTCTTCAGTCGGAAGTTGCAGAACAGTCAAGGACACGTCAGTTATACATTTTACAATGAGGGATTTATATTTTATCTGCTTGATGGAATAGATAGATAATACATATATATATATATATATATATATATATATATATATATATATATATATATATATATATATATATATATATATATATATATATATATATACACATGAATATGTTAATTATCATGGCATGATGTACTATACGCGGACGCAAGTGTCCACAATGGAGACGGGGATTTCTGGGCCTGACTGTAATAAGTTGAGATATGGTTTAGAAAAAGCGTTATATTTTTCTATTTCAAACTGTAAAAAATTGACCCAATTTACAATCTGGAAAACAAGAAATCTCAAAATAAGTTGAAGACACAAATTAAATTTGGTCATTGATTACTATAATCGATTAACGGTAATGAGTTCAAACAATGTAATATAAAAACTCTTGCACCAGACAACAGATAACCGATTTAATCATAATAATTATTAAAGACATTAACATAATGTCAACAGTAAAAAATAAAATATCAGTAAAATAAATAGAAATCATAATACCGGTTATCGTTCAAATCGATTTATTCGTTATTGGCTAAATAACTATATTTTTAATCTATGCTGATAGTGAGAAACAAAACAAAAACAATTTTTATTACGTTGCGTATAGGAACAGTGGAAAATTAATCCTGAATCTAAAAGACAAACAATAAAAAAAAATTGATCAATAATCGTATTTTTTGGTTTTATTTATTTATTTATTAAGTAAATTAATAAATAATATACTATTTGGTGTATTGCAGCTTTAATTAAGTAATAAAAATTAAGTTCTTAATTCCTCCTACAGTAACTCAGTACAAATTTTTATGTAAAAAGTTTGGCATCAAGTCGGCACGGGTTATCGTTGTCCAATCGCTATAATATTTATTATTTGAGTCCACGAGATCAATTCTAATAAAATTAGAGGGTATGCGTACAAGAATTCGTGAAAAAAAAATTTCCCTGATGTCTTGGGACACCCTAATGTATGTATAAGTGGTTATTTGACAGTTTACATCATAAGACAAAAAATACAGAACTTAATTATTTTTTTTATTTTTTTATTCCCTACTACGAATATATCTCTATAAATATTATAAATTCGAAAGTAACTTTATCTGTCTCTCTATCTGTTACGCTTTCACGTCTAAACCACTAAATCGATTTTTATGAAATAGGTATGGTAATATGGTAAAGTCTAAAGTTTGGGAAAGGACATTGGCTACTTTGATGTCACACTGGGTTCGGGTTTCCGGCGGATTTCCGCGATATAAAGCTTCAACCGTGATATAAAATGTAGGTCGCGGGCGGAAAGCTAGTAATATTATAAATGCGAAAGTAATTCTGTCTTGTGTTACGTGGTCAAACCTAAACAACTAAACTGATTTTGATTTTTGAAATTGCGAAAAACCAGTATATTAGTTATTAAGGTCGCTTTCAAACCAAGTGAGACTAAATTAATGGGAAGATAAAAAATAAATAAAAGTAATCATTAGCTATAATTTTCAAAGCATTGCATCATTTCAATCGAAAACATTATAAAAGTATCGAAGTAATAAAATATTGTTTTGTAGCCACTTTGATTTTGTCGTAATCCCTAATCTTTATATATTATGTCGTCTAATTCCACTAAAGACTAAACCGACGACAACAATACATGGTGTCGTCTCCTTGTGTTTACCCATCCGTCACAATATACTACTTAATCACATTGGAAATATTTTTTCGAACTTAAAAGTCGTTCGGTGCCTTTTGTCCAAGATATAAAAAATATTAAAAAGTAAGTAAACAAAATATGATGTGACGAGTTGGAATTAGACGCCATAAAGATTAAAGGAATTACAGCAAACTATTTACAAAATGGGCACAAAGAACGTTTTATTGCTTGTGCATTTTTATAATCTTTATGTTTTAGCCGAATGCCGTGCTTTGACCATGTTGTTTCACACAACTAACTTATTTATTGCTGAACGCATTATTACACGTTGTAAAAAGCTTAGGATGTGTATTGTTTGATAGTTAATCCACCATTGCGTTTATTTCTTCTATTTAGTTCCGCCTATTTGGCCCGACGCACCTGTGTTAGTATCCAGCGACACCATTAGGGAACACCTGTTTTATGACACCATTTGTGTGTATCTTAGCGACTTAACAGTTGCCGGCAAGTAGTAAAATTGTAATTTATTTTTATCTTATAATTATGACAAAGTATGATATTTTACGTTTACTTTCATATTATATAGTTTACATGTTATTTTAATATCTAGTTTGTACATTTAGTTATTTATTACTTCGACACTTTTATAATGTTTTCGATTGAAATGATGCAATGCTTTGAAAATTATAGCTAATGATTACTTTTATTTATTTTTTATCTTCCCATTAATTTAGTCTCACTTGGTTTGAAAGCGACCTTAATAACTAATATACTGGTTTTTCGCAATTTCAAAAATCAAAATTAGTTTAGTTGTTTAGGTTTGACCACGTAACACAAGACAGAATTACTTTCGCATTTATAATATTACTAGCTTTCCGCCCGCGACCTACATTTTGAAAATTATAGCTAATGATTACTTTTATTTATTTTTTATCTTCCCATTAATTTAGTCTCACTTGGTTTGAAAGCGACCTTAATAACTAATATACTGGTTTTTCGCAATTTCAAAAATCAAAATCAGTTTAGTTGTTTAGGTTTGACCACGTAACACAAGACAGAATTACTTTCGCATTTATAATATTACTAGCTTTCCGCCCGCGACCTACATTTTATATCACGGTTGAAGCTTTATATCGCGGAAATCCGCCGGAAACCCGAACCCAGTGTGACATCAAAGTAGCCAATGTCCTTTCCCAAACTTTAGACTTTACCATATTACCATACCTATTTCATAAAAATCGATTTAGTGGTTTAGACGTGAAAGCGTAACAGATAGAGAGACAGATAAAGTTACTTTCGAATTTATAATATTTATAGAGATATATTCGTAGTAGGGAATAAAAAAATAAAAAAAATAATTAAGTTCTGTATTTTTTGTCTTATGATGTAAACTGTCAAATAACCACTTATACATACATTAGGGTGTCCCAAGACATCAGGGAAATTTTTTTTTCACGAATTCTTGTACGCATACCCTCTAATTTTATTAGAATTGATCTCGTGGACTCAAATAATAAATATTATAGCGATTGGACAACGATAACCCGTGCCGACTTGATGCCAAACTTTTTACATAAAAATTTGTACTGAGTTACTGTAGGAGGAATTAAGAACTTAATTTTTATTACTTAATTAAAGCTGCAATACACCAAATAGTATATTATTTATTAATTTACTTAATAAATAAATAAATAAAACCAAAAAATACGATTATTGATCAATTTTTTTTTATTGTTTGTCTTTTAGATTCAGGATTAATTTTCCACTGTTCCTATACGCAACGTAATAAAAATTGTTTTTGTTTTGTTTCTCACTATCAGCATAGATTAAAAATATAGTTATTTAGCCAATAACGAATAAATCGATTTGAACGATAACCGGTATTATGATTTCTATTTATTTTACTGATATTTTATTTTTTACTGTTGACATTATGTTAATGTCTTTAATAATTATTATGATTAAATCGGTTATCTGTTGTCTGGTGCAAGAGTTTTTATATTACATTGTTTGAACTCATTACCGTTAATCGATTATAGTAATCAATGACCAAATTTAATTTGTGTCTTCAACTTATTTTGAGATTTCTTGTTTTCCAGATTGTAAATTGGGTCAATTTTTTACAGTTTGAAATAGAAAAATATAACGCTTTTTCTAAACCATATCTCAACTTATTACAGTCAGGCCCAGAAATCCCCGTCTCCATTGTGGACACTTGCGTCCGCGTATAGTACATCATGCCATGATAATTAACATATTCATGTGTATATATATATATATATATATATATATATATATATATATATATATATATATATATATATATATGTATTATCTATCTATTCCATCAAGCAGATAAAATATAAATCCCTCATTGTAAAATGTATAACTGACGTGTCCTTGACTGTTCTGCAACTTCCGACTGAAGAGTGGGGGAAATGTCGTAGCAGTGTACCAACGGAGTCCAGTGCGCCTCATATTTACGATAGGCGTACGCTCGTTAACATCGACCTACGACATCGTGTTTTATTTGTTGTAATAATATTGTGTACTAAGAACAATTTTCGTTCTTATCATCGGTTTCAAGTTGGTAAGATTTAATTTTTTACTATTCTTATTACTGAAACTTTATTTCTTTCATTCTTATTGTGTAAACTATGGATCCCTTTGCATTAATTTTGAATAGAAATTTAAACATTTGGAATTATGGTAAAGTTATTACCTCTGAGGAAAGGGCTATTGCCGCGGCAAAACGGTGGCTATTATTGCCATCGCAGACGCCGCGCTGTCCGTCATGTATGCGTCCGATGAATGCGGAACGTAACATAAATTATAAGTTAGGTTTTAGATGGCGTTGCAGAAGGGCAGGCTGCAACGTCATTAGGTCTCCTTTAAAGGGGACCTTTTTTGAACGCAGTAATGTATCAATTTCAAATACTCTGAAGCTTTTGTACCATTTTTTTCGTAGAGACCAAGTATCACAGGCCGCTATAGAAGTAGGGGTGACACGCAAAACAGCCATTCAAATATACCATTACCTACGGGAGGTATGTGAGATAGCTGAAGCCCACGACCGCGATCTGATAGGCGGGGACAATGACATAGTGGAGGTCGACGAAACTCACCTCTATACTAACAAATACCACAGGGGGCGATTATTGCAACGGCAAACATGGTCATTTGGATGCATGAGCCGACTTACAAAAAAAATTCACGTAGAGTTAATACCGGATAAAAATAGAGCTACATTAGATTCAATTATACAACACAACGTAAGACCTGACTCCTACATTATGTCTGACCAGCACCGGTCATACATAGGCGTGCACTTGAGGCTGGGTATGCGTGGACACTCTAGTGTCAACCACAGCCGACAATTTACAGCAGGGACTGTCGATATCCCTGTAGATCCCAGCCTTGGGTACCCAATACCAGGCTCACACAATGTTAGGTGCACTGTGCACACAAATACAATAGAGCGGCAATGGCTAGAATTAAAACGCCAATGTCGCACCTGTAGGAGTCAGCGGCGGTTAAAGTGGTACATGGGCGAATACATGTACCGGCAAAATATCCTCAAAAGCCTGCCCACGAACGCGGCTAGGTTCCGCCGGTTACTGCGGGACATACATAGAGTATACCCAGGATTAGGAAGGCATGGTATTCAAATTAGGAATTGCCGATGTGGGCCTACTTGTCCCCGCCGATAATGTTGTTAAAAACGTTTTTACGAGTTAAAAGTTTTTTTTTTTTTTTTTTTTTTTTTTTTTTTTTTTTTTTTTTTGGGCGGAGTGTGGTTTATTTCACTGCTGATGTGATCTGAGACCTAGCTCTAGCTTAGCAATCTGTCCGATTAGCTAAGCTGGCGAATGGCCTTGGGGGAGAGCGCAAGTCGCTGAGATCCCCAAGGCAAGTCTGATGGTCATCCTTCACGTGGTTGCCGCCTGTTACGTGTCTGCATCCTCAGCTCCCCAGCTGCGATGCGGGCACTAACTGAAACCTCAGACGCAATTCCAACTTACCCTACCTACACCCAATTCTTTAAACCTCCTTCTTTAATCTTTAATATTTTTTTTTCTTTAATTTTCATAGGGTTTTTTGACGTTATCTCGTGGTTTACGACTAGAACAACAATTTCTTTCCCGAAAAGATTTTCCTCCGAGCTACCCTTTTGTAAATATAGAGTATTTTGTAAAAAAAGTTCAAAAGCCCCTAACTCGCAAACGGTGCGTCGTAGGACCATGCGTCTCAGGACCTAAACGGTTTCTGTGGACAAGGTTAGAACGCTGACGCAACAAAAATGGCCGAATTCTAAATGAAAAAAAAATCTCCGAAAATTTGTTTACGTCATTTGCCCCTGAGGCTACTCAAGCTGGAAGTTCGACCGACACTTAGAAAAATTTTGATGATTTTTTTTTCTTCAATTTTCACGGGGTTTTTTGACGTCATCTCGAGGTTTACGACTAGTACAACAATTTCTTTCCCGAAAAGGTTTTCCTCCGAGCTACCCTTTTGTAAATATAGAGTATTTTGTAAAAAAAAGGAAAAAGTTCAAAAGCCCCTAACTCGCAAACGGTGCGTCGTAGGACCATACGTCTCAGGACCTAAACGATTTCTGTGGACAAGGTTAGAACGCTGACGCGACAAAAATGGCCGAATTCTATAAAAAAGAAAAATCTCCGGAAATTTTTCTAAGTCATTTGCCCCTGAGGCTACTCAAGCTGGAAGATCGACCGACACTTAGAAAAATTTTGATGATTTTTTTTTTCTTCAATTTTCACGTGGTTTTTTGACGTCATCTCGAGGTTTACGACTAGTACAACAATTTCTTTCCCGAAAAAGTTTTCCTCCGAGCTACCCTTTTGTAAATATAGAGTATTTTGTAAAAAAAAGGAAAAAGTTCAAAAGCCCCTAACTCGCAAACGGTGCGTCGTAGGACCATACGTCTCAGGACCTAAACGATTTCTGTGGACAAGGTTAGAACGCTGACGCGACAAAAATGGCCGAATTCTATAAAAAAAAAAAATCTCCGGAAATTTTTCTAAGTCATTTGCCCCTGAGGCTACTCAAGCTGGAAGATCGACCGACACTTAGAAAAATTTTGATGATTTTTTTTTCTTCAATTTTCACGTGGTTTTTTGACGTCATCTCGAGGTTTACGACTAGTACAACAATTTCTTTCCCGAAAAAGTTTTCCTCCGAGCTACCCTTTTGTAAATATAGAGTATTTTGTAAAAAAAAGGAAAAAGTTCAAAAGCCCCTAACTCGCAAACGGTGCGTCGTAGGACCATACGTCTCAGGACCTAAACGATTTCTGTGGACAAGGTTAGAACGCTGACGCGACAAAAATGGCCGAATTCTATAAAAAAAAAAAATCTCCGGAAATTTTTCTAAGTCATTTGCCCCTGAGGCTACTCAAGCTGGAAGATCGACCGACACTTAGAAAAATTTTGATGATTTTTTTTTCTTCAATTTTCACGTGGTTTTCTGACGTCATCTCGAGGTTTACGACTAGTACAACAATTTCTTTCCCGAAAAAGTTTTCCTCCGAGCTACCCTTTTGTAAATATAGAGTATTTTGTAAAAAAAAGGAAAAAGTTCAAAAGCCCCTAACTCGCAAACGGTGCGTCGTAGGACCATACGTCTCAGGACCTATATTATTGCTAGGGTCAATGTCAATCTGATGCTGCAAAAAAATTGGGCAAAAAAAAAAAAAAAAAAAAAATCTAAAATTTTCAAATTTTTCTAAGTCCTCGCTCCATAGCGCCCCTAAGGCTACACTCCAACCCTAATTTTTGACACAGACATGTACTAACAAAAGATTATTGATCCTACACAGCACATGTCAACAAAATGTTCTCTCCCTAAATTTATCGCCATTATTTCGAAGTAAGCTAGCCTGTTCCAATAAGAATATGATTTATGTTCCAAATACAGTGCCCAATTCATTCCACATTAAAATACTTACAATATTAAGAGGGCAAGGTTCTTTGTTTACAAAATGCGATCAGCTGATACACATTGAAACTTTCTACATTAAGATTGAACCACAATTTATTGTTCCATAACAACAGTGACCTGTTCCTATAAATAAACCAACGCTAACCACGCAATTATAACCCGACAGGACCTCAATAACGAGCAAATAAATAAATGATGGATGACTCACCTGCGATAAGTTGCCTCTTTTACCGGAACTTGGCTTTTTATACATTGTAGATTATGTATAGCTAAATCATACGAAGTCTTAAAATATAATCTTTGTTTATCACAGCTGTAATACACTATTTTCCAAATTTATCTGGGTTTATACGTAAACCCGTGATTACAGCGAAGTTTGTTGACAGAGTGACAGACACTTGTTTTGTTTGACAATGACATGACGGAGAAAGTAACAGCAACACATGAATAGAGTGGAATCAAGTTTCGATTTTTTTTTTATATATTAGTCGATTTCATATGTGGAAACTGGTAACAAAAATAAATCAAGGAATTCCTAACAATACAGTCAGACAAATATTACAATTAGCTATTTTTTAAATGACTTCGTTAAAGTAAATCACTTTTTTATTTCATGAATTTCTATTACAGGTGGACAAGTGAACAGACTGGATTATCGTATAAATTATGATAGTTTTTAAGAAATATTAAACTTATAACTTTCAAGTTGCTTTTATCCTCTTAATCATCATCAGCCAAAATACGTCTACTGCTGGACAAAGGCCTCTCCCAAAGATCTCTACAGCAACTATCGGTCCTGCTATACCCGCATCCAGCGGCTTTCCGCGGCGCTCACAGGATCATCGCTCCATCTTATAGAGGGTACAACCACGCTGCACCATCGTTTTCTTCTTAAAATTGCCTCAAACAGTGATTTGATGTGAATATGAAAAAATGTTGTAATCTTAATCAAAGATCTAAGTAACGACTTAAAAACATCAATCCAAGAAACCCCTTTATTATTAAAAAAAATATATAAATATGTAGCTATCACTTGTTTGATACTTACAAAATACCTAATGAATAAAAATGATGATGATTAATATTGATTATATCCTTTAGTAACTGTAACTCTAATTTAATAACTAAATTTTAAAGGTGATCAACTGATCATTCACATTTCGGTTCATGGCACCAAAGATAACATAACATGACACTGACGAATTCAAGTGCATGCATCACATCATGAACGTTGACAATAGCGATTCTGACACAAGCCAATTTCAATAACCCCTTTGTTTATTTTGATTTAGTACATAGTACTGAATATAGTCGAGTATCTTAGAAACCACTCAATTGAAACCTTTTATAAAATATAATGTTGCTAGCTATTAAAATTAAATAGGTACATAATATAAATATTTTTCTTTAAGTTTTAAATGTTTTATGACATAAAAGGAAATAAACAAGAAAACGTATTCATGAATTTAGTGTATGATATATGTATAGCTCAAATAATAAGATAAATATTTATATTTCATTTTATTAGATCTAACAGTACTGAAACATTTTGACTGCTAGCAACTTAGTCATCATTTCGAGAGTGACGTATGAACGGCAGAAGAGACGAAAACGAAAGAAAAGCCTTTCTGTGCCGTTGTTATCTTCTATCAAACCTGAAGAATGGAGACAAACGGCCAGGCTAATGGGCTTAAATCTAAAAAGAAAGAAAACGGAGACGTCAAGGACAACCTATGGTAACGGTTCACTGTTAATTTTACGGGTAACATGCACTCCCCATATAGGGATCCAATGTGTCACACCTACGTGATGTCAAGCTATGAAGCTGAGAAATATGTGACCTAGCTGCGTTGTCTTACCTTTGTATGTAAAATAACAGTGAAACATTCTCACACAGCGTCAAATACGACCATTTCTAAACGCTCTCTAAGTGACAGTGCCAACCTCGCGCATATGATATCCACGAATAAACTTTGCTGTAAAATTTCGCAGGTCTTCAATATTAGAAGAGGTTCAAAACCAAGGAAACACAAAACTACCTTCAAATAAAAATGTTTTAGTACTGGGTGATAATGAGACTGGTAAAACTACTCTAGTAGCGAAATTACAAGGAGTTGAGGACCCTAAGAAAGGATCTGCCCTCGAATACGCATACATAGATGTTAGAGATGAGTACCGGGACGGTAAGTGTGTTTAAATGCTCCCATTGTTTACTAAAAACAAGCTTAAAGACATACCAAAATATTGAGTAACCTATATTCACATTGATTGTTGTTTAAGCTACTGCTCATAGCCTACAAAGTCTACAATTGTGTAAATATTGTGGCTAGTTAAGTTTCATAAACAAACATTGGCCCACATTAAGAAAAACATCTTTCTATTCTTATTGGAATCTACTCTGTCTGTCCATCATTCCTTTTACTTTTAAATGTGTTATGTTATTATACTCTTGAAGGGTTACTAGAAATTCACTGATAAATATTGATATTTCCATCTGTTTGTTTATCTGTGGTCAGTGACTCTATTTGGATGGTGCCAAAGTTATTCTGGATCAAATAATTTAAAAACCATAAGCTATAATGACTTAAGTTTCAATGACACTACATATTAAACTGTATTTTTTTATTGTATATGTAAATAAGATTAATGTTATCCTAAGTACAATCTATATAACTGCCTAAGATACAGGCACAATTCCCTTCGAATTTGGGATCAAAGATATTGTTAATGTTTGAAACAATTTTGTTGTAATAAAGTTGTTTTTTTCTATATATATTTAAAATGCTATACTAATTAGAATTAAGTGTCTGTTAACCAAGATACCTATCACTATTGCCTATTACAATTTTTCAATTATAACAGCTTTGTTGACATAAAAAGTTTCTATTCTGTAATTATTTACAGACAGTTGAAACTAAAAGTCTATAAGAGCCTGTTCATTTGGAGATGATTTATTATTTACTTCATTCACACTATATGTGTGATTAATAATAAATAATTAAATGAACTACAGTGCTGATACAAAGGCTTAAGGTTTTATCTTTAATAATCTCACTAACTGTCTATTAATCTTACAACTGCTACTAAAACAGGTTTTAAATAGATCAAAAAGAAATATTATGAAAAACATCATACACATATATCTATAGACATTCAGTTTTATTTCACCAAAATTTATTCAGCCATTTATGCCTATCTGTGTAACAAACATAAACTTTCACAATAATAATATTGTTAGGATGTGGTCACTCTTTATTCAAAATAAAGTAAACTAGTTTGTTAGTAGTAGTCGCTTGTAAGTGACAGTTAATTAGTGAGAGGTAATATCCTGATGCCAATAGAATTTGAGTTTAACCTAGAAGTCAAGGACAGCATGAGCTCTGCCATTTTTATAAAAGGAATACCTACCAGAGAATGAGCAGCAGCTTTTTCTGTGAACCCTGACCATCAAACTGCAATTGCCAACCTGTCTGCCAAGCATGGCGATTATATAGGCCACCATTCTTAGGGGAGGCTTTTGTCCAGCAGTGGGCATACTTTGGCTGACATGATGATGACTCCAGTGGCTAAGTTAGGCTTCAAGACTGGAGGCCACAGGGGGTGTGCACTACAAAAGACTCAAGAAGCACAACTTGCCAGCACTCTAGAAGATTTGATGACAGCATACGAAGCATCATCAGAGGAGTTTCCCTCCATTAAAATTTAAAAGTGTTACATGACAACTTGATGTGGTCAAAGAAGTGGCTCAATATGATTTACACAAATAGCCATGTTGCAATTACAAGAACAATGAAAGTAACTAAGTTAAATTAAGCTAAGTCTCTATAATAAATAATAACCTATTCTTATCTTGATCTCTGAGATAACTATTAGATAATAATAAGATATTAAGAACACCACAACATCTGCTCAACCTTTTCTGTATCTTAAAAGTACTCCTGAACCGACTTGTTTAAAGATAAATTCTCTGTGTACAGTAATAGTATATTGATGATCACCGTAGCCTAGTTGGTAGTGCTCCTGCCTACGAAGCTGGTGGTCCTGGGTTCGAATCACGGTAAGTGCAAATATTTGTGTGATGAGCACGAATATTTGTTTCTGAGTCATGGATGTTTTCTATGTATTTAAGTATTTATCTATCTATATAAGTATGTATATCGTCGCCTGGTACCCATAGTACAAGCTTTGCTTAGTTTGGGGCTAGGATGATCTGTTTGACATTGTCCCTAGATATTATTATTATTATAATAGTGTAGTTCAATCTAACTTACCATTAAGTAACATGTTAATTAAACATTATAATGGTTTTTGAAGGATGGTTAATGGCCTGAAGTTTTCAAGTTTTATGTACCAGATAGGCATCCTGGGGTCTATTCTCAATTGAATGCCCATCTTCACCTTGAAATACTCTATGATGTAGTGAAATAAGTGTATGGTGTATGTATGACTCTAGATATATTCACATATATTACCTCAACTTCATAGTCTGAAATTGTCAAAGTCTGTATGAATACCTGTAAAACCTCTAACAAATACCACTTGGTAATTTATAAGATATGCCATCCTTGTCGATATACTCGCGATTTTCGCTGTCTATGAATCCAACACCACCTTGGGACAGTTGGTTGTTCCCCCAGATACAGGTTTTCGCATTTTAATTTAGGATTATCATGTCTTGCGACCTGCCCCCTTCTTCCAACTTCAGTCAATCCTATGAGATCCAAATGTAATGTTGATTGACAGATTGGTAATGGCAGTATAATGTTCACAGTACTTGGAGAATAATTGGGACTTGTTCTCTGGTATATATTCCCCTGAGCTGACTTCTAAGTCACTGATTAATGTGACTGAACTTTTTTTATGAAAACTCCAAATCTTTTGATAATTATCATACACAGTGTTTGCTTGCTTACTTCTAATTAATATATAATATATAATATATATAGGGACAATATCACACAGATCATCCTTGCCCCAAACTAAGCAAAGCTTGTACTATGGGTACCAGGCGACGATATACATACTTATATAGATAGATAAATACTTAAATACATAGAAAACATCCATGACTCAGAAACAAATATTCGTGCTCATCACACAGATATTTGCACTTACCGGGATTCGAACCCAGGCCCACCAGCTTCGTAGGCAGGAGCACTACCAACTAGGCTACGGTGACCGTTTCATATTATATTTAAACAATGACAATGTTATTGGATATATGAGAATCTAGGTAGTTGATGACACAATAAACTAATAACTTATTGTCCATGCAGATCAAACGCGCCTCAGTGTATGGGTCCTGGATGGTGATCCAGGACACACGAACCTACTCAAGTTCGCCCTCAACGAGGAGACATTCCCGCACACACTGGTCATCCTTACGGTTGCCATGACAACACCCTGGGGTGTACTAGACCAGTTGCAGAGTTGGGCCTCCGTGCTCGGCGACCAAATAGACAAATTAGATCTCACACCTGGTAAGTGCTTTATATTCTTATATATTTTATGCAACTGTGTTCTAAATACTTATAAATTAATGCTGCTATATTTCACAAAATATAGGCATTATGCATAAAAACTTGACTAATTACACGTCTGACCCATAGAGGTAAAGTTGGATTGGATTGTTATACCTAATATATATGGTGTGTCTCTATGAAACTTTTGACAATAACTAATTTCATTACTCCTTTAGATGCAGTCTAATAATTTTTGCTTAATGATTAGATCTATTGGCTCACCTGGCCACCTACCACCCTGACTAGTAGGTGTCCAGTAAATGCCAAGAAAATCGTCCGAGTTAATGACAGAAATCTTGTAGCCATTACCTGAAGTGTTTGTTTAAGTTAAGGCGCTCATAGCTAGATGCTCTCACCGGTCCGTAAGCGATCGGCGAGGCTTAGCAACGAGGCTCGCGGTGAGTCCATAGATGGGTGACCGCCAAAGTGGTTTAATTTCTGAGCGTCTCCGTGCTTCGGAGGGCACGTTAAGCTGTCGGTCCCGGTTGTAGCCAGTATGATGATGATGTCCTCCCGACCGAATTTCGACCACGGCGGCCAATCTTAATGGAGACTAGCCAATTGCGTAGGACACAGGGGCACTTTCTATCCATCACTCTCATGATCCGATGGGACGCCTAGCGACACGACCGGAAAGAGTTCAGGTACAGGACCGACGGCTTTACGTGCTCTCCGAGGCACGGGGGTGTAATACCGACAACTTCCAGACTTCGGGCTGATACTGAGAATAGATACTCTTTTTACGGAAAAATCCCAAAATCACTTTTTGGCCCGACCCGGGATTTGAACCCAGGACCTCATTATCTGCGGTTGAACATGCTACCGCTAGACCAACGAGGCAGTCAAGTAGCCAGTATGTAAGTACTAAGTCCCGCCATAGACCCTCTCGAAGTGGAAATTTCACCCTTGTAACCTGGATAAATGGTCGTCTAACACTGTGCGTTTCACAAGAAACTTTTTACAGCATACCACCATTCTGTTGAATTAGTTAATTACGGAGGTAGTTCTGATCCGGTATGACATGGCGACCTTCAAGAAGCGACCCTACTCCTTTCTCAAAGTCCG
Organism: Pseudoips prasinana; assembly: GCA_951640165.1. NCBI lineage: Eukaryota > Metazoa > Arthropoda > Insecta > Lepidoptera > Nolidae > Pseudoips > Pseudoips prasinana. The sequence continues at coordinate 35,719,949 of OX621237.1, read as the reverse complement.
GCAGTGCACTTGCGGACCCGTTGGTGTTACGAGTTTCCATGGACGGTGGGGATCACTTACCATCATGTGAAGCGCTTGCTAGTTCGTCTTGCATTATGTAAAAAAAATATACCACAGACACAAAGTGAAAATATTGTAACAGAATGCAGTTTAAAATTATCGCATTCTAGCCTACAGCATTTAGTACCACTGTAATATACTGGTTGTGTCCTGCGGTTTCACTCGTGTTAAACTTAAGAGCCTATGTGTAATTCAGATATATAAACTGTATTATTAGTTCATCTAACGGATGTCTGTAAGAAATCGCTCTTATGCGATAGGACCGCCAATTGTACATAATTTTAAACTATGTCTATATACCTACATTATTATTCTGTGATGTGCAACACTGGTACACCATAAAGTGTACCAGTGTAGTGTAATAATCCTATCTATATTACTAAAAGTTTAATCTAAATCAGTTTGGTAGTTTTTGCGTGAAAGAGTAAACACATCCATACTAACAAGCTTGCGCATTTAATAATAATGAAATAATAAAATTTATTCAGCACTTGGGTATTAACATACACTTGTACTTGTCAAGTTCAAAATGCAGTACACAAACATAGTCGAACACAGTATAAAAATTACAAAAATATAATTAGTCTAAAAAAATTAATCTATTATTTTGAAATTTAGTTGTACAATATTAAAATTAAAGAATTGAAGGCAATGAGCATTTGGCTAGCGCAGAAGGCTCTTAACCAGTAGCTTATATTAAACGATTAATACTCGAGGCCACCCTTTTAGGGTTCGGGCCACAGCTCAGGGGGCCGCTGAAGCAAAAGGACAGAATTCTAAGAGAGGGTGTGATCAGTTGCACGGGATCACCAATGACGTGTTAAGGGGCCAAAGCGATCCTCGCCGGTGAGGACCCTACCCTAGCTAACCTGCGGCTTTCTCTAGCTACCTAGGTGGACGACCCGGAGAAGAAAGCCACAAAGAAACTCCGGGCTTGCTTTTTTCGTCTTCTTTTGTAATATTAGTAGGATAGGACGAAGATCGTCTATGATCTTCGTGTGAATATCATCAATCTATTGATTGTCGTCCTGCTATAACCTTACAGGTTTATTAAACAGGTAATTTCGTTGAAGGATCCAAAACAGGTAGGTTAGGCTAGCTTGAGACCTACCTCGGCCTCACAGTTTATTCTTGCTTTTGTACCCCACTATGGATTTAAAGTAGCAAGTATGTAGTGTGAGAATGAATACCTTCATCCATTCACCATGGATATTTATATATATATATATATGTCCGCCAATAGAATCTTAACGGCAATCAAAGAATATAAACTTGCAACAAAAAGCTTACAATCACTTTCTCCACTATCCCTAACAGTATTAAATAACAGAGTAATAAGTAATAACAGTCATTGAGTGCAGTTACGAGAGTAAAGTCTATAAACTGTGCCTTCATTATCTCCTTCCATGAGTCATGCTGCATCCTTATTAAACATTCAAGGTATGAGCACTTGTTCTGAAAATTACTATTTTATCTGACGGACCTTTAGGGCTATAGTTATTCCTATGATAGGAATTGATTGACGACATTTTTGGTCCATTTACGTTATCTGAACATAATATTGAACCTCTGATAGAATTTTGACAATGGTAGTCAGTATCAGCAGACGCTAGCCATCTCCGTGAGGCATATTTTAGTGCACAAGTACCTACATACCAACTTGCAAATTCCTGCTTACAGATTGGTTAGTTTTTCACATATTTGAAGCTGGGACATTATTTTCTGGGTTTGTATACATTACTGCTAGGTGAACGTGGTTGTCTATAAAACTCTCTAAATATGCACTGCATAATGGTTGCAGATTTACCCAATTTACATGTGTCACGTCACTATCAATGTAAAGTGTCAAACAACAGAATTAAAACCCAACAAATGTATCACGCTCGCTAATATAGTGTAAATTAAATTACGATTCACACTTGACATTGTCATAATCATGGGCTAATTACGCCAGTTACAACATATCAGATCAATTATATGCGTTATTGTTTGACGTAACCTGTCGTGTAAGGTAGGTAGATAGAAAACTTGGCGAAACTTGCCGTGTTCTATCTGGCTAATCCTTCCCATGTACTCGCCACTGCAACTCCTGTGATCCTCAGCTTGAAGTGTCGAATGACGACAGCTTAGTATGAGCGCAGTGCGCAGTGCGCGCGTCAGTTGACTTCAAATAGACCGAGCGATCACACGTTGCTCAGCTGCAGTTTCGTCTGTCGACAGCAAAGTGCTGCCCGTCTCTACCTGGTCTTAATCAGAAGTTTTAAAAGTATATTTATTTTATAAATCGACACCGTAGAGTGAAAACCTCGTATCAAATTTCAACGAAATTAGCATCTTCGCATGTTTTCTTTAAGAAAACCTCGAAACGCATATTTCAAATCGACTGCACTGAGCTTCTGACACTCTTAAAGCCATCTTCGATCATATGTGAGAACCTCGTTGTTCGTGATCGCATTCAGTCTGCTGTACCTATCTCGGAAGGGCTCCTGAAAAGTTAGTTCTTGAATTACACTTCTGAGGTTTTCACTCTTCGGCGTCGAAATAATCAAATAGTCAATATAATGAATTCGCAATTATGCTATATCGTATGGGCAGTGGTTACCCTAGTATCAGAGTTGTTCAAGACGCCCAATAGGCATCTGATAAGGCTTATCAACTGTTGTCCAACGACTACCACCGGGACCGACAGGTTGATCCTCTAAAGCACGGAGACGCTCAGAAATTAAAACATTTTGGCCGTCACACATTTAGACTGGCCGCGTACCTGGATGCCGTACCTCACCGAACTATTACATACCGTTGAAAGCGACTGGCTGTGAGCCATTGAAGATCAAGTATTACATTTGAACGTTTGAATAGTTTTGTAAAGGATGTCAACATGCGCGTTTCAACATGTTTTGGAACAAAATCGTAACTCTTAACGATCCCGCTCGCAATATCGCTTTTTGCTCGCGACTTTTTCTAGACCGCTATTATAACATACTAGCTGTGCCTCGCGGTTTTACCCGCCTTACATTTTATAAATTATCACAGCTCCCACAGCTCCACCCCGTATGTGATAGCGTGATAATATGTAGCCTATATGTTGACCCGACCTCTTAGTAACATCCATGCAAAATTTTAAGTAAATCCATGCAGTACTTTTTAAGTTTAGCCCGGACAGACAGACAAACAGATAAACAGACAAAAATTCTAAAAACTATATTTTTGGCTTCGATATCCATTGTAGATCACGCCCCAAGTATCCTTTTTAAAAAATATTCCATGTACAGTTTTGACTTTCCTACGATTTTATTATATGTATAGATAACCTGCGATACGTAGAACATTGCCATTTGAAATCAGCTTAGACAGCTGGTGAATTTAAAAAATAAAAAATGTTTTAAAAGTAACGAGAAACCCAACCGATTGAATGTTATAATTTTGAAAGCTACGTCTGAGCGTCAGTTTGTCTGCGACAGCATAGCGCAGGTGAATACACTTGTCGTAGCCAAAAGGTTGGACAGAGCCTCTAGCACGAGTTCCTGCAGTTTACTTACTCGATCACACGTACAGTTTCCTCCCATACATTGAGCACCAGCGCCACTCGCGGAAACTATTAAGAACTAAAACTCTGGTGCTCAATGTATGGGACGAAACTGTACGTGTGATCGAATAAGTAAACTGCAGGAACTCGTGCTAGAGTCACTGATTTCAAAGTTTTTTTTATTATTCTGAAACCTAGTCTAACCGAGTTCATTCAGCCGTCAGAAGGTACAGCTCGTAAGTTGTAGTGGAGGGGTTTTTGGCGGTTATCGTATTTGTCAGTATCAGTTAGGTAGATTAACCATTGGATCTTTTTAACCGACTTCAAAAGGAGGAGGTTCTCAAGTTCACCGGTTTTTTTTTTTTTTATGTATGTACACCGATTACTCGGAGATTTATGATCCGATTTACGTCATTCTTTTTTATCAAGAATGGATAGAATCCTTTAAAACTTATGTCTCAAGACACTGTGGCTAGGGGGCCCCACGATATCCCCAATGATGCAGGTGACTATGCGCATACTAATCACTAATCGAAGGTTTAACATACGTGACTCCGCCAAAGTGTTTACTATCTCATTGATAAGGTTCGTTTTACCGGAAATCATGGGGCTTGAGGACGAAAAACTTTGTTAACCAACTTTTTCGTCCACTTAGAAACTCTGAAAAGGTCGAAATTGAGCGTCTTCCCAGTTATCTTTCATTCTCGTCTAGTAAAATAAAACCTACCAACTAAGTAACCGCTGAATGCGGACTGGCAAGTGTAGATATCTTTGGCGGAGGCCTCAGTCTAGCAGTAGTCGTCTTGATATGATGATGAAGGCCGCGGCAGAGGCCCATCCATCGCCCGCAATAGGCAAATTAATCCCTGTGTCGCGGGGTACTTTACAAACATATAAGTGACGGACAAAAAGTACATCCAGACTCAGAACAATTAATTATGGGTCACACAAATAGTTGCTCTGCGCGGGCATCGAACCCGAGACACGGAAGTGGCAAGGTGACGGACTAATCTTGTACATGAGGCGCCCCTGACGCGTGCTCTCCGTACTCTTAACCTTATTGCAGCTGAGATTGACCTATTTGTGTGTTCTCTGAGTGAATTCACGAGAAGTGCATTATGCATAATTAGTTATAAGTAAAATTTGTTTAGTCAAGCACTCTATCGCATTGGACTTATACCTGTAATGATAGATGTAAGAGGAAATAAATAAAAAAAAATAAAATTATCAGGCTCATATCGTTGACTGCTGGGCGTTTCCCCAAACGTTTCAATGACGTTACGATTTATAGGGGTTTGCCTTAATAACCGCACTTGGCATGTGAGTTGGCGACCGCTGTTAGGTGGTAGCTAGTATACAGGTGGCGCTGCTGCTCCGCTACCTGGTGGATGGTATAGGATGGCTCTCTTATTCTTCCGGGGTCGGAAATCACACGGCTAAGTGACTGTTGTTTGACGGGCCTGTTGCCATGTTTAGCAAATGCTTGCTTTTCCCACCCAGGACAAATATTTGTGTGCATGAACATGTCTGTTTGTCCTGAGTTTGAAGAAGAAGAAGAAGAAAATACATTTATTCAGTGAACAAGCTCAGATAATAATCATAAAATATATAAATAGGTACACATACAGAAGTCCTTAATGGTTATCTGTGCGAGTCCGAATTGGTCCCATCTCATCACTAGCTGCAACATTAACTGCTGCAGCGCTGGTTTTATGATGGAACCATCTAAAATTGCTCATAGACAATTGATGTGTCAGTACATCTCGCAGTTACATCTGCAAAGTACCTGGACACTAATATAAAAGTTTGGGTGTAATTATCTATATAAGTATGTATTTACATAAGAAAAGTAGTATATCAGTTTCCATAGTACAAGCTCTGCTTAGTTTGGGATCAGATGACCGTGTGTAAATAATGTCCCAGGATGTTATTATATCTATAAATTATATAGATGATTGTTCTTAAGTCAGTAACCCTATCTCACAAGCAACAACTATGAAAATGAGATCTTTACTAGCTGATATCAAAATCGTGCCACTTATAATGGATTTTAGTGGTATCCCCACAATGTCTATTTCTCGATCATGACTCATGGTTCTTCGTTATTATAGTTATCGCACGGTGAATAATAAATATGTTTGTATCGAGAGACAAGCTTGTAAATTATTAATAATAATGGCTACTAGTTACTTGCCGTAGCTTTACTTGTCATATTTTGTTTGTTGTTTTTGGCTACGGCGGGTAATCTCAATGGAAACTAGCCATCTCATATATATTATAGTGCACAAGTATGTGTGCAAACACAGGGGCTCTTTCTATTCCATCACTCTCATGATCCGATGGGATGACTAGCAAAGCGACCGGAAAGAGGTCAGGTTTTCACTTCAAAAAATATCTGAAACTTGGATTGTATTTTTGTGTGAGACAAAGATCCGTCTCAAGCTGAGGCTGGTTAAGTGCTGGCTGAGAGAGATTCCTATTAGACCAGTTTTCAGATAAATGTACCACACTAATGCCACAGACACATTTACACGTAAATCGGCTTGAAACTTATGATATCATTATTTTGTGTCGGGGGTTTAAATTTATGTACCGCTGCAAACATATGTTTCATATTAATGACGTTAACACAGACAGACATTTGTATTTACATTTATATCACGGTGTTATATTGATACAGGTTTCGTTGAGATTTGTTGCCACTCCTAAGAACTGGTCCTTATATTGTGTTATGTCATTAGACTAGATTAGACTTACTATTGATAGCTTCCATTCAAAATATTTGTTATCATTAACGTGTATTCATTAAAAATAATCTATATAAATAAAAATGAATCACCGAAATGTGGTGTTCATATTTAGATGCTCTCACTGACCCGTAAGTGATTGGCGAGGTTAAGCCACCAGGCTCGCGGTCAGACCATAGATGGGTGACCGCCAAAATTGCTTAACTTTGAGCGTCTCCGTGCCTTGGAGGGCACTTTAAGCTAAGGTCCCGGTTGTAGTCATTAGGCAACAGTCGTAAAGCCATGTCAGAGGCCTACTGGGCGGCTTGAACAACTCTGACACGAACCTGCCCATAACTGCCCATACGATAAGTAAGTACCGAAATGTTTGTACGGTCATAACTTCCAAACGATCGCACCAAATTGGATAAATCTTTTCTTTTATGTGTTTGTTATTATCGGGAGAAGGTTAAGGTCTTACCTCGAAATTTACAAAAGACCGCACAAAGTTCGATGAATCTTTCTATTATCTGTTCGTTATTGTCAGGAGAAGGTTTGTAAGATAAAAAAGAAACGAAAGACAGAAGACTGAGAACGTTGTTTTAGTTCTATGTCTGGGTGTAATTTATCTATGTAAGTATGTTTATCAGTTATCTGGTTGCCATAGTACATGCCCTGCCTAGTTTAGGATACGATGGCAGTATGTTAGTTGTCTCAAGATATTTATTTATTACTTGTGTTTTTCTACGTCGTTGGGTCCATTGTGTATAAATAAAAAATAAAATAATAAAAAATAAAAAAGGTTTTTATTCACATAGACTTTAAAAAAGCGCTTGTAAATGTGTATGACCGCTTAGTTGAAATTCGGCCATAATTACTTTTATAATATTAGTCTGTTTGTTATGTTTGTGTCTGTCTATACAGGAAATACCTTAGTGCTGGGTTTGTCTTTTACTTTAGGAATGTTGACAAAATGCGACTATAATAGACCCGAGCCACGAATTAAACAAAGTTTGGACAGGTGTGCATTTCTACTTTACTTTATCGTATGAACAGTACAGGTACTATTTTGGAGTTTAAACCCTTTATATACAGAGCTACAGCATGGTCATATCAGCCGAAAGTCGTCCACTGCTGGCCACTATCTTGATCCCACAGTCAAATGGTATATACTGTTTTGTGGGACAAAGTTCTAGTTCTTAACATTACCTTGCACCTTATAAATAAATAAAACAAAAAAAAAAAAAAATGGGGCTCCCCCAAGGATCTCCACAATGCCGGTCTTGCGCTACCCGCATCCAACGGATTCCATCGACCCTCACAATATCATCTGTCCATCATGTGGGGCTTGCCCACGTTGCGATAACACGGCATGTATATACGGTATGTATGGATTTTGAGCACGCCTTGCCTAGCTGTGGTAACGCCTATGCCTTGCCGTTACCACAGCTAACACAAATTTGGGAATAGCTGGCTTGCCAAGGACTGGTGGCCGCGATTTTCTTGTGTCTGTAATTTTGTGGCGCTTTGTCACGATTGACAGACAGTTTTGCGATCGCAGAACGATGGTCATAGTACTCAACGAAACGTCTTACACATAGTCTAGTAAACTCTCACATTCTCGGGCAAACTTTAACGCTCCTCACGGCAGGAGATGGAGATCCACACAGCTGACTACTGTATTGTAGGAAACTGTTGTACAGAGTACGCAGGTGAACCTATTGTTATTATATAGTTTTATATAAAACACACATTACAGTCAATACTGTTTTATTCACTACGACTGATTGACAACCAACAAGTCGAAAAACGCCTAATTTGGCAGATTACTATTTAAATATGGGATGCTGGCAGTGCAGTGATATGGAACCTCCAACAAGTATCAATGCTTAAGTATGTCATCATAACTATCTAGAATATTCGGCGCCATTGAAATGCATTGTTTATGTCGTACATAGAGGTTACTGTACATTGTTAGTTATGATTATATTATAATAACAGTTGATAGATTAATGGTCCATGCGACTATTAACAACGGTATTAAGTCTATTAAAACAATAATAAAAATGTAGGAATTTTTGAATGGTATGAGATAACATTAGCAGCCTAAAACATTGTTTGAATTGGACAACAGTGGCGAGGGATAAAATATTTCGTATATAAGTGAAACTGATGCAAAGCGTTGCAAGTAAGGTTACTTCTTGCAAGTAATCTTACAATCCATATTAATAAAAAGCGGCCAAGTGCGAGTCGGACTCGCCTATGAAGGGTAGCAAGTAACAATATAAAAGTAATAATACAAAAGTTCTTGTAGTAACCGATTAAATGAAAGGGAAATTTCGGTTTATGATTTATGACGTATTAAAAAAACTAGATCTCGTTAAAACCAATTTTCGGTGGGAGTTTGTCCAAGTTTGAACAGTATAGTTCTTATTGTTTCGGAAAAAAGTGGGCGTGACATACGGACGGACAGACAGGCAGACATGACGAATCTAAAAGGGTTCCGTTTTTTTACGGAACCCTAAAAATGAATCACGGAAATGTTTGTACGCTCATAACTTCCAAAGGACTGCACCAAATTGGATAAATCTTTCTTTGGTGTGTTTGTTATTTTCAGGAGATGAACATTTAAAATATTGTTTTCTCCGGAAGGAAAACCTAAAAATATTGTACAGACGCCAGCACATCGAGTTACCCCAATCTGTCAAATTTCCTTTATAGATTTTCAACTTTATCACATAAGCATAAGGTTCACTTTCAATTGGGGAAGTATGACAGATTGAGGTAACTTGATGTGCTGGCGTCTGTACATTAAATCATATGGCGGTACGAAGTTCTCCGGGACAACTAACACATTACCATGTGATCCAAAACTAGGCAGAGCATCCATGTTTATCAGTTGTCTGGTACTATGGCAACCAGACAACTGATAAACATCACACAAAGTTTGGCCCGGAGTGGAAATGGAACCCACGACCCTAGCTTAGCAGACAGGATCACTAATTACTACACCAACACTTACATTATATTGTAATATGAAAGCTTGTTTTAATCGATATTTTTCTTATTATTCATTCATTCACTAAACTGGCCAAGACACACATAGTCATCAGGACAGACCATTATTGTTTGACCTTCTTGAAGTGACTACACTCTAAATTATAGAGCCATCATAAATATTGTATTTAAGGGAAATCGAAATGTTGTTAGGAACTTGACAATAACCTGATACGAGCTAGCTAAATATCATTGCTAATATAAATTAAATTTTATAAATGTTTTCATACAATGTGTACCTAAATATCTATGTCACTAGAAATAATAATGTATACAACTATATTACTACAAACATGTTCTGACTATTTACAAGCGCTTTTTTCAAGTCTACGTGAATAAAAACCTTTTTTATTTATTTTAGAACCTATTTATTACGGGGTTTAGCTCTTAGTGGGCGTTGTGTTGTTGAACATCACATTGCATCAGATGCACATATTGCGCTACGAATCGATATGTATGACGTCATATTGTTAATACCTATCATATTCTCTGGATTCATCTAGAAAACAGCTGTAACTTTTGGACAGCTGTATGGATTTCAATGGACGATACTCAGATTTCGATTAACCACTTACCAGATAAATGCACAGACGGCAGCACATCCAGCTACCCCAATCTGTCAAATTATTTTTATAGATTTTCAACTATGTGATAAAGTTGAAAATCTATAAAAATCGAAATTTTGTTAGGAACCTATTCATTACGGGGTTTAGCTCTTAGTGGGCGTTGTGTTATTGAACATCACATTGCATTAGATGCACATATTGCGCTACGAATTGATATGTATGACGTCATACTCTTATTAGCTGTCATATTCTCTGAATTCCTCTAGAAAAACAGCTGTAACATTCGGGTAGCTCTATGGATTTCAATGGACGATACTCAGATTTCGATTAACCAGGTACCAGATAAATGCACAGACGGCAGCACATCCAGCTACCCCAATCTGTCAAATATTTTTTATAGATTTTCAACTTTACACATGAGTAGGTATAAGTTTTGTTTTAAACCTAATACGAGAAAATCTAAGCTCATCGTGGGCGTTCAAATATAAAACATTACATTGAATGCAAGGACATTTATGTCTGTGACATCATACTCATTAATAGAAAATCAAGTTTTCCAAAGGTTTATTATTTCACAAGATTGTATAAGTTGCGTTGCGTTAATAAGATAAATTTTACTCCTGCATAATAGAGCTTCGGACCAAATTTCGGATTCAGTGGCCAGTCTCCACAGAGACTAGCTGTAGGACATATTATTGAATCGTGTGTATTCCTTCAAAAGTCTCTCTATTCTCTCCCTCTCATAACCCGATAGGACGGCATCCATCGCCACCGGGGGAGATTAGGCGCACGAAAGACAGTCTTACGTAGTCTAGGAGGCACAGGGGTGTTATACTGTCTCCTTCCGGACTCCAGGTTTAGTATTATTCTTATCGGAATAACTCTTTTTCGCCCAACTCAGGATTTGAATCCAGGACCTCATGGAACCCACGCTTAATCACGCTATCGCTAATTGTCCAGTGAAGCAGTGAAAGCGTCCTAGGCTTACTGTAAAGTCATGATAAATAAATCGCTACTGCTAGACCAATTAGCCATTAATCTACTGTCTGAATGCAGTAGACTGTCTCCAGCCATTCTATAGTTATTTTATCGACCCATTACGGAGAGAAATAAACCTCTTCGTGGGCGTTGCACTGTATAACACATTACGTCAGATTCGAGGACATTTATGTGACATCATTATTTCACAAGTTTTAAATGTACTTAGTGCATTAATGCAGTAGACTGATTCCAAATATCTGTTATGATCCTATCATAGGGTACAGATGTTTTGCTACAAAACATCGCATTGCATTTCATGTAGATTCAAGGAAATGTATATATTTATGTTCTATCTTATGTGTCACATCCAACTGTTTCAACCAATCATATCCAGCGACCTTCTTGTATCTTGTAGGAAGCCTATACAAACATTTAATTTATAGACACAAAGTACACCCAGACTCCCGATAATTTGTTATGGGTCGCACAAATATTTGTCCTGTGCGGAAATCGAACCCGGGACACGAATTAGTAAAGCGACTGTCTTAAGCGCTGATTACGTGCAGATAAAGAATGTTCTAAATAAAAGTTAGTCTTTATTCTTTCTTTTTCTATCTATTTATATATTTTTATCATACATTTTTGTATAAAATGATGATTTATGCCAGAGTGAAGTAGTCTTGGAGTCACTTGGGTTAAATTGCCATTTGGATGTGTTTATGTATGATGGTCTTACGGTACCTTTCAGATCGTTAGCCGATAAGCCATGAATTTCGGTATGAGCATGAGCTGAGAGCTTTTGGAGAAAGTAAATTTTATTAAATGGCAGAACGTAGCGATGTCTTTGCGCCAGCTAGACAGTTACTTTCGATTTCTTTGTCTGATTGTTGGGAGATTATCACCAATATTCGAACTGCTTTAGAGTAAGCAGCACGCCGTGGCGTTTTGAAGAGACCAGCCCGACTGAAAAATTACTACCGCTAATAAAAACATATAAGTCATAATAACTTAATCTTGTGCTCCTGTGTGTTTGTAAGCTTTCTTAATTCTTAAGCTAACAGCGGGGGTGGGTGATATTATATGAAAGGGCTTTTTGTGACAGCTACAAATATAAAATGATAGTTTTAAAATGTTAAGTTCCTCCCATACGACAACGCGAATAAAATTAATTTATTGAGACCCAAAATTCAGCGCGCCACTATCTCACTCGGGCATGTAGTAGTATAATAAAAGATATAAAATAATTTTATACATTTTCCAAAAATACTCTTTGGTCATCCGGCGAGTTTGATATTGGAAAATATTCCGAACTCACCAATTTTTACTATAATATGATGTATACTGACCAAAGTAAATGACTGCCTCGTTGGTCTAGCGGTAGCGTGTTCAGATAACGAGGTACTGGGTTCAAATCCCTGGTCGGGCCAAAAGTGATTTTGGGACTTTTCTGTAAAAAGAAAAATTTCTCAGCATCAGCCCGAAGTTTGGGAGTTGGCGGTATTATACCCCCGTGCCTCGGAGAGCACGTAAAGCCGTCGGTCCTGTGCCTGACCTTTTTCCGGTCGTGTCGCTAGGCGTCCCATGGGATCATGAGAGTGATGGAATAGAAAGTGCTCCTGTGTTTGCGCACACACTTCAGCACTATAATATGTCCCGCGCAGATGGCTAATCTCTGTTGAGACTAGCCGCCGTGGTCGTAATTCGGCTAGGACATTATTATTATAAAGTAAATGGGAGCACGATATATGATCACTGTCAAAAAATGCAATATGGGATCTGTTTCAAAATATCATAAGATGACCGAAATACATTTATCGAAAGTGAATATAATCATTGGATATCCAACAAAATATTATATTGTTTTCATGGAGTCTCAATGGAGACTAATTAACAGCAGGACATATGTATATAATAGGTAGTGCCCAAGTGTGTGCGCAAACACAGGGTTACCGTTTACTCCATCACTCTAGTTATCCGATGGGACATAGTAGCGACTCGACTGGAAAGAGGCGTACTCTCCGAGGCACGGGGTGTAAATACAACCCAACGTTGTTCTTTAGAGAAAAATTCCTTTCGATTTAAACCCAGGATCTCATTATCTGTGAATTAACACGCTACCGCTGCGCTAGAGCAACGACGGACGCAATAATAATATAAATAGGCAAGCGAGATAGCTGCGTTCTGAATGTTTGGCCTTTGATAGAGGATCTTAGCTAAAGTTAGAAGTTATATGTCCACTGCTGAACAAAGGCCTCTCCAAAAGATTTCCACAATGTATTTGTGTCCATCATTTAGTGAGATATTCCATAATTGCCACGCTTGGCAGACGGGTTAGCAATCGCAGCATGATGGTCATAGTACACATAGAGACGCTGCTGCCCGTTCTCTGGTAAATATTCCCTGGGGACGATTTCTACGCCCCCCACGGGATGAGATGGGGTGGAGATATTCTATGCCGTCAGCCACACTGCCAAGTTAGACCGAATTAAGACATGCATGCTGTGTTTACTTCAAGAAGGTTCTACACGAACACTTTCTTCGATACCTTACATTGCCTTTTTTATTTTATACTAGCTGTGCCCGCGACTTCGTCCGCGTGTTAATTAGTTTATTTCGTTTTTCTTGTAAAATAAAAGACTTTTTCTAAAATAAAAGTAGCCTAAGTTACTCCTTATCACATCAGCTACCTGCCAATAAAAGTCCCGTCAAAATCGGTCCAGCCATTTCAGAGATTAGCCGGAACAAACAGACAGACAGACAGACAAAAATTTTAAAAAATGTCATTTTGGTGTATGTACCGTATATATATTCATATTAATGTAGTGTGGTGTGACTTTGAGAGACAGAATTCGAAATACTGATGTAAGAGAGCGTTGTGGTGTGAAAGAGGATGTAGTCACAAAGATTGAAAAAGGCATGCTGAGATGGTTTGGCCATTTAGAAAGGATGAATGAAAGAAGATTGACAAAAGAAGTATACCTGGCCTGTGTGAATGGGACAACCGGAAGGGGAAGACCACGTCGAACATTCTCTGACCAAATTGGAGATGTTCTCAAGAAAGGGCAGGTCAGAAGTACCCTAAACCGGCGAGCATGTATGAAGAATATAATGTCAGTAATCGAGGCAAAAGAAGTATGCAAAGATCGTGACAAATGGAAATCCGTTGTCTCTGCCTACCCCTCTGGGAAACAGGCGTGAGTCTATGTATGTAATGTAGTAAAAACCGGTTATTTCCATATTACAAACAGACACTCCAATTTTATTTATTTGTATAGATGTATAGATTGAGTAGGCCAGTTTATTATATCCAATCTATACATCTATACAAATAAATAAAATTGGAGTGTCTTGAATGGCTGGTCCGATTTTGACGGGACTTTTATTGGCAGGTAGCTGATGTAATAAGGAGTAACTTAGGCTACTTTTATTTTACAAGAAAAACGAAATAAACTAATTAACACGCGTACAAAGTCGCGGGCACTGCTAGTAAAATATATATATATATATCCGCCAAAGGCAGGTATGCAGCTGTCGCTTAGATGCGCGAGTCGACTTCCACTAGGTCGACTGGTTATCACATTCCTGCGCAAGCGCAAGCTCATCGATATATGGTACGGCTAGGCTCCAATGTCTGCTATAACGCACTTCATGATTAATTAATATTTGATATTGTCATGTTTCTGTTTAACATGGCGGTGTTCGTTTCCGATAGTGTTGCATCAAAAGCAGGTCAAGGAGATTAGTGGATAATCTATCCAATAATGTGTAGTCATGTGGAGTAGGTTAATGTGCAACGATTAAATAAAGAGATACATAATTTCTTTATAATGTAAGAGCTATCTCTCCTCGGCGGATCTTAGGATAGGTTGTCTGGAAGAATCTGCCGCCAGTTGCAAAATATTGTTCTATGCATATTGTTCTTATATTCCCTATGCAATAAAGGGTACTTCTTAAATTTTCTCTATCTTTGGCATCTGGGGCTCTACCGGATAATGTGGCCATGGAAGCCGATTTAATAATTGATTAAGTCGTTTTTAACCTTTATTTATTTGAACGTCATTCACGAAAACGATGTTCGGCGACTTAGCAGGAAGAGGCGGCCCTGCTTTGACATCTTAATACGACTTCCAAATAGAAAATTATTATGTAGCGTTAATTCCGCTAATTGTCTGATTAATCAATGCAATATGCACCGCCCTCCCGCCCGCAAAAAATATGCACATACAAGAAGGAGCAATATAATAAATACAAATCACATGCGCCGATACGAAACACGTGTTTAACTCCTCCACGGACCATTCTCAAGGGATGCTAACTTGTCGAGTGCTCGAATGCGACTAAATTACTTGGACTCTCTAATTGATGGCAAACGGACTTTCGGACTCAAGGCGGAGGTACTTATAATATATAAGATAAATTCAGACATGAATATGAATTCTATAAATTTACGTGGGTGGGAATCCAACCCCTGAACCATGGGGTATCCGGCCTTTGCTCTGGAGGGAAGTGGAACTATTCATTTTCCAACTCCTCTTTTCTTTCTGATTAAATTCGTTGCGGGATCCAAGACAGTTAAAGCGATTCCCCGGGACATGCCTGAGCCTCACCGCTCAGTGTCATTTTATTGTGTGCCATTGTTGATCCTGGCTTACAGGAGTTGCAGTGGTGGGTAACAGGGAGGGACTAGTCCCGATTAAAATAAAAATAACCGGCCTTATATACGTTAACCGCTACGCACCGTGGTGTTCGAACTCGAATTGATACAAGTCCTTCACTTTTCGACTAACTGTATGAAGATTGATGCCATCTAACCGACACCTGCACGGCAAAAAGGCTGGTATGCTAATCGTAGGTTGAACTATTGAACAGATAGCTTTTTGTTTTAATAAATTTTCCCAGGATATTATGATTGAGGCGCTCATAGCTAGATGCTCTCACCGATCCGTAAGTGCTCTGTGAGGTTAAGCAACTAGGTTCGCGGTTAGTCCATAGATGGGTGATCGCCAAAGTGGTTCAATTTCTTAGCGTCTCCGTCCTTCGGATGGCACGTTAAGCTGTCGATCCCGGTTGTAGCCATTAGACAACAGTCGTTAAACCATGTCAGAGGGTACTGGAAGGCTTGAACAACTCTGACACTAGGGTAACCACTGCCCATACGATAAAGCAAGTAAGGATATTATTATTAGTGTCAATCTAGTCATAGAACAACCGACATCCCATCATACATTGCTATGACATTGAAAATTATATAGCTCATAATTACCGCGCCAAACTTTTATGTCATATTTTCTTGAAAAGCTTAAATAGTTTTTTTTTATCAATATCATATTTATTTGAGTTGGTTTTGTATCGGAATGGAGGTCGTTATTTGTTTTTGTATCACAAACATACCTGCTGATACATAAGACGAATCTAGTATGACGTAATAATCTTGACCTATGACCCTCATAACTTGACTTTGTTGAATTATATCGTATACAAATTTCATCGGCGACGTAATGCCGCGCAACTTGCTCCAGTGCACACTTACACTTCGAAAACCACCCTTTCTGTTTACGTAATAAAGATGCTGACAAGGTCAAGGTATATAAACAAATAAATATCTTGGGACAACTAACATACTGCCATCTGAGCCCAAACTTAGTTGAGCTTGTACTATGGCAACCAGAAATCTCATAAACATACTTAACTATTTATAAATAATATCCTGGGACATTATTCACACACGTCCATCTGATCCCAAAACTAAGCTGAGCTCGTACTATGGAAACCAGATAACTGATACATTACATATTCTTCTTTTCTTTTGTACATATGTACATACTTATATAGGTAACTAGCTGGTGCCCGCGACTTCGTCCGCGACAATTTTGAATGATGACCAATGTAACTACTTACTTCTAGCTTAATCTAAAAAATATAACTTTTAAAAGAAATAAGCAATATAAATTTAAGAAAACCTAACCTATAAATAACCTAGCTAAGAAATAAACTAAAGACTACTTTGCTACTGTTATTTAAAAAAAGACCCGATATCATAAACCCAAAAACATCAAAGAATACATATCAATTGTCCTTAAGTAAAGTCAGTAAGTCCAATAAAGTAATATAATAATCAACGATGCATTAATCACAAAGGTAACTCCCATTAGCTTAGGTTGCGACCACGGCATTGATAGGTCTAATTAATATCACATTTTGTGAACGAAACCATAGCGCGATCTAAATCGATGATTACACCATCTACTAACAAAAATATAAACTTGTAAAGCGGTAAAATTAAGATGTGCGCATATATTTTGGGTGAGATTTAGGGGATTATCTTTTGATTCAGTTTTGGACTACCTTTTACTTCAAGCATTTATTTATTTTAACCGATATGTCAAATGAGTTCTGCGATCTGAAACGATATAAACACCATCTAGTTACAAAATTGTGAACTTGTAGATCAGTAAAATTAAGATGATATTTTTTGGGTGCGATCATCTCGACACGCACAATTTATACTACGCTAACTCGAATTTTGGGTAAATTACTTTTTTATCCCAATTTTATTAAATTGACGTTTTCTTAATATGTTATAAAAAATACGAAAAAAAAAGAAGTTACAAATCTTATAAAACGCTAAATCTTTACTTAGACGACAACAAACACGACATTTTAAGCAATAAGAAACGAATTTCTTAAGTTGGTGTAAATTTTTGGTGTTGACCTATTGAATCAGTTATGGATTACCTTTTAACAACAAATTATTCCCTTAATTGCTTTATTTTTAACTGAAATACCAATTTTCATACAAACATCCCCTATTTGTCACCCTTCGTGGTAGAATTCTCGGAAATCCGGAAACGTATACTTTTAATTTTTAACTGTAATGCTAAATACCAATTTTCATGCGTTTAACTTAAACCTTGTTGGCACTTTTTTCATATAAATTAAATCCCCAATTTTACGCCCTTGGGGGTGAATTTTTAAAAATCCTGAAATAAATATTATAATTTTTAACTGCAAGTCTATATACATGCCTTTAATATCAAAATTAAGGACTTTCATAAAATATTTTATCCCTTATTTTACTCCCTTAGGGGTGGTATTTTCAAAAACCCTTCTTCGGTGGATGCTTACGTCATAAAAGGTAACTACTGTCAAAATTCAAGTCCCTAACTCCAGCCGTTTAGACTGTGTGTTGATATGGCAGTCAGGCAGTATAAAATTATATCCCCAATTTTCCGCCCTTAACAGAAAGGCCAAATACTCATTTTCATGCGTTTAACTTCAAAAATATCGCATTTTTCATACAAACTTACATCCCCTATTTTATGACCTTCGGGGTAGAATTTTTAAAAATCCTGAAATATTTTTTTTTATTTTTAACTAAAAAGCCAAATGCAAATTTTCATGCGTTTAACTTAAAAATGGACACTTTTTTCGTACAAACTTACATCCCCTATTTTTCGCCCTTGGGGGTTGTACTTTCCAAAATCCTGAAACACATTTTTTTTTTAACTGCAAGGCCAAATACCAACTTTCATGCCTCTAACTTCAAAAATGGCAAAGTTTCATACTAACTTGGCACCCCCGTTTTACCCCCTTAGGGGTTGAATTTCAAAAAATCCTTCCTTATTCCTTGTCTACATTATAAAGAAAACATATGTGCAAAATTTCAGCTTTCTAGGGCCAAGGGTTTGGGCTGGGCGTTGATGAGTCAGTCAGTCAGTCAGGACTTCTCTTTTTATTTATATAGATTAATACTACTGATATTTAAGATAAGTTAAGATATTTGTAGGTACAAATATCTGACCAGGGGGGCTACCGGCTAAGTCGCCGAACATCGGGATAGTGATCGGCGTTTAAATAAATAAAGGTTCAAAATTACTTCATCAATCGTTAAATCGGCTTCCATGAGTATATGTGACGTCATAAATGGTCCGGAATTGATTTTCAACGTCGAAGCCGATTTAACGATTGTTTAAGTCATTTTTAACCTTTATTTATTTGAACGCCATTTAAGAAATCGATGTTCTGTAACTTAGCCGGTAGAGCCCCTGGGTGGGAATTGAACCTTCGACCTGTGTGAAAGGCAAGCATTTACCAACTACATGTTATAGATATGAATATTACACCCAGGCACAGAACAAATAATCATGCATATCTCACAAAGATTTGTCATAGGTGGGGTCGATTCCACGATGACGTCTAGCTTAGATGTCAAGCTCAATCACTACTAGACCAACTAGCCAATATGCACCGAGGCGATATGGCGTCATCTGTATGTGTTTATCTGCCCCTTTATTTTGTCGGGACCGTTTAATGGGGAGGGGAGGACCGCCCCTTCCCTCTCTTCATTATAAAGCAGATATTGCGTCCAACTTGTCGTATGACTAACTGTGTGTTGTGAGTCAGACTTAGCTGGCTTAGGTGAAACGCCGTGACTAGAATTTGTCATCAACTTTCTGATCTGAGAATTCTAATAATATGGCAGCGTCCTAAGAATGCAAGTTTAGGTGTTTAGGTGTAAGTAATATTATTGGATGAATAAGGAATGTTCTTCATTCGATACGTATTTTTTCGTGTATATACAGACGCCAGCACATCAAGCTACCCCAATCTGTCAAATTTCCCCAATCGAAAGTGAACCTTATGCTTTTGTGATATTGTTGAAAATCAATAAAAGAAATTTCACAGATTAGGGTAGCTGGATGTGCTGGCGTCTGTACATTGATTACTCCGGTGTTTGTGAATCGATTTACGAGTTTATTTTATTATTGTATAGAAGAAGTTTACGAAGTGGTTTTACGAATAAAATATAGATTTTTTTAAACAAGCTACTATAATATTAATAATTCTACGTGAGCGCCTAATTTTTTTTGTTTATCCTCATGTTTATAGTTTTATTACGTAGGAAAAACTGACGGGGTCATCCAAAAAATAAATAACTACTTAAGTTATATAGCTATAATAAACATACTTAAAAACACGAGGAAGGTTCTTAATTTATCGTTTTTGTGAATGTACACCGATTACTTCGGGATTTGATTACCGATTTACCGGCTTCATTTTAACCAACTTCAAACAGAAGACTGAAGTTTATCAACTCGAAATTTCCACTCTGTTGGAAATTTCGAGTTGGTAAACTGCCACCCTTTGTTTGTACACAGGTTTTTCAGACTTTTGTAAACTGATTTTAATTATTCCTTTTTTAAACTAATAAGTATGGTTCCATATAAATTTTATGAGTTTTACAATAATTTTGTTAGGTTTGGTATAGTATGAGTATGTATGAGTGAGTGAGTATTTCAATATCCTTTTGATATTGAAGGAAACTACCGATTGCAAAATGTTAGGCGCCGTTAAATTATTGCGCTATTCTTACAATTTGCGATGGAAAGACCAAAAAGAGTAATATAAAATCTTTAAAAAAATCGAAACACTGTCTACAAAGTCTAAAATAATTTCTGCTAAACAATAAATTGATAACAATAACATTTGAAGTTGTTGCCAGAAATTACGTTTACTAACTTGCAATATCTTTAAAAGTTATAATTGATTGCATAGCCGAAATTATTTTGGCTCTGTCTGGACACTGGCTAAAGCTTATCGATTTCACTTCTATATTCGTAACAGATGCTTTCATGAATACCGCGTTCAAATTATTTTAGACTTTGATTTTGATTTTTAACCCACCAAATCGGTTAACAAGTAGACGGCCTACCTGATAGTAAGCGGCTGCCGTGGCCCAGAAAGTTAGCGACGATATATGTGCGACTGGTCTGTTAGTCTACCAGAGGTCGTATGTTCGATCGCCACTCAGAACAAATCTTTGTTTATCAGCTGTCTGGTTGCCATATTACGGGCTCTGCCTAGTCTGGGATCTGATGGCAGTCTGTTAGTTGTCCCAAGATATGTATTTATTTATATAGAGGTTTCTCATGTAAACGCCTTTCTACTTCCCCGACCTTTGGTGACCTTACTCACAGCCTAGACTACAACATTAATCTGGAGTATATTCTATTACGGGAATGTGCATACCGAGACGAGCTCGTAGAGTGATAGAGCGCTATATTGCCTCGCTACGTTGATAGTGATTCAAGCCAAAGGTTGCGGGGTCGATCCTCCAACAAGACAAATATTTTATGTTCCTGTATGTGTGAGTCTTCTATGTATTGTGTCTATATATTTACAAAACAAAGTTAAATAAGTATTTCTATATGTTATTTGCATCCATAGTACAAGTTTGTTTCGTTTGGGCTAGATGGCGATGTGAAACATCGCGGATATTAAAAAAATAATAAATATAAACTTAGGTATCTGTTGCTACGCTTGCGCTAACCAGAATACACGTATAGGGCTCGATTAAGCTCGACTATGACTAAGAAAAAAGTTATATCACGTAAAACATAAAACTACACGAAATACAAATCCAACAACAACACTTCGAATTCATTAAAAAATATAAAAATGTTTTATTTGTGGAGACCTATTAATGGCTCTCTGTTATATATAACATACGAGTACAAAGCTAAAATGTCGCTGAAAGCTGTTGGTCTTCCTAAGAAAAATTAAGACTCTTTTAAGAAGAACATAATGATTTATTTTATTGTATATTCTTTTTTATTACATTACTAAGGTTATAAAAAAGTAAGGTTTTTTTTGGCAAGTATTAGTGAATACCTAATGATTTATGATAAATGTCCACCACGACCACGGCTACGGATGTAGATTCTTTCATCAAAGCTTTTAATCGGTTTATTACAGATATGGATCTTTCATCAAAGTTTTTAATCAGTTTTTATGAAATTGTGGGCTTATTTCGGTAATCATTTCACGAATTCTAAGTTTTAAGGTTGTAATCGATTCGATTGGGACTTCGATTAGACTCTGCTTCTGAAAATCTAAGACAGATTTTATAGCAACCTTTACACCATAAAATAAAAATTTGAATCATTGTCATTTAAATGTAATGTTTTATTTTGATTTACAAATATTCTAATAGTAATATAATTACAATGTTCGATCCGTTGATTAGTTGTATTAATACGGACACGTTCTGTGAGCGTGATTCATTATTATGTACATCGACGAGATTAATTTATTTATAATACACGTTACGTACTAGCAATCTGTACTGAATAACTTCGGACAAGTCTCCAATGATCTTTGTTCGATAAAATAAAAAATACTCTATTAGGTAATGAATTGGCATACTTAAAGAGTAGCATAGTGTCGAATATTTTACGGCATAGTTAATCAGGCCATACTTATGGGAACAATATTTATTAAATATCTTTATTATTCTGTCGTGTCTCTCATATAAAATTAATGTGTTTATTTCCAAACACAAAATTAAATAGTTCTTTTTTATATTTTTCCCATGATCAGTATATCTCTTAGAATTCGTTCTTTTTACTTCAGCGGCCCCCTGAGCTGTAGTCCAAACCCCATAAGGGTGCACTCAGGTATTAGTCGCTTAAGTTAAGCAACTGGTTGAGAGCCTTCTGTGCTAGACAACGGCTCGGTGTATAGTACTAGATTTAAAAATAGTAGCTAAGTAACTTGTTATTTATTTAAGGGTTCAACAAAATGTGATAAAACACACTGCACGGACGGATTAGTTCCAATTTTTTTGTTATATTATGTGTTGTATTTGACTATATTCATGTGCTGCATTGGGAGCTTGAAAAGTTCAAATGTATATATCAAAGTGCTGAATTAATTTCATTATTTCAAACAATATGTTTCTGGTTCTTTTATAGTATGACGAGTGTGGTACAAAATGGGAGTATTGTGCATTCAGCAGTTTACTTGCACTTTTTAAACCGTTTATTCGACGGTGGTGGTGCTCGCCTAGGTTACCAAAGCAACATCTGTGCGAAATTTTAAGACTGATACTGATAATTATCATTAATTGCATTGTCAGTGGTGGAATATTGTGGTGTTTCCAACGGCATTTCCGCATAGATAGAAATATATAGAGAGCACCCCCTGATGTCTATTCTTCCACGGTCTTAATCCACTTTAAGCTGTCAGTTCCGGTTGTAACCATTAGGCAACAATCGTTAAGCCCTGTCGGAGGCCTACTGGGCGGCTTGAACAACTCTGACACTAGGGTAACCACTGCCCATACTATAAGTAAGTAATCCAATATGACGGCAAGCCATCACGACCTCTGGACCATCCATGAAATATGAAATCCGGGCTGCTACTGAAATACATTTTTATACCAAGAAGTTGTTACCTACGATAATGAGTACCTACGATGTTCAAGCAATGGCCAGGTGATTAGAATTGATATCGATTAAATAGCCAACGTGCTATCGCCAAGTCGTGCCGCCATAATCTCGTGTAGTCATTGGTCGAGAGTTAACTAATAACAATGGCCCACCCACCAAACAAGAATCGCCCAAACACCAAGAGGTAAAACGATTTTCAAGCTTAGGTACTGGGGCTCTACCGGCTAAGTAGCCGAACATCGTTTTCGTGAATGGCGTTTCTAATACATAAAGGTAAAAAATTACTTAATCAATCGTTAAATCGGCTTCCATGACCACATGTGACGTCGTAAATGGTCCGGATCCGATTGTCAACTTCGATAAATAATAGATTATCAAAGCCAATTTAACGATTAAGTCATTTTTAACCTTTATATGTATTTGAACGCCACGCAATTCACTGGTTAACACATATATAAATATGTGTTAACCAGTGAACTGCCAATATATGACAGACGCTATTGTTGCACTGTCTGGAATATTTGCCGCGAGACGTAGTATTGCTAATTATAACCGATGCAGCAATATTCCGTCATTTAAAGTCTAGCAAATATACTCTATCCATTTTTCATGCCTACATAACTATACTGGTCCACTTTTAATTGTGTCTTGCGGAATGTTACTGTCACCCAAAATTTAATAGAATAGAATATAGTTTATTTCTAAGAATATAGTACAATAAAGGAATATACCTAGGGAATATAGGTAGAACATACATAGAACTGAAACTCAATTTTTTTTTTCATCGTACGTATACATGTGGGGTATATATGGATAGGTCTTTAAAAATGATATGGAGGTTCCTAAAATCATTTTTCTCTAAACGGAATAGTTTGCGCGAGAGACACTTTCAAAGTGGAAAAATGAGTGTTGGAATATCATACGCTACTTATCTGTCTAGAAGATATGTCTATAAATACATTACGTGTATGGCGGCATTGACCCTTTTAGGATCCTAAATCGATGTACTAAGCTCAACTAGAGCACACAATAAAAGCTCCGATTTACTGAGGCTCGTCGAGTCTCTAGGGATATACATTTTCGCATTGAAATTGTTGTTGGATTTTATAGATAGAGACATTTATGGAAGAGAACATTGATCCCTGATGATGAAATTATACCTAGAAATAATTCTATAAAAAAACCCGACCAACGCGCACGAAGCGTTCCGTACTATTATCTATAAAAACGAGCAAAAAATTCATGTTTGTTGTATGGGAGCCCCCTTAAATATTTATTTTATTTTGTTTATTACTATTTGTTGTTATAGCGGCAACAGAAATCTGTGAAATTTTCGACTGTCTAACTATCCCGGTTCGTGAGATATAGCCTGGTGACAGACGGATAGACAGACAGACAGCGAAGTCTTAGTAATAGGGTCCCGTTGTACCCTTTGGTTACGGAACCCTAAAAACTAAATAACTTTACTGTATAATGTATAATGTTTTGTTTATCCTTGTACCACTGTTGAGCTAAATCCTCACCCACATCTTACTATATCATACGATCTCTTAGAGTGTATCACAGTTTTGCTAAACTTGTCTGAAACCATCCCGTCAATACGCTTCTGTAATCTACCTTGAAGGCGCCGTCTATTTGTCGCCAGCTACAGTCGTAAATTTTTGCCTATTTATACATCTGCATCTAAACCTAAGATATTACCCGCCAAATCCCGCTTTAGCTTGGCTTATTTTCTTCCAACACCAACGATAGTAATTCAGACTAATTTGATCTTGGAGTAAAAGCCAAACTCGCTAACTCCATCGCCCGATCTTCATAAAGAATATTTATGTTAAAATATAACTACCCATATTTTACTTATCTCAGTTTTATGGAGTATATCTCGCAGTTATATTCATAATAACAAGGTTATTGCGAAATTACATAGAATTATGTTTATTTAAATACTCTGTAGTTCTGGTTATATGTAAACAGAACCACTTCTTTTATGTTTTACAAAAGTATTTATGTAAACAAATCGTATCATACAAATTTTATAGCATGATTCGCAATGCAAAGCGTAAATCTGCACTAAGACTGTTAATTTTAAATCTATGGTTTTAATCGTCCGACGATCGAACCAGCATCCTTTCATCAACGTGTATATGACAAGAAACTTTTTTACCCCGCAGTGATAGTGCGGGGTAAAAAGTTTCCGCGGGGGTATTTCCGAACCGGTATGACATGGGAACCTTCAAGAAGCGAGCCTATTCGCTTCTCAATGCCAACAACGTACTTGCAGTCCCTGGTGTTGCATGTGTCCATGGGCGGCGGTGATTACTTACCATCAGGTGAACCGCTTGCTTGTTTGCCTTACTATTATACAAAGTCAAAGTCAAAGTAACTTTATTCCGTAAAAAAAATTACATTTATGTGGAATCGTCATGTTTTTTTTACCCTACCGTGCAGTGCATGACGTGGCACCTACTGAGAAACACTGGCAGAAAACTCAGTAGGAATCCTTTTTTAAAATAAAATATACTTAAGATTAATTACAATCATGTGTGTTGACTCAGAACAACTCCATCCCAAGCACTTTTATCACTTAAATAATCAGAAATTTTGTAATATGCCCTGCTACACAATTTGGCTTTAATAATTCTTTTAAACTTATTCGTAGACAATTCTCTAATATCATTGGGAAGTTTGTTATAAAAATCTTATACATTGCCCCATAAAAGAGTTACTTATTTTGTGGAGACGGGTAGTATGCAATATGAGATTATTCTTATATCTAGTATTTACATTATGTGTATCGCTCCTTTTACAGAATGAATCGATATTTTTATGCACATATAGTAAGTTTTCATATATATACTGAGATGGTACAGTTAGAATGTTGACCTCTTTGAATTTTTCTCTTAGAGACACTCTCGGGCCAAGATTATAGATAGCTCTTACAGCTCTTACCGTTGCGGCGACGAACGAAACGATACTCTCTAGTAGATCAATTTATATGAGTTTGCTAACACCCTTACGGTGGAGGTAGGTGCCGCCCGTTCCAACTTATTAAGCGTTCGCTGTTCCCTTCGTTAGGCGCACAGACAGGCTTCGAAATGCACGCCCGAACAACGTGTTTTCAGACACATAGTATAATGTTTTTATTCGAAACCTGATTGAATGGGTATCTATAGGATAGGTATGAATGGAAAGAATGAGATTAATTACACTAATATTATAAAGGCGAAAGTTTGTGAGTGTTTGAGTGTGATGTTTGTTACTTCTATACCTACGGCTAAACAGCGAACCGATTTTAATAAAATTTGGCATGGATTTAGCTGACACACTGGATTAACACATAGGCTATAATTTATAAAGTTTAACGCGGGTAAAACCGCGGGGGACAATTATTAATTAATTAAATAACGAAATGGACACAGATTTTTTTAACTGGTAGTATAAATATATAAGACCAGATTCAGATAAGGCGAAAGTGTAAGAAATATCCAAATACTTACTATTGTCAGATTTAACGAGTGTCCAGCAATATTAATTGCACGAAATACCGTTACTTACAAACATCTGTAACTGCCGTGTGTTTGTATTGAATTAATTTTCTACTTTTTTGCTAATTGGAATGTTAATTACCTACGGATGGAGATGTTTAGTTTCAGAGAGACGTTCAGCTGTTTGGGAAATCTTTTCAGTCTTAAGATTTTGTTCTAATTATTAGTTAAAAATGGGAACTGTTTCAATATTCATACCTGTTATGTTAACTCTTCTGTTTTGCCTAAAACACAGTTTCATCAAATTTTATTACAGTGATCTAATGAAAAAAAAAATGTTTCTGGATTGCTACGTGCTAAATTTCATATCCTATTAACTTTGCCCGCACATGAATTTTGCTCTGAAAATGCTTTTCATGAATGAAATGTATGTTGTTAAATGTAATGTATGTATGGTTGTGAGTATGGAGGTTAGTTACTTTTTCACGCAAAAACTACCGAATGGATTTTTATGAAACATTCTAGTTATACAAGTATCACACTAATATTATAGAGGCGAAAGTTTGTCAATGTGTAGGTATGTTTGTTACTTCTTCGCGTCTAAACGGCTGAAGCTATTTTAATAAAATTTGGTATGGAGTTAGCTGACACCCTGGATTAATGAAGTTTGCGGGTAAAACCGCAGGGCACCGCTAGTAGGCTATAACTTATAAATTTAATAAAACCGCGGGGCACCGTTAGTAGGCTATAATTTATAAAGTTAAACGCGGGTAAAACCGTGGGGCACAGCTAGTAGCTTAAATATCCGAATAACGCATAGGCTATAATGTATCTAGTTTAAGGCAGGTAAAACCGCGGGGCACAGGTAGTACACCGTAATGTAGGAAACTTGTGTGTATTACAATCCATGTTCTGACTATCTAAAAGCGATTGTTAAATTCTTTGTGAATAAAAACAGCTTTTTTATTTATTTTCTGTATGTTGATATGATGGTAATAATGTTGAATATCGACTAATGACATTTCCGAAGAGCTTAGAAATGTTTACAAGGAAATTTTTATCATATTTCCATTACATAATGTTTACAATCCAACACAGAAGTTTGTAACGAGCGTGAATAAAATACCCTATTCTAAATAATAACGAATTCTTGTGTACATCAGCAAATACGTACCAGAGTTAAGCAGAATTTCATTCTAATTTTACCATCTTAATTGTTACAGAAGAAAGGTTACAAAGTAAAAAGCAGCAAGTACAGAAATGGCAGAGGTATACGGAACCGGGCGATGAACTGGAACCTACAGCGTCATCACCTATGAAGAGGTCGTCTAGGAATCTTTCCGATGACCTCGAGAACGGCGATGATGATGACAGTCCACTACCTGAAGGCGTACTTACTACTAATCTAGGACTGGATATTGTAGTTGTGGCCACTAAGGTAAGTCATCAGACATCAGACAAAAGCCTCCCCCAAGAATCATCTTGGGGATATACCATAATCGCCACGTTTGGCAGACGGGTTGGCGATCGCAGTATGATGGTAATAGTACTCAGAGAGACGCTGCTGCCCGTTCTCTGGCAGACATTCCCTCGGGTCGACTTCTACGCCCCCCCCCCCCCCCCCCCACGGGATGAGATGGGGTGATGATATTCTGTCTGAAATTCGCGCGCCGTCACCACACAGCAGAACTAGACTTAGGTAAGTGTTTCTCTTCTATAAAATAACTCTCAAGTTTCGAGAAATGTTGGTACTAGGCAACACTTCACAAAATAGGCCAAAGCAGTCGGGTTATTTATAAAGTTTACTATTAGTCGTATTATTTTAAATATATTTCGTGGGAGTAATTGAAAACAAGGTGTATCATAAATAGCTGTAGGTGTGGCGCTTACGAACCGGTGAGTTGAACGGGCCATACGTTGAACTTACTGGTTCGTAATTGATCAGCGAGGTTTAAATACTGCACCAGGCGGGATATGGCCGCTTTTAAAATTGACCACCGTAGCTGGGAAAAGCTCGCTGATAATAATAACATAATATCTAGGGACAATGTCACATAGATCATCCTAGCCCCAAACTAAGCAAAGCTTGTACTATGGGTACCAGGCGACGATATACATACTTGTATAGATAGATAAATACTTAAATATATAGAAAACATCCATGACTCAGAAACAAATATTCGTGCTCATCACACAAATATTTGCACTTACCGGGATTCGAACCCAGGACCACCAGCTTCGTAGGCAGGAGCACTACCAACTAGGCTACGGTGACCGTCATAATAGAGTTGAATGGCGCAAACGTGTAGTGGAGGGTCGTAAGATCTGTGATGAAGCCTGGTTCCGAGTACTTGCTGATAAGAGATAGAAGCGACATGAAAGCGGCTCGGCACCAACCACCGCAAACCTCTCTTGTCAGTCCTGCGGCAGGCTATGCCGCTCTCGCATCGGTTTGTTTTAGCCACCAAAAGAAATGTCTCTCAGACAATGCGCCGTAAATCGTCTGTAACATACTCAAGGCCATATATATAGCACCTAGGCACACGGTCAACCATAGATGGGTGACTGTTTAAGAGGTTTAATTTCTTAGCGTCTCCGTGCTTCGGAGGGCACGTTAACGTCATGTCAGAGGCTTGCCGGGCGGCTTGAACAACTCTGACACCAGGGTAACCACTGCCCATACAAAAAAGAAAGAATAATAGTTGTAGTATCTTGAGGAAATTTATTGGCCTATAAACTGAACAACGTGTAGCAACATGCAAATTATATATAAATAAATAAAATAAATAAATAAAATAAAAAAGGTTTTTATTCACGTAGACTTCAAAAAAGCGCTTGTAAATAGTCAGAACATGTTTGTAGTATTATAGTTGTATACATTATTATTTCTAGTAACATAGATATTAGGTACACATGTATTGATAGTATTAAAACATTAATAAAATTTATTTTATAACAGCAATGATATTTAGCTAGCTCGAATCAAGTTATTGTCAAGAGATTATGTTTAAGTTTAATTATCTAGTTTAAGTCTAATTATCTAGTTTAAGTCTAATATTTGTGATACATAACGGCAATGGTTCTGTCTATATTAAGGTGATATTATTATGACGGACCTTGTGTTAATAACGACGGTCGCGCTTTAATGCTACCACCGGATCCAATGCGCCCCAACTGAGAAGACCCAGCGAAACAAACTCAGCGGGTGTCTCTACTACCGGTTTCAACACGGCCCAGTTGAGACGCTCCGGCGAAACATACTCAATGGGGCATATACACGAGATTTGGTCCACTTACTGTAATTATTTAGCAGGCAAACACAATATATGCTCGATCGGTTGTCTGATTATTTATTTATTTTAGGTTTAATATATTAGAAAGAGAAAATAAAAACGTCAAAATAAAAGTAACATTAATCATTTTGAGACACAACCAACAGTTCTGAAATTCGTAGAATATTTAAATAATAGATAGTTTTATTACAGATAGTTCATGTAACATAAAAGATTACTCATGTCTATATGGCTATAAGATCTCCAGCGGACTATGTGCAGGTAGATGCCGACCGCCAAATGTCTTTATCGTCAATGTAATCCTTAGTAGTGTAGTAACCCTTAGCCATAAGTTCATGTTTAATGTGTGACTTAAACTTATTATCAGGTAGTTTAGTTATATGAATAGGGAGCTTGTTATAAAACCTAGTACAATTTCCCATGAATGACTTTTTTGTTTTGCTAACTCTAAAGGCTGGTATAGCTAGTTTGTCCTTATTTCTTGTATTGACATTGTGCAAGTCACTCCGTTTTTTATATTTATCTAAATTTTTCCTCACAAACATTATATTCTGATATATGTATTCAGATGGAACAGTAAGTATATTTACCTCTTTAAAAACGCTTCGTAGAGACTCGCGACTGCCTAGATTATAAATAGCTCGGACTGCTCTTTTTTGTAATACGAAAATAGCACTTATGTCAGCTGCTGAGCCCCACAGCAGAATACCATAGGACATAATGCTATGGAAATAAGCAAAATATACTAGTCTAGCAGTTGGTTCGTCTGACAATTGTCTGATTTTCCAAACTGCATATGAAGCTGAACTTAATTTGGCAGATAATTTTTCAATATGAAGACCCCATTGTAATTTTGAGTCCAGTGTTATTCCCAAAAATACGGTCGAAGGAACTAAATCTAAAACTTCGTCGTTAAGTGCAACCGTTGGTTTAATATGAGTCACATTCGGCAATGAGAATTTGATGCATTTGGTCTTTCCTGCATTCAAAAGAAGATTATTTGCCGAAAACCAATTTGATATGAGGCTGAGAGTTTTATTAGGTTCTATAAGATCCTTATCTTTCCTACTCACTTTAAATATGAGTGACGTATCATCAGCAAATAGAATTATGTCTGATACTTTCTCTACTAGATATGGGAGATCATTTATATAAACTAGAAATAAAAATGGACCCAAAATCGATCCTTGGGGCACCCCCATTTTGACAGAATGTCGTGTTGAATTTACCCCGTCTATTGAAACCAGTTGTTCTCGACCTGATAAATAGGACATTACAAGATCAAGAGATGTGCCAGAAATTCCATAGTATTTTAGTTTCACAATGAGCGTATGGTGGTCTACGCAATCGAAAGCCTTAGAGAGATCGCAGAAAACTCCCAGCGCATCCTGCGACCCCTCCCAAGCCTCCAATATAGACTTCATTAGTGTACACCCCGCATCCTGAGTAGAACGGCCCTTTGTAAACCCAAACTGCTTGTCATGCAATATAATATAAAGAATATTAACTTCCCATGCAAGAATAACGATCGGCTGATTGATGCATTTTGTATGGGGAACAAAACATATTTTACGTATTTCACAAATATCATTAGTTGAGTTTTATGGGCAGATAGCGCTCCATAAGTTTACTGCACTATTCATGTAAAACATGTTTAGACATTCGTAACATTAGTTTAACAACATTTAAAGGAATCATTCCAGATCAGAATCGATGTGCTATCACAAAAAAAATCCCTATAAAAATGACAACCCAAAATGTGCCCAGTACGATACGACTAAAACGTCGTGACGGAGTCTTGCTGGGCACATTTTGGATTGTCATTTGTCATCTATGCATGATAGATGACAATCCAAAATGTCTCCAGCTACTACTACTACTATTATGACTGTCAAACTGTTATTAGAAACGCTAAGATCGTATTTCAGAAATCTAGCAGTAAGGTTGCTAACAAACAGAACTCTAATTTTGTCTCTATCGGGAAATTTGATTCTAACATAAATAGTTACCAAGTTTTAACGTATTCATTCAAATAATGGTTTTCGAGAGTGTTAGGCCAGAGTTTTGTACTTTGTACCTGTATTATGATCAGACAGGTTGGTGTTCTATTTATACCTCTACCTACTGCTTTTAGGACAATATTAATTCCTTATAACAATTTAGTGGGTACTTAAGTCTTATTTGATTTTGGAGTTTAATTTTGGATTTACTAACTAGCGTAAAATGCCACGTTATACGTTAGCATAAAACGTCACATATTTTTGAATGAATTCTTTGACCATAAGGAGTGAATTCATAATTATAATTATTGACATATTCTGATTATTGATTATTTATTTTTATAATACTATGATGGTCTTTTCTTATTATTATGTATTAGATTATATTACAATAACTAATTCTATAGCTATTAAGACTACATGTAAAAATATATATTCGCATGTCTCTGTAGACAAAATGTGTGAACTTAAACCTTATGTAAACATCCTGTATGTACCACGTTTTTAAGCGAAATAAATACTTACTTACTTACTTACTTTGCTTTGGTAATTCTGCAAAATTGATTAATGTAGATAAATTCTTGTAAACTTTTCTAGACTGACTACATGAGCACCCTGGAGAAAGAGCACGATTACCGCGATGAGCACTTCGACTTCATGCAGCAATGGATCCGACGGTTCTGTCTGCAGTACGGCACGGCGCTGTTCTACACGAGCGCCAAGGAGGACAAGAACTGCGACCTGCTGTACAAGTACCTCACGCACAGGATATATGGGCTGCCGTTTAGAACGCCTGCCCTCATCGTCGAGAAGGATGCAGTGCTCATGTGAGTACACTATGAACAATTTAAACACAACCGAACATTATTAACATACCTCATAGCTAGATGCCTACCTGAGGATAGCCTAGCTGTGTTCATAGTGCAATGGATTTGAATGTGACTGAGGTAAGGCACAGCGTTGATTCACTCAAAGAGCAGCCTAACTGGGAAAGTACCTCCACCTTAGAGGAGACATTCCTTAATAATAACATTTAACTTAATGTCGTGTTATTGCGTGTGAGTAAGGTTGCCAGAGCTCATCGGGGTGGGGGGAAGGGTCAGCAACACTGGTTAGTAAAGGCTGGCAACGCACCCGCGACGCCTCTAGTGTTGCGAGTGTCCATGGGCGGCGGTGATCACTTACCATCAGGTGACCCAATTGCTCGTCTGTCGCACTCTTATATTAAAAAGTTGCTCTTTGCCTCGTTGGTCTAGCGGTAGCGTGTTCACCCGCAGAGAACGAGGTCCTGGGTTCAAATCCCGGGTCGGGCCAAAAAGTGATTTTGGGACTTTTCTGTAAAAAGAAAAAAATCTCAGCATCAGCCCGAAGTCTGGGAGTTGGCGGTATTATACCCCCGTGCCTCGGAGAGCACGTAAAGCCGTCGGTCCTGTACCTGACCTCTTTCCGGTCGTGTCGTATAGGCGTCCCATCGGATCATGAGAGTGATGGAATAGAAAGTGCTCCTGTGTTTGCGCGCACACTTGAGCACTATAATATGTCCCGCGCAGATGGCTAATCTCTGTTGAGACTGGCCGCCGTGACCGAAATTCGGCTAGGAGGACATTATCATATTAAAAAAATTGAAACCTGTCTCGGAAAATAAACCTAACCCTTCTTCTGATAGCTGACTCAACAAACGTAATATGATTTAGTGGCTGGTAATGTTGTCTCTTGTATATGAGGGGCGGTGGATTTGTCTTTATTTGAAATTGAAGATAATTGACGCGCTGGTTGGTGGGGTTGGTAGGTACTTGCCTTTCACGTAGCTGGTCGTGGGTTCGATTCCCACCCAGGACAAATATTTGTGCACATGAACATGTCTGTTGATCCTGGGTCTGGGTGTAATTAGCTATATAAGTATGTAATTACAAAAGAAAATTGGTATATAGCTGTGCTTACTTCGAGATCAAATGGCCGTGTGTGAATCATGTTCCAGGATATTATTATATTTTACAGACCCGCTGGCTGGGACAGCATGAAAAAAATTAGCATATTATATGAAAACATGCAGTCGTGTAAACCCGACGACTACTACAGAGATGTTATCGTGCAACCTGTTGTACGAAAAGTGAGTACATAGTTTCTTCACTTAATATATTTATCCTCTTTAATATGTTGTGTTAATCCCGACTATAGTCAGTTTAATCAAGCCGGGATGCAATATGCACCGCGCTTCCGCCAGTAATAAAATGCACATGGAACAAGGACAATATGAAAATTACCTGCTCCGGTATGATACCCAACACCTGATTCCGTCCTCCACAGACTATTGTCAAGGGATGCTAACTCGTAGAGCACTCTTTAGTCCATCCTTAGGGCATCTGCTAGAGATCGCTGACTGCGATAAGACTATTTAATAATTCTTTTGAACTTATTTGTGGACAATTGTGTAATATTAGGTCTTTACCTATGAAATTGCCGTTCTGCAGTACTGGCCATTTCAAATCAAAATAATTTTTGTTTGGCTAAGAATTCTAATTTCAAATTAATTTTATTTTAAAAACATGGATTCTTTTTTCCAAAAGTAGTCATTTCTTTATTGATTAGTGTTACATTTTCATCGCATTTCAATCTTTTTCGTCATCATGGATACGTTAAAAATTCGAGTAATTATGGAATATGAGTACCGTCGTGGCAGCAACGCGGCACAAGCGGCACGCAACATCAACGACGTTTACGGAGCTAACACTACAAACCAACGCACCACCTGTTATATTGGTTTGCTCGCTTCCGTTCTGGAAATTTCGACCTGAAAAATGAACCTCGCGGTCGTCCGAAGACTTTGGTCGACAATGACGAATTAAAGGCGGTTGTGGAAGCTGATGATACACAATCTACGGCTGAATTAGCAGCAGCTTTCGACGTTAGCGTCAAAACAATATTGGTCCATTTGCGTCAAATTGGCAAGGTAAAAAAGCTTGACAAATGGGTGCCCCACGAACTCAATGATCGCCAGCGCGAAGTACGCGTCGAGACGTGCCTTGCACTGCTCAACAGACACACAAATGAAGGAATTTTGAACCGCATTGTTACCTGCGATGAAAAATGGATTCTGTTTGATAACCGCAAGCGCTCAGCAAGTTGGTTGGATCCTGGTTCAGCACCTAAACAATGCCCTAAACGAAAACTTACCCCTAGAAAAGTGATGGTCACTGTTTGGTGGTCTAGCGCCGGTGTGATTCATCACAGCTTCTTACCAAACGGGGTGAGCATTACTGCAGATGTGTACTGTGAAGAACTGAGCACAATGATGGAGAAGCTGGCGCATCTCCAACCAGCATTGGTCAATCGCTCGTCTCCGCTGCTCCTGCACGACAACGCGCGACCTCATACTGCACAGCAGACGGTCTCCAAGTTGCAAGAACTGGGGTTGGAAGCTCTCCGTCATCCGCCCTACTCACCAGACCTTGCGCCTACAGACTACTACTTTTTCCAGAATTTGGATAACTTCTTGGCGGGAAAAAAATTCAATACCCGAGAGGCAGTACAAAATGCCTTTGAAGAATTTGTTGCCTCCCGTCCAGCTGATTTCTTTAAGAAGGGCATCAATAAACTGCCACTGCGATGGCAAAGATGCATTGATTGCATGGGTGATTACTTCGATTAATACAAATAAAAAAATTCATGAAAAAAATTCGTTTAAATTTTTTCATACAAAACGGCAATTTCATAGGTAAAGACCTATTATTACTGGGATATTTTTTATATAATCTTATACATATATTGTGTCTCGTGAAATAGTCATTTATTTTGTGGATACGGGTATTACGTTTATATTCCATCTAAAAGAATCTGAGTACTATTATTAAATTTTCTTTAGACGCGTTGAGCACTTTTTGGCTGAATTAAAATCATGGAACTCGCGCCATCGTCACGTCGTGCTGATGCTATATGTATTCAGCATTATTAAGATTAGAACTGTAAAAAGTAATTTTCACTTCTATCGGCAGTCCATAAAGACTGTCCCGCATGTTTTTCTTTTCAAAAGTGGTAGTAATGAGTTAGTATCCGGCTGCACGGCAGTGGCAGTGTACCGAGCGGCCAGTGAGTGTGTGTGTGCCCGCAGAGCGGCGCCAGTCGCGAGGCGGAGGTGCAGGCGGAGGACGAGCAGGCCTTCCTGCAGCGCCAGCACGCCGCGCTGCAGGCCGGCACGCCCGCGCCGCGGGCTGACTCGCCGCTACGGGCTACGCAGAGAGCTACGGCACAGGTACGTAGCTATGCCACAGAATATGTGGGTACAGAAAGCGCACTCCTTTGATCTTTACAAAAGCCGCCTTTTTATTAGGCGACTCTGGCGCAAGCCAAACTGAACGTAAAGGCTGTGTACCAATGGTAGTAATGCATTGGTTCACTTGCCGCGTCGCCGGTTGCTAGGGTTGTCAACAAGTAAAATAAAATAATTAAGTATTGCCTATTTCTTTCTTGCATTTACTATAGAGTGCAATATATTTATATTCTGTATTATATTATATCATTATTTATCTATAAAATAATAAATTTCTCAATTTGGGCGAATTGAATATACCCATCACTAGATCACATTTTATTAGCGTTGCTGTAGCCCACTATAATGCTAAATAGTATTGATTATTATTAATAATATTATTATTATTTATTATATTCCTTCCTTTATTTATGACATAATTTTGGATTTGTTATAAGATTTTTGTATTAATTAAAAATAGCTTTAGGGTAAGATTTATAGCTTCGTAGTGTTATTATTTTAATGAAATAATGTTATCGAAATATTCATACACAATGTCGGTTGTTGCTGGGATAAATAGAAAGAAGAAAGGAAAAATTGAACATACTAACGACTCGCCCTGTACTTTGCATGGTTTTTGAAGTTATACTTCTTTTGGCGCGATGGAGAAAAATGATGAGAGTGAATTTTTACGATGCGCGCGCACACCGACAGCATGAAGTTAGTTCTAGGTGGTATGAAAATTGATAACTATGTTCAAGTTGTATATTAAGAAGTATAACTTCTAACGCGTGTACATAAGTACACACAAGTTTTTTTGTTTAATACATAGATACAAAATACATAGTAAAGTCTTCTAGAAGAATCAAGCTATACGTTAGTGAAAACCGCATCAAAATTGGCGGGCTAATTTCCGCGTTTATCGCAAATACAGATACATATAGAACGAAGTCCGTGACAAGGGACTTTGTTTTATATTATTTTGTCCTTTGAGTTTTTCGAGTAAGCGATGTATTATGAATACTTCTAAATACTATGAAGAGTGAGAGCGCGTTTAGCGTGTGCGTACGTTGCCGTTTACGCCCTAGAAAATTTGATCAGTATTTTAAATCGATGAATATAAATTGATAGGTTCTTTGATATGCATTTCAAAATACCTGTATTTCAATTACATAAATTGTACTAAGAGCTGGTCTCTGATAAGGTAAGAACAGAAGGCTAAATACTAGTCATCATCATAACAGCCGTAAGAAGTCTACTGCTGGAGAAAAGCCTGCCCCAAGAATCATCTTGGGGAGATATGCCATAATTGCCACGCTTGGCGGACGGGTTGGTGATCGTAGCATTATGGTTATAGTATTGAGGAGGAACCTGCTTCCTGTCTTCTGGTAGATATTCTTTCGGGTAGACTTCTACGCACCCCACGGGATGAGATGGGGTGATGATATTTTGATATTCGTTGCTTCACCATACAGCAAAAAATATACTAGTATTATTGCAAAATTAAGTTAACATGGCTGGTATAAGGCAAAAGAGTAACAGTATTGTTATTTCTATGTTGAAATTTTTCTGCATTTATTAAGTATTTCCCCCATGTTGATCTCTTGAAATTAAGATAAATATCTTATAGTTCAGGGGACTAATTTATATTTGACAGTTGGACGGCTCAAAAATCAGTATGGGGCCTGGCACGCCGGGCAACGAGGGCGTGCTGGCGAACTTCTTCAACTCGCTGCTGTACAAGAAGACGGGCTCGCCGGCCGGGCGCGCCGAGGCGTCCCCCGCGGCCGCGGCGGCGCGCTCGGACGCGGCGGCCGAGCTGGACCGCCTCACGCGGGCCAAGGCGCGCCCCGCGCCCTCGCCCGCCCACCCCGCGCACCCCGCCGCGCCCGTGCCGCCGCTCGACCTCAACTCCTCGTCCGAGTGCTAGCGGCCCGGGAGCGAGCTGTCTCTAGGTAACACTGCACACACTTTTCATTTTGAAGTTATATTTAGTTAGGCGTTATGTTAAAAACTATGATGACGGTGAAATTTTAAAAATGCTCGTGCATCACTGTAACCCAAAAGTACCTAGGCGACATTGAAAGTTTTTAGAACTGGCCACTTGTAAACGAAATAATAAAAAGATAAGTTCAATTTTCGCTTTTTCTTTTAGCTCTTTGCCAAAATTATTGTGTATGTAATATAAAAATAAGTCGGGTTTTCCTTCCTGACGCTATAACTCCAGAACGCACGAACCGATTTCCACGGTTTTGCATTCGTTGGAAAGGTCTTGGGCTCCGTGAGGTTTATAGCAAAGAAAATTTATAAAATTTTACGCGGGTAACACCGTGGGGCACAGCTAGTTGTGTATGTATTTTATTCCTTTGTCATTTATTGACGATTTAGCGGAAAATTGAACATTGTTTGACACAATTTTCAATTTTCCGCTAAATGTCAGCATGAATTTAACGCGAGAAAATTATCGTGCACTAATTTTTTATGACTTTCGATGTCATTTAAATCAACAAGAAAGTTATGATAGACTTCGATTGGCCTTTCACAATGAAGCCCCATCTCGTGCCACTGTTTACAACTGATTTAATGAGTTTAAACGTGGTCGCACTAATCTCATCAATGATCTGCGTGAAGGACGGCCTTTTACGGCGACGACTGAAAATAACATCAGTGTTGTGCGGCGTACGATAGAGACTGACAAAAGAGTGACTTATCAGCAGATTCGGACAAGCTTTGGCGTCGGTATGAGTCAAGTGCACAAAATCCTCCATGAACATTTAGCGGTCAAGAAGCTTTGTGCCCAGTGGATTCATCATAATTTGACAGAGGCCCAAAAACTCAAAAGTGGTTCAATGATTGAACGGAGGTGATTCAAATGCTGCGTTCGACATACTTACGGGTGACGAAAGCTGGATTTATTGTTATGATCCCGAAAGTAAGAGACAGTCAGCTGTCTGAGTGTTTCTTTCCGATGAGTTGCCAACTAAAGTGAAAAGAGGTCGAAGCGTGGGAAAAAAGATGGTGGCCTCTTTCTTCGGAAGGACAGGTCATTACGCAACTTGTTTTAGAAGATCACAGGGCAATTGTTTGCCACTGGTCTTAGAAAAAGTGCGGGAGAAACGACCTCGCAGTAGGATCCTCCTTCACCACGAAAACGCCTCGTCGCACACCGCCAAGCAAACAATCGACTACTTGACGACGTCAGACGTGGAATTACTGGGTCAGCCGCCCCATACACCGACCTTGCGATTTTTATTTATTTCCGAAAATAAAAGAAAAACTTCGAGGAAAACGTTTTATGAACGCCGAGGAAGCAGTGATTGCTTTATAAAATGCCGTCTAAGAGACCCCTAAGGACGAGCGGGCAAAGTGATTTTCCCAGTGGTTCTATCGGATGCAGCGATGTATTGATATAAATGGACACTATCTTGAAAATATATAATAAAACTAATAACTTGCTAGTTTGTTCAGTTTTTTGATTTTCTAAGAACTTTTAGTGTCACCCTCGTAACAGGTTGTAGCTACCCGCTAAACCACTCATTAAGTCTCGTAAAAAACCTACCAACAAAATATAAATAGAACCTGTGTTAATCGCGCATATTGGTAGGCTCGTCGCCTCTGATCACTGTTTTCATTTATGTGTATAATATTTATTCACACAACATATGTTTTAGTTTTGTACAATCGCGAATACACCGTTACATTTTGATCGTGTTAATGCCGTGAAGGGGTGATAGGGTGCATGAAACACTATCGATTTGTGTAGATAAAATAACATTTTCTTATCACCTCGAATCAATTCTCACTTTAGAGAAAACATGATGAGAACCATTAGTAGGTACGTACAATTGAAAAAGATCGACCGCGGCACATTTATTAGTTTAGAGTCATTCACCAATGATGTGTAATCGCAGTCCACGTGAACTTGTACTAATAAGCTAATGCTAGACCAAACTCCGTCCCGAGCCCTGATTGGCAATGTGCAAGGCTGCCGCCGCACGCTCCCCGCACTCTCCCCGCCCTCGCGAAGAGCACATCACTTGTAAATAAATCTGATTTTAAGATGTCACAGGTGAATCATTGATCCGATCTTCGTCGCGCGATTCTAATGTTATCCCGTAATTATGAGTACTCCAACCTGGAGTTTCGCGTCATGGGGAATTTTACGTGATCGCAGATTACGATGACGGATGTCCAGCGCATTACGAGCGTAATGTTCGTAATCACCTCAATTCCGTGCTTGGATATCACTGGATAGGACGTGGTGGTCCAGTGTTTTGGCCACCGAGAAGCCCGGACTTGACCCCACTAGATTTTTATTTGTAGTGTGATGAAGCGGTTGGGTCCAAAAATGAGCATCAAACTCGCGATCAAATGAAAAGTGCACTAGTGGGCGCTTACAATATTTTAAAAAGTTACAGACACACTATTAAAAGACAACCTTTACAAACGAGCAAGAATATGTATTAAACAGAATGGATTGCATTTTGAACAATTCTCTCGCTATCGCGAAGTGTAGGTGTGCTGTAGGTCGGCGCTGGGAGCTAATCTCAGCGCGAGAGAGTATGCGGCGTCCGGCTGGCTTCTCCCCGGCTAGGCGCCGCCCCTGGGATCGCTGGCGTTTGGAGGAAGGGCACTCCACTCGTCTTGTATAAGCGGTCCCGGGAAGAGGTAACCTGCTGTAGCTCAGGTTGCCTAAACGCGCTTGTGCGTGATGGAGAGTGGGGAGGCATTCGGGCCCCTCCCGAGTCTCAGACGCTCAGTGTACGGCGGGGGTACTGGCGAGATCGTTCACGAGTACCCAGAACCTCCGCTACAAGCACTATGAGGCTGGCTACCGTGCTGGTTTTAGTGGGTTTTTATTTTTAAATCGTTGTAAATAATTATGATTCCACATTTTTAAATACGCCATATATAAGTCTGCACATTCTACTGCTACAAATTTTTAAATACGCCATATATAAATGGCAGAGTCTCTCAACAAGTGGGTCTGAAAATGAACATGGATAAGACGAAAATCATGTCGAACGTCCATGTTGCACCCACTCAATTGAAAGTTGGTGACTCTGCACTCGAAGTTGTAGAGAACTATATTTACCTAGGACAGACTGTAAAATGAAAGACTAGTGGACTGTAATACTAGTTTATGCAGTACAACGTAATATAATTAAAACATGGACTATATATAAAATAATGAGTAACGCGCGTGTCGTCGGTGCGGTTCGTCCGCCGAGAGTGCCGTTAGACCGGGCCAGAACCCGCGCCCGCGCGCCACAATCGATGCCAGCCGACGAGTGCCGATGGTGCACGAACATCCTCCCCGCCTTGAAGTATTCAATACAAGGGAAGTGGGCACACGTGGTAAGCCCGCAGCAGTGTCCCCTTCTTTGTCTTTAGCGTAGCTCCGTCGCTCCCAGGGAAAACCTCGGTCACTCGTCCCAGTGGCCACACCAGTGGCAATTGTCCCCACTCAATGAAGAGGTCCAGTATGCCAACAGACAGCTGCCCTGTAGAAGGGGGTCATTTCGTCTAACTGTAGCAAAGAAACATACTCTAAATAGAATGTCTGTCAAAAGCGCTGTCAGGCATGTTCTAATCTATCGTAGTGCTCCAGCCGCTCGATGATTACGTCAGCCACCTATGGATACAGAACAGACGTGAGTGGCCTGTCAATTATGAAGTGAGAAGGAGTTAGGGCAGTTAAGTCTAAAGGATCAACGGAAAGATGAGTGAGAGGACAGGAATTAAGTACAGCCTCTATTTGAAACAAACAGTTGACCATTTGCGTTGTCTAATGCGTTGTACCAAGAAGGGTTGAGTGAACGGAAGCTTCCGCAATACCATTGAAATGGTGTAAGTAAGGAGGCGCAACAGTAAATCCGATGCCTTGTTGACCTCAAAATCAGAATAAGTATTTGCAGGAAAAATAAAATTATTGCATGTATCGAATTAGTGCCATTATGAGACAACATAAATTTGGGCTTGCTACGACGCGCAAGTTAAGGCAGCCAAGTAAGCTTATTTTGTTAGATCTGTAACAAGCTCGACATGAACGGCCTTGACGGTAAGGCAAACAAATATACACAGGTAGGCCTTTATAAGCTTATACCCCCTCCCCTTGCGAACAGCTAACAATACTGGCTTGGCATAAGCTACGCTGCAATAAAATGGGAATTTTAAATGAATCCTTGAGGTGGGCAATTGATCCATGGACTAAATAGCTTGACATATTTTGGAAAACATTCAATTTTTTATTATTATTTTAGCCAAGTCTGTGCCACCACGAGGCCAATACAATTGATGAGCAATATGCAAGTGATTAATGAAATTATGAAATGACTGATTATGTGATTGATTAAATAAAATTAAGTTATTATCTATGACATGATATATACAGTTTCTGGTAGATCCTGTCTCACGCTTTTATTGGGCATATTTGGCCTGTACATTTCATCTTTTGACAAAAATTGAGAACCTGACCACCACAGAGAACACTCGCTGATAAGGTCAGCCTTCAGCCCCCGAGAAACAAGATCTGCCGGATTACTCTTAGACGGCACGTAGCTCCACGCATACACAGTCTTGTTCCTAATAAAGCCCCGCTTTTTTGCAGAGGCCGTATATTAGGCAACAGTATTAGGACAAATTACCTATTCTTTCAAGGTAACTCAGGATAAGTTCAAATAATAAACTTGAGCACATAGCGATGTGAATATATAAAATATATTTCTTAAATATCACCAGAAATAACATATTTATTCTGACGGCAACACGTATCTAAGTTTAAAATGGTCATCCTGGACAGTTGTACCCACCATCTGAATGTCGTTGAACGAAATTCAGAAGGGGTTGCAGCTAAGGCATCGAAGACTGTCCGGAATTTAGTCTACACCGTGATGCAGTATGAAATCCAGTGGTACCACCTAAATGAGGTCTCCTTGAAGAGTGATGCTCTGCCATATGTCTCAGACGCTCTTAATCCTGCATGAAAGCAATATGTCTCTCTTTGAAGACAGGATCGATCTGGAACCGTCGCTCTAAAGGCACAGAAGGACATTAAACCATTTCATATGTCTCGCCTAATACACTTGGATCCTCTTTCAGAAGCATGGTGACCACAAATCGCCCTAAATCATCGCGGTTTTGTATTAAAATTAAAACTATCTTTACCAGCCCGTTCCTAGTGAGCTAATAAATGTTTTGGTGGAAGAGAATCAAGTTCCCATAAATTATTTAAATTATCAAGGTCACTTAATGGAAGGTGACATAGATGTGATTGTACGTTCATAGATGA
The DNA here is from genome assembly GCA_951640165.1 of Pseudoips prasinana. NCBI lineage: Eukaryota > Metazoa > Arthropoda > Insecta > Lepidoptera > Nolidae > Pseudoips > Pseudoips prasinana. The sequence continues at coordinate 35,676,488 of OX621237.1, read as the reverse complement.
ATGTAATGGAACGCCCACAGAGCCTGACACAATCCATCCAAACTTGGTATCCCGTAGCGTGGGCAGGTTTTTGCCTAGGTTGATAGAAGCAATACCTAGAACACTCCAAAATACTTCGGCCCCTACAAGGATGTCAACTGCGGACGGAACGTTAAACGACAGGTCCGTTAGTTGAATATTTGACGGAATCGCTAATGAATGCTTGTTAATAAAAACGGGCGGCAGTGTTTTTGTGATTGCAGGTAACACAAAACAATTAATCTGTATCTTATGATTACCTCTGTAAGATTCAATATTCAAGCTACAAGACTGTGAACTAGTGGTAGTTTGACTGTTAATACCTGTTACGGTGGAACTCACGTTACGTCGAGGCAATCCTAGCTTATCACTTAGTTTCTTAGTAATAAAGTTGGCTGTGCTACCGTTATCAAGCAGGATTCTTGCGTCCACCTTGTTGCCTCGGCTGTCCAGGACTTTCACCCACGCTGTGGAAAGTAAAACATATGGAGCAGTAGTATGGTGCATAGAAGTATCACCAGGCAAAGAAACATGTTCTGTATTGCAAGTAGGCAAAGAGGCAATTCCAGAAATGCCAGTGGACAAGACAACACTACTGGGCATAGGATCTTGGAACTCGGTAGGTTTGGGTTCCTCAACATGTAAAAGAGTACTATGTCTACCTTTACAATATTTACAGCGCGATAATCTACATCGCTTTGTTAAATGGCCAGGGCGTAAACAATTAAAGCAAACTTTAAATTCTTTTGTTTTACAAATGCGAGTTTCAACCGGCAACTACGAAATTCATCACAACTAAATAAAAAATGATTTTTTGTACACAAGGGACACTTAATAGGGCCATATTGTTTTTTAATTCGATTTAAATTATCGCTTTGACTATTGGTAACTACATATGATTTAGTATCTACTACTACAGTGTTATTTCCATTCGACTCTCTAGTATGCTCCAATGTTTCTAATAAATCAGCCTTATTATTTATAAATAAACAAAATTCTAACAATGTGGTTGACTTGGGTAAGGTGTTACGATGCTGTTCCCATTCTCTAATAGTAACTGAATCTAATTTACTGGACATCATATACACAATCAATGTATCCCAATTTTCCGTGGGCTCATTTAATGTTTTTAAGGCTCTTATGTTTTTGTTAATGACGTCAACTAAACGACGTAACGAGTAACAAGACTCTTTATCAATGCTTTCAACACTAAATAAAGCCTGTACGTGATTGTGAACTAAAAGTCTACTATTATTGTAACGATCACATAACAAGTTCCACGCTATTTGGTAATGTTCTCCTTTAAAATCAATATTTTTTATTATTTCCAGTGCCCCACCCTTAAGGGAAGCACGTAAGTAGTGGAACTTGGTTATATCATCAATACAACCAACATTATGTAATAGGGACAAGTACGTGTCTCTAAACTCAAGCCAGTACTGATAACCACCATCAAAAGTAGGCAAATTAATTTTGGGTAAGCGTATAAAGTTACGTTGGAACGATTCACCTGATTGTTTGGCTGCCGAGCCCGCTACAGACCCAACATCACCGGCAGCGTCGGCACTGGCCAGCAACCAGCGCGCTTTCGCAGCTAATGCATGGAACCGGTCCTCGAAACTGGCTCGCTCCGCACACGCCTCGTCGTTATTGTCCGACTGCACTTCAATTTGCAACTGTAAATTATCAAATTCATCGTATACGGCATCAAATTTACTCAAACGACACTCCAATTCAATGCGTTGCAGATCGGAAATAGTCTCACAGCTGACAAGAATTGTTATGTAATTGCCAAAATTTGTTAACTTGGCTTTCATAGCACTGCGCTTCCGAACTAATAATTCTATTTCTTTGGACATTGTGACACCAAGCACGTGAAAAGATAAGCAGTGAATATAGGCCAAGAAAAAATAATATTTTTACTAATGAGGCAATAAATCTACACAAAAGAATAATTATTGAATAGGCTCGTGCGTGACCTTGAAACCCGGTCAACGGACTCGACGCGTCGCGCCGGCCACACTTTGCTTGCGAGTGCACACAGCTGATTTTTCCGTTATTTTACAGAACGGTTGGTGATAAGTCGTGCATTAAGCGCAATAAATATCTATAGATAATATGATATTAGCGAAATGGAACTGTTGACTCAAATTTAAAGAGGTGAAAAGGAAAGATATAATAGAATTATAAACACTATCCGTTAAAAACTGTTTGGATTGGAAATAGTAAGGAAATAATTAGAACAGACTCACAAAACGCCTTTATCCTTATCCACAAGACGAACTGATTACTCCCTCGAAGCGATGACTTGGCGAAATTCGACCAGCTTGATCGATTTAAAGACCAACGTCGTACTCGAAGACCTCAGGGAAAGGCACGTAGTTGTCTTCTTGTTTTAAATACGGCGACTCCGACGAAAACCGTTGTGAAAATGACTCGACGTTTTCAAACTCGAACACGAGTCCAAAGTTCTCGATGACGTGCGTACTGCCAACTGCCGACGATCTTGGACCCCTAAAACCGCGACTTAAGAGGCTCGATGTGACCAAAATGTAAAATGAAAGACTAGTGGACTGTAATACTAGTTTATGCAGTACAACGTAATATAATTAAAACATGGACTATATATAAAATAATGAGTAACGCGCGTGTCGTCGGTGCGGTTCGTCCGCCGAGAGTGCCGTTAGACCGGGCCAGAACCCGCGCCCGCGCGCCACAATCGATGCCAGCCGACGAGTGCCGATGGTGCACGAACACAGACCATCCAACTAGGTAGGTCCAACTTCGAGAAGGAGGTCAATCGTAGAATCCAACTCGGCTGGGCAGCGTTCGGGAAGCTACGTAACATCTTCTCGTCTAAAATACCGCAGTGTCTCAAGTCGAAAGTCTTCGACCAGTGTGTGTTGCCAGTGATGACTTATGGAACAGAGACGTGGTCGCTCACTATGGGCCTTATCAGGCGGCTCAAGGTCACCCAAAGAGCAATGGAGAGGGCTATGCTCGGAGTTTCCCTGCGGGATCGTATCAGAAATGTCGAAATCCGCAGGCGAACCAAAGTCACCGACATAGCTCGAAGAATTGCAAAACTGAAGTGGCAGTGGGCGGGGCACATAGCTCGTAGAACCGATGGCCGCTGGGGCAGAAAGGTTCTTGAGTGGCGACCACGAACCGGAAGACGCAGCGTGGGCAGGCCCCCTACAAGATGGACCGATGATCTTGTGCGGGTCGCTGGAAACTGCTGGATGCGAATAGCACAAGACCGGCAATTGTGGAGATCTTTGGGGAGGCCTTTGTCCAGCAGTGGACGTCTTTCGGCTGATATGATGATGATATAAATCTAGCATTGTTCTTTTATTCTAATTAGGTCTTAGAAATTAGGCACAAAGCTTTTAATACAGTCCTAAACCTGTAAAAGTATGAAGGAAAATGAAGTGTCAGAACTTCGGTCGAGCGAGCGGGCGTTCTAGGTGGTTCTAGGTATCTACTACGGTAGCCTAGTAGATACCTAGAACTCTTCTACGGGTTTCATGCACTATGCGAGTATTACATTATCACTTTCTATTTTTTTTAAAAATTTTGATTATCATGCATAATAAATTTGGATTATAATGAACAATAATTGGTAAGTTAAATCACCAGTCCACGGGATTAAAACGATCAAAAAGTAATGGTGTATACGTGCTAATAAATTATATTCAGTAGCGATTTGAATTAATATTTAGTTCATTTATAACACAATTATATAAAGGCTGATTTTAATAGTTGTGTTGTCATTTATTTTCTATTTTTATTAACATTTATATACTAGGGCACCGTTGACTATCCAACTCATACTGGTGCTGTTGCCCGCAGGTCCCCGCGGGCGGGCACGCGCCCCGTGGCCGGGCGCCGCTTGCTGGCGCGTCCACGGACTTTCTACTATTCCTGCTGGCTTGTACCCACACGCCAACGGTAAGCGTACAGCGCTTGGTAAGCGCACCGCGAGCGCTACAACCACCTTACCGCAACAAACCTTATTCCAACGTCGCTTGAACTATTAATATTCGGTTTATACTTAAATTGGCATTCGTCGAGACATGTTTTGAAAGATTGGCTATTTAAAAAAAATGAAGGTATTTTTATATAATTTCAATAGTGCATAATAAATAGCGGTAAGGCTAATTTTAGATAAATAAATTTCTTTACCAACTTCTTGACTATTTAATGCAATTTTAGCTGTACTTATTTAGTTCGTTGACCATCCAATATGTAACCTCAAAGAATCTCTAGATTAAGTTTAAAATAAGGTCAATCAGACAAGATAATAAATATTAACAAAACTTGTAATTACCAGCTCAAATAATCACCTACGCAAGAAAGAGATAGAAATAACTCAAGTCTTAAAATAGATAATATTTTTTTCTTGTCTTGTTGGCTGAAGTTTAGATACATCGAAATCAATTTAGTAATTTAGGTGTTACTAACACAAAAATATGCTGTTATTTTTTTTGTATGGCAGCTTTAAATTGCCAGTCTTTCAAAAACGGTTTCATATTGTGGGGAAGTGCTTGCTGTGTAAAGTGTATTACAATATAAATTATAATCCATAAGTAATTTAATAACTGATAGATATTTGTAGAATTTTTGCATTTTTTGGGCTTTAATTTGATTGTTTTTGTAACAAGAACTATTGTATTATTAAAATAATAGCTATTAGGCTAGAAAACAATTTTTATACTGACTGTAATTTTAAACAAAATATATTTAATGAAATGAAACATAACTTGGCACATGGTAGTGTAATAGCCAAGTTCATATATTTACACAGTATAGCGCTCCCTACGGCCACGGCAGTCGTTCGGCTCGGCTTTTACCGGCGATCAGTGATTGTATCATGTAACGAGAATTAATAATTTATATTATTTGTAAAATTACTCGGTGGGGCTCGGGCATTTAGTATCATTGTATGATTATCTCGTAATCTTTTCCAGCTTGTTTTTAAAACATCTGTGTAAACTGCAAACACAACAGCTTGTATGTAATATTTGAAACTCTTCATTCTATATTATAGCAACAGTTGAACAAATACAATCTAAAAACGTTAATATTATCGACATACATAATAATATAATTTCTAATATAAATAGTGTGAGGAAGTAGTTTACTTGAAGAAGTAAAAACATATTCTAAAACTAATTAGCAATATAGTTTTAACTTCCTATACTAACTGTCAATCAGCTGTCGTACTCTGTATGAAGGTTGGAAAGAATCGAGAACCTGCGTTTTACAGTTAATAATCAAGTCAATGAATACACTTGCATTACAAAAATCACCCATACTTCATACGGTCGCTGTAACAGTAATAGGACCTTTGGGGGTGTAATCCCATTCTTTTTATGTTATTACTAAAACTAAAATATATAACACTGAGATAGCGATTATTAAAAAATGCAAGAATAATGAATTCTTATTCTATATATTGTTGGATCAAATGTTAGTTGTAAATATTATATTGAGATAGTTTGTGTACTCCAAATGCCCAGCCCTGTAGGAACATTTCATACATTTCCAATACTATCGAAACTAAATGCGTGTTTAAGTACTTTCTTTTAGATTGAACGCAATGTTTATTTGTAACTTGTTTATGATATTAAAATAAGTATTTATTTAGATAATCTAGGTATAAGTGATGAGGTACACAATTAATATGAAGCTCTGTATTAGGTACTATATGAAGATTTCATTGTGAAACCAATAATCTATACTTTTGTACCGGATTACCATTTCACCATATCCATCCATCCACTATATAATAATGTACGTGCAAAATTAAAATAAACCAATTTGGCGCTTAATATTTGGGTTTTAAAACAAAAGTGCACCTTTAAATACTTTGTAAATAAATCATCATTAATAAATTGCATATAAAAATATAATTTAATTAAAAAGTACTAAACTGTACCATTTCTTCAAACAAGAGATTCAAATAATATTTGATTTAGATAAAAATCTATATCGAATTGGTTCGTTATAATATTTAATGTTGTCCGTTACTTTAAAGAATATTAGACAGTCATAAGCATCTTAAATGTCTTGGATATTCACGGTACTTTAATTTGTTTTACAATGCATATGAACAGCAAAAATGCAGATATGTATATTTGGTTTTTTATGGTATTAGTAGCGTTATTGGATATATTATGATAACTAAAGTGCAGTGACAAATTCGAATGGCCTCGTACATCATTAAATATTCAATATATATGTATAATGTATAATTAGAGCGAGAACTTGCGAGAACTGTCAAATAGCAAAGCAAACAGAACAATCTTTGTTGGTAAATAAAGATGTCTACTGTTTGACAGAGGGTCGAGAAACTTGTTTCTGAAAGTATAGGCAAATATTTTTTACTGACGTATTTAAACTATTCCCAACTTGGCTCCTTAAATTGATCTTAGTTTGACTTTCTGATTTAGTTGGTACAATACATGCAGTAGCCTGTTCCATTATATTTGTGTACCTCGACGCTTGAGCTCTTCCTCCACAAAGATATGCAAGTGCACGAAATGTCTTGCGATATCGGTTTTATCGTAGTACTGAAAAGGGCATCATAATCTTTGTGTATCCTTGTGTATGAAAGGCTTACTTGGAATATGACAAGAAAACAATCCTAGTGAAGTTTTGTTATCATCTGAGATTAAGAAGATTTATCGTGATCTTCTGTGAAGACTGGCGGTGCAATCATACATGTTTTTATGCACAATGAAGTCACTATTTGTACAAACCATTAAACAATGAATGGGTATTATGTATGTTATTGTGTAACCTTTTTTTTTTAATTCGTTTGCTCATCTGTGTTTTAAATCCGCTTCCTAATGGTGACCTTTATTGTGTTGTGGTAACCGAATTTATTTATTATAAAAATATATTTAACTACTATTTGGAAATATATTTTTTTTTAATTTCCCGATCCGATGATGTAATCTTTTTATTATTTTTTACATTGTGACTATATTAGATTGGATTTTGTTCACATGTGGTGCAATACTGAACATTCCAAACCTAGTTTGGTGCTTATTGTAATAGTAAAATTATTATTAATAATAATGGAGTTTCATTTAAACAATCTTGCCTACGCTCTCTTCCAAAGTTTCGGTCGGAGACCCTAACCTTGTAAAGGTCACTGTTATTAAAAAAAAAACAAATGTAAATGAAACCAAAAACGTTTAAAAGTACGAATTCATATCTTAGAGTACTTAACAATTTAGCGAGCGACCGATAGATATGATGCAAAAGCGTGGCTTATCCTAAACTTAATAAGTATTTATATCGATTAATAAAATATCTTTCAATTTATAAATTATTAACGTGAATAGCTTAGGTATTAATTAATTTTAGCGGTCTGTTTATTGACAAACTTGTTCTAATAAGAGTAGTGAGAAATAATGATGTGGCATTTAGCACTTATAACTTTTAACTATAACTTTATAGGCAGCTACCTAACATTCTGTACTATAAGTGACTATAACTCGTGTTGTTATTATAAACACTCGCTCAATACTAGCATCAATTCTATACTATACCAACTTAATTTAATATCATTACATTTCTTCATAAAGTAGTTCTTATGAAAGGGACGGGGTTTCCTGTTCTGACAATCTAATTTTGCCGCATAATACTGAAGGAAAAAACCGTTACGTTTGAAATTGTTGACTAATTATGCGCTCCGGGACATGATGTGTTATAATTAGTTTGACAGTTCTAAGGATGTCCTGTCGATGTCATAGAAGCTATAATAGTAAGAGATGTAACGATATTTAAGTTAGATTAGAATAGTATTTAGCTAGTATCTTCTTGTGAATAATATATTCTAATTATTCTTAACTGGAACTATGTTGGAGATTCAAGTACCACAGGGAATTTAATTTACTGAGGTGACAGACTTGTGTCTTCAAGAAATAAGTCGAAATGTATAAGTTTGTCAATTAACAAGATTTTAATGTTATAATAATAAACTCATCTGTATAATAATGGAGAAGTATTGGCAAGTTTTTGATATGAAATATTTGTACAAGTAAATGATGTGGTATGAAGCTAAAGGCTGGATTATTGTCTATTTTTATAAAGGGGGATTAAATGTTAGGTGGCTAAAATGCATAATTATAATAAACATAGACATATTTGTGAGCTGTGACGGCGTTTCTTGGCTACTTCGGCCAGGCGATTCGCACCATTGTTGACATGAAGATATTTATGACGTGGAAATAATGCCTGGCACCTGTGGTCATCTATTTATACGTATATTTATTATTACGGATAGTAATCAAGTATTTTTATATAATTGCACTGTAACCTTTTGTAACTAATTGAGTCTGTAACAAAAAATGTACCATAACAATTCAGTGGAAATTCTCGGAAGCATTCATAACGTTTTTGCTCATTTATTTTCTATTTTTATTAACATTTATATACTAGTCAAAGTATCAGTTGATTTTTATTGATTAACAACTACCTACATCTTTTTCTGTGATATATTGTTTTTTATGTAGAACAAAATACTTTCCTTGTAGTATATACGATGTATTAGCCACATAACATCCTCATATAGGCATAGATTTTTTTTGTTTCCCGCTCAACTGATATAAGAAAGACAAATTCCGGTTTATTTGTTGTTTTTGTTTAGTTTATTAATTAAAAGAGAATCGTAACAAATATGTTATTCATTATTTTTCCGATATAGATTAAAAAGTATTTATTAAAAAAAATTGTTTATAAATAGTTGGCTGTTTAAAAAAAACAATGCCATTTTGGTTGTAATAAAACAGTGAAAGCTGAAGGCTTAGTGATTAGTTAGATTCTCAAAAGATAGATTTTTGTTACGCTTTGCAATAGGTTAGATTCCAATATTTAATAGCGAAACATTTTAGTTTAAATACGTTATTTAAAGTTAAAATATTACTAATCTGTAAGCGAAGCGCGATGGTCTTACGGCCAAGATCGAACGATTTACTTGTATTGAGTGTATAATAAAAAAAAGTATTTATATAATATGGAATTTAAAAAATTTAATAAAATAGCAGACAGTTGGCATCCATTAGTGACATGTTCATTGTTTATCAATCTCACTATTTGGGTGTAACTTTATCGGTAAAAGGAGCTCTCTGGATCTTTCAAAATCAACTCGACCCTATAATTATCAGTCTTAAAAGTTAGCTAAATAATTTGATATCCACGTATGAGAGCTATGGGACCGTCACTATTATAAGACACCAGATAATAGACAGATTGAGATGATGTGCAGTATGATTTACACTTGGCCAACTACTATTAAGTTGCACTTCCAAATTTCTTCAAGCCTGCTTAAGCTTCTGGAAAAAAAACTTTAAAACTAAATCCTGCCGACATATTCTGGATCTCTTTATATCAAAAGATGTTTAGCAAATGTTTTGAATATATCAGCGGGTACTTTTAAATTAGTATCTTTGGCTCTCTAGCTCCTACACTATCCCACACTCATCTCTGTAAATATGTTGTCTTTACAGAGCTTATGCAGTGATAACACGTATTATTGTAGCTACAGTTATGTCAAATGTAAGCTTATAGGCGATACTGTACATAATTTGAATAAATTAGCACTGAAACTGTTCTGATCAAGGTTGCGTTTTATTTTTATCTATGGATACTCTATTTTTATATATTACTAAGTTGTCATACAAGCTTCCGGCGCACCTTTCTCCTATCCCACAGCATTAACAGTATAAATAATGTTCTTACTCGCAGTGTATTCTGGATTATTTCAGTACTTCCCTGGTCGAGTTATTCATAGAATGTAAAACTTAAAGTATAGCTCTTAGAAAAATCATATTATACAATAAAATATTTGTTCATGTACAAAGAAAGAAAAATTGACATTTAACTAAGTATATTTTATTTATTATATCTTTTAATATTGTTACGTCAATTAGTATTATGGAAATTTAAAAATATGTAAGAATTTCACATGTCTTCTACCATAAGCAGCATGCATTTTCTAGTTTAAGATCTATATGGGCCCTATTTTTATTAAATAAATGATTCTGTTTCTTCGTGCCAAGCTTGGAAACTATTTATATGAACAGTCAAATCATAGACTACATCGCTAGTTGATATGGGAGTTCTAAAACCGAATTGTAAGTATTTCTTACAAAAAGTCTCCGTCTTTTACGTAAGAATTTTATTATTATTTTTAGTTGTATTTTTATTTATAATCGCGTAATAGTAAGAATAGATAAGCAAACAGCTTTATCCTTTTCACACGTTCGAAAATAGAAAGAGATTAATGACATTTAAAATGATTTAGCTGCGTTAAATACAGAATTACCAGTATTGTTGAATTTTTCACTCGAGATATTTCCGCAATGAATTGGGTAATGGAAACGCAATCGTAGTACAATTAATATATTTAGAGATAATTTACAGTTTATATTTTGTCCATATCTTTAGTACATAATCGGATATTTATAAATTATTTTATGTTTTATCAGAATTTACCAATCTCTTAAAATATTTGTCATGACTAATATAAATACAGTTTACATTTTGTCCATATCTTACGAATAAATATTTGAATATATTTATTTAATACTCAGATATTACAGTACAGACGCCAGCACATCAAGCTACCCCATTCTATAAAATTTCCCCAATTGAAGGTGAACATCGATAAAATAAATTTGACGGATTGGGGTAGGTGGATGTGCTGGCGTCTGTACCTAAAACAATGACAACGCATGGTACATCGAATGCGAAGGCCTGAAAGGGCAGACTGCCATATTCCCGATGATTGTCTTCTTGCCACTCAATGAACATATTATCACCTCACAGTTGTAGCATTTCTTGTTTTGACTTGGAAATTCTCTGGTAATAATAGGCTATGCTTATTTCTTCTTCCAACCATGCGATACTCTGAGATGTTGGTGCAAGTTGATCCTGGACTTGAAAACTTTGTTGGGGCAGTGTGGACACTCCACCATAGCCGACTCCGGAGGATGCACATACTTGCTGCATGACAAATTTCTTTATTAGCCATTACCAGAGCAGTTTATTAGCCGCAAATTGGCCGAATCAAGTGGTTAAGTGAAATCAAACTAACTAACTAACAATTTACTATCCATAATTTTATTACAACTACCGTCAAAATATTAATTCTCATTTGGCACAATAGCAATATTGTGCAAGAAATACGTGGAGTGAATTAATTAGAAGATTATGAGAATTGGATATTAGAGCTTTTGCTGGCGTTTAATTTGTTACTTAGATATATTGCCAATTTTCTTTGTTGCTCCTGCGTAAGGATACCAAGGATAAATGTAAAGTTCGAAACAAAAATGAAATTCTTTTGTCCATCTTTTATGGATTGTGCGAAATGAGAATTAATATTTTGACGGTAGTTGTAAAATTTTTGTGGATAGTAAATATGAATAGCATGTACCTTGATTACGACATAACTATTAACGGTAGAATAGCTGATCGTAATCTGACTAATCTTTTGTGTGTGGTAATATTGTGAAAACTTACGTGTGTTGGTGGAGACAGAGCCGAGACTTGAACTCTTTGCCGCAGATCTCGCATTTATGGATTTTGTCACCTGGAACAGTAGTGATATATATAGTAAGCTTAGTAGAAGCCAAGAATCGAAGTGGACGTTAACAATACTGTTACGGAATGGTTTAGAATATGTTTATTGTAAAAATCATGACTGACCTCACTTGTCATGTTGGAAGGATTATTTATCAGCTAATAATTAAGAGTTTACAGAATCTAAGGAAAGGAAGAATTGCCAAGCTGAAGTGGCAGTCAGCGGGGCACATAGCTCGTAGAACCGACGGCCATTGGGCTGTTGCAGTTAGCGCAAGACCGGCAATTGTGGATATCTTTGGAGAAAAGGGCTTTGTCCAGCACTAGACCTATGATGATGATGAATGAAGCCAACATAATGTGCCAACAAATTCTACTAATAATTACTATGTGCTGGTTAGATTTATTTCTAAGAATAATCTTTGTAGATGTTTTTGTCTTGCTCTAGATTGTGGGGTATCAGTTATTTGGGCATTTCCTTTTTTGTGAAGCTGATGGCATATTAAATGGATTAAATCTATTAGACTCTAAATACCATACCCATGCAGTGTACCATGCAGTGGCAGACTGGTTAATGCACATGGGGCCGATTCTGCGTGGTTCTTGGGTTCGAATCCCACCCACACTTAGATTTATACAACTCATTTTAAAGTGTGAAACTTGTCAGGTAGATGTCAAAGTGGTAAATATTGGACAACGTTTATAACATCTAAACTAAGTTAGATAGAAGCTTGGAAGTTCTGTAGACTATTTTCAAAGTCTGTGGAACTAATGTATTATTGCCTTATAGACTATTTGTTGCTGAAATTGATCTGCAGAAGCTCTTTGTGAAATGTCAATTTTATTATAATTTGTTGATGTTTTAAAGTATGGTACTGTTTCACAGGTAAACTTAGCACTTTGATAAGTTAATACGTGAGAAACTCTATTAATTTTACCCATGGGTGATGTTTCCAAGCTATACAACGAAACTTATTTACCATTGCTTTCTCTATAAATTACTTTTGTTGCAAGGGGTAATTCAGTGTTACTGCATAATACTGAAAGAAAACAAGCAAAATGACAAGAATTTAGAGTACTCAGACATTTCTACATAAACCCTATCCTTTTCATATTGATGACTACAGTGACACAGTTGGTATTGAAAGTGCTTTCTGATCCAAAGGTTGTGGTTTTGATCCTTGCAATTTACATGTCCCAATAATAATAATAATTTCTAGGGACAATGTCACACAGATCATTCATTATATGTCCTTCATATTATTATTTACATCTAAATTAGTTCAGACCAATTACTATTAAACTTAATATAAGACATAATTTCTATACAATGTATAGAGCCATGTAATACCCTACCTCTAGGATGCACATTCCTCTTATGGTTGGATAAATACTTCAAGCTCCTAAACTTCTGTCCACACAGCTCACACTCTTCAGAATCCTCAACTGCTTCATGCACCAACTTCACATGTTCCCTCAATGTCAACTTTGACTTAAAATTCCTATTACATCTCCCACATGTCAAAATAACAGCTGGTTTACGATGTTCATTCAATAAATGTTCTTTTAAACAGTACTTAGGTAAATCTAGCAAACAAATCGGACATGCAATTGTTTCTAAGGGATCATCTTCTTGCTCATCTGTAAAATATTTCAACTCGATATCTTTCATTATTTGCTGGAATGTTTGGCGTTTTCGTTTATTTGATTCTGGTTGACATTCTTCTTTGTGTATTTTCAAGAGTTTTCGTTCTTGAAATGTCATGGTGCATATATGACATTTAAATAAGATTCTTCGGTAGTTGTGTGAGCTTACCATGTGATCTGATAGTAATGATGGATCAAAGTCTTCTAGACAGTGGAGGCAAACCATGTGGCCAGTTTTGGGGTCCAACATTGCATCAGTAGAGTTGAATTCAATTGGTTCTTGATTTGTTTGTACACATTGGGCCAGCTCAAGTAAGGCCCTGAAAATAAGAATGGACTTCTATTACAATTATATCAGCAAGATTTTTGAAATACTTTATACCCTTATACCTATGTGTATATTGTTGTTTAAATTCTAAAAATTAAAAATTTTACAAATAATATTTTTATCTGAACATAGCATATATTTCAGTTATATGTAATAATATTAATATCCTGGGACATTATTTACACATGGCCACCTGAAACCAAACAGAGCTTGTACTATATAAACCAGATAACTGACATATTACATATACTAGGTACTATTATTTTGCAAAAGACTTGGTGGCAACAAAAACATTACATAGGTAGGGTATAAGGGAGTGAGGGTATAAGGGAGTGAGGGTTGCCATTATATCTGTACATTAATCAAGCTGTTTACTTGTTACATTTTTTTTTTATTCTAGATTATTAAGTATAAAATTATAATCAAATGCACAACATTTTAAGATGACACAGCATGCACATACATTTTATAAGCTGTTTATTTGACCTTTATAACATGGGCTTTAACCCTAAGTTATATGTTTTGAGTAGAGCCGTTCAAGTGTTACAATACCCTTGGATAACATGAGATATAGTTGGTATAGTGTTGACTGTGAATCAGTTTCATCAAGCAATTATTATTATTATTAGTGAACAGGCAAGCAGTTGATTCAACTGGTAAGTGCCTGTATCCAGCTCTTCTCCACTAGTTTCTATTGCAGCTGAGATATTCGTCGAGTCTACAATATAATAATACACTACAATCAGGCTTTAGACTTGGGTGGAAAGTAGAGATGAAACATAGCTGTTTGGCCAGATTCTGGATACTATATATTCAATTGGTTACCATCAGCCATGACAAACTGCATGTGCATTACTACATTATGGAAGTCACAGAACCATTGAAGACTACGTACATAGTATTGTAATGCTCCTCCACATCTTCTTCCTTGATTTCTGCCTTCACTGACACTCCTAGACTATAGCTACTGCCTTCTTGAGGATCTAGTTCGGTTTCCATCAACATTTTACTGTATTATTTGCAATGATTATTTGTATGTCATCAAAATTCATTAAATGTACCAAATCGGCTAAATCTATCCTGTTATACTTTTAATTATTTTTATCTACCTCTTTAGAATGAGGGCTACCGTTTTTGTGCTCACCAGTCGGCGCCACTGTCGCGGAAGGTCCACTATAGCTGATCAAAATCATTGTTATTGTGGACGCGACGAATGTTTTTACGAAAAATATTTAAAATCCTGTTAGTGTTTCTTAAATAGCATGCCGCAGTGTTGTGCAGTCCCCGCACAACGCTGCGGCATGCTATTTATGAAACACTTTAACAGGATTTTAAATATTTTTTCAAATATTTATTACAGTCATCGAGCTGTTACTCATCTTGTAATTTATTTAGTTTTAAACCAAATTTTTTAGTTATAATCGCAGTTTTTATTAATAAACAGCGTAACCCGAACAATAACAGTGTATTTTGACGTTTCGTAGACCTGCCGCGATGCTAGCGCCTCTAGCGGCAAATTGATACGCGGTAGCCCTCATTGTTTATATAGAGATATTTTTTTAAAAATTTGACAGTCACCACAGATTAGTGAAAATAATAAATGGATACAGATGATAATTTGAATGATATAATCTATAATTACTTATTATCATATTTAGATGAAACACTGAATATATAATTAAATTAAATTAATGTTTTTGCCTTATTTCGCTATCGTCACGAATGTACTTAATTTTTTCCTTTGGCTAAGGTGCAAGTATTTTGCCTTGCTATTGTTTTGTTAGCGACTTTGAAATTGAACAATTTCAATATACTTACCAATAGGCTTCCCTGTTGGTTAGTTTTCTTAATCATTGGAAATTTCCAGCAAATCAACATTACTTCCAAGTTCCAACCATACTTAGCATTAGTTATCACACTAATATTATAAAGTTTGTGAGTGTGTATGTTTGTTTGTTACTTCGTCGCGTCTAAACGGCTGAAGCGATTTTAATAAAATTTGGTATGGAGTTTGCTGACACCTTGGATTATCACATGGGCTATAATTTATAAAGTTTAACACGAGTAAAACCGCAGGGCACAGCTAGATCTAGAACAAAAGGATCATGCATTTTAATTAATGCTTAAATGACAGTGCTGCCTGTATTGTATTTGTTTAAAAGTTTCTATGTGCTGCTAGTTCCAGCAACAACCACAATACATTTTATTAAGGTATCTTGCAGAGTTTAAATTAAAACAAAGTTTCAGCAAAGAAACGCATAAAATTGTATTATTTGTACAGGTATTACAAAAATAATACATAATCTTTCTGAAATAGTAGATATACTATTTAACACGTAATTACATGAACCAATTTTTCTCAGATGACCATCAAAAAACAAATTCAATTGTTAAATCTTTCAACAATATTTTTCTTTCGATTGTTCGTCATTCAACCTTAGCATGCACTGAGATTACATTTAAAAGAGTAACCTCTTTGCTTCAACAGTATTAGTGTCATATTGAGTTAATCACTCACATAAGTGGCAGGTACTACTACTCATAGTTTACTAGTAGTAGTACCTGCCACTGCCACTGCCACCTACACAGTTTACTCATAGTTTCATAGTTGCTCTAACTACCGCTATATATAAGTCACAAACTAACTTATCCCAGGCTATGTTAGGGATTGATTAAACGACGTGCTCATATTATACTCTCGTCTACTTATCTATCTAGTACTGGATACCTAAAATAGAGATTCCATACAAACCATGAGGTATTGCCGTTAGTTTATTTACCTACTTCTAAATATTTGGACTTTATCGCTTTCAACAAATTAATATGAGTATCGCCAATTTTCTGGTAAATATTAAAATTAATTAAGCAAGCATATCGAACATGTAAGGGGTTCAATATTCTTACATATGTCACGAAGCGATTCATGGCTTTTCGATGTGGTAAAACACATTTAATGAATTAAGGGGGTTTACTACATTAGCAATGATTTCCCACTAGCAATTTAAATAAATATTAAAACAGGATTGAACTATGCAGGTGCTATTGCAACTCGTTATATAAATAAACGGGTAAAATACCCGTTTATTACCATACATGTATAGCTCTTTTCATTTGTGCAGTAAGTTTATGCTCTTTATACGTGCATGTTAAAGTACACTTTGAACGACAAAATACTGCCATTGTTCTATCTGGCTCATGGAAATATTATATACTACATGGTTTGGCTTTATAATATTCAAAATTGAGCGGTCACCTTAAATTACTTTTATGTGGCCCATTAAAGAATGTAATATAATCGATTTGTTAACTGGCTTGTTCGATGAAACAATCGACTTTATTGCATTCAACATCCTTATCACTTATCTTTGTCACGTCATGCCATTATATTAATGTCACTTTGCTCAACTTTGCTGTCATTTTATTTTCATTGTTGCGATTTGGTTGATGACGGGGAGCTGTATGTGGTTACCGTAGTGTTTTTAGTTTAGGTCCGTAATTATTTTCATGATAATTTTAATGTAATTGTCGGATTAAGTGTAAAAAGAAGTGGTTTTTAGATTCTTTTATTGTGTCTGCGAATAATCTCAGTGCAAGTGAATAACGCAGGATTCTATTAATAGTTTTTTTTTGCATTAAATGTACCCAGTGAAATTTGAAATTGGTATTGTTATGATCGATATTTAATTTCGAAGTGGCGGGTGTCGAAATGGGGCAAAGTCCGAGCTCCGTGCGGAGCAAGAGCGGACGCCGGAGTTCGTTTCGGAAGTTCGTGAGGCGGAGTAAACTAAACAAATCTAGTTTGAGCCACACGTTCAGTTTGCCGCCTTCAGAGGATTATCCGGAGCTGATGAACGTGAACACGGCCACGGAGGAACAGCTGATGACCCTGCCGGGTGTCAATCGGCAACTGGCGCGGGAGATTGTGCGCCATCGGCAAATGATAGGCCGATTCAAGAGAGTCGACGACCTCGCTCTGGTCTCAGGTGAATATTAGTGACAGAGGTAACCTCGACTGTACGACAGGTAGCTTGTTAACACAGTGCTTGACTCAGTAAAATTTTACCAGTAAGAGTTGTATTGTTCATGCTGTTGTGAATACTTATCCAATCAACTGGGTTGATATGAAAAGATGAGTATTTCCTTTGAACTATGTCAAGGACTCCATTCATGCGTTCATATTAAGTTTTATGCAACTATAATTGTTAAATATCTGTTAATAATAATGGTACCTAGTTTATATCGACTGTACGACAGGTAGCTTGTTAACACAGTGCTTGACTCAGTACGACAGGTAGCTTGTTAACACAGTGCTTGACTCAGTAAAATTTTACCAGTAAGAGTTGTATTGTTCATGCTGTTGTGAATACTTATCCAATCAACTGGGTTGATATGAAAAGATGAGTATTTCCTTTGAACTATGTCAAGGACTCCATTCATGCGTTCATATTAAGTTTTATGCAACTATAATTGTTAAATATCTGTTAATAATAATGGTACCTAGTTTATATGATCATATTTTTCTTAGTTTGTTTTGATTAATGTAACAACAATTTATTAGGCACCAGTACTTTAATACCAATATTACCAATAAAATTAAAATTGCTATAAAGAGTATTTCTTGTTCTTTACTTTGGAAAACTGTGTCGGATAAAAATTTATATTGCAGTTAACATGCTATATGGAAAATAAAAATGTTGTCAAGTTGTTAGTAAACTGAATAAATAAAATGTCTTATGCCAAAAAATACACTGCGATCGGTTCTCACACTAGGTGGAGCCTGTACAGTGGGAACCAGACAACTGATAAACTTATTATTGCAAAATACATAGATATTATAGATAAATTGGTAAATATCTCAAATCAAGTCGCCTTCAAACGTAAGTGAATTGAGGGTGGAGGGGGAGGGGGCTACCCTCCAGTACCATCCCACCGCGGAACCCCATGGTTATGGAGATATCAATGGTAAATGTTTTTCTAGCGCTCGGTGGCCCCTGCCTTTCAACCTGGTTAGGAATTCAACTCACAGTCTCTGGGGTGTTAGTCAGGGTCATAGACAACCTGACCAACACTCCAATGAATGTTATTGATACTTTACATGCAATGCAAAGAACTTGTTTTAAAAGAGTCATTACCCTCACTAGGGCACTAAATCCCTGTATATTTACATTTATAGACACAAAGTACACTCAGACTCAGAACATCTGTATTTCATATGGATCAGACAAATAGTTGTCCAAAATGGGAATCAGGTCTCTCCACAAACAAAAAACAACAACTGTGTTTGATAACTTAAAGACATGTACTTAATACATACAAACCACTTGTGCCACTTTTTGGCATGGTTGACTATTTTACATTGTGCTCCTTTTTCACAATTATATTACACAATTTCTGATTATTTAACCCTTAATTTGGCAAAGATTAAAATGCCAAAAAATTCATTTTTTTTAACGAAAATGTGTTGTAGACATTTATGAGGGTTACAGAAAAATTATTAAAAAAATAAAGAAACTTCAGTTTTCATGAAAAACTATGTATGCCACAGCATACATTACCAAACGCACATAAAAACATTGAGGAAAGGTGGTGTATGTCGTGACATACATTGCCAATTACAATACAAATAAAGGATATAAAAATATCGCTACCTCCCCCTTCAGGAACCCTTGTAGGAAGGTGTGAACATAATATTATGATAGTAAAAACACGTCTAATAACGCCTAGAAATTGCCAGCATAACTAATCACGCATAATATGATAGTCTAGTTGACAATTCCTAGGACTTGCCAGTTACGAAGCACTGACGGACTTGGCATTTCATGCATATCAGAGTTATTATACATATAGCATTATCTTGAGCTAAGCAATTATGTAAATTTTTTTGTAATAAAGGTCCGACTTAGTAATATCTGCCGGAATCACGACGGATTTCGGAGGCATCAAATTGGCTATGAGATGGTATCTGTATCACAAACTCCAGTAATTTATATCAGATGGCATACTCACAAAACCCATGATAATATGTATCATGAAAAAAAAATCCCGCAATTAATTTTCAGTCAATCCAAGAGACGTCTAGTTTGGAATATTGGATATGCGTTTGTTTGTGATATCTGGTAAATTGTGAGGGGAAAAGAACTTGTAGAAATAATCCCGTGAAGTATTCGTCGAGATTGTCCGTGTGAACTGAGTCTTGTTCTCTAGTCGCAATGTGCCGATAAACCGTTTTTTCCATTGATAATTCAGAGTGAACGTTATTATTCATCTGGGTCGTTGAGTTACAGAAACAATGGGGAGTTGCAATCTGGTTTTACGGGGAAGCGACTTGGAAGCAGCAGTAGCCCTTATGTGAGTGGCAGCTAATAGTAAATTAGCTACTTGCTGATGGTTCAGGTGGTGCAGCAGGTGCAGCAAGTGCAGGAGTTGCTGACGTTGCAAGAGTAGCTGGGAGTGACGGAATGTCCCTCAGTATCGGCACTTTAGTACAATTAGGTTCAAGAGAAGGGCTTGAATAGGCACTTTGAAACATTGCTATGAATCGAAAATTTTTGTGGTGGGAAAATATTGAGTCTTTCAGTAGAACTGTCAATAGAAGGTGCAGAAGAAGTAAACATAGAAAGCGGTATTTGCACACGTAATTCGTCCTGAAGGTCAGAATTTTCACTACCGTCAAAGGGTGCATTCTTTGCGGGCACAATCGCTAAAATTCTACCACCGTGAGATTGTAGCCTTCGCTGTTTGACAAGGAAAAAATTGCTTGCTATAAAACTAAGTTAGCCTAAAAAGCAACCGCATATTGGCAATGTATACCGTGACATACAAACAAAATGGAGGGTATTTCTTTATAAACTTGGCAGTGTATGTCACAGCATACATCATGTTAATTATCAAAATAGAACCACTTTATGTAAATAGAACTTCATAAATATCATCATATACATTTCATTACATAATAAACCTTACATTTTTATCATTACACCTATTCAAAACTATGTAATATTCAAAATTAAAGTATAAATACCTGGGGCAACAGAGTTGACGATCACCGGGTAGCCATTTTTTTTAAGAAATGTCAAAATGGATGTGTTTAAGAATGTGATTTATATTTTTCAGCAAAATTAATTAGTTTTGTGTTATGGAAAAAATAATTATTTACACGCAAATTGCTTTTTGTTTAACAAATTATTTTTATAAAGTCATGTATGACAGTACATACCATGCCAAATTAAGGGTTAAGGTACAAAGGTGTCTGAGATTGAATTGCTCTAAGACAACACCCAAGACTTGACTGCACATTTTGGTAAATTTTACATCAGAATATCTCTTAATATTTTGTCTCTTGTCACAAAGTTACAAAACATTCATATAAACCTGACATATTTCCATACAAACTTTCATCCCCTATTCTATGAGGGGAAAACTTCTACAAACCTTGAATATCACATTTATATTGTAATTTATTTTTCAATATAATTGAATCAGCAGCCTAAAAAATAAATTTCAAGTTTCTAGCTCTAAAAATGGCGATACTTCCTAACAACTTTTCATCCCCATACAACCCTTTTTAGTAGCTTATTTCCTTTCTCAGGCTCTCAACTATCTGTGTACCAAATTTCATTTAGTCTTTCAGTAGTTCTGGTGTGAGAGTTTGGTTTGGAGAAAAACAAATTTGTATATTAGTACTTTATAATTAGCAAGTAAAACAATATTTGGGGTACATGAGTTTAGTTAGATGTTTTGTATGGTGGTAAGAAAAAGAATTGTTTATTTGACAGGCTGGTTAACATGGTTGGTAGATACTTGTTGTGGGTTGGATTCCCACCCAGCACAGATATTTGTGTGCATGAACATTCCTGTTTGTCCTGAGTCTTGGTGTATTTATCTATATAATTTGTTTTTACAAAGTAAAGTAAACTACTATATCAATTATCTGGTTTCCGTAATACACTCTCTGCTTAGTTTGGGATTAGATGTCCATGTGTGAATAATGTCACAGGATATTATTTTTATTATCTATCAAAATCAATGGTTAAGTAATTGAAACATTTTGCTATGCTGATAAAGTTGTGAAGTATTTATTAACAACCTTACTGCGGCCAATATATAACCCTCTTCTAATTCAACAGATCTTCTTTATGGTACATACCAACACTCTTATTTAAAATAACTCCGTGATCCGCCGCTTAACCATGTCTCAGCTAAACCTTGCTCAACCACTTAAACCCCGCTCAACTATTTCTTTATTTAAAAACCCTACTTAAAGGTTTCTCAGCTAAGTAACGTCATTTTATTTTACACTGTCAACATTTCTGGGACTGGTACAGAGCTTGACCAAAATTAATCGACTAAATCGGATTATGTATCAAAACTTTATGATTTTTGCTTTATGGTAGACATGGAATGATAGATTTATGATCGTAACAGTGAATTTTCAAGGACTATTGATTTTCTTCGGTGGATTTTGAAGTTTGAGATAAGATTTCAACTGGAATTCAGTATTTATTTCAAAATTAAAATGGTTAGTAACTTCAATAAGACCTCCATTCACAAACAAACGTCAAACAAAACGTCAGCTGATGCAAATAAAATCCGCCATATTTGCGCAAGCTTTAAACCAGGGGCTGACGTGGTTTAAATTTTGACATGGCTTAACCGCGGGTCAAAGTTAAATCGTGTTTTTAAATGAAAAAATTGATAAACCATGGTTGAGCGGCCGGCTTAAATTTAAGTAGCGTTTTTAAATAAGACTGTTTATGTTTAAAACAACCATGGCTATAAAGAATGGGACCTACTTACAGATCCCATTTTGATTTGAATGTTAGAGAATGTGACAGTGATTTGTCGACAAACACACACATACAGTTAATCCAATTTTAAAAGATTTAAATGCAAACAGACTATGAAGCCTCTGATTCCTGAACCTTTAAGCTGAGTTATATAACTATTAAAGTGACAAAATTAATGTACATACTAGTTATCTAATTTAGCGGAGGCATTGAACCTTGACTAAATTACAAAATTACTATTATGTCATGAATCTATTTATTATTTTATCCATTTATTTATAGCTCTTAATTCTGCATTACTTTTAGTATTGTTACACTGTGTTAATTTAGTAGTATTTATTATCTAAAAAGAGTAATAATAACAAGATTTCAATCCAAAGTGTAACTTGCATGAGATCAGTTAATTAATCAGAGGGATGGTCTACTGGTTTTTTTAAAGATATATTTATACATATAATAGTAATCTTTATTTAAAAGATATATTAATGAGTAGCATTGTTCATTCATGAAGAATAATAAGTATTAACTTTATTGAATTAATTAACAATCCAGAAAAATAAATAATAGTAATGTTTTTTTATTTATTTAACACCATATAATTAACGTGACAGGTTTACACCCAATGCGTTAATTATTTATAACATAATAATAATAATAATAATAATAATAATTTATTAGCACTTCATTTTTTTACATGGTTGATGTACAATGATAGCCTCACTAGGCAATGCCTGTATCGAGGTTATCATACAAAATACGATTGCCTGGTAGGACTAGCTCACAGTTTATATCATTATTAACTATAAAATAAAAGTTACATTCCATTATTATTACATGTTGACTAAGGATTATGATGGTTAATTAAATTATTATTATTATTAATTTATTAATTCACATTTATTACATCACTAATCTAAAACATATCATATTATTAAAAAAGAAGATTAATTAAATTACACATTATTACATTAAAGATACATTATTTTTATACATTTATATATTTAATAATTTTTATAATAATACCTAATTATAAAGGTATTATTATAAAAATTATTAAATAACATAAATCCTTACAATTTTGTCAAATAATCCAGAATCACTCTCATAAATTCCGCCAGTGTACAAGTAAAGATGTCAAGTCTTTGGGACACTTCATTAAGTATCTTTAATGAGGTACTAATTGGTGAAAATTTTAAGATATTAGTCCTAGCTGATGGGACTTTAAACAGTCTTCGTCTCGGCCCCTGTCTTAATCTGGTATTTGGAACCATCAATTTTAATGATTCCAACACATCAGGATTATTTATACTGCCGCGAAATACACAGAAGCTGTATTTAGCTAGAGCTAAGTTTCGCCTCACCTCCAATTTATAGTATCCAACCATACCTATAACGAAGAGAGCTGGATACATAAGGGGATAGAATGGATATACTCCGTACTGCTTGAAATATAGAAACCGCGTGAATTTATTTTGTATCTAATCCACCATGAGACCATATTTAGCTTCATGGGGATTCCAGATGATAGCATTCGTTTCTAGCCTACTCCTTACCAATGCATTGTAAAGTGACTTTAGGGCTACTATACTTGTGAAGTTCCTGGTTTCTCGTAAAACAAATCCTAGATTTTGAAAATCTTTCTTACATAGTTGAAAAATAAAATGGCGAAACGTCAAATCACAGGAGAATAAGACACCGAGGTCACGCACGGACGTAACGCGTGGAATCGTCTCTCCATGCATGAGATACTTGTGATGTATTGGCACCACGGCACGTGTAAAAGACATTAAATTACATTTGGACACGTTAACATACAATTTATTTTTCAAACTCCATTCTACTACGCGATCAATGTCTTCTTGTAGGCGCTTGCAATCCTCATCGGTCCTAATCTGTGTAAATAACTTGAGATCGTCTGCAAACAGTAAGCATCGAGCCTCTTTCACCACTTCTGGGAGGTCATTGATCATTATAATGAATTCACTGACTGACTCCAGTACGAGTGCGATATGAGCCTGACATGCTGCCAGCATACTCCACGTATTGCTTTCGATCTTTAAGGTAGCTCGCAAAGAACTGTAGTAAGTGCGGAGTGAATCCTACTTTTGCTAATTTCGACAGTAGAATATCATTGTCGACACTATCGAACGCTTTCTGAAAATCAAAGTATGCAACATCTAGCTGAGCTCCTGCTTCAGAGTCAAGTGTAGAGCTGCAATGTTCATGAAACACATCAGATTAGAATCAGTGCCGCGGCCTATCCTAAATCCATGCTGCGCGTCACTAAGTTGCGGGCTCACTTGCGAATAAATTGTTGAGCATAGTGCCGATTCAAAAATTAATGCAATAGGTGGCCATAATGGTTAATCTCTTCCAGGCAACCAATATTGTGTGATGTAAAAAAACATGTTGGGTAATTAATTTCACTAACACTATCACTTGTTTACATTAAAACAAGTATACATTTTGAATTCACTACACAGGTAGGTTTCTATTCTTTTGTTGATTGTATGTAGATGGCACAATCTAACTATATTTTGATGGCCAATAAGGTGTCATTGCTTGTGGCATTTTTGTAATCCTACCATGAATATGTGGCAGGGCAGGCTGAGTTGGATGTTAGGTTGGCCATTGATTGGACTTCTGCTCCACAAATGAAGTCCTATACCAGCCAGTGGATACAGCAAACTTACTGGTGATATAAGAATCAGGAAGTGTTTGGGCTGGATAGTTGGTTCGTCACTCGGGGATTCCCCTTTCATGCATCCCATTTTTTGGATTACGCATGGTGATGCCTAAGCATGCCACCCGCAAAAGGTTATCGGACTGCGAGTCCTGACTGACTAAACCTAACCTGCCGTCTTCTTGGCGCCTACTGGTGCAGCCCCGGGAATGCGAGAATGCTACCACGGTGCTCCCTTTTCTTCCCGGATTTCCGGCCTCTGCCAACCAGCACAGCGACTGCGCCACAAAGAAATCGCTCTCTTTCCGGAGCTGAGTGCACGCGGTGGGATTGGTTCGCTCCCGATTTCGCTCGGCAGCCTTGTTCTGGAGCATGACTGCCTCATACGGGACTACGGCATATCATTCGGTGGAGTTACCTACCAGCACCTTACCTACGAT
The DNA here is from genome assembly GCA_951640165.1 of Pseudoips prasinana. Classification (NCBI taxonomy): domain Eukaryota; kingdom Metazoa; phylum Arthropoda; class Insecta; order Lepidoptera; family Nolidae; genus Pseudoips; species Pseudoips prasinana. The sequence goes on along the minus strand of OX621237.1, from coordinate 35,650,991 downwards.
TGCCGGTAGGGACAGATCCCGTCCGTTCTGTTCCCACCGGCAATCGACCAGGATTCGCATACTCTCACAGTTACCGAAACACCCACGGGTGAGTCCCGTGTCTGGGTTATTCTGTAGGTGACGTAACTGCCCTTCATTCTCACCCGGGCCTCGATGATAGCACCGACGGCACGCTGGCGTACGTTCAGCCCGCAGTTCTAACCACGCGTGCCACTGCATTAGTACGCGTCAGTGAGCATCCTTCCATCATTATCTCCTGGCGGACGCGGATTTCGGTAATTAGCGCCGCGTCAACTGCCGCCAGGAGCGATCTCACAGGTAGTCGTAGACATTGTCATTTTCTTTTCAAATTACTAATACGTATATTTCTTTCTAGGTATAGGTGCAGAAAAATTAGAATTATTAAGGCCAGAAATATGCACGAATGTAAGAAAACAGCTGTCTCGTGCAAGTTCACGGACGCAATCTTTAGATAGTATAAGAATACAGTCAGAAAATAGGTTGTGCTCTGTAAATTCATCAAGTGTTTTCCAGCTACAATGTGTACCTGGCCTTAACCAAGAAATAGCAGCAAACATAGTCGATTATCGCAACAAAAAAGGACCATTCAAGTCACTAGACGATTTAATTAAAGTTAGAGGAATGGATATTGTTAGACTGAGTACCGTCAAAGGACACTTAAGTTTGGAACCAAGAAAGTGTGAAAGTGTGCAGCATTTAACGAATGGACATGTTAACGGTTGGGCTGATGTAGAGTCAATGCCAAACGGAGTTTCCAGTACGCCGAAGACTCCTCATAGAAAAAGTTTGTCAATGCCAACAAATGCCAAGTTCCCCATGACATTGCCAAATGGATTCGCTACGGTGCCAGTGAATGATATATTGGACCTTCTATCAGCATATTCCCATAGACCAATAGTAGAAGAAATGTTCATGTACGAGCGAGATGGAGTTAGGTGCTGTCGATTGGCATCATGGAATCTTCATCAGCTCAGTGTGGAGAAGATCACGAACCCAGGTGTGAGAGAAGTTGTATGCAGGACTATTTTGGAAAATAAGTAAGTTACTCTTAAATACTATCTTTATACATCCGAAACTTAGATATTAATTACTGACAAGTGATATTGTCACAATTAATAAGTTAAGTTAACCCTTAATATTTCATAGTATATGTTCATAATTCCTTGATTTAGGTCTTATTACAATAGAATAGACTTCAAAATAAGGTGGTAACTAATAGGTATACCGTGGTAGGATTAAGGGTTCTATAGTGAATCTTCTGTAATAATGACTTCGGTCGAATTTTGGCCATGCACGAAATTGGGATTTTAGCAATTGCGTATTGCTAATGTGTGTACAGTAGAGACGGCTAGCACTCCCATCGACAATTACTTGTAGGTAGCTAGGTAATTACAATTGTATAAATACTGAGAGAATACGACCAAGTGACATGCTTTCGACCAGTACTATAGTGAATACCTATAGGCGACTTGAACGTTTGACCAGAATGGGGTCTTGTAAAGATCATGATTCAGAGTGCTGCTGAAATGAAGGGACTCTACCATTGAGAGTGAGTGATCACGGGCACGGGCGATTTTTATTTATTTATTTATTTATATAGATATCACGGATCACTGACAGGGGACACAGTCTTCGCGGGCGAGATTTCAATCATAGCTAACCTATTATTTGATAATAAATCAGAGGGACGTTCGTAGCTTAACGGCCTAGCGCTCGTTTCGGATTATTAGAAGGTGCTTGCTTGATCCTCGCTGGACGATAAAGTTTATGGTTTCCTAGTTTTGAGTTTAGATTAACATTTATATATTAATGGTTCGCGAGATGTTACCAATATGATATTATGATCTCTAACTTGCAACTGTGAGTATATCAGCCGGTCATGTTTTTATTAACAAATCCTCCGTCAGTATGTTAGGAAGGTAATTATAAATTTGATCTGCCGATGTGTATCGTAGCTTACCGGCACTGGCGACAAATCTCTGTGTGATGAGTACGATTATTTGTTCTATGTTTGGGTGTAATCTATTTATAATAGTCTGTCCATAATACAGGTTCTAGTTTAGGATTAGATGGCAATGTGGTTGTCCCCAGATATTTATTTATTTATTACTAGCTGTGCCCCGCGGTTTCACCCGCGTTAAACTATATAGCCTATAACACATAGGCTATATAAGCTATATTACTACAAAGTTTCATCAAAATCCGTACGCTAGTTTTTGCATGAAAGAGTAACAAACATTCATACATCCATCCATACTCACAAACTTTCGCATTTATAATATTAGTAGGATTATTAATATTTCTAGCTATCTATACGTAAGAAGCCGGGGCTAGTCACTATTGAAAAAAAATAAGTGTGCTTCAGACCACACGATGTACGTAACGTAACTAGCTATGTGAGAAAGAGAGAAAGAAATTGTGCACGCACCTCTCTCTTGTCCTTACAGTTATATACGAAACCTAACTCTCTCTCTCTATCTTCACTAACTTTTATCTCCATCTAAACTTCCTTTCACATTTCCCTATCACACTTTTCGTAACGCTCTCGTCGCACATCCACTTTACAGCGTGCGTAGTTACTCCACCTTACAGCGTGCGTAGTTTTACTTTAATAAGAAATTAACCTAAAGAAATCGATGTACAGACGCCAGCTAAGCTACCCCAATCAGTCAAATTTCCCCAATTGGAAGTGAACCTTATGCTTTTGTGATAAAGTTCAAAATCTATAAAAGAAATTTGACAGATTGGTGTAGCTGGATGTGTTGGCGTCTGTACGTATAAAGTTTTAACTCAAATATGTAATTGTTAACACGTAGGAAAGTTGCGCGACACTTTCGCAGTGATCAAGGTTAATTGCTGAAACCTTATCAGTATGTCAATTAGTGTAACTGTTTGACTGCCTCGTTGGTCTAGCGGTAGCGTGTTCACCCGCAGAGAACGAGGTCTTGGGTTCAAATCCCGTGTCTGGGCAAAAGTGATTTTGCGCCTTTTCTGTAAAAAAATAATTCTCAGCATCAGCCCGAAGTCTGGGGGCTGGCGGTATTATACCCCCGTGCCTCGGAGAGCACGTAATGCCGTCGGTCCTGTACCTGACTTGTTTCCGGTCGTGTCGCTAGGCGTCCCATCGGATCATGAGAGTGATGGAATAGAAAGAGCTCCTGTGTTTGCGCACACACTTGTGCACTATAACATGTCGCGCGCAGATGGCTAATCTCTATTTAGACTGGACGCCGTGGCTGAAATTCGGCTAGGAGGATATTATTATTATTTTATATTCTCGCAAAAAAAAATATTTCTTCATATATGAATATTATGAAGAAATAATTTTTTGTTTATTTTCCATTGTGTTTGTGCACCAGTGTGTGCGCAAACACATGAGCGCTAAATTAGATAAAAAAATAGAGATTAGCTATCTGCGCGACAGTGTTATAGAGTGTATCACACTAATATTATACCTACATGCCAAAGTTTGTGAGTGTGTATGTTTGTTACTTCTTCAAGTCAAAACGGCTGAAGCGATTTTATTAAAATTTGGTATGGAGTTAGCTGACACCCTGGATTAACTATACATAGGCTTTAATTTATAAAGTCTAACGTGGGTAAAACCGCGGGGCACAGCTAGTTGTATCAATTGTGTGAATAAATAGTGCAGCGGGTCATTTTATACGAACGAAATAGCTAATCGAACGATTAGCTATCAGATTACTACAGACCTAATCAATTGATGAGCATTTCGTAATGAAAATAATCAGAATACAATCGCAACAAATTCGAGGTTATTTACTTGGGAACATATTTTAACCGGTTTCAAAGGTAGGAGTTTATGAATGTGACTGTTTTTTGTTTTTGATTTTATAAGTAACTGCAAAAGGAGGAGGTTATCTAATCTCGGATGTTGTGTGATGACGGCCAAGAATATCATAGTAGCGTCTTTAATTTGTATAACAACCGATTTGGACAATATTAATAAGGTTCCGAAAAAATATTGAAATAGGCTCGAAGATAGCTGAGAAAAAATATTTTTTTAATATATTTATGCGCATAATATATATTTTTTATTTTTTAAAAGGCAACGCGTGCACTAGGTATTCTAATCACTGTGTCGCGGGGTACTTTACAAACATGAATAGACGGAGAAAAATTACATCCAGACTCAGAACATCTAGTTATCTATGGGTCACACAAATAGTTTATCGGCGACACGAAGAGGCGATGCGACTGTCGTAGCCGCTGCACCACACGTGCAGTCAATATATGTACTCACATACAAAAAAAGAACCTACATTCGGAATTGATTGACTCATTCTTTAGTAGTCGGAACTCCATTTAGCACCTCAATTTATTCAGTAATTCTAAAGTGAGATTTATATGTGAGTAACTCGAGCAATTTAAATTATTAAGTGACTTTTATACATCAGATCGACGATCACCGTAGACTAGTTGGTAGTGCTCCTGCCTACGAAGCTGGTGGTCCTGGGTTCGAATCCCGGTAAGTGCAAATATTTGTATGATTAGCACGAATATTTGTTTCTGAGTCATGGATGTTTTCTTTGTATATAAGTATTTATCTATCTATATAAGTATGTATATCATCGCCTGGTACCCATAGTACAATCTTTGCTTAGTTTGGGGCTAGGATGATCTGTGTGACATTGTCCCTAAATATTATAAAAAAAAAAATTGTATTATTATAGATTAGATTACCTCGTTGGTCCAGCAATAGCATGTTAAACAGCAGAAAAGCATGCATTAGCAACTCGGAGCCTTGCACCACGTAAAGTCCTCAGTTTTACGTCTGATTTATCCCCGATTGTGTCGGATATCCGGCCGATTATGAGAGTGAGATAATAGAGAGTACCTACACATGTTTGCGTGCACAATGTTTGTGTCCATCAATTATGTTTGTAAAGTACGACGCGTCACAGAGATTCATTTTACAAATGCAGGCAACGTCTTAAAAAAACTACGTACACTATATTATGGCTTGATTAGTAGGCTAATCTCCATGGCGATGGTCGCCGTAGCCGAATGTTAGGATGTCTATTTTTATTATTAAGTATTAGCTGTGCTCCGCGGTATAAGCCGCGTTACATTTTATTACTTACTTATCGTATGGGCAGTTGTTCGAGCAGCGCAGGCCTCTGACGTTGTCTAATGATTACTACCGGACCTACAGCGTAACGTGCCCTCCAAAGCACGGAGACGGTCAGAAATTAAACCACTTTGGCGGTCACTCATCTATGCACTGACCGCGATCCTAGTTGCTTAACCTCGCCGATAACTTACGGACCGATGAGAGCATCTAGCTATGAACGCCTTAATTTTATAAATTATGCCTATGTGTTATTCAGATATGTAAGCTATATTACTACAAAGTTTCATCAAAATCCGATTCGTAGTTTTTGCGTGAAAGAGTAACACACATCCATACTCACAAACTTATTATAATACTAGTTATGCCCCGCGGTTTCATCCGCGTTAAATTAGTTTTGGCGTAAAAGGGTAACAAACATACATCCATACATCTATACTCACAAACTTTCGCATTTAATAATATAATAATAATAATAAAATGTTTATTTGCCACAAAAAAAATAAATAAATTACAAAATTCGGATTCTTTACCATGAAACATACGAATTACAATAAGTACTGGTCCTGGTTCCCAAACTAGGCTGAAGCCTGTATCTTGGGAGACAGTGCTCAGTCAAGGATGTGATACAATAGACAGACGTGTATCAATCACAATTAAAAGTAGATAAATATACAAACAATAAATATACAAATACTAATAAACAAACAAACAAAAAAAAAATACATTTTTTTTTTTTTTTTTAGTAAAGAATTATATCTCGTGTGTGTGTGTGTGTGTGTGTGTGTTTGTGCGGTGGGTGGTAAGTTCAAATTTATCTATTTAATCCCAAAAAATTAAAAGCGCTTCGGTACTTTCGTAGTCCAGTTGCAGTAGCCAACTAGTAGTTCTCTTTTTAACCTCATGGCTATTTAGTCCTACAAATTTTTCTTTTTTATTTAAGGTGTTATAGAGTTTGCATCCAAGACTCTTGAATTGTTTTCTGGCAAAAGAGGTTTTTATACGGCTATTTGAGCAGACCTGATGTTTATTACGTTTATTAGCGTCAGGGAGTGGAACATTCCGATGAGTTAGTTATATCGTTCTGAGCACAAAGAGCTGCCTAACTGTTAGAACCTTATTTTCGGCATAAAGTTGAGAGGTAGGATACCTTATTGGTTTTTTATTCATGACTTTGAGCACAGCTCTTTGTGCTCTTTCCAATCCCATTAAATGTGTTTTAGCACACCCTCCCCAAACCGGGATGCAATATTGGAGAATGGACTGACAGAGGGCCAGATAAACCATTTTGACTTTGTCGTGGGTGGTTGTGTCACGCAGAGTTTTGAAGACATAGATTAGCCTTCTAGCTCTAGTTTTGACCGTATCTACCTGAGTGGCCCACGTCAGTTTACTGTCGAGTTGAACTCCAAGGTATTTTGTGTTATGGACTTGAGTTAATTTTTGACAGTCACAGTTAATAACCGAGAGGCAACTGTGGGCGACTATACTAAAATCACAAGGTGGAGTATTAGTTTTGGATAAAGAAAATGGGATATAGAGTGTCTTATTGAGATTTAACGTTAACAAATTGTTCATCAACCAGGTCATAATTTGTTTAAGAGAATATTCAGCTCTCTCTTTCACTAGTGGCCAGTTAGGACCCGTTATGACAATTGCAGTGTCATCAGCGTAACAAAAGATGTCAGTATGAGGAAGTGACATTGTACAGAGATCATTCACGTATAGCTGAAAGAGTGTGGGACTTATGATACTCCCTTGTGGGGTGCCGTATGAGGCGTGAAACTCATCACTTAAGTGATCACCAATTTTTACTCTTTGAGTTCTATTCGACAAGTAATCCTTAAATAGTTTGTGGGTAATGCCTCTAACACCAATGCTCTCCAGCTTATCAAGTAGTATTGGGACAGAGACAGTGTCGAATGCTTTGGAGAGATCCAAAAAAATGCACAGGCATCTGTTATTATGATCTTTCGCATTTATAATATTAGTAGGATGTGCATCGGCGGTTTTCGCAGTGCACGCCGGAATAGCTCGCAGATGGTAGATTTTTGCATACTTACTTGACATTCATCGTCATATTTTGGACAATTCACGCATTATCTTTATTACTTGTAGCCTAAGTGTTATTCTGATGTATAAGCTATATTATTGTAAAGTTTCATTAAAATCCATTCAGTAGTTTTTACGTGAAAGAGTAACAAACATCCATCCATCCATACTTACAAACTGACGCATTTATAATATTAGTAGGATATTCGTCTGCAAAATAATGAGGTGATGAAGTAATTGAATTACGTAATTATGATTACATAATAGCATATAATTGGATACAAGGAATTGTAACAGGAGCTCAATCGCACAATGAACCAAATATTGTCACAGCTAACAATTGATATGTTATTAGATTTGATTATACATTATAACGATAATAATGTTTAAGTTAGATATCAATTGAGTGACGTCATACCGGGTTTATCTTTGGAGTACTGGGTTCCGTCTATTGTTACAGTGTTATACAAGGTGTAACTGAAATAGTGGATACGGAAACTTAGGGAGCGATATCGACCCATTACTTATCGTATGGACAGTGGTTACCCTACTGTCAGAGTTGTTCAAGCCGCCCAGTAGGCCTCTGACATGGCTTAACGTCTATTGTCTAATAATAAAAAATATTCACGTAGACTTTAAATAGTCAGAAGAACATGTTTGTAGTAATACAGTTATTATTTCTAGTTACTTATTACAGATATTTAGGTACACGGAATGTTAAAACATTTATACAATTTATTTTATAAAAGTAGTGATATTTAGCTAGCTTGTATTAAGTTATTGTCAAGGAGATTATGTTTAGGTTTATATTTGAAATTTATATTTTACTTACTACATATTGTCTGTATGGTTAATGGCTAACTACTGCGAACTACGGAGACGCTCAGAAATTAAACCACTTTGGTGGTTACCCGTCTATGGACTGACGGGGCGTCTAGTTGCTGAACCTCGACGATCGCTAAAATTCCTTATCCTCGCCGATCGCTTATGGACCAGTCAGAGCATCTTGCTATGAGCGCCTCTATATCTACCCATGAAACTGCGCTAATTAAGCAAAATCATTTTGAGCAATGCTCACAAAAGGATCGTTATTCTTGTATGGTTTTTAACTTCGATTTTGATTGGATTTATTTTCAGATAATCATGCAATTCTATCATTTTAGTGAACCATGGTGCATTAGCTATGTTTTTTTAGGATGCTGTTCTGGTATCTTTGTAGGATTTCAATGTTGGAGTTTTTGGCTGAGCCCCACAGCTCAATTCCATAGGTCCACTTTATATACCAGGAGCTTGTTGTAGAAGTTAAAAACAGAGTTAAAAGATATCAACAACGCATTAATTCCCATAGTAACAATCTAGCGATAACTCTCAATGGCCCACTTCATACTAGGAGATTGAAGCGATATCACATCTGGGATCTCCTTGAAACCTGAAATTCGCTACAAACCAATAAGAGGTTAATTCTTCACAGGAAGAACATGCCCCACACGCCCCTTACCGCACTCAACGAATCTGCTAAAAGCCAAACAGCTGATTGCAAGATAAAATATAATTAAAAAAAATCCTTGTATGGAAAGTTAATATGTATTTTTTGTATTTTGACTTTGTGTACTAAGACCATCACACTGCGATCGCCAACCCGTCTGCCGAGGATGGCGATTTTGGCATATCCCACCAAATGATGGACACAGCTCAATTGACGGTTTAATAATAATATGATATATTCTTTATTTAATTAATCAGAGATTTAACATGGATTGTAAGTAATAGTAGGTAATACATAGTGCCTACGGTTATGACTTATGACATTTTATCTGGGCAATCCACATAAATCACTAATGTCTAAAAATACCCCTTATACATTGTTCAGTGGTGGAGGTGATTCTGAAGGCTGACATGATGGACAATATAAAAAACATATGTTTCGTTGTTGATCAGGTTGTCATTAATAGCAGTACAAGACGTGTGGGAGGAGGCGGCGCTGAAGATTATATGTGATGAGCTCAACTCGCCGGTGCTGAGGCGGGTGAGGGAGTGGAAGTGCAACAGCCAACGATGGGAGTACTGTCTGTCCGAACGAATTGATAGGTAAGTTGTTTTAAAAATAGTATCATACATTTTGTCACTAGATGGCGTTGATTAATTTTTAAAAGTCGCTATAGAGTTTTTCCGCCGGAGATAGTAGTCCCAGTAGTAACATAAATAATATAGTTAAAAAGATCACCCGTTAATAAGGTATGTGGTGGTACTATAACTTTGGAAGTGGAGTGTTGGTTCCACTCCCGAATTCACTGATCTTTTTGGTTTTATTCAAACCCCAGTAAAGGACCCTAGTCCTAGGGTTCTTCAAATGGCAATGCTATTGCTTACCTTGGAGCGTCCACATTTTGTCTACCAAATCGTCGTCGTCGTGTTGAACGAATATCCCACTAAACAATATTTAGAAAAAAAAATGACATGAATTCAATTCTAAAATTGTTAAGTAATGATGGGATCGAAAATTTAACAACCAATCTAACAGGATTCGAACTTTCAACTGCGGCATCTTAACAAAGGGTAAGGCGACAGACGAGCATACGGCCCACCTCATGGTGTGCGGTTGCCGTTGCCTATAAAGCTTGCGACGCTCACGGGTTCCCACCTCCCGATGAGCTCTGGCGCCCTTAATTTGCAGTGTATTTTGTAAGGACTGTTTTCTTCCCTAGCCTAGCTGCGAGAGAACACTATATTCTGTCTCACCTAAATGTTGCTATCGTTTAACACTATCCAGAAGTTGTGTAGGCTTCTTAGAGCTCAAGCCTATGGTCAGACACTAATCGAGTATGCCAGTTCCAACGTATCCTTGTCACTTAATTCTCACAAAACGTATGCCATGAATTTGATTAAACCCAAGTGTATTACGCACTTTTTGGTTGGGATAGATTTGTATGGAACATGCCCACACCAGTTCTTTAAAATTTATAAATTTTAAATGATTTATATTAGCCTCATACTGAACCCATTCCATCAATAAATGTTGTAGGTGCACATACCTCACAATAAAGTGAATAATTTTCTTCATCATTGGCCACCGTACCCGAAATATAGTCAGGGGATCTACCGGCTAAGTCCCGAACGCCATTCACGAAAACGATGTTCGGCGACTTAGACGGTAGAGCCCCAGGACCACTATCATATTTCCGATTTATATTTCCAATGAATATCGTAAATTGGTATTTTTTTGCGCTGGTAGCCAATTTAGTCAGGGTGTTCGACGCTCGTCAAAAACTTCAAAGCGCAAATTTATTTTGAAATGTTATTGAAGCGGCTAACAAATTCTTTTTGCTTAAATCGCTCAATGTTTTTATTGTCAAAGGATTTTTACGGATCAAATAACATCGATGAAATTGGTAATAATCTAAATGAGAAAAACAATTTAGACCAAAAAGTCGTAGCTTGGTGACGAGCCGAGAAAAATGTGAATTGTAGTTGAAAACGGGTCCATGTAATACTCCTCCGCCTGTGCAATAATGAAATTTATTCAGCACTTGGGTATTAACATACACATGTCACATAAATTGTATTTGTCAAGCTCACAATGCATTACATAAATATAGTAGAATATAGTATAAAAGTCACAAAAAAAATTAATTAGTCCGTCCGTCATATCATATTTTTTTTGCCTAGAATTCCTAGAATGCCTAGAATATGGGTGCCCTCCATGACCCTTGCTTTGCATTTGGATCAATAAAATGCCCTCATTGCTTGCGTTTTTGCGTGTTAACTTTATGCGGCATTTGTATGATATGACCTAAAAGCCTCTGAGATAATGAGGTCCTGGGTTCCAGATCGGGCCGATAAAGAAGGGATTTTTCTGTAAACAAGAAAGCAATTCTTGCCTTTAGTGTATTTTACAAATTGATGTCCTACACGTCGTCCAGTTTCTAATTGAGCTCCTTTAGTCACGTCCTAAATAGTGACTTCATCATCATCATGTCAGCCAAATTACGTCCACTGCTGGACAAATACCTCCCCAAAAAGGGAATATGGCATAATCGCCACGCTTCGCAGAAGGGTTGGCGATCACAGTTTGATAGTTATAGTTTACAGAAAAACGCTGCTGCCCGGTATCTGGTAGGCATTCCTGTAGGACGATTTCTGCGGCCCCCACGGGATGAGATGGCGTGATGATATTACATAGATAGATAGAGTACAGTTTATTGCACCAAAAGAAACAATATATGACTTACAAATAAGCAAATACAGGTACAATTGGCGGTCTTATCGCATTGTAGCGATCTCTTCCAGACAACCATTGGGTGGACAAGGAAAAAAGTAAGATAGTTGTAAGTGTACTGTCAAATTATGTACTTATATACAATTTACATAAACATACTTATCATTGGCATCTATTCAATTAAGGGGTTTTGAAAAAGGAGATATTTTTCGCCGTTACCACACAGCGTGACTAAAGGTGCTCAATTTGCCCAGGAAACTTGACGGGGATACCTTGTATTGCTAGGGCCTTTGAAATCTCCACGTTACATAACAAAGCTTAGCTGACGATCTGAAGGCGAGTCACGTTTCGAATCTCGTCGCAAGTTTTTGCTATTTATTTCTCATCACAGTTTTTGCAGTGTTTTGGAATTATGCTGTTGATTTGAAAAATGTGTTTTTAAATTAAATCTTTTTCTTACCAAACTTAACCACAGTACAGGCAAGCTCTTCGGTCTTACAAAATATTATCTTTCAAGTAACACATTAATCACACTAATATTATAAAGGCGAAAGTTTGTGGGTGTGTATGTTTGTTACTTCTTCACGCCTAAAGCGATTTAAATAAAATTTGGTATGGAGTTAGCTGCCACCCTGGATTAACACATAGGCTATAATTGATAAGGTTTAACACGGGTAAAACCGCGGGGCACCGCTACTAAACAATAAATCACATTCTTACATGATGTGTAGAGTAAGATTTAATTAATTTAATTTACTTCTACTTAATTACTCGCATTGAACACAATTTGCCCTTTTATTTATGAACAGGAGAGTTCTCAAACAAAAACTACAACAACGATTTACAAACCAATTTAATTCTTAGTTGTGGGTTCGATCTCCGCCCATGACTAATCTTTGTGTAATGATCGAGATTATTTGATCTGTGTCTGTATGTAATTTATTTATAACTAGCTGTGCCCCGCGGTGTTACCCGCGTTAAATTTTATAAATTTTCTTTGCTATAAACCTCACGGAGCCCGAGACCTTTCCAACGAATGCAAAACCGTGGAAAACGGTTCGTGCGTTCTGGAGTTATAGCGTCAGGAAGGAAAACCCGACTTATTTTTATATAGTAGACTAGCTGTGTCCCGCGGTGTTACCCGCGTTAATTTTATAAATTTTCTTTGCTATAAACCTCACGGAACCCGAGACCTTTCCAACGAATGCAAAACCGTGGAAAACGGTTCGTGCGTTCTGGAGTTATAGCGTCAGGAAGGAAAACCCGACTTATTTTTATATAGTAGACTAGCTGTGTCCCGCGGTGTTACCCGCGTTAATTTTATAAATTTTCTTTGCTATAAACCTCACGGAGCCCGAGACCTTTCCAACGAATGCAAAACCGTGGAAATCGGTTCGTGCGTTCTGGAGTTATAGCGTCAGGAAGGAAAACCCGACTTATTTTTATATAGTAGATATATATGTATATACTAGTAGAATATAAGTATATTTATCAATTGTCTGGTTGCCATGGTACAGGCTCTTGTGTTAGTTGTCCCAAGATGTTTATTATTATTTAAAGTGCCACGTGATAGAAGCCTTTTCGATTTAGCAAACCTAAATGTAAAAAGCAGGTAAAAAATTGTCACTGTTCATTGAATATTTTTTTAAAGGATACTTGGGGCGTGATCTGCATTCGATATCGAAGCCAAAAATAGAATTTTTGTCTGTTTGTCTGTATGTATGTCCGGACTAAACTCAAAGAGTCCTGCTTGGATTTTCTTCTAATTTTGCATGAATATTACTAATGCCCGGTTCCTTTATTTAACGATCCGTCATTGGACCAACGTTACTATCCGTAATTCAGCTACCGATACCGATGCAAAACTAGTGTTCCACAATGCCCTACCTGCGACGAACATCCGTAGTTTAAACCACCTACGACTCGTTCGGCGATGATCCTCTCGCTCCTCTTTACGTTTAGTAATAACAAAACATCGTACATCAATTATGCAACTAAAATCATTTATTATTCTGTAATATTATGTGAGTAATAGTACAAATTACCGTATAGTTATAGTAATAATTTAATTAGCGTTTTAGGTTTAAAATATATTTATAAATCATTAATATTGAAAATTTGATGTTAAGCGTGCATGGTGTGAACAAAACGCGTAACAGGAAAGCGCATAGCGCATGCGTCTGGCGTCTGACATCTGTCCAGGAGTATTCCATGGTTTCTAAATAAGTTTTTAAATTGAGTATTTGATCTAAGGTTTGTAGTTATGAAATCTCAGAAGATATTATTATGTACAAATCGTCTTCCTTTCACTCTCAATTGTGGATAAATTTCATGGAATAGTTGTTCCACAGCTGGTTTATCGAGCCGAAATCTCAACTGGAATTCTTGGCAATCATGCACGGAAAAATAATCAACCCTTTCTTTATAAACTCTTCTTCCCACTTCTTGATCATTCACCGTCGGAAAACAAAGCCATGAATTCTCTATCAGTTTCAGAGCTAGACATCACGGAAATCTCCTCAAACTGTTAACTACCAAAATAAAATAAAAACGACTGGTAAACCGACCGAATTCGACTAGTAATCAAAGCAGTAACGCCTCGTTATTTTGACAGTTCCGTGACAGTAGAAAATATTTATCGGAACACTTTCGAACGCATCTCCATACAATAAGCTTACTAACGTCCTCCCATCCGTTAGTAACCAGACGTTCGTTATTTGGATAACGACTAGTATTTTATAGGAACGGTTTTGCGTTACGCCTGGTAGAAATTCTAACTATCCGTAGTAGAAACGATTCGTTTTTGGAATATAGGAACCGGGCATAAGAGGTCGGGTCAACATATAGGCTACATATTATCGCGCTATCACCTACGGGGGAGGAGCTGTGATCTTATCAATACATATAATAAAATCGTAGGAACTTCAAAACTGTACATAAATTTTTTTTAAAAGGATACTATGGTCGTGTTCTGCATTCGATATCGAAGCCAAAAATATAGTTTTTAGAATTATTGTCTGTTTGTCTGTATGTATATGTCCGGGCTAAACTCAAAAAGGATTTACTTCTAATTTTGCATGAATATTACTAAGAGGTCTGGTACACATATAGGCTACATATTATCACGGTATCACTTACGGGAGCTGTGATAATTTATAAAATTTAACGCGGGTAAAACCGCGGGGCACAGCTAGTATTTAAATAAAATTAAATTGCGTGTAAGGTACACGTGATGGAAGGGAAAATCTTGCAATACCTCAGCTGTACATATGTAGCATCTGAAGCGTAGATTTGTAATGTGCAGCTTCTTCTAACGCTTTGTATCGTTGGTTATACATACAGTTTTTCACTCCCGTGGCCGTAGCGTCGCGGCGGAATATATGTCCTTTTCTTTCCTTATAAATGTTCTTAAACGTGACGCGTAGGTACTTTAAATGTTCCTCTCAATCCTCGTCCACTTACCATTATCAATTCGCCGCCTTACAAATTTCACTATAAAACAGCCGAGTTTCTGTTGACAACGTGATCGGAACACGTGTTGTCTCATGATAAGAATGTAATTGGCATTATGATAACGTGCGCAAGTGTTCAATGCGAAATGTTAATTAAATTGAAAGATTTGTGAAGAATCTTATCTATTAGGTATAGTTGTAATTAATTAATAATTTACTATATTTCGGTATTATTTTAAAATTTTAATAGGTAAGTTTTCATACAAAGATAACTGACTTTTAATGGAGAGTATTGCACTGGATAGATTTGGAAGACTGGAAAGACTGTTAAACCTTGGTACGGACCAAGGATCCAATGCTTGGTTTTCTATAAGCGGTTAGCCCAACTCCACTCGGGGCTGCTGAGACAGTATGAGAAGTGTCCTCTACTGCTGCCACGTGCATGCAGCTCCGGGAAGACAGCGAACTGTTTGTGGCACATTCGCTGTGCCGGACTGGCAGGAGTCGGCAATTGGGGAGGGCATCTCAGAGTCCTTCCAGCGTGCGTGTCCCGACCATCTGAGACACGGCGCAAAAGGGGGGCACCGGAGCAGCATACCCGCGATCATAATAACTCTTTGGCAGGTTAGGTTTAGTCGGTGCGAGGCGACGTATCCACCCGCAGACACTTTTTGCGGGTGGCATTCCTTCTGCCTTATAAAAATAGAACCGGCCAAGTGCGAGTCGGACTCGCCCATGAAGGGTTCCGTATGATTGAATGAAAGCTAAATTGCGGTTTACGATTTATGACGTATAAAAAAAACTACTAACGAGATCTCGTTCAAACTAATTTTCGTTGTAAGTTTACATAGAATGTACATCATATATTTTTTTAGTTTTATCATTCTCTTACTTTAGAAGTTACAGGGGGGGGGGGGGCACTCATTTTTCCACTTTGGAAGTGTATCTAGCGCAAACTATTCAGTTTAGAAAAAAATGATATTAGGAACCTCCATATCATTTTTGAAGACCTATCCAAAGATACCCCACATGTATGGGTACGATGAAAAAAAAATTGAGTTCCAGTTCTATGTATGGGGAACCCTCAAAATTATTGTTCTTTTTCTATTTTTGTGTGAAAATCTTAATGCGGTTCACAGAATACATCTACTTACCAAGTTTCAACGGTACAACTCTTATATTTTCGGAAAAAAGTGGCTGTGACATACGGACGGACAGACAGACATGACGAATCTATAAGGGTTCCGTTTTTTGCAATTTGGCTACGGAACCCTTAAAAAGGGGGTTTAACAGTCAGCTTCCGCACTCCAGGCTACAACTGTGAATTTTTCTTATCCAGTAAAATCCAGTTACATTGTTTGGATTTGAAACCACGACCCAATTATCTACGTTTGAACTCACTACGCACACCGACGCAGTATGTTCGTGTGCCGTAGTTATACGTATAAATTGGTGACAGTATACATATACATTTTCAATGCCAGTAGACAGTTGTTAGCAATAATAACACTGATTATTTTGACCCATGACTTTGTAGCTGGTTTTCTTAAGCCAAAGGTCTAACTCCAGCTGCGTTTATAGATATGGCCTGGTGACTAATAAATGACAAAATGTAAACAAATGTTTAATGTATAATTGGATTATGATATGGAACATATTAAAAGTAATTGCTTCAAGTTACTTTTTCAAGGCTTCAGGCAAATATTCCGTACCTACACATAAGAGATAGTAAAAATATAAAAAAGCAGTATTAATACATAAAAGTTATTTGAATTAAGTTTTTTTTTCTGTTAATTCTTTATTTTCTCTATCGTGTAGTGATTGTCAACGTTGCGTGACAGCTATTGGAAAACACTGCCTAAAACCTCAGTATGAACCTTTTTTAACCCCATGATAATCCTACCATATAATTACAATTACTTATTTAAATGCGTTGGCTTAAATTTCATCATTCCCAAGCAATTTAGTCGTAAGGATAAAAAAATTATAATGAAACATATTGTGTAAACAAAAAAAAATCTCTAAATAACTTATAAGATTTTAGCGTTTAAATTTCGTCATGTGAAATCAGTAGCGATGTTCTGTCTCTTTCTTGTAGAACAGTGGAACTTGTATGGCAACTGGCTTGTGACGTCACATTGAAGTATAATGCGTGCTCTGTCTAATATGATTTATTATATATCACTAGCTGTGCTCCGCGGTTTTACCCGCGTGAAACTTTATAAATTACCACAGCTCTTCCCCTATAGGTGATAGCGTGATAATATGTAGCCTATATGTTGACCCGACCTCTTAGTAATATTCATGCAAAAATTGAAGTAAATCCATGCAGTACTTTTTGAGTTTAGCCCGGACATACATACAGACAAACAGATAAACAGACAAAAATTCTAAAAACTATACTTTTGGCTTCGATATCGATTGTAGATCACGCCCCAAGTATCCATTTAAAAAAATATTCAATGTACAGTTTTGACTTTCCTACGATTTTATTATATGTATAGATATAGATAATAAGGAAAGGGAGAGAGGTGCGAGCATTTTTCCCTCTTTCTCTCATAGCAAGTTACGTTTCGTATTCTAAGTTTACTTCAGTCGTGTGGTCTAAAGTTCACTCGTTTTTCTTTGTTGTATCTTCGTTTATTTCATACGTCGTTCATGTAGATTACTCAGATATGGCTATAGATATTATTGTAGTTTAAGGAAAATAAATCCCATAAACAGCCTATGTACAGACGCCAGCACATCCAGCAACTCCAATCTGTCAAATTTCTTTTATAGATTTTCCGACTTTATCACAAAAGCATAAGGTTCACTTTCAATGGGAGAAATTTGACAGATTGGGGTAGCTTGATGTGCTGGCGTCTGTACATACATATATAGTTAGCTAAAGGAGCGTGTGGTTTATATGAAGACATAAAGATATTCCAGTTTCAAAGTTCAAACAAGAATGACTAACTGGTTCACTTAATAACTAATTTAATCATTGATTGACTAAAGTGGTTCAAAGTGCCTGTTGGTCACTGCTACCACTGGACATTAGTCGCCTAATAATGTCAGACTCTACTGGGCCGCTTCAAAAACTTTGACACCAGGATAACTACCCATGACAGACGTAATCATTACAGCAGCGCATGGTTCTATAGGATTTCATAACGATACAGTCCTGTTGTAAAGTGAAAAACATGATTAACTGGCGCACTTAGTAACTAATATAATCATTGAATGATTAAAGTGGCATATAAAGCTATTGGCTGTCGTCGGCCTTTTGAACAACTTTAACACCAGGATAACAACTAAACACTGCACTGCCTAGACAAAAAGCTGTCTACACGGTAAAAGGTTGCTATTATTTTGATTTTACAAGAGATGTCATAATGTTACTTCTTAGTCCGATAAATTTGCATAAAAATAAATTCATCAACTCCTAAAATTTTTGCTAATTCTATTTTTTGTGCTTCCAAGGCTGCTAACTCTTCCCTATGACGTGTATAATAATAATAATATCTAGGGAAAATGTCACACAGATCAACCTAGCCCCAAACTAAGCAAAGCTTGTACTATGGGTACCAGGCGATGATATACATGCTTATATAGATAGATAAATACTTATATACATAGAAAACATCCATGACTCAGAAACGAATATTAGTGCTCATCACACAAATATTTGCACTTACCGGGATTCGAACCCAGGACCACCAGCTTCGTAGGCAGGAGCACTACCAACTAGGCTACGGTGTCCGTCGTCACGTCAGTCGATGCACTTGTAGTACAAAAACCAACCCTAGTGCGTACGTAATAAAGTCGCGGTCACCTACTACTAGAGTCTACTCGAGACTTCTCTACAAGTGGTTTCTTACTTATCGTATGGACAGTGATTAGTGTTAGACTTGTTCAAGCCGACCCGTAGGTCTCTGACACGGCTTAGTGACTACAACCGGGGCCGACAGCTTAATAGACTCTCCGAAGCACGAAGACGCACAGAAATTAAACCACATCGGTGGTCACCCATCTATGCTCTGACCGGTGAGAGTAACTTGCTATCAGAAGCAGTGCCTCACCTTCCGTGCAAGGAATGTAGGTGTCATAACTCTCAACTAATGTACAAGTTATTTTGGACGATGATGACAAAATAGCAATGAATCCATACAAAAACCCAATTCATTCTATACATAGACGTTGATAGGTGTAGTATATAAGAATAACTATATTGTGACCGACCGTAACCAATCACAGTCACGTGTCTCAACAATAAGTGTTGCTATTTGTCTGCGGCAATTTTGTTTGCACATTGAGTATTTATAGTCTGTGCGAGTTTATAGTATATTTTGTAGAATGTTCTAAAGAAACGGGATCTCGTGGCAACAAATTAAATTTATTCACCATTAGGGATCCGCTGAGATTCGAACGGGTATATATCTAGATAGAAATATTAATTCATTGTGTAATTTAAATTAGTACTTTATTTGGATAAATAGGAGCTAATAACAATTTAAAACACTTCGTGTCCCGGGTGCTATTCCCGCGCAGGACAACTATTTTTATGACTCGTAAACTGTTGATCTGAGTCTGAATGTAATTTGGGCCCGTCAATTGTTTATTTGTAATGTACCCACGACACAGGGATTAATTTAGCTAGTGCGTTTGTAGTCTGAAAAAAATTAAAACAGTTTATTTTTTCTTAAACGTCAACGCCAACTGATGAAGTCGATAGATGATGTATTAGGTACTAGTTGTGCCCCGCGGTTATATACGCGTTAAACTTTGTACATTAAAGCCTATGTGTTGTTTGGATATATAAACTATATTACTACAAAGTGTCATCAGAATCCTTTCGCTAGTTATTGCGTGAAAGAGTAACAAACATCCATACATCGACACTCACAAACTTTCGAATTTCTAATAATTATTAGTATAATATAAGAATAATAATTGTGATATATACGTTTAATAGTATACAAACGTCTCGCCAACAAGCTCTGTCGCTTGGCGAAGAACAATTTAATTGTAAAATGGATTTTCTTTATGAATAAACGATAAAAAAAATGGTTACTAAAAATATCATCATTTGATGTTACTTGTGTTTTGATTGATGATACTTGAGATTATTATTAGATCTTTATTTTTTGGAACGAAGTTCCTTATCGCGCGTTGTGAAAGGGGGCTAGACGGAAAAAAAATCTCACGAAAAGTTGTCACGACACTTTTTGCAGCTGTGCGGCGTGCGCATGTTTCTCTATCTGTCTCTCTCTCTCTGTTATAGAAAGCAAGCCAGATATTTTCATTTCTATTTCGCATTGAACAGTGTGGTGTCGCGACGATTATTTTTGTTGAGTGTATACAGGTTTTTTGTACATAATAAATAATATGAAATAACTTCGTTCCATCCGGGTGTCCCGTGACACCTCTCAAGTTTTTTGACCTAGTTAGGTCACAAAAACGGCAACATAATAAGACATAAAACCTCAAGGATTTTTCTGTGGGTAATGATGAGTAGGTATTATAAACAACACATTAAATATACCACAATGCTTACAAGTATTAGCGCGACAAACTTTTATGGACGTACAATTTCTTTACGTACATATGTTTAACTTGGGGATTAAGCTGGTGAATGCATGACGATAAGTGTGATCGGACGTGGCGAGTTAGTGATGATAAAAAGACGCTGTATTGCTGTAGGGGCAAGAGAGAGAGGTGCGCGCACATATTTTATTTCTCTCCTCCTCTAATAGTCGTTTCGTATATCTTAGGCTGAGATCTATAGAGCGTACTTAGACTTTGCTCAGACTTTACTTAGACAGAAGTTAATGCATGTAACGAAATTACAATTGGTGTTTTGACTTTGTCTGTCTTAGCTTATGCTAAGCATAATCTTAACTTCAAAAAGTCTATAAATGCCAAATCAAAGTATAAGCTTAGCATACATTTAGCAAAGTTTTACGTGAAAGTTTTAAGTAAAGTTTGAGCAAAGTCTAAGTACGCTCTATAGATCTCAGCCTTAGAGCCTGTGCACACAATGTTTTGTAAACGCGCTGTAGCCGGCGCGCTTTTATCCTACGCAGCAGTTTGTTGTTGTTTGTAACGATACAAACGCGCGTCTGTATCGCTAACTAGTGCCCCGTGCGCCACGGTTTTACCCACTTTAAACTTTATAAATTACCACAGGTCCTCCCCCGTAGGTGATAGCGTAATAACATACAGCCTATATGTTGACCCGACCTCTGAGTAATATTCATGCAAAATTTGAAGTAAATCCATCCAGTACTTTTTGTGTTTAGCCCGGACATACACACAGACAAAAATTCTAAAAACTATATTTTTGGTTTCGATATCGATTGTAGATGACGCCCAAAGTATCCTTTAAAAAAAATATTCAATGTACAGTTTTGAGTTTCCTACGATTTTATTATATGTATAGATAAACAGGCGTCAACGGCGCGCTTAAAAAACTTGGTGTATATAGGCCCTAAGTTTTAGTTCAACGTGTGGTCTGAGGCACACCCGTTTTTTTATTTTCCCGACGTTTTGACCACGTGGCGTTATATAAGTACATTATTTTACGTAGCATGAATAATTTTCGTAGCGCACGCCAGACATTAACATTTATATGCACATTTTTAATGTTTTGGGTCACTTTGAAGTTTGATTGGCGATTATTGGTGTAGTGGTTAGTGACGCTGAGTGATAAGCCAGAGGTCGTGCGTTCGATTCCCACCCGTGACAAATCTTTTTGTGATGAACACGTTTATTTGTTGTGTCTGGGTGTAATTTATACCTTATATGTATATTTTTAGAAATATATACTTAAGTATGTTTATCAGTTGTCTGGTTGCCATTGTACAGGCTCTGCTTAATTTGAAATCAGATGGCCGTGTGTGAATAATGTCCCAGAATATTAATATGTCAAGCTAGAGGCCAACTGGGCGAATTGAATAACCCTGACACTAGGGTAAATACTTGTACATAAATAATAAATTTGCTTTTGTAAATACAGACTTATATTTACAATAGCAAACATTATGTTTATGCACACAAATATCTGTCCTGGGTGGGTATTGAACCCAAGACCTGTGGCAAGTATACCTATAGGGGCCACGCCAACAGGCCCTTAATAAGTTAACCGGTACGTTATATATGTCCTCCTAGCCGAATTTCGGCCACGGCGGCCAGTCTCAACAGAGATTAGCCATCTGCGCGGGACTTATTATAGTGCTCAAGTGTGTGCGCAAACACTGGAGCACTTTCTATTCCATCACTCTCATGATCCGATGGGACGCCTAGCGGGTCGGCCGGAAAGAGGTCAGACACAGGACCGACGGCTCTACGTGCTCTCCGAGGCACGGGGGTATAATACCGCCAACTCCCATACTTCGGGCTGATGCTGAGACATTTTTCTTTTTACAGAAAAGCCCCAAAATCACTTTTGGTCCGACCCGTACGTTATATATTAGATATCTTTTTCTTTAACGACTACAACCGGGACCAACAGCTTGATGTATCCCCAGAAGCATGGAGGAACGTAGATTTTAAACCTTGGCAGTCACTATAGGCTGACCGCATGTTAACCTCTGCTATCACCAGTCACAAAGTCAAAGTAAGTAACTTTATTCCGTAAAAATTTTACATTTATGTGGAATCGTCATATTTTTTTTACCCTACCGTGCAGTGCATGACGTGGCAGCTACTGAGAAACACTGCCAGAAAACTCAGTAGGAATCCTTTTTTAAAATAAAATATACTTAAGATTATTTACAAGATAATCATGTGTGTTGACTCAGAACAACTCCATCCTAAGCACTTTTATCACTTAAATAATCAGAAATTTTGTAATATGCCCTGCTACACAATTTGGCTTTAATCATTCTTTTAAACTTATTCGTAGACAATTCTCTAATATCATTGGGAAGTTTGTTATAAAATCTTATACATTGCCCCATAAAAGAGTTACTTATTTTGTGGAGACGGGTAGTATGCAATATGAGATTATTCTTATATCTAGTATTTACATTATGGGTATCGCTCCTTTTACAGAAGGAATCGATATTTTTATGCACATATAGTAAGTTTTCATATATATACTGAGATGGTACAGTTAGAATGTTGACCTCTTTGAATTTTTCTCTTAGAGACACTCTCGGGATAAGATTATAGATAGCTCTTACAGCTCTTTTTTGCAATATAAATATGGTGTTGTGTGGTATAAATTGTCGCAGAACTGCCGCGTCGAATGGAACAATGATTTTTTACGTAAGTGATGTATATTTTGTATCAAAATCATTATGTGTTCACGTACCAACGTCCGCACTTTAATGGTTGTTAAATAAATGTGTACGATGTCAAATCTCTTGGCTCTGTACAGTGCTTTTGATACCACGCGAACAAATACTTCCTTGCTGCATGATGGTAGGTGGGATTGGGATTTTTATAATCAATTGTATGTGACAGTCAAAATCTCTTAAGGACGTTTACACGGATTTGGACAAAAGGGCACACAAGAATACGCACTACAACAATTTAAATATGTTGGTACCTTCCTATATTGCGATGCAACTGTAAGAGAGATATAAATAGTTTATTATTATAATTTATTGAATTGGAAGTGGTTACCCTAGTGTCAGAGTTGTTCAAGCCGCCCAGTAGGCTCCTGACATGGCTTAACGACTGTTGTTAGCCTCTGACCTGTCTACAACCGGGACCGACAGTTTAAAGTGCCCTCCGAAGCACGGAGACTCAGAAATTAAACCACTTTGGTGGACACCCATCTATGGACTGACCGAGAGTCTAGTTGCTTAGTCTCGCCG
Organism: Pseudoips prasinana; assembly: GCA_951640165.1. Lineage (NCBI taxonomy): Eukaryota > Metazoa > Arthropoda > Insecta > Lepidoptera > Nolidae > Pseudoips > Pseudoips prasinana. The sequence continues at coordinate 35,627,351 of OX621237.1, read as the reverse complement.
ATAACTTACGGACCGGTGAGAGCATCTAACTATGAGCGCCTCAATATGATCATGATGTGCGACCAATTCACAAGTTTCTTCTACACGATAAAAAAAAAAACTTGAAAGGTGTCAAGGGACACCCGGATGGAACGAAGTTATTTCTTAAGAAAACCTGTATACACTCAACAAAAATAATCGTTGCGACACCACACTGTTCAATGCGAAATAGAAATGAAAATATCTGGCTTGCTTTCTATAAGAGAGAGAGAGAGAGAGAGACAGATAGAGAAACATGCGCACGCCGCAAACTTGTCCGTGTCGTGACAACTTTTCGTAAGAATTTTTTCCGTCTAGCCCTCTTTCACAACGTAAATCGGTTCTCAAATTCTGGAGAAGTCAATGTACAAAAAAGAGAAACAATTTTCTTATTTTTTAAGAGATCCTTCTTTCTTTTTGAAGTCAGTAAAAAGTACTACGAGGTATACTACTATGTTGGTAGATGGGGCCATGTGGCACAGCGTCGACATCGCATCACTCAGCCTTTAGTAACCCTTCCCCTTTTCGATGTGACCCTCTAACACTAGGACCCTAAACGTTTACTGAATAATGCTATTTATCACCTTGAATGGATTCTGTAAAGTTGATCGGAGCATGAAGTGAAAGACTTCATGCTCTACTAAACTTTATAGTAATATTAATCTACTTATATGAAGTGTGATGTCCTGACTGAGTGATTGACTGCGTGTGTGTTAAGGTGGCCGTCTTGTTTTTATTTATTTGATAATATCTTAATTACAATATATTTTTAGGGTTCCGTACCCAAAGGGTAAAACGGGACCCTATTACTAAGACTTCGCTGTCTGTCTGTCTGTCCGTCTGTCACCAGGCTGTATCTCATGAACCGTGATAGTTAGACAGTTGAAATTTTCACAGATGATGTATTTCTGTTGCCGCTATAACTTTTATGGGGTCTCCCATACAACAAATGTGAATTTTTTGCTCGTTTTGATAGATAATGGTACGGAACCCTAGTTGCGCGAGTTCGACTCGCACTTGGCTGGTTTTTTATGTTCTTTTGTACCATTAAACCAATTTGTATGGTTTGTATTGGCACTCACATTCGCTGTTCCCAACGCTTGTGTTTCAGTTTCGAGTCCCACACATGACAAGTTGGGTCTAGTTATCCTAGTGGTAAAAGTAAAGTCAAGTAGAATCGAGTTCAAACCCAAGGTAACCAACACTGACTTTTCGAAATCAAGTTGGGAAGAAATTAACTATCTCATGCTCAAAACGATGAAGGAAAATATCGTGAAGAAACCTGTATGCCTGGAACTCCTCTAAAAATGTTCTTGGTAGCATGTTAAGTGTGCCAACTAGCACTAAGCCAGCCTGGACTATGACTCATGACCTTTGATTGCTAGAGGAGGCTGATTGCCCTGCATTGGGACAATGGGCTGCTTGATCATCATCACATGACTACTACTTGTATGACACACATTAGTTATTTTGTAAGGAACGGCTTTTGTGATAATATCTTACTAATTGATTGATTTAAACGGTTTTTGTTTGGTAGTCCCGGCCTCTAGAAATTTTCTAGCTTATTGGAGTAAGAAAATGGCAAAAAATTGTTATCTGTATGTAACGGAATCAGTGGTCAGGACGGTCACCGTAGCCTAGTTGGTAGTGCTCCTGTCTACGAAGCTGGTGGTCCTGGGTTCGAATCCCGGTAAGTGCAAATATTTGTGTGGTGAACACGAATATTTGTTTCTGAGTCATGGATGTTTTCTAGGTATATAAGTATTTATCTATCTATATACCCATAGTACAAGCTTTGCTTAGTTTGGGGCTAGGTTGATCTGTGTGACATTGTCGCTAGATATTATTATAGCTATTATTAGTGATACAAAACCATTATCAAACGGCCGATCTGATTTTGATTAAGTTATATTTGTCTGTTTCAGAGTCTTTCGCCCTTTTGGTGGTTTAGATTCCTAATTAGACTCTGTAACTGACGCTGTTCTAGGTTTTACAACCCGATTCTCAGGGATTTTTTGGGTGTTTTTGGATAATGTAGTCTCTACGCTTCTACAGCGGCTCCCTCCTGTTTCGGTTTTCAGTCCGCACCGGACAACTATTTTTAAATAATAATAATTATTATTATAATGATACTGCCAATAAAATTTTGTGACTTACATATAGTTGTCTTGAGACTGGGTGTGATTTTAGTCCCGAATTATATATTCGTAAAGTCCCCTGGAAACAGGGTGTTTACGACCAATGCCATTGATACAAAAATATTTATACAAGTTTCACACTCTGTATCACTAGGTGGCATTAGTGCTGAAATAGATGGCGGCATGGTTTCGTTCACACCGTACCCCTAGGTCCTGACAATTTTGTTGCATTTTGAGAACCAACAGAGAGCTATCAAAGAACATTGAGAGGACAATTGGAGACCAATATACCAACAGTTCAAGTACTAGATGTGGTTTTATTACATATTCAACCCTTCTAGTATTCGTGAGATAAGCAGATCACTTTAATAGCTTCGTGCTATTCACAGGGATATATTAATGTAGTTGGCGTTGCCTTTAAAAAATAATCGTGAATGTTCAGTAAGAATGATTTACACGAATTCTCCACGGTACTTTCCAACTTGAGAATTTAACCCAGATGTTCACGATTTAGATATGTTCGTAACATGTCCAGCTAGGCAACAGTTTCGCCCTGTCTGCTATAGGCTATTTATAATCGTCTGAACGCTTTTGTAAACAGTACATTGTTCGCAGTGTATTGATTGTATGCACGGGCACGTGGTTGATTAGATTGGATACTATGTTCGATAGACCATAGACACGGCGATAGATTTATGATTGTTTAGGAATTTTAATAACCCACATCCATAGATGAGAGTGCGTCCGTGACTTTTCTTTCTTATCTGAGTGCGTTATATTTCTCTGACATTCATGTTTGTAATGTAATCGTTTAGCCAAACACCGGTAATGTGCCCAGCGGTTTTACCCGCATTAAACTTTATAAATTATAGCCTATGCGTTAATCCAGGGTCTCATAGCTAACTCCATACCAAATTTCATTAAAATCGCTCCTGCCGTTTCAACGTGAAGAAGTAACAAACATACATACTCAGACACTCACAAACTTTCGCCTTTATAATATTAGTGTGATTAGACGTGCACAGACAATATCAGCTTTAAAACAGTTAGTCTGAGACACTATTTTTCTGTATCATATATGTTCCATTAAGTAAAGTATGTTTTTTTTAAAATGGCAACGCCTGCATTAGGGAATGTAGTCTGTGTCGCGGGTTACTTTACAAACATATAATAGAGGGACACAAATTACATCCAAACTCAGAACAACTATTTGTGGGTCAACTGTTATTAGTTAATGTTCAGCTCCTATCCATTCTAAGGTAACTGTCTTACTGAATTTCGAAATTCCAAATAGCGATGAACTGTTACCCTAATGTACTGGAACGCGATTCCCGTTAGTGCCAAATCGATACACATCATTTCGAATGTTTTTCACGATTTTTTTTAACGATTCCCACATTGTCGCATGTGACTAGTAGGTTAGGTTAGAACTGCAACCATACGACACCAGAATCAGAGTAATATGAATAAAAAAGGGGCTACAAGTAAGTGCGTTATGTACGCTATTACGCTGCGTACGTTGTTAACTCTACGTAAAAAATTTACCGTTGTACACAGATTTTCAGGAGAGGTTACGTTATAGGTACACAGTAGGTATCAAATAACTGCAATAAAATCAGGCAAATCTGAAAAATAAACACCCGCGATTCTGATGTACAGACGCCAGCACATCCAGCTACCCCTATCTGTCAAATATCTTTTATAGATTTTCAACTTCATCACATAAGCATAAGGTTCACTTTCAATTGGGGAAATTTGACAGATTGGGATAGCTTGATGTGCTGGCGTCTGTACATAATTCTGTGGTAGAACTTCTTTTCGGGACCACTTCTGTGCCCCTCACGGGATGAGGGGTGCTTCATCGCCATCAACCACACAATTATTATTAGATACAATTATTATTATAACGGGCCCGATATACTACATTTACTACTTTTCTTTTGTAAATACACACTTATATAGATCATTACATCCAGACTCACGACAAACAAACATGTTCGTGCAAACTAATATCAGTCCAGGGGCTCTACCGGCTAAGTCGCCGAACATCGATTTCTTAAATGGCGTTCAAATAAATAAACTTAATCAATCGTTAAATCGACTTCCATGAGCACATGTGACGTCATAAATGGTCCGGAATCGATTGTCAACGTTGAAGCCGATTTAACGATTGATTAAGTTTATTTATTGGAACGCCATTTAAGAAATCGATGTTTGGCGACTTAGCCGGTAGAGCCCCAGGTGGGAGCCGAACCCACGTCCTGCGGCGTGAAAGGCAAGTATTTACCAACCACGCCAACCGGCCACGGCATACCAAGGTTATTACGTTTAGCTGACATTGAAATAACCAGACATAACTACGACGCAATCACGGCAGACTCTGTAAACTGTCGTCGGAGCCATTTTAACCAATTAATCGACCAATGGCTAGTAAACAATGGCATGTAAGCTGTAGGTAATGTTTTCGACCCATTAACCAATCAATACGAGCCTGTGGCGTGGTTGGTAAATGCTTGCTTTAAACGCCGCAGGTCGTGGGTTCGATTCCCACCCAGGACAGATATTTGTGTGCGTGAACATGTCTGTTTGTCCTGAGTCTGGGTGTAATTATGTATTTAAGTATGTATTTACAAAAGAAAAGTAGTAAGTATATGTAGTATATCAGTTATCTGGTTTCCATTGTACAAGCTCTGCTCAGTTTGGGATCAGATGACCGCGTGTGAATAATGTCCTAAGATATTAAAAAAATACGGCCCTAGTGTTAATGATCATCTAACGTTTCAAAACGCAAACACATGTCTACTTCCTATTTCCACATTCATGATCTAATGGGACAGCTATCTCGTAAGACGGTAAAGAGATCAGGTACAAGGCCGACTTCTTACTTATCTAATATAGAAAATATAACACCTTTTAATTAGCTCAATATAAATGTTATTTTCTTATTAAAATAAAGAATACACATTAAACTATTGACTATTAAACTGTATGAACAGGCTATAAGAAGCCAAATATAAATTTCTCGTTTATCTTGCTATATATAAAAAACGAATGTTATTTCTCGTTTATCTTGCTATATATAAAAAACGAATGTTATTGGTGTAGAGGTGTTTCGTCTGCGTTATTGCAGAATCTGCACACTCTACAGTCTCCGATGCCCACCGTGGACAGGTGTTTCCTGAGACGGCAATATCCCGTTAACACCCTAGTTATGATGCATAAGTTCCTCCTATTAAGCGCGAGGACTTCGTTCGCAGTTTTGCGGTCGTAGCCCTTGATAGCTTTTTTGGAGTGAGTTAAACCTGGAAGTTTGTGCCAGTGTGAAGGAGTAACAAACATCCATACTCACAAACTTTCGCATTTATAATATTAGTAGGATTATGTTGTATTAGTAGTCTGTAAGCTTTTATTTAAATATGAATAAAAGTTATTGCAACAACATTGAACCGAGAAACAATGCCCCCGATTCTATGGCATACCATCTAAATTTAATTTAATTATGATATTAAATAAAATTTAGATGGTATGCATCTTTTTCTAATATATTTCTTTTGAAAAAGACAAGAGCGTCTTTAGTTTTGTCAATTTAGTTTTGGCGAAACACAGAGTAAAAATAAGCGACACATTAGAACCCGTGTTCCTTAAGAAGCTGTGTGTACTAGTGCGTAGTTTTAGTAGTTGACAGTTCTATACATGTTTAGACTGTTATTATATTACATGTTCAGTTCTATACTCTGTTTTTTACATACGAGATATAATAAAGGGAGATGTAATAATGACATTTAAATTGATTACCGGTGCAAAATAAAAATTGGCTAGCAATTTCACAGTTTGCTATTTAACGCTCAACGAGAACAACTATCGAGTTTTATGTTGATTTTGAATTCAGTTAACGTCACTCAGTTTTCACCACCTACGCTTTGATCGCGTTTCCTAAAACAAAGATTCCACGTTTGCCATAAATCATTTCACAAATTAGTCTTTTATAGACCAAACCAACTCACCAGGTTAGATTAAATTATGTGCATAATAATGTGCATTTATCGAAATATTTTTACATGTACGGAGACTTGCTCATCTTCTTGCTATCAATCAATCAATGACTGTTCTATTTGTCTCTATATGCCCCGCCTGCTACATTGCTATTTGCAATTATTTTAAGATCGACCCCGTCTGACCTGTAGCGTCTGAATGCAATTATTCAGCTTCTATACAGTGTATATATTTATCTCATAATATATTGCATGTCTGTGGAATATAAGGCAATCCCTAATGAGTTTAATTTAGATAGCATTTTACAAACAGTTATTGTTAACAGACTTCAAAATGAAGGTTATCAATTTGATTGTTTTTCAAAGGTTTTACAGACAATTGTCTTTACCAGAGTTGGAAAAAGAGGAGGACTGTAATTTTATAAACAAAAGCGGACTTTAACTTTTTTTCATACCTACGGATTTGGAACAAAATTTATTAGATTCCACCTAAAAATCATTCTCAATCAAATAATAATATCAAAGTCGCGTAAATAGTAAGAAACAACAAGACTTAATCTTTTTAAGGTTCCGTACATAAAAAGTGCTAACAGAAACCCGACGCTATTTATCGGCCTACTCCCCAATTAATAAGATTCAGTTTGATCATCATATAATATTTATCTTAAGCTAATTTGATAATATTATTATATAGATAATGATTTCTAATGTTGCAATAAATTTTGTTTCAAATCGGTTATTTCGAAGAACAATTGTGTATCGTTTTTTAATAATTTTCGCTATGAAAACTGAAACTTATTATTGAGGGAGTAGGCCGATAGATATCGACGGGGAATAATCTATGAATTAAATTTGGTGTTTTTTTTTCACCGTTATTTTATAATAATGGTTTCCGAGTACATGTTTAGACTGTTATTAGTTGAACTGTGACATAATATCGTTATATTTAACCATAGTTTTTATAATTTAGAATTTAAGTAAGTACTATGTATTCATTTTTAAAATTAAACAAATGGTGATACAAAAATCACTTCGCATGTAGTGTTTGCCTATAATTGGTTGTGCAGTTAGATTTAAGACCCAATACAAGTAATTTTTTATCTATATAAAATTTGTAACAGCTGTTGGTAAACCATAATTAAATAAATAAGATATTGTTTGACGGTCATTTCTAATTGTCTGTGATATTATGTGATTGAATAAGCAGCGATTTTACGAACCTTTTACGTCAGTTCCTTCAATGGTAAAATAGAACATCCTTACTAAGAATGGTTTATTTCTTATTCATACGGACGTGTTCCCCTGGTGTCAGATATGTTCAAGGTAGCCAGCAGACTTCTGTCTACAATGACTTAGGGACTACATTCGGGACCAGCAGTACGTACCTCCGAAGCATGGAGTCACGCGGAAACAAAATAGTTTGTCTCATGCCATCTGATCCTAAACTAAGCAGAGCTTCTACTATGGAAACCAGATAACTGATATACTACATATACTACTTTTCTTTTGTAAATACATACTTACATAGAAAATTACACCCAGCCAGACTCAGGACAAACATACATTCCACAAGAAAGTGTATTTATATCATCATCTTATCAGCCAAAATACGATTGCCGTTGCGCTACCAGCGTCCCTCACGATATCATCTAGTATTTCTATAGTACAATTTTCAGATAAAAATGATTAAATGCTCATAGTCTTTTGATGGTACGGAACCGTTCGTGTGGTAGTCCGTACGCACTTGTCGATTATTAATATGATAACTGTTCTCCCACTAACATCCATAACAGAGCGAGAGCAAGTACTTTCAAACGTTAGACAAACCGTAAAATATTTACAGGAACTAAATCTCCACCGTCTGATGCAGCTCTATTGATTTAGAGAGGTATTAGATGAATGAATATAGCTGACCTTTCATCTCTTACGTAAGTTATTATAACAGTACGTAGCATAGTGAATATCTCCTACGTATGTCTAATATGCCATAGATTATAGATGCGTGAATATTCGTACGCATTATACGCGCAAAAAGTGTCTGCTGGTGGTCGCACTTGCACCGACTAAACCTAATCTGCCGTGGACTTCTCTTGGCGCCTGATCGGGGGAGTTCCGGGAACGCTGGTATGCTGTTCCGGGACTCCCCTTTTTGCGCTGTCCCAGATGGTCGGGATACGTATCCTAGAATGGCTCTAGTTAGCCCTCCCATATTGCCGACTCCTGCCAGTGGTTCCGGCACAGCGACTGCGCTACAAACAGATCCCTGTCTTCCCGGAGCTGCTTGCACGTGGCGGCAGTAGAGGACACTACTCATATACATTAGAGTGCACTAAAATTTCCGGGACGGGCCACTTTCATTTCATTTTTAGGGTTCCGTAGCCAAATGGCAAAAAACGGAACCCTTATAGATACGTCATGTCTGTCTGTCTGTGTCTGTCCGTCCGTATGTCACAGCCACTTTTTTCCGAAACTATAAGAGCTGTACTATTGAACCTTGGTAAGAAGATGTATTCTGTGAACCGCATTAAGATTTTCACACTAAAATACAATAATAATAATAATTTTGGGGATGCCACATACATAGAACTGAAACTCAAACATTTTTTTTTCATCGTACCCATACATGTGGGGTGTCTATGGATAGGTCTTCAAAAATGATATCGAGGTTCTTGATATCATTTTTTTCTAAACTGAATAGTTTGCGCGAGAGACACTTCCAAAGTGTAAAAATGAGTGTCCCCCCCTGTAACTTCTAAAATAAGAGAATGATAAAACTAAAAAAAAATATATGATGTACATTACCATGTAAACTAACAACGAAAATTGGTTTGAACGAGATCTAGTAAATAGTTTTTTTTTAATGCGTCATAAATCGTAAACCGCAATTTACCATTAATTTAATCAACTGAAATATTTTCTGCTGCGGAACCCTTCATGGGCGAGTCCGACTCGCACTTGGCCGGTTTTTTTAATACTATAAAACTTAATTAATTTTACTAATTGTTTTTACATTTTGATGCCATTTTAAATATTGCGTGTCTAGGTCACATTTAACCCGGGAAAAAATTCCGTAACTTAAAATCGTAGGAGCTACTATTCTAAGTCAGTAGGTTGACGCCTCAACAGAGTTTCGCTCGCCTGCGCTTAGCGATGGAGCACCATGCTAGTCAAGGCACGTCGTCGTATCAAGGTGACAAATTTCGTGAAGGTGGTCCATCCATCGCTTTACACCGAATGATCGAAACAGACGGGCATGTGACCTACCACGAGAAACAGGCAGCCTTAGGCATAGGCATAAATCTTTGCGGCCTCCTGATGAAAGTGAAAACTATTCTTTACACTTTTAATCTAAATAATCTACGATATAAAAGTTGTACATATAGTTCGTGGGAAGCGTGACAATGACGCGTGTTTTACGCTTTTTGTTCATCCAAAAAGTACACACGCATATATAGACATAGTATACATATAGCTCATGGGAAGCGTGACGTCACGATGAGGCGTGTTCCATGATTTTTGTTCAACCAAAAATGCGCAAAGTAGTTTTACTTCCAAAATTGGCGGTTAAAAATCTGCGTACCCGATAGATTTAACTGAGGCCCCGAAGACGAACCATGTCACTTAGTGCAATGCCATGTTTACCAGTTTCAACGCAGGGACGTCACATTTGGTGTAGGACATAGTGAAATGTTTCGTATTACCTGAACTCTCGGTTGGCAATGCAGTGCAACACTAACATGAAACCTTTTGTTCCAGCCGACAACTAGGCTTCATATACGACTCGGTGAACAGAGGCATCATCATCGAGGACATAGACCTGGACCAGGTGTGTCTGCTGACAGAAGCTCCGGAAGTGAAGCCGCTGGTCAGCGAACTGGTGTCGTTGACGAGTGACCGGTTTATTGCTGCTCCCCAAGGTAAGAACTAGGAAACCCCTAGAAATTCTCGTGCGTTAAACCTGACTGACGGAAAAAATCTTGTCAATATACATTTTTTCTTAATTTATATGCTCATGTTTCGTTATATTTTTTATACCATTGGCAGTATTGGTAAGCACTCGGCCATGACACTAATAATCATTATCTTCGTAGCAAAACGCTACTACGAATACCTGTATTTGAAACATACACATATGTACCTATGTGTGTATTTTCAAAATTACAGTCTCACATGTCGGAGTCGACGTCTTTATATCTGATCTATAGGAAGATCAGCGTTACAGTAATTATTTACAGTACCATTTGCTGAAGTACGCGCCTTTTTCTCGCTTGTACGGATAATATTACGTGCTTCCAAATAAACACCTTTGTAAATTAAGTTAAGGATTATCTGCGCTAGTTGGGACTAAACGTTTTTTCTTCCTTCATTTAGCGCTACTGGGGCAACACTCTGTAATCTGTGGGGAATAGACCTGGACCGAATGATATTTAGAAATGTACATAATACGCAATTGAATTGTAACTTTTCTATCGCATTAGGTTCCCTGTAATGGTAGAATTAAGTTGAGTCCAATAAATAAATATTAGGTTGATGGCGAACTGTTGGCGTTGACCTATGGACGGTTTATTGCTAGGCTTTGGAGAAGGGGATTGCTGGGACTTCCTTCTAATTTACCCACCAATAACCGAAAACATTTTTTTTCATCATCCTCAGTCGGGATAAACGTTAAATGACGTTTCCATTTTTCGAATTGTTGAAAGAAATTATTTTAAGTTTTTACCGGGTCTCGTTTTTGTTGTTAGACATGAAATAGTTCAGCAATGGACATTTTCTCCATAGTATTATGTAAGGATTTGCCTATAAAACGTGTTTATATTTTTAAATTGGTGTATGGAGTGGTCTGATATCAGTTAAGTTTTTAGCAGGCCTCCTCTATGACCACAGACCCGAGATGGTATTTTCTTCACCTTCTTGCCAGAAACCATCTCCGTCTTTAAAAATTGGTGTACCATCAACATTAGCCTGATATTGTCCACTACTGGACATAGGCCTCCCCCAAAGGTTTCCAAAACGTTGCCATTTGGAGGGGTTTGCGCTTGGCATGCGATTTGGCGACCGCAGTTAGGTGGCAGTAACTACTCAGGAGGCGCTGCTGCCCGGTTACCTGGTGTATCCCTTGGTCGCCTTTTACGACACCCACGGGATGTAGTATTGGGTGGCTCCGTTATACTTTCTGGGCTAGAAACCACATAGTTAACAAAAGTTGTTGTATGGAGTGTTCGAATTACGATACGAAATAGTTTAGTTGGTATAGTTTCTCCATTAGTTTCATTGAACACTACTGAAACGTACATAATTGGAGTAAATTCTAACATAATGCCTTCGCAAAACTCAATATTACTGAATATGCTGAAAGAAAGGAGGGCGATCTGGCAAAATGGCAATAAACGACCTTTGTTCTACCCTTTGTGGAGGTTTGAATGAACTTTTGTACCGCCAAGTAGCCATAAATCCGACCACTCAGTTTTAATGTGTTTCTATTATATTTACCAACGTCAAAACCATTCGGTGTACTATTACTTTAGTACGGTAATGTGAATAAACAAAGCAAAATTGTTTCCATCGATTTTGACGAGCAGTCAGGTGTCATGCGTGTTTTGTGATGCGTGAATATATCATAATCTCGTTAGCAAGCGGTCTGGTTTTATTAGGCTTTTGGCGTGGATTGTGTACGCTTTAACTACGCTCTATAATTACTTGTCAGAAAAGGGGGGTTGTGTGTTATAGTTTTGAAGCCTTAGATGTGTGTATGTCTGCCTCTTCCTTTTCACAGCAACGCGTGGAGGTATCATCTTGAAATTAATTTATAAGACCTAGTTATAGCACTCATTGTCCCCTACAAATATAATCATGATTTTTCTTCCCTGAGTTATATGTTTAGAAAAGTATTTACGCTACATAGAAAATGGCCACGACTAAGCCCGACTACTTCGTTTTTGTGTATAAAGCTATTTTAATAGCATTAATCTATGTGTGTCACCCCATATCAGACTAGTCTAGACAGCCGCAGACTTAGATTCTTAATCTAGGAAGTGTTAGATCGCCGTCACAATGGATCAAAATGTCCAACGTATAGACGTAACCAAAATACGGCCAACATGCTCCTGTCTATTTTTCGGCAGCTAATGCCCATGCACCATCCAAGCCACTTGGACGATATTTTACAGCTCACTTAAAGCAAGCTAAAGCCAATAGAAACTCTCATGACACTTTCTGCAATCCGACATATTGTACTCACTAGCCGAGAGTATGACCGCGAACCCGTCGATCTTCCTGCATATTTTAGTTCCCTTAGTTTGCATGCATATCAATAAATTACCGTCCCAGAAACTCAATCGTACTACCGACGCTAAGAGGAATCGATTGTGTATGATTGTTTACGATTGTCTTGTGTGAGAATCGAACCCGCATTCTTGGGAACATAAGGCAGATCACTATGAACTGCTTTTTGGTAGGTGGAAAAAAAACGAGTGTGTTTTTAACCACACTACTGAAGTAAAACTTAGATATATGAAAAGTTACTGACTATGAGAGAAAGAGAGAATGAAGATGTGTACTCGAACCTCTACCTATCGCTTACCCCTACAGTAATATAGGAAACGTAACCCCCTCTTTCTATCTTCACTAATTTATATCTGTCTCAACTTCCGTTCGCCTCGCCCGATCACACTTTACGTAACGATCTCGTCCCGCATTCACCAGCTTAATGTAGTCAGTAAGTCATGCGTGCGTAAATAAGTTTTACTTCAATAATTATCAAAATCATAATATCATGATACAACTACAGTTATGAGATATCTTCTAAATTGATTGTTATCACGATTTTCTTTTGTTCTAAAGTAAGTGCAGGCGCACCGAATGAACGGACTTCTGTGTCTTACTCACGTCACGTGCGTTTGGCGATAACACTGCCAAGGTGAAATATTGTATCGGAGAAACCTGTAAAAATAATAAATTAATATCTCGGACCAACTAACACACTGCCATCCCAAACTACGCGGAGTACTATGGCAACCAGACAACTGATAAACGTACTTATATAATATATCTAAATAGACATTATTCACACACGGCCATCTGATCCCAAACTAAGCAGAGTTTGTATTATGGAAACCAGATAACTGATATACTACATATAGGTACTACTTTTTGTTAGAAAATACATATTTATATAGATAACTAGCTGTGCCCGCGACTTGGTCCGCGTGCTAATTAGTTTATTTAGTTTTTTAGTAAAATAAAATACTTTTTCTAAAATAAAAGTAGCCTAAGTTACGCCTTATTACATCAGCTACCTGCCAATAAAAGTCCCGTCAAAATCGGTCCAGCCATTTCAGAGATTAGCCGGAACAAACAGACAGACAAAAATTGTAAAAAATGTTATTTTGGTGTATGTACCGTATATATATTCATATTTATTTAGTAAAAACCGGCTATTTCAATAATACAAACAGACACTCCAATCTATTTATTTGTATAGATTAAACGCAGACTCAGGAGAAACAGATATGTTCATACACATTCTATCTTGGGTGGGAATCGAACCTACGACCTGCGGCGAGCGGCAAGTACTAATCACACCAGACACAAATGCTCGTGCTTATCACACAAAGATTTCTATCGAGTCCTTTCACGACCTCTCGCTTAGCAGCCACGGTCACTAACTACTATATAGGCCAGTTATCATAAATATTTATATTATGACGAAAGGATCTTAAGTTTTGGTGTAGAAAAGAATAGAGCACACTTTATTACACCAGAAATAGAAAATAAAGAAAGGAAGAAAAAAGAAAGTTACAAGCAGCAGTTGCTGGTTGCACTTGTTGCAATTGCTGACTGCAAAATGCAATTGTTGGTTGACCAAATAAACGAAAACTAAAAACAATGTAGCACTCCATGAGTGAAAATTGGAACAATTACGTGGTGTTGGTAACGGTAACAGTGACGCGAGTTCCGTTGTTTTTCTGTCAAGAACTTTTTTTTATTTTAATTTCTATGCTTATAATCTGGAAATACTAGGGTGTTTCTTTTTCTTAAAGAAAAACACCAAACCTCACAAAATAGCACATAATTGAAGCACGTTGAAACAGAAGTACATTCTTAGCAACTGTTTTCCTTTCAGTTGTAAACATTTATTTGGCTCGACATCGCATTTACGGAAATATTATGAGTTGTAACTACCCGTTACGAGTCGCGTGCGCAGATTAAAAATAATGACTGTGTTATACTTTACCTACTATGTTCGATGTCGGTTACTTCTTTATGTAGTTTTCTCGTTTATATAGGTAGTTCTGTTGTTTTTATTCATGTTATCGGAATTTGCTGCTAATTAGTAGGAGAATAATTAGTATGGATTGCGTCTTCCGTTCTTCAATTGAGCGAGTGGCCCACGTCTTCGTGTACTAACGTTAGAGGTCTCTCTCCTTAACTTAAATGTTGTGCACTGGTCGGTGACGCAGTTTCCAGCCTTCTTTATCGTAAGCCTTCTCATTGACTTCTTTGTAAGCCTCCATTTTCACAACTTATGCTATCTATTATGAAAAGAATGTCAAAGATCTAAACAATAAAATGCATAATATCAAAAAATAGGTCGGCCAAGTTTCTAGAAAAAAAAGCCGATGGATAACAACTATATTCTCCGAAAGGGTGTTAGAAGGGAAACCTAAAATTTGATCTGCCCGAGCGCCTACACGTGATTGGTAAATATATGATTTCTCAATTTTGAGATTAGATTTATAACACTAAAACTTAATACGTAATATCAATTGAAAATGAAAAGTTTTTATTCACATAAATCAATTAAAAGCGCTTGTAAATAGTAACAAACAGCATTATAATATGATAAAAATGAAGGGCCGAGGAACGGACTTTGTGTACGACAACGGTCGCGCTTTAATTCTACTGCCGGATCCAAAGCGAGTCAACTGAGAAGATCGAAAAAATTGAATGAAGTACCTTTTCTTTTTTCTTTTTTTTTACGTGGTGGAAATGCCATTCGCACGTTGTGTAGGGCCGACCCACTAAAACCACTTCGGTAGCCAGCCTCACAGTGCCTGTAGCGGGGGCTCTGGGTACTCGCGAACTATCTCGCCAGTACCCCCGCTGTACACTGAGCGTCTGAGACTCCCCCGGGGACGGGAGGGGCCCGAATGCCTCCCCCCTCCCCATCACGCACAAGCGCGTTTAGGCAACCTGGGCTACAGCAGGTTACCTCGTCCCGGGACCGCTTATACAAGACGAGTGGAGTGCCCTTCCTTCAAACGCTAGCGATCCCAGGGGCGGCGAATGAAGAAAAAAAGAAATGAAGTACCTACTGTCAATACTTTCAATATAAAGATGCATCGCTTTTAAACGAACAAACAAGCCGAACAAGCATCAGAATCAAAATTCCGCGCCCACGTTAATTGTACACTGATCACATGACCTCAGTAACAATGGCCGACGTCTGAATCTGCATAATTGGCTCAATTTGTACCCATTTGGAAATTTATTGTTTTTGCTGACAATGTCTACGGACAAAAGGAGGTTAATGCTGTATGTAATATATTTATAGAATGTGTAACATAAATAGGAAGTCATATTTCAGCAGAAATCTACATGCGTATAACCTATGTAATGAGCGTCAGGAATTCACCTCCACCTAGTCAGCTGTTCCAGTTAAAATAATAATAATAATGATGTCTTCCTAATGGAACTTCGGCCATGGAGACTAACAATCTGCGCATTACATATTATAATGCACAAGCGTGTGCGTAAACACAGGTGAACTTGCTATACCCTTATCACGATTCGATGAGACAACTAGCTGACCCTACCGCTAAAAGTACAGGTACAGGACCGACGGCTTTACTTGCACTCCGTGGCACGTAGGTGTAACACCGTCAAGTTTCAGACTCCGGGTTGATACTGAGAATTTCTATTGGCAGAAAAAACACAATATTACTTACTTCGTTTTTCCTTCGATGATCCTAGGACCCCTTTATCTCCGGCGCTGGGAGCTATTCTCAGCGCGAGAGAGTATGCGGCGTCCGGCTGGCTTCTCCCCGGCTTGACGTCGCCCCTGGGACCGCTGGCGTTTGGAGGAGGGGCACTCCACTCGTCATACATAAGCGGTCCCGGGAAGAGGTAACCTGCTGTAGCTCAGGTTGCCTAAACGCGCTTGTGCGTGCTGGGGAGGGGAGGAGGCATTTGGCCCCCTCCCGTCCCCGGAGGAGAGTCTCAGACCGCTCAGTGTACAGCGGGGGTACTGGCGAGATCGTTCACGAGTACCCAGACCCCCCGCTACAGGCATTGTGAGGCTGGCTACCATGGTGGTTTTAGTGCGTATCCCGGGACTAGCCCGGCGAGTCCCACATAACCCGTCGCCTCCCCAAGCGGCGGGTATGCGTAAGTTTAATGCATTTCCACCATGTAAAAAAAAAAAAAAAGGACCGTAGATAAAGGACCCCTTTATCTACGGTTGAACACGCTACTGATATACTAATGAGAAAGTTCCTTATAAAGTTCTATAGTAACAAGTGGGTAAACTTAAAGGTATATGACTAGCGGTCACCTCACCGAACCATCCTCATATTGACCTATGGCTAAAGGTTTATGTTACTCAAATAGAATACAATTCACTTAAAATGAGAAATAATATAATTTGATATCGTTTGTTCTTAGCGAACGAGAATTTGAACAAACTTAAGAACTAATAACATGATAATGTGATTTAATAACGTTTAACTTAAGAATTAATAACACATTGCAAAACTAATATTAAAAATATTACGTAACCTTTACTTTAAATTAGTAAGGGTATTTTATGATTATTATTATTATTACGTAGTACCCACAGCCGTCGCTGACATATTTGTGCATTTAAAGTTATATATATAAATATATATCTATATACGTCAATCTATCTAACTAAAAGCAAAAGCTCGAAGAATTGCCAAGCTGAAGTGGCAGTGAGCAGGGCAAATAGCTCGTCATGCCGACGGCCGCTGGGGCAAAAAGGTTCTCGAGTGGCGATTACGAACCGGAAGACGCAGCGTGGGCAGGCCCCCTTCAAGATGGACCGATGTTCCTGTGAGGGTCGCTGGAAATTGCTGGATGCGGAAAGCGTAAGAAAGACATGTGGAGATCAGTGCGCGTCTTTCGGCTAATATAATGATGATGATCTAACTAAATACCCATATTACAATATTACAAGCATAAATACGTCACCTCTCTCGAGTCCAGTGTCTTTATAAAGTGCTATAAAAACAAGTGAGGTTATGCAGTATCAGTTCTATTCAAGCGCAGTGTTACAAAAAGACATGGCATAAAATTTCTTGAATACTTAAGTAAAATTTCATATTTCGTTTCCAGTTTCATTAAATCTAACAGTTCTTCCGAATTCCGAACACAGCTAATTGTACCGCTGGTAATGCACACAAGTGGATAGTATCTTCTTAGATTTCGGGTTCAATACTAGGTGTAGTTGACCTACGAGCTGTATTGGACTCTCAGACAATCGCCAAAGACAATCCATGATTCAAGTGACAGTACAGTTACACAACTTTATAGCAACTTAAAATAGAGTAAAATCGTAACACTTTTACTAAACGGACTTGAAAACTAAAAAGTATAAATTAATTTACCAATACACCAATTTATAACATTCTGATAGACTTTTGGTGAAATATTTAAATAGGTATTATAATTGTGTAAACCTATTTTTTTAATGTTGTGAATATGCAAATGTTTACTTTTTGACTTTTGTTCTTTTTTATACTACCAAGTCTCATACGACCCACGTAAAGATAAGTGGTTACCAT
This sequence comes from Pseudoips prasinana, assembly GCA_951640165.1. Taxonomy (NCBI): domain Eukaryota; kingdom Metazoa; phylum Arthropoda; class Insecta; order Lepidoptera; family Nolidae; genus Pseudoips; species Pseudoips prasinana. The sequence goes on along the minus strand of OX621237.1, from coordinate 35,609,402 downwards.
AGCCTTTACGGTACGCTAACCACACAAATAGCATTACTCACGCATTGCCCTATCTTTTTCCTTGATGTGTTCTAACAACTTTACTCACGCCGGGGACCATAAATTACCTGGAGTCTGGTTATAATTTGATACGAGCTTAGACAATAACTTGATACGAGCTAGCTAAATATCATCGGTATAATAAAATAAATTTTATAAATCTTTTCATACAATGTGTACCTAAATATCTATGTTACTAGAAATAATAATGTATACAACTATATTACTACAAACATGTTCTGACTATTTACAAGCGCTTTTCTAAGTCTACGTGAATAAAAACCTTTTTTATTTTATTTTATTTTAAAAAATGTTCTACTAGAGACTCGCCTTCTTGTTTTTATTAAGCTTCTTCAATATGACTACCCATTTGTATTTCACGTGGTGGATATCTATTCATAGCAAACACAGAACAACTGTCTATTCTTACGTCTGGCCTATTGGTTTAGTGGCTAATGACCTTGACTTCTAAGCCGTAGGTTGTGGGTTCAATTTCCACCCAGGACATCATTATGCGATAAGCACGATTATTTGTTCTGTGTCTGGGTGTTATTTATATATAATAGGTCTTTACCTATGAAATTGCCGTTTTGTATGAAAAAATTTAAACGAATTTTTTTCATGAATTTTTTTATTTGTATTAATCGAAGTAATCACCCATGCAATCAATGCATCTTTGCCATCGCAGTGGCAGTTTATTGATGCCCTTCTTAAAGAAATCAGCTGGACGGGAGGCAACAAATTCTTCAAAGGCATTTTGTACTGCCTCTCGGGTATTGAATTTTTTTCCCGCCAAGAAGTTATCCAAATTCTGGAAAAAGTAGTAGTCTGTAGGCGCAAGGTCTGGTGAGTAGGGCGGATGACGGAGAGCTTCCAACCCCAGTTCTTGCAACTTGGAGACCGTCTGCTGTGCAGTATGAGGTCGCGCGTTGTCGTGCAGGAGCAGCGGAGACGAGCGATTGACCAATGCTGGTTGGAGATGCGCCAGCTTCTCCATCATTGTGCTCAGTTCTTCACAGTACACATCTGCAGTAATGCTCACCCCGTTTGGTAAGAAGCTGTGATGAATCACACCGGCGCTAGACCACCAAACAGTGACCATCACTTTTCTAGGGGTAAGTTTTCGTTTAGGGCATTGTTTAGGTGCTGAACCAGGATCCAACCAACTTGCTGAGCGCTTGCGGTTATCAAACAGAATCCATTTTTCATCGCAGGTAACAATGCGGTTCAAAATTCCTTCATTTGTGTGTCTGTTGAGCAGTGCAAGGCACGTCTCGACGCGTACTTCGCGCTGGCGATCATTGAGTTCGTGGGGCACCCATTTGTCAAGCTTTTTTACCTTGCCAATTTGACGCAAATGGACCAATATTGTTTTGACGCTAACGTCGAAAGCTGCTGCTAATTCAGCCGTAGATTGTGTATCATCAGCTTCCACAACCGCCTTTAATTCGTCATTGTCGACCAAAGTCTTCGGACGACCGCGAGGTTCATTTTTCAGGTCGAAATTTCCAGAACGGAAGCGAGCAAACCAATAACAGGTGGTGCGTTGGTTTGTAGTGTTAGCTCCGTAAACGTCGTTGATGTTGCGTGCCGCTTGTGCCGCGTTGCTGCCACGACGGTACTCATATTCCATAATTACTCGAATTTTTAACGTATCCATGATGACGAAAAAGATTGAAATGCGATGAAAATGTAACACTAATCAATAAAGAAATGACTACTTTTGGAAAAAAGAATCCATGTTTTTAAAATAAAATTAATTTGAAATTAGAATTCTTAGCCAAACAAAAATTATTTTGATTTGAAATGGCCAGTACTGCAGAACGGCAATTTCATAGGTAAAGACCTAATAGTATGTACTAGCTGTGCCCCGCGGTTTTACCTGCGTTTAATTTTATAAATGATCACAGCACCTCCCCCGTAGGTGATATCGTGATATTATGTAGCCTATATGTTGACCCGACCTCTTAGTAATATTCATGCAAAATTTGAAGTAAATCTATGCAGTACTTTTTGAGTTTAGCCCGGACATACATACAGACAAACAGACACACAGACAAAAATTCTAAAAACTATATTTTTGGCTTCGATATCGATAGTAGATCACGCCCCAAGTATTCTTTAAAAAAAATATTCAATGTACAGTTTTGACTTTCCTACGATTTTATTATATTAGGTCTTTACCTATGAAATTGCCGTTCTGCAGTACTGGCCATTTCAAATCAAAATAATTTTTGTTTGGCTAAGAATTCTAATTTCAAATTAATTTTATTTTAAAAACATGGATTCTTTTTTCCAAAAGTAGTCATTTCTTTATTGATTAGTGTTACATTTTCATCGCATTTCAATCTTTTTCGTCATCATGGATACGTTAAAAATTCGAGTAATTATGGAATATGAGTACCGTCGTGGCAGCAACGCGGCACAAGCGGCACGCAACATCAACGACGTTTACGGAGCTAACACTACAAACCAACGCACCACCTGTTATTGGTTTGCTCGCTTCCGTTCTGGAAATTTCGACCTGAAAAATGAACCTCGCGGTCGTCCGAAGACTTTGGTCGACAATGACGAATTAAAGGCGGTTGTGGAAGCTGATGATACACAATCTACGGCTGAATTAGCAGCAGCTTTCGACGTTAGCGTCAAAACAATATTGGTCCATTTGCGTCAAATTGGCAAGGTAAAAAAGCTTGACAAATGGGTGCCCCACGAACTCAATGATCGCCAGCGCAAAGTACGCGTCGAGACGTGCCTTGCACTGCTCAACAGACACACAAATGAAGGAATTTTGAACCGCATTGTTACCTGCGATGAAAAATGGATTCTGTTTGATAACCGCAAGCGCTCAGCAAGTTGGTTGGATCCTGGTTCAGCACCTAAACAATGCCCTAAACGAAAACTTACCCCTAGAAAAGTGATGGTCACTGTTTGGTGGTCTAGCGCCGGTGTGATTCATCACAGCTTCTTACCAAACGGGGTGAGCATTACTGCAGATGTGTACTGTGAAGAACTGAGCACAATGATGGAGAAGCTGGCGCATCTCCAACCAGCATTGGTCAATCGCTCGTCTCCGCTGCTCCTGCACGACAACGCGCGACCTCATACTGCACAGCAGACGGTCTCCAAGTTGCAAGAACTGGGGTTGGAAGCTCTCCGTCATCCGCCCTACTCACCAGACCTTGCGCCTACAGACTACTACTTTTTCCAGAATTTGGATAACTTCTTGGCGGGAAAAAAATTCAATACCCGAGAGGCAGTACAAAATGCCTTTGAAGAATTTGTTGCCTCCCGTCCAGCTGATTTCTTTAAGAAGGGCATCAATAAACTGCCACTGCGATGGCAAAGATGCATTGATTGCATGGGTGATTACTTCGATTAATACAAATAAAAAAATTCATGAAAAAAATTCGTTTAAATTTTTTCATACAAAACGGCAATTTCATAGGTAAAGACCTATTATGTATAGATATTGAAAGTGTATAAGTAAAATATAATATCCAGGGACATAAATCACACACGGCCCATCCCATCCTCCAATCAAAAATCCAATCCCAAACTAAACAGAGCTTTTGCTACTACTATTGTGTACTGCTGTTGCACTCACCAGGGACGGGTGAGTGCAATGATCGGTGAGGTAAAACATTTAAGCCTGCGGTCAGTCTATAGATGGGTTACATAAATAGTTGTTCTGTGCGGGGTTCGAGTCTGTCACATCTAATTTTACTAGAGCTAGGCTTTAAGTACGACCGCATTCGACCGCTAAATTCTTGTGTCTTTGTGTTTCTGACTCATGACTAAAAACAATGTCGCCGTAAGTCCACCCAAAATATATGTAAATAGAACTGGTGAGGTGTGAGCCGAACTACCACTCTGGGGGTTCCGTGTTATAATTAGTCATATACAACTAAAAACAGAACTAGTTATGCAGTTTGGTGCGTCACGTACAATGGTCCATATCAGGGACTAAGTGTGGAAACCATACCCACTTGCATATTAGTGGGGAAACGATGATAATTATGATGAAACTTTAGCACATCGAATATTGTCGGCCTTAATGCTAGAGGCATTTTCTACTGGTCAATCTTTGGGTGGTGGAGGCAGACTAAGGCTGATTTCATAGTCGCGCCGGCGAGCGGTGCCGTCAAAACGCGCGCGCTTACAATTACACTAGATAGTAGTTGCGTTTCATAGTCACGCAGTTCAAACGCGCCGCGCGCCGGTGAGACGCGCGCCGTCGGCCAGCGCTGGCGAAGCGCGCGCGGCCCGAGCTCCTCTACTGGCAGTTAGCTTTTCAGAGGGACGCGGGTCGCATGCGTTGTTGAGTACACTTAAATAAATCTTAATGCTTTTTTGGTAAAACTGGCCTTTGTAAAAAATGTAGCTATCATCCCGTAAATCGGAGAATGATGTCACGAAGGCGCCTCTCAGTAACCTTGTGGCATTGAACGGAGTAATTTGCAATCTTCTACGGCGACGTCGCTGTTGCACTCTTTTCTATAAAAAATAAATAGTTAATCCTCTTATTCGTTTTGTCTCCATGATGACGATTGGACACAACTGTACTGCAAAGAAACGCGCGATACTAAAACTCGTTTGAGATGGTCCGCGCGTCAAGCGCGCGCTGTTGAAACGCGCCGCGCGCGTGACTATGAAATCAGCGTAAGGTATATGGATTAACATTATCGATCATAATTGACTTACTGGCTTTATATTACATTCTATCAAAATTATATTCTAATTATATATATTAACACACCATATAATAATACTCGATTGATTTATAATATACAAGGTGTAACATAATTCTGTACTTATCATATATCCGAACTGTATCTATCCAATTTGAGAGCAATGTCTTAGTCGCTGACACTTCTTCCATTCCATTCACATCTGCGGCAAGCGCTTTGTCTTTTTGATACGGGACGTTATTCTGGTCTACCCAAACGTCAGAAGATGAAGCTTTTCCTTTCATGGTATTTCTTATCAAAATGTTGGGCCAAATCATGTGTCCCAACATACTTTAAAATAAAAAGCTTTTTCAGAATGAATGGTGTGGATACTAAGCTTCCCCAGAGCCAGTTTTGACCAGGTTGGTATGGAACGCTGGCACTAAATAACATAGTCTGCCGTTTTGGAATTTTATTACCATTATGGGCGGTAAAAATGATTTATGTTATTAATACAATGCGTCTCAAAAGTTGGTAGACGATCCTCACTCCGCACCACAAATGGCATAACTACTTATTTTATTTATTATATCGAATCATTTTAATATTTTTTCTCTACCGAACGAATACCTAACAACTGTAAGACTCCTTTCCTTTAAAATGAATATCGTAAAATTTCTATTACTGGACCCAATGAAAAAATGTCATTTCCTATCCATCGGACTGAGTCTCAATGTATAGATGCCAGCACATCCAGCTACTGTTTGTACCTATACCACCGCGATCACCATCGCGCTTCTTGACCTTTAACCATTGATCCTCAGTTTGCATTCCCAACGTCCGCCCTGAGTCGAGATTCGTACCCCAAAGGGGTGCTCTATGACGCGGGTTACCTAATTTGTTACTTTTTTTTACTAGACTTCCTGAGTCTACTCCTCGCCTCTATGGTCAGTCGAATCTGTAAATGTCTCCTAGGAAAACCCATTCGAATAAATGTTTGTTCCATTCCCAACAGTCTCAGGATCGGGTTGATGCCAAATGATATCATGTCGCGTTTATTGCTATCTTTTATAGCCTTTACTAACTGCCATATGTCTTCCAGTATTTCCTTCTTGGATTTTGAGATGAAGGACGCATTATATATTAATGCCAAGACTATTCATACCGTTTCGTTTTTGTAGGTAAATCTATTTTTGTAGACGATTTGACATTTAGTGAAATACCTATTTCATACTGCTTAAAATAAATATCTGGTAATAGATAATTAAATCGATTCAAGTTTGGAGAAGGAATTAGAGGAATATGGAAATTAGCTTTTCTCGAATGTATTGTTTTCTTTTTCACTCGGGGTGTGTGGAAAGCGAGATAATGTAGGTAATGAATGCTCTTACAAAGCTGCAACACCTACTTTACCATTGCAAACTAGTTCCGCCTGTATGTGCTACCAAATACGGGTCAAAATATAGTGAACAGAACACTATCGAAACATGCAAAGAAACAGGTTGAAATATAACATAATCTGCATTTAATGCGGAAAAAATCAAATCAAATGTCAAATCTAATACAAAAATGTTTTTGCTAATCATGAACTGAACTGCATATTATAATAACAATTTAATTAAGTTTACATTTTTCGATACTTTTTTGTTTAACGAACCACGTACTGGAAGACGCAGCGTGGGCAGGCCCCCTACAAGGTGGACCGACGATTTTGCAAGGGTCGTGGAAAGCCACTTGATGCGGGTAGCACAAGACTGGCCACTGTGAAGATCCTTGGGGAGCCCTTTGTCCAGCAGAGGACGACTTTTGGCTGATATGATGATGATTTTGTTTTAAGTATTCTTTAGGTGACTTTGTAATATTTTTCTGTCGAGTGAATTTTGTTTTGGGATCAGTAGGTAATGTTTTACATAATATATCAAAATTTCGCCTATATATTTTATTACACTAGTACAATATGTATGTAATAATATTGGCTAAATCTAGCGGAAAACAGCAATTTTAATTGCAAGCGCAAAAGTCAACAATAAATGTATTAAAACAAAGCTGAAGTACTTAATAATAATAAGTTTTTGTTGGGGGCCAAATAGTAGTTGCTAAAACCAACTGATAATTGATTTATGTGAGGCCACGCAAATATTAACCTTCCGTCATATATTTTTCCACGGAAATTATTTTAATGGTTTTGCAATGTAAAGGAATTGCTCTTACAAGCTCATGCCATGGTCATAGACAACATGATAAATACAATGTTGGTGATGTTGTTTTAATCATTTATGCAGTTCTACATCATTTTATTCTTCGCATCGTTATGTACCATTTATCTCATCGAAGACTATCATTATCACGTGCATCATCGACTAGGGCAGAATTAATGGAGATGAATCTTTAACGCCCAACCTACGTTCTAAGCCTTTTTAGACATTCCCACATTGGCAAGTCGTTAGGAACTGGTGTTATTCAATAGAAGACACGTACTTTGTCGAAGCGAGGGATATTTTGAACCACAAGTTTCGACGGACATCTTCCGGTTTTACGAGAGAAGTGCTAAGTAGCTTAAAGAAAGCTTTTCGGTTCTGCCTCTTGAAAGATTGTGCGTACAGAGGATGCCTGGGTGTCTTCCTTTCCCCGCTTCTCCTAGTCTATGGCACAGGAAACTTCGTTGCTAATATGCGATGGTGCTATTCTTAAGATGGAGTATAGTTTCTCAAAAAAAGGACTGAGAGATTTTCTTGCCAAAAAAACATCCACCCCATTAGGCACTACGTTGAACCTGCACTTGAACACGATACAGCTAGATCAACTATTCGGTAATTTTAAATGTGTCTCCTGGTCGATGTCGAATAACCAACAAATTATAAATCTAGTAGTACTAGTATAACTTAATTAGTTTTTATTAATTAAAGTTGAAGCTGGGAAGTTGAAAACAGGAAACCCGACGCGCTATAAATAAACAAGAATAGTCTGCAAATCAAATCGAGACTGGTTTTAATCACTCTAAGCTGACACTGAAAGCTATTCATCAATTACATAGCGTGTGACGAACAGACATGACTTAACTAGCCTAGTAGAGGCGACGTAGAAAAATGTCTTTAATCCGAATGAGAAATAGATTTCTTATTCGGATTAACAGACCTCGAAAAGGAGGTACACAATCGAGTGCGCTTCTTATTTTTCCTGTGTACTCGTACATCTTATACTCTGGTGTTGTTCGTCAAGGGATATTGAACTTGCGAGGCGTCAAACTTTATAAATTATAGCCTATGTGATAAAGTTTCATCTAAATCCGTTCGGTAGTTTTTTGCGTGAAGAAGTACTAAACATATACACTAACACACTCACAAACTTTCGCCTTTATAATATTAGTGTGATTAATTAATCCTTATTGTGGTTATGTCCTTTGTTTATCCTTAATTTACGAATATAAATGATTAATTAGTGAACGAATCGATAACCTGTTATCGTATCGATCTAATTTTAACTTGGCCGAGTTACCTGGCCGCCTGTTCCGAAGCGCCATTCTGCATTCTGACCCCGTTTATATATCACGATGTTTTTTCTCGCTCACAGATTTTCGAGGGTTTTTTTTATATCGTAACATCCGATCACGAAATAAAGCAGACGAGGAAAAGGGTTACAAATTGTATTTATTGGCCGAGAGTATTTACCAAACCGCGTCGCAACCGCCTTTGATATCCATGAACCTTACCCTTAAGCGTGACATCCGAATCCTTGCTGTACCCCCTCCGATTTTCAATCGGACCCGCGTCTCCGCGAATTTAATGAAGAGCTTTGTGCACTTCCCTAAAATCAGACTCTCTCCATCACGAGAGTAACTGTCTTGAATCGAAGTTTAAAACATAAAGGAGTGCACTTACTTGTAAAAAGACAAGGCCCGCACTAGGGAAATTAGTCCCTGTGTTGCGGGGTTCTTTACAAACATATAATTGACGTATACAAAAAACACGCAGATTAGAAACGACTACTTATGGGTTACTCAAATAGTTGTCCTGTGTGGGAATCAAAGTGTGGATATTTTTCCGAAATAAATGATTTGAATTGAATTGAAATCAAACCCGGGACATGAAGTTGCGAAGGGACAGTCTTAACCGCTGCGCCAGGCGTGTTAGCTTAGTATAATTTCTTAGATGGCTTGTTCCCTCGTCTCGACCGTCCGGTGAAGCACTGAAAGCCTTGTAGGCTAACTGTAATTATAAAAAAAAAACAATATTATACTGTTGCAAGTCTAGATATTATATAAGTTCGTTCACCAAATAGTACTGGAATAGAAAGCGTTACGCAGTGACATTGACTATGTGCCATTGCCAAGTGGATGTAAACTAATGGAATTAATTTAAACGTTTTATTGTTATTATAAAGAGTTGTTATCTGCACTGTGCCAAATCTTTGGCAATTATTGGCGGATACAGACCTCAATTAGATAGAAAGCTATATTTTATACTGTTTAACAGTTGTGACTAGTGTAAGTGTTGGCGTGGTTGGCAAATGCTTCCTTTAAACGCCGGAGGTCGTGGGTTCGATTCCCACTCAGGACAGATATTGGTGCGCATGAATATGTCCGTTTGAGTCTGGGTGTCATTATCTATATACGTATGTATTTACAAAAGAAAAGTAGTATATCAGTTATCTGGTTTCCATAGTACAAGCTCTGCTTAGTTTGGGATCAGATGGCCGTGTGCGAATCCCATCCCAGGATATTATAAACGAGCAAAAGGTGTGAAGCGATCTGACTGAATGACAAGAAAATTTAAAGTAGATTAAAATCGAATCGCCTCGACTCGATAGTACCGAGAGCTCTGACTTAACGTAGAAAGACATTGCGCAAAACGTCCCAATAACAACTGAACCTCTGCATCTCCACATTAGTAACCGCCCAGAGTCAGGTTTCGACCTCTAAATGGGATGCCAATATACTGGGTACTTAGTTTATTGTTTTATGTTGCTAGACTGCCTGAGCCCACGCTCGTCTTTATTATCAGGTGAAGCAAAGCCTATTATTAGGATGTTTTATACTTTGTAACAGTTGTGAGAGTGTTAGTGTATACGAGTAGAAGTTGCAGCGGCTAGCGATACATTTGAATTATAATTAATGTCACCATACTGAGACGGCAATGAACTGTGTGTGGAAGTTATCTTCAACACGTTTGCGTACACGTTAACTGTGAACATTCATTCATTATTAAAATGTTTTATAATAATGAAGCCTAAGTTAATCAAAAAAATTACTAAAAGTAAAAAAAACACCCTGCGATCACATTCTCAAAAAGATCCAAGCAGAATAATTTTAACATGTAATATAGATTTATACATATGATATATACATAATATCTATATTACATGTATTTATATAATAGTAGATAGGTATTCATATGATTGTATTTTATATGAAGTACCCTGTTTAGTTTTTGTTGGGGGTTCTTAATAGGTAGTACTTTCTGCTAATATACCAACAAATACCCAAATGCCTTTTCTTTACTCCTGGGGCTCTACCGGCTAAGTCGACGAACATCGATTTCTTAAATGGCGTTCAAATAAATAAAGGTTACAATCGGCTTCAACGTTAATAATCGATTCCGGACCATTTATATCGTCACATGTGCTCATGGAAGCCGATTTAACGATTGATTAAGTCATTTTTAACCGTTATTTATTAGAACGCCATTTAAGAAATCGATGTTCTGCGACTTAGCCGGTAGAGCCCCTGATCCATTCAACGGTTGCCTGGAAGAGATCGCACATAGCGATAAGGCCGCCATTTGTATAATCTTGTTAACATACTCATAGTTCTTTTTATGTATTATTTTGGTCTACAATAAAGAGTTACTTACTTACTTGGGTATTTCTTAATATCGTTTTTTATTACACAAGATTTAACATTTTTATTATATACCTATAGTGTTACTTACCAAATTATGCACTTACCAAATTATCTCGGCATCAGCCAAAGGTCTGACGGAGAATGCCTTTAGCATTGAGTCTGCCTTTATGTTTTTTGTAGTTATATGCAATAAGCTTAAATAAATAACATATTCACGGAATATGGATTTACGCCACTGGTGTGGAAATAAATTGGCTTGCTCCCTGAGAAACTTCGATAAATTTATTTCTGTATTTTCCCCCGACTTTTCTGTATATAGTCTACTCGTATAGTACCGGAGAAATAAAAACTTTTATACTTTGGTATAATTTAGCTTGTCCTTGAGTTATCTTTGCTAGAATCTTATCCGGCATTACCTTTGTTATTCAATATGAAACTGAAAACTTTGTCCATGAGCTGGCAAACTTCATTGAAAGAAATTTGAATGTGTATGACCATGAATAAATCCTGAACTTAGACAAAGTGAACATAAATAGTGTTGGATACTAAATGAACTATTTTTTTTTTACAAATATACGTTAAAAATATTTTATCTCTTACAATGTCCATCAAGTAAGGTTGCCATCTCTAAAACTTGCCAATCAGGATAAGACCCGTAAAAACCCTGGATTTTGGAGCCCAGAACCCGGACGTGTCAAGTGATGAATGTCCTGCAGTGGCAGTGTTGGTTGACCACACCGTGGTCCGTGAGTTGCAATGCAGTCTCGTTGCTATGCCACGCAACAGCTCAATTTCTAAATTTTAAAACCCGGACTACAAATGAAACCCAATCCGGACCGTCCCCGGATGCCTTCTAAACTAGGATAACTAAAGATTCCATCAATAAAACTGATTTCGATTTTAACTGACATTATCTATGTTTAAAAAATACCTAACTTATCCACCTTTTACACGTAAGTTTAGGCATAAATCATTACCAACGTTAACAATAAACATTCTAATAATGTCCTCCCGACCGAATTTCGGCCACGGCGGCCATTCTCAATGGAGACTAGCCAATTGCGCAGGACATATTACAGTACACAAGTGTGTGCGCAAACACAGGGGCACTTTCTATTCCATCACTCTCATGCGTCTACTAGTCGTCCCATCGGATGATGGGACCACTAGCGACACGACCGGAAAGAGGTCAGGAACAGGACCGACTACTTTACGTTCTCTCCGAAGCACTTTTTATTCTGTGGTAATACCGCCAACTTCCAGACTTTGGGCTGCACTGAGAAATTTCTTATTACGGAAAAATCCCAAAATCACTTTTTGGCCCGATCTCGGATTTGAACCCAGGACCTCATTATCTGCGGTTGACCACGCTACCGCTAGACCAACTAGGCAATAAGTATACATATAATGTAAACCCCATTGAATCCATGTCCATACCATTAAAACATGTCGCAAGTACCAAAAATCGCTCTACCTACTCCGATCTATTCTAATAATTGGTAAGATCTTAAATATCCTTATTCTAAAATGTACTCTAATTAAAATAGGTGTTATCATTTGATTGAGTATTTTAATCTCTATCTCCAGGACCACGATAGTATATCATATGCGTATCATTATTTCGTCATGGATACAGGTACTACAAATTATTTCACATTTTTATTGATAATAATAGTCCGAATACACGTTTTATCTTGTGATAACAGGTTTATTATAACGTTAGTTACATTCTAGCTGGATTTAGATCCGGATTTAATGCTATGACTGGGTCTTTGTAAGCTGTAATGTACAGACGCCAGCTCATCCAGCTACCCCAATCTCTCAAATTTCTTTTATAGATTTTCAACTTTATCACATAAGTATAACGTTCAATTTCAATTGGGGAAATTTGACAGATTGTAGTAGCTTGATGGTCTGGCGTCTGTACTAAATAATGGTTTAGAAATGAATCAGTCGCAGAAATCATCATAACAGCTCTAAGAAGTCTACTTCTGCACAAAAGCCTCAAATTTCTTTCATGGATTTTCAACTTTATCACATAAGCATAACGTTTAATTTCAATTGGGGAAATTTGACAGATTGAAGTAGCTTGATGGTCTGGCATCTTAACTAAATAATGGTTTAGAAATGAATCAGCCGCAGAAATTATCAAAACAGCTGTAAGAAATCTACTGCTGGATATAAGCCTTCCCCAATAGTCATCTTAGGGGGATATGCCATAATCGATACGCTTGGCAGACGGCTAGACGATCGCAGTAAGATGGTCATAGTACTCAGAAAGAAGCTGCTGCTCGTCATCTGGACTCCCTTGGACCGACTTCTACGCCTCCCTCGGGATGAGATGGGATGATGATATTCTGATATTATATTTGCTGTGTGGTGACACAGCAAGTATAATAAATGGAATAGTCAGTTTAAATACGGAGCATTATAGTTAAGGGGTTTGTAGAAATTTAGTTTTGTAATAAAGGAAAAGAATAATGCAATTAATTGACTGCTAACCCAGAAGTCGTGGGATCGATCCCCACTCAGGGCAAACCTTTGTGTGATTAGCACCATTAGTAGTTCTGTACTGCCCGGTGAAGCAGTAAAAGCCGAGAGGCTAACTGCACGCGTCAAGTTATAAAAAAAAAAAAAAAAAATAGTAGTTCTGTGTCTGGGTGTAATTTATCTATAGTATGTATGTATTTGTTATATAAGTATGTTTTATAATTAGTATGTTTTATAATAAGTGTGTATGTATATCAGTAGTCTGGTTGCCCTAGTACAGACTGCCTAGTTTGGGATCAGATGGATGTGTTTTAATTGTCCCTAGATATTTATTTATTACTAGCTATGCCCCGCGGTTTTACCCGCGTTAAACTTTATAAATTATCTTAGCTCCTCCCCCGTAGGTGATAGCGTAATAATATGTAGCCTATATGTTGACCCGACCTCTTAGTGATATTCATGCAAAGTTTGAAGTAAATCCATGCAGTATCCCGGACATCCATACAGACAAACAGACAAAAATTCTAAAAACTATATTTTAGCTTCGATATCGATGGTAGATCACTCCGCAAGTATCCTTTTAAAAAAATATTCAAGTTTTGACTTTCCTACGATTTTATTATATGTATAGATTATTATATTCATTGCCAGTTTAAATGCATCATTTTATGTATTTGGTTCGTGGCAATATCGTTTTGTATTTTAGGATTGTATACCTAAATTAAGTAATTGATATTTGTGATAAGTTATTGTATGTAAAGGGTTCGTACAGATATAGTTTTGTATTTTAAGAAAACATTTAATTTTAAAGATTCATAGCGTATTTACTTTTATTCGTATCATCATCATCATCATATCAGCCGAAAGACGTCTACTGCTGGACAAAGGCCTCCCCCAAGGATCTCCACAATAGCCGGTCCTGCGCTGCCCGCATCCAGCGTTTATATTATTAATAATTTCCACTAATATTCGTATATATATATTACTTAATTCTTAAGACATACACAATGCCAGGGGCTCAGCAAACAGCTGCCTACACTGAGATTAATACTCTTTTTGAACCTTGTTTAAAGAAGTACATGTCGTAGCGCTCTGGAAACATCGCAGCAGATATTTCATCGATACGAATGCAAACTAAGGACATTGGGGGGTCGTTCCTATTCTCCGTTAGCGAGTACGATATATCGGATTGTGCACCGTGTTTAGAGAGTTTTCTATAACCTTAGCTCGTTCTAGGTAAGTCGTGAGTCCGGATCGTCTAGGGCGGATCAACGAAATAATTGGTCTGCTAAAATAATAATAATAATAATATATAGGGACAATGTCACACAGATCATCCTAGCCCCAAACTAAGCAAAGCTTGTACTATGGGTACCAGGCGACGATATACATACTTATATAGATAGATAAATACTTAAATACATAGAAAACATCCATGACTCAGTAACAAATATAACTGGGTAATCAAGTGCTAGTTGGTATGAGACTGCTATATCGTTCGCATTATATTTTCGTTATATAGTTTAGGTGATTTATTATTGAGGTTAGTAAATAAATATAAAACGCGATAGAAAATAGCTTCCAATTTAAGATATGTATAGTAAATTTATATGGGAATAATGTTATTGATTCAATTTTATACGTGTTACATTTTGGATACCTACTCCACCTACCCATGAAATTAAAGTAACGTTAGTACACTATCATCAGTACTGAGTGCGTCAGGTGATCACCATTTTATAATAATAATATCTAGGGACAATGTCACACAGATCATCCTAGCCCCAAACTAAGCAAAGCTTGTACTATGGGTACCAGGCGACGATATACATACTTATATAGATAGATAAATACTTATATACATATAAAACATCCATGACTCAGTAACAAATATTTGTGCTCATCACACAAATATTTTCACTTACCGGGATTCGAACCCAGGACCACCAGTTTCGTAGGCAGGAGCACTACCAACTAGGCTACGGTTAGTAGGGGGAGTTGAAATATGTTTTACCGTATTTTACACACTAATGTTCTATTACACCCTTATTCAAAAACGAAGTCTCAAGTTAAACTGCATTTGATCCTAGGTTTACCTACTCGAAAACCATCCGATGATATTGCTTGATCCATAGTTCAACTGCAGTTTAACTTTAGACTTCGTTTTTAAATAAGGTGTTTGGTTAGGTGTTTGTTGGTGGATTAAGTTTCCGGACTATTTTTATATTTCATTATTCCCATGAGTAAAAGGTTACGCGTTAACATGCTCATACCTTCCTTCTCTTTTAAATTCGGTTAGAAATACTTCCAACTCAACTAAAATATGTTTTGGTATAGTTTCTTCTGAGGAGGGTCGCTGGAAAAAGCTGGATACGGATAGCGCAAGACCGCCAGTTGTAGATATCTTTGAGGGAGACTATTGTCCAGCTGTGGACGATTATCGGCTGACAAATGATGATGAAGATGATTATTGTTTCTGGAGAGTACTTTGTAATTTTGGTATAGTAAAATTCTGACTAATTTTAGAATCACATCACTTACCACAAGGTATAGAATATAGTATAAACAAATGAATAGTAGTTCATTTATCACAGAATTTAGCGTGAATCCAACTTACGGCGAAGAGTTTCTCTTGCTAAAATATTCTACTAAATAACATAGAAAAGGAAATTAAAGTTCTATAACTTGACTAAAAACTGATGTTCAATTCGGTTTGCTAGCAATTTTAATAATGAGATAACCTCATGTCCTTGTATGGGAAGTATTGCTCTATTACCAGAGTGTCGAGATAGATCTCGGGGTACGCAGATGACACGATTCATCCCGTCAAGGCCATCACGGGTACATCATGATCAGTAGCAAACATAGATTCGATTATAAATGCTATTTATAGAATAATAGGGCTGGGCCAATTTGAAATCTCTTTGCAGGACATATTTATGCTGATTAGGGCAGTGTTTGACTTTGGGGTCATAGAGAGTGCAAGTTTGTTGGCGGAAGCACTGGTGGTTAGGTATAGGACTGCTATGAAACCATGATATAATATCTGGCGTACCCAGTTAAACAACTGTCTTTAGTTACGCTGTGGCCTTAATGTTTTATTTTTAAACAGATACATTTACAACTTAAATATGCAACAAACGTATACAATTCCGGAAGGAAACAGAATTACAGATTACTTTAAGCCGCATAACGACACGATCGATATCGGACCCGTATCGTGTCATATAAACAATGCTAATTGCTTAGCCATATTTGGCTTCTACTATGTTTTGAACCTAACACCTATCATTTAAAGTTCAATTTCATTTGTCGTTGTCGGAGTCCTTATTTAGTGAGTTGCAATGAACGGTGACGACGAAGCTCCGTGCATGTTAATTTGATAATTTCTTGATTATTTTACTGTTATTGCTGTAAATTTGAATATTAGGTTGTTTGTTGGTTTGTGGTCAGACAGATACCTCAGTATCAGAGAGCTCAGGATTAACGATATCCTAGGATGGGTTTCTTTCGTTCACTATAGACACTTAACTCCCTTGTATATATAGACACTTAACTCCCACATAAACTAAATTATTAAAAATAAATGCCGTCATGGATTATAAATGCTATTTAGAATAATAGGGCTAAAATAATATAGATATTACATTATAGACATTATATTATAGACTCTACTCTAGCTTCGTGAATAGTGAGCTCACTCAACATAACCCAGAGGTGAGCTCACTCAACATAACAGAGAGCTGAGTTTGTTTCGCTGGGTCTTCCCAGTTGGGGCGCATTGGATCCGGTGGCATCAAAGCGCGACTGTCGTTATAAACACAAGGTCCGCCATAATAATAACATTTAATTCGTACCTTAATATAGACCGAACCATTCAGACAATATGTAGTAAAAATATAGCTAAAATTTAAAATTTTGATAATTTAACCTACACATGATCCTTAACAATAACTTAATTTAAGTTAGCTAAATATAGTTACTATTATAAAATAAATCTTATTGTAAATTATTTCCTACGATCCGTGTAGCTAAATATCTATATGTACCTAGAAATAATTATAAATTAATTATATATTACTACGAACATGTTCTGACTATTTACAAGCGCTTTTTTAAAGTCTACGTGAATAAAAACCTTTTTTATTTTTATTTTATGTTATGTTGAGCGAGCTCACTATTCTCGATATCTGAGGAGGAGTTTTGTTAACTAAATACACTTGGCTAAATCTATTTATTGCGTAATGTATAAAGGATAAACGCTAAACAAGAGCCTATGGTGACTGTTATATCGGGAATATACAATAATGAGTGAGCTCGGTATTTACGATAATACGACTACAGCCCGTGGTGTCCTTAAAATCTAGTTAAACTCGCCGAATATGCTACTGCCATAGTTTAGTGGATATTGGTTAAAGGCAACAGTTGGAGCCACAAGGTGCTAAAATCGCTTAGAGACGTTCCTACCCGGTCACCCATCCATACGTTGACTCAGGTGTTTGACATTACCAATCGCTTAAGGACCGGTTAGGACAAATAAGTGAAGTCCTTGTCCTAAATGACCTTTATTTACTTTTCCGTCCTCGTTTTGACGGAAAAGGATTAATAAGAACCGGACCATAAACAATATTAATTATGCGTTAATTACGAGGCTCGCGACTACTTGTTTTCAATAAAACTCTTTCATTGATTCACACCGCGTACAGCTAGTTTATAGTGTATTGATTGTAGTTAAATATAATTACAGATTTTATAATATATATATTTTGAGACCAGAAAGAGTTTAACTAAACACACAACTGTGTTTAGTTAAACTCTGTATCTCGGTCTCGTACCAGCACCTTTTACCAATTTGGGGTATTTTCTTCGGGACTAGTCCCTCCCTCTTACCCACCACTGCAACTCCTGTAAGCCAGGATCAACAGTGGCACACAATGAAATGACACTGAGCGTTGAAGCTCAGGCATGTCCCGGGGAATCGCTTTAACTGTCTTGGATCCCGCAACGAATTTAATCAGAAACAGAAAAAAGGAGTTAGAAAATGAATAGTTCCAATTTGGTGTATGTAGTCTTAAACTACGAACGATACACACTCGCAGATCAAATTATGAATTCCCTTGCTAACCCCCTTTCGGAGGATGTAGCTGTTATCCGTCGGCTTTGTTTCCTAGAAACATGGCATAATGATCTGTTTTATATTTTTATGACTCTATTGGCATATTCATTTACAAAATGTACTGTATTTTAAGGTGTAATAACCCAATGTGCAGCCTTTATCTTTCATCTTGAGCGATTCGTCATCGAAGTGTCGTTATTATGGAACAAACGGATGCATTATTTACATACAAACTATCTCAGTTGTGTGCCTGTACATGGAATATTTTAGTTATTTGTCACCTCGAATAGAAGCAATCGCTAGCAGTGATGACTGGGTCATTTCCTTTTGTGTAAATGATAATGAATTAATGAGATTTATTTAGTACTTGGATATTAACATACACATGATTTTACTCTAATTAAAAACCACATACCATCCTGTGGGTGTCATAAAAGGCGACTAAAGGTCCAACCACACCAAACGGCCCGCATCGGCCAGTATCGCACCACACGGACGCGGTCGGATGCAGCCGCATCCGACCGGATGCGGTCGGATACGGTCGAATGCGACGGCATCCGACCGCGTCCGGCCGGACTTCGCGTCGTCGCACACTACTTACTACCTTCGCTTCTTTTTTAGTTTCATAGTTTTAAGCCTTGAGTGCAGACGGGTCGTATTTTAGAATTTAGAATGTGATCACGCGTCCCCAGCGCACCCGGCGGAATGCGAACGCAGGCGGACGGCTCCGAGCGCATTCGGCGGTATTCGAACGTATGCGCCGGTATCCGAACGCATGCGGACGGAGCCGACCGCGTGTCGCGGCATGTCACCGGCTGTGTTTACCCTTGACTTGGTAATATAAACCTTAAACACTGTATACAAGATTTAATTTCGTTTAAAGATTGTAAAATTCGTTTCGATGCGGGCCGATGCGGGCCGTTTGGTGTGGTTGGACCTTAAGGGACCAGGAAGTCGGGCAGCAGCGCCTCCTGTGTACTAACTACCACCTAACTGCGGTCATCAACTTGCATGCCAAGCACGGTGACTACGGCAAACCCCTTTAAAATCGCAACGTTAGAAACCTTTGGGGGAGGCCGATGTCCAGCTGTGGACGATATCAGGCTGATGATGTTAAAATCCGACGCCCTATTTGGTCCGTGCCCGTGCGGTTTTCTCAGTTATCAGTTTATCACGTATATTATACTGTGTTACCCTTAAATGAGTTAAAAGATATTTCGCTGCTATATTACGTTTTTGTAGTGCTTCGGCGATGTTTGCGGAGGCGTCGGTTGATGGTTTTGCTGCCATCATCCGCAAGCGTAGTGCTTCAATATTGCACAGAATGCGTGTCAGCTCCCACGGCATTCTGAGCGTATTATGTGATAGGTGGGATTTCCTAAGGTTAAAGCACTGGATTCAGCTACATACCAGGGTATTGTGATACCTAGTTGTGTGGTTGTTTTTCAGAGCATTGTTTGTTACTATATTATAAGATTACTAACATTAGGTTAAGAACGTTGTAGTAACAATACATGGAGAATGTTTATCCGAAGTAAACGATTATTATTATATTTTAAAATGTATTCGAGACTCTCCATTTATACTCTGTAGAAAAATATACACTCTGAGTCTCAAAATATAATCACATATTTTTCCAATGTTATAATATAAATCGGAAGAAAATGAGGGCAACTAGGAGTAGATGGTAATATCTTGTAGACATCCAGAGATAGCTTCCATCGCATGATACGATATCTAAAGACCCGGCAAAATTACAAAACTTGATATTGTATACAGTTTGGTACATGAAATATAAAGAAATACTTTATACTTACAAAGTCAAAACATTACTTCGTAGTGATAGGTATTTTAGTTTTCCAAATTTCTTTTGTCACGTTGATTATGTTTAATAATTCATGATTTACTGCGTGTCATGCTATATGGCTATTCAGTCGACGTCGAATCTAATTAACACCGTTGTTAACGAGTATTTAATTAATATTGTTGGAAATATTGATGAGATAATTCAAGGTCCCTTGTATGTCATTAGTGATTCCTAATAACTATTTTTTGGCTATCATCTTCATATCAACCGTAAGATCTCCACCGCTGGACAAAGGCCTCCCCAAAGCTCTGCGCACTGCCGGTTTTTCGCTACCCGCATCCATCTGCTTCCAGCGACCCATACAAGATCAACTTGTAGGGGGCCTGCATTTTATCCATCACCAATGTTCGCCTGATTATCGTATTTCACCCAGGTGATATAAATTTTAAATTATTAGGATTATTCGCAATGCAAAGCAAAAATGTAATCTTAAAAATGTGAAATCATAAATTTAATCATCCAGCGTATCAGTCGGCATGTTTCTAGAAAACAAAGCCGATGGGAAACGCCTTGATTTGATTTGACACCTACGGATGATGGAGGTGTTTCCCAGAAAGGGAATCCTAAATTCGATCTGCCAGTGTATATCGTTCGTAGAACGCCTTCCCCTGATTGGTAGATCGCCACCCAAGAGCAATAAAGCCGTGATGTCTCTATGTCCACATATGTTTTGCCAAGTTGAAGTACTTCCAAAAATGAGAGAGAAATAATTATTTAATTTGAAATTAAAAAAACATGTTGAAAATTAAAAGAAAAAGGTATTTTATCAAGTATTTTATGGTTGAGATAAGGGCGGTTAACAACGAAGGAAGTTGTACAAGGTTGAAACTATTATCGCCCTCCTTTGTTTTGGGACATTTATACTACCAGTTGCTGTGTGGTGATGGCATAGAATATCATCACCCCATCTCATCCAGTGAGGGGCGTTGAAATCGTCCGAGGGAATATGTACCATAGAACGGGCAGCAGCGTTTTTCTGCCAACTATGACCATCAAACTGCGATCGCCAACTCGTCTGCCAAGCGTGGCGATTGTGGCATATCCCCCCACTCATTGGGGAGGCTTTTGTCCAGCAGTGGACGTACTTTAGCTGACATGATAATTATACTATCAGTTTAAAGTACCGAATGAAAGTTACGCATAACGAATGCATATAAGTTTAACCCTGGCAACCCCGTGCCGCCAAGGGTTTAGCATAAGGCTAGATATAATAGTAGTCTCTTGCTAACCATGACGCA
The DNA here is from genome assembly GCA_951640165.1 of Pseudoips prasinana. Classification (NCBI taxonomy): domain Eukaryota; kingdom Metazoa; phylum Arthropoda; class Insecta; order Lepidoptera; family Nolidae; genus Pseudoips; species Pseudoips prasinana. The sequence goes on along the minus strand of OX621237.1, from coordinate 35,588,143 downwards.
TTTACCGGCCGAAAATATCGCCATCCATCCTAAGTTAATGGATGATGACGTCAGCCGAATGATGGCCACGGCTGGGCCAGAGTCTTCCCTAAGAATTGGAGGATACGCCATAATCGCCACGCTTGGCAGACAGGTTGGCGATCGCAGTAAGATAGTCTTAGTACTCAGAAGAACGCCGCTGCCCGTTCTCTGGTATAAATTCCTTCAGGTGGTCTTCTACGCCCCCCACGGGATGAGATCGGGTGGCGATATTCTTTTTGGCCGTCACCGTAGCCTAGTTGGTAGTGCTCCTGCCTACGAAGCTGGTGGTCCTGGGTTCGAATCCCGGTAAGTGCAATTATTTGTGTGATGAGCACGAATATTTGTTTCTGAGTCATGGATGTTTTCTATGTATATAAGTATTTATCTATCTATATAAGTATGTATATCGTCGCCTGGTACCCATAGTACAAGCTTTGCTTAGTTTGGGGCTAGGATGATCTGTGTGACTGTGTCTAACCTAACCAAACATAATATTGTGTTGTATCCATAAATCGTGCTCTCCGTTTTATCTTCATTTGGATGTGCGGCTTCGTGTATTAACGTAGATTGACCGCTGCACAAAACGTCGCGCGTCCCTAAAAGTTGACCCGCAACGCGGCCACACATGCCGAACCCCAACGTATGCGCTATTTACGGCTGTGTGGCTGACAGTCATGAAGAATATCGCCACCCTATCTCATCCCTCAGGCGTAGAAGTCGTCCCGAGGAAATATATACCGGAGAACGGGCAACAGCGTTCTTCTGAGTGCTATGACCATTTCTGCGATCCCCAACCCATCTGCCTAGCATATTTCCCCATTCTTGGGGAGGCTCTTGTCCAGCAGTGGACGTAATGCGGCTGACATGGTATTTTTAATGAATTTACGAAATATAAGTACATATGCTTCTATATAATATAATATGTAGGTTAATATATATATGTAATGGTACCAGCGCGTAACGTTTTCCTTAAATTGTACAGACGCCAGCACATCAAGCTACCCCAATCTTTCAAATTTCCCCAATATAAAGTGAACCTTATGCTTTTGTGATAAAGTTGAAAATGTATAAAAGAAATTTGACAGAATGGCGTAGCGGGATGTGCTGGCGTCTGTACACTGAAAACTACCTCATCTCGTTACTCCATACTCCGATCCTAGGCTATCTGGAAGAGATGACATTTAGTGATTTGACTGCACGTGTGGCCCAGCGGCTTAGACAGTCGCCTCGCCGCTTCGTGTCGTGGGTTCGAGTCCCGCGCCGGACAACCATTTATGTGACTTATATATGGTTGTTCTGAGTCTGGATGTAATTTGTGTCCGTCTATTATATGTTTGTAGAGTACCCCGCGACTCAGGGTTTAAATTCGATAATGCGGCCGAAATCTTAAAAAAAAAGTGATATATATATATATATATATATAGAATTCTTGTTTTATGTGATGTTTTGGTATACAATAAAGAGTTGTCTTATACTGTAAGCATATTTACTAGATGTATTGAGTCCCCGTTTGTCTCTGACATCCGGTGAAGCAGTGGTAACATCCTAGGCCAACCGTAAACTTCATGGTAAAATAATTTATTCAGACATATCTGCAATATAAATTGTATAAACTAAGTAAACACTTAAACCTCGTTTGTATGCGCCTCTTCAAGATACCGCGTCAGCGACTGCGTTGCAATTTTATTGACAATTTTATGAGTGTGCTGAACAAAATCTTTTGATGAATAATCGTAACAGCAATTCTATTTTGCATTTACTGTAATGTTGCAGTACATGATGACGCAAAACGTCGAAGATATTCTCCGTGACTATTGACCTCTTCATTCACTTGTTCTAAACGCGGCTACTGCTGTGTGGTGACGGCATAGGATATGATCACCCCATCTCATCCCGTGCGAGGCGTAGGAATCATCCTAGGGAATATCCACCAGAGAACGGGCAGTAGCGTTTTTCTGTGAATTATGACCATCAAACTGCGATAGCCGCTGCGGTGTTTCCCCAGCGCTGTTCTTCTTCAAACGAGGTTTAAAAAGAGTATTAATCTCACGGTAGGCAGCGGTGTGCTGGGCCCCCTGGCAGGTGGGCCGCTAGCTCGTCTGCCTACAAAAGCAATAAAAAAAGGCCAACCCGTCTGCCAAGCATTCTTTGGGGGGCTTTTGTCCAGCAGTGAACGTGCCAAGGTACAGACATGATGATGATGAGACACGGCTAGAAGAAACGCAGGAGTCCAGACCCGATCAAACAATCCTTACTAATATTATAAACGCGATAGTAACTCTGTCAGTCTGTCGCGCTTTCACGCCAAAACTACCGAAGCGATTTAAATGAAATTTCGCACACAGTTAGTCTAAAGCCTGACAAAGGACATAGGCTACTTTTTAACGCGAAAAAATGGTTGTAAGGGGTTGAAAAGGGGGATGAAAAGTTTTATGGAAGTATCGTCATTTTTAGATCTATAAGTAAATAAATATGATAACGATATAAATAAGTATGACATGCAAAGTTCGGAAAAGTTTAATAAGAATAGGGAATGAAATTTTGTATGGAAGTATGTAAAGTTTGTGTAAATGTTGTATAAGATTGCGATAAGAGATATTCTGATGTAACGTTTACGGAGTCACTCCAAAATGTGCGGACAAAATCGCGGGCATAGCTAGTATTGTTTATATTGCTTTTGTAAACTATTTGAACATTATAGTGAGTGAGTAAGATAGATAAAGAAACTACTTTGTTCTTTGTGACAGTATGACTATGGCATAATTTGAACTCTCGGCAGGAACGAAACTTTGTGATTGGCACCAATTATCACGCCATCAGATAACAACCAATCATGGCGCAGTATACCCGACACACCCGAACACAAACGTTCCGTTTCTTTGCAAAACTTATTTCAACATGTTATAGTGTTCAAGTGTCTGCGCAAACACATGGATACTTTCTATTCCATCACTCTGATGATCCGATGTGACGACTACCAACACGACCGGAAAGAGATCAGGTACAGGACGGGTTTACGGGCTCTCCGATACGGGGCATGCATGTTATACCGCGAACTCCCAGACTTCAGACTGATACTGAGAAATTCTCTTGACAGAAAAATAGCAAAATTACTTTTAAGTCGACCCGGGAATTGAACCCAGGATCTCATTGTCTGCGGTTAAACGCGCTGCCGCGAGACTAACTTTTATGATACTAAGTAAAAAAGTACTAACCAGTACATTTTAAGAACGGTAAATGTTTTACACTAGTTTGTGCCCGGGACTTCGTCCGCTTCGACTTTAGAATGGGGTATAGAGGTAAATGGAACATGTATGGGTAACAATAAAAGTAATAGTTTCATATTTTTTATCATTTCCTCAGCGGCAGGGTTCCATCTTTCTACTACAGCGGCCGTCTGAGCTGTGGCCCGAACCCCATAAGGGTGGCCTCAGGTATAAGTCGCTTAAATTAAGCTACTGGTTGAGAGCCTTTTGTACTAGCCAACTGCTCGTTGTTTTCAATTCCATAATTTTAATATACAATTGCTAAATGTAACAATAATAGCTTAGTAACTTGATAAGTAGGCCACACGGACGGACTAATTCAAAATATTTTTTGTTGCTTTAAATACTGTATTAAACTAACCATTTAATGACAGTTAAAGTCAAATGAAAATTGTATCGTTCATTTTGTCACTAGATGGCGTTGATTAATTTTTAAAAGTTGCTATAGAGATTTTCCTCCGTAGATAGTAGTCCCTGTAGTAACTTAAATATTTTTGATAATAAGATCACCCGCTTATAAGATAAGTAAGTGGTGAAACAGTAATTCTTGTTATCCAAACCAATGTGAACAGTAGTTATAAGCACTATAACTTCGGAAATTGGAATAAAGTAATTCTTGTTATCCAAACCAATGTGATCAGTAGTTATAAGCACTATAACTTCGGAAATTGGAATAAATCAGACGGAGTGTTGGTTCCACTCCCGGATTCACTAATATTTTTGATTTTATTCAAACCCCGGTAAAGGGACTATGGACGTCCTAGGCCTAGGGAGGGTTCTTCACTATGTTTATGTATTGCATTGTGAGCTTGACAAGTACAAGTGTATGTAAATACCCAAGTGCCGAATAAATTTCATTTCATCCATTTTTATACATAACCTAACCCATAACCTAATCGCCCCACATCTAGCTGCTGTTCAATTGCTGTGTCGCGTCTGGCGTATTTCCTGACTTGATGTAGTATAGTAAAATTATTCCATTGTTTAAAGCTGGTGATACTTCAGATCCTTCAAATTTCCGACCTATTTCCGTATTGCCCACTCTAAAATATTTGAAAAGCTAATGCTTAGCCAGTTGCTCAGTCTTTTTAATATACATAATTTACTTCATCGAAAACAGTTTGGATTCACGAAGGGTTGTTCAACTATAGATGCAGGAGTCAATCTGTTAAAAAGTATATTTGCGGCTTGGGATGCATTAGGTATTTTTTGCGATTAGTCCAAAGCATTTGATTGCGTTCATCAGGACACTCTTGTCAGGAAACTACACCACTACGGTATCAGGAACAAGGCTCTCGAACTTTTGACTTCTTACTTGGGCAATAAAATTCAGAAGGTCGATATAAATGGTAAAAAATCTGCGGGATCCCCAGTGGTAATGGGCGTTCCACAGGGATCGATTCTCGGCCCATTCTTATTTTTAATATATATTAACGACTTACCCTACTTTGTAATTGATAAACATGAGATTGTTTTGTTTGCGGATGATACTTCATTGACGTTTAAAATAAATCGACAATTACGCAATTTTGACGAAGTAAATGACGCAATCTCTAAAGTTGTTCATTGGTTTAATGCCAATAATCTTTTGCTAAACGACAAAAAAACTAAAGTCATCAAATTCTCTACACCTAATGTGAAACAGGTGGCTACCAATGTACAGCTTAATGGGGCTGGATTGACCCCTGTTGAGTCAACTGTGTTCTTGGGTATGACAATTGATTCAAAACTACAATGGGGGTCACAAATAGAAAAACTATCAGGCAAATTAAGTTCTGCTGTATATGCTGTTAAAACTATAAGACGGCTTACTGATGTGGATACAGCTAGAATGGTTTAATTCAGTTATTTTCATAGTGTAATGTCCTATGGAATTCTTCTCTGGGGTAGCGTTGCGGACATTAACACCATATTTGTATTGCATAAAAGAGCTGTAAGAGCCATATATAAACTTGGTCCGCGAGAATCTTTGAGAGAGAAGTTTAAAGAGATTCACATTCTGACTGTAGCATGTCAGTATATATATAATAATCTAATTTATATGCATAAATATAAAGACTCCTTCTGTAAAAGCAGTGATACTCATAATATAAATACTAGATATAAACATAACTTTGTGTTACATACCACCCGTCTCCACAAAGTAAGTAACTCTTTTATGGGGCAAAGTATAAGATTCTATAACAAACTGCCCAGTGATATCCGAGAAATGTCTATGAATAAGTTTAGAAGAAGAATTATACAAGCCAAATTGTGTAGCAGGGCTTACTACAAAACTTCTGATTATTTAAGTGACGAAACAGCTTGGGGTTGAGTCGCTCTAAGTTAACACATTTAAATAGAATGTAATTTTATGTAAGAAATAAATATTTTAAAAAAGGATTCCTACTGAGTTTTATGGCAGTGTTTCTCAGTAGCTGCCACGACATGCACTGCACGGTAGGGTAAAAAAAAATGACGATATGTCATATTTTAACGGAATAAATGACTTTTGATTTTGATTTTAACTTTTTTCTCTGAATACAAGTAACCTTTGCGTATATACAGGTTTATTTAATTCGATTTTATTAAATTACATCCTGGTTTTTTCTATGCATATTTTATCCAAATCCTTACAGTCGTTTTTGCGTGAATAGGTTTTAAACATATGTAGGTAGGATGATGGAAGTATGCTTTTTCTCCGTCTTTGTGTCAATATTTATATTAAATAAATAAATAAAAATCTTTATTGTTGTGACATCGCATAGTAATAAACTTGTCTTCTACTATTTTGACTTGGCGTACTGTGCATTTCTCGTCATTATCTTTTTCGCAGTATATTACGTCATATCTTATCTACCTGCATTACAGTGTTTTATCACTGCGTATTTATCTTTCGTCTATGAAAACAGAATATCCGGGCACCACCTTTCTACTTGTCTCCTTTCTTTATTAATGTTTAAATTTTACTTAATGTTTGTTTAATATTTAAGTAAAACTTTTTGACACTTAAAAATATTTTTTTTATAGAAAACGCTCACTCTAGGTTAATTAATCCGTGTCGCGGGGTACTTCAAAAACATATAATTAACGGACACAAAGTACAGACGCCAGCACATCCAGCTACGCCAATCTGTCAAATTTCTTTTATAGACTGTCAACTTTATCACAAAAGGATAAGGTTCACTTTCAATTGCGTAAATTTGCACAGCACAACAGCTTGGGGTAGCTTGATGTGCTGGCGTCTGTACATCCAGACTCAGAGCAATTATTTATGGTTCGAACAAATAGTTGAATCGAACCCGGCACACAAAGTGGCGAGGCACTGTCTTAACCGGTGTGCCACACGCACAGTCAAATTGCACCCAGCCATGCCGAACTAATAGTTGAGCTCATCACCCAAATGTCGGAATTGAACCCACAACCTCTGGCGTAGCAGTCAGGGTAACTAACCACTAGAGCAAGAGGCCCGTCGAATTGATAACCTCCTCATTTGTGAAGTCCAATAAAAGTTGTTCATATCTTTGCAGCATTCCTGCTATGCAGTCGGCCGCTGATCGTGGTGAACGTCCACTGCAAGGAGGCCCTGGTGAGCGAAGACGTTGCCACACTCAGGAGTATAGCAGACCTGGCGGAGAAATCCAGGATCGAGGTCGCGTTCATAGGAGAGTTCAGAAGCAGGACTAATGTACAAAGTAAGTTACTTGAATTTTATAATTGCATTTATTTATTTTTACAGAAGGCTTACAGACTAATAAACAACTAAATATTACAAATAGATTGACATATTGCTAATAACAAGCCTCCGCATATAGAAATTAAACTTAATTTAACTCATTATCATCATCATATCAGCCGAAAGACGCTTACTGATGGACAAAGGCAAATTTGAACTAAAATAAATAAATAAATTAATTATCTTATGACAACTTAAAACTTCCTTCTGATCCCAAACTAGGTAGAGCCGTACTATTGCAATCAGACAACTGATAAACATACTTACCTATACATTTCTAAACATATTATAGATATTAATTACACCCAGACAGACAACAAATAATCGTGCTCATCTCATCGCACAAAGATTTGTCCTGGGGCTCTACCGGCTTAGGCACCGAACATCGATTTCTTAAATGGCGTTCAAATAAATAAAGGTTAAAAATGCCTTAATCAATCGTTAAATCGGCTTCCATGAGCACATGTGACGTCATAAATAGTCCGGAATCGATTTTCAACGTTGAAGCTTATTAAACGATTGATTAAGGCATTTTTAACCTGTATTTATTTGAACGCCATTTAAGAAATCGATGTTCGGTGACTTAGCCGGTAGAGTTCCTGGGTGTGGATCGTACGCACGATCTGCGGCGTGAAAGACCGCCCCGCCAACTAAGTAACCTGCCTTAGTGGGCACCACTATTGGGGTTCAAACCCCTTCTCAGGGCGGTTACTCACGTCAAGACATATGTGAGGGTAGATATTAAGGGATGTTTTGTGTCTGTCGCTCACTAGCCAGGCCAACAGGCCAATTTACGTTCATCTCCCATCTACTACATTATATCAAGAACTTTGCATCATTTTGGAGTTAGAAGTCCTGTCGCAAAATATTTTTTTGTCAGAAAATGAGTACATCGTCAGTCTTTTGACATTGACACATCATGGCCATTAAAGGACGTCAAATGTTAGAAGTTTAAGTACCTCATTATCACCTCACACAAAACATTATGTCTTATCTTATTCTTATCGTAAGCTAACTTCTTTGGAGGTTGTCAAATTGATCTGCTAAATAGAGTTAAGATAAAAACAAGTATATCGGACTAGTCCCTCCCTCTTTACCCATCACTGTAACTCCTGTAAGCTAGGTACAACAGTGGCACACAATGAAATAACACTGAGCGGTAAGGCTCAGGCATGTCCCGGAGAATTGCTTTAACTATCCTGGATCCCGCAACGAATTTATAATAATATTATCTCGGGACAATGTCACACAGATCATCCTAGCCCCAAACTAAGCAAAGCTTGTACTATGGGTACCAGGCGACGATATACATACTTATATAGATAGATAAATACTTATATACATAGAAAACATCCATGACTTAGAAACAAATATTCCTGCTCATCACACAAATATTTGCACTTACCAGGATTCGAACCCAGGACCACCAGCTTCGTAGGCAGGAGCACTACCAACTAGGCTACAGTGACCGTTTGATCAGAAAGAAACAAGGAGGAGTTAAAAAATGAACAGTTTCACTTAAATAAAAGTACAGTACAAGTAAAGTCAGTAGCCGTGAAATAGTACATGTGAAAATAAGATACATACGTTTATCATCAGCTTGATAACGTTCACTGCTTGAAATATGCCGCCTCCAAAGGTATCTATTACGTTACCATTTGGGGGGTTTGCCGTAGTCATGTGCTTGGCATTCGAGTTGCTGACCGCAGTTAGTTGGTAGCTGGTACACAGGTGGCGCTGCTGCCCGGCTACCTGGTGTATCCCTTAGGGTCAGCGCAGACCGAGAGGAGCGCAGCGGAGAGGATTTTATTACGGCACTAGAAAATCAACTTTAGAGCTATAGGAATAAAGTGCATATATGCTTGAACCTGACAAAATGCTCACGCAGTCTCGCGCATTATAATGTTCAAGCATACATTCACTTTATTTCAATAATTTTAACGTTGATTTTCTAGTGCCTTAATAAAATCCTCTCCGCTGCGCTCCTCTCGGTCTGCGCTGACCCTTAGTCGCCTTTTACGACACCCACGGATGGTATGGGAACAGTATAAATATGGACAGTAAGGTAACTAAGCCTAGTTGATGAAATAATTACTTACGCTCTATTGAAGCTTTTAACTTTTAATGTTTTAGATACCTATTATTACTTTTTATTAAAACATATTTGTTTTATAAATCAGTAAGACGGTTAAAATACGAAAGCTCCCGTTTTGATCAAGCCGAGTTCAAACAGCCGTATCCCATGCAATACGCACGTGGATTTTTAAAGAGATTTCGGAGTCCAATCAGCCTTATCCCATGCAATACGCACGTGGATTTTTAAATAGATTGCGGAGTTCAAACAGCCGTATACCATGCAATACGCACGTGGATTTTTAAAGAGATTGCGAAGTTCAAACAGCATTATCCCATGCAATACGCACGTGGATTTTTAAAGAGATTGCGGAGTTCAAACAGCCGTATCCCATGCAATACGCACATGGATTTTTAAAGAGATTGCGGAGTTCAAACAGCCGTATCCCATGCAATACGCACGTGGATTTTTAAAGAGATTGCGGAGTTCAAACAGCCGTATCCCGTGCAATACGCACGTGGATTTTTAAAGAGATTGCGGAGTTCAAACAGCCGTACCAATACAATACGCACGTGGATTTTTAAAGAGATTGCGGAGTTCAAACAGCCGTATCCCATGCAATACGCACGTGGATTTTTAAAGAGATTGCGGAGTTCACAGAGCCGTATCCCATGCAATACGCACGTGGATTTTTAAAGAGATTGCGGAGATAAACTTACACGTGGCACTCACTACTGACAGCACTGCGACAACCGCTTAGGGGTCTTGTCGATGCGCATGTTTGTGTGAGTGTGCCGTTTCGACCGTTTGTAGGCAGTTTTCGTACTGGTCTAATTTTATACTGAGGTATGGGGTGGCCCTATTTTCTTTCTAGGCGGAAGCAACAACATTTTCTGAGCGGTATGACAGCCCTATACTAAGCCACTGGGTGGCTAATGTAATAGGCGCTGCTTGATTTCATTTTCGATTATTAATATTTACTAACATAGGATATAAGACCTATGTTAGTAAATACTAACAAAATATGGATTTAATTTATAATCTGAAATAAATGTTTTATTATTATTATTATTAATGTGAAAATAAGATTTAAACTGATTAACACTAGAGTGCACGCGCCCATAAATACTCCTTAAGCGCACGCGCGGGCTACAGGTGTAGGCCACTTATGGGTCAATTATTTCTCTGAATAAGGCAAAAAAATTAGTAAAACACAGCATATAATTACTAAACATATTTATTTTTATCAAAATGGCTCATAAAATCAACAAAATTTGGATTCTTTATTATAATTTGAAACTTAAACATAAACTTCTTAAAAATCAACAAATATTTGGAAGGTTGAGTTCTCTTAGTCTTATTTTCATTTACGAACGTAATATTTATCACAAAAGGCGTTTATTTTAATCTAATTGAATCTATTATCAAAGTAACGGGTAATAAATTAGTCTATTGGCATACATTCCGGACACACGACGGCCTGATGTTCGCTACAAATACGCCTCATACATTTGCTGCATTGCTTGCGCGTGCTACGGTCGGGACCCCTACTGCAAAAAACACACCGACCAACTTCTCCCCGAATAGGCATATTTTGTTGCAGGGGTTGTGAATAGGCATATTTTGTTGCAGGGGTTGTTCTGTCAATCCTAGAAGTAGTCTGCCTTTCAGTTTAATACCTCTGGGTATATTTTGTTGGGATGTACGACGCTCAATAGAAGGTCTTGCAAGATCAAATCCGACTTGTAGGAGGTATTGACAGCAGGAATGATAGGAGAGCCGTTTTAGCATCTTTTGCTACACCTACTAGACCTGGTGGACGGACTAAAATGTTGTGAGATCTGGTTCTTGAAGTGGGCGGTGCAATCTTGCTCCATTTTGTACCATTACGGGACTAAAAAGAAGCCAAAGTCGATAGAGGCACGTCTTCATCTTCGTCCTCGTCTTCCTCGCCATCTTGTTCCGTATCAGAATGGTGAGGAGATCCAAGCGGGCCACTTTGTTCCGCGGATTTTCCGCCTTCCTCACTTTCGCTCGAAATGTCGTCGTCTTCATTATCCTCCAGCAGCCATCTTTGTATTTGGTCGCACAATCTGTTCGAGTTACCCGCCATCTAAACAGTGAACAAAACAGAATAAAGATACATGAAAAACCCATAAATACAAACAACAAACACTTAAAAATTTATTAAAAGTACGTTTTGTAGTAATACTGCAACAAATGTTTCATATTTACCTCAATTTCACCAGTTGCACACTAAACACTTAATTTCCTGCAACGCTCGCGCGGGCTACAGGCGTAGCCCACCAACTTCAAGGGCGATTTTTGCAGACGTCTGTGAGCCGCGGGAGTCGGCACGCTCCTGACGGGAGCGGGGGGTAATGCTTGAGGAATACATTAGACGATTGCGCTGTAGCGCGGCAAACAAAAATTATATGCGACAATATTACCCGCTGGGTTACATATGTAGCCCGCGCGTGCACTCTAGTGTTAATAATGGCCAAATATGATATATGGCACCATCATGTTGAGATCATAAATAGATCCAATTTGTTGCTCAGGCTTCAGCAATAAAGCAGAGCACGTAATACAAATGAATGGCAAACAAATTAGCGAGCGCTCGAACTAAATTATTGCTATTTATTGAAGCTGTCTAAAAACTATAATTACACGCAGCCATGACTTTGGTTATGACAACTTTTAAATATATTTTTTCTGTTAACCAAACAAATGACACTAAAATGTCCCATTATAAAAAATGTAATTTATTATTGTAAATTCAGCACTCGCGAGTATGCTCACTACTGCCGTGTCTAATTTGACGGAGATCGGTCCAGTCGTTCAGGAAAAATACGATCAAAAACGAACTACATGAGTCGCCTAAGAAAGAACCTCGTTTACACTCCGCTCAATAAATAAAAATAATAATACATGTCTTCCTCTCTTCTATTCACCAGTATTGTTGTGCCGGACAGGATATATTAGTTAAACTTATTATGAACCCACTACCTACTATAATATATAATGAAATGCAACCATTTGAGAATTGAAAACTACTTTGCCGTGTCAGTATTTTATTTGCGGGACCTGCTTTTCCAATACTGTCATAACATAGACACGTAAATTGGTTCTCAAATGCCATGACAATCGATGTATATACAAGTCTGTAAAAATGTTTTACCTCACATAAAATATTATAACGAACGTGTGCGCGGTGAGCCCCCGACAATTACACTTCATCAAACATTGATATAGGGTATGTGGATCATCCCTCAAGGGCATACGTGATTATTTTTAACTACACCTTTTTAAATATGAACCCTGATGACGTCACGTCGCGTGTTATCGCTCGGAAATATATATTTGAATAAAAGTTATGACATAATGTAACTTTATGAAGAGATTACTTTTTACTAATTAATAGTAATCTGCCTTAAGGGACACCACTACTGGTGATCAAAAACCCGTTCAAGGGCTCTACCGGCTAAGTTGCCGAACATCGATTTCTTAAATGGCGTTCAAATCAATAAAGGTAAAATATAACATAATCACTCGTTAAATCGGCTTCCATGATTACATGTGACGTCACAAATGGTCCGGAATCGATTGTTAACGTTGAAGCCGATTTAACGATTGATTAAGTTATTTTTAATATGTTTTATTTGAACGCCTTTTAAGAAATCGATGTTCGGCGACTTTGCCGGTAGAGCCCGAGGGCTGATGCTCACGTGAAAATGTATGTGAGGTTAGGTTTAACGGACGTTTTGTGTCTATCGCTCAACGTAGTCAACGTTAACACGCGAAAATTCAGTACTACTTACTTATAGAGGTTATCCTAGTGTCAGAGTTGTTCAATCCGCCCAGTAGGCCTCTGACATGGCTTAACGACTGTTGTCTAAAGGCTGCAACAGGGACCGACAGCTTAACGTGCCCTCCGAAGCACGTAGACACTCAGAAATTAAACCACTTTGGCGGTTACCTATCTATGAACTGACCGCGAGCCTAGTTGCTTAAGCCGGATTATCACTTACGAACCGATGAACTATGAAATGGACTGCTTTAATTACATACTTTGCCGTGTCATGTACCGCTATGGCTATGCTTCTGCAATACATAGGAAACCTGTTTCAAAATAGTAACTTACATAAGTAAAGCTCAAAAAAACTCCATTAGCTCTTCAGAGGAAATCCGATAAACATTATCGGATTTATTGATATGCAACTATGTTAGTTATCGTTCATTGAATTGATTCAAAGTCAAAGTCAAAGTAAGTTTATTCCGTAAAAATTTTACATTTATGTGGAATCGTCATATTTTTTTTACCCTACCGTGCAGTGCATGACGTGGCAGCTACTGAGAAACACTGCCAGAAAACTCAGTAGGAATCCTTTTTTAAAATAAAATATACTTAAGATTAATTACAATCATGTGTGTTGACTCAGAACAACTCCATCCCAAGCACTTTTATCACTTAAATAATCAGAAATTTTGTAATATGCCCTGCTACACAATTTGGCTTTAATAATTCTTTTAAACTTATTCGTAGACAATTCTCTAATATCATTGGGAAGTTTGTTATAGAATCTTATACATTGCCCCATAAAAGAGTTACTTATTTTGTGGAGACGGGTAGTATGCAGTATGAGATTATTCTTATATCTAGTATTTACATTATGTGTATCGCTCCTTTTACAGAAGGAATCGATATTTTTATGCACATATAGTAAGTTTTCATATATATACTGAGATGGTACAGTTAGAATGTTGACCTCTTTGAATTTTTCTCTTAGAGACACTCTCGGGCCAAGATTATAGATAGCTCTTACAGCTCTTTTTTGCAATATAAATATGGTGTCAATGTCAGCAGAGCTACCCCAGAGAAGAATTCCATAGGACATTACACTATGAAAATAACTGAAATAAACCATTCTAGCTGTGTCAACATCAGTCAGCCGTCTAATAGTTTTCACTGCATATGCTGCAGAACTTAATTTGCCGGACAGTTTTTCTATTTGTGGGCTCCATTGTAGCTTTGAGTCAATAGTGATACCCAAGAACACAGTTGATTCAACAGGGTCCAACCTAGCTCCATTAAGTTGTACATTGGTTGTCGCCTGTTTCACATTCGGTGTAGTGAATTTAATGACTTTAGTTTTCTTATCATTAAGCACAAGATTATTGGCATTAAACCAATGAACAACTTTAGAGATTGCATCATTAACATCGTCAAAATTGCTTAATTGTCGGTTTATTTTGAACGTCAGGAAAGTATCATCTGCAAACAACACAATCTCATGCTTATCCCTTACGTAGTAAGGTAAGTCATTTATATAAATTAAAAACAAAAATGGGCCCAGAATTGACCCCTGTGGGACGCCCATTACCACTGGAGATCCCGGAGATATTTTACCGTTTATTTCGACCTTCTGAATTCTATTGCCCAAGTAAGAAGTCAGAAGTTCGAGAGCCTTGTTCCTAATACCGTAGTGGTGTAATTTTCTGACCAGAGTATCATGATGAACGCAATCGAACGCTTTGGACAAATCGCAAAAGATACCTAATGCATCTTGCGAGTCTTCCCACGCCGCGAATATACTTTTTAATAAGTTGACCCCTGCATCTATGGTTGAACAACCCTTTGTGAATCCAAACTGTTTCCGGTGTAGTAAATTATGTATATTAAAGTGTCTGAGCAGCTGGCTAAGCATAAGCTTTTCAAATATTTTACTAAGAGTGGGCAGCACGGAAACAGGTCGAAAATTTGAAGGGTCTGAAATATCACCAGCTTTAAACAAAGGAATGATTTTACTATACTTCATCAAGTCAGGAAATACACCTGATGCAACACAGCAATTGAACACAGTAGCTAAGTGTGGGGCGATTATAGTAATAATTGATGAAACAGTCTTAACAGATAGACCCCACAGATCCTTTGTGTTTTTCATATTAATACTCTTGAAAGCATTTAAAATATCTTTAGGGCTAACCACCGAAAATTCAAAAACTGTGTCACACGACCCTACGCTTTGCTTGAGTATCTGCTCAGCAGATGTAGAAGCACATGAAAGAGAGTTAGTAAGTATGACTGGAATATTCGAAAAATATTTTTCAAACTCAGTCGCAATCTCCAAATCGCCTTTAATATCTATGTTGTTTATTACTAAGTTAAAATCACGACTACGTATTTTTGTTTTACCTGTCTCAGCATTAATTATCTTCCAAGTAGTTTTGATTATATTTGTAGAAGATTTAAGTATATTTTTTATGTGCAAAGATTTAGCAGCGGTACAGGCTCGTCTAAATGTTTTGGCATATTGTTTCACATATTCTTGAAACTCTGTATTATGATTATGGGATCTTTCTTCATACAATTCATACAACCGATTCCGACTTTTATAGATGCCTGGAGTTGCCCAATCACTGAATACCAGACGGTCACTTACAGACAGTTGTTTGGGTGTGAACATTGTGCAGAACTCATCATTAATCAAATTGAATAAAGAGTTGTACAAGTGATCCGGATTATCATGATAGGGCAGCCATGCTATTTGTTTTACTATATTACACTTAAATTTGTCTAAGCGGTTTTCACTAAATGGAATATAGCTTATAAGTTTTCTTTTAATTTTTGGAGCATTTGAATAAGTTACCAACTGACCTGAATGATCTGACTGAATTTTATTGATTATTGATTTAAATAAAGGTTTTACAGTGCTAAATATATTATCAATGCATGTAGCACTTGTAGCAGTTACTCTAGTTGGTTCTGTAAAATTGTGATATAAATTATAGGATTTAAACAAATTTAATAAATTGCAACTTATTATGCTTTTCTCCAAAATATTTATATTAAAATCTCCACAAATAATAACTGTTTTATGGCTGTTAGATAATTTATTTAATGCATCCTCCATAATATCTGAAAAAGTATCAAATGGTGCACAAGGAGGTTTGTAAAGACTCAAAACAATAAATTGCTCCAACTCAACACATGAAATCTCTACAACTCGCTCAACAGAGAGGCTCACAACATCACTTCTTTCTTTAAACTTTAACAACTTATTTATTAGAATTAGAGAGCCACCATGAATATATTTTTCCCTGATGAACGAGCTTACAACCTGGTGATTATTGAAGCTGAAAATGAATTGATGGAGTTTTAGCCAGTGCTCAGTTAAACATAAAATATCTATATTGTTACAATTCAAAAACAGCTCCAATTCTAGCTCTTTTCCCATCAAACCTTGAATATTTTGGTGCACCAGGTTAATACAATTTTTTTTAGTATATTTATTGACTTTATCATGTATGTTTGATGGTTTCAATTTTTTTTTATTACATTACGTGGATCTGCCTTCCCACTTAAACTCACATTAGAACCATGACCAGAATTTGGTATTATGCAAGAGAAATCCTCTATTGTCATACTATTTAATTTAAATTATTTTGAATATAAATGTCATTTGAATTGGATATATTCAAATTGTCATCATCAGTAGGCATACAACTGGAATTATTTATGTCAACGGTACATTGCTCAGTACTCAGTACTTGGCCAAACATCTCACTTCTAGCTAAAGGTTTAGCCAAGTTCCTGGCTGAAATGTCAAAGAAATAACATAGCGATGAAGCTATTTGTCTTGTACAATAGTTAGGAAGATAGCAATAGTTATCTTTTGTCAGGTAAAAAGGTTTCTTAACAAAGGTGTTAATGTCAATTACATGTAATTTCTCCTGCATATAGGTTGATAATGTGTGTAAAGTTAGATTGGCAATCACGTGTGGTTATATATATGATAAAATATTATTCCGATAAACACAATAAAACTCCTAAAGTTTAGCTCTAATGGCCCCCTTTTTCTTTTGATAAGGCAGGGGGAATGCCTACGCATTCCACCCGCATAAAGCGTCTACGGGTGCGTATGTCGGACTCGCAGCGAATCAACTTACCTGCCGTGGATTTCTCTTGGTGCCCCATGGGGGGAGCCCCGGGCACGCAGGTATACTTTCTGGTATGATACCCTGTGTCGCGGGGTACTTTATACTAGTACTTCTAGACTCAGAACAACTATTTATGTACTTGTACTGTGTGGGAGACGAACCCGGCGAGGCGACAGTCTTAACCGCTAATATTTTAAATATATTTCTGTTATGTTTATCTCGAAAGGCCTTTCCAGATAATACCATGTAGAGCTAAAAATGTACAATAACAATCTCATTTTATTTATTCCAGCATTCAAAACCTGCCAATCTGTTCTCAACGAAGAAATAGTTACGACTGTCGATGCAACAGCCGTAGGACAGAGCGGCATCCTGTGCCCCGGGATGCTCGACCGAACGAACTTCAACGGGCATTCCGGCACCATCAGAACGGGGCTCAGCCACTTAGCCATACCTCGGGGCTGGTCCTGGGGCGGCCCCGCCTCCCCTTACTGCCCCATATGGGCGGAAATAAAAGTCCCTGATTGACGAAAATTAACAAGAATATATGGTGGAAATAAAAATATAGCGAATTTAATATTCTCGGCTGTCTTACTATTTATCCAATGTGTTTTAGTGGTATTATTACAATTTTATTTTAGTTAAGGTTTTTATAATTTAATTGTTAAAAGTCCGGTGGAGGTTATACAATCGGTACATTCAAATAAAAGGTAATCATAATACATTTCATTGCCTTTGATTTGGACGAAAAATATAATGGATTATTTATTTGTAATAATTTAAATTGTGTTTGTTTTGAAATAATGATTTTTGTGCCACTATGCCATTCCGAACCGTACTTTAAAATTAATTAAATATGTTTTAATTATGTACTATTTGTATTGGCTGCACTTACGAATATAATGGAAAGCACTACTAGCGCCGGAGTAAGACGCGGATTTTATAGTCAATTGAGGTGTCAAAATATGCAATATAAATAGGTAGTTATATAGCAGCTTGCGCAATACGCTCGTGGGATTTTATTGTGACAGGCGTAGAGCGGCAGTTAGACATAATATATTTTGCGAATTTAGAAAACTCAGGTTGCTCAGTTTTATATATAAATTAAACCCCTTAAATATGACTATCTATTTATGTATCATGTTTTAAAAATAATAATTATGTTTCCAGAGTCACATTATTCAATAAGTGCTAATTTATATAATCTGTTTACTTGTGAAGAATATCTGTTGAATTCTATGTTGGTAATTCAGAATTTCATATATTTATAGGCACACATAGCCAGTTGTCCGTAGTGAGCGTCAAAATGGTTTAATTTCTGACTGTCTCCGTGCTTAGGAGGGCACATTAAGCTGCCGGTCCCGGTTGTTGCCATTAGACAACAGTCTTTAAGCTATGCCAGAGGCCTACTGGGTGGCTTTGACAACTCTGACACTGACCTGGCCCATACGATAAAGAAGACGGAACTGAATTAAGTAAAAGTAATATAATTCAAACTCAGCAGGTTTGAGGGTAGGATCAGAGCAAACTTGCTAGCTATGTCTAGTTGATGCTATCTCTCTACTTTCATCAGTCGACATTAGAGTCAAATGTTTTAATCTTAATTACTTACCGTATGGGCAGTGGTTATCCTAGTTTCAGAGTTGTTCAGGCCGCCCAGCAGGCCTCTGACGTGGCTTAATGACTGTTGTCTAATGACTACAACCAGGACCGGTAGCTTACCGTGCCCTTCGAAGCACCGAGACGCTCAGAAATTAAACCAGTTTGGTGATCACCCATCTATAGACTGACCGCTAGACTAGTTGCTTAACCTCGTCGATCAATTACGGAGGAGCATCTATGAGCGCCTCAAAATGTTTTAATTTAAAATAAATTAACAACATGGTCATGGTCCTGTGGTATTTGTTCAATAATAGCAATATGATTTTATTATGAAAATAAATGTAATACGGTGTATGTGAGAATGCCAATTTATAATGAAGACTTAGCTGTGAAATGTTAGTACCTAATGCAATGAAAGCTACATTAACCAGTAACATAGAGTAAAATTGCATTATATTTGCCCTTTCTATAATCCGGGCCAAGTATCCCAATCAGGATTATTCTCTTAAATAAAAATACGAAAATCTTTCATAAGGCAGTTGGTATATTTCTAATTTATTGGTTTTGAACTTTATTATAAGATAATACAGTTCAAAATATGGTGGCAACAATATCCCCACTGCCTTGAAAAGGGTTAAATAATCTAAAAATCTATTTCACATATATAAAATATATATATATCGGTTTCAAACTAAATAAATGTGGAATTACCTGTGTACTTTTAATTTCATTTTAGCTACAATTAATGTATAATTTGAAATTGTAATATATTAATTTAAATATTACTAATATTGTAAATAAAACGTAGTCTTTGCGGGGCATCGACTGAAAGTGTGCTTTTTAGTCGTAAGTAGATAGTGATCCGTCATAAATTATTAAATTTTATAAAGATTTAGGTTTTTTTTCTTCTTTAAGACCTTTTTTTAACAGAAGTGAAGAGCTTTTGAATTTTGGCCTTTTGAAGTGCGCAATTTTGTTAATAATTCTACTTCCACTTTCCGTTAGTTTATTAAATACATAATTTGGGTTACTATTGCCGCTTTTGTTCGCGCTTATTACAAGTAAGGCGAAAGAGAACTGGCCTTATACAGGGTTATTTGTAAAACACCAAGAACCTCCAAGAACTAAATAGCTATAACTTATTCTACAACTATTGATAATCTATATATATAAAAAAAAATCAATGCCACTTTTCGTTGTAATGTTATAACTCACCAACGCCTTTACCGATTTGGCTAATATTGCTCTTGAATTATTCGTGGAAGTCCAGGGAAGGTTTGTATGTAGAGAAAATTTAAAAA
Source organism: Pseudoips prasinana (assembly GCA_951640165.1). Lineage (NCBI taxonomy): Eukaryota > Metazoa > Arthropoda > Insecta > Lepidoptera > Nolidae > Pseudoips > Pseudoips prasinana. Next base: position 35,568,223 of record OX621237.1, on the reverse strand, counting down.
AAGTCTTGATAAAGTGTAAAATCAACATCTTTTAGCAATTTAAAATATTTTTTTGTATGAATAAATGAACTTAATATTTTTTTTTATTACTATGCCTTATACGTAGCAAAGCACGTACCGGGCCGCTAGTTTCTTATATATCATTTTGGTAGAAGAATAAATAATAATTTAATTTCTCATTTCACATCATCAGCCTGATATTGTCCACTGCTGGATATAATCCTCTCCCAAATGTTACTTTGGTTTGCCTTAGTACGCATGTGGCGTAGCTTCCCGACTACCTGATATTCTTTAGACGCCGTTTACCTGGGTGGCCCTGATATTGATTTTAGGGCTGAAACCATACGGCTTCGATTTCCCGCTTGAAAGGTTGTTGCGCGTCGCAGAGAATACTGCCACCAATATGCTACAAGGTTTGCCTACACCAAGCCGGGAAAGTAACTAGATTAATATCTGACGAAGAAAGTGTTATTATTATTAGTAGTGACAGCGCGCGAGTCGAGCGTCGTATGAATGAAACAAAGACCTAGAAATGTCCTGACAAGACAACAAAAATATGTAGCCTATATGTTGAACCGACCTCTTAGTAATATTCACGCAAAATTTGAAGGAAATAAATGCAGTACTTTTTGAGTTTAGCCCGGACATACATACAGACAAAAAATCTAAAAACTATATTTTTGTCTTCGATATCGACTGTAGATCACGTTCCAAGTATCTTTTTTTAGAAATATTCAATGTACAGTTTCGACTGTCCTACGATTATATGTATAGATGTACTTTTGTTGGTGTTTTACAAGTAGCCCAGTATATAGAACATGTAAGCACATTAGTGTCCAATATGTTCAGGGATTGATCATAGAAAAAGGTATGAAAAAGAAGATGATTTTTTTATTCATCTAACGCGCGTTCGCCATTTGTTTTTAAAGCAGGTAAATAATCTTCCTTATTTTTTTATTCGTTTAGTAATGTATACTATTAATTAATTCTTCCGTTTTATATTATGTATTAATCAGATACCGAAACAATGTACCTGAACGGAATTCCTTGTTGACGGTAGAATTATAATTAATAATGTGGTCGATTGGAAACAGCTATGGAAATGGGAAGTGTGTACATACTTAAATGGAAAAAATATATATTTATACTTAAATACCAAAATATCGAAAAAATTGTTAAACTATCTTAATTGGACCGTAAATTTTGTAGTAGTTTTATTTATTAATTATAATTTCTTTTTTAATTGGTTAAATTTAGATATCGAAATAAAAATGGACTCTTTGTTTATATTGGATTTTTTTATTTGAACCGAATGATTGTGTTGAACGTGTGAACAAAAACAAAGCTTAAATTCAGTTTTTGTTCCCATAAAAAATGTTGTCGTAAGGATGACTCCACTGTTTTACTCTGTTCCTCAAAATTCCCCCATTCGGGTCATTGATGGTGATAATAATAAATAAAACTCCTACTTACCTGCTATACAAGTATAATTTGTACGTCTTTTTACGGACATTATTACGTTAAATATAATTTATGTAATATTAAAATTTAATAATATTAATTTGTGAATAGGTACATATTCTATGGATGATCCCTAATTATAATGTTCATCATTTAATATTAATTAATGGCAAGGTATTTCATACCGTTTTCAATCGACTATATTAAAACTAAGTCCTTCCTGCGATGTATTTTAGGGAAGATGGTATTTTGTGCGTTGTGATCGATACTTATGTATTAATAATTACTGTAAACATATTAAAAATATTTATTGACAATTATGTCAATAATAATAAATGCCAATGTCTTTAAATAATATTATAATGTGGTCCGATTTATTATTATTAAGTAATAAAATATAAAATAAGAATTTTCAACTTTAAGTGCGCTTTATAAATTGTAGGATTTTGAATGATATTTATTTTAAACGAATAGAAGCTTATATATAATCCAATACCGTGACTAAACACTCACCTCTTACTTATAAGCACGGATGAGACGAGACATTCCTTTAATAACATTAATACTAAATTTTATTGTTGTGTTTATGCGTATGAGTAAGGTTACCAGAGCTCATTGGGGTGGGGGGAAGGGTCTGCAACACTTGTTTGCTGAGTCTTAAGGCCGGCAACGCACCCGCGACTCCTTGGTGTGGCGAATGTCTAGGGCGGCGGTGATCACCCACCACCAGGTGACCCACTGATATAAAAAAAAGATGTTATTTGTCTCAAAAAAGAAGTTGATTCGTGTTTATAAGTAAGCGGATATCTGGCTACAATTTATAACATTTCTTATATTATTCACACACGGTCATCTGATCCCAAAGTATGCAGAGCTTGTGCCATGGAAACCAGATAACTGATATATTACATATGATACATTTCTCTTGTAAATACATACTTATATAGATAATTACACTTAGACTCAGGACGAACAGATATGTTCATTCACTCAAATATCTGTCCTGGGTGGGAATCGAACCCACGACCGCGGCGTACAAAGCAATCTTTACCAACCACGCCATAGGCCCGTGATAAAAGGTTTCCATAATCCACAACCATTTGGAGGGCTTTGCCGCATTGGCATGCAAGTTGGCGACCGCAATTAGTGGTACCTAGTACACACGTTGCCTTTTACGACACCCACGGGATGGTATTGGAGTGTCATGTCATTCTGTTAGGGCCCGAAGCCTCACCAAATATGACATCTACCCATATCCTTATTTCCTAACAACCTTCTCAGGGGAGCTCCCACTTAATTCACCGGTTATCGTGATCGCCTTCAACGTTGAAAATCGATTCCGGGCTATTTATAATAATATATAATAATAATATCTGGGGACAATGTCACACAGATCATCCTAGCCCCAAACTAAGCAGAGCTTGTACTATGGATACCAGGCGACGATATACATACTTATATAGTTAGATAAATACATATATACATAGAAAACATCCATGACACAGAAACAAATATTCGTGCTCATCACACAAATATTTGCACTTACCGGGATTCGAACCCAGAACCACCAGCTTCGTAGGCAGGAGCACTACCAACTAGGCTATGGTGACCGTCATTTATGACGTCACATGTGCTCAAGGAAGCCGATTGTACGAATGAATTAGTAATTTTAAACCTTCATCTATTTTAATGGCTATCACGATCACAATAACGGCGAATTAGGTGGTAGCTCCCATGATCGATTTATTATGAAAATAGCCAACTCAATTATTCAAGATGTTTTGGTCTACAGGTACACTAATTTCAAAGATTACAAGGAACAAAAATACTTTATTAGTTTAAAATAAATAAACGTAAAGAACTGTTATTGGTCGTAATACTCAGTTACATAATTAAACTAATTTCAATATTGCACATCACTAAATTCATTTATATGTCATTACATCTCTCTCTAATGTAGCTCATATGGAAAGAACAGGGCATACATAGAACTGTCAAACTACTATAGTATGGCCAATTAATAGATCAAATTTGACATCTGTCAGTTACTACTGAAGTGAATTGTAAAATGACCTTATTTGGTAATTATTACAATAAAGATAAATCGTAATTGAAAAAAATTACGCAAATGTGCAGTTTTATCTACGAAGAATAAATTATATTCTATGCCCGCCGGTTAAGGTTACGTTGTTGAATTTTGATGAAGTGTCAAATGTGATCTATTAAATTGGCCCTACTATAAGTGTCTAAACATACTATGCCTGAGGTACAGACGCCAGCACCTCCAGCTACTCCAATCTGTCAAATTTCTTTTATAAAATTTTTAACTTTATCATAAAAGCATAAGGTTCACTTTCAATTGGAGAAATTTGACAGATTGGGGTAACTTGATGTGCTGGCGTCTGTACGCGACCGAAATTCGACATGATGCCTGCAATGCTATTTGAATTACTGACGACACTTTATGCCGAAATTACGTTGCGTTATAGCGTATCTACAGCCTAACTTCGTTCGGGCGTAAGTTTAGTAGCAACTTATTCTGTAGAGCACACATTATACGCGACCTAAGGTGATTCGCACACTGCCCCGCATCATGCAACGTAGCGCGGGAGTGCGTGTTCTTAAGTTTCTTGCAAGTATCTGTGTTCGTAAAACACGCGTAGTGCAACACACAGAAAACGCATTCACGCGCGTACATGCGGAGAAACATGCAACCCCGCGCGTGCGTGCGGGGCGAGACGCAAGGTATGGCAAACCGAGCCACGCAGTGCCGTGCGTGATATTGGAAGGGCTTGACGTGTATTTGTCACCACAGCCAACAGCATTGAATGAAATGCGACAGAGCCGCCATGAATCCACAAAATACAACATCGCGCGTGAGTCCGTAGAAAACCGCACGATGATGCAGATCTGCACTTCCGCAAGTACGCGCGTAGATGCGGCAACATGCAGCGTGGTGCGTGGCAGTGTGTTAATCGCCTCAGTTCGGTTCGACGCAGATACGAAGTCACTGAGGCTGATTTCAGAGTGACGCGCGCGGCACGCGCCGGTGGCCAGCGCGTCTCAACAGCGGCGCGTGCGAGACGCGTCACTCTGAAACGCTAGCTGCCAGCAGAGGAGCTCGGGCCGCGCTGGCCGACGGCGCGCGTGTCTCCGGCGGCGCGTGTGAACTGCGTGACTATGAAACGCAACTACTATCTAGTGTAATTGTAAGCGCGCGCGTTTGGACGGCACCGCTCGCGCGCGCGACTCTGAAATCGGCCTGAATACACAAACTGAATTTCTACTGCGTAAGTTCGGCACTTATGGTGTGTCATACCAGCCAAATACGTCGGAAAGCCGCGTACGCACGTACGAACAAATATGTTGCGTTGCATGATACGCAACATCTTTATTCGCACGTGTACCATTAATATGTTTGCAGCGGACCTAATTGTATGTTGCGTATGGACGGTGTTCGAATAGCTTAAATAAATGTTACGAGAATCACTGCAAACACTAAAAAAACTTTCCACTACTTCATAATCGACAATCTCCAACGGCGCCGCCATGGCTATTGAGCTCATGACTGTTGTGCGACCTATGTTCGCGTTTGGAGTGTATCCCATCTGGCCCGGTGACTTGGCCCGGCGCCGGGCCACATGGGAAAAAAATGTTTCAACTGGCCCGGCGATGTATTTATCGGGCCAGATGACACAAACCAAGTGCCATCGTCCCCGGTAAGGGGACTAACTGGCCCGGCGATATATTTATCGGGCCAGATGACACAAATCAAGTGCCATCGTCCCCGGTAAGTGGAGAAAAGAGGATACGCCACGTAATTTGTGAAATACTAACGACATGCATCTATGAATGGGATTGAACTTAAAAATCAAACTGCTAAGTATACAATAATCAGTTTTTATTATGAATCAACTTTTGTCATAAAACTCAACCTGAAATAGACTTCTTACAAGTAGATCTTTTTGGATTTGAACAAATAACAATATTTTAATAATTATTATTATTAAAATATTGTTATTTTTTCAAATCCAAAAAGACATGGTATCTATCTACTATTATTAAAAATATTGTTTTTTACCATTTTATATGTATATTGTTGATTGTTAATAAAAAAATATATTGTAGACTGTTTGTATGTTATAATAAGAACTTTTTGATAATTTTGTTTGATTCATAGCATTTTGGCTTCGTTGATTATTATTATTATAAAAATATTGTTATTTGTTCAAATCCAAAAAGATCTACTTGTAAGAAGTCTATTTCAGGTTGAGTTTTATGACAAAAGTTGATTCATAATAAAAACTGATTATTGTATACTTAGCAGTTTGATTTTTAAGTTCAATCCCATTCATAGATGCATGTCGTTAGTATTTCACAAATTACGTGGCGTATCCTCTTTTCTCCACTTACCGGGGACGATGGCACTTGATTTGTGTCATCTGGCCCGATAAATATATCGCCGGGCCAGTTAGTCCCCTTACCGGGGACGATGGCACTTGGTTTGTGTCATCTGGCCCGATAAATACATCGCCGGGCCAGTTGAAACATTTTTTTCCCATGTGGCCCGGCGCCGGGCCAAGTCACCGGGCCAGATGGGATACACTCCGCGTTTGTGTTCGAATATGCCGTCCATACGTAGGTACAAACCGAATGTTCATGCTTGATGTTTGTATGAGATGAGATGATTGAAGTGTAGTAATAAGGGACATTATTTTGAATAGATACTTAACCAATTAAAACTACTACTTATTAGAAATATCTATAAGAATACAATACGCAGGTGTCCCATTTAAATTAAAAACCGGGGTATTTTTATAAATGTCAATTTAATTTAGTACAACATCCAGTTCTATCGTATCACGCAAATCTTATTTGTCTAAACTAGAGAAGTAGGGATCAAAATAGAGTGAGCGGAAAACTATAGAAATACGTCAAAAAACTTAAACCAACTTATAAAAAAATATTGATTGTGAGTAAAATATGAACTTTATGCTAAATGTAAAACAACTTTTTTTTCTGTGGGACCAATATATAATAATAATATCGTGATGCATATTTCACACACGGCCACCTGATCCCAAACTAAGATTATATTATGGAACCCAGATAATTGATATACTACATACCTAACCTATACTACTTTTCTTTTGTAAGTACATACTTATGCAATTTCATAGACACAAATATCTGTCCAGGGGCTCTACCGGCTGAGTCGCCGAACATCGATTTCTTAAATGGCGTTCCAATAAATAAAGGTTAAAAATTACTTAATCAATCGTTAAATCGGTTCCATGAGCACATGTGACGTCATAAATGGTGCGGAATCGATTGTCAACGTTGAAGCAGATTTCACAATTGATTAAGTCATTTTTAACCTTTATTTGTTTGAACTTTATTTAAGAAATCGATGTTCAGCGACTTAGCCGGTAGAGCCCCTGGGTGGTAATCGAACCTATGACGGCGTGGAAGGCAAGTATTTACCAACCACATCAACCGGCCTTCAATGTGGTCGTATCGTGTTTAAAAATCAATGATTTTTTTATAATATAATAAAATTTTACATTACAGTGGAAGAACACCCATTTGACTGTCGTCAGAGCCTTAATTATGCCATGGAGATACATTAAACCACTTTGAAATTTCTAAAATCGCCCTGTCCTTATATACTACTTTCCATATTTATAGATAATTAATTAACCCTTTAACTGGTAGTAGGTAATTTTCTAATTGATTGATTTGGATTCTTATCACAAAGCAAGAGAGTTCATAATATGCTGTTATATATTAAAATTAGTTTAGTTGCCGTTTAAGAATTACAGTCAGGGTTGACTTTGACCAATGTTCGCGGCTATGAAGTTGATTGAAATTAAGTAGTGACGTAAGCTTGCTGTGCAAAAATGTATACTGGGTTCTATTAAATGTGTGAGCGACACTTTGCAGCGATGCTGGGTATCGATAAATGACTGCTTACAAAATACTGTAAAAACATACATACATAGGCTGATAAACACAATACCACTCCTTTGCGTCGCGAAGTCTGGTAAAAACACATATAAATATATACCAAATAAAACCATTTATAAACAGAAAAGAACGATTTTATTCACGTGTATTCCGTAACTCTTCGATTGCTATTGTTGTTATCGAGAGCAAACAAAATTTTTGAAGTGAACATTAATGAACTGTCACGCTCCGGTTAGTGACGCTCGAGTTTACTATGCGACAAGAAGTTAAGTATTCACTTGTATCGGGTTGTTAGAAGTACCCACAATTCGTTCTTATTTGAATTTTCTTAATTTAACAAATATGGTTTTAGTTAATTCTAAGGTGTGTATATAGTTTAAATAAATTGTCCAGAATCTGCAACTAATTTTGATGGTAGACACGTAGGGATAAAAGAGGTGTGCAAAGATCGGGACAAATGAAAAATCGTTGTCTCTGCCTATCCCTCTGGGTAACAGGCGTGCGTCTTATGTATGTTTGTCTCTTACGAGGATTAAGTGCTCCACCGGACATATGTAATGACATCAATTGAAGCACTGAAACTGTTAACGTCGTTTAAAAATAAAATATCATTCAGTCCGGCGAAGTTTCGCTCACAGTTTGATATAACCCCATATTTTGGCATTCAATATTAATAATCTAATATAAGAAATAAATTTAAAAAAATCTACTTAATATTTTTATATTAATGTGATTTTTTGATCTCGTTAAACTAGAACAGTAAAAGTATTTCTTCTAGCGGTATCGGTACGAGTATTTGGATTGTTAAATTTCAGCGTTTGCTTAGTTTTGTATTCTATCTCAGGAATTTTTGGTTACTTGAATGATTGAATTCCTTGGTATAAATGTAGAAATATGCGTTTATACACGGTGTAAATTAGTGGAGGAAACTTAAGGACTGATGAAACTGGACGATATATAGAAGACCAGTTCGTGTAATAGGGAACATATTTTTTTGGCTCCCCGTACAAAATACATCCAATAGTAGTTGTTCTTGTATGGAAGGTTTTTTTTTGTGTATTTTGCATTTTCATGTGCTGCTTTGTTCAGTTTCTTACACGAATTAAGTTACAAACACTGTTTATGTGACACCTTGTTTGTTTAATGGTATCCAAGTACACAAAAATAGCTTTGCCAATGTTTCTTTGTATAATACATTTGAAAATACAGCGTTTTGTTGAGTAGGTACTTGGATATTGTGATGTGTCCCATTCATATGATAATAATTGAAAAAGATAAGTATGATTATTAAATTTGGATGGTGAAGGGGTCCAGTAAAAGTGCCCAACTCTATATACCACTTGTCCAAATTTAATCCATTTTGTGATAGTAAATAAATGTTTATTTTGTGGTTTTATTGTTTAAAATGTTTATTACACGGTGTAAATTATTGATGAATTTAAAAATAAATTATTTAAATTATGAATGTTTTGTTTTATTGTGCTGTGTGTGAACGAAGCTCTTTCTTAGGCGACTCATGTAGGTTGTTCCTGATCGTACTCCACCTGAACGGTCGAACCGATCTTCAAATTGCGACGTTCAAACTTCGACGATCATCGTAGCCTAGTTGGTAGTGCTCCTGCCTACGAAGCTGGTGGTCCTGGGTTCGAATCCCGGTAAGTGCAAATATTTGTGAGATGAGCACGAATATTTATTTCTGAGTCATGGATGTTTTCTATGTATTTAAGTATTTATCTGTGTGCGTCACGATTGCTCCGCCACGTTATCCAAACAGAAAAAAAAATCGCTATATTTTTTGTCAAAATTAGTCAAAATCGAAAGGAACAAACCAAAACTTTGTCAAAGCAGAAATAAAGAAGTTACAGGGGTTTTAAGTTGGCCGCGCGAACGTAACGTGCACGATTGCGCGGCCATGGAGATCTCAGTAACTACTTGGGATAGAGATCTAAATCTTTTTGTTAATTGAACATTACATTTGTCAACAATTGTCAAAAAATGAATAATAAGACTAAGATCAATATTTCACTAAATATTCACCTTGGAAGTTATGGCCGCGCAATCGTGCACGTTACGTTCGCGCGGCCAACTTAAAACCCCTGTAACTTCTTTATTTCTGCTTTGACAAAGTTTTGGTTTGTTCCTTTCGATTTTGAGTAATTTTGACAAATGGAAAAAGGAAAGTGCATTAAACTCTTTTATTTTAGCCAATTCTTCAACAATTATTCCTAACAGGTACATTTTCGTCCAATAGAGCAAAAGATATCCCCATATTTAACAGTAATTATGGTCACTCTATTCGAACATTATAAGAGATATCATCATTTTTGAGATTACACGCGTAGAAAATTGTCCTGAGGGCAAAACGCTATGTCAATCTGATTAGGTTAATATTACGAATAAATGGATGTTAAAACCGAAATCTTAACAATTATAGATAATGAGATATCAGCGTTCAAAGTAACGTTACGATTGCGCGGCCACGTAACTTTTATTTTGCCTTGATTTCGTCAGTTTAAATAAACTTTGGTGGCATTAAATGCTTTCCGTACTTTGGACATATTAAAACCTTTCTTCTAGTAACAGTTTTAATGCATGATATCTTAAGTTTTGAAGATATAATCGAGATTAAAGAAACACCAAGTGCACGATTGCGCGGCCATAACTTCCAAGGTGAATATTTCGTGAAATATTGATCTTAGTCTTATAATTCTTTTTTTGACAATTGTTGACAAATGAAATGTTCAATTAACAAAAAGATTTACATCACTATCCCAAGTAGTTACTGAGATCTCCATGGCCGCGCAATCGTGCACGTTACGTCCGCGCGGCCAACTTAAAACCCCTGTAACTTCTTTATTTCTGCTTTGACAAAGTTTTGGTTTGTTCCTTTCGATTTTGACTAATTTTGACAAAAAATATAGCGATTTCATTTTCTGTTTGGATAACGTGGCGGAGCAATCGTGACGCACACATTTATCTATCTATATAAGTATGTATATCGTCGCCTGGTACCCATAATACAAGCTTTGCTTAGTTTGGGGCTAGGATGATCTGTGTGTCCCTAGATATTATTATAGAAAAAAAAATTGACACAGTGGTAGTTTGTATTCGTAACAATCCAAACAACCGGACGAGCAATCCGCGCCTTTGTGTATCGTAGACAACGAAAGTTGCGCTCGCTCTACGGAAAAACGACGCACGTAAGGTCGGTTATTAGGATCAATAAAGTTCCCAAAAAGCCACCCTCTCACGGATCTCCACTGCAGTAGCCGCCCTGAGTGAGGTTTGGACTTCAAAGAGACTTACCGCGAGTTAATTTTTTTTTAGTTTAATTGGCTTGAGCCCACATATAACTACCTGGGACATTATTCACACACGACTATCTGTTAACAAACCAAACTAAGCATAGCTTGTACTATGGAAACCAGTGCCTTTAGCACGAAGGAACTCGTGCTAGAGGCACAGATAACTGATATTATAGTATTTCGAATGTACAGACGTTAGCACATCAACCTACCCCAATCTGTCAAATTTCTCCAATTGAAAGTGATCGTTATGTTTATGTGATAAAGTTGAAAATCTTCAAAAGAAATTTGGCAGATTGGAGTTGCTGGATGTGCTGGCGTTTGTACCTATTGTCTAGTCGAGCACTAGTCTAGCAGAGAACGTTACTTTGCGGAAACCATGAATATCAAAACACAAAATTACTATGCAGTATGTGTGAAGTTTTAAGACATATTAATAATAGTTTTGCCGTGCTGAATGACTCAATGAATTTAGCCTAATCTCCTTTGAATTTGGCAGTAGTTCGTAATAATTCAGACGGTGATGGAAGTAAATAAGGAAACGTTTGGTTGACGTCACGTTAAAGTAGGTAACATGTGTAATACGGTTTGCTAACTTCCGTCACCGTCGCACCATGATTGGGACGACCAGTTTGAGGTGACGGAGAGGGAACTGGACCGAGCAGTATGGCAACTTGCAGCCCGAAACACCGCCCCTGGCCCGGATGGGATACCGGGCAGGGCGTGGGTTTACGCTCTGGCAGTCTTGGGGGATCGGTTGAGGGAACTGTTTACCAGCTGCCTCCTTAGTACCGTGTTCCCCACCTGCTGGAAAGAGGCCACGCTAGTGCTGTTGCACAAGCCGGGCAGGACCCCCGATTCTCCGTCGGCCTTCCGACCTATCTGCTTGCTGGACGAGGCGGGCAAGCTCTTTAAGCATGTCATTACTGCCCGTCTCAACGAGCATCTGTCGCGCGTTGGCCCCGACTTATCGGACTGTCAGTTCGACTTCCGACAGGGACGTTCCACGCTGGACGCAATTAAACGTGTCCGCGCCTTGTCGGAAAACGCTGTTCAGGCGGGCGGGGTGGCGTTGGCGGTGAGTTTAGAGATCGTCAACGCCTTCAACTCCGTCCCTTGGCGGGCGATACGGGAGGCACTGGTCCATCATAACGTGCCTCCCTATCTGCGCAGCATAGTCGGGGTGTATTTGCGCGTCAAGACGATCAAGTTCGTTGGTCGGAACGGGATTGAGATCCAGAAGGAGCTCTCCTGCGGGATTCCTCAGGGTTCGTCTTGGGACCCCTGCTTTGGAGCCTCACCTATGATGCGGTCCTGCGGACTGGCCTTCCTCCTGGGCTGAACGTAGATATGCAGACGACACGCTCGTAATAGCCCAGAGGGAAAGTTTCCAGCAGGCAGCACGGCTGGCCTAACATGGTGTCATGTGTGTTCTCGCGGCCATTACAAGTCTGGGCCTTCGGGTAGTGCCTCATAAGACCGAGGCGCTATGGTTCCACGGTTTTCGCCGTAGGCTGGAACCACCCAGTATGACGTTGCACGTAGGTGACGCAGAGGTCAGGGTGGGCGGTACATGAAGTACCTTGGCCTCACCCTAGACAGTCGATGGGGCTGCGAGGTGCACTTTGAGCGTCTGGCCCTCTGAGTGCGCCGCGTAACTTTACACCTGTTGCTGCCGAATCACGGGGGTCCTCGGGAAGAAGTTCGCCGTCTCTACGGTGGTGTCGTGCGATCCATGGCCCTTTACGGGGCGCCCGTCTGGTCTGAATGCCTTATGGGTGCCCCCCGCTGCAGAACTATAGTCAATAGCCTGCAGCGTGTGCTGGCCATACGGATCGCAAGAGGATACCGTACGGTATCTTTCGAGGCGGCGACACTCCTGGCGCGCCTCCCGCCATTTGACCTCCTGGCGGCAGTTGACGCAGCGGTTTTCACCGAAATCTGCGTCCGCCAGGAGAACGGGAGGGCGCCAGTACAGACGCTCATTGAATATAGACGGGATGTCCACCGGCACGTACTAGTACAGTTGCGCGCACGGCTAGAGCTACGTCTAAACGCGTGCCAACGTGCCGTTGGTGCCATCCTGCCTCTCCTCGATCGCCACACCTCGGTGGGAAGGAAAGGTAGTTGCGTCACCTACAGACTGACTCAGATACTCACCGGACATGGATGGGTGTTTCGGTCAGTATCTGAACCGGATAGGCCGAGAAGTGACGACAAACTGTCACCACTGCGGGAGCGACTTAGACTCGCCCCAGCACACTCTCGCAGAGTGCCCGGCCGGGAGGCTGAAAGGCGAGTCTTGGTCGCAGTGCCGGACTGGCAGGAGTCGGCAATATGGGAGGGCAATCCAGAGCCCTCCCAGGGTACGTGTCCCAAACATCTGGGACATGGCGCAAAAGGAGGGCACCGGAGCAGAATACCCGCGTTCCCGGGGCTCCCCCCATTAGGCGCCAAGAGCAGTCCACGGCAGGCAGGTTTAGTCGGTGCGAATCCGATATACCAACCCGTAGACACTTTTTGCGGGTGGCATGCGAAGCCATTCCCCCTACCTTACCAAAAAAAAAAAGGGTTTGCTAACTTCTTGAATGCTATCAGGAGAACACATCTAATACACGACAACTTATGTGTAAGTACTTTATGTACCTACCGTCCACATGCGGCTGAAGGGAAAAGATAAAAAAAACATAAATCTAACATTATTCCAGTGTGTTAATAACCTAACCAGAGATTATAAACATTACATAACATTGCCAAATGATCATCAAACTGACATAACATTTTGAAACTTTACTTTTATTTTCAGCCGTTTTATTTCCTAATATTCTAGATAAAATATAAATAAATGTACAAACAATGGCGAAACAGAGTAAAGAGGAAACTATGCTGTTCGACCTCCAAACCACATACAAAACAGATTACCGTGGGCACAAGATCAAGACTCCAATATTCACTACGTATGTACCGAAGCCCTCTTGCCATAGAATCAGGCCTCCGCCCTTGAAGGATGTCCACACGTTGTCTGATTGGAAAACAACTGGCATCCCTTTTCATTTGCTGCATAAACCAAGGCCTATCACAGATGAAAATCCGAGAAAAGTTCAGCAGCAATATGTAAGTCTTAACATTTTCTGTAGCTATTCATAGAGACATGCCTACCAATAAATATATTTATGCATTAAATGCCAACATACCGAAACAATTTACTAAACATATATAAACAGGATTACCTAGTTCACGCACCTGTCATGTTTGTAGCGAAGTAAGATTTTATGTATTTTTAGTTTTATTTTATGTTGTTGTTGTAAACAATTATGAATATTATGCTCAATGACAGATATGTAGACAACAGCGCTGTACTTATGTGTTGAGATAAGTATGTAGTGTACGGTCGGTTGTCGGTTCGGTAGCATGTTCTACCTAAATGGTCTCTGGTCGGGTCGAAAATTGAAGTTTTCTGGAAAGGAAAACAACCATTTTGCCTTGAAGTCTGTAAGGTACGAGGACACGTAATGCGGTCAGTCCTGCACTCGTTCAGTATTATGATCTTTACGGAATGAGTGCAGCTGCGTAGTAATCGAATTTTCTTTAAGAATTGCTCCCTAAGCTGAAATTTCGCCAGGACCACTATTGATTACTTGCATATTTACCTAATAGAAATTCCTACAATAACTTAGTCTGAATTTGACGAGCCTGTTGGCTTTGTTGGCAAATGCTTGCTTTTCACGCTGGATGTCGTGGGTTCGATTCCCACCCAGGACAGATTGAGTGCAGGAACATGTCTGTTTGTCCTGAGTCTGCGTGTAATTAATCTATATATGTATGTATACAAAAAAGTAGTACATGTATATACATAGTGCAAGCTCTGCTTAGTTTGGGATCAGATGGCCGTCTGTAAATAATGTCCCAGTATATTATTATTATTCAAGACATTGTCTACCATCAGGAAAAAGTTCCAGACTTAGGGAGAGAAAATGCAATAAAAACACGTCCGCGGGTTATAATGCCCACTGCGGTAGGTATGGATGACATCGAAGACCCAAACGCGAGGGCCATCCTTGTTGAAGCCGCCTACACTAGCTCCACAACCACTGGTTTGAGAGAGGGCATCACAGAGTACTTCAAAGTGCAAGCGCCCTTCCCGGGCAACTTTACTCCTGCTAATCCGGTAAGTGTATGAAAAAGACATTTTTTACATTCAAAATTTCTTTATTCCGTAATAATGTTAATAACAATAATCCGCGTTAATTGTAATTTTACGTTTATGTAGAATCGTCATATTTTTTACCCTACCGTGCAGTACGACATACACTGCAGTATGGGTAAAAGGGTAAAAAATATGAAGATAAGCTACTGCTACTAGCTATTAGCTAATGAGAAACGCTGCCAGAAAACTCGGCAGCAATGGAACGAAGTTTCTTATCGCGCGTTGTAAAAGGGGGCTAGACGGAAAAAAATCTTACGAAAAGTTGTCACGACACTTTTTGCAGCTGTGCGGCGTGCGCATGTTTCTCTGTCCGTGTCTCTCTCTCTCTCTCTCTCTTATAGAAAGCAAGCCAGATATTTTCATTTCTATTTCGCATTGAACAGTGGGGTGTCGCGACGATTATTTTTGTTGAGTGTATACAGGTTTTTTGTACATAATAAATAATAAGAAATAACTTCGTTCCATCCGGGTGTCCCTTAACACCTCTCAAGTTTTTGTTAAATATAGTTTGCTTAAGCTTAGTTACATATTTTATGTGTGTTGACTTAGGAATGACAACTCACTCGGCGATGGGAGCTAATCCCCAGAAAGAGTATGCGGCGTCCGGCTGGCTTCTCCCCGGCTAGGCGCCGACCCTGGGATCGCTGGCGTTTGGAGGAAGGGCACTCCACTCGTCTTGTATAAGCGGTCCCGGGAAGAGGTAACCTGCTGTTGCTTAGGTTGCCAAATCGCGCTTGTGCGTGCTGGGGATGGGGGGAGGCATTCGTGCCCCCTCCCCTCCCTGGGTGAGTCTCGCGGAGGCTGCAGTGTACAGCGGGGGTACTGGCGAGATCGTTCACGAGTACCCAGAGCTTCCACTACAAGCACTGTGAGGCTGGCTACCGTGGAACTATTCATTTATAACTCCTCCTTTTTTCTTTCTGATTAAATTCGTTGCGGGATCCAAGACAGTTAAAGCCATTCCCCGGGACATGCCTGAGCCTCACCACTCAGTGTCATTTCATTGTGTGCTACTGTTGATCCTGGCTTACAGGAGTTGCAGTGGTGGGTAAGAGGGAGGGACTAGTCCCGTTTTAAAAATAAAAAAAGGCTGGCTACTGTGGTGGTTTTAGTGGATCAGCCCTACATGACGTACGATTTGAGTATTTCCACCACGTAAAAAAAAAAGGTATAACAACTCAATCCCAAGCACTTTTGTCAGTTAAAAATACCAATGTGGACCCATTATCTTGTTCGGGCAAGCCGTAGGATACGAGTAGCGGAAGTAGGGCGAGTAGGGGAGGTCTTTTCAGCTATGGACGTCGTACTGTTCACATGATGATGATAATGATTACCCCACACAAAAATAACGTTTCCTTGTGCGTTGGAGTCTGTTTCTCATAGAAAATTTCTCGTATCATAATGCGTTTATTAGGGTTCCGTACCGAAATGGTAAAACGGGACCTTATTACTAAGACTTCGCTCTCTGTCTGTCTGTTCGTCTGTCACCAGGCTGTATCTCATGAACCGTAATAGTTAGGCAGTTGAAATTTTCGCAGATGATATATTCCTGTTGCCGCTATAACAACAAATATTAAAAACAAAATAAAATTAATGTTTAAGGGGGCTCCCATACAACAAACGTGAATATTTTGCTCATTTTTATAGATGCCCCGCGGTATTACCCGCGTTAAATTTTATAAATTTTCTTTGCTATAAACCTCACGGAGCCCGAGACCTTTCCAACGAATGCAAAACCGTGGAAATCGGTTCGTGCTTTCTGGTGTTATAGCGCCAGGAAGGAAAACCCGACTTATTTTTATATAGTAGATGGTACTTTACCTTAGTGCGCGAGTCCGGCTCGCACTTAGCCGATTTTAATTTGAATCTCATTGATGGTGGTAAAGATATTACTGCTGCTCGTTTTGTTTTCTAGTAGGTTATTTTCAGTCACAAGCATGTGTTTATAATTAATATGTTTTCTTCAAGATGCGCTTGCCAAAACTTTTGCCTCCATATGTGTCCCCGGAGTGGAGGAAGCAGACAGTGTCATGGGATAATCACAGTCTAAGGTCATATTGCGACCCTACCAAAGAATTCTGGATGAGGCAGCAACTAAATAAGTACGTATTTACTGATTTACAGAGCGACCGGATAAAAAAAATATATAATTATTAAAATGAAAAAATAATGAAATGAAATGCGTTTATTCTGCATATATGTTACAAAAATAATACTACTGCCAAACTGTATAACAGTTTGTTGGCAGATGTAGCTCCCTGTTTACAAATAATAAAACTTCTACTGTTCATTCAATACATTCCACCAGACTAAGATAAAAAAAAAACATCTTTAAAACCTATATTAAACTAGTATTCATGATACCATATTTTGTGATTTCCTTTAGAAAAATATAACGGTTTTTTTAATTCACATTTCAACTAGTTAACTGCTGGGCCCAGAAGTTTCTTTCTCTTTTATATTATTGTTGACAATTTCCATCAGATATGATCCTAACCTGCTTTTAAATGCGTTTTTTGTTTTGCTCTCATTTTCTTCAAATGGTAGATCATTAAAAATCGTCTGTACTAAAAACCTTCTACACCTCTGTCCACAATAGTTGTTATAATTAAAAACTTCAAATCGTTTAATATTTCTTTGAGGTCTAAATTTACCTATACTATTTTTAAATTCGTTTTTAGAGTATTTATTTATTTATTTATTTATTAACAACCAACAACTATCATTACAGGTTACACCTAATTCAATAGTGTTGTTACATAATAAGCCGCATAATAAGCCCGTGTGAATTCACTCAGAGTACACGTAAATATATCAGTATGTTGGGACACCGCGTTGACCGCGTGTAGCGCCCGTGTCAGGGGTGCCTTCTGCAACAGGTTATTGCGCGCTGGCGGCACCCATATCAAAGGCGGTCGCCGCCGCCGCCGTCCCGTACTCATCAGGAACATACAACCGAACCGTCTCTAGAACACCTGGGTTATGTATTTTTCCTCTTAATAATTTAAAAAGATAAATGGTGAGAGCGACTTCCCTTCTTACTTCTAGTTTATAATACCCTATCATACCTATTATAAATAGAGTAGGATATAATAGAGGATAACCCGGATATGTGCCATACTATTTTAAATACATGAACCTAACAAATTTATTTTGAATCCGTTCAATCATTAATTTATATTTCGCTTCGTGTGGTGACCAAATGATAGCATTCCATTCTAAATGACTTCTCACAAGCGCCCCATACAATGCTTTCAGGGCACTAATGTTCGTAAATTGGTTCGCTAGTCTTAAGAACATTCCTAAATTGCGATAGGCTTTTTTACAAACATTTGTAATGTGTGTCCGAAAGTTTACATCGGTATTGAACCAAACACCCAAATCCTTCACCTCAAATACACGCTGAAGCGGCGCGTACCGTCCATGAAGTATTGATGGTGATTCGGGTTACGTGCTCGACTAAACGATAGTACAGAACATTTTTGTTCCATTGCTAGCAAAAACATCTTTTCATGGACTGGCAAGATCTTACATTCCAGAAACAGCTCTTCATAATTACTGCTCTTGCAACGTTTTTTTTTTTGTATTTTTATCCACAAGTAGTTTCAAAACTCTGATTTGTAAGGCTTTAATTTTATCCAATACCGTTTTAAATGTATTACCGTAACATACCAGTCCACAAGAAACCAGCGAATCTGCATAGGATACGGTGTATATCGTAGCCCTATCCAGCACGAATATAATAATAAAGATGACTCCATCTTAATTTATTAATTAGTTCGAACTGCATTCAATAGCTCTTGAAATATTACTTGTCTGGCATTGATCCTGCCAAATGTAAAAAGGTCATGCTGTATTTTTACACACTTTATATTAGCTTCACTTGTAGGTTTGTTTGTAACCGACTCCTTTGGGCCGCGATTTTGACCAACTTTAAACGGTCAGATTTCATTCAAACTTTGTAAATATAGCGAGGACCGATGACAATAAGATGATTCCATTAAATTATTTTTTCTTTTCTTATTATTATTATAAATGTCACTGTAAAACAATCTCCTTGTAATGTGTTTATAAATTGGAAAGGATTGATACTTCAGGACTCAGGTCATTGTAGTGTAGACTATTTTGAGACTGTAAACTATGCAAGCGTAATATAAAGTTTTTAAACAAAATTATTAAAAAAAATTACGCTTTAAACTCGTGATAAAAGTATTACTCCTTATTATAACAACTCTTCATATGTAGCGTCTGAGGCGTACGTCTACAAAGTGCACATGCGCTATCGTATTCGCTGTGTATGTCAATAATTATCGAAGTTCGCCGTGTATAAATAAGTAGGTACGTAATGTACAGTTCTCTTTATCTATACGTCCTGCCTTTCTACTTTCTCATGTAAAGAAACGTGCAAAACGTGACGCTTCCTTAAAATTTTACTCTCCTTTGTCGATTATCGAATAATATATAAAGTTTTACTTAAAAACGTCTCACGCAACGTGCATCCTCTATTACTGACTTACTTATCGTATGGGCAGTGTTTACCCTGATGGTAGAGTTGTTCAAGCCTCCCAGTAGGCCTCTGACATGACTTAACGACTGTTGCCTATTGCTAGAACCGGAACCGACAGCTTAACGTACCCGCCGTTGCACGGAGACCACTTTGGCGGTCATCCATCTATGGCCTGAGTAATTGCTTGACTAACTGAGCATAATTGTTGAACCTCGTAGATCTTTTTACGGATTATTACAAGGGACTGAATGAAGAAAGAGATGTCTACGTGCATAGTTAATTAGTGAAGAACCATACATAACTAACCTCAATGTTTTATTGTTCTATTATTCTTACAGATGCCGCGCGTGTGAAGAGTCTAAAATCATCAAAGCGCATAGAGCCATTCCAAGCCATTTGAAGACAGGAAATCGCTAATAATTTATTTCACAGTTGTTAATCACAAGTTAATTTTACGAGAATAGCTCTGAGTCCTTATAGAGCTGCAGGGAAACAAAAATCTATTCATTTGACAAATACAGGGTGGCCGAGAAGTTGACGTTCAAACGCAAAATTTAGATACATTATGATGAGGAGTATCCGAATCACCCCCCATTTTTTGATACTTTGAAAGTTTATGAGTCCTGAGCTCAAACCCTAATTTTAAACTTTCGAATAAATTCTAAGTCAGTTCTGCAATGATTATATAAACCATACTTTTTAGGGTGTTAGGTTAAACTATGCTTATTCGTTATCACAAAAAAACTAAAACCAGAAATGTTGAACAGAACGAGAAAAAAATCTAAAACTGATGTAAGGTGAAATTTACGAAAAAATCATTAAAAAAATTCTATCTCGAAAACTACGCAAAATCGTAGAACATACATTGGGATGATTCGGATACTCCTCATCATAAAGTATCTAAATTTTGCGTTTGAACGTCAACTCCTCGGCCAGCCTGTATTTTCTGCCCCACATCGACGCTCTGGTGGCTGAATGTTCTAGATAAACGTTACTAGCGGCATTGCTTGCTAGTAATTATAAATTTTATTTATTAAAGAACGCTTCTATCTTTCAATTCTAAGATCCAATGGTAAAATTAACGCCAAAAAACGGACGAGTCATTTTCGATCATAGATAAACTTTATTTTAGAATAGGTAATTTGTAGATATTATCTAAACTTATTTATACAGATTTAGACTTGTTTTAGCTTTAATTATTTTTATTATTTCTGGTAATTACGATAAGTAACAATTAATAAAGCTTAAATATACATGAAATTAAATGTTGTCTTATTTGATACATATCGCCTTTGGTTTGTTTGCCAGTGCTCCCCATATTTCACACAGCATTTTTTAGTTAAAATGTTTAAATCTGTTTATTTATTATTTTACAAAGTAAGTAGACTTTTGAAGTTATACTTCTTTTGGCGCGATGGAGAAAAATGATGAGAGTGAATTTTTACGATGCGCGCGCACACCGACACCAAAAAATTTAACAGCATGAAGTTAGTTCTAGGTGGTATGAAAATTGATAACTATGTTCAAGTTGTATATTAAGAAGTATAACTTCTAACGCGTGTACATAAGTACACACAAGTTTTTTTTTTATTTGAATAGTTGGTTATCTACTTTTAGAGTTGTAAAACATTAGGTACTTTTGATTAGGCTAGAAGACGCTGTGTGATATGTCCCGGATATTTAATATTATGAGATATATAATATACTATACTAAATGCAAAGACTCGTGGCAGGCGGAGCAATAAAACGTGCAAAAGCGACATCATTATCTCTCTTGCACTTGCACTGTTTATGGATAACGTCACACAACAACAGAGGTGCGCGTTTTAATTTATTGTTAAAAAAATATTTGAGTCCGTGTCGCTTTCTCCGCTTTTCTTCAAATCGGGCGCTGACAATATATCGTCGTTCCATAAGCTTTTCCTTCTATCTGATGCAATTTTAAATCTGTGCCCAAGGTCATGTACAATTGTTCTCATAGAAGACACACTGGACTTGAAACCGTCTATTCTCTCCATTGGAGCTGCTAAAATCTTTTTAAACCATCTAATTACTTCTAATTACACTAATTACATGATGTGCAATAAGATAAATATAAGCATATAGCAATTCTCAGTAACGATCAACAATTTAATTCCGTATTATCGATAGTCCAGTAATTTGTGCGTGCACATCCCGTCATCGTTTAGTATAGCTGTTCCCGCGACTGCATCCGCGTGGAAGAGTGTCTTTGGATAGCATTTAAAAACCCCTTACAACCCTGTATCGGTGTACCAAATTTCATATAAATAGATTCAAATGTTTTAGCGTTTAAAAGAGAAAGACAAACAGAAACAGTTACTTTCGCATTATATTAGTAAGGATTATGATTGACTAACCTTATTTCATTATCAAGTTACAAGACATAGCTAGAAGGTATTCAATTCCAGTGTTCCTCTTTATTTTTCTGCATCACCCTAAGGTTCACTGGTAGAGAACGCCTACATGCCACTTTATGCATCCGTACAAAAAAAAATACTAATTGCACCATAATTCAAATGTGCATTATAGATTTGTATAAATTTAGGTGAAATGAAAATATATCAATAATAATATTTATTGTATAATTTCCGTGTTAAATTAAAAGAAGTATGCAATGAAATTAGTTCTCTTCGAGCGTTTTTAGTTTATTATGATCATTTGAATTTTTGTTATTACGTTTCTGACATTGACATTTTTTGTATTTTTGATTACAGACGCGATTTTTGCTCTTTCGGAAATAATATATTTTATATGCTTTTTTATTTATTTGTATAATATAAATTACTGAAATATGGCCGAGAATTTAAAACGATACAATATAATGTTATTCAACAACCAGACTGTAACAAGAACAGATTATAAAACCGAAGAAATATCCCCAGAAGAGAAGTTCTTTAAGACTGTTTATCAGAAGAAGCCCCTAGCCGTGAGACCTCCATATCAACCTTTAAAAGAATTGGAGACGATGTCTGAGTTCAAAGTTGCAAACATCCCCTTCAGTTTATTTCATAAACGTAAGGATATTGTGAGGACTGACCCGAGACACGTGACAAAACCATACGTAAGTAACCTCCTCGTAAGTATAGCAGCATTATATATATTGCATATTTGACCAGATAATAAGGTCCAGGGTTCTAACCCGGAGTCAGGCCAAAAACTTTAGTAGGGTTACAGTTATAGACGCGTAAAGCTGTCGGTCATGCGCCTGATGTCCTCCCAAACCTATCGGCGCACCGTACCGTTAGGTCATGAGAGTGAGTGAAAAAAAGAGTGAGCTTTAGTAGTAGTAGTACAACTGTGCCTCTAGCACGAGTTCCTGCAGTTTACTTACTCGATCACACGTACAGTTTCGTCCCATACATTGAGCACCAGCGCCTCTCGCGGAAACTATTAAGATAAACTCTGGTGCTCAATGTATGGGACGAAACTGTACGTGTGATCGAGTAAGTAAACTGTAGGAACTCGTGCTAGAGGCACAGTTTACTCCTCTAGTCCAGCTAGGGTAAAGAAGCTTAACTTTAACCCTTTGTAAGGCAATAGGTATATTTATAATTCATTTGTTTACAACTTTATAACAAGCCAATGGAGTTCAAAATTGGGGCGTGTAATATTCTCACAGCCTTATAAAGGATTAAAAGTGCTCTTACGTTTCCACACACACTCGAGCACTATAATATGTCCTGCTTAGTTGCTTAGACTTTATAGATATACGCCGCTCACGCCTACAATTGGAAAGCACTATATTAGGTACAATGATATAAAGTACCTGTGAGACTACTATTTGACTATTTGAGGCGAAACACATGTATAGGTACAGATGCTTGAGGTCAACCTGAACATGGTTAAGGTTGCCTCTATAAGATTTTTGCGATGCCTGTTGGTCAGGTGGTTGGTGATATTGACTGCTAGGCCAGAGGTTGTGGGTTCGATCCCCACTCTGGGCAGATCTGTGTGTGATAAGCACTATTATTCGTTCTGTATTTGATGTAATTTTTCTAAGATAAAACGGGTATAAGATCTGCTTGGATTCTTCGTCTAAAGACTGTCTTAGCTTCGACACATGGAATGTAGTTCCTCCACCAACCAGGGCCTCTACCGGCTAAGTCGCCGAACATAGGTACATTTCTTAAATGGCCTTCAAATAAATAAAGATTAAAAATGACTTAATCAGTCGTTAAATCGGCTTCAACGTTGACAATCGATTCCGGACCATTTATGACGTCACATGTGCTCATGGAATCCGATTTAACGATTGATTAAGTCCTTTTTAACTTTTATTTATTTGAACGCCATTTAATAAATCGATGTTCGGCGACTTAGCCGGTAGAGGCCCAGGCCCCAAAATTATATTGCTTTTACGCAAAAATTTATAGGCGTGAGAATCGATTTAAGGCTTTGTTATCCGCTTAGAGTTTAATATACATTTAAGCGGGAAATTAAATTAATACTTATTTTTGTAGGAAAATAAAATCGAACAAACTATGAAATTTGGAAAACAAAAGTTGTTACATATGGTGTTAGCTATCTAGTCCTGCGAGGTTGTTGGTGTTTTCCAAGTAACCCTGTATATATGTTTTACAAGTAACCCTGTATATATATGTTTTACAAGTAACCCTGTATATATGTTTTACAAGTAACCCTGTATACATATGTTTTACAAGTAACCCTGTATATATATGTTTTACAAGTAACCCTGTATATATATGTTTTACAAGTAACCCTGTATATATATATGTCTTGACTGCCTCGTTGGTCTAGCGGTAGCGTGTTCAGCCGCAGAGAACGAGGTCCTGTATTCAAATCCCAGAGCGGGCCAAAAGTGATTTTGGTACTTTTCTGTAAAAAGAATTTCTCAACATCAGCCCGAAGTCTGGGAGTTGGCGGTATTATACCCCCGTGCCTCGGCGAGCACGTAAAACCGTCCGTCCTGTACCTGACCTCTTTCCGGTCGTGTCGCTAGACGCCCCATCGGCTCATGAGAGTGATGGAATAGAAAGTGCTCCTGTGTTTGCGCACACACGTGTGCACCATGTGTCCCGCGCAGATGGCTAATCTCTGTTGAGACTGGCCTCCGCGGCGGTAATTCGGCTTGGAGGACATTATTTATATTGGTCGGAATTTCGTAATCATATTATACTTCTGTTCATAGACAACTACACGTGGTGGCAAAGCACAAGATCAGGTTTACAAGACGCGCCCGCGAGTGTACATCACTCCTGCTCTTATATTGGATGATGCAGAAGACCCGTTCGTATAGAATTTAATTACCCATCTGTGGTTTTTTTTGTATCCTGGGACATTATTCATACACACCCAAACTAAGGAGTTAGGAGTTAGGAAGCAGGGTAGAAGAGTTATCGAAACCTTACCGTCATCATCAATATCAGCGGAATAATGTCCACCGCTACGCTTCAAATACAAATACCTACATAACTTTTTATTGTGGTCCATAGGTCAAAAGTTGTTACAGTCACAAATATTTATGTTCAGCTATGTCCAGCCATTTAGGCGTACAGTATTTAGTTAGTTACAATTATTTTATACAATTACGTGAATACAATTATTTTAACCCAATTTAATACATGTCATTTAATCTACTATATAAAAATAAGTCGGGTTTTCCTTCCTGACGCTATAACTCCAGAACGCACGAACCGATTTCCACGGTTTTGCATTCGTTGGAAAGGTCTCGGGCTCCGTGAGGTTTAAAGCAAAGAAAATTTATAAAATTTAACGCGGGTAACACCGCGGGGCACAGCTAGTTACCAATAATTATTTCTTATTTTAAAGTCAAGTAAAGTACATTCATTCTTATCTTAATTATAAATTATAATACATATTTTACTTAGCAGTCGTTTTTAAACGTGATTGAATTTATCTAGGAGGAAATCATTTAATGTATAATACGATTTGTGAACCAGAAAATCATGAAGGTTCTTTTTATAAAGCTGGTTATCTGAAATGCACCTGATTGACCTTCGGATGTTGTTGTATATGCGTAAGGCAACGCAAAAACACTTTAATGAAGAAGGTGTGTCTTACTGGGCACTACGTGTAATTTAACCTTATGACGCTCGTTCACGATGGACAAACATCTCAATATTCGACTTAACAAATACTGCACATTCGTAAATATACAAGCAGGGAAGTGTAAGAGTTTTTAAATTTATGAAGGACGATTGGCAGGAGTCTGTTTGTTTTAAGTTACACATTGACCTAACACAACGTTTCTGGGCTATAAATGCGCGTTTTTAATCGGTCGAGTTACCCCAAAATAGTATACCATATCTTAGTGTTGAATTGACATAACCATGATATGCTGTTAATAAATACGCTTGGCAGACGGGTTGGCGATCGCAGTACGATAGTCAATTAGTCATAGTACTCAGAGGAACGCTGCTGCCTATTTCTCTGGCATATATTCCCTCGGCCTTACTTCTACGCCCCCAACGTTATTCTTTGACGCTTCCCACTTAATTCTTTGATGCAGACACAAGATAACCATACCGTACTATATCCTAAATGTTATAGAGTATGCGGATGAAAAAAAATGCCATAAAAGAGGATGGTGGCGGGCAATGCTATGGTATATTAAAAAGAAAACTAAAATGAAACAACAATAGTCAAATTAAACTTTATAAATTTTAATATTTAATATAGTGTATATATTTAATACAAATCAGTAGTCTAAATAAAAAAAAATATATACGAAGTATTATATACTTAAATAATTATAAACTTAATTAATTTTGGTTTTTTTACTAACATAGCACCCGCACTAGGGAAAATATGTCGCGGGGGACTTTACAAATCTTAAACTAACTAAAAGGACACCCAGACTCAGAACAACAGTTTATGGGCCACACAAATATTTGTCTTTAACTCGAAACGCGAAGGCGGCTACCTTAACCACTGCGCCACACGGGACACGGTTTGAATGGAATGTGTTTTTTTTTCCTTTTTGTTTGGTTTCACTTAATAATAATTATGCTAATTATAATTAGGAAGAATAAAGAGCCTAAATTATAATTAAATCTTAAATAAAGTTAAGCTAAGGTACTGTTGTATCAATTTCTAATCACTGCTTACGATAGTGTAAGTAATGCAATATTCTCGCTAAATCAACGGATTCTTGGGCTTTCTTATTACGTTCATCTATTTCGGTTGTATCAGAGTTCGCAGTTAAATCTACAGTGGAGACTCTCTCTGTATCCGCGTTACGTTGGTAACAATCCTGTAGCTTAAACCCTGGTTCTGTATCCGATACTCGTTTAGATGATCCAGCTGAGCTTGGTAATTGATTGACTGTGGTTTGTGTAGTACTTGGCTGCGACGTTTGAATGCCACTTGCCGTGTACTTATTATTTTGTTCTTGGCGGACGTTTGCTTCCGCGGTCGTTGAATTCGGCGAGCTATGTGCGGTTGACGGAATGCCTTGGGTTTGTTGGTTGGCCAAGGAATGAATAGCAAGTAAGGTGGTTGGTGAAATTGACATTCCATTGATGGTGAAGGATTGGTCCGTTTCCTCTGGTGATTGTTGGGAATTATTTACACTATTTGAATTCACAGTGTTCGTTTGAGACCTAGCATTGCCAACAGCATTGGTTCCGGGTAGCGGTATAAGTGGTGATTGATAAAGATTTTCACTATTTGTTGGTAGAAATACATTACCAGAGCTCTCGCTTCTCAACCCTTCCTCAAACGAATGATAAGATGTTCTTGGCCATTTACTCTGAGTGTTTGGTGGTTGTAGCACACGTTTCAGTGGTTGTTGTTTCACTTTTTGAGCAACCGGAGGATTCACTTTACGCTGTACATTAGGTTGTTGTGGCTGAATCGATGTAGCCTTTGTTTTCGGGATACTAGTTGGGTTAACTTTCCGGGGTGTTGGCAGTTGTTGGTTGCACATAGTGTTGACTTTGCGCGGTACTTTCGGTCGCTGCACTTTGCTACATGGGTTAACTTTGCGCGATGACTTGGGTGGCTGCGGTTGGCAATACGGAATATCGTAAAATTGATCTGCAAATAAATAAAAGGCGTATAGGGATATAATTGATAGGCAATGGATAGCATGACTTCCTTAGAACTAATGCTGAATGGGTATGCTTGAGAACAGAACTATTTTAGATAAAGCTTTTTATAAGGCACAGTGGAATATAAACTGTTTATTTGTGATACGTTTTGCCGCATCGTAGCAGCTCAAATCGTTTTCGAATTCCTATTGATGCGTTATTTCCTCTAAGTAATCCGTTTTCTACAATTATGTATGTCACGATATCTTTATTTGTAAATTTAATACTGGTTTTCTAAATTAATTTCAGTTAATAATAATGAAAGCAATAATCTTGAATACTTGCCTTCTTACTCGAAAATGCCTTACTTAAACTTCTTCAGTTTCTTCAGCTTATACTATAACATAACCCTCTATTCACGCTTGGCTACGGCCCGTGTGATGAGTAACAAACCCCTCCAGGAAGGGACAAATTAAAGAAAATCAAATAATAATAATATCCTGGGACAACATACGGCCATCTGATCCTAAACTAAGAAAAGCTTGTACTATGGAAACCAGATGACTGTTATAGGTACTACATATACTACTTTTCTTTTGTAAATACATACTTATATAGATTATTACACCCATACTCAGGACAAACAGATATGTTCATCCACACAAATATATGTCCTGGTTGGGAATCGAACCCACGATCTGCGGTGTGATGATTTGACACAATAGGTATTTATTGTCAGTTCACTACCTAGATCATAGATGGCGTTGAGGGCAGAATTAGCCTTGCTGTAGGAGTAGGTATGTAATTCGCCACTGTGATCAAGTGAAAATTATAGTCTCCTTAAAAACACTTACCTGATTCTCCCACAATCGTAGCCACGTAAATCCCCCAATTTTGTGAGAAACCTTCTAGGTTTCTGACACGCCTAGATGTATCTTCCATATTCTCTGTGGGATATGCAACTGCGAATTGCATAGATTCGGTGTCTTTGGACCAAAACCGTATCCATGACTTAGGCACGAATACTGGTCTCGGTATGTTCTCGTAGGGTAATTTTTCATTGAACTCTATGAGGCAATACTTGTATTTATGATCATCACCTGGATTCATCTGCAATGAAAAAGGTTATGTACGATTTGCAATTGTATCGATAAAATCCAAGGGATAATAAAACCCATAGGCCCCAAAAGTCGCTTAGCCAGTAAGCCGGTACCTTACCGGCGTCAGTAGGTAGTTCGGGCCACAGCTCAGGGGGGCGCTGAAGTAAAAATACGGAATTCTAATTTTATTTTTGTTTTTTTTTAAGACCACGCCCGCACTTGGGAATTTAATCCCTTTGTCGCGTACTTTACAAACATATAATAGACGGACACAAAGTACATCCAGACTCAGAACAAATATTTATGGGTCACACAAATAGATGTCCAGCGCGGGACTCGAACCCGCGACACGAAGCGGTGAGGCGAATGTCTTTCGCCGCTGCGCCACACGTGCAGTCGAAATGAGGGTGTGATCACTTGCACGGGAGGTAGTACTCTTATACATCACCCGCTCAGTAATCCTAAGACGAGGTTTGAACTCTATTTAGTAGGTAAGAGGTTCGTTCGCCTCCATTGTCTTTCAGGGAAAGCCTATGGTGGTTGTAAATTACATGTTAATAACAAAAGAAAATGATAAAAATATCCTTTTTGCTATAGTAACCTAACCTTAGACCGAGAACGAACTAATCAGTCTTAATTTCTTTACCAAAAGACACCAGGGGCTCTACCGGCTAAGTCGCCAAACAACGATTTCTTAAATGGCGTTCAAATAAATAAAGGTTAAAAATGACTTAATCGATCGTTAAATCGGAGTCAACGTTGATAATCGATTCCGGACCATTTATGACGTCACATGTGCTCCTGGAGGCCGATTTAACGATTGATTAAGTACCTAATTTTTAACATTTATTTATTTGAACGCCATTGAATAAATCGATGTTCGGCGACTTAGCCGGTAGAGCCCCATGCCCCCATGCTTCGTAGTGGAACTATGCTACCGCTTCACCTACACGGCTGTTAATTATACGTGTCTAAATAAAATAAATACAAATTTAGGGAAATAATTGTGTATAAATACATACCTTTAAGTACAGTTTTATTGTCCTTTGGCGTAGGATGGAACCGGGTATGGTTTTCTTAACAAAATTTCAAAACGGCCCTCTAAATACTGTTTTATATGTATGTATATGTTATTCACCAGTTAACGAAATTTTATGTGTCTTCCGAATAAAATCCGGAAAATAACTGATTGCTCTCGACGTCCAGTGACGAATTTATATCTATGGTAGAAGAGTCTCCACCATACGTCATTCCTTTAATGTGTCATGGGTAATAATGGGTATAGTTAATGTAATCCAAACTAGCACCTCTATTATGATTTTACATTGTAAAATAATTTAAATACTTAAATTCGGATCAAAATCTGCTAGCCTAAGTAGAAAGAACGCATTCTTTCTTGTTTTTTTTTTGTTTATTACTGAGCTACGCCCCGGTTTCACCCACATAAACTTAACAAAAATAATAGCCTGTGTGTTATTCGAATCATCACCATATCAGCCAAATTACGTCCGCTGCTGGACAAAAGCCTCCCCAAAAATTGGAGGATATGCCATAATCGCCACGCTTGGCAGACGGGTTGGCGATCGCAGTTTGATGGTCATAGTTCACAGAAAGAAACGCTGCTGCCCTATCTCTGGTAGGTATTCCTTCGGACGATTTCTACCCACGGGATGAGATGGGGTGATGAAATTCTATGCCCTTACCACAGAGTAAAGTTATTCGGATATATAAGGTATATTACTACAAAGTTTAACCAAAAGTGTTTGCGTGAAATATAAGACAAGTCTTTATGGTATACAGGTGTTATAAAATTAATAGAAGATGTGCACATGTTTAGCTATACACTAAGTATCATTTGCATGAAACATAATTGTCAACATAAAAGATGAATTAGAATAAACATTAAATTAAACTGATCGAACGACTAAACAATAAAGACTACTTTACCGTTGGCTATGCTGACGATATCACCATAATTATAAACGGAAAACATGAAAACACCTTATGCAATCTCATGCGCCAAGCCCTAAAAATAGTAGAGCAATGGTGCACGGAATACCAACTATCGGTAAACCCCACAAAAACACAATTAATACTCTTCACAAAAAAAAGGAAGCTGGCAACACTTCAGTTACCAAAATTTTTCGGCACAACCCTGACCCTTTCAACTGAAACCAAATATCTGGGCATATATTTGGACAAACAACTGAATTGGGCAAAACACACTGAATACTTGACCACCAAAGCCAGCATATCAATGTGGCAGTGTAAGCAACTGCTGGGAAAAAACTGGGGCATTAGCCCTAGGGTCACCCACTGGCTATACACCTCTGTTATCAGACCACTCGTCATATACGGCTCGCTGGTCTGGTGGCCCAGGACCAACTTGAGCTCAAATCAAAAAGAACTAGAAAAGCTGCAGCGACTGGCATGTGTAGCAATCACTGGCAGCATGAGAACAACACCCACCGCCGCTCTACAAGCAATGCTGGGACTGCCACCCCTACATCTTACTGTGCAGGAGGATGCAACCATAGCAATCTTTAGACTCAGCATGAACGACACCCTAAACAATGACCCTAGAATAAAGCATACACGTATTCACGAAGACGCGATCAAACGGCAACCCATGATGGCATCACCTAGTGATAAAATCTTAAAAACACACCATTTCCAGAAGCACTACAATATACAACTCACTGAAGAAGAGTGTGACCATCCGAACCCAACGGAGATAAGAATCTACACTGATGGGTCAAAAACCGACTCCGGAACAGGAGTGGGAGTTTTCTCAAATGACCTGAACATCAAAATATCAAGGCCCCTAGGTACGCTCAACACTGTATACCAGGCTGAGTGTGTTGGCATCATCCTTGCAGCACATGCAATTAAGGCTAGAAAAATCACAAACACTTGCATACGCATACTATCTGATAGCGCATCAGTACTCCAATCCTTGGAAAGATACCACTTTGCCTCGGGATTAATACTGGAATGCCATAACGCACTGGAACATGTTGCGGGACACTACAACAACACAATAACTCTACAATGGATCAAAGGACACAGCGGGTCACTGGGCAATGGTGCAGCTGACGAGCTAGCCAGGAGAGGCTCAAACACAGCGGCCATTGGACCGGAACCAACTGTGCCCATACCCTTCACTCAAATACGTAGATGGTTACAAAAACACACACACACACAGTCCGAGATCTGGTGGTCCTCAGCAACGGGCTGTAGACAATCCAAAGAAGCAATGCCATGCCTGGATGGTAAGCTGAAGTGGCATCTACTACGGCTCAACAGGAAAAACCTACGAGTTGTGGTGGGGACCATCACCGGACACTGCTCACTCAACAAACACTTTCACACTATTGGCATAACTGACAGCCCTCTGTGTAGAGCGTGCATGGACGCTGACGAAACGGTCGCGCATGTGCTCCTCGATGCACAGGCATCGTGAAAATCCGGAGAGAAACCTTGGGCTCACCAAGAACTCTTCCGGAGGCCCTGAGAAGTTTGGGAGATCTAATATGCTTCTGGAAGGAGGTGGGCTGGATGGAGTAAAGGCCACCGTGGCTCACGTACAATGGTCCACATCGGGACTAAGTGCGGAAACCAGACCCACTGGCATATTGGTGGGTCAAGATGATGATGATGATGATGAAACATTAAATTATACGCGTATTAAGAGACATAACATAATTATCAACGTAAAATAACTTTTACAAAAAACATTAAACTAAACTCGTAATCAGAGAACATATACATTATATATATATATATATATATATATATATATATATATATATATATATATATGTTCTCTGATATATATACTAAACAATGTTCAAGTTCAAAAAATCTTTAATGTCATAAAAATTATGTTCATTAAGCCATTTAAATAATTTATTTTTAAAAAGATTACTATTGTTTATTAATTTCAATCCTTTTGGGATTTTATTATAGATGCGTACACACATCATTAGGCAACTGTTTGCATAGGTACCTTTCGGAACTAAAATCCATACATCTATATAACACAAAGGCTATTTATTATTTTTGTTAAGTTTGTGAGTATACAGTGTATAGACTCACAAACTTTCGCACTTATAATATTAAGTATTAAGCAGTAGGAAGTAGGATTCGTAATATGCTCCGTCGTGAAAGGGGTTTTTCATAATAATGTTGAATGAGTGAATAAAATTTAACACGGTGACGCTCAGAAATGAAACCACTTCGGCTGACACCTCTCTAAAGACTAACCGTGCGCTTACGTGCTTTACTTCGCGGATAATTTACGCACCGGTACTAGGCTGGCTTTCATGTAAATGTGTGATGCGCGCCTTAATTAAATTACGGCCAAAATATCTTACTTACCTACTAGGTGAATAGCACGAAGCTATTAAAGTGAACTATCTGCTGATCTTACGAATACTAGAAGGGTTGGATAATGATGATAAGTGATAAATAAAACCACATCTAGTATTCTAGTACTTGAACTGTTGGTATATTGGTCTCACATGGTCCTCTCAATGTTTTTTGACAGCTCACTGTTAATACTCCTTATGCAACAAAATTGTCATGACCTAGGTGTGCGGTGTGAACGAAACCATACCGCCATCTATTTCAGCACTAATGCCACCTAGTGATACAGAGTGTGCAACTGGTCGTAAACTGGAGTTTTCCGACAAGATAGAGACCCAGTAGCAGACCTGAGTGTAAGTGGAAGCTGGCTTCGGAGATGACGTAAAGCTGTCGATGCTGCGCCTAATTTCTCTCCGGTCGCGGCAGTCCGTCCCATCGGATTATGAGAGGGAGAGAATAAAAAATGTACCTGAGTTTGCGCACATACTTGTGCACTATAATACGTGCCGCACAGACTTTTTTCATTCGAAATTCGGTTTGCGCTTGACCATGATCTCACCTGAATGTAAGTGAAGATGTGGTCGAAGGTGGACCGCGCGTACCCATAAGATGCTTGTTCTCTAACCTTGAACAAACCCATGTTGTATGAGTCTGGAAACACGTCGTTTGGAAGGTTGTTCCACAGCTTAGCCGCCGGTAGTGTTGAAAATGACTAAAGTGACTGAATTAGACTGACTGTCATTTACGGTAAAATTGGTCAAAAATGTTCATTAACTGGCAAAAATGATCATTTTCAGTCAATTTGATTTCAGTAATATTTTAGTACCTTTTAAGTTTTCGTTGAGAAAAGTCTACAACTTCTAAATTGAAACAAAAAAGTGGTTTTTATGACGCATAGTATTATTATATAGTGTTAATAATTTTACATTTCTAATCATGCGTGCATTTAAGACAAAATGGCAACGTCGCATCGCCTCGCGCACCGGCTTTAATGCCGTCTTATCCTCTCATGATATAATACAAAATAAAACGTAGTTTCATTTAAACTTGCATATAAAGTAAGTACCTAAATAAATAATAATTGGGTGGTAGTCGAGAATAGACAATAATATTAGAGTCAAATTGACTGAATTTGACAGTCATTTAAGGTTTATGACAAGCCTTTTACATGTCTAGCCGTGCGTATGATGAAAGAGGAAGCAAAGCGCTTCGTACGGCATAATGGGATGTCAACAACATACCGGTGTAGAGCCTCCCGACGCCTTGTAGTCCGATGAAACAGATGTCTAGTTTCTATTGAGACTGGACACTATGACCAAAATTCGACCATGTCGACATCTATTCTATACATATAATAAAATCGTAGGAAAGTCAAAACTGTACATTGAATATTTTTTTAAAGGATACTTGGGGCGTCATCTAGAATCGATATCGAAGCCAAAAATATAGATTTATAATTTTTGTCTGTTTATCTGTATGTATGTCCGGGCTAAACTCAAAAAGTACTGCATGGATTTATTTCAAATTTTGCAGGAATATTACTAAGAGATCGGGTCAACATATAGGCTATATATTATCACGCTATCTCCTACGGGGGAGGAGGTGTGATAATTTATAAAGTTTAACGCGGGTAAAACCGTGGGGCACAGCTAGTATTATATAATAATGATATCCCGGGCCATTATTCACACATGGCCATCTGATCCCAAATCAAGCAGAGCTTGTACTATGGAAATCAGACAACTGATATGCGACATATATACTACTTTACTTTTGTAAATACCAACATACTTTCTTTTGTAAATGCACACAAAATATATCTGTCCTGGGTAGATATCGAACCCAGACCTGTGGCGTGTAAGGCGAGCATTTACTAACCACGCCAACCGGCCGCGGCCCCTCAACTTAAAGATATAATATTTCATTAGAATAAACAAACACATGTTTTATTATTTATTTATTACAGATATCTTATTGCTAACAGATAATTCCAAGCACAATAAGTGATACAATCATAATAATTTATATTCATAATCTATAGGTACTATACTATACTATACGTAGCTATTTTATTAACCATGTTAAAAAAAGTGAAGTTTTCTAATATTATGGATATACTACATACCTAATATTAGAAAA
Source organism: Pseudoips prasinana (assembly GCA_951640165.1). NCBI lineage: Eukaryota > Metazoa > Arthropoda > Insecta > Lepidoptera > Nolidae > Pseudoips > Pseudoips prasinana. The sequence goes on along the minus strand of OX621237.1, from coordinate 35,533,136 downwards.
AGTTAATCTTAATTAGAAGTTACTGTATACTGTGCCTCTAGCATGAGTTCCTGCAGTTTACTTACTCGATCACACGTTCAGTTTCCTCCCATACATTGAGCACCAGCGCCTCTCGCGGAAACTATTAAGAACTAAAACTCTGGTGCTCAATGTATGGGACGAAACTGTACGTGTGATCGAGTAAGTAAACTGCAGGAACTCGTGCTAGAGGCACAGGCTCTCAATAGTCAACGCCTCAATGTGACGTCCTGCAACGGGTAGGAATGCATTTTCCGTGCATGAGAATATATCTATACTTAGTTGAGTCCTACTCGATATCATTGATATAGCGAACTGCGCGGGACAGAGGTGCATTTCGGGCTAGATTAGATCGAGCGGCCGGCACTGCCAATAGGTTATTATTTCCCTCAGAGATTAATTTTGGAGGGTGACTAATAATTCTAAACTGACTAATAATATTGGAATACCTATTTATATTCAATTTGGTTAAATTGCTTCCCTTTACTTTACATATAATATAGGTACATATAGCTAGGAAAACATGGGAAAAATAATTAAACAGGAATAATAGAAAATATCCACTACGACACAAAGTCCAATAAAATTAAACAAAACAAATAAAATTAACCACAAACTAGTCGCAAATTCGCATGTTTTCCTTATCAATGAGTCAGGATACCACGTTTCCTACTTCTATTGTTATTATCCTGTTTCTATGATCAATTTGAGAACAAAGCTATTGAAAGATGTAACGGGAGCAAAATAACACCACGCAGACGTTGAATCAAGGGTTTATTATCCAATTACAACGTGTAATACGATCAAAAATTACAATTCCATCGAATCAGGTCGGACCCCAAAAATCAGAGAGCTATATGTCAACATGAAGATTGTTGTCAAATTTAAATAAAAACCAAAGCACAGAAAAAAAGGCACTATAAAATATGAAGAAATTATTAAAAGAGGAATGATACATAATTTATGAGCTTGTTTACAATCATTAATTAATCGAGGAATATGTTTATTAAGTGTTTTATGATGTTTGTGTTGGGAGAGGGAAGAGCTGGCTAACAAATATTATAATTACCATCTAAATAGAATAAATATTTGTGTACATGAACATGTCGGTTTGTCCTGAGTCTAGGTGTAATTATCTATGTAAGTATGTATTTAAAAAAGAATAGGCAAATCAAATCATTTTATAATAAAACTTACTGATTTGCTGAAAATCGCGATAAACCCGTTTTTGTGACCTTTGACGCCGAGTATTTTTTTTTCCTCGTGCCGAAGTATAGGTATGTAATATATTTGTCATCTGGTTTCCATAGTATGGAAATCCTATACAACGCGAGATACTGGAAACGTATAGCTTGATATGTTAGCCTTAAGTACTTTTTATTCTGTGGCCTTGTGTACAAGCTCCGCTTAGTTTGGGATCAGATGGCCGTGTGTGAATAATGTCCCAGGATAGTGTTTGTATTGTATCTATTTATGTAAGGCGGGTTAATAACAATTAAATTACTCGAGTTATTTTAATTTATAGGTAGATTCTCCATGCTTATTCTAATGGTTAAATGACGAATCGCTCACTTGAGCAAAACACAATATAAGGTAACATTTCGAGACACGTACCTATGTACATAATTCATATCCTTTATTTGCAGTAAAGTTGGTACATTTAATTGGTCTTATAACTAATTACAGGTCCTTACAACTTCAGCCAATTTATTGACATGCAAATATTAACATTATTATAAATATATTGTTATTAAATTATCATTATTACATTGTTATTATTACACCATTATTATTACAATTGCATTAATTAAATAAGTTATGCCATAAATTCACTTACGGAGTAATATGCTTTTTCTGTTAACCACGATTTTAAATTATTTTTAAAGGCATTTAATGGCATTTCTTTTATTACCTCTGGAATTTTGTTATAACAAAATTCAAAAGTTACGCGATGTGTGGCAAGATCTATAGATCTTGCCACACATCGCGTAACTATTTTTGAGATACAGTGTGGTTCTAGGAATTTTTGGCAAAACTATTCTTTCTGGATTTCTTTTGTTCCTGGGGTATTTATCTTTAGCATTAACAAATAGAGTTTTATGCTCTTTTACAAATTTTGCAGCCACGTATATTATGTACATGCACGGCAACGTCGCACAGTGGTTCGTGTAGAACAAGCTAGCTGGACAATATTATTTGTTTCGATTTTTATTTATAAATGAGGTTATTAAGCAAAGATATAAGGGTCATAATACTATTTGAGGTCCATTGGTCGTTTGAGCAGGTATAGTGAAATAAAAACACAATATTTTTTTAAACAATTTTATAAATAAATTTAACTATAAATGTAACTATAAAATCTAATATCAGATACATAAAATACCTACTTAAAAACTAAATCGATCACTCATCATCACTATCATCAGATGAATCATCCATTGAATAGTCATGATCATGAGTGGCAGAACTATGAAAACTAGAAACTATATTAACATTTTGTTCCTTAAAGCTAGGTTGAACTAATAAATCTAGGACTTCGATAGGGAATGAACCTATTTTCTTCCGGGGAATTTCTCTTAAACCATTTATTACAGGGTCAGATGTTATCAATAACATATTAAGTAAATCTCTATTCGTAGCTATTCTTTGCACAGCTGCTATTTCTTGCACAGCTGCTCCACTTTTCAGCCAATTTTGAAGAATATTTTGAGATGATGACCTTGACGTCTCTCAGGGACTGCTCCGTAACACCATCAAAGTCATGTCTCAAAGATATAAACCGAAAGAGCTCCACGTTTCGCGTTTCCTTCGGGTGTTTTAGCCATTCTTCAAAAAAGTCCATTTTTGAGACGGTGAAAACTGTTTAAAGAAAAAAAAAGAAAAAAATTAGTTGTGCAAATAATTCGCAATATTTTTTTCTACTAATTACTACTAGATACTTGTGAGAATCATATAAAATAGATTTTACAGAGTGGACATGAGTGGACATGTAATATTTTGACTATTGAATTCAAAAATATGGGTGAAAAAGTCCACTTTTATCGAAACATTTAATTTAATAAAATTAAATAATGAAGATCCTGTGATAAAAATTAACTAAAACAAAACTACTTACCCTTATGTACACAATCCATCACAAAAACACTATCACAAATTTCTTTTAGTGACTTAAAATAATGTTAACAATATGGTGTAAAAATGCAAATGAATGCACTTTGAATTATCAACACTTTATATACTTACCTTAATGACGGGCCTAATGAGGGTAATTACGAAAATTAATAGATGTATTCCTTAATGTATAGGGCTAATGAGTTCATCTTAATAATTAACTATTAGGAATTGAAGAGTTGTTTTTGTCCAGCTAGTTTGTTCTACGCGAATCACAGTGCGTCGTACGAGTATGTAGTTACTATGTACAGACGCCAGTACATCCGGCTACCTCATACTGTCAAATTTCTTTTATAGTGTTTCAATTATATCACAAATGCATAAGGTTCTTTTAATTGGGGAAATTCGACAGATTGGGGTACCTTGATGTGCTGGCGTCTGTACATACGTTGGAGAGGTTTTATACTATTTATTTACTTCTGTAATTTTGTTCTACTTTGATATCAAGAAAATGTTTCCTTTTATTGTGTTTAGTTCAACCGAACTATTAGTCATTACACTATTCGAATAAGCATGGGGCTACGTATAAATATAAATGATTCTTATTTATGTAGGTACTATGCATGAAAAACATATTTATCAGAACAACTATTTATGGGTCACACAAATAGTCGTCCGGCGCTCACTCGAACCCGCGACACGAAGCGGCGGCGAGGCGACCCTCTTAGCATAGGTATCATACAACAGTGGAATAGTGGCGGTTCCTCTAACTGTATTTGTCATCGGACTGATTTTCAAAGATAGCAAACTTCATGAGATATACATACAAATAAAATACAGACAACTAAATATACTTGAAATCGGCGCTAAATGTTAGTAAAGCGCGTTCTTTATCTTAAATGCTACTAACTTCGTAAGTTTTGAGCTTATTTGCATTATGTTTTTGGAACTAAGTTCCTTATCGCGCGTTGTGAAAGGGGGCTAGACGGAATTTTTTTTTTACGAAAAGTTGTCACGACACTTTTCTCTGCCTGTCTCTCTCTCTCTCTCTCTTAAAGAAAGCAAGCCAGATATTTTTATTTCTATTTCGCATTGAACAGTGTGGTGTTGCGACGATTATTTTTGTTGAGTGTATAAAGGTTTTTTGTACATAATAAAAAATAACTTCGTTCCATCTGAGTGTCCCTTGACACCTCTCAAGTTTTAATGTTAGGTAGGTAGGTAGGTAGGTACTCCTTTTTAGAGTTCCGTACCCAAAGGACAAAACGGGACCCTATTACTAAGACTTCACTGTCAGTCTGTCCGTCTGTCACCAGGCTGTACCTCATGCACCGTGATAGTTAGAAAGTTGAAATTTTCACAGATGATGTATTTCTGTTGCGCTATAACAACAAATACTAAAAAACGAAATAAAATAAATATTTAAGGGGGCTCCCATACAACAAACGTGGATTTTTTGCTCGTTTTTATAGATAATGGTACGGGACCCGTCGTGCGCGAGTCCGACTTGCACTTGGCCGGTTTTTATGGTTCGTCATAATATCGTCAAATAAATTAAGTCAGTCCGCTCCCCTTTTATGTTTAAATCTCTAAATTTACAGGATAAATCTCCCTGTTTTTATCGATACGGTTTCTGTATCGACAGATACTGAAATTACCACCACGTAACACCTATGTGGGACAAGTCCTACGAGACCATGGTATTTATTTATTCATTTATAGGTCCTTCATAGCTGACAATTCGTTACTATTTTACTGCAGACTAAACAATACGCCAATGACGAAGAACTCAATATTACACTGTTTGCAGAGGGTAAAATATAATTATTAGGCTTCGATCAATAATTATTGATCAAAGCTATTAGGCGAGTGATTATGATAATAGACGTGTTTGAGTGGATGTGTGAGTGAGTCTGTGTGTGTATGTGTAATATATATGTGACATGGAAAACGAGGGAGGGCAGTTATTTTACTGTTTATATATAAATATACTGATGTTGTATAGGATTTTTTGCCTCGTTGGTCTAGCGGTAGCGTGTTCAACCGCAGATAACGAGGTCCTGGGTTCAAATCCCGGGTCAGGCCAAAAGTGATTTTGGGACTTTTCTGTAAAAAGAAAAAATTCTCAGCATCAGCCCGAAATCTGGGAGTTGGCGGTATTATACCCCCGTGCCTCGGAGAGCACGCAAAGCCGTCAGTCCTGTGCCTGACCTCTTTCCGGTCGTGTCGCTAGGCGTCCCATCGGATCATGAGAGTGATGGAATAGAAAATGCTCCTGTGTTTGCGCACACACTTGAGCACTATAATATGTCCCGCGCAGATGAATAATCTCTGTTGAGACTGGCCGCCGTCTCCGAAATGCGGCTAGGAGGACGTTATATAGGATTTTGTGAAATGGGTGTGTGTCGGTGTAAGGGGTGATATTAGTAATGAGTGATAGGTACCTTATTGTTTGTCAACAGAGCTCGACAAGAATTAATAAACCACATATACAAGTCTACAGCAGCGGCCGCATTGGATGGTACGGTGTCTCGACTCTGCTACAAAAATGTGCGGGCACCCTTACCCGACGCGTATGCACCAACCAAGCCGGTAAAACATTTGCTTTTCAGGTTTCCAGTATGGAATATAAAAGAAAAACACCAATATACAAGGCATATAATACTTATACAACATGTAACATAATTAACGCACACCCTCAGACACCCCAATTAGAATATAATGTTGTAATCATAATACATACACTGAATTTTTTATTTATGAAATGAAATGAAAATGAAATGAAAAAGTCATTTATTCCGTTAAAACATTACATTTGTGTGGAATCGTCATTTTTTTTTATCCTAGGTAAATAAAACTGTAATTTTAAAAGTCTTATTATTTGACTTACTGTCCATTTCAATTTATTTTGTCTGTATAGGGTTAATATCACAATAATTTCCGAGGTTTAAATTATTTTGGAAAAAAATACCTATATTAAAAATGATATAAATCGATTCAGTAAACGATTATGAACAAACTATTTTCAGTATGTGCGTTAATTAAGTTACATGTTGTATAAATATTGGAAGTAACTTAAGAAGCTTTGTATATGAAACTTGACAATATATAGCATATTAAAATACATATATTCTTGCCATACAAGAATAACGATCATTTATGGATGGTTTTATGAGGTCACATGATTTTTTCGTATAGTATTGAAAATAATAGGTCTTTACCTATGAAATTGCCGTTTTGTATGAAAAAATTTAAACGAATTTTTTTCATGAATTTTTTTATTTGTATTAATCGAAGTAATCACCCATGCAATCAATGCATCTTTGCCATCGCAGTGGCAGTTTATTGATGCCCTTCTTAAAGAAATCAGCTGGACGGGAGGCAACAAATTCTTCAAAGGCATTTTGTACTGCCTCTCGGGTATTGAATTTTTTTCCCGCCAAGAAGTTATCCAAATTCTGGAAAAAGTAGTAGTCTGTAGGCGCAAGGTCTGGTGAGTAGGGCGGATGACGGAGAGCTTCCAACCCCAGTTCTTGCAACTTGGAGACCGTCTGCTGTGCAGTATGAGGTCGCGCGTTGTCGTGCAGGAGCAGCGGAGACGAGCGATTGACCAATGCTGGTTGGAGATGCGCCAGCTTCTCCATCATTGTGCTCAGTTCTTCACAGTACACATCTGCAGTAATGCTCACCCCGTTTGGTAAGAAGCTGTGATGAATCACACCGGCGCTAGACCACCAAACAGTGACCATCACTTTTCTAGGGGTAAGTTTTCGTTTAGGGCATTGTTTAGGTGCTGAACCAGGATCCAACCAACTTGCTGAGCGCTTGCGGTTATCAAACAGAATCCATTTTTCATCGCAGGTAACAATGCGGTTCAAAATTCCTTCATTTGTGTGTCTGTTGAGCAGTGCAAGGCACGTCTCGACGCGTACTTCGCGCTGGCGATCATTGAGTTCGTGGGGCACCCATTTGTCAAGCTTTTTTACCTTGCCAATTTGACGCAAATGGACCAATATTGTTTTGACGCTAACGTCGAAAGCTGCTGCTAATTCAGCCGTAGATTGTGTATCATCAGCTTCCACAACCGCCTTTAATTCGTCATTGTCGACCAAAGTCTTCGGACGACCGCGAGGTTCATTTTTCAGGTCGAAATTTCCAGAACGGAAGCGAGCAAACCAATAACAGGTGGTGCGTTGGTTTGTAGTGTTAGCTCCGTAAACGTCGTTGATGTTGCGTGCCGCTTGTGCCGCGTTGCTGCCACGACGGTACTCATATTCCATAATTACTCGAATTTTTAACGTATCCATGATGACGAAAAAGATTGAAATGCGATGAAAATGTAACACTAATCAATAAAGAAATGACTACTTTTGGAAAAAAGAATCCATGTTTTTAAAATAAAATTAATTTGAAATTAGAATTCTTAGCCAAACAAAAATTATTTTGATTTGAAATGGCCAGTACTGCAGAACGGCAATTTCATAGGTAAAGACCTAATATATAGAAGAAGTTTGACAGATGTGGGTAGCGAGATGTGCTGGCGTCTGTACATTATGTTATTTATATCCAATGTATTCTTGTATTCTTTTTCCATTTGAGTGTAACAATAAAGAGTATTCTATATATCTACCGACATTAGTCTAGCGGTAGCGTGTTCAACCGCAGATAAGGCCCAGGGTTCAAATCCTGGGTCGGGCCAAAAAGTATTATTAGGATTCTTCTGTCAAGAAAGCAGCAGAAGCAGTCCGGAGTCTGGTAGTTGGCGGTGTTAAATGCCCGTGTGACTGATAGGGCACAGAAAACTGGGACTTAGTTATTATTACTAGCGTTTGAATGTTACCTTTATGCAACTTTTTGTCGGCAGTTGAAGATGGCCCCGTTTGTTCCTCCGTACGTGTCTCCCGAGTGGCGGATGCAGTCGGTTTCCTGGGATAACCGTAACATCCGATCTTACACTAATCCCACTCAACAGTTCTGGCTATCTAGGACGCCCAGTAACTTAACTTAGGTACATACCTATTTATTAAAAAAAATACTTTATCTCATATTTATATCAATGAAAAATAAGCAGACTGAGAGGCAGTGAGCGGCGGTAGAACACGGTAATGTTATCTAACAGTATTTTATCTTCGTACAAACAGCCGCGAATACAATGCAGTATCGACGGACGGTTTGGTTGTTTTATAAATAGTAACAAGACTTACTTAATATGACACAGAACATTACCGTGGCTACAGTGCACTGCGACCGCGACCTAGCTTGCGTCGATAGGTTGTTCGCACCAAAACAGTTTAAATTCATTCTCAAGTTCAGTTTTTAATGACAAGCTTTGATATTTTTTCATCTGTCATAACATTAACCAGTGATGTAAAGCTGTAACTATAATTATAACAAAGGCTTGCTTAGTAAAATATCAGTTCCAAATATGTTTTTAATTTGCTCAGAATAAATTTATTAATTTATATCCCCATTATAAGCATTATAAGGCTCTGTCTATGTATTGGACACCGAATTTTTTACTCTATGGTGTTGAGTTAAATTTCAAAATCAATCAATTAGAAACATACCCGATAAAGGGTTAAGGTTTAAAGATTTCTTGGTGATGTCAATGAGCATCAGGGCTGGTTAATATTTTGTTAAACTACTAGTGTTAATGCGATCTGAATAGCTGACGTGCATCTATAGTGTGAAATAACAGAGCTGATTTTAGGAGGAGATCACGTTCAAACGCAAAATTTAGATCCTTTATGATGAGGAGTATCCGAATCACCCCCATGTATGTTCTACGATTTTGCGTAGTTTTCGAGATAGAATTATTTTAATGATTTTTTTGGTAAATTTCATTAACATCAGTTTTCGATATTTTTCTCGTTCTGTTGAAAATTTCGGTTTCATTTTTTTTTGTGATAACTAATTAGCATAGTTTAACCCTAAAAAGTATGGTTTATTTAATTCAGATACCTATTCACCGAATTCGATATTATATCAACATGATCCAAAAACTGTAATGAAAAAAAAAATGGTATGAAATAGACTTGTCGGATCTACGTTGGAATTCTCTCGTTTTATGAGGCTCTAGCTTCGTTTTATCATTGTTTCCCGCTTTCTGGAGGGAAGTGGAACTTTTCTAACTCCTCCGTGTTTCTTTCTGATTAAAGTCGTTGCGGGATCCAAGACAGTTATAGCGATTCCCCGGTACATGCCTGAGCCTCACCGCTCAGTTACATTTCATTGTGTGCCACTGTTGTTCCTGGCTTACAGGAGTTGCAGTGGTGGGTAAGAGGGAGGGGCTAGTTGTCGGATCTACGGTAATATCATTGCCATTATCAGACATTGTGTGGGCCGATACTTAGTGATAGAGCTAAGAGAAACAGCAGAATACACAATAATCAGGTTTATTGAATGTTGTTATTAAATTGGTGCACATATAACTACACTTTGAACGCATGATACGAATAACAGTTCCCAGCATGGAGGCACCAATCTCTACGACGACGACTACAATTGGTAAGTTAACTCTGTTGCGGTCCTAGGCCCTAGGCCCTGTTGTAGCACGAAGTCAGCAGAGTAATGACGTAATCGCGATAGTGCTGCCATCTCTCGTTACTTATGCTGCTGCCTCCCACAGACTTATATCCAAATAGACGCCTAGGCACATTAAATTAATATTTATATATTTAATAAATTAATATTATAATTATAAATCACGGCTATTATTATTGTGATACTACAACGTTGAATATAATACGTATGGTTCAATGACAATCATATGGTATCTATATAAATGAATGTTTGTCTGTATGTCCTTTATATAATCGTAAACTATACATTTGATCATGTGATGATCTTCAGCAAAGTGTTGTGCATGAGCCCACGAATGTTTCTGAGTTGGAACGAACTATCTTCTACAGATGGCGCCACTATCATAACTTATAACGTTTAACGCAGGTAAAACCGCGGGGCAAAGCTAGTTGTTATATAAAATAATTACAACTTGTAAGGACAGATTTATTAATGAAGTACTAAGCCTATACTTTGCTAGTGCAACATAGCAGAAATGTATGTACGTAGAAATAATGCCGGCGGAATTTACATTATTAGCTTTGCTTAAAATATACACGTGACGCAACAGGTGACGCTACTTCTGTGCTAAACCAAAACCATTCTTGCTACCTGAGAAGATAGAGCTCAAAATGTATGAACCGATGTGACTAGTAGAAAGGCAGCTTACGAATAAAATATTTATTACCTCCATGAGTTGTTACTTGTTTTACTTCTAATATGTGTTCGCTTAAGGCAACGTGATTCAAAATATTGAAAATAGTAATTTAATCATGTAGTATAGAACTGAACAGTACAGCCTAAAATAAACAATTTAATTTACTACGATCAAATATGGTGGATACAAATTTATTTAAACAAGAAAATAAACAAAAACTTTGATGATACAAATTTATTTAAAACGTGAACCGAACTAAATATAGTGTCGACACAAATTTATTTAAACATGAAACTGAACAAAATAATTTAGGATACCAATTTAATTAAACATGTAACTGGCCAAACAATAATTAGTATACAAGTTTATTTAAAGATTATACTGAACAAAAATAGCGTGGTTAAATTGGTATCAATTTATGTAAACATGAAACTGAACAAAATAATTTAGGATACCAATTGAATTAAACATGTAACTGAACAAAAGATAATTAGGATACAAATTTATTAAAACATTATACTGAACAAAAATAGCGTGGATACCAATTTATGTAAACATGAAACTGAACAAAATAAATTAGGATACCAATTTAATTAATCATGTAACTGAACATTAAACGTCTGGATACCAATTTATTTAAACAGATCTCCAGCCGCTGAAAGAATGAGATCCTAACGTGTGCCAGTTCTTATATATTTAACATTATTTTCTGAGAAAAATAATAATATTTATTGTCACTCGTAAATCCCGTATGATGATTATAATAAAATCAATTTTAAATGATAATTATCAGATTTTTTTTATCAGAATTCGACGCTAATTGTAATTACACGTTGTCCATTCGATCACCAGGGACGCATTCTGACAGCAGCTGGACTTTAGTAAAGATGCCAGCACATCCAGCTACCCAAATTTCTTTTATAGATTTTCAACTTTATCACATAAACATAAGGTTCACTTTCAATTGGGAAAATTTGACAGATTGAGGTAGCTTGATGTGCTGTCTGTACATAATACTTACAAAATAACAAAGAGACTCTTCCTATATAATCACTGTTTTACCTATCCAATACAAGTCAGTACACAAACACCAGAGAAATAATGTTAGAATCTAAGATTTTATTACATTCCTCACTTAAGAAAATGTAAAACTTGATGACGTAATTTACTTACTTAAATGCTTGAATATTTAGCTTCTAAGCCCTAAAAATTTATATGGAAAGCATTTTGGGATTTCTCGAGTTGCTTTTTGAAAATGCCCAAAGTAACATTATGCAAGATTATGTAAAATTCTATAGATACATTCTACATATTTATATCAATTATTTATTATATTATAATGGAGTTTATATATAAGCACAATTGCTGTGTGTTTTTTTAAAGCGGTGATCTTTTGTCTGTTTATGGCTATGCATCTAACTTTTTAGATTCATAGCAACATATCAATGAATTTGAAATTAACTAATTAATTCATTTATCATATTAATATATCAAAAGGCGATCAAAATTCATCTGGAAAGCGCACTCTTAAATGCATGTAATTCATTTTCAAACAATATTAAAACACATTTCTGAACGACTTGTTGAATTCATTAAAGGATTATGATTATTATTATAATTTATTCATATATAATGTAAAATCTTCCACCAGAATAAAATAGTTCTAGGTTACGAAAAGCTAACATAACTAAGAAGAATAACATGTAAATATTATTACAACTATGACTCAAAAACAAATTCATAGAGTTAGCAAAAATAAAACATAATTCTTCATTGGACACTATTGAATACTTCTATCACTCAATGCCAAAGTTCTAACATAATTGGTGAACGCAGAAAAATGACACAAAGTTTTGTCTTTGTTTTAAAGGCTCTGTCCATTCATTTATTATCTCTTGGACAGTTCGAGATAGGTCCAAATAAGAAACACAACACACACAGCAACAATCAGCGCCTATGTGTTTATTTTAACCCTTGTTCTATAAGTATGTACAGCTCATTTTTTTCCATTATAGTTCATTTTCCTCCAACTCTATGACTAATTATTTGAACAATCAGCACCTACGCATAATTATTATGTTCATATAATTTAAAAAAAGCTGTTATACGGTCCGTTGGTACCACTTTTGAATAGAAGATCCCCAACTCAATGAATATGTTTATTTATAATTACTCCTATGTATATATTCTTATAATAAACAAAACACGTACACACGGCTACATATCAAGCTATAAATTTCCAATATAAGCTGACCTCTCATTGTATGGAAATCCTATACAACGCGAGATCAGCTTATACTGGAAATGTATACCTTGATACGTAGCCGTGTGTACGTTTAACTAATAAAACTTAAATCAACCAATATCACAAATATCTTATTAAAACTAAATACGACTGATCCTTGGCCAAAAAAAAAGTTTTTACTAAAATGTTACAAAGTTGTAGGAATGATTAAAAACTTTTCTGGATAAAATAGCTGTATTGCTGTTATTTTTGAACATTTTTACTGTTATGGCGGCAAAATATGACAGACGTCATTGTCTATGAGTGACGCTAGACATTTTTTTTTCACACTGAACAAAATTTTATCACCAGAACTCAAACAAATAACACTAAAGAATTCCGTATGTTTAATTTTGTGATTCAGTCTCAACGCTATACAATAAAAGGCTAAATCCTATATCTAAAACTTACGATAGACAACTAGTTAGACGTGATGACTATACTACTATGTTCTAAAATGTAAGAAAACATCAACAGCTAATAAAATTAGTAAGATAATTTGATGACACAACAATATTTATGACAAAATATACATTCTAATAAATTGAAATAATCATTTTAAGCCAATATACAAAACGTTTTGAGGCACAAACATTACATTAAAAAGAAATACTAGAGTAAATATTTCAAAGCTAAGGACATTAGTATGTTATTCTTATTATGATGATCATAAGGGCGATAATCTCTTGACAACTACAAATATAAATTATAACGCGGAATCGTTTTGCTAGGGTATACATAAATTCATATTAGCTTGGCATAATGTTAGGTGAAATACACAATTTTAATGCTTTTAAGCTAGCTTGTAAAAGATTATGCTTGTTTAGACATAGTCTCCAGGGTTATTCGCATTCTACTATTATTTTGACAACAATTAGTTATGATTTAAATATTAACATCGCAAAACTGTTAACAACAATAATAGATAGTGACTAGGTGTGGGGTAAAGTAGCAAAATTTGCCAACAGTTTTTGTTGGTTACAACCAACTACACATATGAACGTAAATTAAAATATATGTTGGTTAATTTACCCCATTTTGCGACTTTACCCCACAGCTTATTTCCCTTTATCCTAATATAGTTACCAACTTTGCGATGTTAGCCCATGGCTTATCCACTTTTATCCAATCAGCGATAATGATACCGACTCATAATCATATACGTGCCGTCCTTCACTTCTAGAAGCACCTTCCTTCCCGGTCATCCATCCATGGCTACTACAAGACAAATGTTAGCGAGGGCCATGGCAGAATTCTGCCTAACAAGAGGGTTGGGGTCCTTGATAAGTTGCAAGAGCCTGTTGCGAGCTGTTCGGGTAATGTCGGGGTCTAGGTCAGTTTCTTCTGCGTTCCTCTCTCTGATGCGGTAAAGTTCAGCGTAGAGAAGACCTTAAAGTCAAAATTATTAATTAAACAAAAGAATAGCAGAATATGTGAAGGAGACCGTGAAAGAAAAAAGCGAATACCATAGACCCCTTTGTATGTAGCGAAAACCAGCACAGCTCGCTACAAGTTTATATCCAGCGCCAAACGTTTTAATTTACCGAGAAACACAAGTGGCTTCAATTTTCCCCGCCATAAGGCAATAGTTCATCGAAAGCGTCAAATACTTCGCCACACTAGCTGGCATCTTATCCGTCAGTAGCCTTAGGAGAACTGATACAAACTGTCTAGATGAAGCCAGAAGATTGGTTTAGAAACCCCGTAAAGAGCAATTAAGGGGTATCTGGCTTAATTTCCCCCCAACAATGCAATAGCTGACCACAGAGACAAAGACTTCCCCACACTAGCACCCATCTCACCAGCTAGTTGTCTTAGCAGAGTTGATACAAATTGTTTTACAAACAGCTTACCGAGCAACAAAGGCGGATGGGGCTTCATATCCTCTCTGGCACAGTGCAGGTAGTTAACTGCAGACTGCAAACACTTGGCAACACTAGCGGGCATCTCGTCGGCCAGTTGTCTTAGCAGAGCTGATAGAAACTCGTCCAAATACAATCTTCCTTCGTCTAACAAATGTGTTTGGATAAGATCGTTGGATTTCTTCACGTTGAATGTCTTGAATACTTGTTTTAGGGTGTATTTGCTAGCCTGAAAGACAAAGAATTGGTCATCCTAAACAGTTGTCTATGAAGTTGTTAGAAGTTTTATCTTGAAATATTCACCAGCGATTACGTATTTAAGATTATTTTCATTTACCTTAAAGTTGGATAAAGATAAAGATAAAAGTCATTTATTTGCGTGAATAAGGTGACAAAGTTCTTAACATAATACAAATAGGTATCTCTTACTCTACTTTTCAGCATGCAAATATACATTTTAATACAAAAAATTACCATACAATTTATACTTAATTCATTATTAATAATAATACATAGCAATACAGATTTTTTTTAAATATAAACACACAAGGCTCACAGCTTATAGTCAAGGTATTCTTGTATACTATAAAAACATTTATCCGTTAAAAATTTGGTTAAATGACGTTTAAATTTAAAAAATGGTAGTGCTTTTATGAAACTGGGCACTTTATTAAATAATTTAATACACATAATATAGCTGTTGTTAGCTGTACACGTGAGATTCGTTTTCGGTCTGTATAGCTTATTGGCATTAACAGACCGAGGTGCATAGTGAGGCGTTGCTTGCGGGAAAATTGACCTGTTTTTAAATGCAAATAAACAACATTCCGATATATATATGCAAGGTAAGGTCATTATATTATATTTTCTAAAGTATGGACGACATGAATCTATCTGTTTAAGGCCAAATATAGCTCTTACACACTTTTTTTGCATTATAAAAGCTTGGTCAATATCAACACAACGACCCCATAGAATTATGCCATACCGGAGAATGGCAGATATGTAACCGTGATATGCCGTGATTGCAGCATCTCTCGAGACTTCACAACTAATACGCCTCAAAGGATAGACAAAACTGTTTAATTTGCTACAAATTTCATTAAGATGATTTTTCCAAGAGCAGAAATTATCTAGCGATATCCCAAGAAATTTTACCAACCCAGTTTCGGACAGCGGGATGTCTTTATAGGCTATGTTTAGTTTCAGTGGTTTTGATCTATATGTGTGGAATTGCATTAATTTAGTTTTACTAATATAACCTTTAAATTGTTTACTTCCAGCCACTCGATAGATATTTTTAATGCCATGTTTATATCGTGCTCATATGAATCTTTATTAACACCCCTAACGATGATTGTAGTATCGTCCGCAAATAGTACACATTTATGATTAATAATATTTGGAAAATCATTTATGTAAAGCAAGAACAAAAGTGGGCCTAAAATACTGCCTTGTGGTACACCATGTCTATTAAAGATAAGTGAGGACTGAAATGACTCTATCGTTTTGGATTTATCATTATAACTTATTATTTCTACTTGTTGTGTTCTATTATATAAGTAGGATTCAAGCCAGTTATACGCTTTTCCTCTAACTCCATATCTGAAAAGTTTTTCCAATAACCGTTTGTGGCAGACATGATCAAATGCCTTACTCATGTCCATAAAAAGTACTGAAACGGGGATTTTCTTATCAATACATTCCATTATTGTCTTTATCAATTGAAAGGCTGCCAAAGAAGTGCTTCTATTTTTACGAAAGCCATTCTGTTCGTCTTTAATTACTTGATGCTTTTCCATGAAATCTAGTAACTTGCGATAAAACAGCTTTTCAAAAATTTTTGAGAATATAGGTATTAATGTTACCGGCCTATAATTATCCATTTGAGTTTTATCACCTTTATTTTTATATAAAGGTTTCACAATAGATCTTTTTAAAATATCGGGAAATATTCCTTCATCTAATGATAGGTTAATAACATGCAGCAGTGGTTCCAGTATGATATCAATTGATAATTTTACAATATCAGTGCGAATTCCATCATAACCGGAGGCTTTGGAATTATTTAAAGAGCTGACAATTTTTTTAAGATCACTGCCTCCTAATGGGTACAAAAATATAGATTTACTTATTGACTCTATATTATTAATGCTGTTGACATTCGATTTTACCTTATTATCAGGGTCACTATCACCTTATTAATGAAAAAATTATTAAAATTATTTGCAATGGAGCCGGGACTCGTATTATTGTGGCCATTGACAGAAATACTAGAGATACACCTGTTTTTAACGTTTGTATTAGTATGTTCTTGTATAACATTCCACACTGCTTTGCACTTGTTGCGAGCTCTATTAATATATTTCGTATTATTCCTTTTTTTTTAAATAAATATGCATTTTCTTAACATACTACAATAGTTTTTATACATGTTTCTGTGATATTGATTATGTTTTAATTTATAATGAATTTGATTTTTTTTCTTACAACTTATTTTTATCCCTTTAGTAAGCCAGTTCAATTTATTTAAAGTCTTATTTGTAACTTTTACTCGAATGATAGGAAAGCATAATTTGTAAAATAGCAAAAAAATATCGTTAAACTTACGAAACGCTTCATTTGTTGAAGTTTCTTGAAGAACGTCATTAAAGGACAAGCAGGATATTGCGTTTAGAAATTTATCTATATTTTCCTTGCTGTAATCCGGTCTTAGTTCATACCACCATTTTGGACCAGGTTGCTGACGCTTTATAACAGCCCAAGAATACGTTTGAGCTGTGTGATCCGATAATCCTAAATTATGTATTGCTGCACAGCCTTTTTGGATACCGGTTATTATGTGATCTATACATGTCTCTGTTTTTTCGGTTAATCGAGTAGGCGCTAATATTACATGTTTTATATTAAATACGTTTGAATGTTCATAGGGTGTCTATCGTTTAAACCTGCTAATATTATAATAAAATCGGATTTATTAAAGTTTCTACACATACTTAAACAGGATTTTAATACTTCTTCCATTGTTGCATACGGTTTTATAATTGAAATTACTGTAAAATTCGTCCCAAGATAGTGCTGCAGAATGTTTCGGATACCATGTCCAGATTGATCGGCAAATAACATAAGTCTGTGAGTCCCTTTTTCTTGAGTTTGCGACTGAGTCATCACATGGCTATTTAATTTTATTTGCGTTTGGACCTGTAAGCAAGGGCTTTTTGAATTTGAATCTATATCAGTGATGGAAGAGGACCTCTGTTTATTTGGTCTATCCTGATTATTTGAATGTACGCATGTATGAGTTTTCTCGAAAGCTTGGTTCAGTGACTTTTCATTCATCTGTCCTTGAGTACTACAGTTTGATAATGCTGTATTAAAAGAATTGTCAATATTGGGTGTTGCATGCGTTAATAGGACAGAATCAGATGGATCATTTACTACAGGAGAATGTTTCCGTTGCAGTGGAGTAGAAAAACCGCTCATTTTCAATATATTTTTTTTCAGTGCAGATTTAGGCGTACGGTTCTTTCTTTCCGATAAATTCACTTTCTTATACGTTTCCATAACTTTTATGTATCGATCTATATCCATCTTTAAGTGACTATTTTCACTGTTTAAATTTTCAATTTCAATATGGGCGCTTTCTAAATCCATGTTCAATCTTTTAATGGTTTCTTTGAGGCTTAACACGAGATTGCTATCCTCATTGGGTGATGTATTCGGTAAACTCATAATTGTAGTATCTAGTAGCGACGAATTAACATCGAAAAGGCTGCCCGTTGAATGTGATCTTTGTGGTTTGCGAACAGTAATATTATCCATTTCATGAACATCCATCTTTGCAAAAGTTTACAAAGTATTAGTTATTAATTGATTTTTCAATTCGTTTATGGTCTAGAACCACAAAAAAAAATATAAAACCCAAAAAAGAAGTTTAAAAGCGGAGGGATTTACCAAAAAGCCTTCTTTTAGGAAGTCAGTCAAAAAGGACAGATCTGAGTTACCATTAGTCGACATGCACTTGAAAATGAAATGACAGTGTAGTAGGCTTAAGTAGTGTGCAATAATAATAGCAAAGTCTATATACGTACCCTACCCTCTGGAAATCAAGCGTGTATACGTATGTATGTATGAGCATAGAAGCTTACCCTCACGACCGCCGGATTGTTATCACACAGGTGCAACAAGAAGCACGGCAGCGAGTTGACCGCCTGCTCCACCAGCGCGTCCGCCTTGACCCGCCCCGATATAATACCGAACAACCGAATGGAGTTCTCCCTCAGTTGAGCGCAGTCCGTGTTCATAAATGGACGTATTTTCTGAGATATGGAGAGCAGTTCTCTGTCGTATTCTTTGTCTATTTTGTCCAGTTCAGTTAACAAGCGACTAAGACCTTGGATTGCGGCCAGCGGGACATTGTCAGCTAGCGTTCTGTAATTTAAAATAAATAGTCATGTACACGTGATACTTGGTGAGTTGCGGACCGAGGACTCCGTAGCCGCACTAAAAAGTATCAACATTTGATTCCATCTATTATATTTTTTTTCTATGACAAAGCCGATATACGGGACCTATATCTTCTGTAAGGATGATTTAAGTGTTATTTGCGCGGATGCAAACCGAGGAATCCGTACCGGCTCTAAAAAGTTTCAAGTTTTTTCTATTAATCTTTAATTTGTTTTATAACAAAGCCATGGTACCTATGATACTTATGAGTGGAACTATATCTTTTGTTCGGGTCTTATCAAGGATACTCGTAAATTCGATCTGAAGGTGTCTGTCGTCTGTAGTTAAGCGTTCGACCCTAGTTAGTTGGCTGCGTCCTTGTAACGCGGGCGCGTTGGAAGGACGCAGGACTGATTCCCACCTGACGATTAAATTTATGATTTCCTTGTTGTTTGGTAGACAAATGCCTTTGTCTGCTGCCCGTAATCTTGTAGATATTTCCTAAGAACGGCTTTTATTCGGTGCAATGAACACATGTTTGCCTATTTTCAAAATTCAACCTTATGTCCGATAAGGGTAAGTTTTTAAAATTTCTCTATTAATTGGTCTAAACTAATGTTAATTTATTTTCTTCAGCTGCGCGATGTTGGCGGCGCCCCTCAGGCACGTAGCGCCGCCTGACATATCTATAGTACGGTCTGACTCACTGTGTACTCTGCGCGTCCACCCCCTGGCTGAGCGCGGCTAGCGCTGCCGGGAGCGCGTGCTGCCTCATGTCGGGCTTCAGCTGCGCGATGTTGGCGGCGCCCCTCAGGCACGTAGCGCCGCCTGACATATCTATAGTACGGTCTGACTCACTGTGTACTCTGCGCGTCCACCCCCTGGCTGAGCGCGGCTAGCGCTGCCGGGAGCGCGTGCTGCCTCATGTCGGGCTTCAGCTGCGCGATGTTGGCGGCGCCCCTCAGGCACGTAGCGCCGCCTGACATATCTATAGTACGGTCTGACTCACTGTGTACTCTGCGCGTCCACCCCCTGGCTGAGCGCGGCTAGCGCTGCCGGGAGCGCGTGCTGCCTCATGTCGGGCTTCAGCTGCGCGATGTTGGCGGCGCCCCTCAGGCACGTAGCGCCGCCTGACATATCTATAGTACGGTCTGACTCACTGTGTACTCTGCGCGTCCACCCCCTGGCTGAGCGCGGCTAGCGCTGCCGGGAGCGCGTGCTGCCTCATGTCGGGCTTCAGCTGCGCGATGTTGGCGGCGCCCCTCAGGCACGTAGCGCCACCTGACATATCTATAGTACGGTCTGACTCACTGTGTACTCTGCGCGTCCACCCCCTGGCTGAGCGCGGCTAGCGCTGCCGGGAGCGCGTGCTGCCTCATGTCGGGCTTCAGCTGCGCGATGTTGGCGGCGCCCCTCAGGCACGTAGCGCCGCCTGACATATCTATAGTACGGTCTGACTCACTGTGTACTCTGCGCGTCCACCCCCTGGCTGAGCGCGGCTAGCGCTGCCGGGAGCGCGTGCTGCCTCATGTCGGGCTTCAGCTGCGCGATGTTGGCGGCGCCCCTCAGGCACGTAGCGCCACCTGACATATCTATAGTACGGTCTGACTCACTGTGTACTCTGCGCGTCCACCCCCTGGCTGAGCGCGGCTAGCGCTGCCGGGAGCGCGTGCTGCCTCATGTCGGGCTTCAGCTGCGCGATGTTGGCGGCGCCCCTCAGGCACGTAGCGCCGCCTGACATATCTATAGTACGGTCTGACTCACTGTGTACTCTGCGCGTCCACCCCCTGGCTGAGCGCGGCTAGCGCTGCCGGGAGCGCGTGCTGCCTCATGTCGGGCTTCAGCTGCGCGATGTTGGCGGCGCCCCTCAGGCACGTAGCGCCGCCTGACATATCTATAGTACGGTCTGACTCACTGTGTACTCTGCGCGTCCACCCCCTGGCTGAGCGCGGCTAGCGCTGCCGGGAGCGCGTGCTGCCTCATGTCGGGCTTCAGCTGCGCGATGTTGGCGGCGCCCCTCAGGCACGTAGCGCCGCCTGACATATCTATAGTACGGTCTGACTCACTGTGTACTCTGCGCGTCCACCCCCTGGCTGAGCGCGGCTAGCGCTGCCGGGAGCGCGTGCTGCCTCATGTCGGGCTTCAGCTGCGCGATGTTGGCGGCGCCCCTCAGGCACGTAGCGCCGCCTGACATATCTATAGTACGGTCTGACTCACTGTGTACTCTGCGCGTCCACCCCCTGGCTGAGCGCGGCTAGCGCTGCCGGGAGCGCGTGCTGCCTCATGTCGGGCTTCAGCTGCGCGATGTTGGCGGCGCCCCTCAGGCACGTAGCGCCGCCTGACATATCTATAGTACGGTCTGACTCACTGTGTACTCTGCGCGTCCACCCCCTGGCTGAGCGCGGCTAGCGCTGCCGGGAGCGCGTGCTGCCTCATGTCGGGCTTCAGCTGCGCGATGTTGGCGGCGCCCCTCAGGCACGTAGCGCCGCCTGACATATCTATAGTACGGTCTGACTCACTGTGTACTCTGCGCGTCCACCCCCTGGCTGAGCGCGGCTAGCGCTGCCGGGAGCGCGTGCTGCCTCATGTCGGGCTTCAGCTGCGCGATGTTGGCGGCGCCCCTCAGGCACGTAGCCCTGACACGGGCATCCTCGTCCTTCCACCCCGTGTTGAGGGTCGCTAGGACTGTCTCTATGAGGACCGTGTTGTCGTTACATCTGTGGAAGAAACACCATAGGTTATATTAGCATGGTATGAAACAGTGTAGCTGGACGTCGCGTTACTACGAATTATAGCTCTTTTAGTGCCAGTGCGGTAGGCAGACGCAATTGATGACACATGTGCTTGTTTATTCTGCTGTTCCTAAAACCTTTTTTATGTAGGACTTGCAAGTTTCCACGAAAGCTACAAATGATTCATCCAGATCCGAATTATATAAATAAAGTGCAGATTGAATAAGATATTTAATAAAAGAAGTATGTAGAAGACTAGATGTCAACTTAGGGATCGGCGCGTTCGTAGCCTTTAGCAATAATAACATCACATCACATAACCTAACATCTCTTCAATTCTTTATCTTACAAATAATACTGACGATAAAGACGTATGGAACTCGATCTCTTCTGCAAACAACTCCCTGGAAGCCTTATAACCACCATAAGAAAAATTTTATTGCTCCTATAGATATCAGTAGTAATTCAGTTTACATGTCATACATTTCTGGATTGTTGTAACGTTTCAACTATTTACATACATACATAGACTCACGCCTGTTTCCCAGAGGGGTAGGCAGAGACAACGGATTTCCATTTGACTGTTTCCGGTTTCAACTATTTACAAGCGCTCTTAATAGTTTTATGCGATGATAATCTTTTACTATCGAGCAAAAATAGTTGAATAAAGTTGTTAAAAATTGAACAGCAACCATGCCAACGAAAGAAAAAATTGCGGCAAACCCCAATTTGGTTGCTGTCAGACCCTTATGGATCAATCAAATCCCCGCCGGACAAATCCATGACTAACGATCTCAATAAAAAAAATTACCTGAAATTGAGCAAATCAGCTAGCAGAGCTAACGCAGCACATCGTTGTGGGGGTAGCTGGCTCCGTCCGTACTGCGCGACGCGGGACACGAGCCGCGCCAGGTGCTGCGGACACGAGCGGCTCAGCGCACCGCTCAGTATTGGCGCCAGCTCGAGCAGCGTCGTGGACGAGTCCCCGTGCTCGATGCTTAAGCACAGCGAGCATGCTTCTCGCACCTAGAAAATAACGATTTTCTCTTTTTTTTTCTTTTTGATTCAGTTTTACGGCTCTGGCTTCTTCGGCCTTGTGAGCCTTCCGTAAAATATAGTAAAGCCCGTCACAGTCAAGTCATACGTAGTCCTTGGCGTACCCCAGTAAAGCAGTGGAGCCTTTACGAGAGACTTATATGGAGTTTTAGATTCAACACAGAAAATCCCAATTCACGGCAATATGGCACTTTCCTCCACTAGTGTACGTTGTCCATGATGTTATGTCTAAAAATCCACCATGTTAAATTTACACCAGTTTTTGAAAATGAAACAATGCCCTGATGCGTCTTTTTCCGCGTTGGCGCCAAAACTCCCGATTTTCTCTATATTTATAGCATTGCCAATTATTATCTTTTCTAGTTTTATTGGGGTAAACTTTGGGGTAAATTAGGTACATCTAAGTAATAGGCATGTTTACCCCTAATAATACTAGCGACTCAATCTGATCTCCAGATGTTTAGGCGCGGCCCCACTGGAGAGCTCATAGCCAGATGCTATTTGACCTGAGAGAGCTGAGAAACGAACAGAGAATCCTCATTTTCTCTTCGCCAAAAACATTTATTGTTTTCTGTTTTATATCTGTGCCTATATCTTATAAAGTTTGCTATCTTTTTTACCCCTTACTGGCAGTGCATAACACTCCCTGTGACAAACACTCCCAAACGAACCGCCACAGCATATTAAAAAAATAAAAAATTAAAATATCATTTATTAGCAGTCGAGTAATTATACAATTTGATTTACAGTGATAGCCTCACTAGGCAAAGCCTGTATCGAGACTGTCGATGTGATACGGTTAATAGCTAGGACTTAAAATAGACTATAATAAAATATTGGAACAATTAGACATTATAATAACATAAAATTAATTAAAAATTGATTAAATTAGGTTATAAGAATAATTACAAATGATTTAATAAATAATATAGCAATAAATAAATGAATTAAAATTATATTATATTTGCCGAAACGTATACGTCTAATGTGTGTGTGAGTGTGTGTGTGTATGTGTGTGTGTGCGTGAGTTCCGACTGCGAAAATCGAGTAGACTGGTAAGTTATGTCAAATTAATGTTCTCAGAAATTGCTCAGTTTCGTTATAGTCAAAATTTGCAATATAGTTTTTTACCTTTATTTGAGCTTCTCTTTGTGTGCTTAACCTGATGTTACATTTGGAGACGAGTTTATTGTATATAAAGGGGAACATATGCCTTTGGAATCTTTTAGCGAATGAAGTTTTGGTTTTACATTTCGGGACTTTAAATGTTCTAGACAAAACCATGTTATGGTAATTCGATGAGGTTTTTACAGATTTATGTGTGCACATGGCTGCATTCAGTAGATACAATTTACGAATGCTGAGGACACCAGCTTGCTTATACAATTCTGTAGTAGGGAATCTCATGGGTTTCTTAAGCATAACTTTGAGAATCGACCTCTGTGCTCTTTCAACACTAATCATATGTGAAGTGTAAGCGCCTCCCCATACGTCAATGCAGTAGGTGAGGATCGACTGACAGAGTGATATATAAATGGATTTCAGTAGATCTTTATCTGCAACATCTCTAAGTTGCCTTACAGCGTAAATAAGCTTCCTGGCTCTTGCAGATAACGCCATAATATGGCTTCGGAATGTGAGTTTCTCATCGAGTGTTATGCCGAGATATTTTATGGACTGTGTTCTTTGAACCACGTTACATCCGCAAGTGCTGTTTTCGATATTACAAGTGTGTATCTGTATGTGTGGGCAGCAAGAGGGTGCAGATGCACTAGTTTTATGGAAACATATGAATTTCGTTTTACTTGTATTGAGTGTGAGCAGGTTACCACTAAGCCATTTGGCAATTATTCCCATACCTCGAGAAGCATTAGCACTACATCTAATCCAAGAAGTATCGTAAAATATTACTGCAGTGTCATCAGCATAACAGATTATTTTAGCATTATGCAATGGTAGGGACGAGAGCTCATTGATATAGAGCAGAAATAACGTTGGGCCTAAGACGCTGCCTTGCGGAACGCCGAAAGAGGTTTCTTGAGTAGTACTTTGCCATGAATCGATTCTGACAATCTGTTTTCTATTAGTAAGGTAGCTGCGGAACCATTCTAACACCACTCCCCTAATACCGATGTTCTCTAGTCTCTGGCGTTCGATACCGTCTCCATTCCAATCCTTTTGATTGGAATGGAGACGGTATCGAACGCCTTAGCAAGATCGAGAAATACACCAATGCATGCCCGGCCACTATCTAGATGTGACACAATTTCATTTGTTATTAGGTTCACGGCGTCTTCTGTTGACTTATTTTTTCGGAAACCGAACTGGGCGTCAGATAGTAAATGATTTTCCTCAAGATATTTTACAAGGCGTCGATTGACCACTCTCTCCAAAATCTTTGAAAAAGCAGGAAGCAAAGATATTGGGCGAAAATTATTGGGTAGGGAAGAGTCGCCTTCTTTGTGTATCGGGATTATAACCGCAGTTTTCCAGTCAGGTGGGACAGTACCAGTCGATAAACTTTGATTTATTATTGTCACTAGAGGCTGTACAATGTAATTACTAATATTTTTAAGCAGTAGGTTAGAAATACCATCTATTCCCGATGAGCTATTGTTTTTCAAGCTAGCTATAATATCCTCAACCTCTTTGCAGTCGGTTGGCTCGAAAAAGAAAGAATTAAGAGGTGAGTTTGAGCTATAACTTTTTTGTGCTAGAGATTTTTGGGTTGTGTTTAGCTTATCTAGTATTTTATTAGCATAACTTTGACCCACCGATGCGAAAAACTCGTTACAAGAATTGACAGCGTATTGTGGACAGTCATTTAAAGCCAGAAGATCCGAGGCTAGGGTGTTTGATTTAACTTTTCTGTTGGAAATTCGATTTACTGTTTGCCAAAGTTTACGCGGTTCCTTTTTGAACGTTTCTAACATATTTCTATCATGTTCATTTTTAAGTTTACGTAATAGAGTTACATAAAAATTACGATATCTGGTGTAAATTATCCATTTTATGTCACCTTTAGGCTTTGTTCTGGCATCTAAGTGGAGTTTATCGCGTAGACGCGAACATTTTAATAAGCCTATAGTCATCCATGGCTTTAAGATGACTTTGGAACGACTTAGAACAATAACTTTAGAATTAACCTCTATTATATTTGTTACTAGATTCGTAAAAAAAAATTGTCTGCTCAGCTACATTTTTTATACAATTTAAACGCGTCCAGTCCACATTACTGAGCTCTTGCGCGATTGAGTCATAGTTCATGCGTAGCTTGTGTCTCAATGGGACAGGTTGGCACCGTTCTTGACTTGTTATACCAGTAATGACTAAGTCATGGTCGGTTATAGAGGATGTGCACACGACTGTCTCTACGTCGACATCTCCTTTAAAGAAGACATGATCAAGGCAGGCACCATTTCTGGTCGGTATATCCACAGCTGGCCTTAAACCCAATTCTGCCAGGCAGCAAAGATAAGACGTGCTGTCAGCAGTGTCAGAGCTAATTATATTAATATTGATATCACCGGTAAGGAGGATACATGGATTTATATTTAGTTGGTTAACTATGTCATAAAGAGAATTAATGAAGCAGTCAGTTTTCCTAAATGAAGGCGACCTATAGATACCCAATATGGTTATTATATTTGGGATGGTAACAACTAAGCAGTTTGAGTCCTCAATAGCTGGTTCCTGTACCTGGGGCGACCAGTTGTCTTTTATGTACACAACGACTCCACCGGCTTTATTAATATATTTTGTTGTGTGATAGGCTCTATATTTTAGAATTTGAGGGACTACCTGGTTCTCCTTTAGCCAGCACTCTGTTAATATTAGGGCATCAAAATCAATCTTAAGTCGCTTAAGGATAACCTGTAAGTCATCGAAATTATGCATAAGACTACGAATATTTAAAGTGAGAGATTTAAATCTATGGTGTTGAATAATATCATAACAATTTTCGGCTATATTCACAGAGTGGCATTTAGTAGTAAACGCGTTATCAATACCTAGCATTACGTCAAGTGTAGCCATTTAGATATATAATTTGTATGTATAAGTTGAATAAGTAGAAAATTGTTATTAATGCCACTCTATACTTATAGGACAAGCTGTCATGTGTGGTTCCAAATGGCTTTGCGATCCATAGAATGGGTTGTGCAGTCAATGTGTAGTTGTAGTGTATTTTGTAATATGAATCAGTCCAATGTTGACATAGAGCGTGAGTTTTAGTAGTGTGGTGTGAGTATCTAATAAATTGTCTATACTCGGCAAAATAAGGTGAATTTTCCTTAACATAATTAACAGGGTAATAACGAACAATGCTCAGAGAATAATCAAATACAACGGAATACAACAAAATAAACTGAGTGTAGCTATATTTTGACAATAGGTACAAGGGCAAATTAGATAATGTTTTCTTGAATGTCTGATGATGATGTTGGTCCTGTGAGTTTATCCAGGTCTTCAATGGTATGAATTTGAATAGCAGGATACTTGCGTTCGTCCGTGTTTTCCCGTTTTCTGACGTAGATTGTGCCATTTCGTAGCCAACAGAAACGAAACCCAAGTTTTTGAGACCGCGCTCTAGCATCCCGAAATAACAATCTCTTTTCTTTTGTCAGACGTTCGTTTATGTATATTCTGGACGCCACAGTACCACTAACAATATTTTCAGTTGTCAGAGATTTTCGGTATTTCGCTGCCTTCAGAAAATCGTCTCGTTTGGATTTCCTGACTAGTTTAATTACAATGGGTCGGTGTTTGGCCTTAGCTTCGTGAACCTTCTGTTTAGGACCAGCCCTGATTATGTCAACTATGTCCGTCTCCTTAAGTTCTAAGTTTAGTTTGTTTGACAATGTCAACGCAATGTGCGTGAGATTTTCTTCGCTAGTTTCGGGAATTCCACAAATCTCCAACTCGTTTTTTAAGGCGTTATTTTCCAAACGAGTAACGGTCGCTTGAAAAAGTGACAAAGATAACTTCAAGCTATTGATTTCCTTATCTTTTTCTGAAATAATATCATGTAGTTCCGAGAGTCGTTGGAAAGCTGGACTGAGGGCGGAAAGTTGGTTTTTTAATTCTTGTACATTTTCCCTTAACAGACTTAGATCGTTATTTTGCTCACGTAATTGTTTTACTTCGTTTTTGAGATCAAGAATTTCTGTAAGTACTTCTCCAAGTGATGTCTCCGAATCTGAAGTATAGTTATTACGTGAACCACGAATAGTGTTGACATTGTCGCTGGGGGATTCATAATTGGTTATAGCCGAGTTGCGGATTGGAGTGTTGTAATTTCCCTTTTTTGGTAAAGCGCATAGACATTGCGGACATAGCCAAGTTTGTTTGAAACTGGGAGTCAAGTTAGCAAAGGTTTCTTTTTTAATATTAACGCATTGTAGGTCATAACTACCTTTACACTTAGAGCATTCCATGTAATTAGTATATTTAACAGTCTTACCGCAAGCTACACAGGTTGGCATCTTGAGACTCGTTACGATTCACCGTAGATTGTTGTAGTTGTAAGAAGCGCGGTGATTCACGTCGCATGAAGTGAAAGGTGGGCCGTGCGCATGCGCATAGATCGCGCAAGTGGAGTCGAGTCGAGTATGCCCGAACAGGGCACGATCGGTACCGATGATATGACTCAGGCGACGCCCGGGTTGTCGTAGGTCAGGTATAACGGTCGAAGTATTATAATTCCACAATATATATTTGATGATAACTTCGAAATGCGATGGACTTTTGAGAAACTGTTTTCACCACTATATTTCTTGTTGTTTCACCCTGATGTTTGTGATATTTGTTTTGAAGACGAATAGCTTTAAACTATAATATAGAGAGATATATGCGGAGCAAACTGACAAAGTGTTGTCCTAGACGGGTAGCGTACGACGAATGATGCATATATAGATGAAAAACTAAAATGTACCCAGGATGCCACGGTCACGACTATGTAGTCGTACCGTGTGTCATTTTAATTTGTTATCTATGCGTGATTGTGGTAGTCAAAATGATAATAACAAAATACAATTACCTTTTGACAATCAGCTTGCTCCAAGAACGAATTAAACGTATGCACCGTGATTTTTCCTGGCGATAACTTAATGGCATCCCTATTCGGAACGAATCCGAACCTCTCCTGGTTCTTGTTCGCAGGTATTGAGTATGCAGGTGATTCTGCATCGATGTAACACGCGAGAGTAGTATAGAGAACAGAGAACAAGTCTGAGAATTTAGCTTTGCATATGGGTTTCATTGCATCTTCTTGAAGCATTTCTCCTAAGGCACAGATCAGCTGAAAAGAAGAAAGGGGCATTAAGAACTTAATAAACAGAGTAGTTTTGCTCTGGAGGGAAGTGGAACTATTCATTTTCTAACTCCTTGTTTCTTTCTGATTAAAATCGTTGCGGGATCCTAGACAGTTAAAGCGATTCCCCCCGGGACATGTCTGAGCCTCACCGCTCAGTGTCATTTCATTGGGTGTTACTGTTAATCCTAGCAGCAGCTTACAGGCGTAGCAGTGCTGGTTAAGAGTGAGGGACTAGTCCAAAAAAAGTCGTTAAGCCATGTCTGCGGCAGGGCATCTTGAAATTCTGATACCACTTTCCCATATGTATACTTCAGCATCATACATGATGCATCATATCAGCTGAAATACACTGCTGGACAAAGGCCTTTTCCAATGAATTGGGCGAATATGCCACGATATGATGGCCATAGTATTCAGAGAGACGCTGATGCCTGTTCTCTGGTAGATATTGACTCTGGACTACTTCTAAATCTTTCTTGATGGGATGAGAAGGGGTAGTAGAAATAAATTCGGTGCCGCCACCATACATCAAAACGACCTTAACCCCTACGCAACTAGAGAAAGATCAGATCTCTCCACAGGCGTTTCGAAATCCCACAACTCAGACGCCCGTGTTCGTACTTGTGCACTCTTAAATCTTATTTAAGCTATATTGGCCAAATTTTTTTTATTTTTTTTTGTTTTATATATATATAGGGACAATGACACACAGATCATCCTAGCCCTAAACTAAGCAAAGCTTGTACTATGGGTACCAGGCGACGATATACATACTTATATATTTTTGAATATTTTTATTAAATCATAGTTTTTATTATTAACTATGATTTCTTATTACTTTTAGCATTTTAAACATGCTATACTGATAACAATGTTTCAGAAATCTTTAAAATGAATTGTATAAATTTAAGTGCGGGTGGGAAACGAACCCACGACCACGGGGATCCGGCCCATGTGCGTTAACCGCTCCGCCACCGCACCAGGTACTGAACACTTCAAATTTATACAACCCATTCGTTCGATATTTCTTAACGCATTTAAGTCGCTTTAACGCCATCTTACCGAAACCTACACGGCTAACAACGGCTGGAATGCCAATACTTAGATCGGACAATTCCAACAGATGGCGCTTTTTAAATTATTCATTTTTGAATATTTTTATTAAATCATAGTTTTTATTATTAACTATGATTTCTTATTACTTTTAGCATTTTAAACATGCTATACTGATAACAATGTTTCAGAAATCTTTAAAATGAATTGTATAAATTTAAGTGCGGCGGGTTCCCACCCGCACTTAAATTTATACAATTCATTTTAAAGATTTCTGAAACATTCATACTTATATAGATAAATACTTAAATACATATAAAACATCCATGACTCAGAAACAAATATTCGTGCTCATCACACAAATATTTGCACTTACCGGGATTCGAACCCAGGACCACCAGCTTCGTAGGCAGGAGCAATACCAACTGGGCTACGGTGACCGTCAATTAGCGTTAAGTTTCGACGATATATAATTTATGCGGTTGTTAATTGTTATGTAAAATGTTCCAGAGAACCCGACCCGACACTAATTACTGTAGACGTATCAAGTTGAATGCAATAAGAGTAATGGTAGCACGTGCGTGACCAAGCCTATATACTGCCCGCATTAACGTAATGGCATCGTAGATAATACATCGATTTTACCATATATTTAGCATTTGGTACAAGTATTTCAAAGATTGGTTAGACTTTCTTTACTCTCATAAATTATATGTTTCAAAGCCAAAGTCAAAAATCATTTATTCCGTAA
This sequence comes from Pseudoips prasinana, assembly GCA_951640165.1. NCBI lineage: Eukaryota > Metazoa > Arthropoda > Insecta > Lepidoptera > Nolidae > Pseudoips > Pseudoips prasinana. Next base: position 35,502,291 of record OX621237.1, on the reverse strand, counting down.
AATTTTTACATTTATGTGGAATCGTCTTTTTTTTACCCCACCGTGCAATTGCATGACGTGGCAGCTACTGAGAAACACTGCCAGAAAACTCAGTAGGAATCCTTTTTTAAAATATAATATACTTAAGATTAATTACAATCATGTGTGTTGACTCAGAACAACTCAATCCCAAGCACTTATGTCACTCAAATAAGCAGAAATTTTGTAATATGTCCTGCTTTACAATTTGGCATAAATAATTCTTTTAAACTTATTCGTAGACAATTGTCTAATATAATTGGGAAGTTTGTTATAGAATCTTATACATTTTTTGTATCTTGATTTGCGGGTACCACTGTTCTGAAATACACTAGTAAAGATTTTTTTATTGTAATTGCATGTAGATTTCTTGTATACAACTATGCAAGGAGACTCATCACCTCATCTCATCCCGTGGGGGGCGTAGAATATCTACCAGAGGATGGGCAACAGCTTCTTTTTGAATACTATGACTAACTAAATAAAATAAAAAAGGTTTTTTATTCACGTAGACTTTAAAACCGGCCAAGTGCGAGTCGGCCTCGCCCATGAAGGGTTCCGTAGCCGCAAGTATTTCAGTTGATTAAATGAAAGGTAAATTGCGGTTTATGACGTATTAAAAAAACTACTTACTAGATCTCGTTCAAACCAATTTTCGTTCTTAGTTTACATGGTAATGTACATCATATATTTTTTTTAGTTTTATCATTCTCTTAATTTAGAAGTTACACTCATTTTACCACTTTGGAAGTGTCTCTCGCGCAAACTATTCAGTTTTGAAAAAAAATATATTAGAAACCTCAATATCATTTTTGAAGACCTATCCATAGATACCCCACATCCCATACATGACGATGAAAAAAAAATTTTGAGTTTCAGTTCTATGTATTGGAAACCCCCAAAATTATTATTATTTTTCTAGTTTTGTGTAAAAATCTTAATGCGGTTCACAGAATACATCTACTTACCAAGTTTCAACAGTACAGCTCTTATAGTTTCGGAAAAAAATGGCTGTGACATACGGACGGACGGACGGACAGACAGACAGACATGACGAATCTATAAGGGTTCCGTTTTTGCCATTTGGCTACGGAACCCTAAAAAGCGCTTGTAAATAGTCAGAACATGTTTGTATGTAATATATAATTAATTTATAATTATTTGTAGGTACATATAGATATTTAGGTACACGGATTGTAGGAAAAAAATTACGATATGATTTATTTTATAATAGTAACGATATTTAGCTAGCTTAAATTAAGTTATTGTCAAGGATCATGTGTAGGTTTAATTATCGAAATTTTAAATTTTAGCTATATTTTTACTACATAGGTATTGTCTGCAATCTCTATTTACAGTAATACCCCGCTTTACGCGAAGGATAGGTTCCGGAAAAAATCGCGTAAACTGAATTTCGCGTATATCGAGGTTTATGATTAAACATAGTCAAAATTTAATCCCCCCCCCCCCCCCCCCCACCCCATAAAACAAAGTCTTAGGACGGGAACCCCTAATTCTTCAATCAGAATGTTCAGAGGAAGGGAGTCACCAAAGAGAAGTTAGTCACTACATTATGTTTATACACATTCTTCCGCGTAATGCAACGCCAAAGTCTAAATTCGCGTTATAATGAAACCGCGTATAACGGGGTCGCGTAAAGCGGGATATTACTATATTTGTCTAATCTTGGGAGAATTGCAAAATCTTTCTGCAATTCTCCCAAGATGAGTCTTGAGGGAGGCTTTTTTCCAGCAGTGGACTTCTTACAGTCGTTATGATGATGCAAGGAGATATACCAGGACCCAGGTATTGCTATTCACAATACCTGCCCGTCCGAGTTGCCTCCGATTTTTCTCATACGTTATAATAAGTGAGATTGGTTTTGTCGCTCAATCATTATTATTTTAGTTTTTATTGATATAAAAACTTTACCCAGTGAATATTATCAGACATTATTTTGTTTTTTAGATTGAAATTGTTTCCTTAGATCTCAATGGTAAGACATTTTTTAGATTATATCTCAAAAACAATGAAAGCATCAAATAATTGATTTGGGCTTTGGTTTGATTTATAACTTCTAGCATTTTTAGTTGTAGTGTAAATATCGCAAAGATTTTAATGTAGTCAACTTATAGCCAATCTATGTATTCTATTAATGTGTTTAACCTTCTAGGCAATGGAATAGAACTTAATAGTTTCTTCCATAGCTGGAAACGAATGCTGGAGTAAAAGTCTCCAGCAGTTTTACTAAGTTCCGACAAATTAGGGGTGGGCAAACTACTGCGGGCTTTATACCGGCCCTAACATCGCATTGAAGGAAGAAGTAAATCGCACGTGTTCGAACACACAATTCATAGCGCGTTTCGCAATGCAGAGCATAGATCATATCATATTGAGAACACCTCCCAAACTATTTTTTTTTTTGTTTTATATCATTAGTCGCAATGCAAAGCGTAAAGGTCTTGTCTATAAAAATACTATTACTTACAGTTAAAGGCTGTAACGCTGCAATATGATTGTCAGTAATATGGTAAGGGTCTTCGTACAACTCCACGCTCGTCATCAAACGCAAGAAGTTGTCCGTTATAGTTGAAGACAGACCTTCATCCCGGGCGAGACACCGCCAACACGATACAACACTCCTGGTAAAAAAACACAGGAAGTAAGTACATTGAATTATGGCCTTTAAGTCAAGTGCAGAAAAATCTATTTACCATAACAAGACAAATACGTTTTTATATTGTAATCACTTTACAACATAAAATCTCATTTGTCTAGTGTAGTAGGTAGATAACATAAATAACAGATCAATAAATATTGATACAATATAAAGGAAATGTCGAGATAATTGTTTTAAAAATAACAATATTGATAACGAAACGAAAATACGTACAGATAATGCAAGTGACTGGTTAACGAAGAATAAATACACACATCAATTTGTTTATTAAATAAATGAACACTGTCTAGGAATATTTTGGATTTACTCAATTTACCCAAAATTTAAAACTAGCCTGTACTTTTTGAGTCTAAGAACTTTATAGAAAATATCCCTAAACGGTGTTGTGTGGTTGACGGTGGGTGTATGTATTAGGTGAGGAATGAAAAGCAGGTTCAAAATAAGTCTTTCAAACTTAGCTACAAGACTTTAGTGCTTAGTATTAAACCATAGAATGACAATCTCACATCACTCACAATCACAACAAAAACAAAGGATTAGATTTAAATACACAGAAGCCCACCGAATTGGGCTTCTGTGTGTCTTTGCCTATTTAAATCTAACCCTTTGTTTTTATATATTATAATAAATTTAATAATAACATAATTAATATTAAAGAAGGAAGTCTACTCACGCTTTTAAAGGCAGTTTCTGCGAAAGCAAGACAGCTGTCACTGCATTAGAGTGATGACGTGTTAATGACGTCAAAGGTATCATCAACTTCAGCTGAGCCTCTGCTCCAACTTCGCCCATTGTTCCCAACAGTACTTCCACGATACGCTCCACACTTTGAAATAAATCCTGACCTTTATTGATAAAAAACGAATCTAAGATCGAACTAATTCCCACACTTCTCAACTCCTGGTCATCATAACCTTCCAGCAGACTCTCAATAAACTGCATATTATGATGGTGAGGTATCTTAGGAGATATTGTATCACACAATGCTACACAATAATCACTGATCATATTTAAATCATTCGTCAATATATTGTTTTGGAGATGGCCAAGACTCAACATACATTCGTCGTCTGATTCTATGACATGACCTTCATAAAGATCTTGGATTTGTATAATCAGTTTCACGCAATCGATCGTCGTTAACCTCACTGGGAAATTTGAATCTGCTATACCAGGGATTATTAAACCTAACAAATATCCCATTTGACTAAATTTGCTAGGAGTCTCATAGTTTAATTTCACATTTTTGATATAAGTATCAAAGATCACTTGAAGAATCATCACAGCGGCTGTTCTAATTTCGTCGTTTTCGTGGCGGATCCATTCGATTAGAAGCCCTATTAAATCATCGATGGTACTTAAGCATGTGGATTGTATAATGAGTTCTTTGATTAACTGGTGGAGGAGCGACAAACTGTCATTTAATGTTTTCGCTAATTTGTCATTTTTGTCACCGTTCCCTTCAATTTCATATTTCTTTTTGAAGGAAGATAGCTCCCCAAAAATACTATTAAACATTACTCTTAGTATTGTATTCCTCTCTTCAGGTAAAATTCCTTTTTGTAATTTCGTCAAAGCTTTAGAAGCTTTCACTATGATAGGGTAAAGTTCTACATTACGCCTCTCCAAATTAGTGTTGTATATTTGTTCCAAAACAGCATTTAGCAACTGCCATCGGTTTCTTAACACCACGTTATGGTGCGCAGCAGGGTGCAAAGCTTTACTTATCTCGTATAGAGTAGTAACACTCGCTTTGCACAGATCAAAGGAAGGGCCTGATTTTAAAATATCATATATAATTGACGTTACATTATCTCCCAATCTTCCTAAAACGTGGACGTCTAAGCACTCAGTAGCCACTTTTCCATAACATGTGATTACTGCATATCTTACTACACCTAATTCAGACTCGGATTTGGAATGTCTTGAAGATAAAAAGTTTAGAATCTTGCTTCCTCTTTTTGATTCATTTTCCTTATAGATAGCATCTAACTCGTTGAGAATAAACTCTCCGTGTTGTCTTGAAGCGATCCCTACAGCCTTGCTGACATAATCACTGCTTTCCATTGGTATAGATTTAAGCGCAAGTAGAATAATCTTTAATATTTTTTCGACCACAGTAGCATTAGACATGTGACATGACAAAACTGCTAAGTACTGTAAAGAGATGCCTTTGATCATCGGCGTCATTTTCTTTGAAAGTATTTGCTGTGATATCAATGTAGCTATGAATTCCACCCATTTGTTGCTGTTCACTTGTTCGACAGCTGATACTAAAAGATCTAATAACATGCTATGCCATTGCTCCTTAGATTCGCTCGAATCCACAAACTTCAACAACCTTTGTATCTCCACCGTCCAGGAGTTCTTTAAATTCTTATGAACATCACCTGAATATTCTTCGAGGAAGATTAGAATGTTTTTGTTTCTTTCTATATGGTCTGGTTCAATGACATGGGTGATGCAGCGGACGAAAACTAAGTCTGGAGAACATTTCATTTCGGGTTCTTTCTCTAGCTGCCCATCGGATATCACATCAGAGTTATTTTGAAGGAGTGAGGTTAAACAGTGGCAAACTGTAGCCATAGACGCTGTGAATTCTTCAGAAGTCAATGCTATGAGTAATAGGTTTCGTAACTGTGACCGTATACTCGTAACGGTGTTACACATTAGAATCAATGAGCTCTTACATGTATCATGTAAATCTGATACGTCATGCTTAGAAACATTTGCTGGTCCTTCGTAACCACAATGTTTAATTATAAACTCCACCATAGTAAAATCTTCGGGCGTCATTATACAATTTCTATAGACTAACCCCACAATAGCTTTTACCAACAACTTCTTCATTTTGACACCTTGTTCCATAGCAGTCATAACTTTTAGTAAAGCAATGAATTTGACTGCGTAGTTTTCAATAAAAACTTGGGAAGACGTGGTCAAATGAGTGAGGATTATGACAGCTTTCATTCGATCTTTCTCCTGATTATTCTTACATTGGTGAAGTAGGCTTTCTATGGTTTGATCGGAAAACTGCCCAGCCATATGGTCGAAACATCTAAGCACCTCAAAATGGTTTTTGACTGTGTGGGGTTGATCATAATCCGGTTCGAGAAGGACCAAATTAAACAATACATGGTTTACGGAATTTATAGTACTGTCGTTCAAACTTAATTTTGGATTTAAAGGCGACTGAGACAGCAAATACGATATACATTGACTTATGTAGTAGAAATTGATAGTTGGTTTTCGGTACAAAGCCAGCAATGATAATACGAATTTGTTTACTGTTTCATTAAATTGTCTTTCAGCAATTAGCCTTGTGATAGGTCCGAGGGCTTCTAGGACGGATTCAGAAACCTTCGCCTCATAAGAAGAGAGCCATTGGTTGTATAGGACGTCAAATATTATGGAGAATTCTGTGACAAAATTGTCTTTGATAGAAGTTATATTATCGTTTTCTACATTGTCGCCAATTTGTTCAGGCACGGCGACCGCGAAGTGGCCGAAAGCTGAGGAGAAAAATATTTTTGATAAGACATCGTACACAATATAAATCATAATCGTTAATATACTAGAACTAAATTTCAAAATAATGGATTAGTAACTTGTTATTTATTAAAGGATTTCAGAAATAAATGCAAAAACAAACCGCACGGACGAACTAATTAATTTTTTTTGTAACTTTTATACTGTCCACTATGTTTATGTACTGCATTGTGAGCTTGACAAGTACAAGTGTATGTTAATGCCCAAGTGCTGAATAAATTTCATTTCATATATTATTTCACCGTAGCCTAGTTGGTAGTGATCCTGCCTACGAAGCTGGTGGTCCTGGGTTCGAATCCCGGTAAGTGCAAATATTTGTGTGATGAGCACGAATATTTGTTTCTGAGTCATGGATGTTTTCTATGTATATAAGTATATATCTATCTATATAAGTATGTATATTGTCGCCTGGTACCCATAGTACAAGCTTTGCTTAGTTTGGGGCTAGGATGATCTGTGTGACATTGTCCCCAGATATTTATTCGTATAGGTAGTAACCATCATACTCCGATCACCAACCCGTTTTCCGAGTGTGGCGATTAGAGCATATCCCCCTATTCTTGGGAGAGGCTTTTGTCTAGCAGCGGACCTCATTCATTGATCAGTGTTTACCTTAGTGTCAGAATTGAACATGCCACCCAGTAGCCTTTCAATTTGACTTAACGACTTTTTTCTAATGGCTATCTATAGCTTGATTTACGGATTATGGAGGATTGATCGGTATGAGCACCTCAAGAATATCATTAAGACCTTAACATTAAAACAATGGTTTGACAAAATATGAGTACAATAATAATATTTGAATTCTGTAACTATAATAATATCCTGGGACATTATTTACACATGGCCATCTGATCCCAAAACTAAACAGAGCTTGTACTATGGACACCAGATAACTGATATATTACATATAATAGGTACTTTTCGTTTGTAAATTATTACTTATCTATATAATTACACCTAGACTCAGGACAAACAGACATGTTCATGTAACTCTGAGGAATAATAACAGATACGCAACAATAGTGTCGTATTATTAATATATTTCCAAAGATTGAAGAGCTTGTACTGAGATAATAACGAATGAAATATGAGGTCGCAAATGCTCCATCAAAATAAAGTTGTCACAACACTTAGTATAAACTCGTAAATTCTCACTACTACAGAACAGAGCGACGATTAAAGATAATTTATTTATTAGTGCCACAAATAATATTATTATAGACTTAATTATACCTAACTTAAGTATTAATTGACACTAGTGAAACTGCCTTCTGATCTAAGGTTGAGGGTTCGATTCCTCGCATAAAAAATGTATTTGTGTTCATGACTATTTGTCTTGGCCTGTGTTTTTTATGTATATACTTACAAAAAATAGTAAATAAGGATTTTTATCCGTTGTCTAGTATCCGTAGTACATACATAGTACAACTTTACTTACTTTGGACCAAGGCAATAAGATTAATTTAAGGAATTTCTATATTAAGTTTATGTTTGATTGAAATACAATAAAATTTTCTTTTACGTAGAAGGAAGCCTTCTAGGGTGAAGCCTAACACTGCTTCACCGGAGAATAATGATTTACCAAAATATGTTCTCACCGGTCCGTAAGCGGTCGGCGAGGTTAAGTAAATAGGCTCGCGGCCAGCCCATAGATGGGTGACCACCAGAGTGGTTTGGTCTGTGCGTCTCCGTGTTTCGGAGGGCACGTTAAGCTGACGGTCCCGGTTGTAGTTATTAGACAACAGTCGTTACGCCATGTCAGAGGCCTACTGGGCGACTTGAACAACTCTGACATTAGGGTAATCACTGCTCATACGATAAGGAAGTAAGTAAAATATAACTGAGGTTATCCTGAAAGGCGAACGGCAGTTGACTATTAACTTTAAAATGGACTGACTGGCTCCTAGTGCACCCATCTGTCTTCGATCAACCTTAGACAACTCTGAAGCTCTGCAGCGAGTCATGCGTGTTTTGTATTTGTAGGGGTTCCTGCATTGGAATGATCAGGATCACGTCAGTTTTAATAATAATACTCAGCCATTTCGTCAAGAAATGGCTGAGTATTATTATTAAAAGTGACGTGATGAGCTAACATAATTATAGACTGTAACGAACGAAATTAATTTTATGTTGGATTCGGCTAACAGATTCAACTTCTTCAGGAAGTCATCTTCAGGGCGAACGCGACCCGCACGACGTTGCGTCCCGTGCGAGACGGGACGCGACGTTTTACCCGTTACTATCTTTCAAAAGGGCTGCGTTTTTCTAACAGTGTGCGTAAATTTCTTTTATGGCTACCTAAACTTAGTATTAACCCTGTTATGTAACTTCTTACTTAGTCAAAGCTGATTTAATACGTTGTGGTACTCTTCTTTCTTTTTCTTTTAAATAAGTTGTAGTGTTGAACCAAATCTGGGAACCTCCTAGGGACTGAGTAATGGGTTGCTACTACTAAGAAATCCACGCTAGAGGGCATGACCTTGAGGTTCGACCTCAGACTCCGAGCGGTTATTGACGGGTGGATGCTAAAGTCGGTGATAAGAGACGTTCTTTGCAATTGATCTGTTATAAATACGCAAAAGTCAGTCAAGTATTCACTATTTACGTTACAAATTGTAAGAATGACATGTAATTTTTAAATATAGACTGCCCAAAATACCCACGTTTATACTAGCAAGTACCGTGGGGACTTTACAAAATATATTCCTCCTTATCGATTTCATGACGTTGTATTTTATGACAAGCCGGTTGGCGTGGCTGGTAATTGTTTGGATTTCACACAGCAAGTCGTGGGTTCGATTCCCACCCAGGACAGATATTTGTGTGCATGAACATATTGTTCTGAGTATGGGTGTAATTATCTATATACTTTACTATGGAAACTAGATAACTGATATATTACATATATACTACTTTTCTTTTGTAACTACACACTATTTACAAAAGAAAAGTAGTATAATACTAAAATAGCGAGTGAACAAAAATCACATCAATACGAACACAACACACCACATACACCACACACAAACACACACACACACACAAACACACACACACACACACACACACACACACACACACACACACACACACACACACACACACACACACACACACACACACACACACACACACACACACACACACACGAGCAATCCTTTATTTTATTTTAACTTTATTTTATTTATTGTTAAGAAATATATATATTGTAAAACGCAAACATAAAATTGATATGGAAGAGCGGGGTCTCGTAATACAGGCATTGTCTGCCTAAAATGAGACCCCATACAAATTCACTTATTTATGTAATTCGTTGTTTGTGATAATAAACTATTTTGATTTTTTGATTTTTTGATAATATGTAATATATCAGTTATCTGGTTTCCATAGTAAATGCCCTGCTTAGTTTGGGCTCAGTTGGCAGTGTGTGAATAATGTCCCAGGATATTATTATTATTTTCATTTTACGGACACAATACATTCAGACCCAGAATAACTATAGTCGGAAAGTTCACGCAAATAACTATCCTGACAACTGTCCTGAGCGGGAATCGCACTCAAAACACGAGGTCGTCTAGGTAATGGCAAAATGACTACCTACTTTAGCCACTGCGCCACGCTTAAAGACAGAAAAATTGTAGGTAAGTACGCATTTTGTTTTCTAGATTTCAGAACGATTGTGAAAAATTGTTTGTTCTCATTTAGAAACCTGACATAATATGTATTATTAATTTATCAGCATAATATTTATTTATAGATAACACAATGTGTTTGTATCATTTTACGAACAGACATCATTTGATGGCAACTGTTATCTTGTTTGAACACAAATTTTAGAAGTCTATGTATATTGGTAATTTTTTTTATCAGTAAATTATTTAACATCAGGAACATGGGTCTGCCTAGCAAGCAAGAATATAATGGCTTATATTCTTGCTTGCTAGGCAGACATTACTGATAAAAAAAATGTCAGCCGAATGTAGTCCAGTGTTGGACAAGAGCCTCGCCCAAGAATGGTGGAATATACCAATAGCCTTATTTAGCAATCTAGTTAAGTATGACCAGAGAGACGTTGCTGTCTGTTCTCTGGCATGTTTTCCTTCGGGACGACTTCTACAGTAAGTAATAAGTCGTGTTAAGGTGCTTCTGATGTGTGGCTAACGGCGACGAATGTCATCCCCCTTCATCCCGTGGGGGGATGAAAAGGGGGATGTCATTCGTCGCAGTTAGCCACACGTGCCCCGCTATTTCACCCACGTATCTATATATATAAAAATCAATGCCACTTTTCGTTGTACCTAATGTTATAACTCAACAACGCCTTTACCGATTTGGCTAATTTTGGTCTTGAATTATTCGTGGAAGTACAGGGAAGGTTTGTACGTAGAGAAATTTTAAAAAAGTTTTGAAAAAGTGTAAAATCAACATCTTTTAGCAATTTAAAATAATTTTTTGTTTGAATAAATGAACTTAATAATCTTTTTTTTTTAAACTATGCCTTATACGTAGCGCAGCACGAACCGGGCCGCTAGTACTTTATAAATTATAGCCTATGTGTTAATCCGGGCTGCCATCTAACTCCATAACAAATTTTATTAAAATCGCTCCAGCCGTTTAGACCGTCTTTATAATATTAGTGTGATTTTATTAATTTGTATGGGTCGTGGTTACTCAGAGTGTCAGATTCGTTCAAGCCGCCTAGTAGACTTACCGACGGTTGTCTAATAAATAGTTCTGAGAGTTACACTTATAAAATACTGTAATAATAAGCTCGTACTATGTTACATGACCTAGATATTACGAACAGAGTAAGTTATAATTTCGTTAGTCTGATGTCCCCTATAAAAGATTCGAGTAACAAGCGGGTTAAATAAGATATTACTCGTCGATATAGGTTATAAACTAAGAGCTTCCGTCTTTGTGTCACAAAGCAGGCTGCCCCACCGTGTAAAGGTCATCGCGCCTTACCTTAAGGTGATTAGATAAACTTCCCTTGCGAGACTTTGTTGATAACTTATCTATTAATGTTTACCCAATCCTCAAGCTTCTCAGTTTAAGTTTTAGGCTTACTTTTCCAATGTAGGTATTTAGGTCCACTTACCCGCCCCTACATACTATACTCCAACCAAATAATAACGTTTATAGGCTAACTAGCTGTGCCAGCGATTTCGCCCGCACATTTTGTAATGATTCAGCAAATGTTACATCAGAATATCTCTAATATTTTGTCTCTTGTCGCAAACTTATAAAATACTTATTATACTCACAAAAACCTTAATACAAACTTTTATCCCCTACTCCCTATTGTTATTTTACACCCTTAAAGGTAATCTTTGAATGTTATATTTATTTATATCGAATCAACAGCCTAAAGTTTCAAGCTTCTACCTCTAAAAATGACGATAATTCCATACAACTTTTCATCCCCCCTTCAAGCCTTTTTTCGCATTAAAAAGTACCCTATGTCCTTTCTTAAACTCTAGACTATCTGTGTACCAAATTTCAATATAATAATATTAAGTAATGATTAATGTTTTTAAACTTTCGCGATTTGTACACATTTTTTTTTTTTTTATAAACGTACATTAAACGGACGAAGAGGAGGGAGAAGCAGCCGGAAGTAAGCAGAGCACCAGCGTTTTTACCTTACGTGAAAGGAGTAACGGATAAAGTTGGATCAGTACTAAAGAAATACTCCATCAAGACTGTATATAGTCCGATCTCCAAAGTCTCCAACCAGCTGCGTACACCGAAGGATGTTATTCCTCTTCAAACACCGGGCATCTACAGGTTTGAGTGCAACTGCGGTATGTTTTATATCGGCCAAACTAAAAGATCCATTGCTGAAAGGGCTAAAGAACATATCGCAGCTGTCAGGAACCGACAGGTTAATAAATCAGCAATAGCTGAGCACGTAGTCGACACAGGATCCCAACACTGGATTACAAATTTACACAAGCCACAGGTCCTCTCCACCGATCGTCACTATTACTCCAGAAAAGTACGTGAAGCGGTTGAAATAAAGAAACATATCAATTTCAACCGGGAAGACGGATACCGCCTCTCACCATCTTGGAATCCTGTAATAACGAAGTGCCATCGTCGCGTAACCAACGTAGTGCGCCCGGGCGCTGATGTCATTAGTGTCGTGTGTACCGACAGTTTCGTAAAGGAAAATAAAAAATATCAAGACCATGCGAGGGTAGATACCGATACCCGAGCTTCACGGAGACGACGCTGCCGAGCCACACCAGTCGACCCGTGACCACGGCTGGTGCAATCCATGCCGAAACGTCGGGTAAACAAGGTAATGATTTACCTAAATATTTATCGCGATGAGACCCGTGTCTACAGTATATAAAAAATTAAGTAATGATATTTCATACCTTGAGTTACACTACCGGTTTATTTTTTTATTTCAAGTTTAGTTTTGCAGACATTTATTTTTGGCAGTTTGAAACAGGTTTTTTATTTTTCGATCCATATGTAACAAAAACCTCGACATCAGTTTATGAGTTTGGCAACTACGATCTCACAAATCACAAAAGACACATAGACGAATTTTTATATAATGTGGACACGGGTCTTATCACGATACCAATTTAAGGCAAATCATTAACTTTTCGTTACCCGAGGTTGCGGCATGGATTGCACCAGCCGTGGTCACGGGTTGACTGAAAATAAAGGGTCTTTTTTCGCGATAACAATAATTTGCCCGCGATTATAATAATAATATTCTGGGACATTATTCACACACGGCCATCTGATCCCAAATTAAGCAGAGCTTGTAGTATGCAAACCAGATAACTGATATACTACATATACTATTTTTCGTTTGTAAATATACACTTACATAGATAATTTACACCCAGACTCAGGACAAATAGACATGTTCATGCACACAAATATCTGTCCCGGGTGGGAATCGAACTCACGACCTGCGGCGTGAAAGGCAACGTATCTACCAACCACGCCAACAGACCCGTCTCCACATTATATAAAAATACAAATCGCGAAAGTTTAAAAATATACATAGACGAATCTTTCGACGTCAGCCATTAAAACTAAACTCACCGTAAGCAAACGACTGCTTCAACCCATCAGCCTTGACCAAAGACAGTAGGGGCAGCATTTTGCTCAGGATCTCCTTAATATGAGGTACTACGCCGTGCGTGTTCACTGCGGCTAGGGTGCCAAGTGTGTGAGCGATAGTGTAGTGAGGGACTGATGCGGGTGAGAGCTGGTTTATAAGCGAACGGAGAACCTGCAAGAAGTAAGTAATTGAGAAGTAAAGAACAGTTGGATGGGAGAAGAGTAGTTAGCCAGATGGATGATTATTTAATCAATATTTTATAACTTTAAACGTGGCGCTTAAGTAATCCGCGAGGTTAAGCATATATCCAATGAGTTAGGTATAGTATGTGATCTTTCTTGGATGTAATTGAAAATATATAATATCATTTACCAGATCCAAATTTTCATGTCCCACTGCAACCAACACAGCAGATGCTCCCATTTGCACACTGGGCTCATAGTTAACATTTTCCATCATGGCTCGAAGCATTGCAGTGACTAGATTGTTGGCCACCGCAGGGTCCAGTCTCTTCACTTGGTTCACACATGTTTGTTCAAGGACTCTGGAAAAATTAAGTTGTTTGAATTCGAATGCACACGGGTATTAGTTTTTGTATATTACTACAAATACATTGTAACAATACCACACATCTGGTATATATTATGTGGTATATCTCCTTCATTGTTTAAACAGACAAATCAATGCATTTAAGCTTGGATGCTAACCGGTCATAGTGGGTATTGGGAACTCTCCAAGCCTGTAAATTTTGCAATGATAGATAGAAGATAAAACACTACTACACGAAATGAGCCTCCCCGAGCGACGTATCATTAAGCCCCTATACGTCCGGCGCACCCTGGGCAATCAACGAACTCCCCACGCTGATTGGCTAATCCTTTCACCACGATGGCAATCCAAAGTTCACCCAAAAAGCCGGTTTTGTGTGTAGTCTCGATCAACATCGAAGGGTTCTCAAAGGACAAGTCAGAAATTCTCGCTGACGTCTGCCGCAAAACACACTGCGACATCCTTTGCGTCCAAGAAACCCATCGGGATGAAACCCAAGACCGGCCACACATCTCTGGACTTACGCTTATCGCCGAGATCTGTCACCCGAAACACGGTAACGCAGTGTTTGCTGCTCCCGGCGTAAGCATAATTTCCGCCAAGATCTCAACCAAGAACGGCATCGAAGTGATCACCGTAGATGTTGGCAACTGCACAATTACTTCCATCTATAAACCACCAGGCACCACATTCCAGTTCGATCCTCCAGAGAATTTCCGTGACCAGCCCACCCAAGTTATTGTCGGTGATTTTAACAGCCGTAGTCCCAACTGGGGTTACAAGGATATGGACATAAGTGGACAATCCGTAGAGGAATGGGCTGAGATGAATGATTTGGTCTTAATCCACGATGCTAAACAACCAGATTCTTTCAATAGCAGCCGCTGGAAACGCGGATGTAATCCAGACCTAATCTTTGTCAGTTCACACATCAGCTCACAGTGCAGCAAAACCGTATGCCCACCTATTCCTCGCACTCAGCACAGGCCTATTATGTGCTGCATTGAGCCTGTTGTCCGGCCTATAAATGTCCCACTTAAACGCCGATTTAACTACGCGAAAGCCGATTGGGAGTCATTTACTCGAAAAATTGACGACGCCCTGTTGAATGTCTTGCCGACCTCGCGAAACTACGACCAATTCGTTGAGATAGTAGCTACTACCTCCCGTAGATACATTCCACGGGGCTGCAGGACTTCCTACATTCCAGGGCTGTCCTCAGAGTCCAGCGAACTTTTGAAACAGTATGAATCATTGTACAACACTGACCCCTTCTCGGAAGAAACCACTCTAGCTGGAGAAGCACTGCTTTCCAAAATAGGAGAAACGAGACGAGAAAAGTGGGTCAGCACTGTTACTGGCATCGACATGACTCACAACAGCAAGAAGGCTTGGAGCACTATTCGCAAGCTGACTGGTGAATCCCCCTTACCGTCCCCGCCAAGGCAAGTGACCGCCAACCAGATTGCCCATCAACTGCTTGTCAACGGCAAACCAACACATCGTGCAAGTAAAGCCCCTAAACCGCAAAAACCTGACGGCTCTTGCGACGTTATTAGTAAGCCGTTAAACCTAGCTGATATCGTCGCAGCCATCAAGGCACTTAAATGCGGCAAAGCCTCTGGGGTGGATGACATCTCGGTTGAGCAAATTAAACAACTCGGTCCAGTTGCTGTGTCATGGTTGCTCCAATTATACAATAACTGTCTGGAATCGGCCTCAGTCCCCCATCTTTGGAGGAAATCAAAGGTAATAGCCATACCTAAGCCGGGCAAAGCAGCAGACGATCCCAAAAACTTTCGTCCAATATCTCTGCTTTGTCACACGTACAAGCTTTTTGAGAGATTGCTGCTGAACCGGCTTACATGCGTTATTGATCCAAAGCTCATCCAAGAACAAGCTGGTTTCAGACCTGTCAAGTCTTGTTGCAACCAGACCCTCAAACTCGTACAACACATTGAGGATGGGTTCGAAGCGGGAATGGTCACAGGCGCTGTGTTCGTGGACTTATCAGCCGCCTATGATACGGTGAATCTCAAGCGGCTGTTGTGGAAAGTGGAGTCCATGACCAATGATCATAAATTTGTGGGGATACTCCGGGAACTTCTCCACAACCGCCGATTTCGGGTTCATCTTATCACAGAAAAAAGTCGTTGGAGAGCGCAAAAAAATGGCCTTCCCCAGGGGAGCGTCCTAGCACCGCTACTCTTTAACATATACACCAACGACCAACCATCCAGCCCAAACACGTCTCGTTTCCTATACGCGGATGACTTGGCACTCACCACCCAAGCCACCACATTTGAGAAGATTGAGGTTTATTTGACGGACGCTCTTAAGGACTTAGCCACTTACTACCGCGCTAACTCTCTTAAACCCAATCCGAGCAAAACCCATTCTTGCTTATTTCACCTGCGTAATAGAGAGGCGGGTCGCAAACTTGACATAGTTTGGGACGGGGTGTCTATCGAGCACAGCTGTTTCCCAAAATATCTTGGAGTTACTCTGGACAGATCACTCACATTTAGCCAAAACTGCAAGAATACCAAGCAGAAGGTGCACTCTCGCAACAGTCTCTTACGGCGACTTGTATCCTCTAAGTGGGGTGCTTCGCCTGACGTTGTGCGAACTTCTGGGCTGGCGCTATGTTTTTCCTGTGGCGAATTTGCGTGTCCAGTATGGAGTCGCTCAGCACATGCAAAGCTGGTGGATACAGCTTTGAATGAAACATGCCGGATAATCACTGGTTGCCTCAAACCGACCCCGGTGCAAATGTTGTATCCACTGGCAGGAATAGCGCCACCAGAAGTTCGTAGAACGGTGGCAAGCTGCAATGAAAGAGCCACAATGGACAACGACACACGTCACCCTATGCATGGCAGTAACCTTGTGCCTCATAGGCTGAAAAGCCGCAAAAGTTTTTTAAGGTGTGTCCACCCACTTATTGGCGAACGGAGTCGTGAGAGGCTAAAGATATGGCGAGAAAGTGCTTCCTTACCCATCCCATTTGTTCCTCCGGCTGAAAATCTTCCACCTGGACACAATATTCCGTGGCCAACCTGGAAGTCCCTGAACAGGCTCCGGACTCAGGTTGGTCGAAGTAAGGAAAACCTGTACAGGTGGAGATTTATTGACGGGGATAGCCTAGGATGCAGGTGCGGTGCTACCCCCCAAACCATGGGACACTTGATCGCATGTCCTGCGTGCCCTAACACCTGCACGTTACAGGAACTAATGGACGCTACTGACAACTCTAAACTCGTAGCTGAGTTCTGGGAAGACTCAATCTAGATTGGCATCGACACGCTAAGAAGAAGAAGAAGACTACTACACTTGCTCTGCCAATGTAGATTGCAGATGCATAAGTGGTGGTGTATGGCACCATTGTGTGACAACACAAAAAAAATCTGCAATTGATCTGTCACAGGATTAGAAGTGTAGTTGGAGGGGTGAGCAAGTGCCTGGATGTCTAGGTGATACTCTGTCTATTTCTACAGGATGCAAAGGCACCAGGACTTCCAGGGGCTGGATATATCCAGTTCCAAAAGAAAAACGATAAATAGCTAGGATTGGTTTCTAACTCATGGAAACCAGATAACTGATATAATACACATAATACTTTCTTTTTGTAAATAGATACTTATATTGATAATATTACAGCCAGACTCAGGACAAACAGACATGTTCTTGCACACAAATATCTGTCCTGGGTGGGAATCGAGTCCACTAGCTCCGGTGTGAAAAGCAAGCATTTGCCAACCACACCTACAGGCAAATTATTTATGTACAGACGCCAGCAGATCAAGCTTCCCCAATCTGTCAAATTTCCCCAATTGAAAGTGAACCTTATACTTACGTGATAAAGTTGAAAATCGATTAAAGAAATTTGACAGATTGGAGTAGCTGGATGTGCTGGCGTCTGTACATTGTATACATAAAATTTTAATCTCAAGACAAGTCGCTAGTATTAATCAAGCATCTGTATCAGACCTAGAGCTCCATAAGGCAAATAGCAATTAGGGCCTTCGCATGGTTTCCAAAAGATATATAGAGGCAGCACAGACAGCTGTAAGTAAGCTCTTAAGCATGGCCTTCCTATATGCTTAAGAGCTCTAATCTAGCTAGTTTCTAGTAAGTTTGTAGGAATCAACCTGTGCCTGTCCAGGGCATAAAAGCCTAACTAAACAACTTCTGCTAAAATACAGAGGTAGTCATCAAAATCCTAGCACTCTGAGTAAGTCAGCTTTGTTATATTTTACAACTGCACAAATTTTTCTTCAACATAATATATTTGGGTCATTAATATGGTAGAAAGTATTTGCTGAAAGCCTGTGTTAGTAGCTATGTCGTTGTCTGTCGTCCACCAAGGTAGCTAGAGAAAGACGCAGGTTAGCTAGGGTAGGCTACTCAGCGGCGAGGATCGCTTTGGCCCCTTAACACGTCATTGGTGATCCCGTGCAACTGATCACACCCTCTCTTAGAATTCTGTCCTTTTCCTTCAGCGGCCCCCTGAGCTGTGGCCCGAACCCTAAAAGGGTGGCCTCGGGTATTAATCGTTTAGTATAAGCTACTGGTTAAGAGCCTTCTGCGTTAGCCAAATGCTCATTGCCTTCAATTCTTTAATTTTAATATTGTACAACTATATTTCAAAATATTAGATTAATTTTTTTAGACTAATTATATTTTTGTAATTTTTATACTGTGTTCGACTATGTTTGTATACTGCATTTTGAACTTGACAAGTACAAGTGTATGTTAATACCCAAGTGCTGAATAATTTCATTATTTCATTATGTTATTGGCCAGAAGCTATCTAGTAGTGTGTATTAGTGGTCAATAGCCAGCTAGTAGTGTATTACTGGCTTGTAGCAAGCTAGTAGTGTGTTAGTGGGTAGTAGTTGTCCACGTCTCAGTGGCCTGTACCCAGCTAACAGTGTATTAGTGGCTCTTATAGCCAGCTAGTAGTGTATTACTGGCTTTTAGCAAGCTAGTAGTGTGTTATTGGGTAGTAGTTGGCCACGTCTCAGTGGCTTGTACCCAGCTAATAGTGTATTAGTGGCTAATAGCCAGCTTGTAGTGTATTTCTGGCTTGTTGTCAGTTAGTAGTGTATTAGTGGGTAGTAACTGGCCATTTCTTAGCGGCTTGCACCCAGCTAATAGTGTATTAATGGCTAATAGCCAGGTAGTAGTGCATTTCTGACTTTTAGCTAGCTAATAGTGAGGTAGTGAGTAGTAACTGGCCATGTCTTAGTGGCTTGTACCCAGCAAATAGTGTACTAGCGGCTAATAGCTAGCTAGTAGTTAATGTAATTGGATGATGATTCTTTAGTTGAGCTTTAATAGTTAATTAATAATAAAACTAAGATTTTTACATGCATTTTTATCATAATTATATTAATGTGATATATTTATTATTATGTTAATGTTGTGATGAGTGTGGTCACAAGAGCTCATCTGGAGGAAAAAGAATCAACAATGCAGAAGTCATCCCACATGTGGTGTAAACATCATAGGTTACAGTAACTGCTTACCGTCAAGTAGCTCATATTAGTATACTTATTTGCTAGATGGTATTATAAATTAAATATTATTGCATCATGTTTTGAAATGAAACCAAATTATAATAATAAGCTTCTGGTTATCTAACTTCCGAAAACAGGTTGGCCTTACACAAGAATACTACTACAGCCTATTACACTTGCTCTGCTAATACAAAAATTATACCAAATGTATGCATGAAATACTACAGGAGATCTATTAATATTATATTACATTTACATTACATGAATAACATTTTGCGGCACGGCCAATAACTTTAAGGAAAATTGTGCCGCTCTTAACACTTCAGACACAAATAACAGCAGAATATTAACCAATACTGATAAAACACTAGCAATAAATTGAAACAAACACATAAATTAGCAATATTATCACTTGACATCTGTTATATATTACTCACTTTACAATGTTTCCAAGCTGTATCGGGTTCACTTTTACCGTATTCGTATAGTACTCACAGAATATTTCGATTACTTCATTTGGATAACTATTTGCTATTTTCGTCAGCGATTTAATCACTACATTGTTGACAGTATTTTCGCTATCTCCTACGGCGTTTATTAATACAGTCACAGTATCTGTAAATGAAAATAATAGCCCTAAGATAACAATAATACTTCGAAGCCATACAAATGGACAAAGAAAGTATATGTTTGCTTATACCTTTAAGAGATTCGGATTTCATGGTAGCCATTTTCAATCAATCACATATCCATGTAATTTTATAAACTTGATAAAATGTACTTATCCTAGAAACTCTAATTTTTTACAATGACAAGTTACAATGAAAACATGACACAGCTGTGAGCCGAGTGCACCACGATGACATAATGTTTCAAGCTTACAATTTGACATTACAAGTTCAGTGTTGCTACAAGCTCTTCTGAAAAGGTACTACTAGCAATTATACCATATAATATTTTTGCATGAAAGCACAAGCCAACTTACCCCAAGAAACCATTTCCAACAAGAAGCTAATATACACTGTCAAAACAGACAATGTCTAACATTGCTATAAAACTGCAACTGAGATTCTAGCGCCGTACAGAAATAAAAATGCACCCGGGTTCAGCTAGCAATGGTGCAGATGATGCATAAACATAAAAGTATCCTGGGACAGCAGTCACATCACAACACCTAACCCTAGTATTATGTTAGTGTCACTCCTGACTGTTAGAGCAGTGAGCATAATAGTTTAATGGTGGACCTCCGGTGACAGAGCTGCTAAATTGTTGGATGCAGATATTTGAAGTCGTAACAAGTGGCAGATGTATATTGTGTTGACTTTTGCTTCTATGTTTTGTAATAGTTCAGTAAGTATATGTCAGAAGTAGTTACAGTAACTTATATTTTGATCAGAGATCCTTAACTAAAGGTATTTGGTACAAGACGATACAGCCCAACATTTCAAATTCGCAAAGTATTCAGTTTAGAAATAAATGATATTAGGAACCTCAATATCATGTTTGAAGACCTATCCATAGATACCCCACATGTATGGGTACGATGAAAAAAATTTTTTTGAGTTTCAGTTCTATGTATGGCGACCCCCCAAAATAATTGTTCTTCTCCTATCTTTGTGTGAAAATCTTAATGCGGTTTACCGAATACATGTAAGTAGATGTATTCGGTAAACCGCATTAAGATTTTCACAGTTTCAAGAGTTTAACAGAAGTTTCAACAGTACAGCTCTTATATAGTTTCGGAAAATAAGGCTGTGACATATGGACGGACAGACAGACAGACATGACGAATTCTTTTTTGCCATTTGGCTACGGAACCCTAAAAATGTATTTTAAAACCAATAAAGGTACATTGCAAACATATTTCCAGGTGCATATATCTACGATATCTACATTATAATTATGTTGACCATAATTAATCTGACTCAGGTACTTGCGACATACCTATGTATAGTCTTCTCAAAGTATATTTTATATTTCATCAAAATGTAAAATGTTAACTGCAAAAACATTTTTAGCATTAACTAGCTGGTACCCTCGACTTCATCTGCGTCAATTTTGAATGATGACCGATGTAACTACTTACTTCTAGCTTAATCTAAAAAACATAACTTGAAAAACAAATAAGCAATGTAATATAAATTTAAAAAATACCTTTAAACTAACCTAACTAAGAAAGAAACCAAAGACTACACTGCTACTGTAATTATAAAAAAAAGTACCCGATATCATCAACCAAAAAAATAAATCAAAGAATACATATCAATTGTCCTTACGGATAGCCAGTAAGCCAAATAAAGTAAAATAATAACCAACGATGCATTACTCACAATGGTAACTCCCATTAGATTAGGTTGCGACCACGGCATTGATAGGTCTAATATCACATTTTGTGAACGAAACCATAGCGCGATTTAAAACGATGATGACGCCATCTACTAACAAAAATATAAACTTGTAAAGTGTTAAAATTAAGATGTGTGCATATTTTAAAGGTGAGATTTGGGCGATCATCTATTGATTTAGTTTTGGGCTACCTTGTATTTCAAGCATTTATTTATTTTAACCGATATGCCAAATAAGTTCCGCAATCATAAACGATATTAGTTTACGCCATCTAGTTACTATGAACTTGTAGAGCAGTAAAATAAAATGATACGAGGGTTATTTTTAAGTTCGCGGAATGGAATAGAAGGGGATGAAATAATATGTTGATATTATTTTTCTTTTTCAATATATTCACCTGCAACCCTAATACTATCTCAGATCTATGAATTAACTTGTGAATACCTTCATAAAAAAATGTTTTGTCTTTCTCTGAAAAATACGCCGAAACTGCATACTTCACTTCTTTATCGGTTGAAAATTTATTTCCTCGAAGCCCTTTTTTAAGATTTGGAAAGAGATCATTGTGGCTGGGAGCCAAGTCTGGGCTATAAGGTGGGTGATCAATGATATCGAAGCCCACCTTATGCAAAGCAGCTAACGCAACTCGACTCTTGTGAACAGGAGCATAGTCGTGCCAGAGCAGGACATCTTTGGTCAATTTTCCTCTTATTTTTTCTCTGATTGCTTCCTTTGACTGCGCTAAAATTGAAGCGTAGTATCCTCCGGTTATGGATATACCTTTTTCTTTATAATCAACCAACAAAATTCCTTCTGTGTCCCAAAAAACTGTCGCCATGCGCTTTCCCGCCGATTACGACACCTTGAATTTCTTAGGCGGTGGTGTACCTTTTTTATGCCACTGCATGGAATCTTGTTTAGACTCAGGTTCATAGTAATGAACCCAAGTTTCATCCCCAGTAACAATTCGCTCCAAAAAACCATCATTGTCTTCATTACACTGGCTCAAAAACGCACGCGAACACTCGACGCGCTTCTGTTTTTGAGGCGGTGTGAGTATTCTAGGCACCCATCTTGCACTGACTTTTGTCATGTCGAGATAATCATGGAGGACTATAAAAATGGTAGTTTCAGATACTCCAACCATTCCTGCGAGTTCTGTTTTCTTCAAACGTGCATCCTCAAATATAAATGTTTCGTTTTTTTTTCGGTATGGTCTGGAGTGGTGACCTCAACAGACTACCCAGCCCGGGGATCGTCTTCATTGATTCCCTGCCTTACTTAAAGAGGTTGTGCCACTTGTATACCATGGTTTTTCCTGAACAAGAGTCCCCGTATACAGATGACATCTCTTCCTAAATGGTTAGAACATTCTTTCCTTGCTTGGTAAGGCACTTTATAATGGCGCGGAACCCGATTTTCTCCATACTTCACAATTTCTTCCAGATTGAGTTGCTTGAGGGACGATAGTTCAAAGACTAATGACCTCATCGGTACCAGGTCTTCTCACGTCCCCTCACGGGGGTGGAGGAATCGGGTTCAGGGCGTTGGCCTCCTGCCCGAGGTGCCCGTCGCTGCCCGTGAATACGGGCAGGTGGTTGAGGTAGCGTCTTTGAGCTAGCGATGAGTTACCCTAGGGGTGAGTCATAGCTTGCACCGACGCAAGTGACAGCCAGCCTAGGCTGGAACAGCAGTGAGGGGGTTTGTAATTGGCCATCCCTTTCTTCACGATTGCCGGGAGATCAAGGCCCTACCGGGTGAGACACCGTGAGGTGAGGCCCAGCAGGAGCCGATCTCCAACCGACACCGACTCAGTTGAGGGGGGCCCCCGGAAGCTGTCCCAGTTGGCTATGGGCAGCTGCGTCAAAGGCATCCGCTGTGGTCAAGTCCCTGGGAGGTGGCAGCGGTCTGGGGGGCGGGCGTGGTATGACCTCATTATTATAATACTCAGTATATATACTAATATTAGTCGCTGAACACGTTAATACCTAAACGAGCACCCCTACCATCCTCTATACCCTCCATTCCGCGAACTTAAAAACGCACCATTTTTTTGGGTACGATCATCTTTACACCAACAATTTATACTACGCTCGAATTATAGGATAATTAGTTTTTTATCCCAATTTGACTAAAAATGCCAACAAACCGCTGAAATGCCAAATACCAATTTTCATCCGTTTAACTTAAAAATTTTCACATATTTCATACCAACTTACATCCCCTATTCTAAGCTCTTGGGGCTGGAATTTCCAAAAATCCTGAAATATATTTGTTTTTTTTTTAACTGAAAGGCCAAATACTAATTTTCATGCTTTTAACTTAAAAATTATCACATTTTTCATACAAACTTACATCCCCTATTTTTCGCCCATGGGGGTGTAATTTCCAAAAATCCTGAAACACTTATTTTTTATTTTTAACTGGAAGGCCAAATACCAATTTTCAAAACCGGCAAAGTTTCATACTAACTTTGCACCCCCGTTTTACCCCCTTAGGGGTTGAATTTCGAAAAATCCTTCCTTATTTCTTGTCTACACTATAAAGAAATCAGCTCCAAAAATTCAGCATTCTAGTTTGGGCTGGGCGTTGATGAGTCAGTCAGTCAGGACTTCTATTTTTATTTATATAGATTATTTATATAGATTATACTCACGGTCAAGATATTGATTACTAGGTAATTTATTTTCGTTTCGTAGTGCTATAAAGTACGGATATTGCAGTAGCGATATTTAAATTATAAAGAAATATCTGCTACATTGGTAGGTTTTAAATAATTTGCTTGTTTATGGTGAGGGATAAATGAAATTTTTGATCAATCATCCTAACTCATTTTAATAATAAGCATGTTGTGCTCGTATTGCGTTTGAATGTTATAGATAGGGAAATAATTTAAAAATACAAAATCACATGACATAACGGACTGATTTGCTAGAAGTTTAGTAGGTACCTATGCATTAAAAAAATAGATTTTGCATGTAAAAAAATATTGATATCATCCCCGTAAAACACAACAAACAACCATGTACAATAATTATTCAAATATATATCAGCTTATTTTTATTATAAATTCATTATCGCCATATTCATTGTTATTTCGCCATAATATTATTACAATAAATATAATTGTGTGTATAAGTAGGTACCAAAGAGTATTTAACCTACAGTAGTAGGTATGTACTACAAAGCGAGCGAGCGAGTCTTTCAGTTTAGTTTTAATTTGACGTTGTAGTTAATGTTGCCCACTAAGACAAAATTCAAAAAAGAAAAGAACTGACTGACCGTCATTATATTGTCATGGAATAAAGGCACATAGTTTTCAGACATGGCAATGGGTAGTTACAATACCAAAGTATTATACTTTAATAGATAAGTAGGGTAATCAATAACTAATGAAGAATTGAAGACGGCTGAAGTAAATAAAGCAGTTATTTGCAATCATCGCTTAGGCTCGCGGTCTGATTATGGATGGGTGACAGTTGTATAGGTTTAATTTTTTAGCGTCTCCGTGCTTCGAAGGCCATGTTAAGCTATCGGTCCTGGTTGTTGTAGTTAGAAAACAGTCGTTAAGTCATGAAGGAAGCGTACGGGGTGGCTTGATCAACTCTTAACACCAAGTAACCACTGTTGGCGTGGTTGGCCAATGCTTACTATTCACGCCGGAGGTCGTGAGTTCGATTCCCACTCAGAACAAATGTTTGTGTGCATGAACATGTCTGTTTGTCTTGAGTCTGGGTGTAATTATCTATATAAGTATGTATTTACAAAAGAAAGATAGAATATGTAGTATATCAGTTATCTGGTTTCCATAAATAAAATAAAATAAATAAAAAAGGTTTTTATTCACGTAGTCTTTAAAAAAGCGCTTGTAAATAGTCAGAACATGTTTGTAGTAATATAATTAAGTAGGTATATATAATTATTTCTAGTTACATAGATATTTAGATACAAAGATTGTATGAAAACCTTTATATCATTTATTTTATAGTAGCAATGATATTAACCAGCTTGTATTAAGTTATTGCCAAAGAGATTATGTTTAAGTTTAATTATCGAAATTTATAGTTTTAGCTATATTTTTACTAGATATTGTCCTGTGTTTATAACAACGGTCGCGCTTTAATGCTACCAACTGATCCAATGTGCCCCAACTGAGAAGACCCAGCGAACAAACTCAGTGGGTTTATCTACTACCGTCTCATAGTACAAGCTCTGCTTAGTTTGGGATCAGATGGCCGTGTGTAAATAATGTCCCAGGATATAATTACAAAAAAATTACAAATTACTTACTTACTGTTCGTACAATAAAGTAGGTAATTTTAATGAGTATTATTAATTATAGATAACTGTAATCACTTTTTATTTCTGAATCGACTGTTATATTCTAATCTTACCGTTAATGTGTATTAATGAAGTTTAAGCATCGTAGGCGACGTTACTGTTTAATTGGACATTTACAGTCAATTACAAGATACAGGCAGCTCCTCCGTCCCACAGGGCATTTCATTCATACGATGCAAACTGAGGGTCAGAGGGATGGTGCTCGACAAATTCTCGGTGATATATCTGATTGTGCACACCTGGACTAGAGTTCGTACTGATTTTTATATACCTACTTGGAATGGATGCAGAAACTTTGTGTCGGTGTGGATAAACACCGGATTCACACTTACACTTCCATGTCCTCGGATATCATACTGGGTGAAATGCACGTATGTATTCTTACCTTGTTGGAAAATAACTTTTTACTGTGCGCTTTCAGGATTTATTGAAGTTGGCAAAACGCATATGGGTAAATAAACACACAATCGGTTATTCTCGGATGGAGAAACCTGATTAAATACTTCGTCTAATATCACTGACTCAAGGGGATTATTGGAGTCATGAATTCGTGATCCTCCCATTAGGACTCGACCCAAGGGGCTATTAGACTTCGAGAAAGTGAAGTTTTGAATTAGTTATGTGTGGTCTGTCTAACACACAAAATTGACATATAATAAACTGCCGAAGAACAAATTAGTCAGTAGTATTTTGGTAGTAAAGTTTACATTCTATGTATTACTTTGTAGTCCAATATAAAATTAATTAAATGTATTAATATATAGTAAGTTCTTCTAAATTTTCCTTTATTGGATGTATACTCAAAAAGTTACGATATAGTTAAGTTGCTCAATTTTTAAACCTTATCAATATGTAAGTGTTCGCATTAGTAATAGTAACTTTACTCATTTTGCATAATTCCAATAGGCAGAGTTGACGTTAATTCCAGGTTTGACGTTTGTTCTGTCTATTCTACATAGCGTATATATTTTAGTCTGTGATCTTCCTGTTCGATGGTCCGACGGGCGTGCGACGAGGAATCGTGTACTGCTTCTCGCAAATCGTGGATATTGCGTGGACGTGCGATTTTATCATACGAACGGGACACATCCCATAGAACGAAAATTTAATAAATAACACACTATTTTGCACAACATCGCGTTTTACCGCATCAAAACGAAAACGACTTTCACCGGATACATCGATAATTTGATTAACGAAAGCAAAGGGTTTGTAAATTATCCCACATTTTATTGACAATGAATCCGTGCGATTTGCCAGTTACCGATATATCTGTGTGATGTACTGTGTTGTTCGTTTAAGTGACAAAGCAAAAGCGTCGGCTCCCATTCGAGACTATTATCCTATTCGTGATTACGGGGCGGGAACTGGGCACTCGGGTTAGTCGTCGCGGGGACTCCAAAGCGGTAAATACGGAGGCGCAGGTCCTGCTCCGCATCATTTATCGTCAGGATTGCGGTGAGTACGGTGGCAACGCGACCCGGTCACCTTTTCATACAATTATTAGACACAATATCGCGGCGAGTAGCGAGTTTAGAATTTTCGTAGTTGGCATGTGACATTGAAGGCGGTCCGATCAGGTGCCTTATATCTTAAAATAGCTATAAAATGTCAAGTCTGGCCTGGCACAGTAGCAATCAGCTGATGTGTACAGTTTTAATTATAACGAATTAGGTAACTAATTGTTTCTCTGCTCTTGCTAAGATATCGTTATCGCCGCGAATATAATCGCTCAATTATTATACACCGTTTATGGTTGATAGTATTATCTGGTAGATAAGTGGTACATATTGGCAGTCTTGACACATTTCAAGTGATTTGAACTCTTTTTCAGATTTAAAAATGGTGCAGCAAGATTTGACCTAGACACACTGGACTTTTATGAAAAAGCGGTCAATGGGAATGGCTCGGGGTGGCTCATGCGTGTGAGCTCGGACTGAGCTGTGGACGGTCAGCAGGTCTTGTGTAGTGTTGTGCAGTGTCTAGTCATAGTGTGTGAGTGTTTGTGGCGGTGAGCCGGGATGCCCTCCGTGATGTTGTCGGCGGTGCTTGAAGAGGAGCCCGACTTGTATGAGGCGTTTCCACCTCATGTTGATCCTACTGGAATCACCATACTTACTGACAGCCCACCAGGTAAGATTAAGATTGAATTAAATTATTGTTATAATTTTATTTGCATGTTTTATCAGTAAAATGTTTTGTAAGCTGCCTCACACTGTCAACACTTTCAATTTTAGTATTGGTGCACTATGATAATTATATTCCCTCTGAGAATGGTTCTTATCTAGGAAATTTATAAATTAACATAATAGGATTATGTTAATTTATAAATATAGGATTAACATAATAGGATGACAAGAGTGGTGGGTATTAATCTATATATTTATGTGATAGGACTAAATTAGATAGATGAATAACTAGAACTCTAGAAAAAAATTAATTCAATACAATATCAGGGGTATACTGATCAAATACTGGGTGCAACCTGAGCTGTTTAAAATTATTCATTATTCAATTTTGTAATAATTTGGTCCAATTATTAATTTTTTATAAGTACTTTCTGAAAAGCTATATGTATATATTATGTTTGATACAGATCACATTCACAGTATCAAGTTCATTATTTCAACATGATTATATTTATTTCAAAATGAAGAATGACTGAGCCAATAAATAAATAAATATCCAGGTCATATCACCCAGAGCCATCTAGTGCAAACTAAGCAAAGTTTGTACTATACTTACTTGCCGGTCACTACCATGCACTACCAACTAGGCTACCGCCTAGTGGGTAGTGCTCCTGCATACAATGCTGGTGGTCCTGGGTTCGAATCCCGGTAATTGCAAATTTTTGTGTGATGAGCATGAATATTTGTTTCTGAGTCATGGATGTTTTCTATGTATTTAAGTATTTATCTATCTATATAAGTATGTATATCGTCGCCTGGTACCCATAGTACAAGCTTTGCTTAGTTTGGGGCTAGGATGATCTGTGTGACACTGTCCCTAGATACTTATAAAAAAAAATTAACTTATAAATAGGTACTTATTTACATTTTAGTTTTTGTAAATATATACATATAATAGTCTGGTATCCAACCCAGACCAAGACATATAGACATGTTCATGACAACAAATATTTGTTTTGTGATGATCAATGAACGGCTTCCCGCAACCCTTGTAAGATACAAGGGTTGCGGGAAGCCGTTGAATGCAGGACAGGCTATTGAGTAGATCCTTGGGGTGGCCTTTGTCCAGCTGTGGACATCTTTTTGCTGATATGATGATGATCAAACCCACTGTCTTTGGATCACCATTGACTACCAGCTAAGTCATGTCAGATGCAATATATTTAACTTTTATGTTTTAGTTCATACTTCATATTATCATCTTTTCCTGTTATGCACTTAATGGTGCAGTATTTATGTGTGTAGGACAATATTCAAGTTGTTTTATATCTTTGTTAATTTATGTTTGAAAACAATTCATTATATTTCTTTATGTGTTGCCATATAAAATAACTTATATAACAGTCTGAAGGTTAAAATAGTCACATGTCATCAAAGATTTTAATTGGACATAAAAACCAATTAATACATAATTGTGATTTTCTTGTCTTATTTGATTAAGTGGTAATAATTTTATCAAGGTGATAACATGTTTCAGAATGTATAGATTCCACTTAATAATTGAAATATTATATTTAAAATCATAAAAATTATGGTAGTTATCTTCTTCCTGTAGTAGCCACTATTTGAGGGGCTGGTCATACATCCCCAATGCCTAATGAATCTATACAACATTTTAGATGAAAATATAGACATAGAATTATTAATGGCTAGTAGTGGCAAATATAAATTAAAATAAATTTCATATGTAACATTCCAAATGGATTGCTTATCAAAGCATATAAGAAGACTATTGGGTCACCCTGGCTTTGCATATGGGATGCTGATAAATTAATTTGTACTTAGCAAGAAATAATGACTTTTAAAGGTAATTATATGATACCTTGAATTACAGTATGTTTAGAAGGCACACAGAAATTGTGAGATTGGTTGTCTTCATTTTTTTTTTGGTTTATATATATATCTGTTCCGAATCACATACAAGGTAAGTGTAATAAAAGATGATGTTCATTAATACAGACACCTATTGATATGTAATATACAAGGGAGTCTTGAGACATCTATGTTGTGTAGATCTTTTCTCCCATGATAGCCAGCCAAATGATTCATGCAGTATTGTGCCAATGTAAAGCAATAATAATAATATCTTGGGACATTATTTACACACGGCCATCTGATCCCAAACTAAGCAGAGCTTGTACTATGGAAAATAGATAACTGATATACTACATTTAACTATACCTAGACTCAGGACAAACAGACATGTTCATGCACACAAATATCTGTCCTCATGCAGGACCAAATAGAACCCACAACCTCTGAGGTAAAAAGCAAGCACTTGCTAACCACTCCAACGGGCCCTTCCCCAACTAAAGTAAAATTGAAAATTTTAATAAAGGAATGTCTGTGTACAGAATATGACAGAATTATAAAAGAAAGAATTATAATATATTAAACCAATATTTATAAGATTTGCTTTAATTTCTTTTCAAATATGCTGGATACAAAATTAACTGTAAAGATATTTTACTTTTTTTTACTTGCATACGCAAGTAAAAAAAATAAATTAAGTATTTTTTTTACTTATCGAATTTAAGACTTAACATTTGTTTATTGTATCTCAGATTTCATTTGTCTCTTCACATTGCCAGTTGGCTTTAGTGTCAATTTTATCCATCTACTTATTCCTGAGTGAAAACTGTGTTATAGTTAGGGAGAATGCCCATGCGACATAGTGTCCCTTCTCACTCTCTTTTTATCCTGAAGAAGATCTCCTGAAGCAATTGAAACCGTTGGCTGAATCCAAAATAAAATTAATTTTGTGAGTTATAGTTATGCATTATTTTATTACCTCACATAATTTTAAATTGTAATATAGTTATTTAATTTCTTTGTTTGCCAATTTTAGACTATATATTGTATTTTCCTTAAGTAATCTAAACTTTACCCAATTTAGACCCCCATAATTTGGTTCCATGAACTGTAAGCTAGTAATATGTCAAATTTCAGCTACGTAGGTCAAGTAATATTAAAAAAATCCATTGAGTTGGTGAATGTGTTATCTTTCACTCTTAATATCTGTTAAGATCTAAATAATTGCTACTTCATATCTGTATCTTTATAATTATTCATGGAGATCTTCTTTCAACTTTCTCATATAACTACTTGTTTTGATAAGTTGTATAAAAATGACTAATCTTTGATATAACCTAGTCAAAATAAACTGGAGTTTTCTGTCACTACCAAAACCTGCTTACTCAGCTGGTGGTGTATATTATATAAAATTATATTCTGTACATAATTAGCATGTTTCTGCAAAATGCACACCATGAGCATAAATCATAGCCAGGTGCTCTCACCGGTCCGATTAGCGCGGTTAAGCAACTAGGTTCGCGGTCAGTCCATAGATGGGTGACCACCGAAGTTAAGCTGTTGGTGCCGGTTGTAGCCATTAAGCCATGTCAGAGACCTACTGGGTGGCTTGAACAAGTTGTAACCACTGCCCATATGATAAGTAAGTATTACAAGAATCATAATAACTATGACTTTATTGTGTAATGCTTCCGCATCATAAAATAGTTTGAGTCCACTGTGACCTTCTTGCATTCTATAGACAAATTTATTAAATCTACAATTTGTTTTGTTTACTAAGCAACTGAAAACCATCAAATAGCCATTATTTTTATTAGTTTAGTTGTGTATTAGAACTCGTAAGGGTATTCACCTCTGTTCCAATTTTGCCAGACAAATAGGTATCTATCTAATACTTGTTTGTCTTATCTCAGTAAAAAATATCTTTATGACAATGACTCGCAGTTTTTCTGTTATATCCTTGACTTTTGTGAACTTACATAAGCGTAATAAAACGTTATACATATAATATGTATTATATGAAAGAACTTAAGTACTACCTAGAAATTACATGATCACGTTAATATCGGTTGTCTAAAAGAAAATTTGAAGTCGGTTTTATATTTTATGAACAGTAATTATTTATAAACGAACATGTTTTCGTAAATTTTCAAGTTTTTAAGTTATTAACTTTACTGTACTGTACTGTTTATATAACGAAACTTAAATAGAACCCACAAAAATGCATTTATTATCGATTATAAAAATATCAAAATTGGTTCTCAAACAACGGAGAAATCGAGCAAAATAAGTAAAAAAAAAACATGTAGGTAGTTGTCTTGATATGAACTAAACGACTTTCTATTAAAATAATGCTTATAATAAAATCTGATAT
Source organism: Pseudoips prasinana (assembly GCA_951640165.1). NCBI lineage: Eukaryota > Metazoa > Arthropoda > Insecta > Lepidoptera > Nolidae > Pseudoips > Pseudoips prasinana. Next base: position 35,469,815 of record OX621237.1, on the reverse strand, counting down.
GCTTTTACTTACTTACTACATTTCAAATCGTGTATTGAAAGCCCACAGAGTTCATTAAATTAGTTCCGTAGATTGTGAACCCAATCATAGTTGGAATGAGAATTTGTTACCACAATGTGCCCAACTGCTACAGAATTGTGAAAGAAATATATGTTTAGTTACTAGTAACTAGTACCACTTTTACTTTACTATTTACGTTTTTAAAGTGTTTAAGTAAACTCTTAATAGTTGTGGGTCTCTTCATCGTATACGGAGTTTCGGCGTAAATTGCTTTATTTTTTGCATTAAGACATGCAAAGGGGAAAGCCTTTGCATGCCACCTGCTAAGACTCGCACCGGCTAAATCTAACCTGCCGTAGAGTTCTATTCCCGCCTAATGGAGGAAGCCCCGGGAACGCGGGTATGCTGCTCCGGTGTCCCTCTTTTGCGCCATGTCCCAGATGGTCGGGACACGTACCCTAGGAGGGCTCTAGGTTACCCTCCGACGGCGCGGCGTAGCTTACCTTGGTACTGAAAAGAACTGTACCTCTAATCTTTGCCAGGTAACTAGGTCTTATTAGTCTGATGTAGTAAATAGTGGCGGTCAGTAACACGCCGTACTTTTTTGCGACCGTTGCAACAATTCGCAAACAATCAGTAATTACAGATGCCATTGTTCTTCAATTGTTATAAAATCGTGTTAGCGTGTATTCTAGTCGTTGCATCTCTTGCACAATTTGTTAGGAGAGTGTCTATCAGCGAAACACACACACACACACACAGGTTGTCCGCGGATACCTCATAATTGTTCGCGCTCATCTCAGATTATACGTGCTCACTGTATGGGTTGCTCCCTCTCACCTCAGTTCTAAAGTTGTACGTGCTTCATGATTGGTTCATGCTCACCTCATAGTAATATATTGTCCGCGGTGACACCATAGGTTGTTCGTGCTCCTATCGTAACTTCTACGAGCTCAATTGATAGGTTATTCGCGCTCACCTCATAAGTTTTACGTGGTCACTTCATAGGTTGTTCATGGTCGGTTGGTTTAACCATTGGTTTTCCGTTGGAGCTGTGGCACTAAACTTTGGCCTGTCTTCTTGACTTCGTTGGGGATGGTTTTATTTTGCAACACTGTGTCGAAAAGATGGGCAAACACCTCGCGCCGTGTGAGCCTATACCACTGTAACTTAAGGAAAAGGCGCACTGATAAAGTCGACAAAACACAGTAGCGACAAGCATATCTAATTGCTATAGGTTCAGGGTAACTACCGGTAGCACAATGTATGGCAGACTCCATGCTCCATTTTGTGTGGAATGTGTGGAGCTGTGTTTGCGAAAGTCAGTGGCTGAAAGGGCTCATGTCCTGTATGGACTTTGCCTTTGGACAAGACATTAAAAGTCATGGGCATTAAAAATCAATCATATATCAAAACATATTTCCAAATGAAGGGAAGAAATCTGTTGAAAAGAAAATGATGATATATAATTCAAATTTGCATTTTAATACTAAACCAATTTAGCAAAACAGTAATACGTACATACAGGAATATACCATAAGACAACATTAATTGTCTTCAAGTTGGAGGCACTTTCAGCACTTCCCTACTAGATGCTCTAATAACGCTTCGGATGGTCTTCAGTGAAAGTGCCCTTCCTAATTTCATCTCTTGCCTTGTCGGACATCTGTTGTCGTCATCCAGCTCGTACGCTTCCGAAGCATTCTAGCCCTCTACGAACGTACAGCGATTACTATGGTGTAATAAGTTTTGTCAGTAACAATCCTTTGCTTTTTTTTTAACTACGGTTCCCGAACTTTACAACCATACAATTCACGGACACATTACACCCAGACTCAGAACGACTTATGGGTCTCACATATAAGTCACAATTGTCTTAGTTCTGTGATCCAGCGATACTATCTCTTGCGGTGACATATATGGACTTGAAACTCGTCAAGGCTCTTCATTTTTATCAAGAATGTTCTCGGCTTCTTCTATAATCAAGCGATGCAAGATGTGAGGCCAAAGAGTATAGTTGGATCATATTTATATAATTTCCCTCCTACATGCTCTGCCTAAAGCGATAATTTGGTGAAGATACAGGTTTTGTTGTTATGCAATACAAAGTAAATCTAACCTGTAATCGAACAAACGTAATACCTTCCAAATATCCCGAGTTCTTACAATCTCTTCGAATGGCGATCAAAAACATGAAATATTATTAGCTGAATGGACTAAAGCCAAGATTAGATTGCATAGTCTATTGGCAAAGCAAACGTTTGTGACTTTTTATTTTGTTTTTGTTGCGCGTTATAATCATGATTGTTAGTTAATTATGTATTTAAAGAAATTTTCATGGAATACCAATTAGTGCGTGAACGTAGATAGATTGAACTCGTTCATGGTTGTCTAATGGTTTAATTGCCCTGATCATTGCCTGAGGCTATAATGAACTGTTGCTATGGTTGCTAAGTGCTTTCTGGTTTTCTGTGGTGTGAGGCAAAATAAACTGGCAAGCTGGTTTCAATTCCATTGTGATAGTGTATTACGAACCGACCGCCGCTGGAGCAGAAAGGTTATCAAGTGCCGACCACGAACCGGAAGATGTAGCGTGGACAGGCCCCCTACAAGATGGCCCGATGATCTTGTGAAGGTCGCTGGTTGCCGCTGGATGCGGTTGGCGCAAGACTGACAAGACTGTAAAGAGTATTTTTCCTAGATGGTCCGAATTCGTTACAAAATTATTTCTAAGGAAATTAATAATTAAAGATATATTTCTATAAACAGAATGTAATTTGTGTCCGTCTATTATATGTTTGTAAAGTACCCCGGGACACAGGGATTTAATTGCTAACTGCGGACGTTGTCTTTTCAAAAAATAAAAAAAGGTTTTTATTTGCGGAAACAACAACTCGGAGCCTTCAAAATGGATAAAAGATCCACAGAAAATAAGTCATAAGAAAACTAAACAAATAATATTTATGAAATCATAGTTTGCACGGCATGCGTGTATGTTTCTATATTTCTCGGCAGGCATGTTCTAGTGGTTAGTGACCCTGACTGCTCCGTCATAGGTTGTAGGTTCGATCCCACCTAGGACAAAATGTATATAAGCAGGTTTACGAGTTGTCTGGTTGCCATAATTCAGGCTCTCCGTAGTTGGGGATATATTTGCGGAAACAACAACTCGGAGCCTTCAAAATGGATAAAAGATCCACAGAAAATAAGTCCTAAGAAAACTAAACAAATAATATTTATGAAACAATTCACATATCATCGACCATGGCGACGACGACTCTTTCTATACCGTTCGACCAATCTCCATCCTCGCAGTCATAGACGCGTGGGTTTACTGTGATTTTATTGGTCGAGCAATGTAGACACTACAACGTTCGAGCAATAACACTACCGACTCCGAGTAGGTGACAGTCTACGGTGCTACGTAAATAATAAGATATCTTTATTTCAGTCAATATTGATCCATTATTGAATTAGTAGCAATGCTTAGAAAAATCTAGTGTAAGTAATATAAATAAAACACAGAAGTCAAATACATCATGGGACATTGACATTTTTTAGTTAATATTATCAGTCTCCTCATGAATTTCTCCAAAATTGATGGAATGGATGAACACTGCACCACAGTTTCCACAATGCTGTTGGGACTGTTTCTCGCTCGTCTAAGGATATATGCAGATTTTGCCAGCTGCCTAGTTGTCCTTAGGTACATATCAGTATTTTGAACCAGAGAAAGTCTCAAACAGGGACGCAAAATCGTACACATACATTTGGAATGAACCGAATACAAGCGTTACAACGAGATCATTAGTTCGGCGAGCTTTGCTGTTAGTAAATAGTTGCATTTTTGCCAAAGAAACGTAACAATTAGGTCATGCGACGGCTATTATGCTGGCCCAATTTGGCGCAGTACCCATTAAATCGGGCTAAAATGCGAACATATTTTTTTTCTATTTTCGAAATATTATTCCCATGAAGTTCCAAGTTATTGAATTGTCAAACTGGTAGCCTGTGAGTAACTGTACCGATGGATCATAATTTGCACGGGATGCTTGTATGTTTCTAGATTTCTCGGCAGGCCTGTTCTAGTGGTTAGTGACCCTGACTGCTACGCCATAGGTCGTAGGTTCGATCCCACCTAGGACAAAATGTATATAAGCAGGTTTATGAGTTGTCTGGTTGCCATAATTCAGGCTCTCCGTAGTTGGGGATCAGATGGCAGTGTGTTCGTTGCCTTAAGATGTTAATTATTATTTATATTTTATTAAAATAAAGAAGGAAATTATCAATTTGCCTGTATGTTTTTTGCATGTATCTTACGCGAGTTCTCCGTCGCTTGTTAGCAGTTTTTGGTAATTATTTTCGCTTTTGAGATGAACCTTTCTAAATTTTATTTAAGTCCGTGGATCTAACGAAAAATTTAAATTGTGCGTGTGTTACTTAAAACAGTAATTAATGCTAGTAAAACTTCTAATAATAATAGTAGTCTCGGCTTAATTTCGATGACTGCGGCTAGTTTCAACAAGGAGTTGGTCAGTACGCAGGGGACATTAAATGCACATTATTAGTGCAGGCTAACACAGGCGCACTCTCTTGCTCCGATGGGATGAAACGTGGGAGTTTGACTGAGGACTAACTGACTTAAACGTTTACCCTCAAGTTTACCTCCCAATGTGATGAGCAGCTTGGATCTTCGTATCTTAAGTCGAACTTCATAGCCTAAAGTACGTGCCCTCTGGCGTTCTTCTGGCTAGTTTGTCGTTATATTTTGCTAGACAGCTTCAGCCCTAGCTCACCCTTATTTTAAAACAATACTTCGAAGTAAATTAGGCCTCATATAATCAACCTAATATGTAGGACGAGATAAAAGAAAAAAGACCTACCAAATCTTTATCAGCAGATTTGTTAGCCTTTTCTGAAGGTTGCGGGGTCCCTGCCAACTTCTAAAGAACATAGATAACTTAGCCATTTATCCTCCACTAAATATGTTGCGACTTACAAAAGATTTGGCGAAAAGACGAGTAAATATATCTTTTCGTTTACCACACGAAGTTCGTTGCGGAGGGAATGTTATTTGAGCAACTTTCCTTTCAGTCTGACCACAAAATCGCGGAGTTTCACCGAGATTAAGGAACTTGTGAGTTGAAATGATGATAGCCTTACATGGGAACCTTTATACGTATCAATGGTGTGCCGATAAATGTATGTGGAGGTATTGGCAAAAAGTGTAAGAACGTTAAAACATGTACTAGAAATTAACGAATTAAATTTTGTAGATTAAGTATCAAAATTACAGTACCAAAATTGCGGCCCATTAATTTATGAAGTGAAGTAAATATTCATTTTTAAAGTTATACTTTTTTTATATCCACATAGATACACACACACACACACACACACACACACACACACACACACACAATGCCGTCCACTGTTGTAAAAAAGTCTCTCCAAAAAAAAAAATCCATAGTGGATTGGGTCCATCTTTTAGTGGGATATGTTAGAATCGCCACGCTTGGCAGACGCTTGGCGATCTTAGTTTGATGGTCAAAGTACACAGAGAGACGCTGCTGCCCGTTCTCTAAAATATATTCGCTCGGGACGATTTCTACGTCCCCGACGGGTTGAGAACTAATGCACAAGATTTCTTTTTTTTTACGTTTTAAACTAATGGTGTCGATTTTGGTACAAAGGTTCTCCCGTTTAACGTTACCTAGTAAATCTATTAACACGGCAGTATTCGAGTCCTTATTCAGAGGTTGCGGGTCTAACAAATAGGTCCAAGGAGTTGCATATTTATGCTATCGAGATTTTTTCATTTTATTGACGCATTCATTCATGCTTGTTTCTCAGAGTGGTAGGCACAGACAACGGATTTCCATTTGTCACGATCCTTGCACGCCTCTTTCACCTCGTTTACTATCATTATGTTGTCCATACTTGTTTAGGATATTTCTGACCTTGCCTTGAGGCATTCATTCTATGAATATTGGAGGGTATTGACGATTTTCTTAATTTACTGGTTGTTCCAATCTAAACTTTCTCTGCAACTTTTTTGGACTAATCGAGATAATTTAGTCCGTTGAAATATGTGTTCCTAATTTGTGTCAGTTTTAATTTTATTTTCTGTATTTGTGTATAATTTTAATTCTTGACGTGCATACGTGTACCATGTGTTCCTAAATGCAATAAATATATTTCTGATTCTCCCTCCATTAGGTTTAATTACGCTCAATCGCTTCCCAACCTCCTGAATGTTATTACATTCAGGAGGTTGGGAAGTATTATAACTTCTAAAATAGCCTGCAAATTTTCTAGGAAACCTGCCTTGGTTTTGTAGTCTCTAGGTTTACAGACTTGCTCGTCAGTAGTGCTTGTAATATGCACGAGAACGGTGTCTGTTCATTATTGACTTCATGTTTCTGTACAGTTGGGTTTCCCTGAATGAATGTAATGTCTCTGAGCATTGTTTGTGAAATAGAGACATGTTGTGGTATCGTTTTCTAAACAGTGTTAACGGTAACAATAGTGACTTAACATTTGCATTCTGCATCACACTATGTTATTCTGGCCCGTTAAAACATGCCTGTGAATTTTAAAGCTTAAGCTTAAGCAAGGGGCGTCTTGGTAAGTTACTCTACTATGGACTCAGATCGAGAGAGATGAAGAATAGTGGAATTTTTATCCACTCTGGGTATTTCCTCCCCCTTACTTACAGCTCTAGTTATGCTACCTACTTCGCGAAGAAGACTCATATCTGTCTACTGTGTTCAATCCTAGAACAAGTCAAATTATTGTGCAGGAGTGTTTGAGATAACACAGATGCACTGCCTATTTCTTGACTCTGATGATCCCATGGCTGCAAGACTGGCCAACACGACAGAGAAGGGAAATGGCGAGACCGATAGATTTCCGAGGCACGAACATTCAAATTTCGGGCAGCTATTGTGTTTTCTTTGTTAAATCTTAATTATAGTTTTTGGGTTGACCCTATCTTTGAACCCAGGAACTCATCACACGCTGAGTACATTGAACACGTGACTGTTAGACCAACGTGGCAGTTGATTATGTTCATAATGTTTATTTTTCAAGGCTACTGTTTTATTACTTTTTATGAATTAAGTATAGGTTTTTATTGTTTCAATTTAATCAATATTACTTACTAATTTTAATTAAGTGTTCATAAGATAATAGGTCTTTACCTATGAAATTGCCGTTTTGTATGAAAAAATTTAAACGAATTTTTTTCATGAATTTTTTTATTTGTATTAATCGAAGTAATCACCCATGCAATCAATGCATCTTTGCCATCGCAGTGGCAGTTTATTGATGCCCTTCTTAAAGAAATCAGCTGGACGGGAGGCAACAAATTCTTCAAAGGCATTTTGTACTGCCTCTCGGGTATTGAATTTTTTTCCCGCCAAGAAGTTATCCAAATTCTGGAAAAAGTAGTAGTCTGTAGGCGCAAGGTCTGGTGAGTAGGGCGGATGACGGAGAGCTTCCAACCCCAGTTCTTGCAACTTGGAGACCGTCTGCTGTGCAGTATGAGGTCGCGCGTTGTCGTGCAGGAGCAGCGGAGACGAGCGATTGACCAATGCTGGTTGGAGATGCGCCAGCTTCTCCATCATTGTGCTCAGTTCTTCACAGTACACATCTGCAGTAATGCTCACCCCGTTTGGTAAGAAGCTGTGATGAATCACACCGGCGCTAGACCACCAAACAGTGACCATCACTTTTCTAGGGGTAAGTTTTCGTTTAGGGCATTGTTTAGGTGCTGAACCAGGATCCAACCAACTTGCTGAGCGCTTGCGGTTATCAAACAGAATCCATTTTTCATCGCAGGTAACAATGCGGTTCAAAATTCCTTCATTTGTGTGTCTGTTGAGCAGTGCAAGGCACGTCTCGACGCGTACTTCGCGCTGGCGATCATTGAGTTCGTGGGGCACCCATTTGTCAAGCTTTTTTACCTTGCCAATTTGACGCAAATGGACCAATATTGTTTTGACGCTAACGTCGAAAGCTGCTGCTAATTCAGCCGTAGATTGTGTATCATCAGCTTCCACAACCGCCTTTAATTCGTCATTGTCGACCAAAGTCTTCGGACGACCGCGAGGTTCATTTTTCAGGTCGAAATTTCCAGAACGGAAGCGAGCAAACCAATAACAGGTGGTGCGTTGGTATGTAGTGTTAGCTCCGTAAACGTCGTTGATGTTGCGTGCCGCTTGTGCCGCGTTGCTGCCACGACGGTACTCATATTCCATAATTACTCGAATTTTTAACGTATCCATGATGACGAAAAAGATTGAAATGCGATGAAAATGTAACACTAATCAATAAAGAAATGACTACTTTTGGAAAAAAGAATCCATGTTTTTAAAATAGATATAGAGATAAATAAAATTAATTTGAAATTAGAATTCTTAGCCAAACAAAAATTATTTTGATTTGAAATGGCCAGTACTGCAGAACGGCAATTTCATAGGTAAAGACCTAATATTATTAATAATGCTTATTTTAAATTCCATATTTTATCGTCTTGTTTCGTTATTTTGAATCTAAAAGAGCAGTGGTGAGTTATCATAGGTAGAAGATTGTGTAGTATTAAATGATGTTTGAAAATGAACGAATGAATGAAAAGCTGGATCGGAAAAATAATAAACACTTATGGTTTAGAACTATATGCGGTCCCAATAATTTTATACTAATAACTGATTAATTTCAAATTATGTTATGAATGCTACCCTATAGAAAAGGGCACAGTAATAATCACATAAAAGAATATTACTGTACTTTTTGAAGTGAAAACTACACGTAGAGCAATTTTTGGTTGACGAAAAATCATGGAACTCGCAAAAAGAACACTAGAATGTACACATAAGTACTGTGTATTTATATGTACTTTTTGTGTGAACAATACCGTGAAACCAGCATCGACGCACATCACATCACGCTTCCCATGAGCTATATGTTGGTATGCTGTGTACTTTTTTGGTGAACAAAAATCGTGAAACTCGCTTCATCACCGCACGCTTCCCATGAGCTATATGTATAATTGTAAACTATATAATAATAATAAAATCATTTTATTTTTCTCTCACAATAATAGGTCTAGGACCAGTAGGTCTTACAATTAGATGACCTTAAAAAATTTCACCTGTGTTTCACCAGACTGGTGCCTGATGTAGGTTTCCAAACGAAAACCTGTGTTACAGCTCACCAGTGCCCTCACCCTCGGTTAAAAATAAATAGGTACAACTTTAATTTTACCAGACATTGAAGTGAAAAAATTAAATAATAATAAACATTTTACAACAAAAATTCTAAAATATTTAGATTAGAAGTGCATAAAATAGTTTTCAGTACTACCGGCTGTCCCCAAAGACTGCCCTGTATGATTTTATAAATAGTGCTCATTTTTCTATAAAAATAAGTAGGTACAGTGGTTAAGATAGTTCGCTCACTATTACTTACCTCGTCTTTCGGATTCTGTCTCTGCGCCGGACGTTTATCTATGTGGCGTATAAATGGTTTTGCTGAGCCCGGATCTGCTTTGTGTCTGTTAATTGCATGCTTGTCAAGTCCCTATCCTATAGTCCTTAGTGTGGCCGTTATCTTTTTGAAGTAGAGACAAATTATACAAGGTGTAACATAAATTGAGGACAACATTTTTAGGAGCTTAACATCAATTTGCAAAATACACGATATAATATTTATATTATTTTTTATTTCTTTTAAAAGGCAACGCCCGCACTAGATAATCATAATATCCCTGTGTCGCGGTGTACTTTACAAACATATAATAGACGGGCACAAATTACATCCAGACTCAGAACAACTATATATGTTCGGACTCGGACTCGGACTCGGACACGGGACTCGAACCCGCGACACGAAGCGGCGAGGCAACTGTCTTAGCCGCTACGCCACACGTGCAGTCAAACGCTTTTCTAATTTGCTTTTCAAAATGTTAAAGAGTTGACGCTCTTCGTTTTACTTTTCTTTCATTGGTTGTGTTTCGTTAATTTACCTTGACTATTAATGTTACACCTTGTATATTAGTATTATCTTATTAACCCTTAATCACGCGGTGGACTATACGACACCATATCAATTTAAATCCTATTTTTTTGAATAAGGTCCAAGAACAATGAATAATAAAATAGCAAAGCCTGGTTAAGTGTTAAAAAAATAACCAAACATTATAGGGTGATATTATATTTTAAGAAATTTATTTTCTAATTAGTTATTAGAAAATATTTTTTTTATTAAACGCCGATATACGGCTCGGATAAAAAATCAAGACGCCATATTGAAATTTATAAACTTAGGAATTATCTATCGTAAGAACTAATATTATCGACTGTACTAAAATCCTGTGTTCAGTTTAAATTTATATCATAGTATATTCTGGCGTATCATTTTCCTGTTTACAATATTATAAAGTAAATAGTTATGATATTAAAAATATTTTAATACATACATCTAAAGCTAGCAAAGTAGTTTCTTGGAAATATAATATAACAACTTGTCGGAAGCAACTCTGCTATCTTACCTCCGTTCTAATATTAAATCAGAAGAGTTGCACCCCCTTTCAACGGTTGAAGACATCTCAAGGAGTTTTAATATCGCCGTAAGCGCGGGAAATATTGGAACAGATATTCTGCAAAGATTATCCGCGATAAAAGCCCGTTGTCAGCTTGAGGGCTTTCTTTAAACAGCTGCTACATAATGCGAATACGACGGAAATATGCCTTTTATTTGGAACTTTTTAACATATTTTTGTATGATTCATCTGATTTCTTCCTTGCCTTTTATCATTACTAGTATTTGTTTTATATTCTATTATGCCGGCTCACAGTCTATCCTGTTGTGACTTCTTACACAATTAATTGAAGTACTGCCATCTGGCCTCGGACCGAACCCTTACAGTACCATCCAAAGTTCTGGCTATATACCCTTAACGAGTGTTCTCATAACACCAGGAATGATCTTACTGTGGGGCATAATGTAAGGTCATACTGTGAAGATGTCTTCGTTGTTACACAAAGACTGTTTAGTGCGGGAATCAAATTCACAGCCTCGCGGGCACAAACGGCCAACCGGTCACAGAGATTGTTACGTAGACACCTGCATTAAAGTCGTGTGATATATTTGATGCCTTTAATTGTTTTGTGAAATCGTAGTTTCAATAATTGGTAAATGAAAACTGTTATTTCTCAGCTTTTAACTGCCAAGAGAAAGAGATGTGTTACTTTAAGTTAGTTAGTATACTCGCCTCGTTGTGGAATTGTAGTTCCCAAATAGGTGGACCGCTTCAAATGCGGTTTTGTTAATCTGGTAACTAGTTTATTCGAGATTAGTCAATTCGTTGAACTATTCAACAGTTATGTCTTGAGAAAAGAGTTCCAGCGCGTTGTATTTGGACGCGAGGTTTTTGAAGGCGCCCTGAGCCACTTGCTATCATCGGTCTATAAGTAATTGCTGAGGTTAAGCACTAAGGCATATATGTACATATGTCCGCCAAATTGGTTTAATCTCTGAATAATTCCATACAATTGACAGCACGATATGCTGCCGGTGCCACAATCATGCAATATTCGTGAAGTCGGTTTGAACAACTCTGACACTAGGATAACGACAGCATATACAATAAAGACAAACATGGAACAGACAAAAATTGCCAAACATTATGAAAATAATTGAACCTAACTGACTTATTAGTAAGGTTATATTTATTCGAAATATTTGGCTATATTATTATATGGTAGTTTTCAATGCAATAGAAAGCCAATCTTCTGTAACTTAATAAAAAAATTACCTAATTATAGATAAGGCTAAACAATAATCATAGCTGTGAGTGCCCGTATTGTTGGATCTACCATTTTGTGATCTTCCTACTGGGTATCGAGTGTGATTGCCTCATAGTCCTGCGGTAGCATGTTACTGAATACAATGAGGTCTTCGCTTCATGTTTCGGAATATATATGACATTGCACTGTACTACTATATATGGCCCATATAAAGTCCTGCAGTGATTAGGTTCGCTTAGTATAAGAATTGACCGTTTGTGAAGTTCTCCGCGATACAAATTCTCCATAGGTGGGACGCTTTTTTCATAATTACTGGTTTGGACCAAAAAGTCTTTTTGGGATTTTATTATTTATAAACGTCACAGTATCGGCCAGGAGTCAGAAGGTAGTTTAAAACAAGTTCCTCGGTGTTTTAAGGAAATAGATAATATTTTGATGACCATTGCATGCACCATTCGCGGTGTTTTCGAGTAAGCAATATTTAAAACCAAAGAAGCTAATATTTGCCGCCGTAGTAGATGGAAAAGAGGGTATTTTATTAAAATCTTGGCACGGAACCCTTAAAAAGTATATGATTAATTAATACCACGTGACGAGGGTATCAAAAACCATGCTAAGAGTGCCTACCTATAGTTAGCGCTTCTGGCCAGTGACCTGTATGTATGCTTTGTGTAATTAAGTATAGTTTCCATTACCTTAACTGGTAGCTGTGGCTAAATGATCTAAATTTTTGTCGGTTATCAATTTGGTATAAATAAATAAATAAAAAAGTCAGAACATGTTTGTAGTAATATAGTTGTATACCTACATTATTATTTCTAGTAACATAGATATTTTGGTACACATTGTATGAAAACATTTATAAATAATAAAATTTATTTTATTATAGCAATGATATTTAGCTAGCTCGTATCAAGTTATTGTCAAGAGATTATGTTTAAGTTTAATTACCTATGTAGTTTAAGTCTAATATTTTACTATCAAACGCGAAGTCCAGGTATTATTAATTTGTCAATGATTGTCACAATCAATTTGTTCAGTTTAATAATGTAGCCCGCCCCAGCTACAATGGGCTGGAAGATAACAAAATATTACATCTATTCCCAATTCTATTTACTAGACCATTTCCATATTCGAAGCAATCACAGCTTTTTCTACTACGTGCTGGCAAAAAACGATTTTCCCTAGTAGGTACCGTCGGAAATTGCGTTTGCGAAAACAATTTTCTTTCGGATATGAAAATACATATTGCCGAAAGCGTTGGGTGTTAGAAAAGAATAAAAATGTTTTCTTTGAGTGTAGGAACAATTTTGTCATACCAATATTATACCTACTTGGTTAAATCTGATTAGTTTGCCTTAGTAATTTGAGTTAACCCTTAAGCCGGTGGACTATACGAGACCACATCAATTTAAATCTTATATATTTCCAATAAGGTCTATGAACAATGAAAAGTAGTATAGCAAAGACTGGCTAAGAGTTAATATATGTAGTATTGTGTTCGCATGCTTAATCGTTTTATTAAGTGGACTACATCTCGTCTATAAGCCCCCCGCCGTGCCTGACCGTCGCAACTGGCCCGTGTTGTGTTTGTATCGCCGGGTCTTCTCAGTTGGGGCGCATCGAATCCATATCCGTTATTTTATTTTTATTTATTTATTTAAACACATAGTCCGTCATAATACTAATATTTAATGTTTATTTTAATGTCGACAGGACCTTTCAGACAAGATGTATTAAAAGTCTCTACAATGAATAGCATTTAAACCTATAAATAACCATTTTGCCAGTAAGCGAATAAAAAATGTAGATCTAAATAGATTACCTAGAAATAATTATGTATGATCATCATCATCATATCAGCCGGAAGACGCCCACTGCTGGACAAGGGCTTCCCCCAAAGATTTCCACAAATGCCGGTCTTGCGCTATCCGAATCTAGCGACTTCCAAGAAAACTAAAACATAAATAAATAAAAAATATAATTAACTATATTACTTAGGTACTACAAACATGTTCTAATTATTTAAAAGCGCTATTTTAAAGTCTACGTGAATAAAAACCTTTTTACTTTATTTTATTTAATCTCCCCAAAGCTAGCTAAAGTCTGAGTAGTACTGCCTGACTGGGTTGTGTTTGATAGGGTTGTTACTTGATATGATCTGATGCACATCCACTTACTACCATCTCACCTCGCCACTTTGAGGAAGACCCCAGAACATATTCGATTCTCTCCCAAATAGCTGTGGCAGTACAATGATTCCTATAATGAGACAGCAACCCAAGAAAGAGTGACAATATCGCAGCCACAGTAGCAAGCATTAATAGAGTTTGATGACAGCTTACCGTGAAATAAAAAAGACACTGTAAAATGTTTCTTAGACAGTTCATACCTACTTATAATCGTAAGCTGCAAACATTACTACAAAATATATATAAATATCTTCGGGCAACTAACACAGAGCCATGTGTTCCCAAACTAGGCAGAGCCTGTACTAGGCAACCAGACAACTGATAGACATACTTATATAATATATTTTTGAACACATATTCAAATATTTCATTCAACATTATATCAAAAAAAGTTCGGTAGTTTTTGCGTGAAATAGTAACAAACATACATACTTAATAGTATAATACACTTAATAGTATGTAACTATTATAGATAACAAGCTGTGCCCTGCGGTTTTACTAGAGTCAAACTTTATAAATTATAGCCTATGTGTTATTCGGATATATAAGCTATATTACTACTCGTACAGAGTTTTATCAAAATGCGTTCGGTAGTTTTTGCGTGAAAGAGTAACAAACATATACACTCGTACACTCACAAACTTTCACCTTTATAATATTAATGTGATTTACACCCGGACACCGAACAAATAAGTGAGCTCATTAGACAAAGATCATCTTAGGATCGAACCCACGACCTCTGGCTAAGCAGTCAGGTTACTAAACACTACACCCAGGCTACTAGGCTAGTCCCAATCATCTATACATATAATAAAATCGTAGGAAAGTCAAAACTGTACATTGAATATTTTTTTTAAAAGATACTTGGGGCGTGATCTACAATCCAGATCGAAGCCAAAAATATAGTTTTTAGAATTTTTATCTGTATGTATGTCCGGGCTAAACTCAAAAAGTACTGCATGGATTTACTTCAATATTTGCATGAATATTGCTAAGAGGTCGGGTCAACATATACATAGACTCACGCCTGTCTCCCAGAGGGTTAGGCATGTATGGAAGTCCGTTGTCTCTGTCAACATATTATAGGCTACATATTATCACGCTATCACCAACGGGGGAGGAGCTGTGATAATTTATAAAATTTAACGCGGGTAAAACCGCGGGGCACAGCTAGTAATAGATAATGGCGTCTGCCATTAGTTGGCCGCGATTACAGTACAAGGGTTTTTCCAAAGCTGTTCGTAATTATTCACTTTTATTAAATCATCTCATTTGTTACCTCTGACGTGCTCATACGCTATTGTACATTTCTAACAAGAAATGAAAGTAGAAAGTATTTTTTTTTCTGAAGTAAAATGTTACTGTAATTTTATTCAAACCTCTGATTTAGCAGCACAATTACTTTTACAATAGCGAACTAAAAGTAAATCACATTTAATGTATATGGTCCAACTATGTAGCTGTTATTTGGCAGTGGTTACCCTAGTGTCAGAGTTGTTTAAGCCGCCGAATAGGCCTCGTGACATGGCTTAACGACTATTGTCGAATTACTAATGACATTAGCCATACGATCGAATTGTTAAACATTCGTTTTCTTTAAGTCGATAAATAAACAGCCTGTGTGAATGGTACAACCGGTAGGGGAAAACCTCGTCGAACAAATCTCTTTTCTGACCAAATCGGAGATATTCCCAAGAAAGGCCAATAGTACCCTAAACATCCGAACATGTATGGAAAGTATAAAGAGAGAATACGAGGTAAGAGTTGCGCAAAGATCGTAACCAATGGAAATCCGTTGTCTCTGTCTATCCCTCTGGGAATCAGGCGTGAGTCTATGTCATGTTATGTTAATATAAATTATCATTATTACACATAGAGTTAATATTATACGAAATTAATTCCAGTATTACGTACTGTGTTAACTGGTTTGGTCAGTTCATTACCACAATAATTAATTATTAGGCTGTTGGATATTCCATCATTAAATATAATGTAATTTATTCATGCTGATGAATTCTAATTTCAGCCAACTATTGTTAAAATTGCTTTTAGTTTTAATTTGTTGTTCTTCTTCTTCTTCTTCTTATCGTGTCGATGGTAAGAATTAGATTTTATCTTGCCAAAATTGAGCAACGCTGATTGCCGCGGCTGAAGCGTCATACAAGTCCTGAAGGGAACAAGAGACTGGACAAGAAGGACAATCAGATAAATGAGCCATACTTTGGGGTGACACGCCGCACTCGCAGATTTTGATGTGGGAATGTAACCCCATTTGCACATGTTTTCCTTGGATCTACCAACCAAGTTGTTACTTCTTTGGTATTACTCAGATAATTAGGCCCTGGGTTGAAATTCTGCAAGTAACTAAAAATGCACATTCTGGCATTTGCACCCAATAGCTGAAGTCTTTTTTAACGATAACGCGCGCATTTCGTAATGTATCTCTGTCGCGGGTTACGAACATATAATTGGCAGACACAAAGCACACCCAGACTAGTCCTTTACTTGGTGCTATAAGAATATACAATTTAATGGGCATTCAATTTAATTTAAAATCATATCTTAGATTACTTTTAGGTTTAGTACCTATAATCTATGCTGAATTATGCTCTAGATGTATATTTAGACAATTGTTGTTTATAGTGATTATCCTTGCATTTATATCACTAGAAAATAAGAATTATATAATCAAATAACGTAATAGAGATAAAGGACATTTATTCCTAATTTAATAATTAAACTTGCAATGCCTGCAAAAGGCCACTAAGAACCAAATTTGTACCTAATATTATTATTAGATAAGGTCTGTACAACACGTAGTCGCAAACAAACGTTTGACTTTGACTCAGACCAACTGCTTATGAGTAACACAAATAGTTGTCATGTGGGGGAATCGAACCCGGGGCTCGAAGTGGCAAGGCAAAAGGTAGCTTGTACTCTATTACATATTACACCGCTGTTCCTCTGAAATTAACCCTGTCTGTCATGTGCCTGATGACCTGGTATGAGTATCATACCTACCTATCGTGTTACCAAAGCTAAGGAATAGAGATTAGCTTCTATATACAAGCTTTTAGGTCCTGAAAGAATATTAAATAAATAAAATATATCTTGGAACAACTAACACACTGTTATTTCATCCCAAAACTCGGAAGAGCCTGTATTATGGGAGCAAGCAACTATTAATACCTATTATAGATAA
Source organism: Pseudoips prasinana (assembly GCA_951640165.1). Classification (NCBI taxonomy): domain Eukaryota; kingdom Metazoa; phylum Arthropoda; class Insecta; order Lepidoptera; family Nolidae; genus Pseudoips; species Pseudoips prasinana. Next base: position 35,452,611 of record OX621237.1, on the reverse strand, counting down.
GTGATGATGAATACTTTTTTTTTTTTCTATAGGACAATGTCACACAGATCATCCTAGCCCCAAACTAAGCAAAGCTTGTACTATGGGTACCAGGCGACGATATACATACTTATATAGATAGATAAATACTTAAATACATAGAAAACATTCCATGACTCAGAAACTAATATTCGTGCTCATCACACAAATATCTGCACTTACCGGGATTCGAACCCAGGACCACCAGCTTCGTAGGCAGGAGCACTACCAACTAGGCTACGGTGATAGTCAAAAGTTACTCCCAGATACAGAACAAATAATCGTGTTAACTACACAACAATTTTCCTGAGTGGTGATTGAACCCATGATCTCTGGCTTACCAGTCAGTGTCCCTAACCACAAGACCAAGAGAACCAAAAACCAATTTATGAAGATGCATATGCAGTAAACTCGATTATCTGAATCTATTATTAACGGCTTACTGTTCTATATTGTATCATAACAACAACGGTGATGTTTGAGGAAATATCACTGAAGAATTCATTCAATTCGATCTTGGCACTGCTACAGGAGAGTCAAGGGCCCTTTGTCAAGTTCCCGAAATATATGTTTTAACCTCCAGGTTATTAGATGGTTGAATTCCGTTTTATATACACTGGTCAGCAAATAAACCGAGCCACCCGCTACCTAGGAACTCTGATTCGATTTTCTCAAAAAGTATAAAACTTACAACTATCAAAGTTATACCTACAAAAAGTGCGTTTCATGGTGATTAAAATGACTACAAATTAATTCGAAAGTACCCTCAACTCACATTGTAATCAAGCAACAAACACAATGCTAACGATTTGTTCTGTTTTCACCAGAGTTTGAAATTAGCGTTCTTTTTCTCTACAATGAGGGTAGTCGGATATTTCTTATCATTTCTTTAGTTTTTGTCCATCGTTTGCTCAGACGCGTGTGTTTTTGCTACTTTTTTCGATTAATAATGGATACAACACATCAGGAAGCAGCTCAAGCTGTAGCATTACTTCAAGCAGGCATTGCGCAACGTGAAGTCGCTCGAAGGCTTCGAATCAGCAGATCTTCGGTGCAACGAGTTTACAGACGATACCTAGAGACTGGAGCATTCGATCGCCGTCCAGGTACGGGCAGACCTAGGGCTACATCAGCAGCAGATGATCGTTATATCCACCTTACTGTTCTGCGAAATCGCCACCTCAACGCAGTTCAAGTCCAACAAAGTCTGCGTGACGAACGACAAGTGGTCATAAGTTCAGATACCGTCAGAAGGAGACTTGCTGAACGGAACCTGACCCCAAAAAGAGCTGCAACAGGCCCAGCATTAACGGTAGCACACCGTCGAGCACGACTTGAATTTGCTCGAGAGCATAGGGATTGGACATTAGAGCAGTGGAGTAATGTACTCTTCACTGATGAGACCAGGGTGAGTCTACATGGAAGTGATGGACGTCAGAGAGTATATCGTCGCCCTGGAGAAAGGTATTCTCAGTGTTGCATCGAGGAAACTGTTGCTTATGGAGGAGGATCTGTAATGGTCTGGGGCGGCATCTCGTTAACAGCACATACAACGTTAGTTTTCATCGAACCGACGGGCCGTACACGTGGACTGACTTCTCATCGCTACATTATTGAAATCCTCGCAGACCATGTGGTACCTTACGCAGGATATATCGGACAGGATATGCAATTGATGCATGATAATGCACGGCCTCATGTTGCTCATGTGGTGACCCAGTATCTACGCGACGTCAGCATTCGTACGATGGACTGGCCAGCTCGAAGCCCGGACTTGAATCCGATAGAACACTTATGGGATGAGCTGAAACGTCGGGTTCGAGCCCGAGTACCTGCTCCAACAAGGCTTCCAGAGCTGCGAATCGCAATTGAAGAGGAGTGGAATACAATTCCTCAAGATTTTATCGTCAGGCTCGTAAGGTCGATGAATACAAGGATGCTGGCAGTTATCCGAGCAAGGGGAGGGAATACGGAATATTGATCAAAAACTTTTTTTTGATTTTATCTTTGTTTTTGGCTTTAATTTTTTTTTTCACTTTATCATTACTAACGATTGTCACGACTGGAAAACGACTCTTCTTTGTAAAATCCTTAATAAACACTGAAATATTGATTAAACCCAATGAGTTTCCTTTCATTTTAATCACCATGAAATGCACTTTCTGTAGGTACAACTTTGATAATTGTAGGTTTTTTAGTTTTTGAGAAAATCGAATTAGAGTGCCTAGGTAGCGGGTGGCTCGGTTTATTTGCTGTCCAGTGTATATAGAGCATTTTATTTCGTAACTAATATTAGTTAAGAAATAGAACACCTAGTTCACCTATTTCTCTTTATATAATAAAGCAATCACTCGTTCTTAGTTCTATATCTAACTAGCTGTGCCCCGCGGTGTTACCCGCTTTAAATTTTATAAATTTTCTTTGCTATAACCTTACGGAGCCCGAGACCTTTCCAACGAATGCAAAACCGTGGAAATCGGTTCGTGCGTTCTGGAGTTATAGCGTCAGGAAGGAAAACCCGACTTATTTTTATATAGTAGATGTCTAGCCCCCCCAGCGACGCACTTGTCGTTAGTTAGATATAAAGGGAAATTACAGCACTGCACGTGTGGCGCAGCGGTTAAGACAGTCGCCTCGCCACTTCGTGTGTCGGATTCGATTCACGCGCAGGACAACTATCTGTGTGACCCATAAATAGTAGTTCTGTATGTATGTAAAGTACCCCGCCACACAGGTATTAATTTCTCAGGTTCTGGTGGGGTTGTTTTAAAAAAACATATATAATTAGTAATTTACGTCAAATAACGACATTATTACAGGTACCTAATTGTAATTTAAAATTTTCATAGAGATCACTGCCTTTTTGAAAATAATCTACAATCCATGTTATTCGCTGAAATGGAACGTTTGACTCACGCCTGTTTCCCAGAGGGTTAAGCTGAGACAACGGATTTACATTTGTCACGATCTTTGTACACCTCTTGTGTCTCGTTTATGTCATTATATTCTTCATACATGCTCGCCGGTTTAGTTAGTTAGTTCAGATCTGGCCTTGGACATTTTATATGCATTTTTTTTTCGATTCAGTAATAATTTAGATAAGTTATAACATTAAATTAAAAATATAGTATACGTCAATCAAATATATCCTCTTTATAATATTATTTTAGATATATTGACGTCTAAAAGAAATAAATACTGAACTAAATTTTAGTACACTTTCCGTTTCAACGTTCCTACCATATTACCTATTAAATATGTATGTATATCTAAAACTATATATATATTAATAGTGCGTCTGTTGAATACATATTTTGCTAACGCGAAGTCACGCCTTACCTCCAGCTTATAATATTCAACCATCCCTATAACAGGGAGGGTTGGATACATAAGAGGATATTGGGGGTAAGCTCCTTAATGCTTAAGGTAAAGATACCGGATAAATGTATACTGCATTTTTTCCACCATGAATCTATATGTAGTCTCAAGGGAGTTCCAGATAGTAGCCTTGCTTTCCAACTTACTCCCAAACCAATGCCTTTGTATTTGCATAGTTATGAGCGGAGAAACATTTCGGTTATTATTTATATAGATTTGCTAGGGAATTCTTTCAAGGCGGTCCCTTAAAAAAACGAACTGGTAGTTCTAAATAGGGTTGTAACGGAGGCCTTCTTAGCGGAGGCGGATGCAAAGGCGATGGATTTCACATCCGCGGAAGCGGAGGTTAACGGAGGCGGATGCGAAAGTGAAAGTGGATGTGAAAAAATAGTATTTTATGAGTAATATTAATAGAATATTTTATCTCTTTCTATAAAATAATAACAATTAGTAAATAATAACAATTATTTTGCACTATAACAACTGAGTCGTCGTCGGGCGTCGGCTGCGCGCGCATTATTATTCTATGATTTATTTTTATTTTATTTTATTGAAACTTATTCCACAATTCCAACTTACTCCCAAACCAATGCCTTATATAATGATTTTACAGCTTCCGTGTTATTGAAGTCCCGTGTTTCGGGCACTATAAAGCCGAGACTCTTAAATACCTGCTTACTAACTTCATCAATATGACTATTCGTATATTTTGATTAAGAAACTATTTACTGTTCAACCAGACTCCAGAGTATAATTGAATGATGAATTTCTTTTAGTGATTTTCAACTTTATCAATTAAGCATAATGTTCACTTTCAATTGGGGGAATTTGACAGATTGGGGTAGCTTGATGTGCTGGCGTCTGTACCAAGTAAGGAGTGTCAATAACTGTACCTAGTCTCGCGTCGCATAGTTACTGAAGATAACTAGGTAGGTTGGTAGATACAACACGATTCTTCACGAAACAATACATTTGTTACAGCGGTTTAGTATTCTCTTTGCTCTAGCTAGCTATCTAGGTCACAGTACTGTTTGTTATCAATGCAGAGCAAACATTCCTCATCTCACTAATAAGGTTTATCAGCAAATCTCGGATGTGGTGATAAGAACAATATCTTAAGTACCACTTGGTGATAAGAGGCTCTTGGGATATTATAGTTTTCTTAACGGTATATCTATAAGTTTATATTTATTGTGAGATTTTGGCGGAATTATCCGGTGGTGTATAAATATATGAATTCGTAAATAAATATCGATTGAAAAGTCGCATGTATATATTAGGAGCGTAATATTATATAAGAGCTTGAGATTATGTATTAAATTTACTAAAAATACAAATAACGTTTTCACAGATGATGTATTTTTGTTGCCACTATACTAAACAAGTACTGAATAATATAAATATTTAAGGGGGCTCCCAAACAACAAACCTGATCATTTTGCTCGTTTTTGATCCTTATTGATAACGGCAACATATAGACGCTTGAAATATTCCCAGAATAATTAATTATATTATATTCACTTTAAAATAAATAATTAAAATAAAATAAATATTGAAAGGCGCTGATATTTTTGCCGTTTTTATAGATAATGTTAGAACCCTTCATGCGCGAGGCCAACTCGCACTTGGCTGGTTTATTATTATTATTGTGGAGATCTCTAACGAACGAACGTCATTCGATGGACATGGAAACGTAAGCCACAAATGTGTAGAGGTGACAATTCTCTGGTATTAAGTAATGGAATCCAGCGTATTTTTTTTTTATTTACTGGCATTTGTATAATTTATTCTGTCGCTGACCTTACGTATTACGTATTACTTTATACATACATAGACTCAAGTCTGTTTCCCAGAGGGGTAGGCAGAGACAACGGATTTCCATTTGCCATTTTGCCATTCAGTTTATGGTACTTCTGACCTGGCCTTTCGTGAGAACGTCTCCGATTTGGTCAGATAATGTTTTACGAGGTCATGTCAAAATATTCTTTTGAACGTGGTTCCGGTCAAGATAAATAGAAATGAAGAAGTTCCCCTTATAAGATTTAAGGTTCAAGTTCGAATCGTATCATGAAGTTATGTGATGCTAGAATTTTTTGGAAATGAGGTCACTCTTCAAACAGACGTTCTGTATATATTTTTTACGTGGCTTATTGATAGCCGAGGCGCCTTTTTTCTGCTTCAACGGGCAATCCGGCCATTTACAGTACGATGATCTTATTGTCATGAAATGAACGTATTTGAAAAAAATTACATAATTTAAGTTAAGTAATTTTACCTTAATAATGTTTGCTGAACCAGTGGACCTTAAACACTAATGAATTAGGATGATTTTACTATGTAAATATTGATGTTGACGTATCGTTTGCGTACTATTGAGTTCTTAAGAGTATACTACTGATTTTGTAACGGTATTGTTTGAACGAAGTTGGATTTTTATGAAGTACTAGCTGTGCCCCGCGGTTTTACCCGCATTAAACTTTATAAATTATAGCCTATGTGTTAATACAGGGTGTCAGCTAACTCCATACCAAATTTTATTAAATTCGCTCCAGCCTTTTATACGTGACGAAGTAACAAACATACACACTCACACACACTAACTTTCGCATTTATAATATTAGTAGGTTAAGTAGTAACATTTAAAGTGCTCGTTTCCTGCCGGACAAATTACTTTGTCTCAGTAAGAACTCTGATTGCCGTCTTCTGGTAGATATTCCCTCTGGGCGATTTCTACGCCCCCCTCGGGATGAGACGAGGTGATAATATTGTTATATATTGCCGTCACCACACAGCCATTAAAGTTAGTACGATACTTATATTTTAAAGCGACTTCTTTATAAAAAAAACGAATAAAATAATATCCTATACTTGATAACCTAATTCAAATTGTAATAGTAATATCCTGGGACATTATCTACACACAGCTACGTATACTACTTTTCTTTTGAACAGACATGTTCATGCACACAAATATCTGTGCTGGGGCTCTACCGGCTAAGTCGGCGAACATTGTTTTCGTGAATGGCGTTCAAATAAATAAAGGTTAAAAATGACTTAATCAATCGTTAAATCGGCTTCAACGTTGACAATCGATTCCGGACCATTTTTGACGTCACATGTAGTCATGGAAGCCGATTTAACGATTGATTAAGTCATTTTTAACCTTTATTTATTTGAACACCATTGTCGAAAACGATGTTCGGTAACTTAGCCGGTAGAGCCCCTGGGTGAGAATCGAACCCACGACCTGCGGCGTGAAATGCTAGTATCTACCAAGCTCGCCAACCGGCCCGTCAAAATCACGTAGGTACCTACGCTTGCCTGCACCGGGATGTATTAAATGTCATTAGCAAACTGTGCGTGACGTTCGTAATAGTCGTAGTTACTGGCCATTAGGCAAATCATTGTTTACAGTTCGTTGTACTTTGCTACGTCAACCTATGTGTAACATTAGTAGTGTACTAACTGTTACTGTGGTAATACAATCTTGCTTTTATTGGGGGAACATGCTTCAGGTGCGTTCATAGCATTATCTCTTCAAATGCAGCCAAACCCGAATTATTAAATAAATAAATATCTTCGGATAACAACAGATTGCCATTTATAAACTAAGCAGAGCCTGTACTACAGCAATCGGACAACTGAACAAGTATAGCGAGTTGATTTAGCAAAACCAAGATTCTAAACTACTCGCCACCTTTATTTGTTATCTAAATAAATATTTTGTGGAATCTATCTACCATCTGATCCCGAACTAGAGTTTGTACTTATGGCAACCAGAGAACTGAGAAACATAGTTATATACATCTAATTATAATACATAGTACTAGAACATATCTACATACTTATACTTAGGTAAAATACACCCAAAGACCGAACAAATAATAGTGGTCAGCACACAAAGATTTGTTCTGGGATGGGATCGTAACCACGACCTCTGACTTAGCCGTCAGTGTCACTAGCACACACCATTATAATCATTTTGCCCTGATTTCATCATTTTCCAGGGGCTCTACCGGCTAAGTCGCCGAACATCGATTTCTTAAATGACGTTCAAATAAATAAAGGTTAAAAATGACTTAATCAATCGTTATATATGCTTCAACGTTAACAATCTATGACGGCTCATGTGCTCATGGAAGCCGATTTAACCATTGATTATGTCATTTTTAACTTTTATTTATTTGAACGCCATTTAAGCAATCGATGTTCGGAGACTTAGCTGGTAGAGCCCCAGGATGTGTTTTGTTGGGCTTGGCTCTAAAAAACGTGAGCCTCACAGCAACCAAAAATTTGAGAAACATCAAGTACTCAATAGGTGTAAATAGCATTTTTATAAATTATAGGTCCTATTCATATACTGTATGTATGAAAATATATTCATAACCCTATGCAGTTGCTATGTGTATCTTGTAAAAGAATAAATAAAGTCAGTCTATTGCGGAAAACCAACGTGTTTCTTTTAACTATATACAAGGTCTAACATAAATAGTAGACGTAAAGTAATAAGTTAGTTTCCTTGTTTGTACATTGTTTTGTTTACATTTTTTTTGTAATAAAGTCTACTTCTTCGTAAGATGATTAATTTGCCTATGAAACTAAACAGCGTGTATCACTTTAAGATTCAAATTACACAACAATAATCTCTAAAATAGTAAAAAAAATACACGCTTTTAGCACGCACTAAAAATTACAAAATGCATTTCAAATAGCCAATCCGCCATCTTGGATTTCCGACATGTTGGATTTAAGTCACGTGACTATTTTTTCGTATTCCTGACTGCAAACGCAAACCCTTTCATTTGATACGCATATCATGGGGGTGGATTTCAAACAGCCAGTCCGCCATATTAGATTTGTAATGACGTTTCTTAGCTAGTCATGTATTGTCATCAGAATTTATATCGTGTGTAAAATTTCATCCTAATGGAACGGAAGTGGGTCAAATTAAGATTCCAAGATTTTCTTACATACATAGTTACAAGTGAAGCTAATAAAAGTAACTTCCCATAGATGAATAACCACGAGCTGATGAATTTTGGATGGACAGACATTTTTTATGATTTATATGTTCCGTTTTGTTATTAGAGGTCCTTAAGTTTTGTTAGAATTTGTTTACCATCAGCGCATTGAATCTGCGATTTCAAAATGTATTCATTTAGGTTACCCGTGCAACTTATCTTAATTACAAATTTCATCCGAATTCAGCCATTTAAGCGTCTTGAGTAACAAAACTGAAACGCATTGCCCAAAATTGTATCATGAAATCAGGTTTGCTCGGTAATGACCCTTTTCTAATTCGATCAGAGCTTTGCGAATCGCCTTTGATTGCACAAAACTGTATGGCAAAAAGATGTATGTATACTGTAGATAATAAATAACTACTGGTGCGAGTTTGAGCCAGGGACCGGACAACCCCGCTTCTGAGTTAAGCCGTTTGATAGGGTAACCCGTTCATTGGGTAACTCGTATCGCAGTGTTACCCTTTGATTGACTTACAGCCTCGAAACCCAGTGAAAGGGTTAACACGTTTTTTATGGTAAGCCCGGGAAGGGGTTAACCCCTTCAATGACTTAAGCCCTTGAATAGCTTACCTTCTTGAAATGGTTTTATTCGAGTTAACCTGAATTACCCAATCAACTTAGCAGCGTGTAGATGGGAGTAGGTATACTCGCACCCGTGCGGTGCCTCATTGCCTAACTACCTTTAGGTAGGTACAACAAATTTGACGAACGAACGACTTATTATATTTTAAATTTGAAAGTTTAGTGACGACAAATAGTCGAGCTAATAATTAACGTGTTATTTAAAGAACTGACTTACTTTAATCTTAATTTTGTGACAATCTGTATGATGTGATTATATTTTGTTAAATAATTATTATAATATTTTTCTGTGTGGTGATGGCATAGGATATCATCACCCCATTTTATCACGTAGGGAGCGCAGAAATCGACCGAGGGCATACCTACCAGAGAACCGGCAGCAGAGTTTATCTATGAACTATGACCATCAAACTTTCTTTCGCCAACCCGTCTGCCAAGCTATGGGGCTCTGGGGGTCTGCCAAGCTCCCATTCTTTGGGGAGGCTTTTGTCCAGCAGTGGACGTACTTTGGCTGACATGAGGACGATGAAATAATTGACGGGCGTGTTGGCATGGTTGGCAAATGCTTGCTTTTCACGCCGGAGCTCGTGGGTTCGATTCTATTTAGGACAGATATTGGTGTGCATGAACATGTCTGTTTGTCCTGAGTCTGGGTGTAATTATCTATATAAGTATGTATTCACAAAAGAAAAGTAGTATATGTAATATATCAGTTATCTGGTTTCCATAGTACAATCTCTGCTTAGTTTGGGATCAGTGGCCGTGTATAAATAATGTCCCTGGATATTATTATTATTTAAATTATTGTATAAAATGAACTGATATATTATGGGTATTATAAAACATCATTGACGTGACTAAAATGTTCATTATCATAAGAATATTATCACTTTAAGAATTTTCAGAGTCAAGCAATCTTAGGTTATGTAACTGTCTATATATTTCATATATATACAGCAATCTTGGTCTGATAAAAATACATTTAGGCGACCACCTAGGTACAAGTTTTCCAAGACTAATTCTGTATTCAATAAAGTTCTTTACCGTAATTTCATATTAGTTACTAATTTATTTGCAAATATAGTTGAAATAATAATACGGCTTCTGTGGCCTCATTAATTGGCTTAAGGCAACTGCCTGTTTTTTTGTGCCAAGAAGTCGTATGAAAATATGACAAACTGGCTATCTCATATATCTTTTACAGAAACCAATGGCCTTAGAATTTGACAAATGGATGACAATCTAGTAGGAAAATCAATCATACGGCTTCCGTAGCCAAATGGCAAAAAACGGAACCCTTATAGATTTGTCATGTCTGTCTGTCCGTCCGTATGTCAGAGCCACTTTTTTCCAAAACTATAAGAGCTGTACTGTTGAAACTTGGTAGATGTATTCTGTGAACCGCATTAAGATTTTCGCACAAAAATAGAAAAAGAACAATAATTTTGGGGGTTCCCCAAAAGAACATACATAGAACTGATGCTAATTGTTTTTTCATCGTACCCGTAATTGTTGGGGATCTATGGATAGGTCTTCAAAAATGATATTGAGGTTTCTAATATCATATTTTTCTTAACTGAATAGTTTGAGCAAGAGACACTTCCAAAGTAGTAAAATGTGTGAAAAAGTCAAAGTCAGTCAAATCAAAAGTCTTCGATTAGTATGTGTTGCCTCTGATGAATTAGGGAACCAAGACGTAGCCGCTCACTACGGGGCTAATAAAACGGCACATGGTCACCCAAAGAGCAATGGAGTACGCCATGTTCGGAGTTTCCCTCCGAGATCAAATCACAAATCTCAAGATCCAACCAAGAGAGGCAAATCATAAAAACCGACATAGCTTGAATAATTGCCAAGCAAACGTGGCGGTGGGCAGGGTACATAGCTTGCAGAATCTACGGCCGCTGGGGCAGAAAGTTTCTCAAGTGGCGACCATGAACCGGAAAACGCACCGTGAGGCCCCCAACAAGACGGACCGATGATCTTGCGAGGGTCGATGACACCGCTGGATGCGGGCAAGGCAGGATCTGCAGTTGTGGAGTATCTTTGGGAAGCAATGGACTTTGCCCAGCAGAACCTTCGGCTGATATGATGATAATGGTGATGGTTATGATGATGATGCATCTATTCAATAACGGTGTACGCCACCACGCCTCAGCGGTTTAACTTTAACAGAATGAAAATCAAATTCTTTGTTATAATATAATTATGTCCTCCTAGCCGAATTTCGGCCCCAGCGGCCAGTCTCAATGGAGACTGGCCATGTGAGTGGGACATACCACAAGTGTGTGTGCAAACACAGGGGCACTATCTATTCCATCACTCTCATTATCCGATGGGATGACTAGCAGAACGACCGGAAGGTCAGGTACAGGATTGACGGCTTTACGTGCTCTCCGAGGCATGAGGCTATAATACCGCCAACTCCCAGACTTCGGGCTGACACTAAGAAATTTTTCTTTTTACGCAAGAATCCCATAGACACTTTTGGCCCAACCCGGGATTTGAACCCAGGACCTCGTTATCTACGTTTAAAGACGCTACCAGTAGACCAACGAAGCGTAACGCATACTTTAAAAAAAGAACTGCTAAATTGCTTTTACTTAATTCTGTAGTACCTACCTACCGAGTTCCAAATTAAAAGAAATTATGACAATAAACAAGAACAGACACGAAAAATTTAATATTACAATGTTTAGCGACAAGCAAAATTGAACTTTAAAATAATAAATTCCAAATTATTGCGACTAGATGTCACGCGCGGTGGTGTTTATGCAATTACCAATCCAATTTCGATGCGAAAGAGTGCATATTACAATGTCTTGGCTGGAATGGCTTACCCTGTTACAGTGTTACAGGGTATGAAAGGGTAACCCTTTCGGAAGCGGTTCATTACACCCGTTCGAAGGTGTAACTCGTATCATAGGGTTTATTTTTTAAGCGCTTAAAAATACCCGTTCAAAAACCCGTTCAACGAGTATCCGGACGGTCCCTGGTTTGAGCGAACCCTCCGTGGATGTTGACTTGATAGTCAGATAATGAAGACCTTGGTTCAAATCCCGGGTTGACGCAAAAAGTGATTTTGGGATTATTAACGTAGTCGTCGTACCATCAAATCATGAGAGTGGTGGATAGTAAGTGTCCCTGTGTTTGCTCACTTGTGCATTATAATATGTCTCGCGCAGATGGTTAGTCTTCATTGAGTCTGGCTGCCATGGCCGAAATTCGACCAGGATATTATTATTATTATATTATAATAAAATCGTAGGAAAGTCAAAACTATACATTGAATATTTAAAAAAAAAATACTTGTGGCGTGATCTACAATCGATATCGAAGCCAAAAATATAGTTTTTCGAATTTTTGTCTGTTTGTCTGTATGTTTGTCCGGGCTAAACTAAAAAAGTACTGCATGGATTTATTTCAAATTTTGCAAATTTTACTAAGAGGTCGGGTCAACATATAGGCTACATATTATCACGCTTATTACCTAAGGGGGAGGAGCTGTGATAATATTTAAAGTTTAACGCGGGTAAAACCGCGGGGCACAGCTAGTTACATAATATAAGCAAGTCAATCAATAAATCTAGTCAACCTTTTGCCTCTGATATAGTATATAAGAATGTAGGTATCACCTACATACTTCATACTGAGTATCTAAATAAATATAGAATGGTGAGCAATTATTTGCATTTCAGCACATAGTAGCAGTTCTATATTATTGAAACTGCAAATTAAGCAACATTATGATCGCGTGATCGTAGAAACGTGACGATGGTCTGATGCCATGCGCTCGCGCAGGTGGGGATAACACGCCACCTGGCGAAAGTACACCCTAGTTATTATTATTTTTTACGAATCCACGCTTTAAACAAACGTTTTAATACTTTGTTTGGATTTGTTACGCAGGGGCTAAGACAGTCGCGTCGCCGCTTCGTTTAGCGGGTTCGAGTCCCATGCCGGACAACTATTTGTGTGACCCATAAATAGTTGTCCTGAGTCTGGACGTAATTTGTGCCCGTCTATTATACATAATGTTTGTAAAGTACCCCGCGACATAGGGATCAGGATCCCTAGACCGAGCGTTTTCTTAAAAAAAAATCTAAATCTATATTAAAGATATATTGAGTGGCTTATTGGTCAAGAGGTTAGTGACCTTGGCTGCTAAGCCAGAGGGCGTGGGTTCGGTCCACACTCAAGACAAATATTTGTCTGATGTGCACGTTTATTTGTTATGTTCTTGGGTGAAATTTATCTATAATATGTAGATATGTACTATGTAATATAATATAAGCCGATTTCTGGCCTAAAAAGATTAACAGGGCTACCACATACCATCTCGTGGGTGTCTTAAAAGGCGACTCAGGGATACACCAAGCTACCACCTAACTGCGGTCACCAACTCGCCAAGCAACGTTGAAGTAATCTTCGGGGGAGTCCTATGTCCAGCTGTAGACATCAGGCTGATGATGTGTAATTATAAATATATATGTATGTTTATCAGTTGTTTGGTTGCCATAATTTAATGTTGCCATAATTTAATGTTCATCATCATCATATCAGCCGAAAGACATCCACTGCTGGACAAAGGCCTCCCCCAAAGATCTCCACAATTGCCGGTCTTGCGCTATTCGCATCCAGCAGTCTCCAGCGACCCGCACAAGCCCTGCCAAGCGTGGCTATTATGGCATATCCTCCCAAATGATGGACACAACGAAAATTAATGTTGCCATAATTAAATTTATGGATTGGGATTAGATGGAAGATAGTTTGCCCGAAATATTTAATTAGATAAAAAATAAAGGTACCTTTTCGCAGTTCGATAGTGACACAACTATCAAATTGAGAAAAGGTACAATCGGTACTAAAAGTGTTATTTGGAAATAAAAATAATGTAAGATATTGTCAACAAGAACAGAAAATATTAAATCATAGAGTGGCGAACTGCATACCAACGGTATATTGGCCGTTGGAATGTAGGATGACTTGCAGAAAATTAAAATAAATAATATTTTTATTCTTCCACTCGTCTCACGTTTCTGTTTGTGTGGAACTTTACCTACTAGTTGGTGAAATAGTCGATGTTCTGCGTCAAAAACTAAAAGACACACGGTATGTTGCAAAATATTGTTTAATTTGTTTTATAAGTGTGTGTATTTTTCTTTTATAACTAGTGGCAACATCGAAATCTAGACATTGTCCTTTTAAAATTAAATATTCACTTGAAATACAATAAAGTTCGACTCAATGTTCAAATAGGTTATAAATAATAGAAACCCACTTAGGTATTATATCCTTATTCATGCGAATCATATGGAATGTAATTCCATCCTATTAATACACTTCATTTATTTCACCGGATCCATTTTTATCGAAGCCTGACTTTTGCATAATATGGGCCCTTTGTACTGCCTGATCAAGCTGTGAAAGCCTCCTAGGCTAACTAACTAACGACACATAAAAATGATTAACAAAATGTTTCTTTTACTTCTGTTGGTTTACTTAACATTTTATTGTATCGGTGTTATGCCAGGCTGGCTTACATTTGGGATGGCAATGAAGAGTTCGCTCAGAGTGCAGCTGAAAGGGCATAGTGAGTAAGAGAGTAATTAGCGGATGTTCTTCAAATTACCAAAGGTCGCTGCATTATTATATCCCTATTCATTTAAATTCTTCTGGCGGGTTGAGTCCGGAGTCGAGGTTAAGAGAAGTCCATGAGGTCCTGCGACTACACTGCGAATCATAGCATGGGGAGCTATAGCGCATCGTCCCTTTGTTTATGTTTGTTCTTATTTAAAACTAGCTGTGCCCCGCGGTATTACCCGCGTTAAATTTTATAAATTATCACAGCTCCTTCCCCGTAGGTGATAGCGTGATTAATATGTAGCCTATATGATGAGCCGACCTCTTAGTAATATTCATGCAAAATTGGAAGTAAATCCATGCAGTACTTTTTGAGTTTAACCCGGACATACATACAGACAAACAGACAAAAATTCTAAAAACTATATTTTTGGCTTCGATATCGACTGTAGATCACGCCCCAAGTATCCTTTAAAAAAAATATTCAATGTACTGTTTTGACTTTTCTACGATTTTATTATAATAGGTCTTTACCTATGAAATTGCCGTTTTGTATGAAAAAATTTAAACGAATTTTTTTCATGAATTTTTTTATTTGTATTAATCGAAGTAATCACCCATGCAATCAATGCATCTTTGCCATCGCAGTGGCAGTTTATTGATGCCCTTCTTAAAGAAATCAGCTGGACGGGAGGCAACAAATTCTTCAAAGGCATTTTGTACTGCCTCTCGGGTATTGAATTTTTTTCCCGCCAAGAAGTTATCCAAATTCTGGAAAAAGTAGTAGTCTGTAGGCGCAAGGTCTGGTGAGTAGGGCGGATGACGGAGAGCTTCCAACCCCAGTTCTTGCAACTTGGAGACCGTCTGCTGTGCAGTATGAGGTCGCGCGTTGTCGTGCAGGAGCAGCGGAGACGAGCGATTGACCAATGCTGGTTGGAGATGCGCCAGCTTCTCCATCATTGTGCTCAGTTCTTCACAGTACACATCTGCAGTAATGCTCACCCCGTTTGGTAAGAAGCTGTGATGAATCACACCGGCGCTAGACCACCAAACAGTGACCATCACTTTTCTAGGGGTAAGTTTTCGTTTAGGGCATTGTTTAGGTGCTGAACCAGGATCCAACCAACTTGCTGAGCGCTTGCGGTTATCAAACAGAATCCATTTTTCATCGCAGGTAACAATGCGGTTCAAAATTCCTTCATTTGTGTGTCTGTTGAGCAGTGCAAGGCACGTCTCGACGCGTACTTCGCGCTGGCGATCATTGAGTTCGTGGGGCACCCATTTGTCAAGCTTTTTTACCTTGCCAATTTGACGCAAATGGACCAATATTGTTTTGACGCTAACGTCGAAAGCTGCTGCTAATTCAGCCGTAGATTGTGTATCATCAGCTTCCACAACCGCCTTTAATTCGTCATTGTCGACCAAAGTCTTCGGACGACCGCGAGGTTCATTTTTCAGGTCGAAATTTCCAGAACGGAAGCGAGCAAACCAATAACAGGTGGTGCGTTGGTTTGTAGTGTTAGCTCCGTAAACGTCGTTGATGTTGCGTGCCGCTTGTGCCGCGTTGCTGCCACGACGGTACTCATATTCCATAATTACTCGAATTTTTAACGTATCCATGATGACGAAAAAGATTGAAATGCGATGAAAATGTAACACTAATCAATAAAGAAATGACTACTTTTGGAAAAAAGAATCCATGTTTTTAAAATAAAATTAATTTGAAATTAGAATTCTTAGCCAAACAAAAATTATTTTGATTTGAAATGGCCAGTACTGCAGAACGGCAATTTCATAGGTAAAGACCTAATATTTATAGCTAATGCCGTGATCCGCCGCTTAACCATGTCTCAGCTAAACCCTGCTCAACCACTTGAACCCCGCTCACTATTTCTTTATTTAAAAAACCTACTTAAAGGTTTCTCAGCTAAGTAACGTCAATTTATTTTAATCTGACAACATTTCTGCGACTGGTATAGTGCATGACCAAAATTAATCTAAACTACTAAATTTACTCGGCTAAATCGTATTATGTGTCAAAACTTTATGATTTTTTCTCATAGATATGGTAGATAGATTTGGTGGATTTTTAAAGTTTGATGATAATCCAACTGGAATTCAGCATTTATTTTAAAAAGTAAAACATCTAAAACTTCCATAAAACCTCCATTCACAAACAAACGTCAAACAAAATGTCAGCTGATACAAATAAAATCCGCCATATTTAAACAAGGTTTAAACCAGTGGCCGACGCGGTTTAAATTTTGACATGACTTAACCGCGGGAGTTAAATCGCGTTTTTAAATGAAAATTTCGATAACTCATGGCTAAGCGGCCGGTTCAAATTTAAGTAGCGTTTTTAAATAAGGCTGTTTATGTTTATTTCGAGTCGAGAGAATGTCATTGTGTGTCTTTCGAAGGTCACTGACCAGTCAAAGAAAATTCGTCAAATCATTGGCTCTTGTTATGTATAATATAAAAATGATTGTAAGTTTTATGTAGGTACATGTTTGGAAGACGCATTACTGTTTACTCTTTATCAATATTCAACGGGGGAAAGCAATGTTAGCCTTCCATCATTTGATACTTCTGACATCAGAATTAACCTCCCTAATTATTATATCCAGAGATGTTAGTATTCTGTTATGACGAATTAACATTGATACATCATCTTTCCCTCTAAAATCATACATAATTTACATCTGGTTTTCCCTATAGCGCGGTCACGTAAACCATAGCAGACATTGAGTCTTGACACTGTGACCACCATTCTGCAATCGCCAACCCGTCTGCAAGGTGTGGCGATTATAGCGTATCCCTTCAAATGATGGACACGACTCCATTGTGAAGATGTTTGGGGAGGCCTTTGTACAGTAGTGAACGCCATTTCGTTGACATGATGATGATGATGATTGTAATAATTATCTTTGTTTCATATATGATAGTTAATTGATGGATTGATCTACAACATAGTTTTAGATTTTAATTCCTTGCCCATATAAGAAACAAAACGAACAAAATTAGTTTATTAGAAACATCCGGGCCGGCTGCAGTTGAAGAGTAGTCCTTGAAAAGCCTTCCCTATTTGATGACGCAATAAATAACGCGGTTGAACGAGATGCGACGTGTTATTGCGACATTAGTTGCAATGCTTGTGACGTATGGGGTTCGATGACGGACCGGTTGGCGTGGTTGGTAGCACGCCGCCGCCGGTTGTGGGTTCGATTCCCAACCAGGGCGTATATTTGTGTGCATGAACATGTCTGTTTGTCCTGAGTCTGGTGTAATTATCAATATATATAAGTATGTATCTACAAAAGAAAAGTAGAATATTTAGTATACCCGTTATGTTGTTTCCATAGTACAAGCCCTGCTAAGTTTGGGATCAGATGGCCGTGTGTAAATAATGGATATTTATTGTTTACTAGCTGTGCTCCGCGGTGTTACCCGCGTTAAATTTTATAAATTTTCTTTGCTATAAACCTCACGGAGCCCGAGACCTTTCCAACGAATGCAAAACCGTGGATATCGGTTCGTGCGTTCTGGAGTTATAGCGTCAGGAAGGAAAACCCGACTTATTTTTATATAGTTGTTTATTATATTATTTGTAATGGGCAACTTTACCAACTGATCTTAAGGATATCTTTCCGTAATCGTCACTCTTCCATTTCGACGTGACGTCGCAATCCCTACGTAACTTTAAAACTGTTATGACTTACCGCATAATGTATAAAATAGAGTCACGAATCAGAAAGAGCTTAGTCAGAGTGAGACTTGAGTGCCTATCAGTTATTATTACTGTCGAGTTGAGTAACTAAATCTAATTGAATACCAGATTAATCAATCAAGTTACAAATGTTTTAAGTAATTATATTGTAATGAATGACCTATGACGATGGTGACCCAGTTTTTGGATCAGGATTTTGTGAACATTAATTGTGTAAAAAATTATAACCGTGTTAATTACTTTATGTATGTAAGTCATAATTCGTTGTGAGGAGTTCATTTGTTTGTTCAGACCGCTTAGAGGCAAGATAAAAGTGATTTATGTTGGGTACAGACACATACTTGATGTGACACGTGGATTTCAATCATAGTGTAAATGTGATACAATTACCATGACCGTTGCACAGACAATATGCAAGTCCCCTACAATGGAAGAGTTAGTGAAGTGGACAAAAAGTAAGTTCCTTAGAAGTCTTATATCTGTAATGGGTGTAATATGTATAATTTTTTGACGTGTTGTGACAGTTGCCTCGCCGCTTCGTGTCGCGGGTTCGCGCGCCGGTCAATTATTTGTATGACCCATAAATATTTGTTCTAAGTCTGGATGTAACTTGTGTCCGTCTATTGTATGTTTTAACCCTTTCCTGGGCAGTGGTCATATAGTTGCCACCATATTTTGAACTCTATGGCCTTCTAATAAAGTTCAAAACCAATAAATTAAAACTATACCTACTGCCTTATAAAGGGTTAAAGTACCCCGCAACACAGGGATTAGATTCGCTTGTGCGGGCGTAGTCTTTATTTAATAAAATCTATATAAGTATGTATTTACAAAATAAAAGTAGTATATGTAGTATATCAGTTATCTGGTATCTATAGTACAAGCTCTGCTTAGCCTGAGATCAGATGGCTGTGTATAAATAATGTCCGAGGATATTATATTATTATCTATCGTAACTTTTGCAGATTGTTCTCAAAATAGGTCATGAATTAGATTTTACGTAGGAATTTCATCATTTTGTTCTTGGAAATACATCAAAACAATTAGTAAGCGCCGTCAAAGCACCTTGGGCAATAAATTTTCATTTTCATTTAATGCATCAAGATGGTATTCCGAGTATGCGTATGAGTCGATTCTGCGATGGATTTTGGACGCTTTTCAAGATAGTAACTTCCTTCCTGACTTCGCAGAATTGTAAGATTTTCCTTAACAATTAATTTGTTTTATTTTTCTTAGGTATAGGTACATGAGAAAATCCTTTTCTCTGCACATCGTAGAAGGAGAATCGTTGATCGTCGAGTGTTTTCCGCGTAATGTTATGTATTTACTAGTCATTACCGTCACTTAAACCATCATCATAGTTATGGATATATAGAAGGAAAAGTCTCAACTACTCATGATTTACTTTTCCAATAAAATTACCTTTTATGCAGTGAAATTAATCGTAATACTACTGATGTGTGCGTTTGCGTAATAATATAGTTACATATCATAACTATATTTTCTTAAAAAAGTACTTAATTTTTTCTATATTGTTTTGGCTCTGACGTCTCCTAAATCTGGATCTTTGAATTTCTAGTAAGTTACAAACGATTCAGTGTTTCTAATATTTCTGCAGTTACCATAATACTTCCATCGGATACCTACCTCCTTTATTTTTGAGGTCCTGATGTTCAGTTGTATGCTCTCACTGGTCTGTAAGTAATCAATTTTAATTTCCTCAATTGACTAGGTTAAGCACTTATATCAATATATCATATTAATCAATAATGTAAAGCTTTAGAGGGTACTTTAACTGTAGGTGGTCCAGGATGTAACATAGTAATTATACGATAGTCATGTTGGCAACTGTGAAGTTTGAGAAGCTCGGTGGTTGTGGGAGATGCTTAAGCTGGTGTCAGAACACTACCAAAACAAAAAATATTACTTCTTATTGAAGTAACACTTCTTTCACACCGTCGTCCGTAGCCTAGTTGGTAGTGCTCCTGCCTACGAAGCTGGTGGTCCTGGGTTCGAATCCCGGTAAGTGTAAATATTTGTGTGATGAGCACGAATATTTGTTTCTGAGTCATGGATGTTTTCTATGTAGGTATATAAGTATGTATCTATCTATATAAGTATGTATATCGTCGCCAGGTACCCATAGTACAAGCTTTGCTTAGTTTGGGGCTAGGATGATCTGTGTGACATTGTCCCCAGATATTATTATTATTTACGAACGCTGGACTAGGGGAGTAAGCTGGTGAATGCGTGACGAAAGTTTTAGGAAAAGTGTGATCGGGTGACTCGACCGGTAGGTTAGAGGGAGATATAAGTTAGTGAAGATAGAAAGAGAGAGAGAGTTACGCTTCGTATATTACTGTAGGGGTAAGAGAGAGAGAGAGATGAGAGCACACATTTTTTTCTCTCATAATCAAGTTTTACTTCAGCCGCTGGATGCGGGCAGCGCAGAACTGGTGCGAGCCAGTCTCGGCGATAGGGATTCGCCTTGATTATGTTTCGTGTTGTTTGATCCGTTTCCGAGATATAACATTATCGAGCCGAACCGTTTCGCCACCAATCACGTATCCTGATGTTATCTATTAACAGTTGCCTTTCGCGAAAAATTACGCATCGTTTTATCATAATCCTAGAATTAATACGTTTGTATAGTTGGCGATTGAATTTGATTCATATATACTAAATTATTATCACTTAGTAATTCATATGGCATTTGCCAGAAGGTCTAATGCCAAATGAATTAATATTTATAACCCTATTTTAGAAGCCGTATATATTTTCCCCATGCTAATAAAAAACAAATTTATACTGCTGGTGATTCTATATTTTATACGATTAAAATAATTTTGCGTCTCATTATTTTATTAAAAATACAATTATATAACTATATATATGTAGTTAAATTGCTTAGAATTGGCCATTAATTAACATGGGAAATAGTTTGTCCTTCGGTCGAATGTAAAATTATATTTTAATTTTATTATATTCTGATTCTGACAAACACAAGAATGAGTGAATAGATATAGTTTCTTTATTAGATCTCTTAAACTCATCAGACATTCACTCATAGTCAATTACTCTTACCGGTTTATAAGCGATCAGCGAGGTGAAGTACCTTGGTGTTTGGTCAGTCCATAGATAGTTGACCGCAAATTGGCTTCATTACTGATAATTATAGGGCACGTTAAGCTACAAGTCAACCCTTTTCCGGGCACTGGCGATATAGTTGCCACAGTATTTTGAGCACTATTAGGTTGTGATAAAGTTAAAAACAAATCGTTAGAAACATACCTACTGGTTTATTAAGGATTGAGTAATGTCAGCGCCTATTCTGGTGAGTGGAACTTACGCTAGAGCGTAATCTTTGAATAAATAAGGAATCTCTATGGAGCTGCTTCTGTTGGCGAATGTAGTACGCGGCTGCATATCAAGTTATACATTTCCAATATAAGCTGACCTCTCATTGTATGGAAATTCTATATAACGCGAGATCAGCTTATACTGGAAATGTATAGCTTGATATGTAGCCCTGTGTACAAGGGTAATTTTCTACATACAATTTTAAGTGCTTATCATACGAATGCTTGATGCATGTTATTAAAAATCACGTTACTTGTCATCATTTGTGTGAATGAACTAAAACGTATAATCTTATCGGCAGTTGTGTAAGATTTGAATATGATTGTGAGTTGACGTGACCATGCGATACGGATATATCAGCACGTACGCATATGAGTAAATGAGTGTACTTGATCCTTTGTACAGAAAACATGGAATTTAAATCTATATGATAACTAGCTGTCCCGGAAAACGTTGTACTTCCTTAACAATATAAAAAAAAAACCTGGAATCACATCGCAGCGCCACCTACCGCGTACAATTGTAAATCTAAGTCATCGAGGTACCCAATCACACGCCGAATTTTTTTTATCAAAATCCGATAAATTATTAATATCGCTATTAAAATAAAGGGGAAGGCGAAAATTTTGAGCTGTATGAATTTTTCAATGCCAAATCCTAATAAAATAAAAATATTGGGGGTTCAAAAACAAAACAATGTTTAATTACATGATAGCCTGTACGAAGTGTGTCTCTCAACACGAGTAGTATAGTTGTCCGAGTGGACCAATAGATCCTACCTAAAGCCTGTCTTCCGATATAATTATTTAACGAGCATGGGGTAAGAGGTTATTGTATTATATAAAGGACAGCTACCACACTCCCTGTTTTAGATCAAACTAGGCACAGCCTTTACTATGGCAACACGACAAATGATATATATGATATAATTACACGCAGACGCAGAACAAATAATCGTACTCATCACACAAAGATTTTTCCTGGATGGGAATCGAACTTACAATCTCTGGCTTAGCAGTCAGGGTAACAGTAACTCCTTGACCAACAGGCCAGCCGTATTCCGCCCTTATACGGGTATTAAATTACCGAATTTGTATTTTGTTGTGCGTTCTAATCTTGCTATGTAATTGCAAAAATAACAATAAATTAGGAGTAAATATGGATAAATTTCGATTGGAACAACTGTGGTGTGAAACTAAAATAATAAATGTGAGTTAAGTAAGCAGTGCCAATTGTCAATTGCGGTGCCAAGTCGCTTCAAACGTTGAGTGGGTACATTTAATTTCATTCAATCCCGACCGACCTTTGTAGATGTCAGTGATATGCTGGCCGCATCGCTTGTAGTTAAATGTTTTCATTCCCTTTTTTCTTTTCATGAAATTAGATGGAAATTTATTTATTTATTTAATTTCTTTCTCATCTTTAGCACATTAATGTACAGACGCTAGCACGTCAAGCTACCGCAATCTGTCAAATTTCCCCAATTGAAAGTGATCATTATGCTTATGTGATTAAGTTGAAAATCGAATTAAGTGACCCGTCTATGTACTCAGTGGGTTAGTTATTGGCTTTGTATAGTCTAGTTTTAGAGCTAGCTTGGTATAAGGTACGATGGGATTGGCATCGTCATTTCATGTACGGAAATCCTGTAAAATAAATAAAGATTAAAAAAAAATGACAATCTATAAAAGAAATTTGACAGATTGGGGTAGCTGGAAGTGCTGGCGTCTGTACAAGTGTACTTTTTAAAGAACGGAGATGACGATAAAGCTATGGACGGTGTACTAGTGTAACGGTAAATGATAATTTATTTCATTTACCTTTTGGTCTAGCTAGTTAGTGACCACTAGGCCTTGACTGCTAAGTCAGAGGTTGTGGGTTCGACCCAAGATAAACCTTTGTTTGATGAGCACGATTATTTGATCTGTGTCTTGGTGTTATTTTGTATGTATTTAGAAATATATAAGTTTGTATATCTGTTGCCTGGTTGCAATAGTAAAGGCTCTGACTAGTTTAGGATTAGATGGCAGTGTGTTCGTCGTCTCAAGATATTTATTTATTACTAGCTGTGCCCCGCCGTTAAACTTGATAAATTCTAGCCTTTGTGTTATTCTGATATACAACATGTAACCTAATTAACGCACACCCTCAAACACCCCAATTAGAATATTATGTTGTAATCATAATACATACACTGATTTTTTAATGTAACATGTATATGCATTGTTATTTACTAAATTAGTTTCTTGGAATGAACTTTATTTTTCTTTATTTTGTATTGAATGATGGAATTTGTATGAATGGAAATAAAACTGCGATTTAAAAGTCTTATTACTTTGACTTGCGGTCCATTTCAATTTGTTTTGACTGTACACGGTTAATATGACAATAATTTTCGTAGTTTTAATTATTTTGGAATAAAAATTACCTATATTAAAAATTATATAAATCGATTCAGTAAACGATTCTGAACAAACTATTTTCAGGGTGTGCGTTAATTAAGTTACATGTTGTATAAGCTATATTACTACAAAATGTAATCAAAATCCGTTCGATAGTTTTTGCGTAACAAACTCACACTCTCATATACTCACAAACTTTCGCCTTTATAATATTAGTGTGATTTGTTAAAGGAAACTTCTGCAGCACTCTTAAAGCGTTTGTTACTGTAGGCATTGTCAGTTAAATGTCTATCTCGTTCCTTCGGTTCTAGTCCATTCATAGCAATCTATAGAAGTATGAGACTATGTTACTAGGAGAACACTCCAAACAATATATTACACCTATTATTGAACACAACAACTTACAAAGCGGTTGCCAAGTTTGTTAATATATTAAATAAACCCACGATCCAAACGCTTGCGCGTTTTGGTTTGACGCGCACGCGCAAGCACGTCATACTAGGTTAAGACATAAAGAACATAATATATTAGGTACTTACGTTATTACTATATCTAAAAATTATAGTTTACTTTAACCACGTGTGTATTAAAAGGGTAAATATGTACTACACCACTTGATTGTATCTTAAGTATTAAATTATTCTAATACACAATCTTATCTTAAGTTATGATAGTGATGTTGCCAATCATCACAGACTTTATTTTAATGGGTATAAGTGGCCGAACACAGATATCTGTCATATGATGTACAAATCAAATATAGTTGCTTGCAAAACTGGTCTTACTTGTATAGAAATGCATCAATTATGTATATTTTCGTCTTGACTTGATTCTTTCTTATTTCATTCTTCTTCTTTATCATAAGGGCAGTCGTAACCCGGGCGTCAGGTTTGTTTATGCCGCTATGTAGGTCTCTGAAATAGTTTAACTAAACTAAAATGTTGTCTAATGACAACAACCGGCATCGAACACTTAACCCGCTCTCCGAACTAAATTAAACCTCTTTGACCGGCACACATCTATAGACTGACCACATACACATCCAGCTAATTTTGACAGATTCGGGTAGCTTGATGTACTGGCGTCTGTACCTCGCTGATCAATTACAGACCGCTGAGTGCAAGTGACAATGAGCCTTTTATCAAAATTAATTACGTTTACCCTTTTGTCCCGTCCCGTCACATCAACTCTGGTACATCCCCTATCCTTTCAGTTTAGTTATAGTGTCAGTAAACTAGTTATAGTTGTAGTCTTAATGCTAAGTCTCTCTGATTCGGTATGGAGGAATCTATTTGAGCATTGTTTACCAAAGCCCGTATCCAATTTTATTTGGCACGCATCTCTTTGAAAAAATGCCAAAGAGGTGTGGTGTTCCGAATTGTTCCGTGATGAACGAGGGGCGACGTGTTCTGTTGTGTAAATGGAGTTACTTCTCTTGTCCATAAAGTAGGTAAACATTAATACAATAAGAATAACATTTAGATTATGTACAGAATTACATAAGATTATATGTTTTCGAAAAAAATATAAAACAGCAGACTAGCTAACGTGGAGCTCATGCTATCTGGAGTTACTTTTTAATTATAATAATAAAATAAATAATAAAATCCTGGAACATTATTCATACACGGCTTGTACTATGGAAATCAGACAACTGATATAATACATATGCTACTTTACTTTTGTAAATACATACTTATATAGATTAGACAAATAAATAAAATAATATACCTACCCCCAGACTTAGGACCTACAGACATGTTCATGCACATCGAACCCACGACCTGCGGCGTGAAAAGCAAGCATTTACCCACCACGCCAATTGGCCTGTTTTGAGTAAAAAATTAACTGCCTTGGTAGTCTTGCGCTCCGGTAATGTGTTTAGTCTATATCGTAAGGTCCGTGGTAATAAAAGGTCACTTTTGTTTTTTGCTGTCCTGAAAATATTTCAATACTAACCTGGAGCCAGCGAATTTGAGACACGTCTGTGCTACGTAATCATAGGACCTGAGGCGAATATCTCAGCGTGAAATTGTAATCGTATCTGATTTTATTAAATTGGGTTATATACAGCGTACTTAGTAGTATGAGCTTAGTCTAATATACTAAATTCATGTCCGTAAATTATCCGTTCCAAAGTTGTTGGTTAAGTCAAGTTGGACAAGAGAACTGGATCTGCCCTCGCACCGGCAACCTTTTAAACGATCCCGACGTGATATCAAGTCTTAAATACTTACCTTACTCAAGCTTATAAGAATCTCTTGTGATACAGTACAAAATCCAATTACCGTACTCGCCGGCCGCGGTCCCGCCGTGATAACTCTCCATGCCCCTTAGTTTGCAATCACGTTGAAGAAATGCTTCCTGCGATTCTCAATTAGAGGAGAGATCTTTAAGTATTAACGTTGAACTGAGTTGCACAAAACTTCCCTAAAACTGACCACTCTGACGGGAGGCTCGAACTCCAATATGAGTCCCCTTTGGCGCAGTTTACTTAGTTTGTAATCTCATTGGCTAAATGGCTAGAACGCCCGGTCGGCTTTATTGAATCCCGCGGTGAAGCAGTGAAAGCATTCTAGGGTAACTGCGAACGTAATAATGTAAGTATATACCTCCGTATCAACCAAGTACCTATAACAGACAAATATAAACTTAAAATCATACACAATCTAAAGGTTACACCGCAGGGTTCGCAACGCGTTGAATTCTTTTATATGTGTTTTGAAAATAAATAATAGGTATAAATAAAAAGTACTCTTTATACTACTACTAGCGGCCCGGTACGTGCTTCGCTACGTATAAGGCATAGTAATAAAAAAAAAATGATTACTAAGTTCATTTATTCAAACAAAAAAATTTTTTTAAATTGCTAAAAGATGTTTATTTTACACTTTTTCTAGACTTTTTTTTAATTTTCTCTACGTACAAACCTTCCCTGGACTTCCACGAATAATTCAAGACCAAAATTAGCCAAATCGGTAAAGGCGTTGTTGAGTTATAACATTACAACGAAAAGTGGCATTGATTTTTATATATATATATAGATTTATACGACATAACAAACTCTTTCTGAAAGGAAAGGAAATAATGTTTCTTTACGTCTTATCAAACACTTAATCATTATTTTCTGCGTCAGCCCTAATCCAGTAGTTATACGTTAGTAAACAGACACGCCGGTCGGTTTGCATAATCTTAAAAGATAAAAATACTCGCTTTATCGTAGATGTATACACTTGCTGGTACACTAGAATTTGTCGAGTAGTGCCCACTGTTTCTGTGTGAATCATTTGTTATTTGAATGTTTCGAAATTTACTCATAGACTCTTCGTGTCCGTAGAAACGAAAGACTCCCGTTGTATGGACGCTTTAACGTAGCAACGCCATTAACGCTCATCAAACGCAATAATGTAATAAATATTCAATGTTTATAAATAAAAATAAAAGCACTTTATTTTACACAAAAAGGAAATTTTACAATGAAACATTGAATACAATGTACAGACACCAGCACATCAAGCTACCCTAATCAAATTTCGTTTATAGATTTTCAGCTTTATAAAAAAAGCATAAGGTTCACTTTCAATTGGAGAAATTTGACAGATTAGGGTAGCTTGATGTGATGGCGTCTGTACAATGGGCGGTCTTATCGCATTAAGCGATTTCTTCCAGACAACCTTTGGATGGATAAGAATTGAATGTAACAAAATACCGGTTACGGTGCAACAAACTGTAGTTCACCAAAAATAAAGAGAGACAAAATATTTAAAAAATAAAAGGTATAGGTACTAAAAACTAAGAATATGTTTACAAACATATTGTTACGTATACACATATGTAAATAAGATACTATATTAAAATACCATATTAAAATACTATATTCATATAAAATAAATATTAATAATTATTATGATAGACACAGATAGTGGTCTTTTATCTTATTAGTCAACTTCAAATATGAGCAAGTTCTCAACTGAATGCGTTTTTTATCTCGTGTACCGATTACTCCGCCGTTTCTGAATATTATATGTTTGTAAAGTACCCTGCTTCACAGGGATTAAATTCCCTAGTGCAGGCGTTGTCTTCTTAAAAAAAAACTTACATATTTATGCGCTAACGGTGAAAACTTGATTAATAATTTCCGCTTGATGAAAATAATCTAAAAATAATAAGTTTACGTGCGTCTTGATAAAGTAAACCGTATTTAACACGGTAATTATAAGATAAACCAACGTCACACTGTAGTATCTACAAGTGTCTCATACGCGTTCGTATCGAAGAAAATCACCCTTCGGATCTTCAATCGGGTAGTTGCATAAAACGTCCCTAAAATCCTACCCTCTCAAATATCTCCACGTCAGCAACCGCCTTGTACGGAGGTTCAAACCTCGAAGGTACCCACTGGTGGGCGTTTGTTATCCCGCTCCCCCCTAATGTCAGGTGAAGCTTTAAAACCTAGGCTAACTTAACTATAAACGTCATGTTAAAAAAGATGTAGAAACATAGACTCACGCCTGTTTCCCACAGGGGTAGGCAGAGACAACGGATTTCCATTTGTCACGATCTTTGCACACCTCTTTTGCTTCGTTTACTGTCATTGTACTGTTCGTACATACTCGCCGGTTGAGGGTATACTGAACTGGAATTCATTTAAAAAAAATGTCTCTTACGAAAAGGGCTATAATAATAATATAATTACCAAATACGTATTAATTTCTCTTAATTGACATAATGTACACACAGAAAAGAGACATAATCAAATAACTGGTTTTAAAAATGTGGTGTCTAATGAACTTACATTATTTAAACGATAATAAAATATTTTGTAATTTTTCTTCTTGTTCTTTTGTGGCTGCCATGTTCGATTTCATAATTTCCAGGTTTTAAAGATGCATCTTTTGCTATTATATTTAGACACTGTCGACTCGGTCGAGTTGTATAAGTCAGCTTATATGCTCAACGTTACAATAAAGGCAAGTGCGGGTTCAAGCCATGAAATATAATATAACTTTTTAGGGACGTTTTGTATACATATATTATACCGAACTTAAATAAGTAATTGACCATCATCATGTCAGCCGCAAGTTTTTACTGTTGGCCAAAGGCCTGCCTAAGTATCTCCACAGTGGCCTGTCATGCGCTGCCCGCATCCAGCAACCGCCCGTGACCCTTGAAAGATCGTCGGCCAACCTTGTGACGGGCCTGCTTAAGAACCTTTCTGCCCCAGCGGCCGTCGATTCTACATGTGATGAGCTGGCCGCATCCAGCAACCGCCCGTGACCCTTGAAAGATCATCGGCCAACCTTGTGACGGGCCTGCTTAAGAACCTTTCTGCCCCAGCGGCCGTCGATTCTCAACGTAGGTGCCCCGTCCACTGCTACTTTACGGAGTAATTCTTCAGGTTAAGTCGTTTACTTGGTTTCGCTTATGGATTTCGAATTCGATCTCTCAGGGATACTCTAAAGATATACCTCGCCATTGCTCATTGGATGACTTTGAGCCTTCTTATGAGACTTATAGTAAGCGAAAACGACAATTTTCATTAAGTCACCAAGTCTATTGCCGTTTTTTGGTTTCCTTTTAAGAGTTTTATCAAAGAAACAGGACAAGAGCACACCGGAAAAAATAATTGTCAAAGGAGGCAACTTTTTTCATCAAGTATCGCAAATTGATAAAGAAAGTAGAACAATGGGTAAAATATTTAATTAAGAAACGCTCTATATTTCCTCTAAAATCTTATCTTGCAATTTAAACTTCTCAACTTTGGTTCAATAGTTCAAATAAGGTACTGTTTTACGAACAAGTTCTTATTAAATTTAAAGGGGAAGCGTAGTTAAAACTTATTTAATTAAGATACTACCTTTTTGATATTCTATTGAAGGTTGCACAATTGCATTGAAATTAGAATATCAAAGATCCTTTTTTATATATCAGAGAGCGACAAACCAGCAAGTGGGTCACCTGATGGTAAGTGATCACCGCCTGCCATGTACACTGGCAACACCAGAGCAGTCACGGGTGCTTCGCCGGCCTTTATGATTCAGCAAACAAGTGTTGCTGACCCTTCCCCCACCCCGATGAGCTCTGGCGACCTAACTCACACGCAGAAACACAATATGTTCGTGATATTTCCTGCATAAATATGACTTAAGTACAAAACTCTGTATAGCTTTGTTGTAATATTTGTTGTTGTGGTGTCAAACGGTTCATTAATTTATATTTTGAAATGTAACTTGAATTTATAGTTGTTGTTAAACTGTAGACATTAATAGTGACACCTTCTACTTATGCAAATATGTAGAAAAGGATATACCAAGGGTGAATTCCTACAATAATTATGTTCACTTAACTTAACTTTTGCCTCTCAGTAGAAATTTTGTTTGTTTATAAAAAAGGAAATATATTAAACTGAAAGGTATTATAAGATGTGTCTAAAATAAAGTTGTATCACAAAAATGAAATAATACGTACGATATAAATAATTGACAATCGTCAATTGACTTTCTGATTCAAAGGTTGTTAGTTTGATACTTGCACAAGACAAAGATTTGTGTTCATAAACATGTCTATAATTGGGCTTGAAAAATCTTATGAAATTGTGAATGTGAATTGAAAATCACACAGATAAAACAAAAACCAAAAATGACAGAAAATAAATAAAAAAAATAATCACACAGTTGTCAAAATAAATAAGTTTATCAGATTTTTTGAAGTGCATAAAGTCTTGGTAGTTCCACCTAACACGTTTCTAGCTCAACTAGAAATTCCAATTGCAACATATTTACAATTTTTTTTCTTAAGCCTACCGTCAACATGTCGTATGCTATCATTTTTTTATAATATGTTAACTTTATATATTTTTTTATCTAAAATCTGTAGAACATGACACAAAAAGCGACACCTTCCTCCACTGTACCTGGTTCTAGTCAAAATACTTCGAATCTCTTTAAGAATAATAACCGAACCACCCCCTCAGTACATATCACACATTACACAATTTTATTGCAGTACACAATTTTGTTGCATAACATTAAACACAACAAAATATCGTTCAGTTCCACGTTGCTAACAAAGATATAACAAAAACTAAAAATAAAACTTTCTATGTCTGTCAATCGCATCGCCTGGGCAGCGACTGCAGTAGATAACCTCGTCTTATCACTTGTTTACTTAACACTTAAACGCTTAGGCTTGGTCTAAAAGACCCGTTTGGTAAGTTACTCAAGTCGTACACTACACATAGCAAGGTGTTCGTCGGCGGAAAGTATCTATAGATTTTCACTGGTTTGTATACTCCATATTATATATGAATATTGTCGGATTTGATAATACAGGGTGTAATCGTAGTGGTATAAAAGCCTGAAACAAAGTGTTCTATTACTGTAATTAAGTTGCAGTTCTTTCCTGATTTCACATATTTTATGCAATTATTATTATTATAAATTGCGTGGAAAGAATCAAAAAGTCCACCGCAGGCCTTCTATGTCAGTGGTAGATACCTACTTGGTTCCAGTATTTAGTCTCCTGTTTGTACCCTCAACTTAAAAGCTTCATAATATCAAGAATTATGAAGCTTTTTTATACTTTATTTTAATTCGGAACTTTTGACAACTGTCACGCCAGTCCCATAATTATGAAGCTTTTATGTCGAGTGTGCAAGTTTTTCACCAAGAAAAAGA
The DNA here is from genome assembly GCA_951640165.1 of Pseudoips prasinana. Classification (NCBI taxonomy): domain Eukaryota; kingdom Metazoa; phylum Arthropoda; class Insecta; order Lepidoptera; family Nolidae; genus Pseudoips; species Pseudoips prasinana. The sequence continues at coordinate 35,420,861 of OX621237.1, read as the reverse complement.
AAAATATTTTACAGCTAAAAGCTACTTCCGTTAAGCGGCATAATTAGAATCATGCATATTATTCTTTAATGGGTAAGGCCGTAACTATGTGACTGAAGAAAATGAAGTCATTATGCTTCTAGTTCGCCTAATGGATAAATCGATAGATTTACATTATTAATCCAGTGCCTTCGGCCGTCTAATGAGTTATTGATCTCAATTCGTTCAATTACTAAGAATGGGTTTATTTCATAGAAAACTGATTTGTAACTACAATGATTGACTCAATAAGGAATTGTTAAAACTAAATAGCCATAAATATTCAAGGTGTAACATAGGTAGTTGATGTATGTAAAGGAACTTAATTTGCCTATGAAACTGAACAACGTGTAGTACAAACGCCAGCACATCAAGCTACCCCGGATTGAAAGTGAACCTTATGCTTTTGTGATAAAGTTGAAAATCTATAAAAGAAAGATGACACATTGGGGTAGGATGTGCTGGCGTCTGTACATCAATATGTATCAAAACTACATACTAAAAATATTAACTCTCCATAAAATAATAACGATCATCTGATGCATTTTATATTGAAAACCAATTTTTTTTGTATTTCCTAATTGCTTTTCTTTCATTAGTTTAGTTTAATGGGTAGAGCACTCCTTAAGCTACGTCAAACCAAAATAATTAATTGGCAGCAACACTCTTTTTGGGTTTATGTATCTCTTCAACTGGTGAGCTGTCCATATATGGCTGACGAAACATACTCACGGTGCGGAAAATGTGACGCGTAACGTTACTAATGCATATGTTTAGATTTATGGTTTACCCACCACTTCTGATACCAAAATTACCGTCGGCTACATATTAAACCGATCCCATCAGGCATTATCATGTTTTCCATTTAATATTGTTGTATTATTAGTTTAAAGCAACACATAAACTTAATCGAAGTTGCTCATATGAAGGGCACGTCTTCGTTCAATCGTTTTATTCTCTCTACGATTACGTATGCAATACGAAATTTTCGTTTTATTGGCTCCCGTCCAAAACATTGCGTTTTGCTTTGATTCTGGTACTATTTATACGACTGGTTCATGCTGTTATCGTGTGATATCTACGTCTTGTTTACTTGACGTATGTTCTTAGTTTTCAAGTGAATTTATTTTTTTGAATAAAATAGAACATAATCCGGAATTTTATAAACAAACTGCTCGCATGCTGTATCATCGTCAGAATGAAAGATAATAAATTAATGAAATTGCCCTTATTTATTTATCTGTTTAATATTAAGTAGAACGCAACTGCAGTATTGATTTTAAAATAAATTATAGATTAAATTGCGGTGGGTCTTTTAGACCGCTGTGTGCGTCACACGGTCAAATAAACAATCGAAGTGTGACAGTGTTGAGGCGCGCTATCGCATTTTCCGGAGGCTGGCGAGCTTGCGGTTGCGACGCCGTTAGTGCCGGCGGCGCGCGCGCACCGAAAGCATGTGCCCCGCGCCAACAGTGCGATGTACATAGAACCGGCCGCGTTTCGCGCACCCAGCGCGGAGTCCCTCGCCGTCTCCGACTCCCCGCATATCTGGACGCAGTGCTTACCCTCTCCGTTATTCGCAGGCAAGAAAGCACCCCTCAAAACATTCGAAGAGATCCAGCCTCTCATCCAACAAGGCCGCAAACGGGAGCTTAAGCTACTGATCAGAGAGAACTCCTGGGCTATCAACAGCCCCGTCCGTGCCCTCCTCTGGCCGGCGCTGTGCCGACAGCATCAACATGGAAAGTCTATGCTCGATGGATTCTACTGGGACATGGTTACACAGGTCAGTGATCTTTCAAATTACGCAACTTTACATTCAGCGATAGGTTTTTTCCCAAGGTGTGCTACTTGCGAGTAACTCGTTTCGCACGTAAAGAAATTGGTTGTGAACTCGCAAGGTAACGTCGCGTCGCCGTGAGCGTTATCTCGGCGAAACCGGCGAGCTCTTAATATTTCCAAGGTTATGTCTATTTACTTTGGACAATGCCGCCTAAATGTTTGTGTGATATCGCGCCCTCAGATAAGGTGACGTCCCTATCAAGGTTTCGGAAATTTCGGCGCGATTTTATTCAAGAGTTCGTGGAGCAGCCAATTGCCTAAGCGCTTTGAAATTCAAGTCACGTGTTTGTTTGTTGACCACAAACGCACACTGACGCACTGTCCTTGTAACTGGCTGAAACGTTCGGTTGTCAATAAAAAAATCAATGAAATTAACGAGATCGTGTATTGAAGCTATTGGTTACATATGGAATATCACGTAAGCGTTATTGAAATACTAGTTACAGTAGCTATTCAGTTTTATAGCTACTGTAACTAGTATTGTAGGCGTGTCTGCGGGTCCTTGTGTTCGACATCAACGCGCGCGCCACCTCGCGTCACAATAGGAGCGCCCGCGCATCTTAATTAACCGCCAGTTGTTAAACAATGGCAGACTAATTATACGACAGGTGCTCGTAGCTAATGGAATACAACATCGCGTATTTATGACTTAATTGTTTTTATATCTTGCCACATTTTATTTAAACATATTAGGCGTACTAAAATAAAAATGCTATTTAAATTTGGGAATATTTTGAACATGCATCAACAGTGTTCGTTGTACGTACGCAAGAGATTGGCTCTGCATCAAAACAGCTCGCTCACCTTGTTACGTACACATATGCGCACGCGCATGTAGGTGTAGTGTGTACTGAATGATTGCATTGTAAGAGCTTTCCAGATTGAAAACGTTTTTGATATAATGGGGCCAATTAATTTATTAAATTAGACGTTTGAGACGATAAAACCTGCCATGTTATTTGGGTTTAATAAACCCAGTAAGTCTGGTAAATTAAATCATAATGAAATTTATTCAGCATTGGGTATTAACATACACTTGCACTTGTCAAGCTCACAATACAGTTTATAAATATAGTCATATACAATATTAAGGTAATGAAATGTTTGAACTAGTCCGTCCGGTACGGTCTGTTTTATCTCATACAATTTTGAGGAATCCTTAAATAAATAACAAGTAATATCAACATTTGGTATTATATACTAAAAATTAAAAATTTAAGTCACAGAGAAGTTGGCGAACGCAGAAGTTTCTGAGCCTGTACCTTAACTTAGTGACAAGTATCTGAGGGCATCCTACTGGCGTTCGGCCACATCTCACGGGGTTGCTGAAGTAAACAGAGCTAATTCTAAAAGAGGGTGTGATCTCTGGCACGGACTACTATTTGGAACACATTTTATGTGGAATGTACAGGCGCCAGCACATCTAGCTACCCAATCTGCCAAATTTCCCCAATTGAAAGTGAGCCTTATATTTAAGTGATAAAGTTGAACATCCATAAAAGAAAGAACATCGGGCGTTTTTTACCCGATTTTTTAAAAGTCGCGAACATAAACCAAAACATTTTTAAATGATAGTGTTTGCAATCATATTTAATATTGTGTAGTTATTTTGATTCACAATAATGGGAAAATGGAAATAATTAGTAAAATGAAAAACATATTTTATGTTGACTATTTTTCCTAATTACTAAACGACCGCTCAGTAAGTTAAAATATCACTCCGTGGTATTTTTGTAAACCCAATCAGACTAAATCCGTCAAGTTGATGTGCATGTTTCGTTCTCACTCTCGCCCATAGTCCTAAAACTGGTTTATGTTGCGCTCGCGCAGGTAGCTAGCTTATCTTACTACATCGCAGTCCTTTGTCATCCGTCGTAGCGATCTGTGTTTTACTGTGTTCCCATTGTGGTCTGAGTCAACTAATTACCTACTGCTTGTTTACTGGATTTCGTTTGCTTTCGAGTTCGATTTTGTTGTGAAATGGAACGACAAAAATGTCCATTTTCTCCTTATTGCCACGACCCACAGATATGGGAACTATACCATTGTAAACTAGATTTAATTGCCTATCCACCGTACCTAATTTTATTTTTGTTCGCCGTAGGTAAGTGTCCCATACAAAAATGCCCGATGTTCTTTGACAGATTGGTGTAAGTGGATATGCTGGCGTCTGTACGTGATTCCCATTAATGAATGAAATTGAAAATTGAAGTGTTTATTGTAATTGTTTATTCAAAAACCTTATTTGGAATTGTTCCGCAATTTAATGGATATTGAAAACGGTCCACCAAATTTCTAGCTTAAATTTTAATTGTAAAAATGTATTTGTTTGTTCAGTTATATTAATTTGACCTTCAATAGTAATAAACAATATCTAGATTGTGGTTTAATTGTCTTGCCGCCGGTCCTTCAAAGATATCGATAAATCATCTATTGTAGGTAATCTGTAAATTTAATTCTATATTCATATATATGCTTAGATACCGTAATCATTATCATTTAATAAATAAAATGCTTGGAGTCATTAAAGTATCAGTAAAAATATACTACCGCGCCCATGTGCTTTGGGTTTCTGCCTTAGCGCTAAACGGCAGCATTATTTAAGCGAGGCAGAGCATCGCGTTCCACCGTTCTATAATCAAGTCAACTAAGCCTTATAGAATATTTCCCAAGTTATTTTGTTAATGGACTTGAATAAGATCGCCAAAGCCCCATCATAATATCTGGGAACAGCTAACACACTGCTATCTGATCCTAAGCTAGACAGAGCCTGTACTATAGCAACTAGACGACTGATAAACAAATTATCGTTCTCATCTCACGAACATGTCCTGGGGGGGGATTATAAATAAATAAAAAAGGTTTTTATTCACGTAACTTTAAAAAAGCGCTTGTAAATAGTCAGAACATGTTTGGGTAATATAGTTGTATACATTATTATTTCTAGTAACATAGATATTTAGGTACACATTGTATGAAAACATTTGTAAAATTTATTTTATTATAGCAATGATATTTAGCTTGAACCCACGACCTCTGGCTTACCAGAAGAGTCACTAACCTCTAGACCTACAGGCCAGTTTAGGCGAGTAGTCGGCAACCCGTGAGTGATGCACTTAGCATCAAATGAATTGTGTACTTGTTTGTCGAATAGGTATTATAAATAATGACTTCATACCTTAATATAGAGAGAACCATTCAGACAATATGTAGTACAATATAAATTTCAATAATTAAACCTAAACATAATCTCCTTGACAATAACTTAATACAAGCTAGCTAAATATCACTTTCATTATAAAATAAATTGTATAAATGTTTTAACATTCCGTGTACCTAAATATCTATAATAAGTAACTAGAAATAATGACTGTATTACTACAAACATGTTCTGACTATTTACAAGCGCTTTTTTAAAGTCTACGTGAATAAAAACCTTTTTTATATTTTTTAAACAAAAATAACAACACTTTTTCTAATAACAGAAAACGTTTATGTAAAATCTAATTTACTTTCGATAGTCGATTCCCCAATCTATCATCAAAAATCATATTTGAATCCAATTTGTTATAAACGCGAACATACGCAAGTAATCTTGTTAGAAACATCCAGTCTCGGTAATACGAAAACTTTTTATATGGATACAAAGTTAATTTTCTCGATAGCTTGTTTTCGAACGCAATTTACAAACAATTTTCAAAACACACCTTTCATCTAAAATAGAAGTGAATTTCCTTTTAATACCATTTCGTTAAGTTCTCCATTCCACCAAGATTCTTAACTTGATGATTAAAGTTTTTCTACCAGTTGTATGCAATATCGAATAGGAATTGTATATTACTAAATAAACTCATGTTCTTAAAATTAAACTATCTTATTGAATGATATCGCATTATATCTGAAAAAAAGGCAGCCAAAGACGTACCCAAAACGCTGATCATTAACTTGAATCCTAAATTGTTTATTACAGTACCCTAATTTCTTGTGACAATATCAGTCAGGGACCGTCCGGATACTCGTTGAACGGGTTTTTGAACGGGTATTTTTAAGCGCTTAAAAAATAAACCCTATGATACGAGTTACACCTTCGAACGGGTGTAATGAACCGCTTCCGAAAGGGTTACCCCTTCATACCCTGTAACACTGTAACAGGGTAAGCCATTCCAGCCAAGACATTGTAATATGCACTCTTTCGCATCGAAATTAGTTTGGTAATTGCATAAACACCACCGCACGCGCACGTGACATCTAGTCATAATAATTTGGAATTTATTATTTTAAAGTTCAATTTTGCTTGTCGCTGAACACTGTAATATTATTTTTGCATGTCTGTTCTTGTTTATTGTCATAATTTCTTTCAATTTGGAACTCGGTAGGTACTACAGAATTAAGTAAAAGCAATTTAGCAGTTCTTTTTTTAAAGAATGTGTTACGCTTCGTTGGTCTAGTGGTAGCGTCTTCAAACGTAGATAACGAGGTCCTGGGTTCAAATCCCGGGTTGGGCCAAAAGTGTCTATGGGATTTTAGCGTAAAAAGAAAAATTTCTTAGTGTCAGCCCGAAGTCTGGGAGTTGGCGGTATTATAGCCTCATGCCTCGGAGAGCACGTAAAGCCGTCGATCATGTACCTGACCTTCCGGTCGTTCCGCTAGTCGTCCCATCGGATAATGAGAGTGATGGAATAGATAGTGCCCCTGTGTTTGCACACACACTTGTGGTATATCCCGCTCACATGGCCAGTCTCCATTGAGACTGGCCGCTGGGGCCGAAATTCGGCTAGGAGGACATAATTATATTATAACAAAGAATTTGATTTTCATTCTGTTAAAGTTAAACCGCGGAGGCGTGGTGGCGTACACCGTTATTGAAGAGATGCATCATCATCATAACCATCACCATTATCATCATATCAGCCGAAGGTACTGCTGGGCAAAGTCCATTGCTTCCCAAAGATACTCCACAACTGCAGATCCTGCCTTGCCCGCATCCAGCGGCTGTCATCGACCCTCGCAAGATCATCGGTCCATCTTGTTGGGGCCCCCACGCTGCGTTTTCCGGTTCATGGTCGCCATTTGAGAAACTTTCTGCCCCAGCGGCCGTAGATTCTGCAAGCTATGTACCCTGCCCACCGCCACTTTTGCTTGGCAATTATTCAAGCTATGTCGGTTTTTTTGATTTGCCTCTCTTGGTTTGATCTTGAGATTTGTGATTTGATCTCGGAGGGAAACTCCGAACATGGCGTACTCCATTGCTCTTTGGGTGACCATGAGCCGTTTTATTAGCCCCGTAGTGAGCGGCTACGTCTTGGTTCCCTAATTCATCAGAGGCAACACATACTAATCGAAGACTTTTGATTGGTATTTGGGACCAGAAGCTTAGCTTTCCGAACGCTGCCCAGGCAAGTTAGATTCTACAATTGATCTCGTACTCGAAGTGGACCTCTTACCTTTTTTTTGATAAGGCAGGTCGAATGCCTAAGTATGCCACCCGCAAAAATGTTTACGGATGGATGCGTCAGACTCGCACCGACTAAACCTACCTGCCGTGGGCTTCTCTTGGCGCCTGATGGGGGAGCCCCGGGAACGCGGGTATATTGCTCCGGTGCACCCCTTATGCGAAAAGTTCCATATGGTATGATGGTCCCACACGTACCCTGAGAGGGCTTTGGATTGTCCTCTCTATTTGCCGACTTCTGCCAGTCCGGCGCAGCGACTGCGCCATAAACAGATCGCTGTCTTCTTTTAGCTAGTAATATTGACTTCTCTTACTGCCGCCGCGGTTCCGAGGCGGGGTTGGGCTACCGGTTGCAGCCGCCACCCCGACGCCTCCTCCATCTGCGATCTCTCCCGTTCGCGCTCGGCGGCCTCCTTTTGGACCATGACTGCCTCATAAAAGGAGACCACGGCGTGCCATTTAGAAGAGTCACCCACCAGCATTGCCCCTACGATTGCCGGCAGGGACAGATCCCGTCCGATTGAGATCTTTAGTCGCCTTTTGGCCACCCGGGCCGGGCACTCAGCGAGAGTGTGTTGGGCAGACTCCTTTCCACTCAGGCCTTGAGGTGAGGTAGGATGGCACCGACGGCACGTTGGCGCACGTTTAAGCGTAATTCTAGCCATGCGCGCCAGTGCACTAATACGTGCCAGTAGTCATCCCGTCGGTACTCAATGAACGTTTCTTCTGGCGCCCTCCCGTTCTCTGGCGCACGCAGATTTCGGTGAAAACCACCGCGTTTGACCGCCTCCCTAGTGGAGTGGTCTGTCCTAGGTATAGATATAGCTCTACACAACCTCGAGTCCAGAGTCCCTTACCTTAACTGGAAAGGGTGCAACCTGAATGTTCAACATGATATTCGTCTTATCCATGTTCATTTTGAGACCCACTAGTAGAGACGCTGCTGAAGTATTCGAGCATTGTACCGAGGTATTTCAATGTTTCAGCCATGATTACGAAGGTGAGGGATGTATTCGCCATTGAGATTGATGCCAAAGCCTTCAATCCAGGAGTTTAAAGACATCTTCCAATGCAGCGATGAATAGTTCTGGAGATAGAGATGTTATATCCCCCTGTCTCACGCCTCGCTGCAATCGTATAGGTTGCGAGTTCTCATACAAACACTTTAACACCTCGACATACCGGTAGTTAATTTGGAATTTTGGAAAGATCACAGTACATCCAGGTTTCGATTAAATCAAACGCTAAGCATAATGGCTGGATATATCCTCGGTCTTCTGAATAACTTGCCGTTGCGTATGTATGTGGTATATGGTACTAAAGCATTTTCGGCGACCGGCTTGTTCAGGAGGCTGGTTGACGTCAAACCTGTGCGTGAGACGATTCGTAATGACTCTCGAAAACAACTTGTAAACGTGGCTCAGTAACGTGATGGGTCTGTTATTTTTTCAAAGGGTTTTATCGCCCTTATTGAAGAAAGCACTACCACACCAATATGTGCCATCCTTGTGACGTTTGACCTTTTAGTATGACGAAGTTAAATAACTTCTGAAAAGCTCGTAGGATTGGTATACCATCCGCCTTAAAAAGCTCTATTGTAACTCACCAGGAGCCTTATTGTTCTTAAATTGTTTAAGAACCATGCTAATCTAATCTTAAAAGGCCTTTAGGCATTAAGTTACAATATTTCAGACAAGGCCAAGTTAGTCAGTTAGAAATTTAGCTGTTTGGAAAATTTTAAAATAACAAACAGGCGTTTTCCTAAAAGATTAAGTTTGAGAGGTGTTGAATTATTTTTCAATCAATAGTGACAATGCCAGATATTATAAAGAAATGACAACATTGTTGGCAGCTCATTGCTCTAGAATAATAGAAGATATTGATTGAATTGGTATGATCAACGACTAAAATGTTGGTGACTGAGAGATATGTAAATACTATAACTATTAATACAAACGTCCATATCTTTATTAATGTAATCAGAAATGAACGCGCTGTTAAAGCTAATAGCATGCAATTTACTAGCAAGAGCGGCGGTAACCTTCTTTTTTTCAAAAACGTTATAACATCTCAATATTTAAAAAAACAGGCCAAGTGCGAGTCGGACTCGCCCATGAAGGGTTTCATAGCAGCAAGTATTTCAGTTGATTAAATGAAAGGTAAATTGCGGTTTACGATTTATGACGTCTTAAAAAATCTACTTACTAGATTTCGATCAAACCAATTTTCAGTGGAAGTTTGCATAGAATAGAATAGAACTTTCTTTATTCAAGTAACTATGACTCAACAAGATTGTTAGTATAAACTTACGACTATGTTAGTAATCACACAATCAAATATGTCAATGCATAGTAATGTACATCATATATTTTTTTCAGTTTTATCATTCTCCTATTTTAGAAGTTACAAGGGGGGGGGGGGGGGGGCACACATTTTACTGCTTTGGAAGTGTCTCTTGCTCAAACTATTCAGTTAAGAAAAATATGATATTAGAAACCTCAATATCATTTTTGAAGACCTATCCATAGATCCACCACACGGGTACGATGAAAAAAAAATAGCATCAGTTCTATGTATGGGGAACCCCCAAAATTATTGTTCTTTTTCTATTTTTGTGAGAAAATCTTAATGCGGTTCACAGAATACATCTACCAAGTTTCAACAGTACAGCTCTTATAGTTTTGGAAAAAACTGGCTGTGACATACGGACGGACAGACAGACAGACATGACGAACCTATGAGGGTTCCGTTTTTTGCCATTTGGCTACGGAAGCCGTATAATTGATTGTCCTACTAGATTGTCATCCATTTGTCAAATTCTAAGGCCATTGGTTTCTGTAAAAGATATATGAGATAGCCAGTTTGTCATTTTTTCAGACGACTTCTTGGCACAAAAAATCAGGCAGTTGCCTTAAGCCAATTAATGAGGCCACAATAGCCGTATTTTTATTTCAACTATATTTATAAATTAGTAACTAATATGAAATTACGGTAAAGAACTTTATTGAATACAGAATTAGTCTTGGAAAACTTGTACTTAGGTGGTCGCCTAAATGTATTTTTATCAGACCAAGGTTGCTGTCTATATATGTAATATATAGACAATTACATAACCTAAGATTGCTTGACTCTGAAAATTCTTAAAGTGATAATATTCTTATGATAATGAACATTTTAGTCACGTCAATTATGTTTAAGAGTACCCATAATATTATATCAGTTCAAAAAATACAATAATTTAAATAATAATTATATCCAGGGAAATTTTTACTTGGCAGACCCCCACAGCCCCATAGCTTGGCAGACGGGTTGGCGAAAGAAAGTTTGATGGTCATAGTTCATAGATAAACGCTGCTGCCGGTTCTCTGGTAGGTATGCCCTCGGTCAATTTCTGCGCCCCCTACGTGATAAAATGGGGTGATGATATCCTATGCCATCACCACACAGCAAAATATTATGATAATTATTTAACAAAATATAATCACATCATACAGATTGTCACAATATTAAGAGTAAAGTAAGTCAGTTCTTTAAATAACACGTTAATTATTAGCTCGACTATTTGTCGTCACTAAACTTTCAAATTTAAAATATAAAAAGTCGTTCGTTCGTCAAATTTGTTGTACCTACCTAAAAGTAGTTAGGCAATGAGGCACCGCACGGGTGCGAGTATGCCTACTCCCATCTACACGCTGCTAAGTTGATTGGGTAATTCAGGTTAACTCGAATAAAACCTTTTCTAGAGGGTAAGCTATTCAAGGGCTTAAGTCATTGAAGGGGTTAACCCCTTCCCGTGGTTACCATAAAAAACGTGTTAACCCTTTCACTGGGTTTCGAGGCTGTAAGTCAATCAAAGGGTAACACCGCGATACGAGTTACCCAATGAACGGGTTACCCTATCAAACGGCTTAACTCAGAAGCGGGGTTGTCCGGTCCCTGATATCAGTATGTTCATTGGCGAATGAATCATAGGGATAAACACGTGGCGTGCAAAGTGCGAATGACATAGAGCCAACTATTCCGGCTTTCACAGTAACTCTGGGAAGGAATTCCTTTTTGATGTTGATCTTTAAATTATTTGTAATGGAATTAATCATGATGCATATTTGTGTTGTGATACCTGTTTAATGCCCCCATTCATAGTCTAATTTGGTCAATGAATCCGAAATCCAATAATACTGCTGATTTTAGTGGCCTTGTGGCATCCGACATTCTGAAATAGAAGGGCATCTGGAATATCTGATTGTGAACAGAAAACTTAACAGCTTGAGCTTTTTGACCCAATCCAAAAATGAGCTGAGAAGATGGTCGAACGAATCCCCCTCTAAAGTCCGTTCTCATACTTGGTGATCATCATGTCAGTCGAAAGACGTCTACTGCTGGCGGTCGCCGAAGATCACCATAATAGCCGCTCTTGTCCTATTCGTTCATCATCCAGTGGTTGGCCACACTGCGCCTTCCGCTTCTCTCTAGAACTTTTCTGCTGCAACGGCTAATTTGGTTATTCGTATAATTAAAAGTATAAGTGCAAAGAGTACAATGAGTACGTTATGAACAAGTTATCTTATTTGGTGCTCTCGGCTCACACCTCAGAAGCTTTGCGATGTGACACGGTTGAGTTTCAGAAAAACTTCATGCTACATTGAGTCTGAAGGAAACCTACAACCCTTTAAAACAGTAATAAGGCTGCTAAAAGACGGAAATGCGAGTGTTGCTGCAGTGCCATCTCAAAGGTCCTACACTTAAAATACATTAAAAAATAACTTCAGACAAATCATATATTCGCTAAAATGATTCATTAGCGAAAATTGTCCCCAATCTTTTAAAAGATCCCTAAGTAAGGACGGCTGATCCTCTAAACTTATTACCGAGTTTTCCTAAATCAGCGTTGCTATTTACAGAAATATGTTAAGCCGGTCCCTTCACAGATGTAATTAGAGTCGTGTTTTAATATGAAATGGCGGAACGGCGCGGCGGCGGCGGACTTTCGTCCGTCATAATCGGATTTCTTGTAATGAGATTACGGAATGACGCGGGTGTCTGAATAGCGTTTGTATTTCAACTGCTTTGTTACTAGACGGGGTTGGAAAGGGAATTTCATTTAGTAAATATGCTCTTAGTGGAAGTAATGTTCCCAGAACAAAAGCATAAAGTTCACTAAACATAACAGTCTGGTTTCTTTTCGTCGGTTTGGGAAATATTGATCAGGCATAGATGAAACTGAAGAGTTTGCTTGACAAAATGAACAAAAAAGACGGTGCTGTCTAACAGTCGGTCAAATTTGCCGAATCTTTAAATTTTAGAATCTTAATAATAGAGTGGTTTAAATTTGACAAACCAAGACTAAATAAAATACACGTAAACGAACGAAGAGTTTTTTATTATTAGCCGAACTCAAGCCAATAGCCGAGATAAAAATTGTTTAACAAGAGATTAAATCGTGCTAGCAAAAAAATAAGAAAGATTGATAATCAATTGTTTCATGAAACTGCTACTATACTTATGAACGTGAATATGTATCTGTATTCATTCCTCGCCCTCATAGTTATAAATGTTCAAAGCATCTATGAAATGACCGAGGGTCGTCCATTGGAACTTGACTGAACTCTGGTGCCGTGCCAACGACACGCGCCTTGACCTCGAGTTAGCGTTGTCACTCACCGATAACGGATGCCCAACCATATCGCATTTGTCATACCATGTGCGAGTGGAACGGAGAAAGCCGTGGAAAGTGCTGGCCGAATGTTGGCGGTCATTATGAGCTCCATGACCTAGACATTGTGCGTTGATGTGACGATGGTTGGAAACTTGGAGATGGTTTATTGTTTACACATACCGTCAATTGACACATTAGGGAGAATTTGTAGCAGGTGTTCCCTATTACCCGTACATTTCATGTACGCAGACCAAGGCATAATGAATCATCAGACTCCTTATCTATAAATATAAAAATCTATGTTTGTATGTTCCGCATTGACTCCAGAACGAGTGGATTTTGATAATTTTTCCGACAATCTTGGTATGGGTAAGGATTAATCTGTACAATATTTTTTTCGGTTTTTGGTAATTTTGTGTTAAATTATACCCACAAAGGGCAACGTGTACCGGGAGTCTTATATAAAAATAAATTAAATTAAAGCGTCTGTTTGTAATGTAAATATCTTTTTGCTTAGTGAATTTGTAGGACTATACAATATCCTGGGACATTATTCACACACGGCCATCTGATCCCAAACTAAGCAGAGCTTGTACCTACTATTGAAACCAGATAACTGATATACTACATATACTACTTTTCTTTTGTAAATACATACTTATATAAGCTAATTACACTCAGACACAGGACAAACAGACATGTTCATGCACACAAATTTCTGTCCTGGGTGGGAATCGAACCCACGACCTCCGGCGTGAAAAACAAGCATTTGCCAACCACGCCAACTGGCCCGTCAATAGAAATACTTAAGTCAATAGGGTTACTTAAAACAAAAAGCCGATGCTTTTTTTGTTAGTCGGCTTGTTCTGACTAGTCTCTGAAAGGGCTGTACCGATTTTGACGAAACCCTAACTGACAGATTACTGCTGATACGATAATTAAATTATAGTTCAACTGAAAAATCGACCGCAAAAGGACATCGGGAACCTTTATAATGTCATCTCTTTACACGTTTGTCTGACTGTATGTTGAGTGCCAAGAGTTATGGAGTTGAAATTACACCTACTACTTGCTTAGATCGGCAATCCCATGGGACTAGGAAAATAATCAAACTTGCAATTAATACAAAAACCGTAAATTTGTATTTACATCCCGTGTTCATGCCCGCTAGAGTATGTTTCGCCGGACCGTCTCAACTGGGTCGTGTTGAAACCGGTAGTAGATGAACCCACTGAGTTTGTTTCGCTGGGTCTTCTCAGTTGGGGCGCATTGGATCCGGTGGTAGCATTAAAGCGCGACCGTCGTTATTGACACAAGGTCCGTCATAATAATAATACCTTAATATAGACAGAACCATTGAGAATATGTAGTAAAAATATTAGACTTAAATTAGATAATTAAACATAATCTCTTGACAATAACTTGAAACGAGCTAGCTAAATATCATTGCTATAATAAAATAAATTTATAAATGTTTTCATACAATGTGTACCTAAATATCTATGTTACTAGAAATAATAATGTATACAACTATATTACTACAAACATGTTCTGACTATTTACAAGCGATTTTTTAAAGTCTACGTGAATAAAAACTATTTTTATTTTATTTTATTTTACGTCACAAATACAATATGTATTATTTTTTATTTAATAGCATTCTAAACTTAATGGGTATTCATTAATTTAATCTCGATGTGAACCATGATATCATGGAGGATGTATGTGTTAAACCTTAAGTATAACACATAGGTACATCCTCCGTTAGGGAATCCTAAATTTGATCGGCCTATTTGTATTATAAAAGTCAATATTTCTTGATATCTACAAATTTGTACCCAACAGTTTTTATACTACCAGTTCTTTTGTGAAATAAAGCTAAACAACTTAATCTGAAATTTATTCACAATAACTAAAAGTGGCACATTTGAACTGCTTTAAAATTGCTAATAGTTGGTTGCAATAGCTATTTGTGGTCAAGTAAATTCTATGTTAGCAGTACCTAATGCCACCGCAGACGGCTTAGCTACGCGTTAATATCGCAGATTGTACGCTCCAATGTTGTTTTGCGGCGATTTTGACTGCACTCTTATATCTAAACCGGTTGTTCGGAATTGAAAGGAAATATATTTTATGGTATATTTTTTTATGTATTGAAATTTTAAAATTTCAGAATACATAGAACGTTTTGTTTTTTTTTGGTAAATGACCAAAATTATTTAGTTAAATATCATAATCCTTTCTTTAGAATCTATACCAATTTTAGCTAGATAGCAGTATGTTTAATCGTTTTAAACGTATTGATTTTATGGGTAAGATAAACATGCAGATTGTAATTAATTTCTCAGATGAAGTTTAAGGGTGGGAAGTCTTATTTTTTCTGATTTTTTTGTATAAGTAAGCCCGAGTTGTGTTGAACAAAAACTAAATAAATTACATTTCTTAGAAATATTTTTATCCTCCACTTGTTATTTATTAATTTAGTATTTTCTTGTATAAAATGTTGACAAGGTGTATCATAAATAATGGAGAAAACATAAGGAGTGCAAACTAGCCATCCATGAAACTGGATAAATAAAAGAAAATCAATTCGTAAATATAAAAAAAAACTTTGCCTCTTCATACATAATGCATCAGCTGATCGACACATTTGTATGGGATGTTAACCCTTAAACAGGCGGTGGACTATATGGGACCACCTTAATGTCAGCCTTATGTCTTTGAATAAAGTCCGAAAACAATGAAAAATAATATAGCAAAGCCTAATTTTTTGGTTAATATTTTTCTTTTTGTGTATTTTCTAAGTTGATGTTCTCCACTACGTTCAGTTTCTAGGCAAATTAAGTTTACTTTTTAAGTTACACCTTGTATATTCGTGATCGCGTGCCTTTAACCTAGATAATACGGAAGTTAGCCGTCGCTCTGCTCCAGCTTGTCTGCTGTCAAGTGGGTTAAGTGTCTAGTGAATGCCATATTAATCCGTTGCCTTGGTTGGTAAATGCTTGCCTTGCACGCCGCAGGTCGTGTGTACGATTCCCATCAAGGACAGATATTTCTGAGCATGTCTGTTTGTCTGGGTGTAATCTACTATATAAAAATAAGTCGGGTTTTCCTTTCTGACGCTATAACTCCAGAACGCACGAACCGATTTCCACGGTTTTGCGTTTTTTTCGTTGGGAAGGTCTCGGGCTCCGTGAGGTTTATAGCAAAGAAAATTTGTAAAATTTAACGCGGGTAACACCGCGGGGCACAGCTAGTTGTCTATATAAGTATGTATTTACAGTAGAAAAGTAGTAGGTATATGCAATATATCAGTTCTCTGGTTTCCATAGTAAAAGCTATGCTTAGTTTGAGATCAGGTGCTAAATATCCTGGGATATTTAGTAGTTCAGCTCACTTATATTTCATAACTTAGATATTAAAGTCACCGCAAGCTCGGCTAAGCTTGTCCGCTGTTCACACACTAAAAATATTGGATCTTACTGGATGATGCAATATGATCTAAAGTCAATTTTATAGTAAAGTTCAAAGCGTGACTAGTTAATACTAGATATTGGATAGGCGCGCCTTAATACTTGTTATTGATAAAATAGCCAATTATTGGTTAGTGTATGATTACAAATTATGATTACATACTGGTTATTCGTTTAATACATTTTTTATCAGCTAATTAGCATATCTATACATATAATAAAATCGTAGGAAAGTCAAAACTGTACATTGAATATTTTTTAAAAAGGATACTTGGGGCGTGATGTTTAATCGATATCGAAGCCAAAAAAGTAGTTTTTAGAATTTTTGTCTGTCTGTCTGTATGTATGTCCGGGCTAAACAAAAAAAGTACTGCATCGATTGACTTCAAATTTTGCATGATTATTACCTACTAAGAGGTCGGGTCAATATACTCTATCACCTACGGGGGAGGAGCTGATATAATTTATGAAATTTAACGCGGGTAAAACCGCGGGGCACAGCTAGTTCAGAATAACAGTTATGGCTGAAGCTACTTCAAACCGTCTAAGTAAACATAGTTATTATCAATATTATTTTAGTAAAACAGGTAATCATATACAGATGTCAACTAGTTCTGCAAGGCATTCGGCTGCTTGCAAATATATGACTATAGTTAAATAGATGTCTATACTTTTACATTGAATTCAATGTGACATTTGGTTTTTTTTGGGTGATTATTCGTGTCCGATTTTTATGAATTCAGATATATGCACTCACGAGTATGGTCACTACCACTGTGTTAAATTTTCGATGCCAAATCTTCTTCGTATCGTGTCGATGGTAAGAATGATATTCTATCTTCCCAAAATTGGGCAACGCTGAACCCTTTGGCTGAAGCGTCATACAAGTCCTGAAGGGAACAAGAGACTGGACAGGAGGGACAAACGGATAAATGTGCCATACTTTGGGGTGACACGCCGCACTCGCAGATGTTTTGTGATGTGGGGATGTAACCCCATTTGCACATGTTTTCTTTTGATCTACCAACCTGGGTACATAGTCTATTAATGATGTCAAATGTTCACTGTGTCAGTCGATTAGTAGCAGTACGATCAGGAACGAACGGCATGTGGCGCCTTAGAAAGAGATTCGTTTACACTCGGCTCAATAAATAATCATCATCATCATCATATCAGCCGAAAGATCCCCACTGTTGGACCAAGGCCTCCCCCAAGTATCTCCACAATAGCTGGCGACCCTTGCAAGATCGTCTGTCCCACGCTGCGTTTTTCGGTGCGTGGTCGCCATTCGAGAACCTTTCTGCCCCAGCGGCCATCGGTTTTTTGAGCTATGTACACCGCCTCCTGCCACTTCAGTTTGGCAATTCTTTGGGCTATATCGACTATTTTGGTTCGCCTGCGGATTTCGACGTATTTTATTCGATCGCGCAGGTATATTATATTTTTGTGTAAACTTAGATAGATTTTTATTTTAACCAAGTGCATGATGTGCTGCCAGTGTATAGATCGGTTACATACAGATTGACCGTACAATTAAACGCACAATTAAACGCCCTGGTTTTTTTATCACCGTTCTCTTTTGGCGCTGAGCACCCGGATGTATATATTCTCGATTGATTAATGACACGAATTAGTAAACGAAAATTTGCGACAGTAAAATCGCTAATAATTCAAGCTGGGCGCTGTATGCCTTTGATTTTAATTACCTAAAGTACGCCTATGGATATAATATGTATTGAGTCATTAGGCACTCGAGTTTCCTTTGCTCTGATCATCGCAAGACTCTCTTCTGCACGCTAAAGTACTATGGATCACGCCGGGCTCTTCTAGGTATTCGCACGCTTGCATCGAATATGCCGAGTGTCAAATGCCTATTACTACTAAGTAATAGAGTACTATGCTACGTGAAGTAGTTAATACTACAGCGTGTGCCTTAAAATACTCAAGATGACGTAATTACTGTATATACTGTATATACGACGATAATTACTGTTTTAAAACACCGGCCAAGTGCAAGCCGTAATCTCACATGAAGGGCTCCTTACCATCGACCATCTGATCCATCCATTCGTCCATTGACGGACGTATATCTGCGGCTTATAACAGAGTACCTTTGGTATACTTTATGGTACGGAACCCTAAAAACATACAAACTAAAGTCCTAAGATTATTATCTAATTGCAACGAAAACTATATGGGATCATTTCAAAAGTATATCTTATTGAATAAAAAGACATCAAATTAGGCGCACAAACAAGAGAGATATCGCAACATATATATAAACAAAAAAATATGAAGTCTAGTAATTGGAAAGTTCTCCTTTTTCATGTCGGTTAAAAACGAATTATATTTCCCGCTCCTTTAAAATATTTCTAGTACTATACTACCCATATCTATCTAGTAGTCGTTTTTAGATCTAGCTACTTCGTGATCATACGGCCGGTCGTGCGCAGTGAAACGGCTGATTAATTACTGTTGATAACAGCAGAGAGGTGTGTCGAAACTATTAAAGTACAGTACTACGCATTCGATTTTCTACCATGCATGCATGCCGTCGCCATTTTATGACGTACATTCCTTTATAATTGTTGTAAAAGTTATCGTGGTGGAAACAATTTTTTAATATTTCTCACCGTTCAAGAATAAAATATGCATTTATTGGAACGAAGTTCCTTATCGCGCGTTGTGAAAGGGGGCTAGAGGGAAAAAAATCTTACGAAAAGTTGTCACGACACTTTTTGCAGCTGTGCGGAGTGCGCATGTTTCTCTGTCTGTCTCTCTCTCTCTCTTATAGAAAGCAAGCCAGATATTTTCATTTCTATTTCGCATTGAACAGTGTGGTGTCGCGACGATTATTTTTGTTGAGTGTATACAGGTTTTTTGTACATAATAAATAATAAGAAATAACTTCGTTCCATCCGGGTGTCCCTTGACACCTCTCAAGTTTTATATTACTAGCAGTCCCAGCGAACTTCGTACAGTAATATTTTTTGCCGTCAGTACTGTCTAAAGTCTAATATTTTAATCATTATATGCTCATGTACTGTATGATTTTAATATTGGCGTACAATAAAGAGTTAACCTATCTATCTATATATCATTGTTTAATGCTTTCATTGGGTACAAAGCATTAAAACAATGATTAAAATATTAGACTTTATTTTAGATTATGACATTTATTTTTTTCGGAGAGAATAAAATTGAAAAATCAACGTCTCCCAGTCTTTGTGTATCATTCTCACACTGACTTTTCGGATATTTTTAAATATTTGATGAACAACAAGAGTAGGAAACAAATGACATGTTTAAAAATAAATATTGTACGCCTAAATGACTGGACATAGCTGAACATAAATATATATTTATACCAGTAAGAACTTTTGACCACAAAGAAAAAATAATAATATTATTTCGTGTTTTTAGTAAAATTATAACTATTTTTGTATGTGTTTGGTGGAATATAGCCCACCCCATTTCATCCTGTGGGGGGCTTAGAAGTCAATCTGAGCGAATATTTTGTAGAGAACGGCCTGCAGTGTCTCTGTATGCTATGACCATCATGACCACGAACGCCAACCCGTTTGACAACCGTGGCAATCTTGGAAAATCCCCTAAATGGTGGACACAGTTCCTTTGTGGAGAGGCCTTTGTCCAGCGATGGACGACTTTCGACTGATATGGTGATAATCATCATCATATCAGCCGAAAGACGTCGACTGCTGGACAAAGGCCTCCCCCAACGATCTCCACAATAACTAGTCCTGCGCTGCCCGCATCCAGCGACATCCTGCTACCCTAGCAAGATAGTCGATCCACCTTGTAGGGATCCTGCCCACGCTGCGTCTTCCGGTTCGTGGTCGCCACTCGAGTACCTTTCTGCCCCATCGGCCGTCGGTTCTACGAGCCAAGTGCCCCGCCCACTGCCACTTAAATTTGGCAATTCTTTGGGCTATGACGGCTACTTTGGTTTGCCTACGGATTTCGACGTTTTTGATTAGATCGCGCAGGGATTCTCCGAGCATAGCCCTCTCCATGGTGATACTTATAAATATTATTATTTGATTTAATCGGTGTCAGTCGAAATGATCTCCATAAATAACAAAATTAGCAAACAAATGACAGCTTTCTTTATGACTCTGGCCGAATTATTTATCTTGTTCACATTAAAATTATAACCGAGTGATAAAAATATTCGTTAGTATGAATTGGGATCGAACGAAAATATAATACATATTTATAAAATAGTGACCTTTGCAAATAGTGACCTTTGCATCCAGCGGGATTATCTTTCCGACCCCGTCCGGTATTTGCACGAATCTATCTTTATGTTAAAACAAAGATTTGTCCCGGGTTTCGTATGTTCCTCCGTGTAGTGAATAACACGTTAATCTATACATATCGTTTGTCATACGAACGTCTAAGAGGTCGCTATATAAAGCCTAATAGCATCAGATACATGGGCTGATCATTTAAGTTCCTAATTTCGCTCAGATGGCAGTCGCTCGATTCGTTCTGAACCGACCCCAATAAAAATGTCAAAAAAGATGATTATTCCATAACAAATAGTGGATTGTAACACTGACTGTTCAGAATCCATATTGGACTACAGTTTATATAGAATACACTAAATTATTGATGGCGATTATGCTATCTGTGTTACCCCCCTAACCAGGCTTTGCTAAATTATTTTTCATTCATTTTTCACAATTTCAACCTTATAGCAAATAAGGTTGAAATTGATGTTGTATCATATAGTCCGAAGTCATGAACAAACCTGTAAGTTTTATTTATCGACATTTCTTTGTAATCTTATAACAGTTCGGAATAACCAATTTAGAGCGTGGATATATGTAGATTAACACCTGAAACTATAATATTTCTAAGCCCGTCATTTAAATCAACCCATTTTCGAACGTATGGTAAGCTATCGAAGACTATATTACGGAGAATTTAACATAATCAATCGAATCAAACAGCTAATCGAAATTACCGCCATATGTCGCTTTAAAAAGCGTAAAATCTTCCATCGTTAATAGGATTAACCGCCAGCTTGTTGTTAAAATTCCTAACTTTGATTTAATGCGACATAAAAATCATATCATCTCGATAATTGATATACTTACATAGGTAAGACCGCGCGCGCGATGGCGGAGAGCCAATTCTTAAAATAGATTATACCGTTTTGTTTTCGCACCTTCTGCTTCTTGCATTGTGGTCATGTGAACAGAATATCAATATTTCAACTTTACTCTCTCATTTGCCGTGTTATACACTCACAATGGGAGGAGTTTAGTTACAAATATACCATATAAAGACCCTTAAGTAAGCCTGAATCAGCAGAACTAAGATTTATATGACATGTAGGATGTTTCCTTCCCTTTTATAAGATATATCAATAAGGTGTTGAAAGCTTATTTACTTTGTTTGTACAGTTAGTAAAGTATTGTCTATCCCGGCTGAATTTCAACGACGACGGCCACTCGCAGGGGAGACTGGCCAACTACGCAGAACATAATATTACGAGTATAGTGAGTGAAGAAAGGTACTCTCTGTAACTTCGCTCTTAGCTCTCGTATCTGTGATGGGATGATTATCCGACAAAACAGGGCTGACAGCTTTACGTGCTCCCCGAGACAGTCCAGTCTACTGGGTGGCTTGCCAGAAAACCCTAAAACAACAAAGTCAAAGTCAAAAATTATTTATTCCGTAAAAATTTTACATTTATGTGGAATCGTCATTTTTTTTTACCCTACCGTGCAGTGCAAGACGTGACAGCTACTGAGAAACACTGCCAGAAAACTCAGTAGGAATCCTTTTTTAAAATAAAATATACTTAACATTAAATACAATCATGTGTGTTGACTCAGAACAACTCAATCCCAAGCACTTTTATCACTTAAATAATCAGAAATGTTGTAATATGCCCTGCTACACAATTTGGCTTTAATAATTCTTTTAAACTTATTCGTAGACAATTCTGTAATATTATTGGGAAGTTTGTTATAGAAATCTTATACATCGCCCCATAAAAGAGTTACTTATTTTTAATTAACACCTTTGAGAACCACCCGGTAATTTCTAACCGGGGTCTCATTATTATCTGCGGTTGGTAACGCTACAGCAAAACCAACGGGTAACTTAATAATTGAGCCGTTCCCTAGATTCTCCTTAATTTAAGGATATATCACTGTTCGTTACTGCTATTCCTTTGCGCTTATCATAAAAGGGGGTACCATAAAATTACGGCTAATATTACACTTTTTCTGCTTAGAAGCGTTTCGAAGAGGCCTGAAGAAAGTGGTGCAACGATATTGTGGCGAAAACGATATAGACAAGAAAGTATTGTGATGATTGTGAGACATGTTACTGTAAATCTATTACTACTGAATGATGATCAGGCTGCCTTAATACTGTTTAAACATACGTTTTTAAGAAAGTAGTAACAATACAGTATACCCCTGTTGTTACTACTTTCTTATTAGCCGTAATTTCATCGTACCCTCTTTTATCATAAGCGCGACTTCAATAGTGTCATATCTATCTATATATATAAAAATCAATGCCACTTTTCGTTGTAATGTTATAACTCAACAAAGCCTTTACCGATTTGGCTAATTTTGGTCTTGAATTATTCGTGGAAGTCCAGGGAAGGTTTGTACGTAGAGAAAATTAAAAAAAAAGTCTTGAAAAGGTGTAAAATCACCATCTTTCTATACTCCCTTATACAAACAATTTGTACTAATACCTACTTAAAAGCGTAGCGAAGCACGTACCGGGCCGCTAGTATATATAAAAATCAATACCACTTTTCGTTGTAATGTTATAACTCAACAACGCCTTTACTGATTTGGCTAATTTTGGTCTTGAATTATTCGTGGAAGTCCAGGGACGGTTTGTACGTAGAGAAAATTTTAAAAAAGTCTTGAAAAAGTGTAAAATCGACATCTTTTAGCAATTTAAAATATTTTTTTGTTTGAATAAATGAACTTAATAATCATTTTTTTTATTACTATGCCTTATACGTAGCGAAGCACGTACCGAGCCGCTAGTATTATGTAAAATGTAATAACCAAAACTCTCTATGTTATATGGATCACTAGCAGTAACAAACATTGATACATATAAAATAAGGCGAATCTAAGGAGCGGCTCGAGTTCGATAACATTTCTCTTTCCCAATTTTGACTACATCTATAAAAGAACTCCTAGCAAAAAGATAAACATACTTGCTTTAACAAAAAACGGTATCGAATACTTGTAAAATAATCGTATTTCACGCTCGAAGAAACACAACCTTGATCGAGTCAGCTGATCTGAGTTCAAGCTATGTTTCCAGTTATGACTAAACCGACCACAGGAAATAGATTAGTGACAGACACACAGATATAACCTATTTCCTGTACTTAGGTAACCGAAGAGACATTTCATGCACTACTTATAACCTTGAATATTTTAATACAAGTGAAACAGCAGTTTATTTACCTTATACCTTTCATTACATTCACATTCTTTAACCTTTTGGACGCCATTGGCATGAATACGTCACCAATATGTGAAAAATAATATGGTGCGCCATAACAGGAAGTATAGTGCTACAAACTTATCTGGCCCGGTGGCCAAAAGTAGAACTAACGACGCCAATTTGAAATGTCAATCCATGACATTCCTGCCATTGATTGTTTGTTGCGCGTATTTATTTTTCTTTTTGTGGTTTTTTAATTGTTTAAAATGCCGAAAGCTTTAAAAAGTGATGCGAGGAACGTTATATTACAAGTATTGAGTTATATGAATGAAGAAAAACACCTTCAGGCACCAATTATACCCTTCAATAAGTTGTATGAACGCGTAGCTGCTGCTACAGGTTAGTGTTGTCAGCTTCTGAAAAAACTCCCCCTCGCACTTTAAATTTAAATACATATTTTAAAATATTAATATTTTTTTAATTTTTGCTATTTCCATTGTAGGTGTCGGGGAGAATTTGTAAGAAAACTTGTGAAAGAAAAGAGCAAGCAGATGCACAAATTTATAGCAAATCAGAATATTGGTAGATCGAATTCTGAAATGCCTTTTGATAAAATAACAGTCAATGAATGGCAAAAGCATTGCAATCATGTAAAAAATATTGAAAATGAGTATCGAAAAAGGAATGGATACTTACAGTGAAAGCAGTGATTATGATAATGATGATGATGAAAAATGACTTCTGAATTAAACAATTCCGGTGACATCATAATACCTGGAGTATCCCCGTTAGAGGACACTCAGCATACATTTTATGTAAATGATCATAATTATTGTATAAAAATATAAAGATTTGTAATGACAGTATTTGTTTGCTTTTTAGTATAGTAATATTTACGTTACAATGTGCATATTAGTTTTACCCACTTTATTGCAAAAAATAGTTACTAGCAACACTAAATGCGATAACAGCGACGCTGCCAGCGGGTCAGATAAGTTTGTGGCACTATAAGTGTGGAAACCCTTTTAATATTTTCATTGAATTAATGGCTTGGCGTTGGGGTGCGGCGATGCGTTTTTCTCTAGCGGTCGAAAGGTTAAACGTAAATGCGTTTTTATATTATAACTAGCTGTTCCTGTGTGTGTGTGTGTGTAAATTTTATAAATTATCACAGTTCCTCCCCCGTTGGTGATAGCGTGATAATATGTAGCCTATATGTTGACCCGACCTCTTAGTAATATTCATGAAAAATTTTAAGTAAATCCATGCAGTACTTTTTGAGTTTAGCCCGGACATACATACAGACAAACAGATAAACAGACAAAAATTCTAAAAACTATATTTTTGGCTTCGATATCGATTGTAGATCACGCCCCAAATATCCTTTAAAAAAATATTCAATGTACAGTTTTCAATTTCCTACGATTTTATTATAAGTAGTATAATATAGATTAACTCATTGCATTTTTATTTTTGGAAATGGAAAAGGGACGGAAATATGTTAGAGGAAACCGGGGACGCGTGCTATTATTTAAGCCCGCGGTTATACTTCCAATTCTATCCTTATCTTTACTATTAAGCGTCCGACAAAGTTGCTTCATTCTTACAAACTAGTAAGTAAGTAGTATGGAATTATTCGAATAAATATTTTAGTTTTCATACTTTTAGGTTAATTCCTGTCACTGTCAATATAGTATTTTTCATGGCGATTAAAAATGTGTCCTCGATTAAAAGCCCATTTTGCGTAAGATTACAGAACCACGACTTACTGTCGGTAAATACTTAAAAAAGTACTTGCAATTAGAGGAGCCACATATATCTGCCAGTATATCAATCACATCCTTTATTTGTTATAAAGTTAATTTATAAATGAACTCGTGATTATTAAAAAAT
The DNA here is from genome assembly GCA_951640165.1 of Pseudoips prasinana. Classification (NCBI taxonomy): domain Eukaryota; kingdom Metazoa; phylum Arthropoda; class Insecta; order Lepidoptera; family Nolidae; genus Pseudoips; species Pseudoips prasinana. The sequence goes on along the minus strand of OX621237.1, from coordinate 35,395,066 downwards.
TCAAGACTTGGTTAACGCAATGCCCATTGTTTCGAAGTAAACTACAAAACAAGTTTATTTGCATGTCTTCGTTTAAAATACAAATTGCAACAGTCGGAGCAGAAACTGTTATGTAAATATGTAAAGTTCTAATTTAGCGTGGCCATATTTATTTTTGGAGACGAGAATACTGTGAAAATAATCGATATCAAGAATATTATTATGCTTATATATATATTATTATATTATTATGCTGAAGTAGATTGAATGGAATGGAAATAAAGGTGTGAATCACTGAGTAGTTAATTTGAATTTAATTTAATTTTCCATAACGGTGCAGACTTTATTAAAGGGTGAATTTTTAGTAACTGCATTTCACGAAGTGAGACGAGAGTGAGAGTTTGATTTTCTTACAAAGGTCCTTTATTCATTATTTTATTCTTATGGGCAGTGGTTATCATAGTGTCAGTGTAATACAACTCACCCAGAAGGCATTAAGCTGTTTATCCCGGCTATAGTCATTAGACAACAGTCGATAGTCGATCACCCATCCTTAGACTGCCTTGTTGCTTTACCACGGCAATCGTTTTCAAATGGCCGAGGGTAACTGGCTATAAGCGCTCCAGCTTGTCTGGTTTAATTGATTATAAGAACGTATTAAAACTCAATATTGATTCCATATCATTATAAGAAGACTTAATTCATTCCATGGATTCACCGTGCGGAAACTGAGTCCATCGCGTGGTAGAGAGCGAGAGCGACAGAGTCTGAGACGTGCGACTCAGCTGTAGGTTTAAGGAGGCTCCCTGTGATGCATCAACGCTCACCTTCTCTGTCGCTCAGTGTTCCCCCTCTTCCTAGCCAACTTTGGTAAGATCCTAACAATGCCGCTTTGGATATTTTTTTGGATTTGGATACTTACTACATATGTACTACATATATTATATAGATATATAATATATGTCGTCGACTGCCTCGTTGGTCTTGCGGTAGTGTGTTCACCCGGAGTTAATGAGGTCCTGGGTTCAAATCCTGGGTCGGGCCATAAGTGATTTTGGGACTTTTCTGTGAAAAGAAAAATTTCCTAGCATCAGCCCGAAGTCTGGGAGTTGGCGGTATTATACCCCCGTGCCTCGAAGAGCACGTAAAGCCGTCGGTCCTGTGCCTGACCTCTTTCCGGTCTTGTCGCTATGGCGTCCCGTGGGATCATGAAAGTGATGGAATAGAAAGTGCTCCTGTGTTTGCGCACACACTTGAGCACTATAATATGTCCCGCGCAGATGGCCAATCTCTGTTGAGAATGGCCGCCGTGGCCGAATTCGGCTAGGAGGACATTATTATCATTATATGTTGTCATATATACGTATGAGAATCTACAAAAAATACTCACATGGTCAATAAGACTCAGCACATTGCTTAATCGCCAGCCGTTTTGCAACTTACGCATATTTTAAATACGCTGTTTCTGGGTTGGAAAGGAAATGTTTGGAATTTAATAGGCACGCCTAACAAGTGCAAAGTACTATCAATTGGAGGTATTAGAGCTTGATTTGTATGCGCCAAACCACAAGCATGCCCATTGCCTGGCTAATCGAGTTTGCGAAATTGCTACCAATTAAACGGTAGATCCGATCACATGGCCGGTAATCGTCTGGGAACATTGATTATAGCTAATGGCTTCCAATTCTTCCAGCTCTTTTGTTCTGATAAACATGACTGCCTCGTTGGTCTAGCGGTAGCGTGTTTAATCGCAGAAAATGAGGTCCTGGGTTCAAATCCCGGGTCGAGCCAAAAAGTGATTTTGGGATTTTTCCGTAAAAAGAAATTTCTCAGTATCAGCCCGAAGTCTGGAAGTTGGCGGTATTAAACCCCCGTGCCTCGGAGAGCACGTAAAGCTGTCGGTCCTGTACCTGACCTCTTTCCGGTCGTGTCGCTAGTCGTCCTATCGGATCATGAGAGTGATGGAATAGAAAGTGCCCCTGTGTTTGCGCACAAACTTGTGCACTATAATATGTCCTGCGCAATTGGCTAATCTCCATTCAGAATGACCGCCGTGGCCGAAATTCGTCCGGGAAGACATCATCATCAAACATGTCTTCTTTTCTTACCTAACGGGAAATATAAACGTTTTCATTGATTGATTGGTACGACCTTGATTCCGTCCATTTTGTTTGGTCTCATTGCGTAAAAGTTTGGTTTTAGTGTAATGGATGGAGTTGTTTGTATTCTTTCTGGTAACAGCATTTAGAACATGAAAATTATACGGTTTGAGCGGATTCATTTAAATTAAGTGGTGGTTTGTATATTTTGCAATGATTGCAAGAAATAGTATGAGATATTAATAGTGTAATATAAATAACTTAGTCCAGAACACTAATGTGTAATGCTAAATGTAAAACATGTGTTTTTTTCAAGATGTATGGACGGAATGGGAGTGGGAGTTACTATAATGATAAGTCATGTAACTTACGCAAGATGACGCTCGAACTGTAAAGAACTCTAGACTAGAATTAATTTCTAAACAGAAGTTTTTATAGAACCATACAGATAGGTATCCTTTTAACTATGTGATCTAAAACACTGAGAGTTTCAGGTAAGAACTCTAGACTAGAATTAATTTCTAAACAGAATTTTTTATAGAACCATACAGATAAAATAAATAAATAAAATAAAAAAGGTTTTTATTCACGTAGACTTTAAAAAAGCGCTTGTAAATAGTCAGAACATGTTTGTAGTAATATAGTTGTATACCTACATTATTATTTCTAGTAACATCGATATTTAGGTACACATTGTATGAAAACATTTATAAAATTTATTTTATTATAGCAATGATATTTCTCTAGCTCGTATCAAGTTATTGTCAAGAGATTATGTTTAATTATCTAGTTTAAGTCTAATATTTTTACTACATATTGTCAATGGTATACAGATAGGTATCCTTTTAACTATGTGAGAGTTTCACGTATAGATCGGTCAATCGGTGGTTCCGATATGGTATTAGATAACGATAATAAATAGAAGTTAAGATGTAAAATATAAACATTGTTCGCTGTAGTTTAAATTTGATGTGAATAGTATATTTCAATAATTTTCCATGTTTAATGATGCTTTAATTTTTTGATTACCCTGTGCATTATCGTAAACATATTAGCAGAATCACATACAGACTTAGATCCAAACACAGGGTTTATTGTATTATTTTATAATAATAAGCTGGGACATTAATTCACACACGGCTATCTGATCCGAAAGTAAGTAGACCTTCTACTATGGAAACCAGATAACTGGCTTTTTACTACTTTTTTTGTAAATACATAATTATATAGATAATCATACCCAGACTCAGAACAAACAGACATGCTCATGCACACAAATATCTGTCCTGGGTGGGAATCGAACCCACGACCTGCGGCGTGAAAAGCAAGCATTTACCAACCACACCAACCGGCCCGTCTAACACCGGTTCGCCACAAGCATCAACTAAAATTGATAAGGTCACAGAAAAACGGTATTTAATACAATATCACACAGATCATCCTTATAGCCCCAAACTAAGCAAAGCTTTTACTATGGGTACCAGGCGACGATATACATACTTATATAGATAGATAAATACTTAAATACATAGAAAACATCCATGACTCAGAAACAAATATTCGTCTCATCACACAAATATTTGCACTTACCGGGATTCGAACCCAGGACCACCAGCTTCGTAGGCAGAAGCACTACCAACTAGGCTACGGTGACCGGGTTTAGTTAATATGTGTCTACTGCGGCTATAAAAATGAATTTGTATTGAACTGGATATGTTATTCATTTACCGCTAAGCAGTTGGACAAATAAGAACACCTACTGGATGCCACTTTTTATTCTAATAAGGATATCATCCAATGTACCAATTTCCTGGGATAAAACGATGAACTTCACGGATTTATTTCTAAATATTTTTCTAAGTGCGAGTTAACATAACGATAGGTTATGTACAGACGCCAGCACATCAAGCTACCCCAATCTGTCAAATTTCCCCAATCGAAAGTGAACCTCATGCTCATGTGATGAAGTTGAAAATCTATTAAAGAAATTTTGAAAAGGACATATTGGGTTAGCTGGATGTGCTGGCGTCTGTACTTTACGGATTTATTTCTAAATACAGTCCTAACTGCGAGTTAACATTTAACCCGGTCGACACCCAAGTTGTTAATGAACTCAGAAGCCACATCAATATTAACTGAGTCATAATGGCTATCATCATACCGACAATTTAAAATACATTATACTTAACGTTGGCTGTAATTTAATAACTTTTATTCAATTTGTTCTTAATTAAGAAGAGAATCATAATTATTGATACTTACTTACTTATCGTATGGGCAGTGGTTACCCTGGTGTCAGAGTTGTTCAAGCCGCCCAGTAGGCCTCTGATATGGCTTAACGACTGTTTCCTAATGGCTACAACCGGGACCAACGGCTTAACGTGCCCTCCGAAGCACGGAGACGCTCACAAATTAAACCACTTTGGCGGTCATCCATCTATGGACTGACCGCTAGCCTAGTCGCTTGACCTCTCCAGTCACTTACGGACTGGTGAGAGCATCTGGCTATGAACGGGTACTATTGATATTTTTGATTGATTCTTATTATTTAAAAAAAAACATGCGGAGCAGTGTTTGGGGACTGCCGTTAGTGGTAAAACCTATTTTTTCATTTCTCTTACTCGGAAAGTAGTGTTAATTTGATCCGAATAGCAAGTGGAAGATGCTACTTCCCAACGTTGGGCGGAAATACTCATAGTAATTGCTTTCTTCCCTATGATGGAAATGAATTTGAAAAATACAACTAAATTTGGTTAGGCAGTTGGCTGTAAAAAATCTAATATAATTAAGACAAAGATCCTAAAGAAATTTTTACTTCAAAAAGCTGCGGTCATGTGCGTGTTTAAACGGCCAGTATGATTTAAAAAAATAAAGCCTTCCGTCTTACTATGGTTATATCTGGTCACGTGTTCTGACAAGAGTTTAACATTTTCTACCCTTCCCAAAAAAGTGCACAACGCCTCTAAAGAAGTTTCCACTTCAAGAATTACCGGCATTCTCTTCTGTCTTCTTTATTATTGTTTAAATAACATCTACGTATTAAGCAAGTGGCACACACGCCGGACAGGATAATTAAACAATGGCGTCTACCATATTAATTAACAGCCAAGATAAGTCCAGTGGGGGACAAAAACCTCCCTTAAGAACTTTTGTCTGTTTATCTGTTTGTCTGTATGTATTTCCGGGCTAAACTCAAAAAGTACTGCATGGATTTACTTCTAATTTTTCATGAATATTACTAAGAGGACGGGTCAACATATAGGGTACATATTATCACGCTATCACTTACGGGGGAGGAGCTGTGATAATTTATAAAATTTAACGCGGGTAAAACCGCGGGGTACAGCTAGTTCTAAATAACGATAGATTATGTACAGACGCCATTACATCAAGCTACCCCAATCTGTCAAATTTCCCCAATTGAAAGTGAACCTTATGCTTATGTGATGAAGTTGAAAATCTATTAAAGAAATTTTGTAAAAGACAGATTGGGTTAGCTGGATGTGCTGGCGTCTGTACTTTACGGATTTATTTCTAAATACAGTCCTTACTTCGAGTTAACATTTAACCCTGTCGACACCCAAGTTGTTAATGAACTCAGAAGCCACATCAATATTAACTGACTCTTAATGGCTACCATCATCATACCGACAATTTAAAATCCATTATACTTAACGTTGGCTGTAATTTAATAACTTTTATTCAATTTATTCTTAATTAAGAAGAGAATCATATTTATTGATACTAACTTACTTATCGTATGGGATGTGGTTACCCTGGTGTCAGAGTTGTTCAAGCCGCCCAGTAGGCCTCTGACATGGCTTAACGACTGTTGCCTAATGGCTACAACGGCTTAACGTGCCCTCCGAAGCACGGAGACGCTCACAAATTAAACCACTTTGGCGGTCATCCATCTATGGACTGACCGCGAGCCTAGTCGCTTGACCTCGCCAATCACTTACGGACTGGCGAGAGCATCTGGCTATGAGCGCGTATTATTGATATTTTTTATTGATGCTTATTATTTAAAAAATACATGCGGAGCAGTGTTTGGGGACTGCCGTTAGTGGTAAAACCTATTTTTTTTATTTCTCTTACTCGGAAAGTAGTGTTAATTTGATCCGAATAGCAAGTGGAAGATGCTACTTCCCAACGTTGGGCGGAAATACTCATAGTAATTGCTTTCTTCCCTATGATGGAAATGAATTTGAAAAATACAACTAAATTTGGTTAGGCAGTTGGCTGTAAAAAATCTAATATAATTAAGACAAAGATCCTAAAGAAATTTTTACTTCAAAAAGCTGCGGTCATGTGCGTTTTTAAACGGCCAGTATGATTTAAAAAAATAAAGCCTTCCGTCTTACTATGGTTATATCTGGTCACGTGTTCTGACAAGAGTTTAACATTTTCTACCCTTCCCAAAAAAGTGCACAACGCCTCTAAAGAAGTTTCCACTTCAAGAATTACCGGCATTCTCTTCTGTCTTCTTTATTATTGTTTAAATAACATCTACGTATTAAGCAAGTGGCACACACGCCGGACAGGATAATTAAACAATGGCGTCTACCATATTAATTAACAGCCAAGATAAGTCCAGTGGGGGACAAAAACCTCCCTTAAGAACCATGTTGGGGGGATATGCCATAATCACCACGCTTGGCAGACGGGTTGCCGATGGCAGTATGATGATCATTAAGTCAGACTCAGAAAGAAGCTGCTGCCCTTCCTCTGGTAGAAATTCCCTCGGGTCGACTTCTACGCCCCCAGCACCATATTATAGCAGCCATTCTGTACTCGAATGTCTTAATTTTTCAGTTACTATTACTTCTCGTATGGGCGTTGCCGCGTTGTTACCCTAGTGTCTGAGTTGTTCAAGTTTCCCAATTAGGCCTCTGAGATGGCTTTACGACTGTTGCCGAACAGCTACTACCAGGGCCGATATCTTAAGATGCTCTCACCGGTCCGTAAGTGATTGGTGCGGTTAAACAACTAAGCTCGCGGTCAGTCCAAAGTAGTTTAATTTCTGAGCGTCTCCGTCTTGGGGCAGTCGACATATTAGGCGGCTTGGACTACTCTGATATAAGGTTAACAACTGTGCCTCTAGCACGAGTTCCTGCAGTTTACTTACTCGATCACACGTACAGTTTCCTCCCATATATTGGGCACCAGCGCCTCTCGTGGAAACTATTAAGAACTAAAAACTCTGGTGCTCAATGTATGGGACGAAACTGTACGTGTGATCGAGTAAGTAAACTGCAGGAACTCGTACTAGAGCCACTGTCCATATGATAAAGAATAGTTTACGAAAATTTTACAATTAGGTGCTTCAAGAAAAATTCTAACTGTTACTGCCTTGTTACCGTACATGTATCGCATCAGATAAAACAGCACAGAATAACTATTTGTATGACCCATAAGTAGTATTTTTTTGAGTCTAGATGTGCTTCGTGTAAAAAAACATACAATATGTTTTTAAAGTACCCCGCGATACCGGGATTCATTTCACTAATACAAAAAACCGTTAATAATGACATAGCTCTCCAAGTAATTCCCATACCTTATAAATACTGCAATATCATTTCCAGAAAATTCCACACTGTAAGACTCGAATGGAACATAAAATTGCTTATTATACATATTAATTCTAATAAATGATATTACATCATGAGAACAATACAAACCGACCTAACCCAATTGCATTTTTCTAAGGCACGGTCGGCTTATCGAGTTTCAACTTATCGCATTGCTATGTTCATGACTATAAGTAGTTACTATGTATTTAAGTAGCATATGTATTTAAATTATAGTGTTTGTTTTATTATGTAACTTTGTGGAGTTGTTCTACAAAGTTGAGTGACTTTGTTGCGCAAATGGTAATATGTGGAAAGTGGTTTTTGCGATTCTTTGTCGTCTCTAACTTTTAATTGAGGCTGATGACTCAAATGGAGTGATCATCAATTCTACATTTGTCATTGTTTTATGTGATATATTGTTTACGTCATTTCTATGATTATCTATTGTTACGAACCGATATGAACTACGTCTCCATAGAAACAAAAATAAAAAAGGGTTCTAAATGACCTTAGAAGTTAACTCGTTAATTTTGAGTTTGAGTCGTACAAAATTCTATATTTGTGTCAGTGCATTGTATGTTTGTAAAGTCACACACGACACAGAAGTACTTTCCTAATGCGGAGGTAAGCGTTCATGGGCTATGGTGACAGTTTACCATCAAATGGGCTGTAGGCTTGTTTGCTGACTTTGTTGTATAATAAAAACTCGGACGTCTAGCATGTACAGTTAAACTAGAAAAACATATTAAATCGTGTATTCTTAGGTAATATAAATCAATCAATTTATTTATTCTAGGAAACTAAACCCCCTCCTTACATTCCTGTAAAAAATAACCGTAATTAGATCTAATTTTTACTTTATCTTGCAGCGGGCAGTGGTTACCCCAGGGTAAACACTGCCCGAGCCGATACCAGTCTCAGAGTTGTTCAAGCCGCCGAGTAGGACTTTGACATGGCTTAACGGCTGTTGTCTATCAACTACAACCGGGACCGACATCTTTACGTACTCGTACCTCTGAAGTACGAAGACGCTCAGAAATTCGACTACTTTCGTGCCTTTAGGTACTTTACCTCTCAGATCACTGTCGGATTGGTAAAAGCAAAATGGCTATGAACCTCTAATAGATTTAATGCCTCTATATATAATATAATATATATGATACCAAAATTTTGGTATAAATGTATTATTATTTAAAACTATCTGATGTCTAAAAATTTGTGGTAGCAGTGATTGAGAGTATCATGATGAGAATAGGGTTTGTACATACTTGTGTAAGCCCAGCCTTATCCCAATTTAAATAAAGACTTATCTTTATAATGTACTAGCAGCCCGGTACGTGCTTCGCTACTTATAAGGCAAAGTAATAAAAAAATGATTATTAAGTTCATTTATTCAAACAAAAAAATATTTTAAATTACTAAAAGATGTTGATTTTACACTTTTTCAAGACTTTTTTTAAATTTTATCTACGTACAAACTTTCCCCGGGCTTCCACGAATAATTCAAGACCAAAATTAGCCAAATCGGTAAAGGCGTTGTTGAGTTATAACATTACAACGAAAAGTGGCATTGATTTTTATATATATAGATTAGTTCTACAAGTTTTTGACCAAATCAAGTGTCTTCGGATGATTAGCAAAACATTTGCAGCTTCTATGTTATTTGTCAGATGAGTCATATCTATTACATAAGATTGACGAAAGAGTTACAATCGAATCGCTAATAATACACAAATTAGTCGGTCACATTTCAATTTGTATGGTCTATAGAAATAATAAATTAGCTAAATATTAAGATGCGTGTAACAAATGTAAATACGCACGATTGTTGTAAATGTCTATCTCGTTGGCCTAATGAGCTCAGTTGAGCAGGTGACGAGAACCAGTTGAATATTGTGTGGCAAGTAAAAAAAAAAATGCCAACTTCCTGAGCCCGAGGTGCTCATATAGCTAGCTAGAGCTTTCACCCATCTGTAAGCGATCGGCGAGGTTAAGCAACCAGGCTCGCGGTCAGTCCGTCTATATGGGTGACCACTAAAGTGGTTTAATTTCTGAGCGTCCCCGTGCTTCGGCGGGCACCGTAAGCTGTCGCTCCTAGTTGTAGTCATTAGACAACAATCGTTAAGCCATGTTAGAGGCCTACTGGGCGGCTTGAACAACTCTGACACTAACCACTGCCCATACGATAAGTAAGTAAGTATCCCAGTAATCCTGCACTTCGACGAGTACCCTGAGGACTTCACGCCATTATTTTTGTTGTCTAAACACTTGTGCACCATAACATCTCCTGCGTAGTTGGCTGGTCTCCATTGAAATGATCAGCCGTAACCGAAATACGGTCAGGAGCACAAATACAGGCTATTAATTAGCCTGTGACGAAGTATCGCTACTGCATATAGACTAGAGACTATATAAAGGAAATAAAGAAAGCGTTTATTCAGATAATTTACCCAAATAAATAAAATAAATAAAAAGGTTTTTATTCACGTAGACTTTAAAAAAGCGCTTGTAAATAGTCAGAACATGTTCGTAGTAATTTATAATTATTTCTAGGTATATATAGATATTTAGGTACACGGATTGTATGAAATAATTTACAATAACATTTATTTGATAACAGTAACGATATTTAACTAACTAAAATTAAATTATGGTCAAGGATCATGTGTAGGTTTAATTGACAAATTATTTAGGTTAGGTTTATTTAGGTTTAACTAAATTTTAACTTTTAGCTATATTTTTACTACATATTGTCTACTACAATAGTAGCTTTTATATGAGCGGATTTGAATTCGACCCATCATTGCATCTCACCAGCAAGGTTCTCATATTAGGGCTGATAATAGAACTAAGCTAACGCTTTTCGAACTATTCGCAAGAAAGCAGTTAATAGTCGGAGTCGTTTTTTCGAAAAAGACTTCAAAGACATTAAATTATGCGTAATTGAATACAATTAGGCACACTGCAATTAAGGATAATGACTTAATTGCATCTCTGGCAACCCCAGGTCATCGCGAAACTGCAGTATTGTAAATTAATGAGATACCTACCACTGGACTAATATATTTCTCTTGAGGAACGTGATTGCTACTTAAATGTACACAATACGATTTGATAACTAAGAAATTATTGGAGTCGAACTTTGTACTGGCATTGTTATCACTGTTGTGTGTGTTGTCATCAAGATGTTTATTAGTGCTTCAATTAATAAATTAATCGTATCGGCTTTTAGGTCTCCGAACTCAGTCCGGTCGCTGTTTTGAATTTTATCAAGAGTTATGTGTTTCTGTCATCATTTCTTATGAGTGATAAAACTAATTACGTATTCTAAGAACTGTTACGGCGAACTTTATTGCGTATTTTATCTGCAGTCTAGTGTGGCATAGTAGAATCAAACATATCAATGGCATTTGACCAATGAAATAGCAGTAAAATGTATTTTTGGGAAGGTAATATAAATTTGCTCCGATTTCATTGGTTGAATGCTCTAGCTAGAGACTTGACATATTGATTATATATCTTGTGTGTCTCGATATTAAAATTCGAATGGTCTAGCGGCCCTGGGTTCAAATCCCAGGTCGGGCCAAAAAGTGAGATTGAGATTTTTCCGTAAAGAAAGTTTCGCATTATCTATCCGAAGTCAGGCAGTGGGCGGTATTACACCCCCGAGCCTCGGAGAGCACGTAAAGCCGTCGGTCCTGTACCAGACTTCTTTCCGATCGTGTCGCTTGTTGTCCAATCGGTTCATGAGAGTGATGGGATTAAAAGTGCCCCTGTGTTTGCACACATACTTGTGCACTATAAAATATCCTGCGCAGTTGGCTAATCTCCATTGAGAGTAGCTGCTGTGGCCGAAATTTGGCCTGGGGACATTAATTAATTAATTAAAATTCGATGACAAATTTTATGTACTTGTTCTATTAACGGATTTCTAATTCTAAGGGGCAACAAATTCAGGTAAAACAAAACTGTAGTGACAGCTTCCCTTCAACCCCAACAATATCCCTTTTTTTCTCTGATGGGAACTCTACTTGGAATTATAGGACAACTATTTGCGTTTTTCCGGGACATATAACAAAGCAGTTGACTGGCCTTTGGTCTAGTGGTTAGTTACTAAGCCAGGTATCGTGGGTTCGATCCCCACCCGGGACAAATCTTTGTGCGATGAGCATGATAACTTGTTCTGTGTCTGGATGTAATTTATCTATAATATGTATGTATTGTAGATAAATAATACATACAAAATATGTATGTATTATAGATAAATAATACATACATATGGCCGCTAGCGACCACGAACCGTAAGACGCAGCGTGGGCAGGCCCCCTACAAGATGGACCGATGATCATGTGAGGGTCGCTGGATGCGGATGGCGCACGACGACAATTGTGGAGACCTTTGGCAGTGGGCGTCTTCCGACTGCTATGATGATGTATGTATTTAGAAATATAAAAGTATGTTTATCAGTTATCTAGTTGCCATAGTAGAAGCTTCGTCTAGTTTGGGATGGGATCAGTTAGTTGTTCCAACATATTTATTTATTATTATTATTTATTTATTCATATACATACAATACACAGAAAACACCTAGACCAAGACAAATAGACATAATCATGAAGACAAATATTTGTCTTGTGTTAGGATCGATCCCGCAACCTTTGGATCAGAAAGCAGGTCCATTACCAACTGAGTTACGGCGGTCCATATTTATATTTACAATGTATGTATGACAAATTTAAACACTTGAATTAATTAGTTGACAGCGTCACTATTAGACGCGGAAGCGTTTGATGAACGTCACCCAACTGCTTTAACGAACCTGCTAATGGCTTGTATTGTGCAACTGTCTCAGCATTTCTAAGCACATTCACGTCCGTGTCAGAACAAATATTGCGCAATGGAGCCACACTCGTTTCCTATTTATTAGGTCGGATCTATTTCAGTGCGTTATCGCGAGCACTGCCAATATTTATGATATCATGCGCGAAGAAAGTTGGAATAACAATGTATATAGAGTAGTGTAGTTTTTTTTTAACAATAATTGATAGTCTGAGTGTCTATTGGCACGTTTGTGATGGTAGCTCAATGTCATTATGTTATTGGCTGGACTGTTGGTCTAATGTTTAGTGACCCTGACTGCTAAGCAGAGAGTGTTACATTCGATTCTCACCCGGGACAAATCTTTGTGTAACTAATACAATTATTTGTTCTGTATCTCTGGGTGTAATTTGTATTGAGAAATATATAATTATGCTTATCAGTTATCTAGGATGCGCCTAGTTTGGGATCAGACGGCTATTTGTTAGTTGAGCAAAGATAAAAAAGCGTTATTGTAGAGGCTTGACTATTTTAACAATTCAAAATGACGATTATCCACTTGAAAGTTTGGAAAATAGCATAGATATAGCTTTTGTCGGTGGTCCAAAAAAATCCTCCCTGTATGCAGCAAGCGGTTTTCTTTCTGGGAAGTAACTTTCTTATTCTCTTTTATTTGACCTATGTAAATTCTCCTTGGTGAGCTAATGCTTCTCTGTTTTGTTATGAACTTATCATTAAATAGTTTTCCGTCAATTCCTTCTTACTAATCCGTATAGGGCGCAGCTAGTATGAAACTAGTGTAGTGATGGGACGAATTCAAATCCGCACGGATATATGTGTTTCTCTAAGTTCTGATTATTTCTACGTATTTAAATTATCTGTGCTATGTTTAGTAGAGATCGCGCATCAATCATTTTTGAAAATATAATACAAACCTTTCACATATAACATAGTTTAATTATAAAGCACAATAAATGGATGACTGCATTATGTGGGCAAAGCCCCCAATGCTATGGTGAAACCTGTTTGATCGTTGAAATTTATCATTATTTTTCTAATACATTGTACGCTGTATCTATGCGCCATTTATCAACTTTTTCTGACTGCGAACTTTTTTTGACATCTGTAGGACATTTGGTTCTTAATTATTAATAAAAAAATGTGTACCTCGTTTAGTAATTCGATTCTGAAGTTTTCTACAGTTATGTTATCATAACTTCTTTTACGGCATCATAGTAGGAATTGCCAAATTTCCGATCGGCAACTGTTCCCATGTTCAAAGTTTATTTAGCTAGCTACACCTGAAACTAAATAGTCCACATCTGTTATTTTAGTTTATGCTCAATTTGCTACTTATTGAATAGATTCTTTGAAATGTTTACGTGTTACGCTCCTTCGGTTATTTGATTTCAACATTTTAATACAACTGTACTGCAGACTTAATAAACTTGATTCGGTTTCACAATTGTCCTTTACTTTGTTGCCATTCGTTGTTATACATGTAAACAGTAGTACTTTACAAGTATAACCTAAATTAAGTAATTACTACTCTATCATATCTTCTTCTTAGCGAGTCGATGGCGATATAACTGGTGTCCACCCAGAACTTGGCCACCAGAATCGTTTTATGAGTAGCTTCCATCAGATCGTTAAGCGTGTAATAATTAGGGCACGCGCGACATGATAATAGGCGTCCCATTGTCTGTGGGACTGCACCACATTTGTATTCCAGGCTGCTATCATTAATGAATACCCACCTGAACAAGTTTTCTCTGCTATAATATGAAAAGGATATATATCTACATAGAACTGTCATATTAATAAAACTGCTTGCCCGGAGCACATAATTAGTTACCGTAACGCTTATTTCGTTTTACTGTTACGCGCCTTTATTAAGTTGGCGTAACTAAAAAATGCCGTGTCCTTTTAATAAGAACTACGTTACAAAGAAATGCAACTATATTAAAATGAGTACACTTGGCGTTGTCTATAATCGAGGCCATTATATAGTTAATGTATTATATGATTCATTAGTTTGCTTTTTTTTCGCATATGATGATAATATTCGTCATTGAAAAGGTTATCGCCAGTCTCAAAGTCAGCCATTTTACTTTTATATTACTAAAAAAATGTATTATGTAAGTAAACATAGACGATAAACACTTATAAATACTACAGCTCTGGTTATATTCGAGAATGCGTCAGATAACCTCAGGTCATCTCCTTATATCACATTATCAATCAAACTAGGTACTGTAAACAGGCCTGACTTGAGGTTATCAAATCAACACTGTTTACCAGTGCAAATTAGATACGGAAATTGTCTTCTCTAACATTGTTTATGACACACACTTGTGTCTTAATTGTCGTTATGTGATGTATCAAAATAGGCCAATGGAATTTGCCCACAATCAGACCATGTTTGTGCATATTTATCTATGAGTATGTACCTCTTGTCTCATACATTACAAGTTTTGATAATTATAGCAAAGTGAAAAACTCTTATCGTTCTTTGAATAACCAATTATAAGCTGATTTTGCCTTATACTGGTAAACTGTTAAACGATTTAATGTTATTTGCGTGCATGACTAAATACGTAGGAATAAATAACCAGCATGAAAAGTCAGCGTATTCATTGCGTCTTCTCGTTCCAGATGTTGTTTTTTGTATTTATGCAAATCAATCTCTTCAACCCTAGCCCATTCATGTGTCATTTAAATGCCGGCGTTGCGCGTGTGTTAACTCAGTATTTCTGCCTCAGTCAGTAGTTTATGAATACAACTGCTTGAATCGGCGCGTCTGTCTTATATCTTGTTTTATTTTTCTAATTCCACATACTGTTATTGCTACATTCTAAATTAAAACCGATTCTGAATTGCTTCACTGTCATATCAACTCCGTGCTTATTATATCTAGCTTCGTGAGTTAAGCTAATGTTTTTCACAATCGAGTTATAGTCTGAAAAAAAAAACAGTTAGGCACGATGGTAAAATACAAAGTTATTTCGGACAGAATCCGCCTTGTGGCTTTGCTCTGCCGAGAATAGTATCATCGATCTTATTCGCAAAGAGAAAATAACTTCGGCTGCGTATTTATTTATACAATGGCCTATAGGAAAATTAATTTGCATAATGCTCCGCCTGAGGAATGCCGGACTATTTCCTTTATGCTTTTAGTCATAATAATAACTGTGACGCTCTAACGCAATATTATTTGGCTACTATTATTGTGAAGATTGTAAATTGTCTTATGATGTAATTATATAATCCGAGTACTACGGCCAGTGAACATAAGTGGTACATAAAGCGCATCGAATTCGCAATTTGGCTTATGTCGGTCCACTTTATTCAATTAAGCGATGATTGTCTGTGGCAAGAGGTCGCGTCGGGGTTGTAGCAGTACTAATTAGGGCCTTAGCGCTCTGCCCACGCACGTGCCTATTGTCGCATGTACCTATAATCCTTGTCATAATACAATACACCTTATATGATATTCGTGTCATGTGAACAATTGTCCAATTGTCCTCTCAATTGTCTTACCAATTTTTTAAATAAGGCAATTTCTAAACTGTACTTTGCCTTTTGATTGCTGTTGCATAACACGTTTGTACAGTTTTAATAGAATGAACGACAGGTACCATCTCTCTGAGTAATAGGTAGATTACAAAGAAGCAACTAACACAATTATTATTGATATCAGTTACAAAACAACTACTTATCTCTGAGTGTCAGATAGATCGGTAGCAATAATCAGTGGACGCATTGAAAGTACTCCATAATTCATTACATTATTCATGTCAAACATCAAGGTTTCATGCAAATGTGCATGTTGAAACTGAGCATAACAGATATAGACACGGATTCTGTGGAATTTCTTACCATCGGGCGCTTGGGAAGTACTATTGATGGGGCCCGCAAACCCACGTGCGCGGCGACCTCAATACTATAAATCAACAGCTCTATACATTGGCAATACACATGTGTTGTCTGTGTGTGTATTTACCTCGGTACTTTTAGTGCATGCATAACCACAATTATGTGTCGACAAAATACATCATTTTTTAAGCCATTGTTTGTACTCGGTTTTCTCTCTGTTGTATATCAAAGTCGACTTTTTCTTGTCAAATAAAGTTAAAACTACGATTACCGTTATCAACACTACGTGACTGAAACATAATTAACATTGTTTTCTTCGAGATTGTCATTAATAAGGTTTTTTATTTGCTATTGTTGTATAATAAGAGAATTTCCAATAATATGATGCGTCATGGTGGCTATTGTGTCAATATATAAAGTGATAGGTGTTGTTATTTTTGTACGGTGGATTACGTGCTAAAAGTGGTGAAACCCGTTTTGTGCTTCGTTGATAAACAACGGGTCGGGATCAGGTTTTGGCGCGTTCGTTCTAAGCGCGTAGGCGGCCTTGACTAAACGAAGGACGGCAGACGGAACGGAGAGCGTGCGCGTGCGATGGGGGCGTGGCACTTAGCACACACGCCAACCGCGTACAGACATTTATGCGCTGCTTTTTTCTCGCTTTAAGGAAATATAAACGTGTATTAAATTAATTATTGCAAAGGTATTATATTTAATAAATAAGATACTATTTTTGTTAGCCTCTAATTTATATATATTAAATTATGATTATGATTAATAATAACCTATATTTACTCATCATTATAATAGATGATAACATAGACTTATAAGTCAAAATAAAATTAAAGACACAATTTCCATGCCTTCCGGGATATAAACAAAAAGTTTATTCTAATGCCGTTTGTTTGCATACAAAGTGGTTTATTAAGACATTCAGTGATGATGACTAAATTATCAAATCACCAGGCGCAAAGTTAAATTTCATTACAGTTTGCTTAGTAAATTCTCCATGCCTCCATAACGCGTAGTTATCAAACATTCCTCTTCTACAAAAACTTGGTAGACGTACATTCATTCATTATTCATGGCTCCCGGACGTAGGGAATGTGAGGGAAATAATAAATAGAGCATTCATACATAAGCGGACTGGCCCCGGGCTTCACCAACTTCATTGTACCATTTAGTAGGTGAAGTCACATTGCGTTTTTCCCCGGATTTTTGTACTCGCGATCTGAATTCAGATTGAGAGATTCTAATTATAAATGTTTGTTGTTCGGATTTTTATATTCAGTGCCGGGTCGCGGTGATTGTAAATTTAATTTAGCTTATTACCTATGTTGATACTTCTTAGGTATCTTTTGTTTATCTCAAATAATTTGGGTTTATGTGTGTGTGGTTTTTTTATATCTTCCATCGTTTAATCTATCTTCTATCTATCGTTGAATCGTCGTAAGGCAACATACCGCTATATCAATATGAGTAGGAGGATTTAGGAAAAGAGGTATTTAATTACTATTATGCCATTAAAATATGTAACTAGAGAGAGACTGTCCCAACCTCAAATGAATTAGCACTTTTTCGAATTCCTCAAAAACTCATCTCATCCTGTGAGGAGTAGAGATCGGACCGAGGGAGTATCTACCAGAGGACGGGCAGCAGTTTCTTTCCGAGTACCATGACCATCGTACTGCGTTCGGCAACCCGTCTGCCAAGCGTGGCGATTATGGCATTCCCCCCCAAGATGACTCTTGGGAGAGCCTTATCCAGCAGTGGACTTCTTTCACCTGTAATGATGATGATGATTATAGAGAAATTATTATTAATCATCAATGAATTGGCTATTTATTTAAATGTTAAACAAATGGAGCATTTACCGTGTATCTATTTTACAATAAACAACGCCCAGTACATATATACAGATGTACATAATTCATGTGATTTATTAGTAGTCATGTAGTTTAATATACGGTCTTGTTTGTTTACATGAATATTTTAATATTCAGATGAGTACTTGTGGAAATACGTATGAGTCTGATTTTATGAATTTCATTTATGAAACAAATCCAGTGTGACACATACTACCATAATACCAGTTTCTGATTCCAAAACCCTAAAGTTTTTGTGGAAGCACTCCTAAGTTCAGAATGTATTATATTAAATTCATGTGTTGATTAAATTATTATAATAATATCCTGGGGCTTTATTCACACACGGCCACCCGATCCCAAACTAAGTAGAGCTTGTAACCAGATTACTGATATATTACATATACCTACTACTTTTCTTTTGTAAATACAAACTTATATAGATAATTACACCCAGACTCAGGACAAACACAAATGTTCATGCGCAAATATCTGTCCTGGGTGGGAATCGTACCCACGACCTGCGGTGGGAAAGGCAAACACCACGCCAACTTGCCCGTCTGCTGCAGAGATTGACTATGGTGGGTTATATAGTACGCATTTGCAAGCTGGATGTATAATCTAAATTCTTTAAAATATTAAGTGTGATTTTAATGTAATAAAATTCAGTCGTAAAACGTCAAATGAAATGAAACTATGACACAGAATGTAAGTGCGCTAAAATTATCTGTGTACCGTGTAGCTTTATTAGTTCGAACGTGAATATTTTCCGAATATTCCTTTGGCTGAGCTTTGTTGATATCTAATTTTAAGCAGTTGGCGTCGGATCGCCGGGGCCGGCTGTTGTCTCCGTGACAAATGTTTATTGCCACGTAATTATTTATCGTATCGTCCAATTTACAAACATTGGGTTCGTTGGCTCCCGTAATTTACGCAATGGACATAGATTGAGTCTATCTTCCGTCATGTCTTACCTAAGATTTGTATCGTTCAGTGAACTGAGGTGTAACCTCTAACAGAGTTGATTGACCATGAAAGTTACATTTCTTACACTGACGCATACGCATTACAGTTTTTAATACAGTAATTTTAAAATTTTTGATACTACTCAAATTTTTATAGAACACCTCAGCTAAACCAATAAGGGCAATTTTACAAAGCATCGGCTTCTGTATTTTTTTATGTAGGGTTAACGCAAGGTTTTATGCTTGGTCCGATGTGTATCTCAATTTCCCAAGATCAGTTTTTTAACATCACCATATTTAATAAGTCACATCTAAAGTCTCCAAATTTGAAAATGTTGCTGTTTGCAATACTTCCATTGAACTCAATTGTGATATAGTACTATTAATGATTAAGTATTATGAATTTCACAAACTAAAAACAGCTACTCAAGAGTTTACTCTTCAATTCTTATCTTTATGGCGAAAATATTGATCCAGTATGTTGACACGTCTTGATAATGCAAAAAAATGTTTTGTTTATAATTAACTGTTCACTAAACGTGACAAGAAGATTATGACTTGACAATGTTAATAATAAAGGTAATGTGTATCTCTCCACACATATATATGTATGGAAATTGCAAGGAAATGATAAATAAACGCTATAAGTGCGCGTTTGTTTTTATTGTGTCTCGTCTATTTCCATATGTATATATGTATATCCATTTCAAGAACTAGCCCGGGAACCAATTTGTTTGTTTTTCATTATGACTTTTAGAATCATGTTTGTGTTTTGTTTTTATAACAGACTTCAATAATTAGTAGTGGTAGTAGTCTTCAATATTTAGGTTACGCGATTTTTCCGTTGTTTTTGTGGACTGATTTTCGTCATTCTTTTTTTATTCGATAGGGAATGCTTTCCATATGGTTCCATATAAGTCGAATTTAAGTTTTTTTAAACAGTATCATGCCATTCAAATATATCCATCCATTACATATTACATATTACTTGCTTACTTTGGGTTAAAAGAGTACCATTAATAAATTTACCTATTATATGCTTATTGACTGACTGAAGCCAGTATAGCTTGTTATCTAACATCTAGCCTGCAAGTGGCTCTATGATACGATATGTATCTATAATTTGAACGGCTACATCTGTCCTTGTTATAAAGTGGATAATCACGCTTCAAGTGAACACGTCAACCACAGATTGGATAACAAATTCATACGACGATACTAATTTGTGAACCACAAATGCTAAATTTTCTAAAATATTTGCGTATTCTACTGACATTAATAATTTTATATTGTATGTTGTATGAATTAGAACGTAATACCCAATAATATTAGGCGATAAATTCGAATACACACATATACATTATGGAAGACGTCCACTGCAGGACAAAGGTCACCCCCAAAGATCTCCACATTTGCCAGTCCTGCGCTATCTGCATCTAGTCGTTGCCAGCGACCCTCATAAGATCATCGGTTCATCATGTACGGGGCCTACCCACGCCGCGTATTCTGGCTCGTGTTCGTAACTCAAGAACCTTTCTGCCCCAGCGGCCGTCGGTTCTACAAAGTACACATATATAAACTTAATTATTTTTACAGACTCGAAAAGAAAGAGGTTATCAATCTTTCATTTAAATGTATTTTACACAATTTCTCCGTTATTCGTGACCGAATGATTTCGGAATGGTGGAATAAATTACTTCTCGTAGAGAAATTTTTAGTCGGCTTTATAGTTTTAAATAGTAATATGATGATATTGTTGTTGTGTTCATTCGAACATTCTCTGACCAAATCGGAGACGTTCTCAAGAAAGGGCAGATCAGAAGTACCCTAAACCGGCGAGCATGTATGAAGAATATAATGACAGTAATCGAGGCAAAAGAGGTGTGTAATGATCGTGACAAATGGAAATCCGTTGTCTCTGCCTATCTCTCTGGGAAACAGGCGTGAGTCTATGTATGTATGTACATTAGCTGAAGATTTTATTGTAAAATTGAGTCGGTAAAGATTCTCAAATATGTGTAGCGAGATTTATTGCGATGTTTTAGGTCCCAACATTAAGATTCAAGGCTATGCTGGTGTGTTTGTTTGTCCTACCTGTGGCATTTCAGTTCCCAACGGAATATTCAGAATACATTACAGACTGTTCATTCTAAATCTAGCTTATATGCGATGGTCCTGAGATATGCATGACAATCTGTCCACTATTAGGTCTGCTCGGGACTTTCGAATCCCACACCGCACAAACTTTGTGTATATGTTAAGATTTCGTGGTCTTCCGTGCCTCGGAGAGCACGTTTTGCCGTCGTTCCCGTTCCGTTATAGGTATTGAAATGCCTAATAATATCTTACTGGTATCACCATCTTGATTGCTGGTTCTATCATCATTCATTAGAAATTCTTCAAAAGAAATGGAGGAAAAAGGCTAGAAAAACAGTTTGAAGATTACTACAGTGAATATACATCATTAAACTGGTACCTGCGAATAGTATAATATTAAAAAGTTCTAGCCGAATGCCCGTTATATTCCGCCTTCATTCTGAAAAAATGCGAGCTTTATGGATAGTAAAGCGTCTTAAGAGCACTATAAAGTGATAATTTATCTTCCATCATAACTATTTATTTCAGTGATTATTCCTCAGTATCGTGTCCGTGTCCTGAGGAATATAGGAATATCGGGCTCACGAATATAGTCACTACCACCGTGTCAAATTTGAAGATGATCGGTTCAGCCGTTCAGGAGGATTACGATCATGAACGAACTACATGAGTCGCCTAAAAAGAGCTTCTTTTACACTCAGCTTAATAGAAATATAATGTAGAATATGTGGGTAGCTCTATTCTAATCAGAAGAGCATAGAGAGGTAGGGCATAGCGTTTATTCGCTCAAAGAGCAGCCCGACTGGGGAAGTGCCTCCGCCTTACAGAAGACATTCCTTAATAATAACATTAATAATTTTAATGTTGTGTTTCCGAGTGTGAGTAAGGCGGCCAGAGCTCATTGGGAGGGGGGGGAAGGGTCAGCAACACTTGTTTGCTGACTTTTAAAGGCCGGCAACGCACCTGCGACACCTCTGATGTTGCGAGTGTCTATGGGCGGCGGTGATCACTTACCATCAGGTGACCCACCTGCTCGTTTGTCGCCCTATGATATAAAAAAAAGAAAAAAAAAAGAGAAGAATAGTCATAACGCATTTTTAAAATTCGCCCTATGCGGATATTGCAAATGTATGGATACTTTTTCGTTTGACTTGAGTTTCAAAGTCAATACATTTTGTACAATCTATAATTTCAACTTGTTGCGCTGAACATAGAATAAAGTTTGTCGGTTTCCTTAACTGAAGATCTCTAGACGTCTCTCTACCTTGTTGACTTTGGCGCTATTATTATGTGTACATTAGGATAAGAGATCAAACCACCTTTGTGCTCACCGATCTAGAGATAGACCGCCCACCTAAGTGCACAACATCGTGGATGATTTTCGGTGAATACAATGACTGCCTTCGTATGGAACCTTTGTATCGTTACTTATTAGACTACCCCCTTTTTCGTTGATCTTCCACCACCAACATGTTTTTTATGTAAACCCTATGTATATTATCAATACTTAGCCATTCTTGGAAATTTGCTAATGTAGTTCAACGCTGTAGACATTCTCATCATTTCACGATTATGGCTTATCCTGGGGGGATAAGCCATAATCGTTGATCGGCTGACTTGAATATTGATTTGTAATTCAGTAAAAAATAAATGTAAACTATATTCAATTGTAAAAATAATTAAGAGATATACAAACTCTAACCCATATCCTTTCTTCCAAAAAGATTTAATTCATTAAATCAGATGAATTCCAAACTAAATTACTTGCAAGATGTACAATATAAAAGGAATTAGCAATCTAACCATATACCGCAGTATTGCATTGTGTACATTAGGAAAATAATACAAAGAATTGCATTGTGTACACTAGGAAAATAATACAAAAAATTTTGGCAACTGGCTACTCCCACTTACTATAATTTGTACTAGATTGAACTAGAATAGTTAGATTAGAATAATATAAGGGATTTTATATATAAATAGTAAATAACAGTTTTACTGCACGTGTGGCGCTCTGGTTAAGGTAGTCGCCTCGTTACTACGTGTTTCGGATTCGATTCCCGCACATACAACTATTTGCGAGGCCCATATGTAGTTGTTCGAAGTCTTGGTGTGCTTTGTGTTCATGAATTGCATGTTTGTAAAGTGCCCCGCGATACTGGGATTTATTTCACAAATGTGCATTTGCTTGTTTTTATTTTGGTTTTATCTAAAAAAATCCTTTATTTATAATTGTATAATGAACAAAACAATACTAAATTGCTCATTATTGTGGTACTGAGTGGTACTAAAATGTAAACCACGTGGTTTTATTCGTCTAAATATTTAAATCCGGAACGTCGCTCTATATACTTATGTGTCCATCGTATTAAGACAAACTTATAAAAAATGGCGAGATAGTCACTTGAGCGGTTATTTGTTTGTTTGTACATGTCACTAAAAGCTTTCTTTATTCTTTTTAGGTGTTCGGCACAGTCGAGCTGCCGGACAAGCCGATCATGCTGCCGCCCTTCGTGGAGGCGACCCACTGCCTCGGCTACCACTTGACCCGCAAGGGCCGAGCGGTTGCCGACCGAGTGGTGTCGGTCCTCGGCTACGCTTGCCCCGACATCACCTACAGCCCCAGCCTGTACCCTATCACCGCTGCGTTGCTACATTTTATGCCTGGTAAGTTTGCACAATCAACTTATATTCTGATTCTTAGCAAATTAAAGGATATTCCTGGCAACCCTTTCTTTTGATAGTGCAGGGGGAATGCCTTCGCATGCAACCCCCAAAAAGTGTCTGCGGGACTAAACCTACCTGTCGTGATACCTGTTGGGAGGGGCGGCGGGAACGCAGGTATGCTGCTCCAGTGCCTCCCTTTTGCGCCGTGTCCCAGATGGTCGGGCACCGCCCCTTAGGGTACTCTGAGTTGCTCTCCTCCATTGCCGGCTCCTGCCAGTCCGGCACAGCGACTGCGTCCCAAACAGTTCACTGCCTTTCCGGAGTTGCTTGCACGTGGCGGCAGTAGAAGACACTTTTCTTACTGCCACCGCAGCTCCTTTCCTTGCAACCCTATATTAAACTCAAAAGGGTATGGGGCAATTGTTAAGTGATCCTTTCGTCTTCCGGTTTTTATGAAGCAGTATTATCATCGGTTTCGATGTAGCATTCTAATGAACTATTGTCCACCTAATACACTTAGTTCATTTGCTATTTGTTGTGATCAAAAGTTATCATTAAATGGTATCATTTCCGGGGTAACTGTAGGCTACAGTTACCCCGGAAAACGTCTAGCAAATAATATTACAAACTATTTAACCCGCGCCGGGGAGTCATTTCCTTCGGAGTGCGATCGTGCAAGTGCAACCTTCCCTCTACGTTAATATGGAAATACGCGGGCCGTTCGTCCAATTGAGATTGAAAAGGGCAATTCTTATTGAATGTATACTAAGGGTCTTACTGTCGTCCTGCGAGTACGATATATCGGATTGTACTGTATAACCACTACTGTACCATTTGACACCTTCTTCGTTCAGCAATTAGGTATTCTACCGTCGTGGACGTCGTCTAATTCTCCTTTTAATACTCCTTAGTGAAATTTATAAACTTATGTATCTCTAGATGTGCCTATTCTCCGAATTTATAACAGTATATAAATCATAATAGTAAAAGTTTTACAGTGTTTAGATTTGTCAGTTGAATATTTTCGGTAGCTATTGGAATTTCCTCATTTTAAACATTATCTTGAATGAATACTGTACCAGGTATTTGATCTTCAAAGCAAGCGTGTTACAAGGTTCTGTATTTCAGTAATCGCACATCACATCCATCAATAAGATCTTAAAACAACGTAGCATTGCCAATTTTCATATTTGTTGTTATTGTGAATCATGCTAAGGGGAACTGGAAGGATCGTTCCTAAATACTTGTTAGTAATAATTATTAACAAAATGTTTAAGGCGAAGCCGGCCTGTGTTCTTTGAATTTGGTCTGTAATATTGCTGTTTAGGGTTCCCGAAGAATGCCAAGACGCAGCCTTCGAGTACTTAAATCTTTAGCTTGTAAATTCCATGAAAGACAAATCTGATAGTACGTGAAAATATGTAAATATTTACACAAAAGGAAAGTTAAATAAAAAAGCACATAATATCATCTCCATAAAAAAATATTTTTTATTACAAAAATAATTTTAACTTAACTGTTCTAATTAACTCTAATACACAATTTATCATCTGTAATGAAGGTCCAATAAAGGAAACCGAACATTATATTCTTATGTTATTTATTTATTTAAGCTTATTGCACAGAATTATACAAAGGCGGACTTAATGCCAAAGGCATTCTCTACCAGTCTATCTTTAGGTGATGCAGAGATAATATGGTAGATTTATAATAAAAAATACTAAAACAGGGTACATAATGGAAAATACAATTAAAATATTCCACAACGATGATCATTTCAATTCCTTAAATTTAAATTACCTTTTGGCAACAAATATTAAGTGTGATCAAGATAAAATATATTTTACAAATGTTGTAATAGCTCATAGTCTCATACTTATCACTAGTAAAGCGACGCACGGCTCGTACTTGGCGATTATATTGTAATACACGTGCTCTTTGAACTTTATTCTTATTTCTGCCCATTGATGATCGTTTTCATGCCTGAAATTTAAATTTATTGTGTAGTATCGTACCATTATGGCAACATATTAACAAAATATTTTCTTTCATGGATGGTTGCTAATGCCACAATACTATCGATCTGATCACTAAATCCATCATATCACTAAGTGGCTTGGCCGGTTTTATTATACTATACGTTTCCTTTGAACTTTATTTTAAATTTTCCACGATGATCATTGGAATCCATGAAGTATCATTAATGGAATCTTCTATAGGAGCACATTAATCTATAACATTATATCCATCAATATTATCGTTCAGTTTCCGCATGGGTGGGCTGTAAGAAAAATGAATCATATTTTTAGCAATGCTGAAAATCAGACATGTTTATATTTAGCCAAATCCAATTTCATCCCGGCAGATACATATTTCCAATTCAAAACAGATTAATTATGCTGAATCCAAATGTGTTAAACTCGGCGCTCGCGTTGTCGTCAATTTGAATATAATTAACGATCAATTTCCTCGACGTGCGGTAGCTGCTTTATTAATTAATGTTGAAGTTATTTTGTGAGAGCTTGACGAGACTGAGTGGAACCTGTTACGTTTAGTGCTGCGGTTAGGTTTACTGTCACTCAGACGCATTTAGTGTCATTATTACTAAGACAAGATGTACGGAACAGCCTACTGAAATCCGATACCAATACAAATAAATGATACATGTATGCGAAATTGTCTCGTGTCTGCCGAATGACGTACACTCCTGGATAAATCTGCCGAATGACGTACACTCCTGGATAAAGGACATAGGAGCTTCACAATAGAATCGTGTACCTATATCATTTGAAGGAATATGAAATAATCGCCAAGCTTGGCAGTCGGATTGGCGATCTGATTATGATAATCATAGTATGCAGAGAGACGCTGCTATCCGTTTTCTGGTAGAAATTCCGTCTGGACGGAATTAGATGGTGAGATTCCAGCTAATTGTGTATGGGGGAAAACTTTAAAGTTAAAATTATGAACGCCATAAATTTTATTCCTGTCCTGTGTTTTGGGAGAGTATGCAAAAATCTTGAAGTTTTTAACGTTGTGTTCGCCAGGCATGTACAGATGACAAAGGCCAGCAGGCCACGGTATATAGTAAATATACTCGTCAAAAGGTTAAATAATTTAGTTGTGTTCTAGAACACAAATAAACCAAAACTCCGAAATGTAAATATCGGTTCATCCAATCTCCGCTAAACTTTACAGGATTATTTTCTGGGCTGGTATGGACATTGTCTGATTATCGTTATCATATCCTCTTTTGATCCCATAGGACATATACATACATACAAACAACTATTTTCTTATGTTTTACTTTGACTCCGATAGTAGTAACAGTCACCTGCAAAAGTAGATGATCAAATCGGATATTCAATACTATATCTTTAATTACGTCAAAATTATGTGGCGATAAAATGTTCAAGTGAGTAAGTGTTAACTGTAAAACAATATAAGCTAATGATAACAGTATCCATAGAACAAAACCTCCCGTCCAATTTTGATCATCTACGTTTGCCGTTGATTGTACATGGGCTTAAGTATTAAGAGGAATAATCTCCATTAGTAGGTTCGTTACGGTTGAAGACACATTTAAGATGTCATCGGTAAAGGTTACAAGGAGCTCATGAAAAATAAAAAGTCTTCGCAGTTTGGTCGGATATTACAATTTGAAGTGGGTAAGGGCTTTACGTCCACGCTCCACACTCCAAATTGCTTGTTCAGGATCGTTCTCTGATCGCGATTAACAAAGAAGGTAGTAGATGCTAGATCGGCAAAAAATATATATTCGGTCTAGCCAAGATGCAGTAGGTACTTTATTTGGGTTTAGTAGTTTAATAAATTCAGGTCATATTAATTGAAATTAAAATTGTGTATAGTTTTCAGTTAAAAATGCTGACGATATTACTCAATTCATAAAAATTTCGATATTTAATTTTATCACTAATACTTAAAAAAATTAAACATGTTCTAAAATGCAGGTATTACCGAGGAAACTCGTAAATTCGATCTAATTTAGATCAAATATCTTCGTATTTTCATCGGCAGATATTTACCGTATGGACAGTGGTTACCCTAATGTCAGAGCTGTTCAAGCCGCCTAGTAGGCCGCTGATATGGCTTAACGACTGTTGTCCAATGACTACATCGGGACCGACAGCTTAAAGTGCCCTCGGAAGCACGGAGACGCTCAGAAATTAAACCACTTTTGTGGTCACTGGTCGCACATCTATGGACTGATCGCGAATCTAGTTGCTTAACCTCGCCAATCGCTTACGGTCTCATAGCTAGATGATCTAGCTATGAGGCAGACTTACGAGTTCCTTCATGGCTTAACGGTAGAGCCGCCTACCATGAATGGATAAAAATCCACCAGATAATCTAATTTATGATATCCCAGTTTGCGTTACCCTGTTCCTTACACCCTGTATTATGATGAAAAATATGAAAGGTATATGAGTAATGCCTGTTATTGCTTGTTTGACTTTTCCGTTCGCTAAATATTAAATTGAGTGACGTTAGTTACCGTTTATATTAAGAACTTATTTTTAGCAAGCATATATGTACACAAGAAGTCCTCCATGAATCTTAGTTAGCTTATGTAACGATAAAAAGGAGGGGGAGGGGGCACCTTCCGATCCTCAATATGGAGAGAAGCCGGCGTCTTTGCTCATTAACGTAGAGGTTGAATCGAGGTTTATTTTAATTTTGCCATTATCGCATAGCTCACCCAAAACCAATGATATTTATGTCTCTGCATGACCAAAAGAATGACTAGTAGAAAATAATTTTGGCATATTTTCCACGTGCAATTTATTTGGTGATGAATTTTAAATAAATAGTTAAAACTTTCATCGTAATATTTTTTTTTGTAATAACTAAATGGTTTGCTTCGCAATTAAATTCAGTACATGTTTTAGAGTTCCGTATCGCAATAGCGAAAAAGGAACTCTTATAGGTTACTTGGTTTTCCGTATGAATAGACTTTTTTTTGGAACGCGTGGAGGTATCAAATTTAACTTAATATCACATCCTCTAGTCAGTTATTTTTGTAGCTGTGAAGATATCAAGTTTCTAAGTCAATGCAATCAAAATATACGGTCTTGTTACAATTATTTTGCAATATATCTTGACTGACACGCACTACGTCCCGTTGCCTTAGAAACTTGAAATGGACAAGAAGCAATAGCACAAGTAGAGAGAAAATTTCGAATATTTAAAATTTTGAATAACTTCACTAATATGCGGAAACCGTCTTTTAGACTCGAATGAACGAACTATTTACACATCTAGTTATACGGAACTCTCGGTCCGCGAGTCTCACTCGAACTCGGCCGGTTTGTTTTTTCAATTACACTTGCTACGAAGTCAGGTAAGAACCGGTTGAATAAAGTACTCTCAATTCTAGAGCAGAGGCGTCTCAAAATTTACAGTCGCTCTCGCCTTAATTCAGTAATGAGTGCGGGGGGCGATAATTGAACTCGACAATAGGCAAATTGCCGGACCAGTCTCTCCCGTCTCGATAACCCTGTCCCATTTTATATACGAATACCTACTCTTTATCATTGTGTTTAGGACTGTTCTTGTCTGCTGCCAAGTCTTGTTTCTAATCTCTCTTATCGGTATCTAAATTGAACTCTCATACTGGGTAACAAGGTCTGGTATGTGTTCGATATAGATGAGGTCGGGTCGACGTGATCAAAACGATAAATGGATGTCGCCGGCCCGCCACAGATTTGCATTGCGTCCGTCGCGCTGTCATTTTCATACGCCTCACATCCTCCGCACCACGTTTTCATAGTATAATTGACTGGAATGCGAAGCTGATGCGTTTACGATCAATATTGGATGTGCTCATTTTTATTTCTTATTCAACGTTAATACGTTACGATCGTGTACTATAATAAATGTTGGTTATTCTAGCCATTTATCACTTGTTAGATAATTTAAGTCGTGAGGAGGCGGAGACGGCAGTGTCAATTTAGCCACCGGACGACACCAAAAGTGACAATTGACTTTATTGTTGCGTCCCGGCTTGTTATGTAATTGGTAGGTAGGTATCACAGCACGTACCTACGTTGTGATTTGTCATACCGGATGATATAAAACAATACTCATAAATAAATCCTTAAGAGGCGTTGCATACAATGTTGTATCCCAAGTGCCTGATAATGCTTAACTCTCCTGGGACAAGCAAGGCTTGCCTTGGTAATCCATCGGTCAAAATGTCGGTCCTTGTGTTATTAAACTGGCAACTGGAATCAGTTTGTCATAATAATAATAATTTCGGCCACTGCGGCCACTCTCAGTGGAGAGTAGCCATCTGCGCATGATATATTATAGTGCACAAGTGTGTGGGCAAACACAGAAGCCTTTTCTACTCCTCCACTCTTATTTTCTGATGAGACGACCGGGAAAAGGTCAGGTACAGGACCGTCCCTTTTACGTGCTCTCCGAGGCACGCACGGCGGTGGTATAATACCGCTAACTCCCAGACTTTGGCTGATGCTAAGAAATTTTCTTTTACGGAAAAGGCCGAAAATCACGTTTAAGTCCGACTCGGGTTTTGACCCCAGGACCTCATCTGCAGTTGAACACGCTATCGCTAGACCAACGAGACAGTAAATTTTTCATATACCATATTTGAATGTGGAAAATCCATTCGCTTATTAATTATTACGCCAGCTAGAGTTCTGCTTTAGCTAGTCTGCTGTCTCTTGTTAAATACCTTAGTAACAGGCGGGTTAAACTAGGTGAATATAGATAGCGACATTCATCTCGTAATGATCTCGCTCTAAGTTACGTAACCCACATATCTGTAATATGCTTTGGTTAGTCCGCTTACAAAGTAGGTACTATAGTAACAAGTAGGTTAATTTCGTTCAGACGGGTGAGTTTTGGGGGTGGCATGTTTGATTATTCAGATTTACGTGGCTAGTATGTGAAGCTCTCATCACTGTATCTCTGACTGACTAAGTTTGTTATGTCGGCATATATTTTATTGTTGTCCCTCATCATACGTCTATGTCGTTCTCGTTATTAATTTAGTTTAGACATAAATTAAAGAGAACTTCTCACACTACCCAGTGTGAGAAGCTCTCGTCACTGTCGTTAGCAATCCACCCGTTTACACATGCAACCCTACCAATTAGTTTGTCATACCTACTATATTTTATTGTTATCTTTCACCTTTATACGTTTATGTAGTTCTCTTTATTTTATTTCGTGTATACTTTCATAACGAGAGCTTATCATACTACCGTATGAGAAGCTCTCGTCAGTGTCGTTAGCAACATACCCGTATACAGGTGCATTTCTACGGATCAGTTTTATATAGCGGCATATATTTTATTGTTGTCCCTAATCATACGTCTATGTCGTTCTCGTTATTAATTTCGGTTAGACGAAAATGTGTAGTGCGAGAAGCTCTCGTCTCTGTCGTTAGCAATGTCTCCGTTTACAATTGCAACGCTAAGAATCTATTTTATTATTATCTCTCACCATTCATTTATTTTATTTTTATTTAATTCATTTATTTAGGAATCAAACAGTCGTTTACAAATGTATACAAAACTTAATTTCTAATTGACCTAAAGTTCCATTATCTAACATATGTTCCTAGTTAACTTTGAGAACACTGAGCAACACACACAATATTATTAAATAAATTATACAATTTAAATACAGGGTGGGCCAATATTTTTTGCACTTTTAAAACATGAATAGAAATAAAACTACAACTGTTATTTTGTTGATTATATTTTTAACGTTTTGAAAATTTAATGAAATTTATTTTTTTAAAATGTCATCGTCGAGATGTGCACCGTCTCGTCGTTGGCACTCTAGCAATCGACTACGCAAACTTTGGAAAACTCGCTGACACATGCTGCGGGGGATCGCGGCTATCTCGTCGTGGATGTTTCGTTTTAATTGGGATATATTCGTCGGTTTATTAAGGTAGACTCGACTTTTCAGGTATCCCCATAAGAAAAAATCGCCAGGTGTAAGATCCGGGCTTCTCGGAGGCCATGGAATATCACCTCTGCGAGAAATCAATTTATTCGGAAACATTTCTTGACTACCGGTAAAGTCACATTTGACGTGTGGCATGTTGCTCCATCTTGTTGCATCCAGGTCCTGCTGTTGTATCCTTGAAATTGCGGCGTCAAAAACTCTCGCAACATCTTGACGTATTCCGCTGAATTCACAGTTACATTATTTCCTTGATTATTTTCAAAGAAATACGGACTAATTATGCCCTTTGCTGTTATGGCAGCCCATACTGTCGTTTTAGGTGAATGAAGTGGCTTTTGGTGTTTAAGGCGAGGGTTTTCCCTGCTCCAATATCGACAATTGTGCTTATTCACGTGCCCGTTGATGTGAAAGTGGGCCTCGTCCGTAAACAATACATTCTCCAGGCTAGAGAATTGCTCCAGCATTGTGTCAGCCAATAACTTACGTTGAATGTAATCATTTGGTTTCATCTCCTGCACAATTTGAAGCTTATACGGGTGCAGTTTGAGGTCTAGATGCAAAATCCGCCGTAGACTGGTTCTCGGTAATGCCAGAACCGCCGAACGCTTACGCGTAGATAATTCTGGATCGTTCCGAACGGAAATTTCAACCTCTCGAATGTTCTCATCGCTTCTTCTTGAACGTGGCCGGCCTGTTTGTTTAATATTCGTTGTCGATCCCGTTTGCTCGAACTTCACGACCCAAGCTTTGATTAAATTCACACTTGGACACTCGCTTACACGGCGTAATCCATATTCAATTCGAAACAGGCGTCGTACAGTAACGTAGGAATCGTTGTTTTTGTAAAATTGTTTAACACAAAAAGCACGCTGTTGTCCCGTGAAGCGCTCCATCGTGACTAAAATTGCATGTAGCGACGCATAGTTTCCCGCCACCCGCGCACCCCTCCCTCCAACGGTATTCGAGAAATTTAGTGTTGCTATTTACAAAAATTATTGGCCCACCCTGTAGTTTGAGTATATTTTTAGCTCTTACTGAGTAGTAATTTTCTTATTTTAAGTCTAAATTGGGTATGAGAGTTTGAGAAATTAATTTATGTAGTTCTTTTTATTAATTTCGTTTATACGTTAATGACGAGAGCTTGTCATACTACCGCATGAGAAGCTCTCGTCAGTGTCTTTAGCAACGTACTCGTATACAGGTGCATCTCTACGGATCAGTTTGCTATATCGGCATATATTTTAGTGTTGTCCCTAACCTTACGTCTATGTCGTTCTCGTTATTAATATTGTTTAGATGTAAATTGGTAGTGTGAGAAGCTCTCGCGATCTCGTCACGGTCGTAAACAATGTCCTACGTGTACATTGTTAACGACGGTGACGAGATCGTGTACACGTGCATCCCTAAGAATCATGCCATACCTACTATATTTTATTGTTATTTTTCACCATACGTTTATGTAGTTCACTTTATTAATTTCGTTTATGTGTTCATGACGAGAACTTGTCATACTATCGTATGAGAAGTTCTCGTCAGTGTCGTTCGCAACATACCCGTATACACGTGCATCTCTACGGATAATTTTGTTATATCGGCATATATTTTGTTGTTGGCTCTCACCATACTTCTATGTCGTTCCCGTCTATTTCGTTTAGACGTATATGGGTAGTGTGAGGAACTCTCGTCACTATCGCTAGCGACGTACCAGATCACACGTGGATATCTACGAATTAGTTTGTCATATAGACTATTTTATTGTTGACCCCCAGCATACGTCAATGTCACGTACATTAATCATTTCGTTCAAACCTCATATTATGGTATCGGATGCTCTCGGCAGTATCACTTCCAATGTATCTGTTCTAGTTTCAACCAGATAGCCTTTAAGTGCTGCATAGCATTAGTCATCGTACAACTAGTTGTTTTTATCCTAATATAATATGAAGTTACCATGTGTAATTCGCTTTAAAGCGTCGACATAAACTGGCTTGCGTGTTTTAGTGGTTGGCTTGTCGCCAGTTCGTGTTCCCCTCGTATCGACCTGGAAACTGGCAACGGTTTCTACCAGCTGCCTGGTGAACACTATCAACTTCGAGGAATAGTTTCAATTCTTATGTTTCTTATGACCGTAGTATAACAAAAAGTCATTCTAAAATTTGCGTAGGTAATTGTTTTGCGGTACATATAGCTTTTATATATATTTAGCTTTAGCGGTATATTTAGCTTTTAATCGCGGACTCGCTTGCTTTAACCCTTGGGAACAGAACTGTTTTCTGGATTAAAGGTCTTTGTCTGTACGACTGACAAATTGTGTACAAAATTTCACGATAATCCGTTGATTCTTTATGAAAATTGAAGAAAGAAAATGACATTCGCATTATAATATTACTTCGGAGAACTGTTGTGTACTTGTGACTGAAATCTTCCTAAACGGCCAGATTCTAGAAATATTTTGTTTACCGTGTTCGTTAGTTCTATATATATAAGTATTCTTCAACTAAGTAGACTCTACCTACCCTAGTGACCAAGGGCATTCATAATCTTATCTGCACTTACCTATTTGCTTTAACAACTATACGATAGATAAGCCTGTCTGACCATCCAAATCAACAATCGAAAGTACACCAAACAACCTAAGTAAGTTGGATATTTAATTAAACACGCATTGCAACCCAATTTGATCGGTCACAATGCAGACACAAAGGTCGAAAGGGCCGCACAAAAAACTTGAATAAAACTCTCATTATGTTGTTTGTTCGTTTTCTGTAAGCATTGAAGCGAGAAGAGATTTCCTGTTCCGTTCATACTGTAGAAACAGTTTATGTTACTCGCGACACGTAGGTATAGGCTTTAATTCTGACACTACGATCATCGTGATGTAACCTCTTACTGGTCTGATGTCCCTTCTAACGAGCAGTTTTAGCAGGCAGGTTAACCTAAGTGTCTACGATTAACGAAGACATATCATCATTCACTTTGATCTTTCCTTCAAAACCCAGACACTGCTATGAGGAGGATGTAACATCTAAATGATCTGCTGTCCTTAAATTACAAGAGGAATAAGGAGATTTATAGAAAATTTTGTCGGTTTTTAAATATTTTTTTATATTTTAGATTAGGAACTTGATTTGTATATTTACTATATTATGTGCTAATACGAGCACATGGCTTGATATTTTGTCTATCTTGTGAAGTAGGCTCTAATTATTTCCTTGTAATCACAAGACCGCAAGCCCGGCCATTGTGGAGATCCCTTGGGAAAGCCTCTTTCCAGCTGTGAACGTCTTTCGGTTGATTTGATGGTGATGATGATTATGATGTACCTTATCGCCCAGACATGCTTCTTAATTTTCGAGGCAGGCCTTTAATAAAACTTTACACTTCGAAACACAAAGTGTTCTCATTTCTCATAACTCTCTCAACAACATAATATAAAGATATTATAATTTTGGCAATGTTCGTTCATGTTACATGTTCTATGTTTACTTTGATTAAGGTGGTTCCGGAAATTAATTTATAAGAAAAATATTATATTTAGCCTTACAAACTTCTAACATGTTTGTTACTGTAACTATTGATCTACAAAAAACTCCGACACAAAAAGAGATTATCTTATAGTAATATATTACTATCAGTTCAAAGGCTTTGTTCCATGTGTTTATCCGAATGTGTAGTCGTTGCTCCTAAATGGAAAGACACAATCTTTCAGAAATTCTGTTCACCTATTAAAAATACAGGTCTTTTTAGGTTGGAATACAAAATTTCCTATCCTCACATATAACGTATAATTATTTGCTTCTAAGAAATGGCATTGTACAGACGCCAGCACATCAAGCTACCCCAATCTGTAAAATTTCCCCAATTGAAAGTGAACCTTATCCTTATGTGATAAAGTTAAAAGTCTATAAAAGAAATTTGACAGACAGGGGTAGCTGAATGTGCTGGCGTCTGTACGATATCCACGCACGATTTGCCTATATCAAGTGATTTGATATTCTGGACGGTATTTTTATAAAAATCATCATATCAGCCAAAAGAAGTCCACTGTTGTAAAAAGGTCCCCCTAAGATCTCCACAATTGCCGATCTTGCGCTACCCGCATCCAGCGGCTTCCAGCGACCCTCACAATCAATCCATTTTGTAAGTGGCCTGTCCACGCTGCGCCTTCGGTTCGTGGTCCCCACCGGAACCTCTTATATAGACACAACTACGCAACGTAGAATAGCGAAATGGAATTCAAAATCCACGGAACCCATGTTACCTGTAAACCCATAATTCTTTAGTTGCTCATCTACCAGTTTCATTTTCGATGTAGTTCATTTTTTTAGTATTTACTGTTAAATGAACGGTGCCAGTATTTTAGTTTTATACCTAGATTTATTGCGTGAGATCTAATCACAATGTTTATATAGGCTGCCAAGGCCGGTACATTTTCATACTGGCTGAGGTCTCCACAATGTCATGAATTAGTCAGACGAGTGATATCATAGTGATACTACGGAGTAGGTGAACGATACTCAATTAATATATGTATTTATATTGCAATAATCTTGATAAAATGAGAAGACAAATAAAGTCGCCTCGTCAGCGTGTCCGATGACGGCGACTCCATCAGTTGTTCCTGTCTAGTCTGTTACATGAAACACTGCTTTTCGTGTGACCGCTTGTTTAAGACAGGGTTAGCCACCACCAACGAGGACTAAAACAACTAATGGTTTTGCAGTTCATGGCAAAGAGGACGAATTATGCTACTTCTGACCTTCAATTTTAAAAGGTTAAGAAAAAGGAAAAAGGAGTGCTCTACATAGAGGATATTTTATTTATTTATTTAAGGACATCCAGTAGCTGTTACATCTACTTAAATCTAAAATGTTTTAATCATTACAATAATATAGTTTAAATGTACAGCTTCTAAAGGTGCCACAACATGCACAATTGGCGAGTAACACTGATAAAAAAAAACAAGGTACAGGCTAGTCAGTATCCTCATATTGAAGACACTTAAAATTAAAAGTAATTATAACTAAAAACTATTAATATTAGGTACACAATGCATAATATAGCTATATTTATGTAAGTATATATATATATATATATAAGTATATAAATATATAATCTATAATATTGGTACAGTATTATTTATGACTCAATAATCTTAATACAGTATTTCTAAAATTAGTTAAGCTGGAATTGAAGATGTCTAAGTTTTCACTCATGGAATTATACAACTTGCACAAACGTGATATAGCGGCAAACTGTTTAAGATTTGTTCTAGCAAAAGGCTGGCTCAAGATTCCGGGTTAATATAATATTATGCTAAACATCCGTGACTTACAAACGCATCTGCTTTTCTTTTTTTCTGCTGCTACAAATTTTACCGTGGTACTGTAAAACGCCATTCAGGCCGCTTCGGAGCAAGTCTCTCACCCAAGCATCAGTTGCTCATAATCAGCAAGCTGTTAGGTGGCTTCTGCAAAGTCTTCATGACGCACCCAAGACCCATAAGTATGTATGAAGAACTAATAAAGACTGAGGGCAAGTATCGTAGTACGTGAAAATACGTTGACTCTGCCTAAAGATCCGCGAAATAGTCGTGAGTATGGAAGTATATATGTATGTATGTAAGAATCTTGTTCACGTGGCCAAAACATATGTAATCCCGTACCCAGTGCCAAATTATATGCAACGCGTAATGTGAAGCGCTTTGCGTGATAAGAGTGCCCCAATTTTTCAACCAGACAATAATAGCAACTTTCTCTGTTGTAAGCAATAAGTCGTATATTTTTATGGCTGTAATAATAAAGGTCTTAATAAAAGACCGTCATAGAACTCATAAAGATTCGTGGTCGGTACCTATAGCAACCATTCGAGGGTTCGATATAGCTTTTAAACTGCCTACCTCTTTGGGTGTCGCAGTAACGTGACCGCAGAGAAAGAGAAGAGAGAGAGAAGAAAGTCCTAGATTAGTAGTAGTAGTCCGGAGTCATAGTACGGTCACGGTAATGAATCGGATTAAGAGCTAAATATGTAGAATCTGTGCAAAAACTTTTTTTTTTCTCTATTAACATTGTCATCTATATTAATTATCTAATGAAATGCCTGTATCGAGGCTGTCGATGTTATACGGTTACCTTTAGTCCCAGCTACTAGGTAACCGTATCATATCGACATAGTGAGGTTATCGCTGTAAATCACCTTGTACAACTGGACTGCTAATAAATTATATTTTATTTTATTACTCGTATTATTTATTTTTAATAAAGTTCCTAGTATTTTATTATTCTAGTATTCGAATCTAGCCTACAGGATAATAAGTAAATTTATATTTACCTAATCTTCTATTTAAACAAACAAAGAAATAAGAATCAGTACAAACTTGTTGAACAACGATGTTCTTTAGTCATCTGTTAAGGGGAAATACACTTTGTTTATGAAGAACACATGAACAAAGCGTCTTTCCCCCTTTCTATAATAATTTGAATAATAAAGACAAGTCATTTCACTGTTTACTGACAGTTGATGTTTCTGCAAACCGCACTTTAATGTTCGCTTTGTAATTCGGTTCCCGGTTAAATCATGGTTTGACCGGTGATTGTCCTATCAAGTGTCATCCTTGCCTTGGAGAACACTTTAGACTCCCGGTCCCGGTCGTAATTAAGCCATTTAGAATTCATGACATTTGATATTTTAGTCACGACCTATTCAACTAACTAAGATATGGCTTTGTTTTGTGTTATATTCAACCCGAAAGGGTTTTATAGTTTATGTTGTCTTTGCTAGCGTTTTTAATATTTTTACTAAATTACGTATCTGTGAGTATAACCATGGAATCGATGGTCGATGTATTTGTTTGCTTGTGGCATCACATCTCTTAAACGGATTTCATGTTCGCCTGCACGTGTGTACTTTGGCATGTTATCCCGTCGTTACTTCCACGGTGCCCACGTGTTTGGATTCGATCCCCGTACAAGAAAACTGTTTGTAGCTTACCCATATATAGTTTTTCTGAGTTTTGGGTGTGCTTTGCACATTCTCCCGGGATACTGGGGCTTAATACTCTATTGCGTCGTATTAAAAAAAAACTGTGTTAATTCGGTACAGGTTTTAGCTATACGTTGTAAGGGATATCTCGTTATGCTTTTATGACATCGGTATTTTAGCTATTTGTATACGCTACCACTAATCGTTCATAAATAACTTGTCAAACATTGTTGAAGCAACGTTTGCTCCTATTTCTGGACTCATTTCAGTTTGACTACATATAATAATTTATTACCTTTTGCATTTTTATATTTTAGTCCCGCATATATACTAATTCCGGCAAGTCCTTCAAAATAATGGAGAGTCATAATCCCTGTCTCTTTGTGTTTCATAGCCATTTAAAGTGAAATTGCTTTTGTTCAATCGTGTGCTGTCTGCCTATAGAGCATTTTAACGTTTATTTGCATGCTAGAGCGTTCGTTGACTAGGCTGTATGTAGGTCGAGTGAGTGGAGTGCAACCTTTGCAGATTTTCACACTCAGCTGTTCTCAATAGTGCCGATGCTCCAGTCCTAGATCGCTTGGGCTGATGTACATGGGCAATTTATATATGGTTTTCATAATATGAAGAACGTGTAGGTACGGAAGTACTAGATTTACTATTAAACTTGATGAAACTTCTACTTATCCAAAGATAATTTAATGGTCTAAATGTAGTGTCTGACGAATATAATGACAGTAAACGAGGCAAAAGAGGTGTGCAAAGATCGTGACAAATGGAAATCCGTTGCCTCTGCCTACCTCTCTGGGAAACAGGCATGAGTCTATGTATGTATGTATTGTTTACATTTTTTGATACGGTTTTATTCCGAGTTGTATGAATAAACTGCAATACGCACGGCAAATATATATATAGGGAGCAATAAGGTCCGCCAACTAAAAAATTGGTAGTTATACATTAAATTTTAGCGAGGTAAACAAAAATATATAATAATATATTACACTTTTCATATTTTTAACTTTTTACTTTGAAAGGCACAGTGACTGATTTAATTAAAATTAAATCATTGTTACTCCATTACCTACGTTCCTACTATTAAAATGAAGGTTAATTTAGCTACGCTAGCTTTTTTGTTTTCTACAATAAGAGATTTATCTCAGTTCAGTTTGAAGTAGCCTTCAATCCACTGTGATATAACCCTCGTTAAAGAAATATCTTTGCAACTCCCTCTCAATATATTTTGATTCCATTCTCTTGTATTCCCTTCACTGAATTAGGCTTTTCGAATAAATTAATCCTTGTCAATATCAGTCAGATCCTGAATCATTTATCAATAAGTTTCCTTGTTCACGACTTTTCGGTAGTCCCGTGTAACCAGCCAACTTTGTCTGTACGCACTATAATTTATATCTTTCACATAAAACTTGAATTGATTTACGACAGGATGTACAGTTTTTATAAACAGATTTTCATACGACGAGAGAAAGAGTGGAGTGTTTACATTATTGTGTATTTGTAAATTTATACATTTAATTTCTTCCAGCTTATATTATTTATATTCAAAATCGGGGCCTTCATCAACCAGATCTCCTGGATCTTAAGACTTTTTATGTATTTCTCTACTCGCCGTAAATTGAAGTGTTAGTTTGTGTTCGTAGGTTTCGGTGAAGAGATTTCCGTATATTATTAATTAAAAACATAGAGGAACACAATTATACAATTCATTCTCAGTTGTGTCTGCATTAAGTAATGGGCTTTTATCACGGGAACCACTGTACAAAACAGGATTTGGCGTTAACAACGTTCATTAATATCTGAGGAACAAAATTGTTAGCAATTATTCAAATATATCATACTGAACCAAAACTAATATATTCATTTAAGAAGCTAAACATTTGTGCGGCGGTGTGTAATTGGAATTATGTTAGCCTGGCAGTTGAAAATAATAGTGAATAATAATGTCCAGCTGTGGACATCGTGTTTCGCATCGTTTTACGGCTGATATGCAGATGATGAATAATAAATTAAACCGCCCCATTTACTCTACGTATGTTAGAACTTTCACAGCTGGTCGTTGTTCCTTGTTCTTCGTTAAAATAAACTCTATCGAAGAGTATGAATATAATCTTTAACCGTGTCATAGTCTTGAATACATATGTACATGCGTAGATAGAACATGTAAACAGAAGTTGCGTCTCGCGACACAGCCGTCGCCAGTATATCAAAGCACCAGTTTTACGACCTCCGCCCGGACCACGAATTACTACCACACCAACTAACTACCTATATGTAAAGTACTTGTATTATTCCTTCGCATATTGCTGATATTAATTATTCACATTTTAATGATTTTATTATTGATAAATAATTCTGTGAAATTGTTTTAACTTCCCAGTTCGTGAACCAGGAACTCTTGTTATGATTACCTACTCTGCCCTCGCAAGAATGTCGGCTTTACAGGCAATGTTTATTTAATGTTACTTATTGGTTTTGTAGCTATTATTACAGTTTAAATGAATACAGCTACAGAAATTAATGTTTCTAATGATTCAATAGTACAAGAATGAAATCCATTAAAATTTTATTGCGTACCAACTGAAAGATGTTAAACGTCACTCAAAACTAAATCAATTTGCGAATCTTTCTTACCAATGCTAATTTGCAACTCACGCTGTTAAATATTGTTTTCGAAGATCCTGTCTATATTAGATGAAGTGAACAAACATATTCATAAATAAAACTAGATGTTTATTATTGCGCGAAATAAACGAATAAAAATACTTTAAAACGTTCTTACTACAACAGAAGTAGCAATATTCCCTTTTTGAATTAACTAAAGCTTTTGACACAGTATAACAAAGTGCGTTCAGTATTGTACGTGCCACTCTTACAGTTACAAATATCGGTAAAACAGTAATTATACAATGAATCATAGACTCATGTGACATCGTTATTGCAATCGCATAGGTGGTTGGCCTCAAGCTGGTAACAGTGCAAGGACTCTTTACTCGCAGTGTCCGTTTATTATCATTATTGAAATGTTACGTATCTATAAATTGGGTCA
Source organism: Pseudoips prasinana (assembly GCA_951640165.1). Lineage (NCBI taxonomy): Eukaryota > Metazoa > Arthropoda > Insecta > Lepidoptera > Nolidae > Pseudoips > Pseudoips prasinana. The sequence goes on along the minus strand of OX621237.1, from coordinate 35,353,117 downwards.
ATGCTAATGTTTCTTTTGTCGCACGGTGATGTCATATAGGTGGTTTTTAATCTGGTTATACATTAGATTGGTCTACAGTTTTGAAATTAATTACATTTTTATCTTCTATTGGTCAAACTTTTTCATTTGTAACAATCCTTTTTGTGTATTTTTCCACAAATTAACTAATGACAAAGGTAAACCTTTATACATACTATTTGCTTCACACCACTGTAGCGACCAGGTGGTAATGCTCAATGTATACAATAGAATTCATGTGTTCTCAACTGGCAGGTCGTTGGCATATAATACAACAGATTTGTCATCACTGTTGGCAGATGTCAATGTTAGATCTTTAAGCACGTACACGAAAACAAATTCGGATGCTATTGTATGTTTCATATTCTAAGAATAATGTTCTAATAGTCCATATAGGACTTACATTTCAAATTTATCGTTGATATTTGTGTTATCAATTTGTTTTATTTAGGGCCAGCTTCCAAATAAGTTGGACAAAGCATGGTATAGAAGTACGCAAAAAGCCAATAACAGTTTGAAACGGCCCATATTAGGTTACATAACTTTAATTATCTGACGATGAAATTTTTCCGAGTTAAATTATATTATAGTGTGAGGCAAAATGCTTTTACTGCAATTTTTCCAATCTTTATAGGGCAGTTAAGATGGAAGATAGTCCTATATAACGGCTTCACTTATACTCAACAACACATTAATACCATTTCCATAGTTAATCCTGTTTTATGAGTATAAGCCAATAAATGTCAACGGGGTAGTAGTAAAAGGGTTTTTTTTTGGGTTTTATACAATTATTCGCAATAGAAAGCGTAATTATAATAAAAAATGGGAAATCATAAATTCAATCTTCCGATGGGTCTCTCATCCTCCGAAAGTTTAGCAAGGGAATCCTACATGTCTGCATGTCTGTTCGTTCGTAGCTTAACACGTAACCCCGACCCCGGATTGGTAAAGAGTAAAAATGACTGCGTAATGTTTTTTTATTATATTTACCACGTAGTAGCAAAGCGACCAGCGAAACACTAGCTGGGATTAAGTTGGGGCCTGAGCGTTGGTTTGATTTGACGGGTCCCTCAAGGACGTAATTTTAAAGATCATGGCGTAACGTATTACCAAAGGATACCATACATTCTATACTTCGCTGTTAGTATGTTATGAATATATAATCTTTTGTATTTGTAAACCAACTAAATACATTTATGTGATACGTTTTATACTCAATCCGGAAGCGGAAATTGTGTTGTTCTGCCTCATGCACTAGTGTTCATTATTTAATTAATATAATCCTCGTATGTCAAATCTGTTAGGTCACATAGTGTTTTGAATTGCCAAATGGCGTGTCTGTTGGCATAAAAACTATTAAGTCGATCGTTTAAATCAGTTTTAACATTGAGATTTAAATAATCTTTGATATCTTTTACAATAGGTCAATTAATTGAACGTTTATGTTAATTAAAAATCTTTTCAAATTATTTAATTGGAAGTACATGGGTTTATTTGCCTTTACTGCTAAATTAACTTTATTTTTATCCAACATATATGCATACAATATTTACACCTTTATGTGTTAAAGAAAACAGAGACATGAGACATAGACAGAATATGTCATTATAGGATTTTCATTATTCATTATGTAGCTTAGTATTGTTTGTATATGAGAATTAACTACTTATTGTGAGCATTCTATTTATTTCCTCCACTATATTAATTACACATAGTACGTCATTAAATAAAAAAACTCATGCTATCTTTCGCCTACATACAGTTCTATTCTCAATACAATTTCGCATACAAAAATGGCAAATATAAGCAACTAGCTGTACCATGCGGTTTTGCCAATGTTAAAGTTTATAAATTATAGCATATGTGTTATTCAGATAAATAGGCTATATTACTACGAAATTTCATCAAAATCCATTCGGTAAGTTTGCGTCAAAGAGTAACAAACATCCATTCATCATACAAACTTTCGCATTTATAATATTAGTAGGATTATTAGACAAATAAAATATTAATTAATATATTTTAATAAATACATAAGTGCTAAATAAATTTCAGTAATTCATGACGCTCTTACATGTAGTTCCGAAAGAGGATATCCCTTATGTTCGTTAATTGCATGCTTGTAGGAGCCCCGCGTTACAAGAAATGACTTCACTCACACAGCGTTACTTAAAAATATATATATTAAAATAGTTATTTTTACCAGGTTATGTCCTCATATTTGATACCAGAGAAATGTCTGCAAAACATCTGATTATTTAAGTGACAAAACGGCTTGGGATTGAGTCGCTCTAAATTAATACATTTAAGTACAATGTTATTTTATGGTAAGAAATAAATATTTTAAATAAAAACCAGCCAAGTGCGAGTGCGATGCGAGTCGGACATGCGCACGAAGAGTTCCGTACCATTATCTATAAAAAATTCGGCCAAGTGCGAGTCGGACTCGTGCACGAAGGGTTCCGTACTATATGTATATAAAAACGTGGAAAAAATTCACGTTTGTTGGAAGGGAGCCCCCTTAAATATTAGTAATAGGGTCCCGTTTTACCCTTTGGGTACGGAACCCTAAACAATCTTTCCTGTTGAGTTTTCTGGCAGTGTTTCTTAGTGGTTGCCACAGCATGCACTGCACGGTGGGATTAAAAAGAATAGACGATTCCACACAAATATAATATTTTAACGGAATAAACGGTACAGTCAACAGCATAAGTAGATGATCAAAATCGGACCTGAGTTTTGAGTTTATGATGCTATTGGGCGGCAGTTTTCACTAGTTAATATTTTTTACACTTAACACTCACGCACACCTTCAACTAGATACTCTTCACCACCACACTATTTATCGCAATTTATGATAATTAGTATTGAATATCCGACTTTGATCATCTACTTTTGCTGTTGACTGTACAAATAAATTCATTTTTATTCACTCTAGTATTTATCGGCAATAATCGGCATATCGGCGACCAAATATATTTTTGTGTATTTTTTATATTTTTAGTACTTACTGTATTAACAATTTGATCAACCGGGTTTGCAGTGAAGACACGAATTTACATGTTATTCGTTACTTAATTAATTGAATGAAAGCAAAATAAAATAACTTTAGTAAGTAATTTTGTTTTCATCAAATAAACTTTGGAAGTAACTTAGTAATAACACAAATAACTTTGCGACAACACACTCTGTTTGATGTTATACATGTCTTACTTGAAATTAAGTTAACTGAACTTTATTACGCCTCTCTCCATATTAACGATCTTTAGGTAGGTATTCGTCTTCGCTTTATTCACGTAACTTAGTTTAAGTTAGGCTAAGTCTCACATTTCGCAGAATCCATTTCCAAAATTTTCTGAACTGTAGATACCAATAAAGCCAATATGATTACCACCTTAATATAAGAAAATGGAACGCAAATAAAATATTCAGATATGAATATTTTTTTCGTAAAGGAGTCCGTTTGACTTTTATCGGCGTACTACGAAGGATGAGTGATTGACTCGGCCTGACAGTTTCTAGACCCTCGGGTAAATGTCACGTTTAATATATAAGAGATCATACTTTAGGAATTGTTTATTGATTCCTTTACATATGTTTTACTAGCTGTGCCCCGCGGTTTTACCCGCGTTAAACTTTATAGCGAGCATGTATGAAGAATATAATGACAGTAATCGAGGCAAAAGACGTGTGCAAAGATCGTGACAAATGGAAATCCGTTGTCTCTGCCTACCCCTCTGGGAAACAGGCGTGAGTCTATGTATGTATGTAAACTTTATAAATTATAGCCTATGTGTTAATCCAGGGTGTCAGCGAACTCCATACTATAATTGTATTAAAATCGCTCCAGCCGTTTAGACGTGACGAAGTAATACATACTCACACACTCACAAACTTTCGCCTTAATAAATTAATTAGTGTGATTTCTGTAATACATGTTTCACTAACATGTCGTTTGGTGTAAACTTCCTTACGCACCCTTAACTTGGAGAGTAAGCTGGTGAATGCGTGACGGGAGCGTTACGAAAAGTGTGAACGGGCGAGGCGAAAGGAAGTTGATAGGATAAAAAGGGAGAGTAACGTTTCGTATATTACTGTAGGGGCGAGTGAACAAAAATCACATCAATACGAACACAACACACCACACACACACACACACACACACGAGCAATCCTTTATTTTAACTTTATCTTATTTATTGTTAAGAAATATATATATATTGTAAATTGTAAGCACGCAAACATAAAATTGATATGGAAGAGCGGGGTCTCGTAATACAGGCGTTGTCTGCCTAAAATGAGACCCCATACAAATTCATTTATTTATGTAATTCGTTGTTTGTGATAATAAACTATGTTTGATTTTTTATTATTTTGAAGATAGAGAGGCACACGTTTTCTTTCTCTCCTCCTCTCATAGCCAGTTAGTTACGTTTGAAGTTTTACTTCAGACGTGTGGTATAAATCGCACTCGTTTTTTTTTATATTCTCATACTCTCTCCACCCTAAGGTTGTGTCGTAGTGATCAGGGAGATGATACGGTCTATTTTACATGTGTATTGTGGTTCTGTTCTCTTGTATCATATAATTTTGGTATGCAATAAAGAGTATTTATTTTACATGAAAAAAACATTCACAAAAATTTGCGAACATCCTTTATAAATTTTCGAATTTCGAACCTCGCTCCGACGATATTGATACTCATAGCTAGTTCGCTAACGATTGGCCAGCTTAAGAACGCAGTAGCACGGTAAATATTTAAATATGTGACCGCACAAAAAACTTAAATTTCTTAGCCCCTCCGTGCTTCGGAGTGGCTTCCGTGTTGTTTGAACAACTCTGATACTAGGGAAACTTACACTATACATACGATTAAATAAATAATACAGTTTTCGTTAATCGAAAGCTCCGTTTCTTAATCTCGTAGTTAGAGATGAAGTTCAAACCCAAACCGTGCCTGGCTTTAAGATCCGATCAGATTTAACCCGGTCATATCGTATGTTCATAATTCGTTAGTTTTAGCTCTTATAACAGCATAATAGAGTTTAAAATGATGTGGTAACTGTTAAACAATTTTCCGATTGAGAGTTTAGAAACTGTATATCGCCCTGAAATAGAAATAACAATATTCTCGCGGGCCCTTCTTATAAAAGAACTGACTGAACGTAAGATTTTCCATTGTCCGATGAAGAAGTGAAAGCGTCCTAAACTGAAAAGGGTAAAACGAAGACCATGCTTAGATTTAAGCGGAGTATAGCAGATACTCCGTTTATATCTTGTTAGTGTAGGAAATATAGATTAAAATATAGATAATAAAATATAGATTCAACAAGATAACAACTACAGTATTCTACTTACCCGGTCAAAGCTAGACCACTGCATATTTATTGAATAATAAATTTAATTTTTAACGAAGTTTATTAATCTCGTCAAATCGCATAAATACGTGCAAATGCTTAAGTTATAAAATTTAAATTTTTATAATGATATTAGATATAGTGGTACATTATCTTAGCGAGGTAATTAAACAAACTTTTTCAAAAGTGACATGTTAATTTTTATTTTTAGGGGAAGGCATTTCTGCTAACTCAATAGAAGTAAACATATAGATTCTATACAATATCTTTGTAGAATCTCTTAAATAATGTAATAACCATTTACACGATACCAAAATAAGGGCAAATCACACCGAACTAGCCATGCTTAAGTAAAGCATGAATAAATTGTTAAGTAGCATTGTGGAATGTCGATGGTGTATCGTTTATAAATAAATGAAATGAAAATAACAAAGACCTTTAAAACCTTCAAGTTATTTCTTATAGTTACAAAGTTGTCTCTTCAATATCTGCTACCGACATACTCCAGCTTAAGTTACGTCGTATAAATGAGATTTCAAATTCAATCAGGGAGTTTAATTTCGCTCAAGTTGGCGGAGCGTTAACTGCCTTTGCTGATGAACTTGAAGCTTAGTTTGATATTATTCGCAAGTTCTCTCATAGAATTTACTTAGGAGTTTTGGGTAATTTCGTTAACGGTTAACTGGCTTATCAAACTTATGCGTTCGATAAATAAATAAAATAATAATCTGGGAGATTATTACCGATGTAAATGTAAAGGTCTGAACCCAAAAATAAGATATTTTTTCGGGATTAGTTCCTCCCTCTTACACACCACTGCAACTCCTGTAAGCAACGATCAACAGTGGCAAAAAATGAAATGACACTGAGCGGTGAGGCTCAGGCATGGGGAATCGCTTTAACTGTCGTGGATCCCGCAACGAATTTAGTCAGAAAGGATAAAGGAGGAGTTCGAAAATGAATAGTCCCAAAAATATGAATGTCAGTGTTGCTTCGATTAGCTATTAGCACACCGCCTCGTCCGTTCGTAGGCCCATTAACAAGCTCTATATTCCCTCTAAGGAGATCCCAGCCCAAATCATGCAGGAATCACCGCCATATGCAATTGTTTCAGCGAAACAGGATTGTGCAAATCGTTCGCCTGGACGCGTGTAGACCCGATCTCTCTTGTCGCAGACACATTCTGCAATAGTCAGTGAACAGAACTGACCGCCACTGCGCACGTCCCAATCGAGATGTTTTCGAGGAAGCTGTTGGCGCTTGTCGGTGGCCTGCAGTCAATTTAGGGACCGTCGCAGGCCTTTTTGTGGTCAGCTTGGCTTCCTTCAAGCGTCTTCTTATTCCCAATTCGCTAACTACCTCGTACACGTGTCAGTTAATTCTGCACATCAACACCCGTTAGATGCCTATTGCGCAGCGAAGGTGGACACAATGAAACGGTCGTCTCTCTCGGAAGTGCAACGTTGGCGGCTGGTTCTTGGTCACCAGTCTCTTGAAATCGGAAATCTGTATAGGATACAGCAGACTGGCTCAAGTGCAGGTGCGCAGTAACTGTTCGCTGACTTAACCCTTGTTGCAACAGGGCAAGACATTGAGCTTATCCTAAATGCAATCCTAAGCGTAATCCTAGAGTCGAGACAGCTCAAACACCTATCCCAATATCCACCTGTTTCTATGTAACCTAGCCCCGTTATTACAGACATCACTATGGCTGATCTGTTGTCAGTGTAATAATAATGTTGAAGTAGTCCATTTGCGAATTGTCCTAGTGTACCTTGGTATCCCGTTTAAAATCCCGCTGATGGTAAAGTAGATCAGTATCGTACTTGAGATGTAGACACAGAAATAGTCGCGATAAAACTAAAATAGCCAAACTCGTTGCTCACGTGTACCGAAATAAGACAGACATTACAAATATTTTAATCTGCCGGTACATGTGGAAAAGTAGGCGTAGACTATTAATAATAATGCAAAAATGCGATGTTTTGGAACCGAAAATTAACAGGAACGTGTCTAAAATACTTCGTGAGTGTATTTAACTTATAATGAGAGGCATAATATTGCCAAAAATACAACCAAATACTTGGGACCAAAAAAGACGTACCCATTGTATGCTTTTGGCAGTATAGCCTCGGCAACTACTGCACCGAAAATATTTTTACAAACATATTAGGTAATTTAGAATCATTATAATTAATTTTAAAACTTAAGTAAGTGTATCAAGTTCTTTATGTTAAAATTAAATTAATTATATATTAACCTCTGAAACGACTTATACTTCATAAACTTAATCTACAGATTTCTAATTTCTAGGTCATGTAGTAGCAGCCTGATTGCCCGTTTCAACGTGCCTATAAATTGCTTTAACAGCTCCTACGAAGACGAGGCTCAATGGTTATCAGTTATGGCCATCTACTACTGATAGTTTACAAAATATAATTCTATATTGATTAGGATGAAATACAATTGTTTTGCTTAGAATACTTATTTTAGAATTTTATTGTTATTGACTAATTAAATAAAGTCAATCCTAAACGAGTTTGTTGAATAAAAAATGGTCGCTGATAAACCAACGCGTATAAATATAATTTTAATCACTCAGTGCTGCTCCTAATAACCTAAAAGGTTTTCATATCATAAATTCATTTTCAATCATTTCGTAGCGGGCGAAGCTAAAACCTAAGGGTAGAAGTCAAGTGCGGGTCGCTTGGTATGACCCGGCCGACCCTTGAGTGCAAAAGGTCTCTGTATTTCCCAGAGGATCTCAATTGAGATAATTTGCGGACCGGGCCTTGCTGACAGGTCTTTTAGATTTCAGACCCGTGTCAGATAACGTATTCAGACATAATAAGGTATAACAGAACATATTAGGGCTTGGTAATTTTAATACGCCTATATTACGAGTATGTTTACCTAAAAGTGTGTGTTCGTGTATATGTGTAACACTTTTGTAGGTATCTCTTTGAAACTTTTCAAATTAAGATATTTGCGGTGACAATAAATTAATATCGATCCACGTCGGTGGATACACTTGGGCCAAATTATTTTCGTATGGAGGGTAGGTAACCTAGTATCGGAATTTTTCAAGCTTCCAGCGCCCAGTAGACTTCTGGCGTCGCTTAACGACTGTTGTCTAAGAACGGAGTCACGGAGAAGCTCGGAAATAATACCATATAAGCGGTAATCCATCTATAGACCATGCGCCCAAATGCTTAAACTGAGGAGGAATGATTATGGACCGGTGAGAGCAAGTTGCTTTGTCTACGTCTTTGTTAAGAAGTCTCTAAGGGCGGTTTTTAGGACTAAAATGTATACATTGGCGTCGACTGTACTATCGAGGAGGACTGGTAAAAATTGATTAGACACTCATCGAATCCTGGCTCATTTAGTTTCATTATGTATAATAATGAAGCCTTAAACGTTTAAAATGGCTTCCAATAAGACCATCAAGTTTTGGGCTATAGATATATATATATACTTATGCCTGCTACCGAAATGTATAGGTGCTAATGAAATTATTATTGGATGGACGTAGTAGGTATCTAACAGTATGGCGTCATGGGTTCAATGACGATATGGGTATATAGACTTAGCTCATAAACAGAATCCTTGTACCTAAATGTATGTAGTTTAAGTCTATTAGATTCCTCTTAACGAGGCATATTTCACCAAAAGATAAGGATTGTTATATGCTAGGTTGCTAAAGGAGTAAACTTAGTCACTTAGTTTGCACAACTTAGTTTGTTTTGTGACTGACGGTAACGAATATTACCACCCCATCTTATCACGTTGGGGGCGTAGAGTCACCCTGGGAAAACCTACCAGAGAACGGGCTGCGATCGCCAGCCCGTCTGCCAAGCTTGGCGATTTTAGTGTATCCCCGAGCAATGGACTTCATTATGAGACTTAGTCATTTTTATTTTTAGTATTAGTGTAATTATATACACAGAATTATAATAATTATAGACGGAGATACAAGAGTAAAGGAATATAATTTTGTAGGTTAAATATACACCTTAACTTGTTTCGTATATTTATTACAAATTGCTTCATTTGGACATATTTCCAACTAGCTGTGCCCGCGACTTCGTTCGCGTGTTAATTAGTTTATTTTGATGTTTTTGTTTTTTCTAAAAAAATGTAGCCTAAGTTACTCCTTATTACATCAGCTACCTGCCATTAAAAGTCCCGTCAAAATCGGTCCAGCCATTTCAGAGATTAGCCGGAACAAACAGACAGACAAAAATTTAAAAAAATGTTATTCTGGTGTGGGTACCGTATATATATTCATACTAGCGGCCCGGTACGTGCTTCGCTACGTATAAGGCATAGTAATAAAAAAAAATTATTATTAAGTTCATTTATTCAAACAAAGAAATATTTTAAATTGCTAAAAGATGTTGATTTTACACTATTTCAAGACTTTTTTAAAATTTTCTTTACGTACAAACCTTCCCTGGACTTCCACGAATAATTCAAGACCAAAATTAGCCAAATCGGTAAAGGCCAAGTTGAGTTATAACATTACAACGAAAAGTGGCATTGATTTTTATATATAAAGATTATGTAGAAAAAAACGGTTATTTCAATATTACAAACAGACACTCCAATTTTATTGATTTGTATAGATGCACCAGGTGTTGATTTTAGATATCGATTCCAAAATGACTCCTAATAGTGATATAATAGTGTTATATCGCATCGGTTTGCTTAGCCACCATAATGCGCCGTAAATCGTGTGTAATAGAAGCAAAGGCCATATATAGTATTATATTGTAGCGAATACAAATTTGTCAAATGTTATCAAATATAGGTACCGCGATTTTTATCCACGTTCAAAGACCTGTTCAATTTAATTCACTTATCTGGAAGGATTCAATTAATAGAGGGAGGGAGCAAGGAGCGACGGAACAAGCAAATCTGCCGTTACCAATATAAACATCATCTGTCAGTAGGTATCTGGTCCGTAGTCTGTCCCACACTTCCTGTTTGTAGTCTATTATATCTATTAGATAAGAATGGATGGCATTGTAACTGATGTGGGTACTGAACAACAATCTCCTTTTGCTTGTACTAACTTGTTTTTTTAAACAAGCAATTCGGTAAAAGCATAATATGGACTACCTGATGGAATGCGGTTCATGTCGCAAGTGTCGACTACTCTAGTCGACACTTGCGACATGAGCTTCCCTCGTGCGTTGTCGATGAGCTATGGTGACTTTACTGATGATCCATGATGACAACATTAACATAATATAAGACCTAACAAGCATGACTTAAACGGAGCGTACAGGAACTTTTTGCTATTTTTAATGATTGACGAGGCGAACTCTGGCGATTCTGTATTATTTGTAAAAATTCGTGAAAAGAATAAATTTGAATAGAATAAAGGTTAACGAGGCTTGTTTAAATTTGATTAGTTTTAACTTTTATTTAACTAGAAACTACTCGTAATAGTTATCAAAATTTGAAGACTATTATACTGTCATTTCCGGTTCGAGGTATATACACTCGATAGACAGTACAGTCCAGTGTACCTACACGTCACGGTAATTCTACTTCACCTGTTACTATCTAGATAATTTCACGAAAAACAAGGGCTTATGCTTGACTGATACCAATATTATTACTAGTATTATTTCTGTTTTTATTGCTTGCATTGAAAATGATACGCAATAACGTTGCTGTAACAACCACGTGTCTAGATCACGTTCAGAAATTATAGATTTGTATAAATTCACAGTAACTCCAGATTTGTATGTGTCATCAAAGATAATTCTAGTTTTTATAGTAGCTAGATTCTTTAACAATACACATTCCTCTTGAAGTTCGTCAGATACAGAACGTGATCAAGTCTTCGTGTAAAAAAGCGGGATATTTACAAATTACGCTTACACTAACAAAATTGCTATCTGTCGGGAATGGTAATTTTTTCTGGATGTATTGTACTATATTATAATATCAGTTATCTGCCAGTGAAGATCCCGTCAATATTGGTTATGAGGACGTTTTCGATATTAGCTGGAATAAATAGTCAGTCAGACAAAAAAATAACATTCATTCTATGCTGTTACTGTTCTTTTGTCATAAACACACTCTGATACCAAACTCGGTAGATCTGGTACTATGGCAACCAGACAACTGATAAACATATTTATATATTTCTATCATACCTCACACAAAGATTTGTCCTGGGTGGGGATCGAACCCACGACCTCTGGCTTAACAACCAGGATCACCACTTGACCAACAGGGCAGTCTGTAACAACATAATGTATACTTAAGTTTTTTGATTTCTATAGTAGATGTTTGCTGGCAGTAGATTCAGCCATATGTAGGTACAACTATTTTTCTTTAGTTATAGGTTTAGACGCTTATCTGTGTGGTTAAATTCGTTGCAATAAAAGTCAAATTCAGCAAGTCTCCAGGGCGTTTTCATTTCACACCTTATAGCCTTATTTTTAAAAGCTTTTAAGATTTTCAATGAGGCTAGGAGTAGTACTAATAAATACGAAAATGTTAATAGTCTAAATTTTATGTACAAATATTTTTACGTTGTTGCTTAATCCTCTTTTGAATATTTTACATAACAGTGCGAAAATTTGCATGTTAACTATGGTTGGATGACGTAACTTTTCAATGTAGTTTCGTATATTTCCCCAATTTAAAGTGAACCTTAAACTTTTGTGAAAAAGTTGAAAATCTATGAAAGAAATTTGACAGATTGGGGTAGCTGGGTGGGCTGGCGTATGTACAATAACATATCGAATATGTCCGTCGAACGTTTGAAAGATTTTTGTACTCGTATTCTAATGCTAGCTCTGCGCTGAAACGCTATTGCTACGTTTTTATGATAACTGACACACAAAACCTTTTAGATTTTTTGCCTAAACCAGCAAATTCAGGCTTCTTGTTCGTGTAATTTATGCGGCGTATTCCCTGCCTATCTCTTTTTCTTTTGTCGACATTTTTTTACAACACGAACTTTATTTCTGATGTTTTCTTTACGATTGATATTATTGAAGCGTAACATTATTTAATGCTCTTATTATGTACCATAATATTAAAAAGGAATCTTTATTGTGATACTTGTGAATGCGCCGTTCGTCATATTGATATATAAACGGTATATTTATAGAATATTGATAACTAAATCACATTGTAGGTAAAGAATACAATTTAAGAAAGGCGGAACATAGCGTGTTTTCACTCTAAGAGCTGGTCGACTGTACCTTCCTTATAATAAGCATTACCCACTTTAATAATAACAATAATATTATAATGCCGTGGGTACTTCTCCGTAAGTTCGACAGAGCTCATCAGGGAGTGGTGAAAACGGCCGCAACGTGTGCGTAATGCCTTGTATGTTGCAAGCCTCATAAGCTACAGTAACCACTTACCATTAGGTGGACCAACTGGCCTATCTTTCGGAGATTACGAAAATCTGTCGGTGCTGGACCTGACTTGTCCGCCATGTCGGCTAGACGTTCCGTCGAATCATGAGAATGCGAAAAGAAAGTGAACCTATTTTGCGCAGGAACTTTTACACCGTAAAATATCTCCCGCAGATGGATATCACTAACCATCTCAGATAGATATACTTATCTAGACTGGCCGCAATGGCCGTAAATCGGCTTAGAGGACATTATTCTGCAAAATGATGAGTTTGATGAGTTCAAATTTAAATGTATGGCCAGAAGTTCAAAGAAACGCCTCCTATGAAGTTGTGACATATACGTAAACTGACTATTGGCTCGCATACAAAAAAATTCATAAAAACATGCGTATATTTCGTTGAGAAGTTTCCAGATACGTACTGAATTTGTATGATATATATATATATATATATATCATACAAATGATGATGTATGATATATATATATATATATATATATATATATATAATGAAATTAGTTACCCTCCCTCTTACCCACCACTGTATCTCATGTAAGCCTGGATCAACTGTGGAACATAAAATGTCCCACGGAAAAAATAACGTGATATGATAGATACGCTTTCAGCGACGAAGGTTTAACATAATACGACTAATAAGGTATTTCCTCAGCTAGTTCCTCACTTTAGGAACTATCTCGTCCTTAAAACAGCACAAAGCGCCTGAAAACACATGCATGAGTTTTTAACTTTTGATAAAAACACATGCATGATTTTTTAATTTTTAAATTTCCTTTACATAAAGAATTTTGGAACCTAATTCCTAGAAGAGAATTACGTAAGGGATTGACAACGCCACGCTACGCCACGGTCGCTTTATCTGGAGATTTGTGAGTCTGTATATTGTTGTTATTAATGATTCCAATATCGAACTGCCAGTATGTCACGTCTATGGGCACACATTCCAGACACAATAAATAAACAATGGCGTCACCATATATCGACATGATTCTTTTAGATGGGATACCATTACAATTTCCGTACTTAGCAAGTAAATACCTAATTAATAAAAAAAAACCTTGAGACAACTAACACACTTCCATAGATCCCAAACTAGGCAGCGCCCGTGCTATCCTACCTGTGCCAGACCACTGATAATCAACCAAACAATAAATAATCGTACTCACTACACAAATATTTGTCCTGTATGGGGACCCACGATCTCTGGCTTTCTTAGCAGTCAGTGTCCCTAGCCACTAGAGTAACAGGCAAATATTTCAGAAACATACAACTTGCGGACACAAAGCACGCTCAAGACTCAGAACAATCATACAAATAGTTGTCCTATGCTGGAATCGAGCCCGCCACACGACTGGGACGAAGTAGTACCGATGCGACTACTTGACCTACGCCACACAAGCAATCATTCCAAACATTAACTATTGTGTTAGAATATGTGCCGCTTCATGTATCAATATTGTTTTAACTATCGTTTTTCATATCAGTAAACTACATTATCTAAAACAACAATATTTGAGCACGAGATATCATCGTAATTCTAATCTATTTATGTTAATATAATGTCGCTGTTTGAATTCTATAGCGTGACGTGACTCACAAAATGAAACGATTGGGATTAATTAAATTACCTAATGTGGTTGACCTTACTATCTGTTAATTTAATAATATCGTATATGGCTAGACACGTTGCACTAATGCATTGAAAAGGAGTGGTTTTATATCGGAGTATTTAGCAATTACTATGTTATTATAGATATACTTATCTTGGTAGGGGCTTCTTAAGCTTAAGCAGTAATGCTTAGGTTATTTTACATCATACGCGATCAATATGAAGATGTGTTGGTAGTGTTTCTTTGCTTGCTGCTGGTCTTTAACACCACAAAAGTGAATTAAAATCTAATTACTATTAATATACCTAGCTTGTATAAAAAGAACGGAGTATTCCATATAATTTAAAAACTGCTTCTAATGGCGATGCGCAACGGCATAATTGATGGTCAGGTTCTAATTCGTTGCTTATCCCCCCAGTATTTCACGCAAAAACTAAATCCAAAATTTCACATTTTTATCAAGATTTTTGCTAACTTCAATATTTTCAACATTTTGAGAAAGAGTTTATCGGTGTATGACTCATTTCCCTAGCCATTAGTCATCTTACAAAAACTTCTCAAATAGTGCGCCGTTACGGTATTGAGAAACCAGTTCTCGACTTATGCCAACTGTTTTTTGGACATATATTTTTTTATTCAACTGTTAAGTGAGAAATTCTTTCAATTTCTTTTATATTTTACTTCTAGTTGAATAGTCTTAAATGAGTATTTTTGGTAAATATATTATTTGGTTGATTTTCATTCCAATATTTGACTCTGACCTTTTTACTGTAGTGTAGATAGTAATATCAGACAACTTCATTATACTGCTTAAAAATAATCTAATATCTATTACGTTAGTTTTTCCTAGTTCAGAATTTCCAATATGGAGCACGAAAAATATACGAAAACTTTAGAGTCTGGCTCCACAAAAATACTGCTTTGTCGAACACTCCTCACTTATCTAGAAATAAGGGGGATCTTTTATACTCTGTGTTTGTAAAGAAAAGGCTGTACCTATTCTATCAATCATCACATGGATGTCAGAAAAACTTTCCAGGAACTTTATAAAATCACGAACCAATTCCTTTATTTAAGACCGGCAACTCACTTGCGGCCCCTCTTGCGTTGCGAGTGTCCATGGGTGGCGGTGATCATTTAACATCCGGTGATCCGCTTGCTTGTTTGCTTTGCCATTCTATAAAAAATAACAACAGAAGCTATATGTAGGTAGATTAGTTGTTGAGGTCCTTACTAAAGTACACTTCTCAAGACCTCATTCCTGAAAAATCGTGTCGATATCGGATAAATTAAATATTGTACATATATTTAAGAAGTCAATTTATCCATAAATACATCGTATAAATACATGATTTACAGCAAATTCAGATTGTGGAAGTAAATTCTAGACAATACTGGATTCACATTATCTCAAAGCAAGTTCAAGCCAGACACAAGTCCGAATAATCCGTTTATTTGCACTTCAATGCAAACTGATAACACTACAATACACAAAGCTGTTTCATTATTTACAATGATTATAATCTTACGACATTTACTGGTGCAAAGGTTAGCACGATCACAGGTCAATGTTGTATGAATGAACAAACTGTGAGTTCATAGATTGACCGTTTTAATGACTGGTGAATAATAAGAAGATCAATTATTATATTCTATTGCAACATATTTGTTCAGACTGTCCCGTTCAAAGGCAGGGTATATGCATATATATCTGAAAGTATTACTTACGCTCTGCTTAAACTACTCTGCGTGCTCTTATAAAGTATTCTAGTAACACAGGCGGGTTAAGTATAGTGTCTATAGTGAACGACAACTTATCCTCATATTGAACTCGCCCTATGTTATATAATGTTGACTGGCCCGTAGCAGTTGCTAGTGACCCTAATTGCTAAACCCCCACCCAGGACTAATCTTTGTGAGATGAGATATGTTTATCAGTTGTCTGGTTACCATAGTACGGGCTCTGTCTGATGTATGAATGTTGTCCCCATGACTATTGGTTATCTAGAAGATATCGTAGTAGCGATAATATGGTCTTTTATACCTACTTTGTACATCTTAAAATAAGGCACTGTAAGTTATTGTGTATAATAAAGAGTATTTTATTTTACTTACACTTCAACCCCGTTTTACCCTAGTTCTTGATTTTAGGGAACTACTATTTTATATATATTTACATACTATACAACATATTTATGCAGGGTTAAAAGTATAACTCCATTAAAAAGTAGATCTTTTAAGCCTTTGACCCGTCGAAATAACACCCTAAGAAGTGGCTGACGACAAAATTTAGAAACATAAGCCGTTATTTAAACCATGAAGACGTTTAAATTCAAACTATTTTAAATAATAATGCGAACCTTCAATCTTAGAAGATCATCAAGTTGTTTGTTAGATTTATATCATCGTAATAACATATTGTAACATAGGTAATAACATCATTAAAAATAGGATTATATGATTGTCACTATTTGCTGTTGGTCTTCCTAAATAAATAAATAACGCACGTTATATACATATATCACATAAATAGTTTGCTTGACTTAAAGAGCGCTAATTTACTATAAAACTCAACTTATTAAACAAAACCAGTTTGTCAAATACGATTGTTTTTCGAACGTCATAATTGCATCAGTTATTAGTTATTCTTGTAAAGGGAGTTAATATTTTTAAGCGACTTTATAAAAAGGAGGAGGTGCTCAGTTCGACTCTATTTATTTTTATTTTTGTTACATCAGAACTTTTGACTGGCTGAAACGATTTCGTAGATTCTTTTTGTAATTGAATGCTGAATTTTTCCGTGTGGTCTCATTTCAATTTGGTGCAGTTCTGACAATGGGATCCATGAGAAAACCAATTTCATTTCTTAGTGCTTTATGAAGTCGGTTTTTTTTGTTAAAATTATTTTGTGTATTCTGCATGAGGATGTGCTAGTAAGCTCCTTAATTTACGTTCACTATTTATCTCTGTACTTCGTAAGGCACGTTAAGCTGACGGACGGATTAGACGCTTACCGACTACAAACATGTCGTTAAGCGTCTGATGTATAGACAAAGAAAATTGATTTTTGATGTTCTGTAAATATGTTCAGTTTCAGTGCTGAATTGTCACCTCAATATTCTGGGTTGAGAAGAAAAAGCACTCAAAACCTTTTAAGTTGGCATGTCTTTCCAGGATACTTTGTTTCTTCGTGTAGGTACTTTCGTCACGGAACTTATTTCAAGTTTCAGGAGTTCAGCTGACTGTTACAGTGACAGTTTTATTATAAACTAGCTGTGCCCCGCGGTGTTACCAATTGTGTTATAAATTCTCTTTGCTTTAAACCTCACGGAGCCCGAGACCGTTCCAACGAATGCAAAACCGTGGAAAGCGGTTCGTGCGTTCTGTAGTTATAGCGTCAGGAAGGAAAACCCGACTTATTTTTATATTATAAATTATTGCAATGCTTCCAAAGGTAAACGTAAAAACTTACCATCGGAAGAACCTAATCATTTCAACGTGAAATTACGAAAAACCGATGTATTGATGTATGCAAGTACATTTATCACAATTCACAAGAAACCTTTTACCCGGATCGAATACTCAGTGGAATCAATTAACTGCGGAGGTGTTTCCGATCCGGTATGACATGGCAACTTGCAAGAAGCGAGCCTATTATTTTCTTGAAGGCCGGCAACGCACTTACGGCCCTCTGCTGTTGTCCATGGGCGGCGGTAATCACTTAGTATTAGGTAACTCACTTGCCAGTTTGCCTGGCTATTATGATACACATATATATATCGGAGATTCTGACGGATTTAACTCCGAAACATCGTCGGTGTCCGCCATCATGCACGTGGTGAAAAGAATCAGTGCGCACACCCGGCGCCGTCGAGCTCTGTATGCCAACTGTGTCGTGTCGCTAACACACTAATGTCACTTAGACAACTGACAGACGTCAAACGTCACATGCGACAGTTCACAGACAACCTCGACTCGAACTACTGACTCAGTGAGTAGTGTTTTCCAAACGCTAATAGATGGCGTTACTAGAACGTAAACGGTCCTTTAACTTAATTTCTCCGACACGGCCATTCTGACAACCAACGCGCTCTCGCGTTGTTACTCGCTGACATAATCAACATGAATTACAGCTCTTCAGTTTGGCAAGGACACAAAGCGTTACAAGCGGCTTTCAATGTTACACAAAGAAAAGCGTAAAGGCTTTCAGCATTTACCACAAAGCGTTAAAGCTTTCATCATTAGTTAGAGGGCGTACCTCTCACAAAATGCAAGCGTTGAAACTTTCAGCATAAGATGCAACGCATAGCGAAGCTTTGAAGCTTTCAGCATAAACTGCAACACACAGCAAAGCGTTGAAGCTTTCAGCATAAACTGCAATACACAGCAAAGCGTTGAAGCTTTCAGCATAAACTGCATCACACAGCAAAGCGTTGAAGCTTTCAACATAAACTGCAATACACAGCAAGGCGTTGAAGCTTTCAGCATAAACTGCATCACACAGCAAAGCGTTGCAGCTTTCAGCATAAACGGCAACACACAGCAAAGCGTTGAAGCTTTCAGCATAAACTGCAATACATAGCAAAGCGTTGAAGCTTTCAGCATAAACTGCAACCCACAGCAAAGCGCTACAGCTTTCAGCAAAAGTTCAATTAATCGGCAAAGCGTTACAGCTTTCAGCATTGCTCAGAGGCAGCACTTAAAACACGCTGCAAAACTTTGCAGCTTTCAGCATCAACCTTGGGTCACGACAGATGAGCCAACCTTACTGCAAAGCGTGATGGCTTTCAGCAGGACATCAGGACAAAGCGATAAGGCTTTCGATCAATCCTTCAATAAAGCGTAGTAGCTTTCAGTTTAAATAAAACATTTTATCAATCAGCAATGAACATAAGTCTTTTATCAACACAGGTTTACGTTCAACAAAACAATGTAATTATCGTTTCAACTCAAACAATGATCATGATTCAATACAGTAATTCAATCCAAATTACTAATTACACCAAATTAGAATACCAAATTAATCAATACAATTTTTTCCATAATTAAATAAAACTATTCAATTATGGGTTCTACAGGATCAAGACATTCTGCCAATTCAGGTAAACTAGCTGGATATTTACGCAGTCGTTCATGGCACACATATTGGGCCCGTCCCTCAGATACTACTCCACCATATAACGCTCATTGGAACACACTTTAGCTACTCTGTAAGGGGCTTTTCTCTATACTCTTACTTACAGTAAAATTCAAAACGAGTTTTACTTTGCCTAAGACAGATTTCCAGGATTTCATTTTATAATTTTCGGCCACTGTAAAACAATTTGTCAAGGTGGACATCATTCGCTCCACCCGACCATTAGCTCGGCTAACACCACTAGCAATCTCGTGGAACTCAATGGCCAACCTCGGCATAAATCCTGAAAGTCTTGACCGGTAAAAGATGTACCTTGATCAGAGATAATATAATTCGTTTCGGGGTTCTAAATATGTGTATAAAGCTACGTAGTGCCTCGTAAGCAGATCGTGATGTTAAATCTTTGACACACATTAATTGACAAAATTTCGTAAAAGCATCTACGATGACTATCACATACTCCTTAGAGGTATTGCTACAAGTTCGAAAATGGTGTTCTCCACCCTGGAACATTATAGGTAAGTGCGCAATGCAGCGTCACGAACTCAAAGCACGAAGCTTGCGACTGTCAATTGTCACAAGCACGAAGCGCGGAGCTTTCAATACTCAATCGTCATAAGCACAAAGAGTGGAGCTTTCAATACTCAATCGTCACAAGCATAAAGCGCGGAGCTTTCAATGCTCAACCGCCACAAGCACAAAGCGCGGAGCTTTCAATGCTCAACTGCTACAGGCACAAAGCGCGGAGCTTTCAATGCTCAACTGCTACAAGCACAAAGCGCGGAGCTTTCAATGCTCAACCGTCTCAAGCACAAAGCGCGGAGCTTTCAATGCTCAAGTTTCAGGAACTCTAAGGAGGGTATTTCCCTTGTCACACAATTTATTTCAAATCAACCAGCTTTATTACTCATAATGTAACACGTAAATATGTCTTACAATGAACTCCAATCATCATTTTAAACGTTAGAATTTAACTCAACCATCGGCATTAACTACACTGTTATTTCTGACTACAACTGTCAAATTCAAGTTTTTCGTAACATACGTAGGTACTTAACGCGTCCATCAGCTATTGGCTCTTCCTTGTATCTATCGTTGTCATAGACCTCTATTATCTTACAAGGATTTGAAAACTTTTCACTTCATTTGTTTATTGTTAGAATAGAATACTCCCCATTGTACACACTCAAACCGGACAATTACATAGAAGACAAAATAAATAACACAATTTATTAGGGTTCTTTCCGACAAAAACAACGTCTCCTGTTTTAAATGGGCGAATTTTAACTTTGCTATTGCCATAACGCACCTTATCAGCATGAACTAGCTCGTCCATCCTGCATTTTACCTCACATCTAAGTTCGTAGAGGTTAACCTTACCATATTTTTGGACAAGGGCATTAATTTTGGAGGGGAACTTTTATTACAACCCGTCAACAATTGAACCGGACTTCTAACTGTACTTCTAACTATGATACAATTTAGCGCGATTTGGATTACACCTGAAGCTGCATTCCAGAACCTACGCTCGTGGTTCTCGGTTATAGTGAAGCAATTAATTAGAATAGTTCGGGAAGCTACGCAACATCCCCCCATCACAAATAACGCAGTGTTTCAAGTCTAAAGTTTTTCATGTGGTCGCTCACTATTGGTCTCACAAGAAGGCTCAAGGTCACCCAAAGAGCAACGGGCCACCCTCGGAACATCCCCGCGCGACCGAACAAAAATGTCGCAATCCGCAGGCGAAACAAAGCAGCCGACATAAAAATTGTGTCACAAATCAGTAAGTGAGTATTTTGAGCTTGCAAGTACAACATCAGTATGCCATGTACAATATGGCAAATGTGTGAAACCTAAATGATGTAAACAATAACACCTGTATTCACCACATTTACACAAATAAAGATATTATGATTATAACCAAAGAATTGCCAAACCGAAACGGATGCGGGTGGAGCACACAGCTCCCAACACCGACGGCCGCTAGATCAGACAGGCTCCCGACCGGGGACCATGCACCGGAAGACGCATCGCGGGCAAGTCCCCCACAAGGAGGGCCGACCACTGCGGAGATTCCCGGGGGAGGCCTCCGCCCAGTGGACGTCCTTCGGCTAACATAATGATGATGAATTATTACTAGAACAGACAGGAATCTCTCCACTTGTCAGTAATTGAGAAACGTCTTTACAGTCGATCAAATCAATACACCATAGCTTGTACAAGTGTCAAGATTCTGTAATAAACAAACTTCAGCATGGACACGCGAGTGATGTGGATGACTTTGTTACTAATAGTCAAGCTCAATCCCGGTTAAGTAAAAACATCTCTACCTATCATAACATCATGAGGCAAAATATGTGAATCTACAATTACAAAAGTCACTTCTCACACACGAGTACTTCGTTGACCTTGACAGGCAGATAAGTAATGGAATCAGGCGTTACTTTGCGGAAATCCATAACAATCAAAATACAAAATCAATATGTAGTGTTAATTCCGCTAATTGTCACCAGTACGATACCCAACACGTGTTTCAGTCCTCCACGGACCATTCTCAAGAGCTGCTAACTCGTCGAGTGCTCAAAGGAGACTCCTATTTTGATTGACAGGCAGACTAATACGGGAAAAAGAAAATGTAATGTTCGACCCAATACCTGTCAGGCGCGTGGATATAAAATCTCAAGTACCTGTTTGGTTATCAACAAATCATTTACGAATTAGGGAACAATCTGTCTGTTACCAACCACTGTCCACAAGAGCATGTATGTGACCTAACTTGCCCCTACATCCATAGACTTCGAAATAAACCGTTCAAACTATTTAACCTTCAAAACGCGCATATTGTCACCATAAAAATTAAATATAACAAACGTTGGGCGTATATTCAACATCTAAAAGTATAAACCACACAAAACAACACGTGTTATGAATTTCACAGATATCAAAAATTCTTCAGTGCAGCATTAGGTCATGAAGTGCCTTTTAAACAATATAATAAAAGTACTTACATGTTTCTTCTCATAAAATAAAGATACACCACTCACACTCGACACGAGGCACTTTTACTTTAGAGGTTACTTTAAATTTACTCTAATACAAACTGGTGAATTCTCCCCAATGTAGAATCGCCCATGCCGTCGTCTTACTTGCAAAAAGACAGCACGATCAACTTCGCCTCGAAAAGAACAAACCAATTATATTAACTCAAAGACTCGACCGACAGAAAGGCAGCCTAACTATCAGAGCCCATACTCTCTTCACTGTTAAATAAAAACTTCTACCATGTTCACTGATGCACCAAAAACTATTCTTCAACGATAAACACGAACTGGCCGAGAGACTCCGCTTATCGCGAGTAACCACATCGAAACACGAAATCAGTCGGCGTGTTTTAAACAAGTCTGAACATACCTGAGTATCCGAGATACCTGCGATAACAACTTCGATTTTGTTACCTTCGCTCCAAGCAGGCTTCAACCAGTTAATCAAGGCAAGCTTGTAAGTCGAGTACTCCACATATGTAAGTTCTCGCACGGTCACTGCACCATACGGCACCATATCTTGAAAAAGGTCATCAATCTCTCGGTCGCCGCAAACTGTCTTGATACACGCTCCTTTGCTTCGTCTAACGTTTTGCACAACGGGTACGACTTCGAAGTCCATTTGCGAGCTCGACGTCGAAGATGTGTCAATGTAACGTATCGAGTTTCGTAATCGGTTCACGAGTTTGCGATACAGCCGTAAATTCACAATCAGAGGGGTTGTATTTTCATCGTAATTTTTCAAATTTCAAACACTATTTTCGCTACGTGAACGAACCGAATCACGAAAATATTCTTGATTTTGAGTAGCAGGCATTGCGGTAGACACGTGGGATGATTTTGGAATCGATCCCACCGTTGCTGTCGGAGATTCTGACGGATTTAACTCCGAAACATCGTCGGTGTCCGCCATCATGCACGTGGTGAAAAGAATCAGTGCGCACACCCGGCGCCGTCGAGCTCTGTATGCCAACTGTGTCGTGTCGCTAACACACTAATGTCACTTAGACAACTGACAGACGTCAAACGTCACATGCGACAGTTCACAGACAACCTCGACTCGAACTACTGACTCAGTGAGTAGTGTTTTCCAAACGCTAATAGATGGCGTTACTAGAACGTAAACGGTCCTTTAACTTAATTTCTCCGACATATATATATATATATATATATATATATATATATATATATATATATATATATATATATATATATATATATATATATATTTTACTTGTGAATTTAAGTAAGTAACTCTTTATTGTACACCAAAAAATATTTATTGTACATAAAAAGAACTATGAGTATGTTAAGATTGTACAAATGGCGGCCTTATCGCTAAGTGCGATCTCTTCCAGGCAACCGTTGAATGCACCAGGAGTAAAGAAAAGGCATTTGGGTATTTGTTGGCATAATTAGCAAAAAGGATTTTTTGTAACATGGGTACTATTAACAACAAAAAAAAATACATACACATATAAACTACTCAAAACAAAATAGGGCCCACCACAATTTATTCACAAAAAGTGTTGGCATGTTACTTCAAACTTATGTATGGGCAAGTTCAAGTGTTTTACCGTAAAACTTAGATGTTTATGAGTCCTTATCATTCTTTTGAACAACATTTTTTAAATGTTAACCCTCAAGTGGCGAGATAAAAACAAATTAGGTTAAAATCACCCTATGCACAATTTGTTATTCAGTTGAGTTCCGACTATCGTTACAGGCGCTTCTTGTTTTGTTTTACTGTTTTTTTTATTGAGTCCTTAGAACAATTTGTAATGCCACGTATTCGGAACCATATGAGCATGGAAACTGCTTCAAGAGCAGTGGTATTGCTGCAAGAGGGAGAGTCTCAGCGAGCAGTAGCATTACGACTAGGAGTATCGCGGCGAGCTATCAGGAATGTGTGGGAACGCTATCAGGAGACTGGCAGTGTAGCAAGACGACCTGGATCAGGAAGAACACGATCCACAACTGTCCAAGAGGATCGATACCTTCGTTTGTCTGCTCGTCGAGAGCGCACTGTTACTGCCCGTGCTTTACAAAACCGACTCCGCCACTGGTACGCGGGTAAGCGACCAAACAATTCGCAACAGACTCCATGAAGATGGACAACGATCCAGAATACGTGTTGTTCGCATTAAACTTACGAGGGCTCATCGTGCAGCTCGTCTTAGGTTTGCACGTGAGCATTTGGACTGGACTATGGACAATTGGAGGACTGTACTCTTCACAGATGAGAGTAAAGTTAAGTTTTGTAGTGATGACAGACGCGTACGAGTGTGGAGAAGAGAAGGCGAACGTTTTACCAACCCTTGTTTCCACGAGACTGATCGGTTTGGGGGGCCCAGTGTTATGGTGTGGGGTGGAATTAACGGGTAAAACAGAGTTGTAAATTTTAAACGAGGGTACTGTAACTGCTGCCAGCTACGTCGAGCGTGTGGTCCGACCTCATATCATTCCTTATGCACAACGAGTGGGCAACAATTTCATTCTTATGCAGGATAATGCTCGTGCGCATACGGCTCGTCTAACCCAGAGCGCACTATCTGAAGCCAATATCTCTGTTTTACCGTGGCCAGCAATGAGCCCCGATCTCAACCCAATCGAACATTTATGGGACCAGTTAAAAAGAAGCCTAAAAGTAAATTCTAGTGAAGTGCACAGTCAACAGGAGCTCATAAACGCTTTGAAACTGTGCTGGGAGCAAATACCCCAGGAAAATATCACCCATTTAATTGAAAGTGTCCCAAACAGGCTCAGGGAGTGCGTTCGTAACCGAGGAGGACCCACTCGATACTACAGATACCCCTGTGTAACCAACCCTATTCGTTTAAGTAATAAAAATCAAAATTGTCAAAATCACTTTTCAAGGATAAATTTTAGGTTTTCGTTTTTATGTCTATTTTTAAGGATATTAAAGGTTTTTTTATGATTTGATTGGTTTTGATAATTAATAACAGTTTACCCTTAACACATCTACCTATAAAAAATATTTATTTTTATCAGTTTTCATTTTCGGTGATAAAACCCATGTGGGCCCTATTTTGTTTTGACTAGTTTATATATATATATATATATATATATATATATATATATGTATAAACTAGTCAAAACAAAATAGGGCCCACATGGGTTTTATCACCGAAAATATATATATATATATATATATATTAGGTCTTTACCTATGAAATTGCCGTTCTGCAGTACTGGCCATTTCAAATCAAAATAATTTTTGTTTGGCTAAGAATTCTAATTTCAAATTAATTTTATTTTAAAAACATGGATTCTTTTTTCCAAAAGTAGTCATTTCTTTATTGATTAGTGTTACATTTTCATCGCATTTCAATCTTTTTCGTCATCATGGATACGTTAAAAACTCGAGTAATTATGGAATATGAGTACCGTCGAGGCAGCAACGCGGCACAAGCGGCACGCAACATCAACGACGTTTACGGAGCTAACACTACAAACCAACGCACCACCTGTTATTGGTTTGCTCGCTTCCGTTCTGGAAATTTCGACCTGAAAAATGAACCTCGCGGTCGTCCGAAGACTTTGGTCGACAATGACGAATTAAAGGCGGTTGTGGAAGCTGATGATACACAATCTACGGCTGAATTAGCAGCAGCTTTCGACGTTAGCGTCAAAACAATATTGGTCCATTTGCGTCAAATTGGCAAGGTAAAAAAGCTTGACAAATGGGTGCCCCACGAACTCAATGATCGCCAGCGCGAAGTACGCGTCGAGACGTGCCTTGCACTGCTCAACAGACACACAAATGAAGGAATTTTGAACCGCATTGTTACCTGCGATGAAAAATGGATTCTGTTTGATAACCGCAAGCGCTCAGCAAGTTGGTTGGATCCTGGTTCAGCACCTAAACAATGCCCTAAACGAAAACTTACCCCTAGAAAAGTGATGGTCACTGTTTGGTGGTCTAGCGCCGGTGTGATTCATCACAGCTTCTTACCAAACGGGGTGAGCATTACTGCAGATGTGTACTGTGAAGAACTGAGCACAATGATGGAGAAGCTGGCGCATCTCCAACCAGCATTGGTCAATCGCTCGTCTCCGCTGCTCCTGCACGACAACGCGCGACCTCATACTGCACAGCAGACGGTCTCCAAGTTGCAAGAACTGGGGTTGGAAGCTCTCCGTCATCCGCCCTACTCACCAGACCTTGCGCCTACAGACTACTACTTTTTCCAGAATTTGGATAACTTCTTGGCGGGAAAAAAATTCAATACCCGAGAGGCAGTACAAAATGCCTTTGAAGAATTTGTTGCCTCCCGTCCAGCTGATTTCTTTAAGAAGGGCATCAATAAACTGCCACTGCGATGGCAAAGATGCATTGATTGCATGGGTGATTACTTCGATTAATACAAATAAAAAAATTCATGAAAAAAATTCGTTTAAATTTTTTCATACAAAACGGCAATTTCATAGGTAAAGACCTATTATATATATATATATATATATATATACATGAAAAGGGCGAAAATTGTATGAAACACTAACACCTATCTATATAAGTACGTATTTACAAAAGAAAAGTAGTATATGTAATAAATCAGTTTCCATAGCCCTGCTTAGTTTGGGATCAGATGGCCGTGTGTGAAAAATGTCCCAGGATTAGTTCTCTGTACAAATGTTGAGCTGTCCGGCGTAGTTCTCCAATATGACTGAGCACTTTCGGCAATATATATTCTCTTATGAATAATTGACATAATCGGATTATTCAACCCTTCGGGTCCATGTATCCTCAATATTAGTCGACCCATCCGTAAGACTGGTCAGTTAAATAGGGATTCCCTCAGTGATTCCATTTATAATAATAATAATATATAGGGACAATGTCACGCAGATCATCCTAGCCCCAAACTAAGCAAAGCTTGTACTATGGGTACCAGGCGACGATATACATACTTATATAGATAAATATAATATTTATAGTGATACTTCATGAAACTCTCTACATTATCCGATCTAGTATTCAAAGCAAGCCCAAGAATATAAGGTCGGGAAGATTTTATTGGGATATAAACATTTTACGACTGTCATTAAACAGTGCAAATTGGAAAATATACGTTGTTTGTGACGTGACATTAACTATTCTTCTGACAACTTTTATTTTGCACTAGTTTTACCCGCGACATCATCCGAGTAGTTTTGAATGTGAGTTTGTTTTACTTATTAACTACTTTACCTGGACGAAGCCGCGAGCGTGAGGAACTATAACCATATTACGACTTATAACCTTGGCTATGTGCCATTGAAAGCTCTGAAAAATTGGTTCAGCTGTTTCGGAGATAAGCCCGAACAGACAAAAAGAAAAAAATTGATGATTTTTAATTTTAAGTATCATTTATAATAATAATATATGCAGGGCTGTAATGTTGAGACTACAGTTTTATATACAGCAGAAATTTCTTATTACTGCCTGACTCAACGCGAATTGTAGGATCTCGACTGGCGGTTCCAACAGAAATCATAAGATAATTTATTTACAAAAGGTAAAATAGTGTATTGTCATCATCATATAAACCGAAAAACGTCCACTGCTGGACAAAAGGCCTCACCCAAAGATCTTCACGATCGCCGATTGCGCTATCCACATCCAGCGGCTTCAAGCGACCCCCACAAGTTCATCGCCCCATTTTGTATTCACATACACCAATAAATTCGCTTGTAAATTGTCAAAATATTAATAATAATATCCTGGGACATTTATTCACACACAGCCATCTGATCCCAAACTAAGCAGAGCTTGTACTATGGACACCAGATACCTGATATATTTCATATACTACTTTTATTTTGTAAATACACACTTATATATATAATTACACCCAGACTCAGGACAAACATACATGTTCATGCACACAAATATCAGTCTTGGGTAGTCTATTATTAGTACTTTCTAAACTACTTCTACATAATTGTATACATTAAATTTTGAGATTAATCGTAAAAATATATGTACACAATTAAACCTTAAAAGAACTGAAGAGTTTGTTTTAAAGTCTACTTCTTTTATAAGTGGCCTTTACAACTTACAGTTCAGTTCTTTAAGAACAGACACGTCACACATCTGCTCGAGTATTCCAAATCCGTGAAGATTATCGGAATCTATTCGAACAGGTGGTCTCTCAGCGTGTTTTACTCACAGTTTGTTTGTTATTCAAAGTGTTAGTTTCCTCTCGATGTTTTCCTTCAGCGCTCAAATCTAGTGATAAAGTTATATTTAAACTATTCGGGAATATATATTGGCTGTTGGATTCTGTAGCCGCTGTGTCTAGCCATTTGGTATACTCAATTCCGAGTAGGTATGGTTATAAAAATATACATTTTATTGCGTCTGTCTGCCATCCACAGTCTTTACATCAACAAGATTACAGGGTTGATGATCGGCGGTGCCGTTCTCAAGCCCCTGATTCTGGAACTTGCAGTAGTGAAACCTCTCTTGAACTCGCCCTTTTATATCCATATCAACTTGAGTCTATTATATATCTATACTCTACATAAATAAATATAAACTTGATAAATATCAACTTTATATGAATATAAAGTTGATATGTATTAACTTTATATTAATACTGTAAAATATATAGATTGAATTAGAAATGTGGTTCATCATCATATCAGCCGAAAGACGTCCACTGCTGGACAAAGGCCTCCCCAATTGCCGGTCTTGCGCAATTCGCATCCAGCAGTTTCCAGCGACCCGAACAAGATCATCGGTCCATCATGTAGGGGGCCTGAACTTGTAGGGGTTAAAGAAATTTATTTCTCAATAAGAAATTACAATGATTTTATTTTATATATACATACACATTTAGTTTTTTTTTTTACTATAACGACACATGATCTAAGTAACTGTTGTTTTCTTTATAATAAAATAAAATTAACTTCGCACGGTAATATGTACGAATATAAAACTTCTTCTCAATCCACCCGCAAAAGAAATAATTATCGTGGATGTAAATATTCATAGACGATAAGGAATGCGAACTCGCTGCCACAATAAAGCAACGCAACAGTAGGGCAAGTCTATTTATGGAATTGGTGTAGTTTATTTATTATCAGCTAACTAATGTATGTATACATTTAGATATTAGTAAATGTAATCGTAATCTAAACTAGTTGTACAGTTAAGTTTAGTTTTCAAAAAGACGCTCACACTATGGAAATTAATCCCTAGATCTCGGGGTACTTTACAAACATAATTTACGGACACAAAGTACACCAAGTAATAAAATATTGGGCTTGTGGTAACGACTACGAATGCCACCACCCCATTTTAACTCGTGGAAGGTAGAATTCGTACGAGGGAATTCCTACCAGAAAACGGGCAGCAGTTTCTTTTCTGTGAACTATGACAATGATAGTGAGGTTGCTTACCCGTCTGCCAATCATGGCATCTCCCCCCATATTTGCGGGAGGTTTTCGTCCAGCAGTGGATGTCATTCGGCTAACATGATGAAGGAAACGCATCTTCTTAATAAGAACAAAATTCTTTGTGAATTTAAATACTAGCTGAAAACATATTTTTTTCTTTCAAAGACTCCCACATACAAATCGTTACATCCTCTTGGCAACAGGAGTTAAGAACCCTAAGCAATATAAAGTACATACAAGTAAGCTTGCAAAGTACACTTTATATTGCGAGGGGTTGCTACTTGGGAAATGAGGGCGAAAGAATTTACGGAGAGCCGTAACGGCGCGGTAGCAATATTGCGAACATTACACGTACGCGCCACGTTTTCTAATGAAAACGGATGTTGGCGTTATTATGAGAAAATTCATAATAACGTCTGGTGAAAGCCTGCTTAACACAGCTAAGCATGTTATTAATATTTTTGTATCTTTATTTGCTTTAAGTCCATACTCTTATCGTGTTACTCAATCTTATCGGATGACGCCCAGACTTGCCTGCTTGCAATCTGGTTACAATTGGCCTTAGACTTACGTAACATGGAATTAATGATAATAATATTATTGTAAATACCTAATTTATTAATTAACTATGACATTTTTCTTAATGATTTTTTTCAGATATTTTATTAGTGTTTTTGCATTTATTATTATTATTTATTAATTGTCGCATATTACGTCAGCAGGCCCGTAGACTTATACATTTTACAGGAGTGTCATTTTTATTTTGAAACGTGCTATTCCCAGACGGCACGAAGCACTCAGACTCAGAACAAGTATATATGGGCCACACAAATAGTTGGTCTCTGCGGTGATCGAACCCGTATCATGAGAGCGCTGAAGTGGTAGCGAGGCGACTACCTTAACCGCTATGCCATATGTGCGAGACTATTGAGCCAAAGGCAGTTAAACCTATTGTGCGCAACGCACCTCTTTTTATATATTTTACTCTTTTATATTTTTGGAAGATTTTGATAGTTGTGTGTTGTTATGTAAGTTGGCTATATGAAAGAATTTTATCCTGTTCTATAACTGAACCAGCTCTTTTATAATTACCAGTCCCTTACACCTATCATTATTATTAGAACGGATACATATTATACTAAGCTTGCCGACAGTCATTAGTTATATGAAAAAGTAGATCATGATCAACCTTACCTTACCTTGAGGACAATTTAGCGTAGTTGGTCATATGTTTCTGAGCCATATCATACATACATACATATGTCAAGCTAAACTATCTAAACTCGTATTATAAATAGTTTGTTTGTAATGGATAAACTCAAAAACTACTTTACCGATTTTGACAATTCTTTCACCTATAGGAAGCTGCACTATTCGCACCTGACTTGGGACATATTTTATTAGAATAATGTAACCCAAGGTATCACCGAAGCTCAGCGAAGTTAAGCACTTAGGCACGCTGTCAATCTTTAGATAAGTGAATACCAAAGTGGTTTTATTTCTGAGAGTTTCGGTGCTTCGGAGGGCACGATAAGCTGGTGGTCCCGGTTATACTCGTGAGACAACAGTCGTAAAGCCTACTTTCAGAGGCCTACTGGTCGGCTTGAATGGGCTTGAAGGTTTATGAGCCGACATTAGGCTAATATCCTAATGTCAGCACTACCTTTAAAAAACAATATTATACACTTTTACACTTTCGCGTATCATAATTATACCACATTTTTTACGGATATTAACGCAACTAACCTTTATTGTTTTTTTTTCCGACGTTGCGGCCAAATTGCATTGATCGTGGTCAATCAATCAAATATTATATTATGTAAAATATGTCTTATTGTTAACCAAATGCGCCCACGAGGAATACAAATCTATAACAAATACATCAAGTTGTCATTCATTTACAGCGTAACGTAAAAATATTTTCCAATTTTCATGCGAAAGATTCTTAGAAAATCTGTGGCTTGTTATTATGAGAAAATGAGTATGTAATCTACGAAACAACCTTGCTTACAGAATAACGTGTTTCATTCGCTCGTTATGAAAATGGCATGTTTTACGTGTTTACGTCAAACGACGTCATATTCTGATGCTTTGCTTCACACCACGTCACTAATTACTGATAATGACCAGTAATCCATTGTAATGTGATAGTATTATAATCTATAAGGCGATTGGCACACTGCCCCGCATGATGCAGCGTAGTGCGTGTTCTAATGTTGCTTGTAAGTATCTCCGTTTGTATAGAAAACACGCACAGTCCAACACACAGAACATGCAACCGCATGAACGCGCGTGGATGCATTTTCAGTGTGTTGGAATGTGCGTGTTTTCTATACAAACGGAGATACTTACAAGCAACGTTAGAACTACGCTGCGTCATGCGGGGCAGTGTGTCAATTGCCTTATTGTGCTCTCGTATATTTTGATACGAGGATTGTAAAACTTTGTTATCTCCTTCAAGTTTCTGACGCTAAATGTTTTAATTAACCTTTCAACAGCTTAAAAGCTTAGAACGTCTTTTACTCGTTGTTCGTCACTTAGACTGAACATTAAGCTGCTTATGAAAAGTTTATTATTAGTTAGTGACCTGCCCCAGCTTCACAGATAAATCTATACATATAATAAAATCGTAGGAAAGTCAAAACTGTACATTGAATATTTTTAAAAACGACACTTGGGGCGTAGAAACAGTCGATATTGAAGCTATAAATATAGTATTTTGAATTTTTGTGTGTTTGTCTGTATGTATGCCCGGGCTAAACTCAAAATGTACTGCATGGATTTACTTCAAATTTTGCATGAATGAATTGTGCTTATTGTGTAGCTTTCCATATGTAAAAGAATTTTGAAATTAAGTTAAGTTTTTAGTTTATCCATTACAACTAAACCTGCAAAAAGTAGTTTTCTTAGTGTATATTAATTTATGTACCAAATTTAACTATTTCGATATTTGCATTCAACTATGTCGGCAAGCAATCACACACCCCGTCTGATGGTAAATGGTCACCGTAGTCAATGGACGCCTGCAATAGCGGCGGGCTTATCATTTACTTTGCACAATGGAATTTAGCGCAATTATACTTAAAGTTTATACGAATGAAGCAAGGAGGATGGTAAGTAATGCACAATGGAATTTAGCGCAATTATACTTAAAGTTTATACGAATGAAGCAAGGAGGATGGTAATGGATGATAAGGGCTTATTAATCCCTGTATCGGGAATAGTCCCAAATCCCCCAAGACTCAGAACAACCATTAACACAAATAGTTGTTCTGTGCGGGGATCGGGCCCCAAACACGAGGCTACCGAGGCGACCACACATGCTTTCTACCACAATAAGCATGGAGAGAACAACTCCTGAAGGATCCTAGCTATAACTATGATCACCTAGACAATACAATAGTATGAATATCAAGTAACAAGCAATATGTGGGCGCGGTTCGTAAACGCTCAGCAGGATACGGAATATGCCGCAATGAATAAGACGCAGTTTATGTGTCCAATATAACGTTTATTGTTTCATACCGAGGGATCATTTATTTGTACTGTGAAATCATAAAAAGGTCATAATATGGCAAATAGCCGAAAAAGTATTATAAACCTTCAGGTAGCATAGGTTTTCAAATGGTGGATAGGTCGTTATATCAATATATATATTGAAATAACGTGCATTGTTTCATACTGATGGATCACTTGTTTGTATTGTGAAATTATAAAAGAGTAATTTTGTGGAAAATTCTAAAGACAGTATTAAGACCAGTCTCTTCGTAGCGCTCCATCAATGCTCCCCGCCACTCTCCGTCGTACATAACGCCAAGATGAGGGTGATAAAGTTGAATTTTATGTGTGATCTTTGATGGTATTCGAGGCATTATTTTCGTTTTATGTCAAGTAATAAATATATTAAGAAAAAATATCTAGGCATTCTTAAATAACCTTTTTTTCCTTATCGCGAAGAAATGACTCCTGAAGAAATTGATAGAAATCTTTGGCTAAATATACATTTTTAGTTAAAAGATTCTCATGTTTCTGCTTTGTGCTAAAGAAAAGTAAAAAGTTAAAGTAAGCTATTTTATTGCAAGTCTGCTTATTCCACTTTTCTGACGCACCTTCACATGAATCTAGGGGGTTTAATTATAAAATGTTTTAGAGTAGGTAGGTTTTGTATGTGTGGGTATGTAAATTTCTATAACGTTTAATATTTCGTTGGTCGATAAAATCGTTAAATGTTATTTTGTGGCACATTTTCGTGAAATTATTAAAATGCTTCTAACTGAACAATTTGCGTTTGGTGGATTGTGGATTTGACGAAAATATCTAAATACCTATAGATTTTCCACTCCGTTTTAAGAGGCAATATAACTACGCAAATAGACCTTGGTATCTAAATATGTGTGAAATATTAAAGAGCCATAATATCTAACAAATTGTACAAAGACGGAGTCAAGGAAACTGCCACTTGGATAATAGTTCCTTATGAAACTTTGTTCAGATTGAGAGTAGAATGCGGGAACACTAATAAATGTTGCTCGAAATTAACATCATCATCATCATATCAGCCGAAAGACGTCCACTGCTGGACAAAGGCCACCACAAAGGTCTCCACAGTTGCCGGTCTTGCGCTATACGCATCCAGCTACTTCCAGCGACCCACTCAAGATCATCGGTCCATCTTGTAGGGAGCCTGCCCCCTGCGTCTTCCGGTTCGGGTTCTTGGTGATCGTTTTCTCAAAATTTACAAAATTTTAAACGGTGTTATATTTATTCCCAATGTATATCCTTTTAATTCAGCACATATTGCGGCTGATGGAGGCATACATGTCCCATTTTCGTTTACCACATTTGCTCGTATTTTCGGCTCATTAAACGTAATACAATGTTCCAACGAGGCTCTCATAAGCTTCATTTACGGCAATGTCAGTTTTTATACAGTGTACGATTACATTACACATCATTTGTTTCAGCTCTTTGTTCCAACTTGTAATATGAGTATTAGCTTAGAAAAATTTATGACGCGTAGTTTTACGCTATGTCATTATCATTTATCATTGAATCCTATATGAAAAAGGCAATGGATTGTTGAAGTCAATGTTCTGAATTAAGCTCCATTTAAGAACATAATGTTATAACAATATTGTTTGAATAAAAAACTTTACAACAGTAGCAAATTCCACTTAATCCTTATCATCTTTGTCAATTTGTTTTGACAATTTTTGTTTCATCGGAATACCTCTTGGCACGAAGTGTACGCACGCGCGTTGGCGAGACTACGAAATAATCAAATACTAAAGAAAAAAGTACAAACACATTCAGCGACTGGCATTGATATATCCGCCTTCGTTCGGAAAGTAAACAACATTCGGGTGTAAACGTCGCACTTCGGTAGTTTACCGCAGAAATGGTCTCAATAATGGCCCATTTCATTTTCGAACGTAATGCAAGGTGGTGCCAAAACCGTAATCGTAGCGTTGCAAACATTTTCCAAAGGTATCATGTGGTGCGTGTTCGTATTTTCAAAGATAATTTTATGATTGACAAGCGATAATTGTAATTGAGGTCTTTTAGATTTGTGAGAAGTCCTTTGGTAGAAAACTGCGAAATGCATCTTTAAGTTCTAATTACAATTGAAATCTGGCTCAAATTTTTTTTGCTTAAATATTATTTTGCTTAAATCTATTTATCTATTTATATCAGAATATATTCAACCTCTCTAGCACTAATCATTCCTAATAATTCAAAAAAATCCTAGAATATTTCACTAGCAAGAAAACCATACTTGACATAGAAGGACATTTCTGTCAGACTTCTTTCACTACAATTCTCAAATAATAAACTTTCACTGAGACTAGGTAAGCACGAGGACATACTAGGTCACAAATGTATTCGAATCTAAATCAAATCCTTCATTTTTATATTTCGGTGTGATGGTAAATCGTTAGTATAGAGGAGGTATTAGTCTGGACTGACGACTTTATCTATTCCTTTAGGTGTAAATCATCAAAAGTTATTCGGGTTTTCTGGCTCAAAACCTATTTAAATAACCTAAATAACTATTTGCTAAAGCAACTAATTGAACTCTGGACTAATTTTCCGCTATTAATCACAGTATCGCTAGGCCAACGAAGCAGTTAGATAATCAAATACATAATACGAAAGACATTTAAAAGCTTTCATTGCAGTCTTAGCACGCTCAAACTTTTTGATTGCTACATTCCCGACTACTTCTGTAATTAACTCGACAACTGCAACGTTGAATCTTGCAGCTGCAGTGAATTAGAGCTAGCAATGGAACTATACCTGACACGTTTCGCACGGGAGTTAATTCAATAGTTTTGTACAGGACTTGTCGTGGCGAGCCGTACAGATGCTACCGAGCTATTGTACAATGTTGTTATTGTGTATTGTTTTGTAGAGCTCGCTTGGTTGTTTTGTAGTCCTATTTGTTAAATCCTACATTATGTTCTCTGTAAAGTCCCAGGCACCAGTGTGCAGCCATCTTAGTAGCACATTTATATGTTTAGATTGCCTACAATCAAATTATTGTATTGCCAAAAATGTGCAAATCAATTTTGGAATATTAGTGAATCTTGCAAGGGTCATGGGAAGCCGCTGGATGCGGGCAGCACAGGACCGGCTATTTTGGAGATCCTTGGGGGAGTCCTTAGTCCAGCAGTGGACTTCTTTCGGCTGAAATGGTGATAAATCAAACAATAAGATTGATATTCCAAAATATTTCGAACAAGCTTTTCGTGTTTGTTTTGGTGGATCAAAAACGTATAAAATCGAAAATTTGTTCTGACTATTAATATAAAAAATGACCGATGCATCTAAAGTGCTGATTAATATATTACATCCTATGAAAGTGCGCTAGTGAGCTAGTTGCGTGCTGAATTCTAAGCCCGTTCTAGATGCCACTCTCTCATACAAACAGCTCCCTATGAGTATATAAGGTTTAACATAAATATTGGACGTAAGTTACGGAGCTTAATTTGTCTATGAAACATATCGACATACAAAATATATTAATAAACATATTAATATATTAATAACTCCCCATATACGAATAACGATCAGCTATTGCATTTTGTAGAGATACCAACAACTTTTATTTTTGTTTTTCATGAATTGGTTTGGTTTAATGATTCAAGTTTCATGGTTCGATAGCCCTCTACTATTTATGTTACAACTTAAATATTCTTTTTTGTCGCAAAATATATATCTGTCACAATTATGCCTATTTCATGTTTGTAGATAAACAGGTTCTTGTAGGAGTTAGAATGTTTAAAAGTACAACAATCATTTAAACAGCCTATTTAGTATAGTCTAAAATAAATATCTGTTAAGCGCATCTGGCAACTTAAAAAAGCCGTCAGGCATGGCCGATTTTCTTGTAGTTTTTGTCGATTTTCAAAACGTCTACCAGTATCTTGGCACCAGACCGAAGCAAAACTTATTTCGATACTTATAAGTGACTAATACAATGGAATTATTTGTGTATAATTTCTTATCACTAATATACTTAATAAGATAAATATCAAAATATATTTTGATATCTATCTCAAATCGCCGTTTCTGAAGTGTTCTTTAGGAACTTAGATATAAAAAATGTGTTGTTTATTTAATTATAGTCCAAACATATATTCCCGATGATTGCTGGGTACAGATATCTGTATAATAATATACACGATGGACAAGGCGTAGCATAATCAACGAAACTAAAGCGGTCGGCTTAAGTAACCCTTCAAACTAAACAACGTCAGAATACGAATTTGCCAATACAAAAGAAGAATATCAACTTCCCATACCCATACCAGAATGTTGATCTATTTACAGGGAGCAAAAAATATTTTCTTATTTTAGAAACTGGTTTTGATTTATTTTTACAGTTTCACAAATACATTGTGCTTCTTAAATGAAATCAACAAGGAAGTGATATTTCAGTATTATTAATTTAGAGCTGCTGCTATTAATAACTATAATTTATTGTTATTGTGTCGACTAATAAAACATAAAAAGTGCAAAAACAGTGGCAACAAAAGTCTATAACATATTACACAGCTGTAGGTTACGTAATTTTGAGTGGTCATGGGGTGAATACTCTGAAATAGGGTGAAACTAGCCTTAGTTTATTCATGACCAGTCTGGCTCAGTGTATGTACGGGTCAATACCAGAACTGTTACCGAAACAATGTGCCTATACGAAACCTATCTGTTCACAGCATAGATTTTGTATTACCTACGATTTAAATGAAGTATGCTTTAAGTTTTACTTATCAAGTCTTACACTGACCATGGCAGAAACTTTATTACAGCATGGGCGGCTTTTGAAGGATAAGTGTATGTACTGACGCGCCGTCGAATGCTCATTTGAAGTGTCGCTGCAATAGGTTTATTGATAAAGGCCAATTCTGTAATCTCAATCTCAACGGAAAATGCAGTGCTTGATCTGACCACCAAAATTATATCAAATTTGGACAAAAAAAATAAAGTTGTAGGCATATTTTTAGATCTCGCAAAAGCGTTCGACACGGTTTCTGTCCCACTGTTGTTGGGCAAACTTGAGAGGCTGGGTATAAGGAATGAACAACTTTCCTTACTCTCTAGCTATTTAAAGGATAGACGACAGTGCGTAAAGATTGGTGAGTGGCTGAGTAGTGAGCTTCCCGTGTCTTATGGAGTGCCTCAGGGCAGTATTCTCGGTCCTACACTGTTCCTTATTTATATCGACGACTTATGTCGATTAAATATTAACAACTGCTCTATCTTCACATATGCCGATGATACTGCCTTGATATTTCATGACACCACTTGGGAATCCGTCGTTGCATGTGCTCAGACCGGATTGAACCTGATCACGGACTGGCTCACACAAAACCTACTCACCTTGAACGCCGACAAAACATTTTATATGCATTTTTCACTCACTTCGGCAGGCAAACCCCCCTCATCCATTTCCCCTCTAATTGCCCACTCCTGTAATGTTTGGGTCACCTCATCTTGTAACTGCCCAACTCTCCACAGTACAAATTGCATAAAATACCTTGGCATACAGATTGACGACCGACTCTGCTTCCAACAACACATAGATGTACTTACATCACGCCTAAGAAAGTTGATATTCGTTTTCAAAAATCTACGACATGCTGCTGATGGGGACACTCTCAGACTTGTATACCTGTCACTGGCTCAGTCTCTTGTCCAGTACTGTATTGTAGCATGGGGTGGCACCGCTAAAACCAACCTCATAAAATTAGAACGTGCTCAAAGGGCACTTCTGAAGGTTGGGTGGAAATTGCCCTATCAGTTTCCCACAACAGAACTCCATAAGATCTGTGACGTTCTCTCCGTCCGTAAGCTATTTATTCTGAGAGTAATTCTAACCACTCATGCACAAACTCCATATGATCCCAAGAAACCTAACAATGCCCGCCGGAAACATATTGTTTGTCAAGTAAACTCAACAAACACTAGACTTGCCCAGCGTTTTTTCTTTTTCCTTGGTGGTTACATTTATAATAAGGTAAATAAAACACTCAGTATTCATTCACTAAGTAAATTTAATTGCAAAAAGACGGTTACAAATTGGCTCATGTCCCTCGACTACACTGAAACAGAAAAAATCATAATTACAAATTAAAATATCATACAGCAACAGGCACACACGCACACCCCCTCACATACACCCTCTCTCTCTCTCACACACACACACACACACACACACACACACACACACACACACTCTCACACACACACATACACCCTAACACACACACAATACATGCACATATACCCTCACGCATGCATGCTCCTTTTCTCTTTAATAATTATGTATCCGATCATTCATTATCTCAAAATAATTTTTGACCATTCACGACACGTTAGCTACTCATTTTTCACTACAATATAAGGAGAGAGCCTGGAGATTCGTCACACAGGTCTTGGAACCTCTTACGGACTCCAGCTCTCACAAGGTTTAGAAACTTATCAATAGCTAAATTTACTTTGTAAAGACTACTGTAACCTTTTGAGAGAAATAAATGAATTTATTATTATTATATTATTATTATCAATATAGATATCTGCCACAAGATATGTAGTCTTTATTACTTAATTCAATTTGTGTAACGGGAGTGTGCACGCAAACACCGGTGCACTCATGTTCCTCAGTTTCATATCCGATGGGGGGTCTATCCAACACCAACGGGGATCCATCAGTTACAAGATCGACGACGTTAAGTGCACTCCCGAGACCCGGGCGTATAATACCGCTTTGTTCTAGACTATAGGTTGTTGCTGGTGCTGTGTTGTCTTTTCGGAAAATATCACAATAATGCTTAAGCTCGACCTGGGGCCAAATTATTTGTCGTTAAACCCGATTCAACTAGATCAATATCTAAATTCACAGTAATTAAATGGTAACACGAACGTTACATAAATTGATATTTGACTATACAAAACTTCATTAAAGTGATATGAAATATGTAGCATAAAATCAGTAACAATGAAATCAGGATAAGGATATTATTACATCTTCGTACAACACATAATCCACTAACCATATATCATTATTTACTACAGAAACCAAGCAACTTCTAACATTAATTTTACTCAAAGTTCATTAGCATAGTTTTACGGACCGCGACGTGTGCTTCTGAGCTTTAATGAAAATCTCGAGCTCCAGATTAGTATGGAGAGGTACATTAGGTGCCATCAAGATCTTAATTATCTCGTTTCTAGTGTTCTTAATGTTTGTTAACGTAACAGCATTTATGGACTAAAAGCACAACCAGGCTCAGAACAACATTTGGGTCACACAAATAAAAGTACTAAAATGAAACAACCTTCACCATTGGGACACACGTACATTTTAAGTCCAACCTTTTGTTTCCAATTTCAAGTGAGAAGTTAGGGGGTGTGGACTAGTCCACGGGATGAGATGGGGTTATTATATTCTTCGCTGTCACCCCACAGTGAACGCCTACCTCACATTTTTTCACATGATAACGTCTATATGTCCTGTTACGTCCTTAAGATATGGCTCGTTCAATCGCATTTTCTTCTTGGGTTACATCCATTCTGCCAACAACGGCTTTGCAAGTTTGGAAGCGTATTGTGCTGTTTGATGTGGGAACTTAAAGTTTAACAATACCCCGAGTCCCAAAAATAAAACCTAAACCAATTTCAAACTGGTAAAAGCATATAACCAATAATGCGACTGAGCCTGATATTGAAAATAATGTGGTTGTAAGCTGAAGAAATCCCGGCACAATGAGTACGAACGAAAAATAAATTGGTTTTACGCCTTGACAGCTTTTCGCCTTCGTAAACCAATTACAATCTTTACTTTTCCTGTGCCATCAGTTAATGCCTTAATGCATTTATCCAGCAGGTTCTTGCCAGATGGTCTTGGCGTAATTGTGTTACTCAGTAGGGTATTAAAAGCTTTCTTATGTAGGTTAAGTAAATGAGCCTTCACTTACCCTGTTTATTCGTTATAGATCTACGTAGCTGTCCAAATTCGGCTTAGTGGGCTATTTTGAGTGTCTGGAAATACTTCAAGTGGAAGGGTCATAGACTAACCGTGTTAAAAAGCTAATGGGCAAGCCATCTGGCTGATGAGGATTCAGAATATATTATTTATAAAACTTTGTGAATATACGAGACAGACAGTCGAATATACGAGTATTTGACTTCTTACTACATTTTTTCAGTTACGAAAATTGTAGGTAGTTCGACTACTCTCTGATACCACCTCGGAGTGAGTTCGAGTTTCGCACAAGACAACTAATTGAGTGACTCTTATATTGTTTTTTGGATTCGGGAATGTGCTTTGCATCCGTGAATTGCATGTTTGTAAAGTTCGCCGCAACACAAGTAATGAATTTCCTAGTCCTTTCCTGTCTTTATCCTTTTTTAATAAAAGGAGATAAAATTATCGTTCCGCTCTACTCCATACATCATTTGTTTATTACTATTATAAAACCTTATAACAAGGATCGAATGCTACCGCTTCCGGAGGTCATCACTTCAGAAACACGTGACTCCCAGTGATGTGGTACCGGCTTACACTCTATGAGCTGCTTGACTGAGGAAGTACTATATCACTTTACACTCCAGCCTATTAATGTTGTCCTGGTTATAAGTAATGACGCCCCAGCTGAAGAAGACTTGGTACTATAAAAATAAAGAAAATAAGCACATCGGCACTCCATCACCAACATAAGCTCTATAGAATTGGCACCAGGCTCCCACGAAGCACTTAATTAAATTAATTAGGTGGCCGCTTCATTATCAGCTAGCTCGCCACACACCTGTGACACGTGGTGTACAGAAATAGTTTGTTGTTTGATGAGTTGACCGCAAGCCGCAACTATTTCGATTATATCATATTTATTATGTACTGAACGAAGATGCTGCAGACTTATTTCAGTTCGCTTAATGCCATATAGAGTGGCAAATATTAAGAAAAAATCATATACAAAAGGCGACAGAAGACTGAAAAGCAGTCCGAAATATCTTAGCGATTTTTTTTGCCGCGTCGACCACCTAGGTAGCTACACAGAAAGCTGCATGTCAGTTAGGGTTTCTGTCCTGCGCCTGACCAGGGATTTATCTTTGTAGAGACCTTCCGTTCTGAGCCTTGGTCCGAAGTCCTAGAAGGTGTTCGTAGCTTAAATTAACAAACTACTGGTTGAGGGCCTTCTGCGTTCGCTACTTGCTCGTTGTCTCCAAATGAATAATAAATAATTAAATTAGAAATATGTAGTAGCAAAGTGCATTATATTTAATTTAAGAATTTCTCATCATATAGAGTAAAGACCGCGCGGGCGCACCTTCTGCTTAAATCTAGTTTATCACTGGCTGTCCTGGCAAACGTTGTACTGCCTTAACAATAGAAATAAAACCTGAAATCTCAATGTAAATCATACAGGGACTCAATGAAATGTACAAAAAAAACTCAGTAGAACAATTAAATATTAAAATCGCTATTAAACAATAGGGGTTGGTGATAAAAGGGTAAAAAATTAGGGTTGTAAGTATTTTTTAATGCCACATTATAGAAAAAAAATGTTAAGGGTGAACAACCCTTATCACTTAGGGGTATGAAAAATAGATAGTAGCCTATTCTCAGACCTACTGAATATGCATATAAAATTTGGTAAAAATCAGTTAAGCCGTTTCGGAGGACTAAGGTAACTAACATTGTGACACGTGAATTTTATCTAGTTTATTATAATGTAATGTGATGATGTAAGCTTAATATCGTACTGTTTGGTTGTGAACCTGACACATACAATATATTAATAAATTATATATTTAGTCGACCGCTTCATATCAGTTAACCCGACACACCTGTTAGGCATGCCGCCGTGAGAATATGTTTAATGCTGACCGCAAGCCACAACTATTATGCGTCGTTAGTGCTGTAACTATAAATTGAGTTCCCCTGTATATTCCCAAGTTTCTGCCGATCCTAAAATTGCTATATAACAAGATGGAGTTCATTTTTTTTGAAGACTACGCCCGCATTTAAAATTTGTACCTATAACGCGAATATACAAGAATGATTCTTTTTATTACTGTAAAAGTACACATTTATCTCATACACGGTTTCTGTTTACAATTTTATAACTCAATTGGTATTATATATACAATTATACAATGTATACAATTTCCAATGTTACACCAGTACAATAAGTATATAAGTTAAAAAAGAAGTTGTTTTCATTTTATAGCACTTTCGAATTTCAAAGCACACCGACCCAAATTCAGTTAATTGTTTACACAAAGGGATTCAAATTATAGATTGTTAATAAACTTAATGGAATTTATACACATTATACAGTCATAAAATACACAGTTTAATATGAAAGTGGTAAACGATACGATGTATACGAACTTGATATTGAATTATCTGGCATGGAAACTTTTATGAGGACACTAAGTTATAGAGAAGTTACGTGTGTCTTTGCCATTAGCTTTCGGAAATATCTTATTTATACGTATATAACCTAAACTATCTTGTGCTCACGTTTCTGTGGATTTATTTACTTTATGAAACCTCTCGTACATAACCCTTTGAAAAGGCTGTTCCCGGTTTGTATGTTTGTGTATGTTCTTTTTTGTGTTTGTTTGTGTATTTAGGTTCCTGTTAAAGTCATCCTGGTTAATTTAGCCTGTGGTGGCCATTTTAATCGGAAACGCTGGATTACAACTGCACTCATACATATGTGTTCTTATAATCAGATAGGATACTTTTTATAACTGAACCTGATTTTATTTACAGGAGACAAAACTCTACTTTAATATTTTTAGTGAAAACCGTTTTGGTCTCAAAACGTAATATTTCAATGGCGTCCGACTTTTTAAAACTGTTTCTTTCTTCTTTCTTCAATCTTAGCAAACATTATATGTATATATCCAAATAAAGAAGATCTTAATCAAAATCGGTCATAAACGCCGGAGTAATTGATGTACATACGGAAAAAGAATACACGTTCAATAGATAACCTTCCTTCTTTTTGTACTGGGGTAAGAAGGTAAGCCGAAAGGTGTTGTGTTATATGGATGATATCCATATAACACCGCTCAATTGGGCTTACCTTATTAACCAAATTCAATACGCCACTGGTACTTTGATTGGTTATTAATACAACTCTAGTTCAGCTCTTTTAATAGATAACCTTACCCAAAATCTGTTATTCATTTCTAAGTATCATATTAAACCTTACTTTTTCTAAATCAAGACAACTAGACGTTATGAATGAAACCATTAACACGATTTGTCACCTGTCCAACTATTAATCTAGGTTTCAA
The DNA here is from genome assembly GCA_951640165.1 of Pseudoips prasinana. Lineage (NCBI taxonomy): Eukaryota > Metazoa > Arthropoda > Insecta > Lepidoptera > Nolidae > Pseudoips > Pseudoips prasinana. The sequence continues at coordinate 35,308,321 of OX621237.1, read as the reverse complement.
CTTAATCTACACTGCTTGAAACTAACGAGGTTTTTGTGTAGTTTTGAAACTACTTGATTAATTGATTCATCGATTATAACTTCACGATTTCGTAGGTTTCAACGTTAAACTAAATACACTGTTATTTTTTTTTTAATATGAAATGTTCAGTTAGCCTAATATCTTGATCCACTAGAATGTTGTGGAATGCTTATAATAACATACAGAAGTAGCCAATGGTAACATTGTTTATATTTTCTTTATGTATAGATTAGGTTATACCTACTTGATTTATTGAAATTTCTTCTATGAAATCATTGTGAAGTTTTTTGATTCTAATTATTAAATAAATAACGATGGATTTGCTCAGCGTCGCGTCGTTAAAAACAGCTTCTAAAATTTAGAACATGTTTGTAATAATATAATATTTATACTATATTACTTATATATTAATTCTATATTCATGCAGAAATTTAGATTATCATTAGTAAATTATATATTATTTTTCATGACGTCACAATATTGTTACGAATAAGTGTACAGTTAAATGTTATGAGTATAGGTATCTAATTATACGAAAAACATTAATTTAATTTAAAAGTACTTGATTTTTTATAAATAGGAATGGGTTTTCCATGAATTTGCGCAAACATGCGCTGTATATAACCATCACACAACTCGCGTACATAAAGTTTAAATATCATTTCGCTCAGATAGTTTATTTATGAGGTAGGTCCTCAAAACTGTCTAGCATCGCTATAGCATTAGTGTGGGTTATGGATAAAAAGGCCTATAAGTTAAATAAAATAAGAAATGCAGCCAAGAAGACATATTTTACTCTATATCATACCCTAATAGGAACCCTTCGGAGAAATACAATCATATTGCAAATGTAATAATATATAACTCGTTATTCCACCTCTCGTTATATCGCTTTTTGGTCCACTTAAATATGAAATATTTCGTGGAATAAATTCATTCCAGTTATTGGAAGCCGATTCGCCTCCAGGGTGCTCTATATTCCGTTGGCGTCGATTGCAAATTGGACCTGGCACTACAATTTGTCATGTCCAGACTGCCGTTGAAAATGATGAAATAGTGATGAGGGTGCAATCCCGCGTGACTTATAAATCTGGCTAATGGTATTTGTGAATTCCAGAGTTGCTACTTTTTCGCAGTATATGTGTAATTGTGTATAGAATGGAGATATAGAGCAAAAGACAAGAGAAAATACTTAACAGAGTCGTGTCTCGTTGTGGACTTTTATACTGAACGCCAAGAACTCTCACTATAACATATCGCATATCAAAAACCGTCGACATATGAGTTTTCCTTTACAGACAGGATTTAGATAACTTTGTTTTTGTCTTTAAATTATTTTCTAAAGCATTATGGTTAGCTCAAGCTATGCATATATTAGGGATTCGGGATTCTGAAAATGTCCAAACCGTGATTCACAAATACCAATTATATTTTATTTATCAATTCAAATATGAATATCCAAGCTAACTAGCAAAAATTAAACCATCTGAATTGGTTTGACTCATTCACTCCAATATTAAAGAACATTAACTGAAAACAGATGTTATAATTAAATTTTAATTTTATAGCATTATACGCATTTTGATATTAGATGTTTTAATATTTTTATAATTGACGGCGTTAATAATTAATATCAAGTGGTTTCCTATATTTAATGTCATCCATCCATTCCGAAAACATTCGCATGTTCATTTCGTGCCGTTTATTATTTATATTTCATATTCAATTTTAAAGGTAGTTGCTCCACAAATATTTATTCTTAAATTAAACTGGGACGGTTTCAGTCTCATCTACGAACATCACTAGAGTAAATACAGCAACGTTCCTATACCATTGCCTTGTTCCATTGCTTCTTTTTACTTTTTATTTCATCCGTTCTTTGCAAGAACTAATAGGATTTCGCTTCTGAACAATGATGTTTGTTGTTATGCTACCAAGTTAAATGTTTTCTACTATGGAGTATTTTATTTTTAATTTTTGATTTGATTTCTTGCTTACTTTTTTGAGAGCGTTTCTTCGCTGAATACATCAGCGTCTAATAGGTTAGGTGTAAAATTAGAAGATTAAGAAATTTTGAAATTTCGATCGAATAAATATTTTTTACACATAATATAACACTTAAACCTTAATCGATTATAGCGTATGTTCATATTTAATTGGATCTAACTCTTATTAAAACACAGTAGAGTTTAAAATGAGGTGGGAACTATTATACCATTGTCCGTATAGGGTTAACACATAATGTATATATTTTTATTTTTAATAAATTACACATTTAGCAAGAGAATTATCCTAACGCAACAGAAATCTACTGTCCAGACATAATATATGTACCTAATTAGCGGTAGTAGCTAGTAGCGGTTACGGTTGGACGATCTTAAATCAAGCAGGACCAACAATTATAAGGTATCCATTAACAGAGCGACATGTGAGGAACTGATAGTCAGTTCTAAATTCAGGTATTCGATGTTAAGCAATTTTTATCATTCATTAAATACAGATCATTAAATACAATATATTCGGACTACCGCCGTGAGCCTGTGTATAGTGAAAGGTTGTGGGTTCGTTCGGATTAAACTCTTGCACAGAATAGGCTCTATGTACTTTACACGTGGCCCATGTGCTTAACGGCACCAACATGTAATACGACACAAGGCCCTCATTTCATACACTGTATTAAAACAATGTTTAAGGGTTAAGTAAGGTTGAGCAATCAACGACTGCCTGTCTGAAACCAAAATCTTGTTCCAGGCCTTTCTATGTAATGCCGACGGCATTCCCGGGCGGCTACCGCATAATATGTTTAGTTTGTTGCTAGGTTTGAAGCTTTTGCACGACTAAGTTTACTCCGTGTATTAGTAGGCTAATAATAATATCCTGGGATATAATTTACATACGGCCATCTCATCCCAAACTAAGCAGTGCTTGTACTACGGAAACCAGATAACTGATATACTACATATACTACTTGTCTATTGTAAATACATATATATAGATAATTACACCCAGACTCAGGACAAACAGGCATGTTCATCCTCACAAATAACTGTCCTGGGTGGGAATCGAACCCACAAACTCCGGCGTGAAAAGCAAGCATTTTTCCAATCAACAATAAAATGATAATAGAAAGGGCGAGACAGAGAAGGCATAGCAGCAAAGATATTATTAAGCCTTCCTTAGATATTATTAACTAGATTAATTAAATAGGTTATGGACTCGCTGCAGATTGACTGAAGGGTTTTTATATTTAAGCTTTTTACACGTTTATTTATAGGTATAGTGTTTGGTTTGGAAATACAAGCAAAATATCTTTATTTTTCACTCGGATACGAGCGTTTCTGCCTACACATCGCTTTGCTGGAGTATAATTGACGTGATTACAAACAAATAGACAGATGTTAACATTCGTTAGATGAATCAGATTAATAAGCACTAAATGCTTTGTTTGTTGTGGTAATAGCTGTCAATTGTAGGTTATTTATGTCATTATTTGAATATCGAATTATCGGAAACCTACTGATGTAAATAATTTCAAAGAAAAAACACCGTCTTAGTGCGGAGTCAGTATCACCTTAAATCGTATGGAGGATACGGAGCCCACAGCACGTAAGTTCGTGCTTTAAATAGAAACACTTTTTCTTATTTAGTTTTTTTTTTTTAAAGCAGCCCGTATAATATCTGAGGTTCCGAACAAGAAAAGCTTGTTCAGGGAGAAATAAAAAGAGACATACATATATAGGTTCATCCGATCAGAAGGGTTAGAATCCCGCATACCTTAGAGAGCGAAAGAGGGACAAAACGGTTTTACGATAAGAGCATAAGCGGTTCTCGTTCGTGATGATTAAAGTCGTCTAATAATCACGAAAGAGAACCGCTTATGCTCTCATCGTAAGATCATTTTGTCCTTCTTTCGCTCCCTAAAGTAATGCGGTTCTGTCGCACTTGCCGGGCCCTCCGTTGTACTTGCACGGCCGCATCGAAAGTGCAGAGTAACATAGCTATTATATAGTCTCTTCAGACTTTACCCCACGAGTTGTGTCAGCAGCTAAAAACATTCTGGAATCGTTACAAGATTGGTAATCGTTACAACTGTAACTAAACAAAGTAATAACTAAGGTAGCTTCTAAATCTGACATAACGGAACATTTTGGCACCACTCCCAAATACATAAGTGCGTATATTATTCACCACTCACTCACTATACATTATATGAACAAAGCTTATTTACATACGTAGGTGGATTAGATCTACTCCCGAATGGATTTTAGACCCAAAATTACCCCACTGAGATATTCATGACTATAATTCTATTTTGTTAATAATAACCTGGAATTTGATTTATTACTTTGTTGTCTTTTTGTTCAGTACTCGTCTAGTCAGTATGACCTTTAGTTGTTAGCACTAATTTAACTGTGTGTGCAGGATGGTATAGAAATACCGATTTGGCATCCTTAAATGTGGGAACTATGTGCCCACACCTTTATTATTTAAGAAAATCCATTCATCCCTTAAAAGTTCTGGGTTTTAACTCTCGTGACATCGTACACAATCCGATTTATCGTAATCGACGGCCGAGAGCACGGCCAGGGAATCGTTGCGCCCGCAATCGCCCCCTATGACTAGGTTGAATTCGTATCGATAAATTGTCTTCCCCGATCCTCAATCGTCCTCGTATCTTCTGACTGGTGAAGCAAGAGCCGGGGTGTAAAGGAAATATCAAAATAAATTGACGGTTAGGTATTAATTTTTTGTCATTTCATTTGTGGTTTTTTATTGTTTTATACTTATTACCCCGCGGCTTATTTATAATTTGAGCATTTGAATTAAAATACAGTACAACAGTTGTTACAAGATCAATCCTTACAGTTAATATTTTCATAAAATAAACATATCATCGGCTATACTCTAACACCGCGTAAGTAAAAATGTTTGCTACGTAAATATAATTCTTATGGTGTGATAATTATGTTTATAATTGCGTAGCAAACATTTTTTATGAGGCGGTATTGGGGTATCGACAATATCTTGAAATCATGTTTTAGCCGTGTTTATAAATCCACTAGATATATAATTGCCTAGTCCTTGACGGCGAATAACCAGTATTTCCGTATACATTTAAAAGGACATAATTGATGTTTGCCTTTGTGTTGTTTCAGAGGAAGAATGCTACCACTGCATGGCCAGCCTGGTGGCGTCCAAGGAGAAGATGTTCATCACACAAACAAAGTTACTCAACGAAGTTACCTGGAAGACTGTTATGCAGATCGCTAAGAAACATGTCGTGAGTATTGTTTAAAATTATTCAAAGATGAGGATGGAGTTAGGACATCCAATGTTTTCTGCGGATAATGTCCTTCAGGTCGAATTTCGGACACGGCGGCCAGTTTCCATGAGACTAGCGATCAGCGCGGAACATATTATAGTGCACAAGTTGGTGCGCAAACACAGGGGCACCTTCAATTCCATAACTGTTATGATTCTATGCGACGACAGTAAAAGATTTTGTACTGGACCGATGATTTTACGTGCTCTTCGAGGCACGGGGGTATAATACCGCCAATTTCCAGACTTCGGGCTAATAGTGAGAAATTTCTTTTTACGGAATAATTCATTCCAAAATCACTTTTTCGCCCGACCCGGGATTTGAACCCAGGACCTCATTATCTGCGGTTGAACACGCTACCGCTTGGCCAACGAGGCAGTCAAGTGCACAAGTGTGTGCGCAAATAGGGGCGGGACGACAGCAAGAGATTAGAAACAGGCCGATGACTTTACGTGCTCTCCACAAGATACGAGTGTGAGACCGCCAGCTCCCTAAATTCAGGTTGATACTGAAAAATTTTGACCCGGGAGTTGAACCCAGGAACTCATTATTTGCCATTGAACACGCTACCGCTAGAGCAACTTACTCCAGATAGAAGGGAAACGAACTAAAAATGCCGACCTGGATAATGTGTAGCACACATATAAGCGTGTTGGCACATTCGGTTCGGCAGTATTTGGCGAACGACAAGGCCGGCTTGGAGCAATGTTTGATTTTACTACTACACATGTTTGATTTTATTCGGCTAGTGCCGTTCGGGTATTTATTTAGTGTTGCTTTAATATTTATGTCGAAGATTAATATGCATACATACCGCCCAGCTGTGCAATTAAAACCAAGCCGCTATTGCACTACTTAGCTTACCTGACTGAATACATAAGAGTGGCTTCTCTCTCTCTCTCTCTCTCTCTCTCTCTCTCTTTCTATATCCCCATTCTTTCGGGAGGCTTTTCTCAGCAGTGGACGTACTTTGCCTGACATTGCCTCCTCGTGCTTCCATTACGTTTACATGGTTTGGCATGCCGTACACCAAGTTCCTTATAAGATTTTGAGGAATATTCTCCAATTCCTCTGTGAGAGCAATTTTGAGCTCACGAAGCTTGCTTGCTTGCTTATCGTATGGTTACGCTAGTGTCAGAGATATTCAAGCCGCCCAGTACCCTTCAGACATGGCTTAATGAGTGTCTAATGACTACAATCCGGATCGACAGCTTAAAGTGCCCTCCTAAGTACAGGGACGCCCTGTAATTAAACCACTTTTGTGGTGCCCTATCTATGAACTGACCGCGAGCCTACTTGCTTAGCCTCGCCGATCACATACGGATCGGTGAGAGCATCTAGCTATGAGCGCCAAGTTAAGAATATTTTTCATATTATAAAGAAACATCTTAAATAATTATCTTAGAACTTAACATGAACATCGTGTTATTTTCTTCAGTATTTTCATTCTATTATGAAAATACTTCGGGGCAGTGTTTGCATTATATTATGGTGATATAATCCGTTTCAAAAGGCGGCTACGGGAGTGTCATAATCCGTCTCGAGTTTCCCGGCGATACTTCAGTTTACCTTATGAATAATAATAAGATTATTGTTTAGTACACTTTTATGAGATATAAAATTATATTTATATAGAGACTAGCGAGAGATAAATTAGAATATATTTCAAGTCAAATAATTATATTTAATAGCATTGTTGGGGCTTGGTGTTTGATTATTGTTAATTTTCGTAAATAGATCTATTTTTTTTAAATAAAATACCGCCATCTTGGCGGTTTGATAGTGGAGATTTCTTTAGGTGAAAAATGTATAAATTATTTCCTTTAGAATTTATCCATTACAAGCAACAAACAAACATTCATAAAATGAATTGTTTTCTGTATAATATTATATTATTTTACATTTAATAAAGATAATATTATATCAATATTAAAAAATGATTCGAACAATTGTCTGATAAATACCTACATCTGAAATCGATCTAAAGTAGGTAAGTATCAAAGTATCCAAATCCATGATTCCTCGACGGTTTTCCCAAGAGACTACAGCATATATACGCTTGCAGCATCACGGACAACACTCGTGTGTCGTCGAGTGTTGTCCGTGATGCTGCAAGCGTCCATAGGCTACAGTAATAGATGATCATCATGTGGAATGTATGTTTTAAAAAATATACATGAGATATACATTGAGATACATGAGAAGGTTGGATTTTAGCGAGGTTAAAGCATACATACCATAACCCAACACAGGGTTCTTGGTAACGATGAAATAACTCTCTGATCATCGGATAAGCCATGTCAGAGGTGGGCGGTGACTGGTCGGCATGAGCATCTCTGACACTAGGGTAACCACTGCCTATACGATACAGTCAAGTAATGAACAGGGGCTCTACCGGTTAATTCGCCGAACTTCGATTTCTTAAATTGCGTTCAATTAAATAAAAGTTTAAAATGACTTAATTAATCTATAAATCGGCTTCCATGAGCACATGTGACGTCATAAATGGTCCGGAATCAATTGTCAATGTTGAAGCCGATTTAACGATTGGTTAAGTCATTTTTAACCGTTATTTATTTGAACGCCATATAAGAAATCGATGTTCGGCGACTTAGCCGGTAGAGCCCCAGGTGATTTATCTCGGATCATCCTAAGATTATGATGAAATCGAGGGCAGAAACAAAAAGTAAATTAATAGCTCCTAAATAATATCCGTGACAATTTCCAGGTCTTATTTCTTTTTCCTCGGAATTTTAAATTGGATAATTATCCGCGTGGAGTTGGGAGTTCGGGAGCGGCCCTGAGGAAATTAGGAGAAGGAAAAGCAAGATTAAATTGGGAAAATTAGATTTCGGAAACCATGAAGTGGGAAGGCTTTTTTATTACTTTGAAAGTAAATGCTAAAAGTGAGCTATTGCTCAAGCGAGCCGGCGAATGCATACCACTCATGACTTAAAAGAGCTTAATTAGATGATACCAAATTTTGTGGATTTTGTATTGGTTGCGTCGTTGTTATTTTTTATATTATTAAGTCAGCAACAAACATACGGCCCGTCTGATGATAAATGGTCACCTTGGCCTATGGACGCTCGCAACACAAAGGGCATCATTCGCGTGTCACCTGTTTAGAAGCCTTATTACTCCTTTTTTTTCTAATCTCATGAAAAACAAGTAAGATATCGTAAAGGTTTTATGGTGGTCTTGTATTGGGAGCTTTTCTGTTAAGAATAATTCTCCCGGAGTTTGAGAGTTGGCGGTTACACCCCCGTGCTTCGGGAGCACCTAAAGCTTTCGGTCTGAGAATATGAGTAACGGAACAGTAAGTGCATCTGCCTTTGCGCACGCCCTTATGCACTATAAAATATCAAAAAAGCCAAAGAACAACTATAATTTGTGTGACCCATATTAAGTTGGGTCTGAAAGTACTTTGTGTTCGTAAATATTTTACTGCACACCATTTACAAAGCATAGTTTACTATTAAAATTGGTACAAAGACAATCTTTAGCTGGCCTATAGATCGAACAGAATTAAGTAGGATTACCTACTTAAAAAAATTACATAGTAAATTTTAATGAAATCCGTATATCAGTATCATATCAGCCGAAAGACGTCCACTGTTGGACAAAAGACTTCCCCAAAAATCTCTACAACCTACGTTCTATGCCATCTTATTTTCAAATCACTTTCGAGGCGATCCCCTTTTTCTCTTGAGGGCGACCGGAACGCGAATACATATTGTTGTACCTAAATTGCGGAGTAAGCCAGGCGTATCTTTAAAATAAGCCGTAGGAACTTACTAAGTCCGAGTGTTCTTATCTAAACTACAACATATAAAAAATCCACATTATACTGTAATGAGTTGTCATTAAACGCCTAGAAAACACTCTAATTCCTTATCATTCGAGTGTTTGCGTGCCAAGTGTTTCGTTTTATGTATCAAAACAAATCTGGAATTCAAATTGTTGGGGCATGACGTCATAGTTTTTAAATAGTCTTATTGGGGTTGAAAATGTGGTAATAAAATAGGAATACCAATAATTCTTCAACTACTTTTTATTTGTTGAACAAAAACTAATAGGTACTTAAATCGACTAAATGGAGGTTTTGTATCTCGTAATTCCTACTGCAGAACTGAACAGATTTCTATATGTTTAACCGACTTCAAAAGAAAGGAGGTTATGAATTTAGCCGTGTGTTTTTTATGTTATTTATGTATGTTACGCGATTACTTATTAGTCGTGTGGTTTCCCGCGTAGAATCCATATCATCCCGTGGGTGTCGTAAAAGGCGACTAAGGAATACACCAGGTAGTCGAGCAGCAGCGCCACCTGTGCATCCACTAGCTGCCATCTAACTGCGGTCGCCCATTCGCATGGCAAGCGCGGTAACTATGGCAAAAGCCCCCAAATGGCAGCAGTGGATGATATCAGGCTGATGATGATGAATGATGATGATGACGTCATGACTCCCTTGGTTGTGAACCGATTTTATAATTCTTTTAAAAATCGTTGCTTTTTGATATATACATTTTGATCATATCGGTTGTCATTTAGTAAAGAAGTCACTTATGTGCTTATAAAAGAGTAATTATTTTCAGAATTAAGACAGTAATCTGTTTCCTTTTATTTTGTTTCAACGAAACAATTGTTTACTAACTACGAAATATTTGTTTACCAGGCATTAAATTTTCAATAGATTCAAATATAATGCCTTATTTTAATAGGTCACAACTTTTAGGGTCAGCGCAGACAGAGAGGAGCGCAGCGGAGAGGATTTTATTAAGGCACTAGAAACTCCACTTCAGAGCTATAGGAATAAAGTGCATATATGCTTGAACCTGACAAAATGCTCGCACAGTCTCGCGCATTATAATGTTCAAGCATACATGCACTTTATTTAAATAATTTTAAAGTTGATTTTCTAGTGCCTTAATAAAATCCTCTCCGCTGCGCTCCTCTCTGTCTGCGCTGGCCCTTACATAAATTGAATTACCCAGATAACTCTTTTGTGCATAAAAAGCATACTAAAATCAAATATGTAAAATTTTTTTTAGACAACGCGCACGCGCACTTTCCTAATGAATTTCTGTGTCGCGTCGCGGGATACTTTACAAAGATATAAGTTAACGGACACTGTCCATAGTCCATCCAGACTCAGAAAAAGTATTTATGGGTTACACAAGTAGTTATTCTGGGCGGGAATTGAACCCGGGACACGTAGTCGCGAGGCGAATGTCTTAACCGCTGTGCCACGCCTTCAGTCATATCTTAAAGTCTAAAAATCTGCGGATGAAACTGGGGAATAGGATTCTATAGGAAAATGGCAAATGGAATTGTTTCTTCCATACAGGCGACGAAACACAGTAAACAGATAACAATTATTTATTGAACACAAAAAGGATTACCTAACTATTATTTACATAAAACTTTAAAAGTATACAAAGGGCACTCTTCTCACATAGATAGTCATAAATAACAATTTATTTTGCATTCTTCGCGTAACGACGACGTGATATTGTTGTAAAAAATGAAGTTATGAATAATTAAAGAAGCATTTATTATTTAATTTATCTCATTTTTATGAAGATTAGGACAATAGTCTTAAAGTTAATGATGATGCATAAAAAATAAAATGCGTGGTTGGCAAATGCTTGCTTTTCATGCAGGAGGTCATGGGTTCGATTCCCACCCAGGACAGATATGTGCGTGCATGAACATGTCTGTTTGTCCTGAGTCTGGGTGTAATTATCTATACAAGTATATATTTACAAAAGAAAAGTATTATATGTAGTATATCAGTTATCTGGTTTCCATAGCACAAGTTCTGTTTAGTTTGGGATCAGATGGCCGTGTGTGAATAATTTCCCAGGATATTATTATTCCCGCAAGTCATTTCTTTTTATTGATATCTACCATAAAAAAGTTAAACCGTGGCGGTCATAGCCAGTGGTATGTGTATACATACCACATGATAGCCACAGCTTAACTAAATCAGCAGGTTAATCGCCCAGGCGCGCGGTCAGTTGATATATGGAATACCGCCAAAATATACCTCGAAAATGAACAATAATGACCTTGCATTAAATCTGAGTGGAATATTATTGTACACTATACTTAAATCCCCGAAAACAACATTATCATACATAAAAAAGAACTAGGTTACAAATTAAAATAATGTTTTAATTAAAATAATACCTTTTGTACAAACATATAGGTACTTTAAGCATATTTTGGTAAGAAGGAAAATTTTCAATTTTTACAATAGAGGTAGTTTTAAGCTGTAGTTTCCTCTTTGGCAATACTAGAGCATATACCCCAGATGGACATACATATTTAAAAGAAACATGGTTAGACTGGTATATAAATAAAATACAAAAGTTTTCCATTATTACACAGAAATATCTGTGTAATAATGGAAAACTTTTGTATACAACAACATTTTAAGAATGTTCATTGTGCCTGAAGACGCCGTTCCTTCATATATCAAATGGGTAATCTATACATATAATCAAATCGTAGAAAAGTCAAAACTGTATTCAATGTACATTTTTCACAAAGGATACTTGGGGAGTGATCTTCGATCGATATCGAAACCAAAAATACCTATAGTTTTTAGAATTTTTGTCTGTTTGTCTGTATCTATGTCCGCGCTAAACTCACAAAGTAGGTACTGTATGGATTTACTTCAAATTGCATGCATGCATTGCATGAATAATACTAAGAGGTCGGGTCAACATATAGGCTACAATTATTATTTTGCTATCACCTACAGGGGAGGAGCTGTGATAATTATAAAGTTTAACGCGGGTAAAACCGCGGGGCACAGCTAGTATCAAATAAAACAAAAAGAAAAAGAAATGTTTAGAAATAGTTAATTAAAGTGTAATAATATGTAAAATCTATATACATCTGTGTGTGTTTGTAAAGAACAAATATTTATGTAATACAAACATAATTTTCCATATTGTTTTCCCTTAATTTGTTGGCGTGTCTATCCTTCGAAGGGCATATCGTATTTTGTTATGTCTCTCTTGGTAGACAATTGCTGACGGCTAGCATACCCAGCTTTATCTACGACAAACACATTCCTACAAAACTGTTATCTATATACATATAATAAAATCGTAGGAAAGTCAAAACTATGCCATGAATATTTTTTAAAAAGGTTACTTGGAGCCGGGTGTGGTCTACAATCGATATCGAAGCCAAAAATATAGTTTTTAATATTTTTGTCTGTTTGTCTGTATGTATGTCCGGGCTGAACTCAAAAAGTACTGTATGGATTTACTTAAAATTTTGCATGAATATTACTAAGAGATCTTGTCAACATATAGGCTACATATTATCACGCTATCACCTACGGGGGAGGAGCTGTCATAATTTGTAAAATTTAACGCGGGTAAAACGTATTATTATATTATTACTTTAAACCGCATAATTGAGATTGAGACATCTCAGCTCATGCTCAGTATAAACCCATACGAGCTGTGCCTCGCGGTTGCACCCGCACCAAACGATAGCCTACAAATTATAGCGTAAGTTTTATTCGGATGTATAAGCTATATTACTACGAGGTTCCATCAAAATCTGTTCCCTAGTTTTTGCGTGAAAGAGTGACAAACATCCGTAATCACAAATTTTCGCATTTATATTATTAGTGGTCATATCGTTGAAGAATATCCACAATATAATATTCATATGAAGTGTTAATACTGTTACATATCAGTCTAATCGAGTTGGGATGCAATTTGTACCGCCCGCGTCCCGCCGCTCAGTGCTTCATTCTCAAGGGATATTAACACATTATACGTTCCCGTGATAGGCACTACTCTGGTGCATGTAATTGTTTTATTTGTATTTTCCTTCTTGCATGTTCGTATTTTTCATGGGCTAGACGGCATTGCGGATAACTGGATCCAATTGATACTTAGCGGGAATTAACAGTACGTAATCTATACTAATATTAAAAGTAGGTAACGTTTGTGAGGTTGTGAGTTTTTGATGTTGTAAGGGGTAATCTCTGGATCCACAAAACCGATTTCCAAATTATTTCACCAATAGAAAGCTACGTTATTGTGGAGTGCCATAGGATATGATTCATCATCATAATTTTTATTTATCCCTAACTTTTAACTCGAAGTATTACGCGGGACACACGGGCAGGGATAAAAATATTTATAACGCGGAACGAAGTCCGCGGGCACTTCTAGTAATTATATATTTTGACTGTCATAGATTTCTGGAAAGTAACGCCTGATTCCATTACTCATTATCACCAGCAATTGATCAATCCTTTAGTATAGCAACATCTTGGTCCTGAAAAATATTTCCGACGAGCTTTTCTCTGCCAAATGAACCGCCGACAGAATGTATGAATAATTTTTAGAACGATTCATCGTCAGAAAGGTTTATTCATGAGTGAATCGACGACATAACCTTTTCACTACGAACGTCTCACCAGAACAAATATCTAAATATATATATCTAAATAAATATATATAATAAACATATTATCTAAATATATTTTTTTTAAAGACAAAGGAGTCTAATCCCCGTGACGCGGGGTACTTTACAAACATATAATATACGGACACAAATTACATCCAGACTCAGAAAAACTATTTATGGGTCACACAAATAGTTGTCCGGCGCGGGACTCGAACCCGAGATACGAAGTAATTAATTATGTATTTAAAAAAGAAAAGTAGTATATGTATATAAGTTATCTGGTTTCCATAGTCCAAGCTCTGCTTAGTTTAGGATCAGATGACTGTGTGTGAATAAAGTCTTAAAAAAATATGGTCGATTCAATCATGAATTATGTTCTGCCGGCGAAACGTTTTTAATGGAAATTTCTGTCGTCTTTACAATAATGAATCGTTCGGCACAGAAACATTTATCGGAGATATGTTTCGGCATCGAACCTCTATGTCTGTGGCTCAGTCATCACTACATTGCTCAGTTCCAATATTTTCCAATTGCTGAATCAATAGTAAGCAGCCTTCAACACAACCATGCACATTACCATATTTACGCACTGCATCAACATTCCCCTAGTCAACCCTACGAGGGGTGGTATGCGCCCCATGGTAACCGGCATCGCATGCCATTTGTCAAGTGGCAATATAGCGACACGCGAACCGTTGACGCCGACGAAGTATTTCCCTCAGTTATGTTATACAAACCGTAATTTATATAAAATTTTATATTGTAAGAAACACTTAATGAGACCTTGAGATTCATTACAATTGTTTACCTTAGTATTTCTAGGTGCAATTTATGCCGGTTTTTAACTAGTTTGTCCACTTTTGCGTTGTAATTTTTCAGGTGAAAACCTTTTTATTCCCAATTAATAGCAATATCAATACAGGTCCTCCAATATTGCTTTTTTAAAACATAAACATGAAGATACCTCTGCAATATTGCATCATTTTAAGGTACATGGGCGGGGCCGAAATAAACCTCATGGAAAGAGTCCAGATAGATGGCCACATAGACAGAACCTTCGAACATATACCTACCGTTTTTGACCCATGAGTACTGAAGAACTCACCATCTTTACTAAGATTTACATTATTATCATTTTTAGTTTTTGCAAAATTTTAACTAATGCTAGCCATTGCTGGTTTAAGGTAAAAATTGCCAGCGATGTCATCATTAATATATAATAAAAAGAAGAAAACCACAAAATCTGAATCACATGTTAAATTGAAATATTAACATTATTATTACGTTAGGTTAGACTAATTGCTGTGGTTATGGGTTAGATCACGTTTATAGCCCAACGTGACGTGATCTTTAAAACATGGCTTTTCGGTAACATGACTGACGGCCTATCGGACATTTCCGAATTAAAACACTAATCAACAATGAACCAAGCCGCATAGAAGGTGGATTCTTATTCACCCAATAAAGTGGTAGCACTAGTCATGATAAGATTTCGTGTTGGTCCTTCGCTACGCGTCGTCTCGATGTGAAAGGATGTATACCTACAGTTTTCATTATTACGCGTTAAGTTTTGTATGAAAAAGCCGTCGATCACCGTCAATCAAAGTGTCGTGACCCTAAATCGATAACGCGAAGGTTACAGCTCTATTTATCGATGAATAACAACAGAGGTGAATGACCATTGCTGAATCGATAAGTTTACAATCGATTGTAGAATTGTAAATAAAGGAGTTACCGTATTTGTCTTTTACAGGGACGGCGGCGTTGCATCAGGGGCATAATCAGTATAGGTCGGCCTGTGGTTTATCTTTATTGCCACGGATACGAAGTCCACAGTAATTCCCCTGACGGATGACCATTTACAGTATAATAAAATACAACGAATTAAGGATCCAAATTAATTATACCTGACGATATTAATTAATTCTGATATTAATAAGCTGAATAATAAGGCGCTCGGATTTTTTAATAAGACAACTCGATGAGCGATATAGCAAAGTTATACTCGCTAATTTATTAAAACACGGTGCACTTACTTCACTTCACAAAGTTATGAAAGAAATGTTAAATAAACTTAGCTTTTTAATGAAATAATAAATCTCGACTAGAATTTCCCCGGGGGATAGGACTTTGAAGACCGCTGCTGTTGTTACATCAAACAAATTAAAATTGTATGATAACATCGTCCCCGTTTTTATAAAAGAATAATATCAAAAACGGTTACCATTTATGTTCGGCCTGACGTGCTTTCTGTTAGTCTTGATTATCTATCCCACAGTTTCCGTACACTGCCTTAATTGTTTGCAGAAGTCTGCTGCCCAGCATCTGTCGCGGCTATCTGGCGCGATTGGCCCCGAGCGGATCTACGCTGACTGGCAGTGGTGGATTCTCGCGGCTTTGCCCTTCCCGCACCTCGTGAGAGTGCTCGACTGCTTCTTCCACGAGGGGATCAAGGTGAGACTTCAGGAACTTATGGAGGCTTAGGAGTTCACTCGCCGCGAATCTCGTTCAAGTCGTGGACTGCTTCTTCCACGAGATGAACAACGTGGGACTGATGAACTGTAACAACAAGGTGAAGCTACTGTAGGAAAATTTGTTGACTTTCGGATTTGGATTCCCTTTGCTTAACTGCTTCTTCCACGAATGAATCAAGGTGAGATGTATGAACCGAAGCAGTATTGTGTTTGAAGGCGAACGATCTATGGTAAAATTCTGAGGAGCCTAATTATGGTTATTCGGCTTTGTTCCATGGATGATGTATGCATCCGAAACTTACGCGAGGTTTGCGGTAGATTACCAACGCAATTGTGATTATTAAGTTTCCAGTTACCTGAAATTATGAATGTATATTACTAAATTATGAGTAACAGGCACCAAATATTATTAACAAGCGACTAAGTCTTTAGTCGAAGACATAACTTTTCATCAGCAACACGGTTTTGACGTCACATTATCTTGGTTTTCTTCGAGATACGATTTTTTTTGTTATTCTGTGATTAATGACTGATGTTATCCTTAAAAAGAAAAACCAAGTATAATTTTCCTCTTCAGTGCAATTACTGGCTAAGTCTATTGAATATGTTGGGATTTTTATTTATCACCTTCACAAGGATGATACGACCCCTGTGCTGTGCTGTGTAAGGCCTCGAGTGGGGTCAACGGCGATTACTTCAACTCTCCCGTAGTCGTCGTCCAGAAACTTCCATGTGGCTTATGTAACGAATGTGCCTTAGCGAGGAACCTACATGGATAAGCAATGCATGAGAGTTGAGAATTCAAATCAGTTGCAACCAAAAAGTTCAACAGTTTTCAATTTAAACTTGTGTGTTTTTGTCAGTTCATGATTCGTTATGTATTGAATTTAATACTAATTTAATAAATATATGTTAATATACTTGGATTCTTTTAACTCAATATAATCATATTGTAGGTTCTACAGTTATAATGGTGTTTCAAATGAATATTGTGCACCAATGAGGCATTTTCCAGTCCCGAAAATTATTTGTGTTAAGAGTCGTTTCCATAAACTAAACGACTCTTAACATATAATAATTTAAAAGCTCTCTATAGGTCGCTGTCACGTATTTAAAACTTGATACGTCAAACTTATGAAAACGAGAGAATGGGCGATCTGTGAGGTATTTTCACCGAATGATAAATCTATAGCATCCTCCCACATGGCGGACATGAGAGCGCATCGTTTTCATATTTGTAATAGATTGCCGCACATGGTCACATGTGCGGCAATCTATATTGTCTCGCATCAAACTCAGCGCCTCTCCTTTAGCTGCCTGCTGTTCTCACTAGATAGCCCTGGATAGAACAGATTTATACCTAGGGGGACTAATGAGGTTGAAGATGATTTACAATATATCTTAATTGAATCTATTCGAATTGGCAGGTGTTCTACAGGGTAGCGCTCGCTATCTTGATCCTATTCAACAAGCACGCGTCGAACCAGAACTCGGAGTGGTACGCCGAGGCGACGAAGAACGGCGTCGACCACGCGATAGACAAATTCTGTAGGAACATGCCCGCATCACCCACCAAGCTCTTGAGGACCGCCTTCAGTATAAGAGCTCTAAGGTAATTCTACTTATACTGACCATTAACATGATTCTCATCTTACGTATTGGTTGATGATATGCAAACCTCAAACGATTTGCTCATAACATCGTTAAGTTAAAACCATATCTATCTCGCTTGTTACCTACTCTAAAGAGGGAGACCACCAGATAAGTAGCATCAATATAAATGTGACAACTGTTTAATAGAGGGATGCCAATTTATATATACAGACGCCAGCACATCAAGCTACCCCAATCTGCCAAATTTCCCCAATTGAAAGTGAACCTTAAGCTATTGTGATAAAGTTGAAAATCTATAAAAGAAATTTTACAAATTGGGATAGATGGATGTGCCGGCGGCTGTACCTCGTTGGCAAAAAAGCATACGACCCGCTGTTGATAGTAAGAGTACGTAACATTTTGATTATGTTTAGCTCTAGTGTTAGATGTTAAGCATACTTTTTACTCACTTACGCTGTGTACATTTGGAAATTCCCAATACTTAGACAAATATTGAATGATGGTTGATCTATTTTTAGAACTTAGAGAACACACAACAACATAACCTGCGCCAGGTTATGTTGGATCTTTCAATGACGTAGGTTCGTTAAACATCTAGACTTAGGTACTAGTATATATATGTTTAACACGATGTACCTGTATGACATTGTCGTTGTTTGAAATAACTCACTCAATTGCCTTGCAAATAGTCTCCTAACTTTCTATGGACTTGTATTTGAGATATGCAAACAGCGCATATCTTTTTTAAGTTTATATTAAGAAATATTCGGTAATTTAAACGCCTTGACTAATTTAAATGTTTCCTTCCCTTTAATATGGCGGGGGAGACGATGGTTATATGCCTACACGTACTCGTCATACTTAAGTTCTACTTGCGGTCACTAGTCATCTTGCTGTTGTGGTGCTCACATATTTTTCACGACTTTTAAATAACTTTCATTATTTCAATCATTTAAATGCTGCTACCGTCAAGCGTTACTCATAGCGTTCTTCTGCTCTATAAGAAGATTCACTGGGGGGGAACCTCCAGAATATGTTATAGTAATAATGTGATCCTGGACGTGAGTAAGGTAACTAAGAACTGTCGAAACGTGTGAATGATGTCCTGTGTGTTGCCAGCGTTATAGGCAACGGTAACTACTTAACATTAGATGCCAGTAAGCAGATTTAAAAACAACTTTATACGAGAAGAAAAATCCAAGCATCTAACACCCCTCTCTTTATGACGTTGATTGAAAACACAATATTCCCTTACAAGAGTCGCAATCAAGAATCTTTAGAAATAGCTCGTGAGTAATTTGCGCAATGCTAAAAGTTATCTTCATATAAAATTTGGTTCGTTAGGATTCGGGTCTGTGGAATGCATAATTAATTCGAAATCACCGCGTGCAAATGAATAACAGATTAGATTTTGTATGAAAATCGTGTAGTGTATAGTCAACTCGTTAGGCTAGGCATGAATTTAGTTTTATATTTCGTGGAGATTCTTTACCCTTTTGACAGTGAGTTATGTATAGATGTGCCCAGATTGCCACCGTACGACTGTGTATGTATAATCATGCCGTACTGGCGTGCTGGTTCAGAGCTGGGTTTTAACCCTGGTTTCAGAATTGTTCAAGCTGCAACTGTTGTCAAACGACAACGACCCAATCCGAGAGCTAACGTACCCTCCAAAGCATTATATATCCGATTACCCATCTATAGACTGACCGTCTTACATATGTCTTACACCATTTCTCCTTTCAGTTCACGGTATATATCGCGGGTTTTCATTAAGACGGAGATGACTCTCAAATCGAAAGCGATCATTGCAAATGAATAACAGATTAGATTTTGTATGAAAATCGTGTAGTGTATAGTCAACTCGTTAGGCTAGGCATGAATTTAGTTTTATATTTCGTGGAGATTCTTTACCCTTTTGACAGTGAGTTATGTATAGATGTGCCCAGATTGCCACCGTACGACTGTGTATGTATAATCATGCCGTACTGGCGTGCTGGTTCAGAGCTGGGTTTTAACCCTGGTTTCAGAATTGTTCAAGCTGCAACTGTTGTCAAACGACAACGACCCAATCCGAGAGCTAACGTACCCTCCAAAGCATTATATATCCGATTACCCATCTATAGACTGACCGTCTTACATATGTCTTACACCATTTCTCCTTTCAGTTCACAGTATATATCGCGGGTTTTCATTAAGACGGAGATGACTCTCAAATCGAAAGCGATCATGACCGGGTCACGGCTGCCCCGATCACGGTCATCTGACAACCTGCCCACCAGCCAGTCCCAAGTTAATATCCAGATGATGTCGCACACCCTCACCATACGCGAGGTTAGTATCCAACAGTTGATCTAGTTGACCGTAGGAATCGAGAATAAATCGTAGTAACCGTATATGTGAACAATGAACATATTGTCCGATGAAGCAGTGAAACCCTCCTAGGCTAACTGTAAATATCATGTTTAAAATAACAGTGATCACAATTTGATCATAGTGATTACAAATTGATCATAGTGATCACAGTTTGATCATAGTGATCAATAAGTTGGTCATAGTGATCAATAAGTCGGTCATAGTGATCAATAAGTTGATCATAGTGATCAATAAGTTGATCATACCGATCATTAATAATCAAAGTGACTAAAGTAACCACAATAAAGCATCGTGAATCAAATTTAATCATATTGATATAAGTAAGCATAAGTTAGTAGTATAATTAGGTGGTGATCACTGCGATCAAAAAGTATTTTTAAATTAACCTCGGCGATCCCAATTTATGTGATCAATAAGTTGATCATAGTAATCATAATTTGAGTATGGTATAAGATGATCGCAGTGATCATTTATGATTAACGTGAACAAATGTAATAATTTTGGAATATGGGAGAATAATGAATGCTGTTTTATATAATTACTGATTGTTTATCTGTGGGTATTTGGATATTAAAAATGTTGTTTTCAGGATATCATTATATCTATATATTCTACTTATATATACATATCCGGACAGTAAAATTTGTATTATATGCATATAAATATTATGTATCTTAATACACTAATACAATATGATATATTTTTATCTAACAGTGACCTTTTTATTGTATTTATGCTGTTAGTTCAGTGAAAAAGGGCTGTGTTCCATTGCCTATTTTGTTTTACTACAGTTATGTGTTCCAATAGATATATAATTTAATTGTATAAGCCACGCATAGGTTTTATGTTCTATGTACAAGCTTACGGGTAGCTTTAATTAACAGTCACATTGATTTTATATACTCTAACTACACATTGCACAACACAAATATATATAGAAAGAGAGTATATTAATTAAATTTTTGTATATCGGTTTATTTTACTTGGTTCGCAGAGAATGTCTGAAGAAACGTGCAAACAGATGGTATCGTACTCGACGACATTAGGCGTGGCTTTGGCTTTTATTTATCATTAAATTCATTTGATTGCAACCCTAACACGACTAACTTATAATCGAATTCTTATACCGATTCGATAGTTTCCAGTCTAATATAATTTTGTGTAAGATACATCTTCTTTCTTTTGTCGAACCACCGTTATGTTATGTTCGGTCTGTGTAGCCAAGATCTGTGAATGAGTATTACGTTGTTGTGTCCGTCGATGTATCATCATACGATAGGAATTAATTCTCATTTAGTTGATTTTTTATTATACGAATGAAGGATATTGAACATTCATATTATTATTATTATCATTCGCTTTGAATGTCTGGTATATTCATGTTTTTTCTCATTGTTTTAAGTGTGTATCTTCTCTGTGTAAAATATATTTTCTCTTATAATAATAGAATATCACGATGTCAAATCGTTTGGAATTTGGCATGAGTGTGGTGTGTTGGAGACTCGCAGATGTCAGACAAATGTACAAATGCCATAACCAATGGATAAAGCTTGAGATATTAACAATTACGTCAAAAGAATATCGATAATAGTGATGTGAGGTCGCATGTAATCGATTGTTTTGTGTGAGTGCTAACTGTGTGTCGATTTTCCTGTTAGGGCTCACATTCGCCGGGCCCGCGCGCCCTATCGATGGGCGTGTACCCTATCCAAGCGATCAGGTCGCAGATTCTAGACCAGAGCGAAGTAAGATACCAGTATTCAGTCACCAATATAAGTGTCGCCCTATTGAGAGCTTGCGACATTATATCGATGTTTAGATGCACCGCTTGTCACTAGGTGTTTTACTTTTTTATTTTTTTCTTTTGAAGCAAAGGTATGCTTTGGAAGAATCGTCGATTTATGATTGGGCTGTTTTTATTTTAAAATGTTTAATTTGCGTTTTATGATTATGGTAAGTATAGTAAGCTAGTGTGCATGACGGCTAATATGCGTCTGTTTGTCCATTGTTGTTGTATGCTCACTGTTTACAGTGCCAAGTGCCAATACAATAACTTAAACAAAAATCTAACTTAAGTTTAATAAAAAAAATGTTGATTATTAATCACATCGATCCACATCATCATTATAAACATATGAAGTATTTAATACTTATAAGAGAAATACATTATGGTCGAATTGATCAGTTCCATCAATCATCACGCTCAGATCATTATTTCATCGGATCGTTCACAGAGCCCGCGATCCTCCCACAAGGCCTTGTGGTTCCCATTCCCTAACGCGGTGTTCAAGGACCAAGCGCATCACGCGTCTGATCTCAGGCAGAAGGTGAACCACGCCACATTGACAATCTAAAATCTGACACTAATGGGGACAATAGTTGTCGTGGTGGCACTTGTATATTTACTTAACTGAACTGTAGTTCTAATTTGTTATATTTTAATTTACTCTGGCACTTACTGGTAGATCGTTTCTTGTATTTACGAGGGTTCCGTGGGTTTTGGAGTTCGACATATTCTAGCTATGAATCAGTACTTTAGATTAATCTAGATTTCTGAACATATAAACTCATCCTGTTCTAAATATTATAACTTGGTCGACAATTATGTCTTTATCGTAGTTAAAGCTATATGACATCAATTAAAAGTAAAGCATACAGTAGTTGTTATAAAAAAATTTTGTACATTCTGTTAATGCCTACGGAACCCCATTATGCATGAATCTTTAGAGCTCCAGGCACTGTAATCTAATTGCACCCAAGTTATACCTACCATCACTGACATATTGAGTTAAATTCAGAAACTAATTTTAATCTATTATGGACCATGTGCAATAATATTGTGATAAAAACTTCTTACCAAAACGATTATCGGTTCTCGATATCGATAGATAAACTCTTTACTGTACATCTCTAGAAAAATACAAAGCGAGAAAATATACAAAAAATGTGCAATTGACGGCCTTATCATTTGATAGAAGAGCCCCAGAGATGCCGGTTGGCAAACATTTTTTTTTACCTAAAGGGTATTAAACATTATAAACGGCCATGTGCTTACTACTTCGCGATAAACACTATTATCTGACATATACAATTAATATATTGCATTTAATATTAATCAAGATAAGACAAGTATCTATTTAGTCTAATTTTGTGTAGTTTCGTTAAAACTGGTTTTTTATTTTTTGAGCTAGACATTACATCTGAATCATAATATTCATGGATATTTCAAATATATACTGTACGCTATAGTGCAATTTTCTATAACAAAGTAATGATACTTAACAAGTTATTAAAACCTTAACTTGAAAGTTACTATAAGGATAAACTGAAAATGGTAGGCGCAGTAAGGTGTTGTTATTTGTATAGGGAGGGCTGGATATTGTATTATGGGCACCTCCAGGTAAAACCATCGATTTTTTTTTTACCGCCATTTCTTGAGAATAAATTAGGAAATTTAGGAAATATTACAGAGTTGATCAAAAAACAATGTTTTCTAAAAATTGATAGACCTTAGTTGGGTAGAGTATATTCATCCACCGTATGGTCCAGACCTGGCACCTTGGTTTTCCCTTGTGTCTTTAACTTCAAGTGAAGTTCTGAAAATTGTAACCGTCTTTTACTGCTCTACTAAAGTATTTCTGCAAAAAAAATTGTAACTACTATTTATGATATAATACTAGTTACAATTTTTTTAGCAGAATTTTGAATATAAGTTACGAAGAAATTTTTCGCTTACCATTTTGATTCCAATAAACCTTCTTAGATTCTTGAAAAGTCGTTCCCACTCGTGTCGCGGGGATTTTACAAATGCAATAATCCTGTGTACCAATCGATCGTGTGATCGAACACACGACAACTCGCCCCAATCAAAAACATAAACCAGCTAGATTCCAACTAAATTTTGTGTCCAGAATAGTTATATATTAATGTCGTAAAGTATAGTTTACTACATCTATACCGCTACCAGTATTCAAAATTAAGCATTTTAGTTATATTTTTGTACCAACTTTCTCATCATAAGTTAATCGTTTTTATTTTTTGCCTTATTATTATTTGTAGTAGTTGCTGTATTATAAAATTATTATGTTCATATTGTTGTAAACGCTTTCTTTCGATGTTGTGAAACTGACTCTAAACTAAAATCACAGTAAAATATAATAATAACATGTACTATATTCATAAAACTTTACATTTATTTTGTAAGTGATTTTTCTTATCAGTTACGACATTATATGTTGGGATCCTATTATTATTTTTTACTGTGTATGAAAATTAAACTTCTGTCTAAAGAACATTATATGTTGCATGAAATGTCGTCATACATGTTCTTCGTACAAATCATAGGTGGTAGCGTAATGTGACGTAACTTGAGTGAAATAAGGTTCATTGTCGAACAAATAAATTACTCCTATTAAAAATATAATACGTAGCATGAGTAAGCTAATTATGTTATAGTTCCGATAATGATGTTCAATTAACAAGTAAAAGGTGAATCATTAAAAAAAGTATTATTTGTAATACATTGCTGTCCCGATAGATGATTCTGAGATAAGATAATAATGAATAGTGTCGTATTTGCAAGTGTTGCTGGTATAGTAAAACGAACCTTATTTCCTACACAATAATGTTACATTTCCTACCTCCATTAATCTATTCGTTTTTACGTGTGTAATGTTTAGATTCGCACAATGAGCACATTCACTTGTACACGTCTACTAATATAATCACTAACTGTGACGTCATAGATGTTGCCGGCGGTCAAAGATGTTTTTGAAAAAAGAACTCATTAGTAACAAATGTATTCAAAAATAGAACTAATTGGTCGCAAATTATTACAGAAATGAAACTCATTGGTCTTAAACTGGTTTAAAATTGGAATGAATTAGACAATAATTGATTTAAAAAATTCAATTAATAATTTCTGGTCAACTCGCCTGATTGCATTTATGCGATAATCATCGCCTATCTTAAGAGCGTAATGCTTATTAGATTTTTATAGATTCCATGGTAATTATTATATAGTTGATTGAATAGATAGAGTAGATTGTATACTTTGAATATTAAATTAAATTAACTATTTAGCAACATCATAAAAAATATGTCCTGATTCATACTTAGTTCTGTAGTAACCATCTAGTTTTCGTATCAACCAAACACTACAGAAAGTTACAGGTTGTTCTAAAATATGTTTTAACCTTTCAGCTGTTCACGTTATGGTCGTGGTTGCCAGTGCGCATCACGATGTATCAACCAGTTCTACTGTATACTACGGAGGAACATGGTTGCTCGTTAACCACGTTTTATGTGAGGGTAGAGCACCATGAACCTACACTGCTAATGATTAAGACTTGTAATAATGAGGTGAGTACATTTTACTATTTCAAGTAATATATCACAATAATACTAATTAGGTGAAGCGAATACTTAACGAAAATATAAATACTTTTATGAAAATTGCCAGCAAGGACAGATCTGAGTTAGCATATAGCGGTTAAGACAGTCGTGTCTCGGGTTCGATTCCCGCGTAGGACACCATGACCCATAAATAGTTGTTCTGAGTCTGGATGTACTTTGTGTCCGTCAATTATGTTTGTAAAGTACCCCGCGATACAGGGATTAATTTCCCTAGTGCGGGCGACGTCTTTTCAAAACTTTCCGTGTACACTCTATAAGTAGAGTGTACACACAAGTGAATGGTACAGTAGCAAGGGGTAACCTGTATATACTTACTTCTATTTTGACACCTACAAATTGGCGTAATTAAGAAAACCGGTAAATATATGACAACAAATTTATACCTGACTAGCGGCCCGGTACGTGCTTCGCTACGTATAAGGCATAGTAATTAAAAAAAAATTATTAAGTTCATAAAAAAAAAAAAAAAATTTTAATTGCTAAAAGTTGTTGATTTTACACTTTTTTTAAGACTTTAATTAAATTTTCTCTGCGTACAAACCTTCCCTGGACTTCTACGAATAATTCAAGACCAAAATTAGCCAAATCGGTAAAGGCGTTGTTGATTTATAACATTACAACGAAAAGTGGCATTGATTTTTATATATATAGATTAAGTAATGTACTTCATATAAATTCACAATTTAAATTAAGCAGTAGTTCCTCGTGTTTCTTATATTTAAGCATTTTTTGCTGTATCTTGTGGAAAGAAATAGTGGAAATTAAAAATATGAACATTTTTTTAGCAATTACATAGATAATAACCATAATATTATTCATTTAAGGTGTTCGGCGCATACTGTTCGACTCGATGGTTCGAGCGCAACCAAAAAGACGAGCGGGGCAACCGACAGGCGTACTTCGGCACCGGGGAAACATTCCTCTTCAGGTAAACATAGCATAGTCGAATTATAGCCAGTTGGTTGACGAAAAACTAACGGAGTTCTTCGGCAAACATCAGGACTTTGGGAATATAAAATCCGCAGTAATTTCTTTGAATTCTCTTCCAATAATCTTTGAATTATGTCAAAGACTGATTATTAACTTGACTAGATGTGCCCCGCGGTAACACCCGCGTAAAATTTTATAAATTATCACAGCTCCTCCCCCGTAGGTGATAGCGTATAGCGATAATATGTAGCCTATATGTCGACCCGACCTCTTAGTAATGTTCATGCAAAATTTGAAGTAAATCCATGCAGTACTTTTTGAGTTTAAACCGGACATACATACAGACAAACAGACCAACATTCTAAAAACTATATTTTTGACTTCGATATCGAATGTGGGTCACGAACCAAGTATCCTTTTAAAAAAATATTCAATGTACAATTTTGACTTGGACAGTATAACAAAAGTGAACCCTGTCCCTGTGGTAGTATTAAAGCGCGACCGTCGCTATTCACACAAGATCTACCATAATAATAATATTTAATTTTACCTTCATATAGACAGAACCTTTCCAACAAGATGCAAGTATAGCGGTTTCTGTACAAACTCTTAATTTACTTATACTCACAGCCAGTGTACTACTACAGCTACGCAAGCGGTCAATCTATATTGACTGCCAAAATGGTTAAATTTCTGAGCGACACCGTGCTCAGAAGGGCACGTTTAGCTCAGATCATGTCGTTAAGCCATGTTAGAAACCTCCTGACCGGCTTAGACAACTGTGATATGGTAACCATTGATAGAGATAGACTTTATATTCTTACATCATTGTGTTCCCAATACAAAATAGTGGTACATTTTTGGTAACTAAATAAAAAAAGGTATATATATTTCAAGTAAGTATTTGTGTTCAATGTATTGTATATAACTGATACATGAGTAATTAACACATATTGTAACGCATTCATTATTTCAATTTATTACAACATACGGCGATTTAGATGTTCGCTCATCATAATAACAGTATTGTTAATAGAAACCTAGATATTAATAAATTAAAAAGTTTAAAACTGTTATATATTTCAAATTTTATATATAGAATAGTAAATTTTGACTATCGACAGGTTAAAACTACCTTCTCTGTTTTAGTCCCCCAATTATTTTTTTAATTTAATTTCATAACATTAACTTTCATACAAAAATGTCGATGTGCTGACGAAATTTCTGTGGAGAGGCAAAATATTTGGTTTTATTCAAAATTTCAGTTCATTTTGGTTCATTTAAAAAACGTGGTGTGCATAGGCCCTAAACATGACATTAGCGTTGCTTTTTGAAAATATTATTCTTTTATTTTGTGTTTGTAGTTATAAATACATTACTTAATCAATATTCGCGCTTCGATATACACCTTCTAGAAAAGCGTATATATGTAATTCATTTTATTTGATTACTGGCTTTTTTATGGCATATGTGTATTTATTATCATTGTAAATATGAAATTCATAATCCAACTCAAAAATCCTTTATTTAAGGTCATAAAAAGATACGTATATCTGACCTTATCGGTAGTCAATCTGTGGCATTTGTAGTTAATAATTGTGTGTGTGTATGATTGTTATGTTCGTAATATCTTATCTAATGGGTTAACTCATATTAGTGACGATAGTTTTCATGTATCGATAATTTTCTAAGGGGATTTTTTAATCATCATTATATTAACCAAAATACCACTACTGGACAAAATTGCCGGTCTTGCGCTACCCGCATCCAGGACACGGGATTATTTTTTAATATATTTTATTTATTATTGGGTGAATAAATCCGCCTTCGAAAATCATACGAATGAATAGCCATCTTCGCGTATTGTACAACTATCGCGTAGTGCGATAGTTGTATAATACGTTCCTTATAAGTGATGCTTTCATGCATCTCCACGTCTTATTTTATTTGACGGCTTGAGAAAGAAGATAGGATCTTAACAAAGTGTCTGTTTATTTGATAATAGTTTCGATTCTATTTTCTTTATAATTCTATATTTTACCAAACGAATGTAAATTCCGTTACATCTCTAATATAGCTCGTATGAAAAGAACGGGGCATGAATACATAAGAACTGACATTCTACTTAAACTTATTCTGCCGTACAATCACTAGATCGCCGTAACAAATCAACAGCTATTAAGGTAAATCGCACTTTAAGACCATAATAAGATATATAATACATATAGGGATAATATATAACACATAGAGTACCATTTACCATGACACATTTTAATTTATAACGGCACTTTAACATATTATGCACGACAGTATTACACGTCGACACGTTTTAACTTGTTGCTTATTTTCTCTCAGTATTTCGCGCCAAAATTAAATATAATACTATGCTGCAGTGCATATGTTAAAGTGCAGTTACATAATAACATTTGTCATGCTAAATGCTACTTTATGAAACCGTATTAAAGTGTCATTCACCTTGATAGCTTACTGTCCTGTTACGGCAATCTAGTGATTGTACGGCAGTATGGTAGATATAAATGCAATAATATTGGCTAGTAGTTGGGATTTCCGCCAAAATTAAATAAAATGCTATGCTGCCATGTATAGGCTAAAGTGCAGTTACATATTAAAAAAATGTCATGGTAAATGCTACTTTATAAAACTGTATTAAAGTGTAATTTACCTTGATAGCTCACTGTCGCGTTATGGCGATTAGTGATTGCACGGCTGTATGTTACATATAAATGCAATGATATTGGCTAGTTGTATGCTGCCGTGCATATGCTAAAGTGTTGTTACATATAAAAAATGTCATGGTAAATGCTACTTTATGAAACTGTATTAAGGTGTCATTTACCTTGATAGCTCACTGTTCTGTTACGGCAATCTAGCGAGTGCACGGCAGTATGTTAGACATAGTTGCCTAGTGGTTTGTGTGTGTGTGTGTGCGGGCGGCACTGACTGGGCGCTGTTGCAGCCTGTACCCGGAGCGCGCCAAGTACCCGTGGGTGGGCTGCAGCGCGGACGGCAAGGGCGAGGAGCAGCGCGTGGCGCACGGCTCGGAGCTGTTCATGGCGGCCGACTCTAAGATGATCACCATCGGCGGAGGGTAAACTCATTTCACTCTATTTTACTCTTGTTATCTCGATTTCAGTCTCCATCCTGTACGCGCGAAGTACCCGTGGGTCGGTTGTCTGGAAGACGGCAAGGCTAATGACGATGCGAGGACCCCGCATGCGAATTCTCTCTTCATGGCCGCCGATAATACTATGATTACCATTGGTGGAGGGTATGTTGTGTGATGCGTTGTTTGTGACATCAATGTTTGGCACATGAATGTTAATGGATATAAAATTTTATGGAGAATGAAGTTCAATAGGTTCCTATTGGTTTAAAGCTCTGATTGTTTTCGCGCTGTAATTAACGCCTCTTGCGTACACTTTGTGATATTTACCATTGTCACGTTTTAGTTAAATCATATTCCAACATTTTCCAGATCATTTGATTCCTAGTCGAGTCGATTAGAATATTTTATCGTTTTTGCGCTGCAATTAACGCCTGTTCCAAACACCTTGTGATATTTACCAATGTCACCTTTAATTAAAATCCTATTCCAATTGTGTTAACTACTTCTATTTCATTTGATTCCAAGTCGATTAGAATATTTAATATTTTTCGTGCTGTAATTAACGCCTGTTCTGAACACCTTGTGATATTTACCAATGTTACGTTTATGTTAAATATTCCAACATCTTCCAGATCATTTGATGAATAGTCGATTACAATATTTGATTATTTTAGTGCCGTAAGTAACGCCTGTTCCGAACACCTTGTGATATTTACCACTGTCACGTTTAAGTTAAATCCTATTCTAATTGTGTTAACATCTTCAAAATCATTTGATTCCTGGTCGATTAGAATACTTGATTGTTTTCGTGCTGTAATTAACGCCAGTTCCGAACACCTTGTGATATTTACCACTGTCACGTTTAAGTTGAATCCTATCCCAATTGTGTTAACATTTCCAGATCATTCGACTCTTGGTCGATTAATATACTTGATTCTTTTCGTGCTGTAATTAACGCCAGTTCCGAACACCTTGTGATATTTACCACTGTCACGTTTAAGTTAAATCCTATTCTAATTGTGTTAACATCTTCAAAATCATTTGATTCCTGGTCGATTAGAATACTTGATTGTTTTCGTGCTGTAATTAACGCCAGTTCCGAACACCTTGTGATATTTACCACTGTCACGTTTAAGTTGAATCCTATCCCAATTGTGTTAACATTTCCAGATCATTCGACTCTTGGTCGATTAATATACTTGATTCTTTTCGTGCTGTAATTAACGCCAGTTCCGAACACCTTGTGATATTTACCACTGTCACGTTTAAGTTAAATCCTATTCTAATTGTGTTAACATCTTCCAAATCATTTGATTCCTGGTCGATTAGAATACTTGATTGTTTTCGTGCTGTAATTAACGCCAGTTCCGAACACCTTGTGATATTTACCACTGTCACGTTTAAGTTGAATCCTATCCCAATTGTGTTAACATCTTCCAGATCATTCGACTCCTGGTCGATTAATATACTTGATTCTTCTCGTGCTGTAATTAACGCCAGTTCCGAACACCTTGTGATATTTACCACTGTCATTTTTAAGTTGAATCCTATTCCATTATTGTGTCTAGATGTTCCAAATCCTTTAATTCCTGATCGTAAATAATTTCACCAATTACATCATCAGTCTGATATCGTCCACTTCTGGACGTAGGCCCAACATTTCTAAAACGTTGCCAAGTTTGCCGTATTCCCCGCACTTGGCATGCGAGTTGGGGACCGCAGTTAGGAGGCGCTGCTGCCCGACTACCTGGTGTATCACTTAGTCGCCTTTTACGACAGCCACGGGATGGTATGGGGTGGCCTTTTTATTGTTTCTAGGCTGGAAACCTCACGGCATATTTCACCAATTGGTATTCTTAAATTTGTTTTCTTTGATTAGTAGATAAATCAGCAAATAAATCAGCAGATAAATCAGCAAATCCTTCAATTCCTTCCACTATTTATGACATTCTGTATAGTTTAAGATATGTTATATATTGCCATCATGTATATTTTTGCTGTCGGTGAGATTTGTTTTTAAGTATATGGTGTTTTCACTGCTCATTATTTTTGTCATCGTCATTCATCATCATATTATACACTGTAAAAAAATAAATATTTGTTCTATTCGCAACTCGTCAAGGCTGTGCGATTGTCTGTAATCACCTCGATGTGTTTTTGGTTTGGTTTTTTTTCACTTGAGCGATTTAAGCATGTGTTTTATGTTTTACACGCCGACACTTGTTTTGTTGTACGTCACTGTGTCAATCACGGTTCAAATCCCAGAAAATGAAGCGATCGGGATGTATCACTCACTACTAATGGATCATTTTTGTTTCATGTACAATGTGTAGCAAAATAGGTAGTTAACTTAAGGAGTTTAACTTAAGTATTATTAATTAACAAGCCGTTATTTATTGTAGGTATGAGTTGACATAATGCATGAACATTACAACGCAATAATTATTGAGAAAATATTATATTATTATTACATTTCAATGGAATAATAGTCAATTGAAAAAGTCTATGTTAAGTGACGATCTACCCTCATAGACAACGCTTATCTTGCATAATCCAGATATTATACGAGAAGTATAGTAGCTAGCGGGATAATGTCTTTTTTCATCGAATTTAATTTACAATATTGGAGATACTTACATTATCCTATGGAAACCATCCTTTGGGGCACAATTATGTTAGCAGTACTACAGTGACATAGCTCCAAAGAGATGGCCAAGCTAATTTAAGCAAGCAAAAAACTTACGGCTTCTGTAAAATCAAATCAATTTGCCATGCGAGTTGGCAACCGCAATTAAGTGGTAGCTAGTACACAGGTGGCGCTGCCTATCCCTCCACTGGATGGTATTGAGTAGCCCTGTTATTCTTTCTAGGCCAGAAACCACATGGTCTCTGACCACGACCACGTCCCTCTTAATATAGAGAATATAGATATAAAAAAGTTAGTTAGTCCGCACCCACTCCTATTGTTGGGTGTGCCAATAGATTTTTTTTCTTTATTGAGACACAAAACAGTTATACGTTACAGTATTTCTAGCATATTATATGGTAACTTAAATTAAATAAACGTATAACCCACAAATTACACAATTAAATTAAAACGATAGATTCGAAACTCCTGAAATAAGACTACCTATTTCTGCTACACATTCTTCAACCATTAAAAACACATCGATATCATATAGTATTTATGGTTCTAATTGTGTGTGTTGTGTACATTCCAGTGACGGGCAAGCGATCTGGATGGACGAGAACATTCGGTTCGGCAAGACTGACCGCTGCTCCACGTTCAACAACCCGCCGCTGTGTCCCAGCGGGGACTTCGAGATCCGCGTGCTCGAGGTGTACGGGTTCGCGGGCGCGTAATAGGAGAATAATCTCGTATCTCGATATCACCCTAGTTCATATCCCCGTGTGATAAATGTTGTGATTGTGGCTTGGCGCCCAGCGCTGACGTCACACGCGTGCGTGCCGGCCAGGTGGCAATACTCCCAACTGTATCCGACCTACTCTTGTCAGCCCCTACCTATACTTACTCTAATATCGGTGGGACACCACTAGTACAAGATCCGATGACACTATTTCTACGCTTATGTATTTTTTTTGTCTTTTCAATTCTTATTACAGGATTATTTTTGTGCCGAGATCCAGTATTTTTTCATTTGAACGCAATTGCTTTTTTTTTATTGCTCGCTGTATTTAAAGTAATCATTAAATTTGATGGCCATTTTAACTTACATCACCTATGAAGTTCTTTCTATAAATGCAGCGCAAAATTTTAAACGATTGCGTCCATATGTAAAAATATGCAAAGAGCATGTGATTTAAGATATGAAACCTAAACCAACTGGCCTCATAAAGCTCGTTTGCCTGTTGAAGATATGTTACGTAATATGTAAAAAGAGCTTGTTGCCAGTTATAATAATCTATATATATAGACATGAAATATTAAGAAAGATAGCTGTGGGCCATGTTCTTCCTACAATTTAGTTATCCAGTACAAACCATTTCTAATTGAAGAAAATAAATTCATGAGTGTAGAATTAATGTCGTCGTATCTCGTACCATACCTAGTAGTTCAATTATAGATCATTTCCTTAATATTTTAGTGATGAAATGAATGAGAAGTATTGACCACCCTTTGCCGTATAACAGACTGTGTAGATGTATTCCTTATATTTATTCTATGACATTAATCAGTGTGGAGCCCGTAGTCCGTAGAGATCCTATTTCGATTCAAGCTGTCCGTTCAAGACAACGAAAACGGGGAAATGTAGGTTGTTTAAATATTTACTCGTCTTTAGATTGTTTAAGTACAAAAAATATTAAATGTATCGTACCTACTCTCGATGGATAAAATATAAATAATACGCTTATTATGAAAGCAATATGTATTTGTGGGCACAGCCGTGCGGTGGACATGTAGTGTTGGAGTCGATGGAACATTCCAGTGCTCTGAAGTCATAGACTCTCGACGCGATCGGCTACTATCGTATCATATGGAACATCGTGCGAGTTACACTTTTAGTTTGTACAACACGTAGGGAATTCGGTCCAAGCAACAGTATTTTGGTAACGTTCATATCGCTAGTAAGGATACTCACATCATTTTGTCGTTGCTCACAAAAATGTACCAAAGAGTTTATATATTGTAGATTTTTTATTGTTCATGATTATGGACGGGTTAGTTGTAGAATTGCGTAAATTTATTTTTGGATCTCAGACTATGACACAAAATTATATACATATTTGGATTATGTAGCCTTAATTTAAATTATCGAGGTTATTATGCGTTCGACTAAATTATTGAATGAAATGTTTGAATAAAATGGGGGGGGGGGGCATAGGTACATCTTCTATACATACGGTAAAACAAACG
Organism: Pseudoips prasinana; assembly: GCA_951640165.1. NCBI lineage: Eukaryota > Metazoa > Arthropoda > Insecta > Lepidoptera > Nolidae > Pseudoips > Pseudoips prasinana. Next base: position 35,273,717 of record OX621237.1, on the reverse strand, counting down.
GAATGAAAAGCGATAGAGACAATATCTAACCGCAAGTAATTTTGATCCCGTTTCTGTTCACCCCAGAATTATTATTCATCTCATTTTACTTTAATTAAATGTGGAGTCAACAGAGATAGGGACAACTTCTATACGTTACATAACTTTTTTATTTTTTACCCGTCCCTAAGTGGGCGAAGGTTTTGTTATGGTTGGAGTAAAGAGAATAAATCTCTTTTATTTGTGTCATGCGAGTAAATAGATGAAAAACCAGTAGTATTCCAGGTACTCTTAAAAATTTACCAGCGAAAGGGAACAACTTTTAGAACACCAATTCGCATTATACACAAATATAACATTGTTACAAAATTACGCGAATTATGTTTTGCGCGTAATTTGGACGATTTTATTGATTATATTGTGTTGTGCAGATGAAATATTTGTATCTGCCATTAAATTTTCAATAAATAGAATTTTACGCAATTCTACAATCATACGTTGTGCCAACGAACAAATATAGTATGTTATCTAATATCAATCAGAAAATTGTGCCTATCACATTACCATCCTTAGAACAACATTAAAACTTACTACACTGCCATTTGCAGTCAAAATAGTATTATTTATCATGTATTGCAGTAATGTGCCAAAATCGTACCACGGATTGGCTTGATTTGGACACCAGATGATTTCTGGACGTAATTGTTTTCTACATAAAATTTATGTAAAAGTATTTTACAATAATATTGTATTTTGTATCGACGAAACATGAGTGGATTAGATTTTATTAAAGACGAAATGTGTCGGAAGTTATTTAAGTTTATTATTGTATGTTGATTTGGTGTTTTCGTCAGAAAAAGTGACATTGAAAAACATATAAAAAAGAAAAATAATAAAACGCAGTGCGTTACTAAAAAAAACTATAAAAACTTTCATTGCCTTTTTTCTGATATGGCAACACCAAAATAAAGCGGGGAATACACTGATATATCGTCAGATAATCGCAACCACCTGCGATTGAAACCAGTTATATTTAGTAATTAATGTAAAGATCTCTAATCTGACGGTATTCCGTGTTCTGAGCTTGCTATGCGGGAAAAGTCGGTTTCGTCACAATGTATGCACATACATATCTACCGGTACAAAGGGGTGGATAAAAACAAAGAAAAAATAGATAGAAGTGGCATGCAATGCAATGTTTGGCAATCTCTACTATGCTTCCAATGCTAGAAATAAACAGTGCGTTGTAGTTGATATATTAGTGCGAAAAAATTCAGCAAAACTGTTATGGTGGCAATATATTGCAAAATAGGCATGTAAATGATGCTTATCTAGTTTCTCTATGATATGCCACTTCTACATATTTTTATATTCTGTGAATACCTGCGTTCGTTACACCCGCGGCTTTTATGCTACGTTTATTTGTAAATATATAATTTTTACAGTCTCCTAAATATATGACCATGTAGATAAATACGTTTACAATTTTATTATTGTTCCCGAACGGAAAATTATGTAAAAATGTTCACATGTACCTGATGATGTGTTTATATATTATGTAAAGCTGTGAATGTCGTTAGTATTAGGCACAAACGTTCGGTTAATGTGACATTGCAACCTTGTGTAAGACTTGAGGGTAGTAAAGAAAAACGACGGTCTTGTGAGACCTTTTAGACCAGTTATTGTAATGTTTTTGAAAGGATTAGAAGTGGTTTGATGATGTGCTGGTAAATGGTAGATGAAAAGAGATATAATCTGAATATCATAGACAGTAGAAGAGGAAAGAAGTTGGGACACTTGATACGATATTAAATTTCATAAGTAGCTTGCAGAAAGAGAGGAAGTGTTGCAGGCTACATGGATCAAATTAAGGTAATAATAGGCAAAAAGCCGATACTGATTGGCCTGTCCTAACCTAGATCTACAATCGTATTAAATAGCAATGACTACGTATTGTAGATTCGCAGGCAGATTTAACAGCAGCATCGTAGGTAGGTAGGTAGTTGATAGTTAAAGGAACCGTGTTGTACTCGTAGTACGTTTAGCCTCGACATTGGCGTAATTGTGGTGCAGAGTCTCATCATAACAGCCGCAAGAAGTCCACTGCTGGATAAAAGCGTCCCCCAAGAATCATCTTGAGGGGATATGCCATAATAGCTACGCTTGGCAGGTGGGTTGGCGATCGCAGTAAGATGGTCATAGTACTCAGAAGAAAGCTGCTGAAGAAAATTGGCATTGATTTTTATATATATATACATACATATATATAAAACTCAATGCCACTTTTCGTTGTAATGTTATAACTCAACAACACCTTTACCGATTTGGCTAATTTTGGTCTTGAATTATTCGTGGAAGTCCAGGGAAGGTTTGTAGAAAATTTAAAAGTCTTGAAAAACTTTTATTACTATGCCTTATACGTAGCGAAGCACGTACCGGGCCGCTAGTTATCTATATATAACGGTTAATATTACACAGTATATAAAACCTTAATAAGATTGTAAAGATTGTATCTACAATGGTCGCTAGTTAGTTGACTGTGCGTAGCGAATTTAGGGATTGTCATGGTACTACATGCTATAATTATGTTATTCAGAAGCCTAAGACTCGTTTTAACTTCAAATTATTTATGTAACTTATTGAGTAGGTAACATGTAACGTTTTCTATGTATGTTATAGCGCGTCTCCCTGCGGGCGAGCCGATAAGTCGTGTTTTTGTTTTAGTTATTATAATAATATATCTTGTTTTCGATTCGTGCAGTCGGATGTGTCACAAATTTTATGAAATTGTTACAACGAAGCACAATATAAAAAAATGATTTTTGAATATATTAGAATTAATTTCGTTGGTGTGTTGGTACGTTTGTGCGTTATTGTCGACTGTGCGGATGACGTCACTATAATAATATATATATGTAGTCCGCCCGCACGGAGACGCTTGTCGCGATATGTTGCTGTTAGCCATTTGTCGTTGATCAGTGTTAAGTCTAGTCTTTATCCTGTTTTTATCTCTAACGATATAATATGTAAACTATATACAAATTGATATTTAAAAAAAAATCGTGCGTTTTTTGCCCCGATATCCGGGTATGTAGGCTCGTGGTTAGTTAGTTTATAAGTACATTTAATATATGTAAAATTAATCTCTTTTTCCTTTTCAGTATTGTGTCGTATGTTTTTTTTTTTATTTGAGGAGCATATCATGTGTGGAAAGTATGCATGAGTGAATAGTGAGCTTTGTTACTGTACTGTTACATTCGAATAGTTAGGCCGACGCGTGCGCCGGTTCTACTTGTTTATGGTAATGTAAATGTTGCTTCATAATGTGTAAAAAAATATATAATCCTATATACGTATTGTAGTTTCTTTGTTCCTTATTTGTCCTTATAGGTTACATGTAAGTGAGTACAACACAACTGATGGTACATTATACTAAAGGTAAAAAAATTGAATTGAATCACAGAGAGACGTACATATATTTTTTCTTAGGCGCGAATCTTTCTATTCACGTTCAGTGCCCGCGGATTTTGTTCCGCGTTATAACACCACACAGCATGTCCACCCTACAGTGGCCATAATATAAATATATTGGGCTTTACTGATATACGGAGAAGTAGACTGAACAAGAGTGTTCCGTCTCTGTCTATCTCAATGGTAATACGCGTGATAAAACGTTTTGATATATATACATATATATAGGTTTATATAAATGTATTAAATGCCTATGTTTGAGCACATTGCTCTGTAATATATTATCTATAAATATTTTTGACCCTGCCTGTTTGTCCCGCGTAATACTTCGGGTTTAAAGTTCGGGATAAATAAAAATTATAATGATGAATCATTTTGAAAATTGGTTCAGTAGATCCAGAGATTACCCCTTACAACGTCACAAACGTTACCTCTTTATAATATTAGTATAGATATTGCTAACAAATAGATACGTTTTTTTTACCTTCTATATTAGCATTAACAAAATAGTAATATAGTTTTAGATACATGGCATCTAAATGTAATGGTCAGACCTAAAATTAAGTTCTTATCCACTTTCAGAGTCGACCTATACTATGTAGTATATATATATATACTACGCAATACGTACGTGGTTTATTAAAAAGAATGCGGAGATAAACATTTAGACCACGCGTTTTGACGCAGCACTCACTACTGACAGTATCGCGACAACCGCTTAGGGTCTTGTCAATGCGCTTTCCGTACCTACTGTCTATTTTTATACTGAGCTATGGTGGTTAACCATGTAGCTTCGCGGCTTAAGGGGTATTTCTGACCATTAGTAAGGAATAATTTAATTAAAACCAAAATACTAAACCTTTCAGTAGATGCCTAAACCTTTTTTTTTTTTTGATGCAAATCCTAACAACATTCTTCTTAGGGGTACTAGGATACAATGCAATGTTGTATTTATTTTGTCCACTAAATACTTATGATAAATTGATGCATTAAATCCGTCGTGTTCCACTCAAAGGCGCCTCTCTAGTATAATATAATAGTCTGTGGCCGCCGCCGCCGCCGCGCCATGGCACTTGGATGACTAACAGGGAAAATGTTAAAATTTATTTAAGGTAATTATTTACCTTTATTATTGAATATCTGAAGCGTTTGTGATAAGGTTAATTTACAGGCTGACATTCTCTATCCACCATTTTTTACTTAATATATTTAGTAATAACTATTTCTATGGTAAAAAGTAAGTAGTACAATTTATTTCTGAGATTTATTGGCTCATCTACGTTTATTTCACTATATTATAACGTGGGGTTGCTGATGAGGTATGTACTACTTGTTTTTAAAATATGTACTAAGTAATTGACTACCCATTAGTAAATAAACATTATAATAGATAGTAACAGCATGCACGACGTGAAAAACATCAATATCTACATCTTTCATATTTTGTAATAATAAAATGTGGTTAATAATAATTTGTTGTAGTTTCTTGATTTGCTTCAAATTGTTTTAGTTTTTTAAAACTAAGAAACTCCTTTTAGAACCGACCGTCTGAAATCATTTTTGGAATTGGCAACTTTAATCTAATGTTTGGTTTGACAAATGACAACTACTTGCTGCTAGGAAATAGGTACCATAATTGTATGTACTCCAATTTTATGACTAAGACTAAACCTTTAATAAAATGAAACCTAATGGAGATAATTCTGACCAAGCCATTGTAGATGCGGCCCAGAATGCTGAAGACTCTGAACCAGTTACTGGAGATGTAATAGGCGATACAGCATACAGTGAACGTTTTGTGCTTAAAATTTTGTTAAAACTTGCGAATTTAGACACACTGAAGGGCGAAATCAACGAGAAATCTTTTGAAGATGATCTTTGTGTGCTGTGGGACATGACTGCTGAGAGAGACGTGGTGTTATTCCTTCAGAAACACGACGTTTTGAAACTGTTCAATTTCGCGCTTCCGGTAATTGAAAGCCCGCGGATTATCGAGATAATAGTCGGTATTATTGGTAATATGTGTTGTCAGAAGGAAGCTGTGGCTGTATTAATGAAAATGGATGGTCTACTTAATATAATCATCGATTACATCAACACAGATGACAGCTTAGTATTGGTTCAGCTATTGAGGCTAATCAGTGGGTGCCTATTCCTTGCGAATGATGAAGAGATTGCTACTTGGATGGACTTGTTCAAAAATGTAGAATATGCTACTGCTTTATACTTCATATTAAAGAATTCTTCAAACAAGGAGCTTTTAATTATTGCTTTAGAGAACATCAACACAGTTTGTTCATACTGTAATACAGAGAAGTATCGCACAAAGTTTTTCAATCATTTCATAACTGCAGAGGCATTGGAATCTCTTGTTACTGCCTTCATTGAAATCATGGTAAACCAGAAAGAATTCTGCAATAAAGAAGAAATGGAGAGAATTCCTCTTATAAGTTTACAAATAACTTTAAACTTTATTGGATTTGATAATTCATCGGAAATGTATGAGAACTGTATCGATAATGTCCTAAATATGATAAATATCACACTAAGCTATTATGAGAACAAATTAGTTGCACAAAAAGATATTGACACTGATTTAATTGATGTTATTGAGTCAACAAATGCTATAGTGAAAACATTAAAAATCAAAGAGAGATGTGATACTGCTAAATATGTTGAAACAAGCTACAGTATATGGAAAGTAACTTCTTCAATATCAAAGACGGAGACAAATGGATTTTCTGTTGAAAATGAAGAAGATGAACTTAAAGAATTAGCAACAAAAATTAAACTACCGTTGAGCTCTTTAATTTGTGATTACTTAGCCAATTGTTCAGATGAGAATCTGTTACAAGTACTAGATCTTATTGGTAAAGATTATGATGATATCATGAACTTGATCACGGATAGTGAATTGAAAGGTATTGTGTGTAACAGGACAGCAAATTATAGAACTAGACTAAAAGATAATATTGATTCATAATTAAATTATTCAACAAGATATTGTATTTTATTCCATTGACTTATTTATACTCTAATTTAGACTAATGTATATCCATACATGTTGCTTTCAATTTGTAGAGGTAATGCTCTTTATATAATTAAGTTTATTTCACCTAATTTTTATATTTACTAGTTTTTAGCCAAAATTTGGTATTAAATTTGTAAATATCATACCGTTATAAGCTCATCTAAACCAAATGCTTCACCAGCAATATAATGGACCTGACAAAGGTAGGTAAATAAAAATTAGGATATAAAGAAAACACAAAAAAATAAATAAAAAAATAAAAATTGCTCATTTATTTGTATAAAAATGTTATAACTGATGAAATATATTACGATTGACTAAATTTAAAAAACAAAGTAGTTAGATATTTCTAAAGATTTTGTATATTATAGTAACAAAATAACTAATTTCAATGGTGCATTACATAATGTATACATTAAACCATATAAAATTTGGTAAATGAAATTATATCAATAATTTATTGATATAAACCTACTCACATGCCAAGCGCGGCGATTACGACAAATCCCCTCTAAAGCAAGACGCACAAGGCGCTCTGGGGGTGCAAGAATGGCCACACCAGGCAGGACTATTAGTGTGATCCTCTGTGGCCGGACCACAGTTTAGTACTCAGATGCTATAGTTCGAAATAATACCTACCTAAAGTCTACTTTCATCGGAATATATATATATTTCTAGTACCTCAAGAGATATGTTTTTAATTAACAATTTATGTGGTCCGGCCGCCAGGCAGTGCTCTCTGGCCGCGCCACCTCAAATTAAATAGATTATAATGAACTATTAATAAATCAATATCCTGAAAAAAAAACTACCTTGCATATGACAAACATGGTCCAATAAACCCCTTTAGTTAAGGAGTTATTGGTCATAGGGTGTGGTCCGGCTGGAAGGTATAGATACTCTGCAGCAAGTCAATTTTGCAATTTTGAATATTAACTATCCATAAATAAATTTATATAGTAGTACCTTTTCTCTACTCTTCGTTGATACTTTTTTCTCTCAAGAAACTATTCATTTTGATTTATTAACCTTTAAAGTATGTGGCGCGGCTAGGGAGGATTACTTTCAGTAAATATAACGAAATATGCTTCATTTCTTTATGCCAACGTAAACTGAATAATAAGTACTTTATAAAAAGACCTAGACTTCATCTCATCCTTAAACTTTTATTTTGATTACCAAATATTTTATGATTTTGATAAAAGTGCACTTTTTGGGTTTTGTTAAGAATAGGTAGTTAATTTGACGAAATAAGTGAAAATTTCTCAGCATATCTTTTCCTATCTTTGTAATTACATTTTCTTTCACACCACAACGCTCTCTTACAAGTATCTGTCTCTCAAAGTCACATACTTACGTACTTCTCAGAGCTCTCATTTCTATTACATTTATTCTACTTTCATTCTTTTTCTGCCAGACCCAGCTTTCACTTCCATACATTAAAGTTGGCACATCGTGCACGGCCAGTCGAGCCCTTATGAGAATTGCCGACTAATAGTAAACCCACTAACTAACTTTATCCGACGACTAGCGCCCCACTCAACATGCAGTGAGATACCTACTACTGTTAAAAGCGTATAGTACCCTATTTACTCTGTTCCCTGCATTTACTCTTCTATCAATATCTTTATCATATTTCCCATCTCTCATAAACAAAGTTATCAAATATACAAACTCTTTCACCTGTGATTGGAAGAGAGATATCTCCAACACTCCAACTCCAACTCTCACATGCTGAACTTCAACATTCATTTTCATTCCTTTCCTTTCAAAAGCTCAGCCATATTTGTTACCCTCACCTGGCACTCGTCCGCCGACGACGCAAGTAGAACTTGATCATTACAGTAAAGAAGACATTTGATGAGTAACTCATTCATCCTTAGACCACATTCACTTTCTTTCAAATCTTTTAAACAGCTATCCAGGAATAGGTTAGTTTCTAGTTTAAAGGGATTTAATGCATTCAATCTATAGACTTTAGTTTGATCTATAAAACACTTTTCCGTCATTTACAATACCTTGATTAAAAATTGTTACTATTTGATTATGAAAAAATGTATTTGCTTTTCGTATTCTTATTGTTTATTTTAAACCAATATTTTATTATTCGTTCAAATTAACTACCTTTTCTTAGGTAGATATGTAAACAAAAGTGCACAATTATCAAAATCATATTTGGTAATAAAAATAAGAGTTTATAGATGAAGTCCAGGTCTTTTTATAAAGTACTTATTATTCAGTTTACGTTGGCATAAAGAAATGAAGCATATTTCGATATATTTACTGAAAGTAATCCTCCCTAGCCGCGCCACATACTTTAAAGGTTAATAAATCAAAATGAATAGTTTCTCGAGAGAAAAAAGTATCAACGAAGAGTAGAGAAAAGGTACTACTATATAAATTTATTTATGGATAGTTAATATTCAAAATTGCAAAATTGACTTGCTGCAGAGTATACCTTCCAGCCGGACCACACCCTATGACCAATAACTCCTTAGCAAAAGGGTTTTATTGGACCATGTTTGTCATATGCAAGGTACTCTTTAGGTAGATTTTTTTCAGGATATTGATTTATTAATAGTTCATTATAATTTATTTAATTTGAGGTGGCGCGGCCAGAGAGCACTGCCTGGCGGCCGGACCACATACATTGTTAATTAAAAAGATATCTCTTGAGGTACTAGAAATATATATATATATATATTCCGATGAAAGTAGACTTTAGGTAGGTATTATTTCGAACTATAGCATCTGAGTACTAAACTGTGGTCCGGCCACAGAGGATCACACGGACTATTATTATTCGATATTATTGCGGTCTGCTCTTGGTAAGTTCCCGATGCGGCCCTAGTGTTCGACTCCAACACATACGTACCTACATGCCAGACATTTTTGAGGATATTACAACAGACGTTTTTGAGGATACAACAAACAATTTTATTCATCCAGTTGGTGTACACTGAATGTGTTTAATACAATAGCGTCCGAGTTGGATAGACCACACTAATTACAGTAGGTAACTAATCTGGCAAGACAGAGCTTGGTACTGTAATGCATTTAAGGTCACAGCTCATTAGAAGAGTCACCCGGCACCCGCCTCGTCGCACGGCGTCCACTCGTTGTCGACAGGTGGTCCACGGGTGGGAGCCGCGTTATCAACAATAAACGTCGCGCGGTCAACCAGTGGACCCCGCGCGGAAAACGAGTGAACGCCGAGTGGACTTCGCTTGGTCCACGAATTTTCGAGTAGTCTGTTAACATTTGGCGTGTTTCGTAATGTCAAATTTTACAAACTGTTGGCACTCTTAGCTGTCGTCGTAGAAAATGAAACACGCAATAAAAAAAAAAGCTTATTGGGTGCACGAATTCGCTGGCAACTTTAGCAATATGACAGGCCTGTTGGCGTGGTTGGCAAATGCTTGCTTTTCACGCAGGAGGTCGTGGGTTCGATTCCCACCTAGGATAGATATTTGTGTGCATGAACATGTCTGTTCGTTCTGAGTCTGGGTGTAATTATCTATAGGTATAAGAAAGTATGTATTTACAAAAGAAATGTACCTACCTAGTAACTATATACCTAATGTAGGTAGTATATCAGTTACGTACCTGATTTCCAAACTAAGCAGAGCTTGTACAGCTCTGCTTAGTTTGGAATCAGATGGCCGTGTGTAAATAATGTCCCAGGATATTATTATTATACTAGCTGTGCCCCGCGGTTTTACCCGCGTTAAATTCTATAAATTATCACAGCTCCTCCCCCGTAGGTGATAGTGTGATAATATGTAGCCTATATGTTGACCCAACCTCTTCGTGATATTCATGTAAAATTTTAAGTAAATCCGTTCAGTACTTTTTGAGTTTAGCCCGGACATACATACAGACAAACAGACAAAAATTCTAAAAACTACATCCTTTTAAAAAAATATTCAATGTACAGTTTTGACTTTCTTACGATTTTATTATATGTATAGATGACATGTTTATACCCTCATACCATTCAGCCCACGGGACGTGCTCACCTTGGCATGGGGTCAACCACCTAATCGTCCTAATGTCGTCGTAGAAAATGAAAGGCGCAATAAAAAAAAGAAAGCTTATTGGGTGCACGAATTCGCTGGCAGCGGTCGGTCCACTCGGGACCCGCGCGTTGGCAATGCGCGGCAAGTATGCGAGCAGCGAGTTGTCACTTGTCACCGAGTGGGCCGCCCGCCGTCGAGGGCTTACCTACGACCGAGGCGATCCGGTGACGCCTAGGAGTTTATGTAGTGAGCGCATACCCATTCAAGTCCATATAAAGAATACTAGCCGCAGGAGGCCAGGCGGTCCGAGGATGTGTGTGTCCCCAGCTTCCTCATGGATATAATCGAAATTCTAAGTATGCCTAATTTAAAGCATAATTGGAACAATTTAAGGTTTCAATCATAAAATTGGAGCAATCACAACTTCGTTACTATGATTTGTGGAATGTGTGTAAGCTGGACAAACGTGACTCCAGCTGACACATGCCGTTGCACATGCATGCCAAAAATTTAACTCATAATTGCAGCAATGAGAGCCAAAAAATCTAACCATCACACTCAAATATTATTTAGACTACGATCATAAAACCATGTGCGAGCTGGAGACACGTGCCCCTGGCTTACACATGTGTATCTTCGTAATTATTTAAGCTACGATTATGTACTATACCTTAAAATATGGCATACTTAGAATTTCGATTATATCAATGAGGAAGCTGGTGACACACACATGGTGCGGGGTGGGTGCCAGGTGTCTCTATTGAGCTGTGACCTTTAATCTCTTACTCAAGTTATTGGTGGTAGTAGTTCGCGTAGGCGTAGTTAGTAAATGCTTGCCTTTCACGCCGCAAGTCGTGGGTTCGATTCCCACCCAGAACATATATTTGTGTGCTTGAACATGTCTGTTTGTCCTGATTCTGGGTGTAATTATCTATCTATATTTACAAAAGAAAAGTAGTATATGGCATAAAATATATCAGTTATCTGGTTGCCATAGTACACGCGGCTACATATCAAGCTATACATTTCCAGTATAAGCTGATCCCGCGTTGTATAGGATTTCCATAACATTAGAGTTCAGCTTATATTGGAAATGTATAGCTTGATACGTAGCAGTGTGTACATTAAGCTCTGCTTAGTTTAGGATTACAAGGCAGTGTGTGATAAAACATACATACATAGCCTCACGCCTGTTTCCCAGAGGGGTGGGCAGAGACAACGGACTTCCATTTGTCACGATCCTTGCATACCTCTTTCGCTTCGTTTACTGACATAATATTCTTCATACATGATCGCCGGTTTAGGGTACTTCTGACCTGACCTTTCTTAAGTACGTCTCCGATTTGATCAGAGAATGTTCTACGAGGTCTTCCCCTTCCGGTTGTCCCATTCACACAGGCCAGGTATACTTCTTTTGTCAATCTTCTTTCATTCATCCTTTCTAAATGGCCAAACCATCTCAGCATACCTTTTTCAATCTTTGTGACTACAACCTCTTTCACACCACAACGCTCTCTTACATCAGTATTTCGAATTCTGTCTCTCAAAGTCACACCACACATACGTGTGTGATAATGTCCCAGGATATCATTATTATTAAATTATTACTATAAGGTGCGATCATTGTGCTCTTTAGAATTTTGGAGACTATGCATAAGGAGACAAAATCAATTGTTATCGATTATAAACTTAACGAGATGCTAGTTTGCTCTATTTGATCAATACAAGTTCTACGGGAGGGATCTAAACCCTTGCATGGCATAATACATTGTTGTTTTTGGGTGAACTAATCTGAACCGTACAATTGCTAACTTCTGATTTTATCCCTAACAGTCTTAAAAAACACTTACCAATCTGCAGTCGCTTTAATGAATAACTAAAGGATTTGACTAGACGTATGGCGCAGCGCTGAACGGTCGCCTCGCTGCTATGTGTCCCGGGTTCAATTCCCGCGGATAACAACTATTTGAGTGATCCATAAATAGTTACTCTTGAGTCTGGATGTGCTGTGTCCGTCAATTATGTTTTAAAATGGTACCCCGTGACACAGGGTCCAATTTCTACAGTGCGGGCTTTGCTTTTAAAATAACAATAAAATAATAATATCCAGGGACATTATACACAAATACATGCCAAACGTAAGAATGTTTATTAAGATTATCATATATTTTTAGTTAATCAAGAAAAAACTTGAGAGGTGTCAAGGGACACCCGGATGGAACGAAGTTATTTCTAACTATTTATTATGTACATAAAACCTGTATACACTCAACAAAACTAATAGTCGCGACACCACTGTTCAATGCGAAATAGAAATGAAAATATCTGGCTTGCTTTCTATAAGAGAAAGAGAGAGAGAGACAGAGAAACATGCGCACGCCACACAGCTGCAAAAAGTGTCGTGACAACTTTTCGTAAGATTTTTTTCAGTCTAGCCCCCTTTCACAACGCGCGATAAGGAACTTCGTTCCAATAATACAAAAAGACCGCCAGGTGTACCCACATGGGCCGGCAATGTCAGTAGTTAGTGTTCAATTGTATATAAAGTTATCTACCTACTTTTCTATGGATTTCCTTACCTCCTAAGGTTCCATTACCCTATTAAGCTTCAAGCGGCACAAACAACAAAAAAATAAATACAATGAAACAACCTGTTTACAAGATAAAATTTAATAGTTTGTTTCTGTAACAAATTAAACTCCTGCTTACAGTTCCGTTAACAATCACTGTATACATTATATTCAAAAAGTTTCTCATTACTTAATAATTAAGCAAAAAACAATAATTGTATGCTTCTAAGAAAGCATGGAGTAGTCCTTATACTTAGGGATTATGACTAACTTTCAGAGGCTTGTACTTTCTTGGGTGGTCCATCTTCATCCTGATCTTGTCTTCGCTTCCTGCCATATCGGTTGTTGCCCCCCTTCCTACCCTTGTTACCCCGGAAGTTTTTCATATTCTTTCGTCGTTTCGACATTTCCTCGATAGTTTTGTCTAGATATGTTTTCTCTTCTTCTTCTGTTAAAACTCTGAAAACGACGTCGGCGTCTGCGATCTTAACTTTCCCGTCCGTCATCTTTTCTGCTAGATCTTTGGCTGTGTTCTCTTTGGCGAGGCGGACCCAACCTTCCTTGTCGCCAACTTTGAAATCTATGTACGCTACATCGGCACCTGTGGATTAGTAGATAGATACATAGATTAACTCTTTATTTAAAATAAATAAAATAAAAAAGGTTTTTATTCACGTAGAAGACTTTAAAAAAGCGCTTGTTAATAGTTTGTAGTAATATAGTTGTATACATTATTATTTCTAGTAACATAGATTTTTAGGTACACATTGTATGAAAACATTTATAAAATTTATTTTATTATAACAATTATATTTAGCTAGCTCGTATGTCAAGAGATTATGTTTAATTATCTAGTTTAAGTCTAATATTTTTACTACATATTGTCAATGGTTCTGTCTATATAAAGGTATAATTATGACGGACGTTGTGTTAATAACGACGGTCGCGCTTTAATGCTACCACCGGATCCAATGCGCCCCAACTGAGAAGACCCAGCGAAACAAACTCAGTATTGTACACCAATAGTAAAATCATACAGTACAGGAGCATATAATTACAAAGTATACAATTAATTATCAATTATTCAGTCGCTTTTAGTCTCTGAACATTAGAGATAGAGAAGATACTTTTATTCCAAATTTGCTATTTCGAAGAACCAATTTTTTGGAGTATTTGTCATTTTATGTGTTAACTAGCTGTGCCACGCGGTTTTCACCACGTAAAACTTTATAAATTATACCCTATGTGTTAATCCAGGGTGTCCAAATTTATACCAAATTTTATTAAAATCGCTCTAGCCGTTTAGTCGTGAAGAAGTAACAAACATACACACTCACTAACTGTCGCCTTTTTAGGGTTCCGTAGCCAAATGGCAAAAAACGGAACCCTTATAGATTCGTCATGTCTGTCTGTCCGTCCGTATGTCACAGCCACTTTTTTCCGGAACTAAAAGAGCTGTACTATTGAAACTTGGTAAGTAGATGTATTCGGTGAACCGCATTAAGATTTTTACAAAAAAATAGAACAAGAACAATAATTTTGGGGGGTCCCCATACATAGAACTGAAACTAGAATTTTTTTCTTTCGTCGTACAATTCATGGTATGGCCACAGAATAAAGAGTACTTACGTACAGAACCGGCTCTTCGCGCAACAATTTATAGAAATAGCGACTCTTGCTACTAAGCAACTAAGTGCAATTCAGCTTACATTCGCGCTCAGTGCCTACCGCGATATTCACCTAAACGCTGCCGCTCTCTTCTAACGCATTACACTGTCTCTGTATGACTCGGAGTGTACTGGCGTAGGGTTACCGGCTTGCCGCTGTTACTATGATACCTATTAATCGTCTATATAATCCCAAAATCACTTTTTGGCCCGACCCGGGTTTGAACCCAAGATTTCATTTTCTGCGGTTGAACACGCTACCGCCAGACCAACAAAGAGTGAGTTCGTATAAAAATATGAACTCAGGTTAGAAAAAGTACATCTAATTTTTGGATATTTTTTGCAGTCTGTACCATTTTGTAACGAACTTTTGTATGGAGTGAACCCAACTAAATTCTATTTATCATCTACACCTTACAAATTTTGGCTTTTATAATGGGGTAAACATCATAAAATATTCACATTTTGCAGTACTTAAAAGTTCGTAGACGAGAAAAAGTAAAAATTCTGGTTGTTTACATTTTCACTATACTAATTTATAAATATCTCCTAAACGCGTGGACCGATTAACATGACTCAAATGGATAAAATGGTTTTAGGCCTAGATCTTTCATTTGACACCAAAATAGTTAAGATATCTCGACAAACAAAAAAACACATTTTCAAGTTGCTCTCGTAATTATTTTTCCCGTACTAATTCTTTTAAAAACTATCTTGGTCAACAAAAATGTTAAAACTAGAGTATATACGACTAAAAACACTTTATTTGTATTCTAATTAGAAATAATCAACACCTACAAAGCTACTTTGGTAGGTATTTAAAAGAATAATTTGAACTAACCTTTCTGCATCTTTAGGTAATGTAAAAAATGATAAACCCTTGTCTCCTTTTTTCGACAGACATCCGTCAAATGAACAATATCTAGCACCAGATTTGTGATGAGACATTTTTTCTGTTAATTATTTATAGTATTAAGTAATCTTTTAATCCGTGGCTGTGCGCGCGAGCGGTGACAACCGACTGGCGCACGCCACTTCAGAGGCGCGCGAAAGTGTAGGTACTTATCACCGTAGGTACGGCCGAGTGAAGGGGCCCTGGTATGGCTTCCAAAGTGGTAAAAATTTTCGTTTTTTTTGTTTTTGTTAGATTGGCACAACTGTTTTCCATTTTGGCGCGGAGTTTGAGTTGCATCTGTTATTTATATTAAATACAGTGCCGGTTTTAGTAATATCATAATATGATATTACTATGACTATATATTATATAGTGTAAAAAATATCGAACAAAGAGTTTGTCTTAAATTTTGCATCGCTAATGGAATTTCGTGTTCGGAGTCACTGAAAATGTTACAGAAGGCTTACGGTGAATCGACTTTATCAAAAACTCGTGCTTATGAGTGGTTCAAGGCGCTCAAAAGCGGTCGAGATGTGATGAAAGATTTGCCTCGCTCTGGTAGGCCATCACCGTCTGCAACTGAAGTTAACATCGCAAAAGTGAAAGAAATAGTGACTGAAAATCCTCATTCAACTCTGAGAGAGATAGCCGCCGAACTTTCTGTATCTCACGAGTCGATTCGTACCATTTTAACTAACCATTTGGGTATGAAACATGTTGCCGCTCGGCTAGTCCCAAATGATCTGAATTTTCTCCGAAAACTCAATCGCATGAAAGTAGCTGAGGACATGGTAGAACGAGTCAATTCCGACCCAACATTCATGAAACGCATTGTTACTGGTGACGAGACGTGGGTTTACGAGTTTGACATGCAAACTAGTCAACAAGCTTCGGATTGGCGCCTTCCAACTGAACCGAAACCGAAAAAACCACGCCAAAGTCGATCAAAAGTCAAAGTCATGTTGACTGTTTTCTTTGACTATCGTTGTCAAATGTGCAAATGTGCGGTGTTGTGCAATCTGACTTCTTACCGGAAGGTCGAACGGTAAATAAAGAATATTATTTGAGCGTTATGCTGCGTTTAAGAGAGCAAATTCGACGAAAAAGGCCAGATTTGTGGAAAGAAAATTCTTGGATTTTGCACCACGATAATGCGCCTTCGCACAAGGCCATCATTGTGAAGAATTTTTGACCAAACACTCAACAAATACCATCCAGCAACCACCATATTCACCAGATACGGCTCCAGCTGACTTCTTTCTTTTCCCTAAACTCAAATTACCACTTCGTGGTACCCGTTTTCAATCGGTAGAAGACATAAAGGAGAATTCGCGGCGAGAACTGAACTCAATTCCGAAAGCAGCGTTTAAAAAATGTTTTGATGAATGGATTATTCGTTGGCGTAAGTGTATCGTTTCTTAAGCATACTTTGAAGGTGATAAAATAAATTTGGATGAATAACAAACATTTTGTATATTATTGATCTGTTCCCGGTACTTTCTAGACAGAGTAGTACAACAGTGACTACAACCATCATCTTTCATTTACCAAAATCCCTTTTTCTCATGGACAATGGCTCACGACCCAACACATATCGTCTTCTCGCATTAAGACTGTATAATCTCTAATCTTACAAATTTTACAGGAGCATGCCGTGTCTCCAACCCATTTGTCGAGTGCTTGGCACCAAAAGTGTTAAGGAAATGACAACTGCTATATATTATCAGCGCGCCAGTTCAAGTGCATATATTCCTTACCAATAGCTGTGAGCGCATCCTTAACATCTTCTCTCTTCATCTTGTCAGTACCCTCACTGAACTGCAGAACTGTCCCCGTGGGCAGCTTGAACTCCTCCTTTGTTGATTGATCCTGAAAACAAATCATATTCAAGTATCATAAACTATTGACTTCAGTATGACCACCAGAGGTTTCACTTTTGTGGTCTTTGACCGCTGGTTAATGTGTCCTTAGAGTTGGCTTGAAGATATATTTCAAAGCTCCATTCTTTTCTGCAAAAATATATGGAGCAAGCAGCAGCCAGGTTTGACTAAAAAGAAACGGCAGATAATTATATTTGATGCTGATGGACAAATTTATTTAAGCCTATTTGTGGTGGATCTTAACTCAAAGTCTATATCTGTTTCTGTTATTCAGCCCACTACTGGCACATATGTCTAGAACCTACTATCTGTTTGATAGTATTACAGGAAAAATTCCTAACTTAGATATAACAACCAATGTATAAACTCACCTCATCTTCCTTCTTCTTAATTTTCTTCTCCCTCTGTTCCTTTTTGGTCTGATATTCTTCTTGTTTCTGTACAATGTAGGCATCTTGCCAGAGGATTAGGAGGTCTGTGTCTTGGTACTTGTGTCCCTTTGTCTCTATGAACTTTTCTGCCTGGAATTATGTGAAAACATACTAATTATGTGTATTCAATAGCCAACCAGTTAAATTTTAACGTGATGCCCCCATTACAAAGAGCACTATTATATTAGCTACTCATAGTATGTTAATATATAATATAAATAACCAAATCCTCAGTAGTCATTTTCATAAGAGGTCCTCCGAGTAGGAGGTCTAAAAAAATGGCTCTGGCTCCTTTATCAATTCCAATACAGACATAGTAACAGAATACATAATATATGAAGAAGATACACATTATTGTTTTTTTTCCTAATTTAATGTTTTAGTCAAGGTGTATAGAGTCCATAAGTATCCCACAATCCACAATATTTAAAAAGCATTGTCACTCTCCATAAAAAGCTTTAAATTATACTATTAAATCATTCTTAAAAAAAAGTTCATTTGTTTTTTTTTCTACAATTAATAATTCTCCAGAAAAATTAATACATACAATTTAATTAAACAGCTCCACATACTAAAAAATAACCAAATTACAGGTTTGTGACACATTTTGTTTACAAATCAGACCATTATAGAAATAAGCCTCATGTTACCCTGAGATTACAGTATGATATAAATTATAAAAAATTATAATTAATTACTTGTTCCTTTGTCTTGAATGTGGCAAACACAGATCCTTTAAACAACCTCTTCTTTGTGTTCCTCTCTGGATATTTCCTCATTATAACATTCTGGACTTCCTCAAACTGCTTGAA
The DNA here is from genome assembly GCA_951640165.1 of Pseudoips prasinana. NCBI lineage: Eukaryota > Metazoa > Arthropoda > Insecta > Lepidoptera > Nolidae > Pseudoips > Pseudoips prasinana. The sequence goes on along the minus strand of OX621237.1, from coordinate 35,254,962 downwards.
GTATTTCAGTAATTCATCCAAAGTAGCATCTTTGGGGAATCCTTTAGCATAAATGGTCCTGCCGCTAACTTCCTTCCTGTGCTCCTCGTTCATCTCTGGGATTGGCAATTCAGGGTTTCTGCGAATTCTTTTGTTGTCATCTGAGACCTGAAAGTATTAATGATGAAGCTTTAAATAAGATACTTAAGTCTAATTGCAGATTGCAACAAAAAATCTGTGATAAGAAAATCATAATTTATTTATTTTTATATATTTAGTTCTACCTAAGTTAGGTTATTGATTTCATTTACCTAGTTATTTAGTTCTATTAAATTAGGTTATTGCTTTCATATACCAAGTTGATATCCAAGTATTGTTCTATCAAGTTAATTAAGTTACAACAAGATTTTTTAAAAAGATTCAGTTTTTGCCTTCAAGGGAACCTCTACCATATTCCCACTAATACCGGTCAACAAACAAACTTTTACATTAATTAACTGGGGCTGAACACCACAGGGGTAGTTTAATTTCTGCTAATCATTTACCATTTATGGAGATCAAGTCAGAAACACCCAACCTGGTTTTATTTGCATCCTGCTGAAAAATTTAATAATTAGACTGGAACTGGAATGTGTGGAAATGTCAAAAATTCAAGTTGAGTGTTATGACGGGCCTGTTGGCGTGGTTGGCAAAAGCTTGCTTTTCACGCCGAAGGTAGTGGGTTCGATTTCCACCCAGAACAGATATTTGTGTGCATGAACATGTTTGTTTGTCCTGAGTCTGGGTGTAATTATCTATCTATGTATTTACAAAATAAAAGTAGTATATCTCAGTTATCTGGTTTCCATAGTACAAGCTCTGCTTAGTTTGCATTCAGATGGTGTTCAATTACTGTGATGGAGGAGATAACATTATGTACCACAAGTTTCGGCACCACATTTCAATTATTCAATGCCTAAGAAGCAAGACATGCACAGTTGCAAAATTCAAATACCTCCAGTAATCCAGTATTGGACTTGGTGATGGCCTTAGCAATAACTTCAGTATCCTTTGTAAGCTTGGAGAGACGGTTGAATCTGGTGAGAATGTCAAGGGCGACCCACCCATCATCTAGCTGCACTTGTTGACGCAGGAACTTGTCACGGGGAAGGTTCAAGTCACCTGAAAATCCAATTAAATAATTTTATTTATTATTCTGTAATTCAATAATTAAGAATACAAGACCTCCATTGCATACACACACAGCCCATGTAGGTAGCAGAATCTAATGACCTGTTTAACTGGTACTTAAAGAGTTTTACCATGTTCCATCACCTGTCAGACCCAGAACCTGAGAAATGTTTTTATAAGACACTCAGAGTCAAACAACCTTCAAAGAAAAGTTACTAAACCATTTGTCAGGACTAAGCTACATTTTGACCAGGCATAAAGAAGTCCAGCCAGACCTTTAACACAATTAGAAAATAAGCTTTTTAGTTATAATTAATGTTTTTTTTGTTCTTCTTTTATCGGCAATCAGGCAGTAGATTATGAGTCGATGGCGTGCCATAATGTTCATCATGTCGAGTATGCTCACCAGTGAGAGCAACTACTCATCATTGGGGCCTAGAAGTAATGTCTATCTTGTAGCTCCAGGCTGTTGTGGCGCTTCAGTCGTCTCACATGATCATTATATCTCTCTGATGTATCTCGGATTTCCTCCTTCACTGTTTTCACTGACAGGTGTTGATGTACTTCAGTGTTGGTAATATACCACGGTACATGTCCTATTGATCTCAAGATCTTGTTTTGTACTCTTTGTATGATATTAATAAATGTTTAGTAATATTTTGTTCACAGGGTACTTGGCTGTGAGTGCGTTACAAATCTCAGGTTTAGCTTCAAAACTATTGTTCCATGGTGAAAATTTCAACATTAATCAAAGAAACAGTAGTGTATCACCAGTGTTATACATGGCCTGGGAGAAAACCGGCAGAATTGTATATTAATGAAAGATAGTAGCAGGTAACACACATAATTAATTCTATGTTGGATTCGGCCAACATTTTCAACTTTTTCAGGAAAATATCTTCAGGTCAAATGAAACCTGCACGACGAATGCGCGACGAGACGCGATATCGTGAGGGTCGCATTCATACTGAAAATGATTTCCTGAGGAAGTTGAAACTGTTGGCCGAATCAAACATAAAATTAATTATGTGAGTTACCAGTCACTATCATTCATTATGTTAGTTCATCACGTCAGTTTTAATAATAATAGAATTATATCTTATGGTAGTGAGTGTATTTAATTACCATCATCTTATTATGAGTCTGTATTTATATTGATTACATATTAATGTGTTCACCATTGCTTATTGCATCAATGTACCTACAGAGCTTCTGTAACACATAATGTGACTGGCAGCCTACCAATTTTGTTAGGGTTGACAGTTTTTCCTAAAACATATTATAACCTTTAATGAGCATTTGTACAATGCCACATTGTGCCCCAAAGACCTCATTTATTCAAGGAAATGATATCCAACAACATAATGATAGCATTGTTAGACTTATACAAAACATTTGTGTAACAGTGTTGTGGCTACATAAGAAAGCTGCTTGTTCATTATGACATCAGTGCCACAACATAAATTGTTCAATTTGCCAACTTTGATCTAAATGTGATAATTGGCTATAGACTGATGCATCAATTAATTGAGTTACTCAGTCAATCAGGTGTTTATTGTGTGGTTTGGAACAGCTCACACTGAGACACACTCACATAAAATAAGCAAAACAGGATACAGTAGGCTAGATGAGTAGGAAAGAAGTAATGTAGCCATACTCTCTTTGCCATACCTCTAATTGAGTATGTGGTTAAAGCATTATATCATTCCCTATCTAACTCATACAAAACTGGTATGCTGTAAAGTAATAGGGGTGTGAACAATCATTTTTTTAGTCATCAATTTCAAGAGAACAAAATACTAACCATAAAAAAGACTAAAAATACTTTAAAACTAATGCAATTTTGTTTGTACCAGCAACAGCAGTGATTTCACCATTTTTTAATGGTTATTATGAATTATTTGAGTTTCAGCACATTATTAGCTGAAGAACAAGTGACTATTTAAAAAATGTTGTCATTATCTAGCAGGACATTTAAAAATATTGATCCTCATAGTGCTACACATTAGTTTTATTAATGAAAGTCTTCTATTGGTTAGACATTGAGAGTAACTACGCCTATATATAGAGAGGCAAGTATTAAGCTACTTACTATTGTCCTATGAAGCAGTGAAAGCTTCGTAGGCTCACTGTAAATATCACCATGAAAATTAGCTAATTCCTGTGTAGCACTATCTAACTTAAATCACAACACTCATATGGTAGGTATGATAAGTCCTAGGTAGACAACGAAGTAAACCTTATGGTAATAAGTATTGCAACAAAAATAAAAATACACTAGCAGGTAGGACGGATGAAATCATACAATGCGGTTTTAGTAAATTTACGTCACCATAATAAGATATTACTCACCGAAATAGTACTCAACTTGACGGATGATGGCACTTTCCAAGTCGGTCTCTTCCTCTAAATTGTCATTATTTTCGATTTTGTCCTGACCATTGGTCTCTGATGCGACTTCTTGAGCTTCAGTCATATTGAGATCACTGCAACACACCAAAATGCATTCGGTTATGTTTTTAACAAATTATACGATAACGTATACGAAAGCGATTCTATAATGGTGCAATCGACTTGTTTTACCTACCTTTAGTGCTATATAAGAATATATGTAACAATTTTATTCGTAACAATGCAATTGTTAACACAAAACACTGAAACAAACTAATTACTTGTAATAAACACGTGTCTCGTTTTTCACACGCGGCCCGGTAAGAATTTATATCAGGGAGGGCGGGAACGCGGGAGGCGGGAAGGGCGTCGGAATTTGACGTTTGGCTATGTAGTTCTGAAACGATGTATTGATTTTCTTGGTAAAAGCTGTATCATCATAATATTAAATAAATTGAAGAAATTTAAATTATTAAAAGTTACAACCAAGATTGGCTTCAATATTTAAAAAATTTAATTCTAAAAGTTTACTAGTAAACTTTTAGGAAAAATACTTATTTTTTTGACCATGAATATTTAATCGTTCAGTCGTAATAACGAATGGTTTCATTATAGAATTTATGCAGCGTTTTCGGAATTTAGTCACAGAAATAGTCAAGTAAGGTCCGTCACAGTCAAGCTTCGAGCGTGTAAATGCTCGAAGCAGTCAAGACAAAGTCCTACCCCAGTGGAGAACTTACTAGAGTTTTCGAATCACACGGAAAGTCCCAGTACACGGCAATATGGTGCTTTGCTCCAGTTTTGTATGTTATCGAGGATTTAATGCCTAAAAAAATCACCATATTTACACAGAGAAACTCGAATTTACACTGTGTCTTTTTCGGCATTGGCGCCAAATCCCGACAAGTACTTTCAATGCAGCTCGTATTGAAAGTAATTATCGGGGTTTGGCTCGGTTTTGGCATCGCGTCATCACCAACTTAACAATTTTTTTATATTTAAAAAGAAGGTCTGTCCTCCAGTCGTTAAATATTTTTAGATCCACAGATATCTAAAATAGGAGATAGGCCGTCCCACTAATATCCTATGCAGTCCACTGTCCAAGTGTCGCCAAATAAATTTACGCACACAATGACTCATTGAATAAATACAAAGACACGCACACATTGCATTTACGCACTCTTGGAGATCTTCGCTCCCATTGGGTAACATATTCAAAAAGGATTTATGTGTTTGTTAATACATAAAATGTCATTGTGCTAATCGCGTCAGCATGCAATCACGTAAAGGCAGTACAGGCTGTAGTGAGTTCAACGGGTAGTCGATAGAATGACTGATATATCGATAATATGGTAATTTAAGTATTCGATGAAGTGAAATCATTGACATTAAATATGATGTTTTTATAAAAATAAACTGTATTTACCTGTGAAAAGTATGGGATCACTTTGTGTAAATTAGTAGTTTCACTATGATGTTTACATGTAACGATTGCATAGGACGGCATTTTGCTTAAAACTCAATATTTGAGTCGTAAGGCCGAATGAATACGTCGCACAGACGTATTCATTCGGCCGCGAAAGAGAGCGAACTGACGGCGGTGTAAGCCAGCTAGTAGACCCCTAATACGCGTTAGTTTGTCCTCTCTCTAGTATTTAATGCTCTGAGATTAGATCCTTGAGATTTGATGAGCAAAAAGTTTAATTCTTAATCCAGTTTGTATGTTCTGTATAGATAATAACTATTGATTGGACCTATTTTGTTCGATCTACTTCTACTTAGGAGTCATTTCATTTATTCCTTCAATAGTTTTGGTTAATAAACGCGCGGTTGGCATTGATTTTATACCAAGAGTGCTACTTAAATATGGTGGTGAGGAGTTGCATTCGGCTATATAGAGATTCTTTGTTCTTATGTGGCAGAAAGAACAGGTCCCTTTAACTTTTAAAGTTTCTCGCATTAGGGCTCTTGCTCATAAGAGCAAGGGAGATCGCTCTGACTGTGAATCCTACCGCGGTAATTTGCTTTTATCAGACCCAGGAAAAGTCTTTTCCAGAGTACTTTTAAACCACCTTATAAATCTTTCGGAAAAGCTCCTGCCTGGAACACAGTTTGGATTTCGATCTGAACGAGGCACCTGTGAAGCCATCTTCTCAGTGCTCACTCCAAGAAAAAAGCAGTGAACAGGATCGCTCATTATATCTCTGTTTCGTAGACCTGGAGAAGGCGTTTGACAGCGTGCCTCGACTAGCACTGTGGATGGTGTTGGAAAGATTGGGATGCACGGAGAAGTTTGTAAGACTACTTAGACTCCTGCAGGACAACATGGAGTGTTGTGTCGCTCTCAACGACGAACAGTCTCACTTCTTTCCCCTTACCTGTGGGGTGAGGGTACACTACATTAATACGAAAAACTTTATTCTGACAGTCACAAATACGAATTTCAAAATACCGATTTCCATCATTCCGAATGGTTCAAAATTCCGAATATTACAATTCCGATTTATCATTACTCCTATTTTTATAATTCCTATATTTCAATATTCCTTACGATTATAATTACTCTTCTCAAAACACCGAGCTTCAATAGATCGAATAACAAAAAGTCCGACTTAATGATAATTCGAAATATCAACAATACGAATAAAAATATTTTGTTTCCCTGGTCACAATTTTAACCTAACATAACCCAAATGATTAATCAACAATAGAGGGGATCTGAAACTCGGCGGCTGCATGCAGCATGCAAGCAGTTAGGCAACATGCAAGCAGGCATGCAACAACAAGCAAGCATGCAGCATGCCAGCAGGCATGCAGGGCCTGCAAGCCACCTGCTCCTCAGCTCGCGGGCCGCCCCACCCCTCCGCGCCTACGCGGGCTTAAATTACACTCTAGGGTAGGGCAGACAAGACTACGTGAAGTCGGTTGTGCAGCGATTCGTTTCTGTCAGCAAATTTTGTAGCATAACATGTTGACTTTTAGTTTATTCGAAGTATTGAAAATCGGAATGTCATTTTTCGGACTGAGAACCTTTCGAGCATTTGACTCTTCGAACGTTTGAAAATCGGAAACTAACAAATCGTATTTACGACTTTCGGTAAAATTTATTTCGTGATTTTAATAATAGACATTACAATTCTTAGGCATTATGAAATTCGGACTTTTGAAAATCGGAACATCGAAATTCGGAATAAAATATTTCGGAGTATTTGGGTGTTCCCGTGGGGTGAAGCAAGGGTGTGTATTGGCGCCCACACTGTTCGCGCTGTACTTTGCAGTTGTAGTCAAGGATGTCTTACAAACTTCTTCAGAAGGTGTCCGTATTCGTTTCCGCACCGATGGCAACCTTTTCAACCTTGCGAGGCTCAGGGCCCGCACAAAGGTATCACACGCTGTAGTTACCGTGATCATGTACGCCGATGACTTATGTTTCGTAGCGGAATCTCCAGAAGGAGCAGCAGCTTATGTCCGATTTCCACGAGTCTTGCCAAAAATTTGGTCTAAAAGTCAACGTCAAAATGACGGAAGTGATGTTACTAGACACTCACGGTTATGAGACGCTGAACATAACACTCGAGGAGGACGAGCTAAGGCAGGACGATAAGTTCCGCTACCTGGGGAGCACAGTAACATCCAAGTGCGACCTTGATGCTGAGATAAACAGCAGATACAGAACTGCAGCTGCAGCATTCGGTAAACTGGATACCAAAGTCTTCCACTCACATGATCTAAAACTGGCGACCAAGATCTCGGCCTACATGGCAGTGGTGCTGCCTAACATTCTATACTCTGCCGAAATGTGGACTTTATTCTGTCAGCACATCCGAATGATCGACCGCTTCCACCTCAGATGTCTATGCAAGATTATGAACACCCGATGGTGTGACTATATACGGAACATAGAAATGCTGCGAAGAGCCAATGTGAATGGAATTGAGGCTTATCTCATGCGGCGAGAGCTTCAGCGGTGCGGTCATTTGTCACGCATGGAACTTGAGGAGGGCAAGCGAAAGCATAGCGGACAACTCCTCAGGTATAAAGATGTTCTCAAGCGCCACATGAAGAACTGTAGCGTAAATCCCTCGCAATGGGAACAGTGGGCAGCCAAACGGTCAGAATGGTTGACTTTAGTCCAAGCCAAAGTCGACTGTTTCGAGTCTGGAAGGCGCGCTGAGCTGGATACCAAGCGGGATGAATTGAAAGCTAGACCACCTGCGGCGTTCAAATAACAATTACAATGGTGTGCTCACATGCCAGCAATGTGCGAGGATTTTCTCAAATAAAATTGGCTACATAAGTCACATGCGAGCACACGAACGTCGGCTACAGTAGGAGAAGTGTTAGAATAAAAGATGCATGTATTTTATGACGATCTTTTTTTCTATATAAATTAATTTTTCTACTTGTAAATGACATGTCTGTCACAAAAAAGATTTTTCAGTTGTTCAGGAAAAATATAATAATGAAAATACAACTTTTATCTAAACTTTATTTTATCTTTTATTAAATAACTGCGCGAATACCTACTAACAGGTTATGGGCCCAGGCTTAGAGTGAAAAGTCGAAAGGCAACAAGAATTCGCATAGAGATCAGAACTATAAAGGAATATTGGCACAATCTTCGGAGATTTCAGGCAGCAATGGTTTACCTTCTATAGAGAAGCTAGAAGGTAACAGCAATTATCATACGTGGAAATTCATGATGGAGATATATCTTGTTCACGATGATTTATGGGAGTACACAAGCGCTACGCCTGAAAGTACTGATGTGAAAGGTATCATAAAAGACCAAAGAGCAAGTGCAAAGATTTGCTTAATGATAAGGCCACATTGCGTGATACATGTGCGGAAAGCTAAAACGGCAAAAGATGCTTGGGAAGCTTTACGGAATGCGTTTGAAGATAAAGGTTTAAATAACCGGTGTCGGTTGCTGTCAAGACTAGTAGGCATGAAGCTGGAACAATTCCCAACTATTAGGGAATATGTGACTTCCGTCATGATGATATCTCAGGAACTTCAAGACCTAGGAAAAGAGGTTGACGACGAACTGTTGGCTGCTCTAATTCTCCAAGGACTTACCCCAGAGTTTCAGCCTATGAGATTGGCCATAGAGAATAGCAACATAGCTCTTACTACAGACTATATAAAGACGAAGCTTTTTCAACTTGAAGATACCTATTCGCAAAGCTCGAGTGCAAGCCGATTATCATCCGCTTTGACGTCAAATAAGCCTAATGGCAAGAGGCCATCCAAGAAGACGAAATTAAAGATAAAATGCTTTATTTGCGACGGACCACACAAAGCACATTCATGCCCAGACAATCCAAAAGCAAAGAGAGAAGCTTTACAAGCCTACGCGTTTGGCACGTCAACGTCACAAGGAAGAGACTGGATCATTGATTCTGGCGCGTCAACACATATGACGAACCAAAAGGATTGGTTCAAAGATTTTAATGGCAATTCTAAGCCTTTGAGAGTGACATGTGCGGATGGTAATGAAGTGCTAGGTGCGGGTGAAGGTACGGTAGTATGTGAGTCAGGCTTAACAATCAGCAACGTTACGTTTGTACCAAAATTAAATTCTAACTTGTTAAGTGTGAATGCGATTGCGAGAAAAGGTCACGTAATAGTATTTACAGAGAAAGGATGCGACATCTACAAAAGAGATGAGTGTGAAGTGAGAGGTAAGTCTGTTGTGAAAGGTGTGGAAGAAAGAGGCATTTATAAACTTAAGTGCTGTTCACAGGGTTCTGCACTAGCGACAGCAGAGAAAGACCAACTGATGTTATGGCATCGGAGGATGGGACATCTTGGTTTGCATAACCTTAAACTACTCAGGGACAAGATGGCGCTAGGGGTGAGTTTTCCTAATACTTCTTGTAAACTGGAGTGCATATCTTGCATTATGGGGAAACATACGAAACAACCGTTTCGTAAGAGTGGTACAACAAGAGCTAAGGAAGCACTAGGCTTAGTGCACGCTGATGTATGCGGACCTATGAATATATGTTCTATAAGTGGGTGCCGATATTTTTTAACGTTTATTGACTATATTACGTGAAAAACCTTTGTATATTTTTTGAAACACAAGAGTGAGGTTTTTGAGAAATTTAAAGAGTTTAAAGCGTTTGCAGAGAACCAGTGCAGTAAGAAAATTATGATTCTGCGCACTGACAATGGAACCGAGTTCGTCAATAAACAGATGGATGATTTTCTGAGCAAATGCGGAATCCAACATCAACTTACGGTGGAATATACACCAGAGCAGAATGGTGTAGCCGAACGTGCCAATCGCACAATCTGCGATAAAGCAAGAAGCATGCTACAGGAGTCAGGATTAGAAAAACGGTTTTGGGCAGAGGCAGTCCATCATGCCGTGTTTCTAAAGAATAAATCACCAACGATTGCGGTAAAGGATATGACACCCGATGAAAAATGGTCAGGGAGGAAATGCGATCTGAGTATGTTGAGAACTTTTGGTTGCAAAGCTTTCATGCATATTCCCAAAGAGAAGAGAACTAAGTGGGATGCAAAAAGCAGAGAACTAATTCACACAGGATTCTGTGACAATGCTAAAGCATACCGTCTTGTGGATAAAAGCACGGGAGAGGTATTCAAGGCGAAAAACGTGGTATTTTTTGAGAATCAAAAGGCAGATAAGCCTATGAAAGATTCTATAGAGGTTTCAGAAATTATACTTCTTGAAGAAAAGACACAGAACCCAGGAGAATCAGTTACAGAATGTAGTCCTCAAACAGATTTAGCAAGAAACTTTGACAATAATACCGTTGTTCCTATCAGTGTTCATAGAGGAGAACCAGAACAAGAGAGATCGGTATTATCTGACAATCCGGTTCAACATCAAGGAAACTTCCAAGAATCGGAAGACATAGAGTTTCAAGACTGTGAGTCGGACATAACTGTCCAGGACCAAACTATAGAAATGGAACGGAGGTATCCATTGAGAGTAAGAAAACCTAAAGAGTTCCCTGATCATATTCTGTATCAAGCAATAGAAACAGAGCTGAACCCCAATACAGTTCAAGAGGCACTGTCCCAGCCTGACAGTAAAGAATGGAAAGCTGCAATTCAGGAGGAGCTTGACGCGTTAAAGAAAAACCACGCATGGATTTTAGTTAAGCCTGAACGAGCGATTAACGTAGTTGATTCGAAATGGCTTTTTCGAATCAAAGGAGAGGCGGGAAATAAGAGAAGATACAAAGCTCGACTTGTTGCTAGAGGCTTTAGCCAGAGGTATGGCATCGATTACGACGAGACATTTTCTCCAGTGGTGAGACATAGTTCGTTGAGAATTCTCCTGTCACTGGCAGCTAAAAGTGGCCTAAATATAGATCAAATGGACGTAAAAACAGCGTTCTTAAACGGTGACTTATCTGAAACAGTCTTGATGACTCAACCGAAAGGTTATGAAGAAAAAGGGAAAGAGGATTACGTGTGTCTTCTTAAACGTTCGCTTTACGGGTTAAAGCAAGCCCCCAGGGCTTGGAACAATAAGCTGAACAATGAGTTGTTACAGTTGTCGTTCAAACGATCTAAAAATGAACCGTGTATATACACAAGATCTCAGGGCAAGAAAATTATAATTCTAGCAGTATATGTAGACGATATGCTGATATTATGGAATGACGCAGAAGAGTTGCGTAAAGTGAAATTGGACCTAATGTCGAAATTTGAGATGAAGGATCTTGGGAAGGCGGAGTACATTTTAGGTATACGCATAACGCAAAACGATATTGGGATCAAAGTTGACCAAGAGAAGTATGTCAGTAAAATATTGAAAGTTTTTGGAATGGCTGACTGCAAAATTGCTTCAACACCATCAAGTACTGGTCAAAAACTAGAAAAACCTGGACCGGAACATAAACCTGATCCGAGGATTCCATATCAGAATTTAATTGGTTCACTCATGTACATATCTGTTTGCACAAGGCCGGATATTTCACATGCAGTTAATTATCTAAGCCAATTCAATACATGCTATACTGAGGAGCACTGGACAGCTGCGAAACAAGTGCTTAGATATTTAAAGGGTACTAAAAGTCTAGGGCTGCAGTATAAGAGAACAGGGATGGCTAAAGTACACGGTTATACGGATGCAAGTCATGCGAATTGTTATGATAGGAAGTCATACTCGCATATGGTTTTCATGCATATGGGAGCTGCGATTTCTTGGGAAAGCAGAAAACAGAAGACAGCTGCTCTATCCACAGCAGAGGCTGAGTATGTTGCAATGTCTGAGACCGCTAGAGAGGCAATATTCCTAAAGCGATTCTTTTCAGAAATTACAGACGCAGCTGAAATGCCAATGAAAATTTATTGCGACAGCCAATCTGCTGTAGCTATTGCGCAAAACCCTGTGCACCATCAACGCACAAAACATATTGATGTGAGACACCATTTTGTAAGAGAATCAGTAGAACATGGTCAAATAGAGTTAGAATATAAAGAGACAACTTATATGGTTGCAGATATTTTAACTAAACCACTGTTGAAAGGGAAGTTTAAATGGTGTGTTTTGAGTATGGGTGTTGTGTGATTTTGTGATGGATGTAAGTAGAGAAATCAATTTAAGGAGGAGTGTTAGAATAAAAGAGTCTGCATGTATTTTATGACGATCTTTTTTTCTATATAAATTTATTTTTCTACTTGTAAATGACATGTCTGTCACAAAAAAGATTTTTCAGTTGTTCAGGAAAAATATAATAATGAAAATACAAGTTTTATCTAAACTTTATTTTATCTTTTATTAAATAACTGCGCGAATACCTACTAACAAGAAGAAGCGGTCGTCATCATCAGTTTTGGTTAATATAATAATTTTGTTGAAGGCGTTGTGATGTAAGGGAATATTTATATCTCTTTATGAAAACTCTTCAGCTGTTGGGTTGGATCTCAAATCGAGTCGCCTGAATTTGAGATAAGTGTGTATATGGGGGGTTAAGGGGGTTCGTACTAAGTGATAAAACGCATTTTTTTCTGCCGGAGACGCGCCAATTTTTTTTTTATGAATATTTTTAAAATCATAGGACTTCATACAAATGCACAAAACAGAATGCAATTTTGAACTATTCGTAGCGATTTCGATACCTACAGCGTTGTAAAACAATGTAAAAACATTGCTTTCGTGTTTAGAAGTTATATTAATTATTTTTAAAATTATCCGAAAAATACCCAAAACTGAATTGTTCATTGTATCATGATATTTTTGCAAAAATGCACTTTTATGAAATAATTTGGGTTAGGTTAGGTTAGAACGGTGACCATTTGGCGCGCAAAGGCGAGCGAGCGCAGCGAGCGTGCCGCGGCAGCGGCCGCCGAGCGCTAGAAAAACATTAACCATGGATATCTCCATAACCATGGGGTTCCGCGGGTTGGGATTGGTACAGGCAAAGATATTATAATATAACAAGATTGCGCACTGAGGGAGAAAAACGGCCCGAGCAAGAAGTAGCTGTTTTGGATGGCATCTCCTTCTAATAGAGTGACCATGCGTCGTGGAATTATGCGAATGTTTTAACGCGCCAAATTTAAAACTTTGTTTTTATGAGAATGAATAAACTTACTTTTGAAGTATAATCATACTACCTGTGCAGTGCTTTTAAAGTTACTGTTCGTCCCACTGCATACCTAGGTATACGTATTCGAGATGTTTTCGTTACTTATACTTTCTTTATTTTGTATGCCTCTCTGCAAGCAATATAAATTAAATTATACCAAGATTATTTGTAGATTTTTTAAACGTTTGGAAATTATATAATTATTTATAGTACAATTCCCGCCTAATGTAAGTGTGAGTAGTGGTAGATATTTTGGACAAAGGCAATAGACTTTCCAAATATTATATATTCGTAATGTATCCAAATAGTTTTCAAGTATATTATATGTTTTATTTACTTATATTCTTTTTCGCAACAAGTGTTTTGTGTCAGTCGGCTATAGTATTCTAGGATAATTATTGTAATACACATATTCAATATAGATTGTGAAAATCAGGTAACACTAATAGACTACAGGCCCGATTTTTAAATTTATTCCACGGATAGTACTATACTCACTACCTTAATTGAAAATATCTTCTAAGTGGCTTAATCTAAACAACTGAGATAATTTTATATCTTTTGTTATTAATAAGAGTGTAGCAATTGTCTATTTCTTACCTATTTACTCATAACAAACACTGACACGAGGAAACAGTAGCCTCGTTTTAGTGTTAGATATAGTGAAATAGACAATTATTCATCATCATCATCATTGCAGCTTAAATAAGTCCACTGCTGGACAAGCCTCCCTCAAGAATCATCTTGAGGGGATATGCCATAATCGCCACGCTTGGTAGGCGGGTTGGCGATCGCAGTATGATGGTCGTAGTACTCAGAAGGAAGCTGCTTCCCGTCCTCTGGTAGATATTCCCTCGGGTCGACTTCTACGCCCCCCACGGGATGAGATGGGGTGATGATATTCTGATTCTGATATTTGTCGCCGTCACCACACAGCAGACAATTATTACGTAGGTATAAAATACCTAATATACATTACGACAGGTTGGAAAAATCGTTTGTTGTAAGAGGCAACAATCTCGAGTAGGTATGCTTAGTGGCTGGTAGTGGGGAATAGTATTTTGTGTCAATGTGCAAAAACTCTAAAACAAATGTGAATGTTATTTGTAACTAGCTGTGCCCGCGACTTCGTCCGCGGGTTAATTAGTTTATTTTGTTTTTTTTTTTGTTTTTTAGTAAAATAAATGACTTTTTCTACAATAAAAGTAGCCTAAGTTACTCCTTATTACATCAGCTACCTGCCAATAAAAGTCCCGTCAAAATCGGTTGAGCCGTTTCAGAGATTAGCCGGAACAAACAGACAGACAGACAGACAAAAATTGTAAAAAATGTTATTTTGGTGTATGTACCGTATATATATTCATATTTATGTAGTAAAAACCGGTTATTTCAATATTACAAACAGACACTCCAATTTTATTTATTTGTATAGATAAAACAGTTAATTGCTATATCAGATTATTATTTACCGGGAACAATATTCATCCATTTTTGTTTCAATTCCTCGTTTTTGGGAAATCTAGAAAAACGATCCATTAAATACGTAACGAATGGTTACCCTGTTGCTGAACTTAGCCAAAATATAGAAACATTACAAGATAACAATTACTTGTGAAAAGATATACCACTCCCCAGATGACCCTCACTTTTACACCCTTTTACGCAACAAGTTAAAACCATTTTTAAGCAAATTGGAACTGGATTGGAGCACAATACGATAAATAATTTCAAAACAAACATTCGCCATATTTGTTTACAATTGAGTGTGGTAAACGACATTTCTTATAAATACTGCTATTGAATTTACTAAACCCAAATTAAATGTATTTAAAAAGCTATCAAAGAATAAGACATAGTTTAAAAAAACGTTGTGTACGTCTTAAATAAATAAAAATTATTTAATTATAGTTATATGAAAACATAATCCTAGGTGTTTGACCAAAAATTCTACTATTTTATACGTCAAGTAAGTTATTTTTAGGCTGGCCATCTGTTAGACAGGGACAGATTCCAAAACGAGAGCCTCTCAAGTGGTCCGTTTTTTCCTATTGGTACACTACAAAGAGAAATGGACTGTATCTTAAAGACTTTGAGTTCATTTTACTTTGAACTAAATCTTGGAGTGCGCAATCTTGTTATATTATAAGGAGGGTAGCCCCCTCCCCCATACACCCCTCCCCCCTCAATTTACTTACGTTTGAAGGCGACTTGATTTGAGATATTAACCCAGCTGTTTATTGTTAGATTGAACTGGGACACTGATAATCATTCCGGATATAGACACATGGAGACACTGAAAAACCAGCATTGATCCTTGATTGATCTATAGTTTGTTACATACTCCCTGGCATTGAAAATAAATTTATGACAGATTACAGACAGAATTCTAACCTAAAAGTGATGTTGTTATTGTGAATATTATATTTAATATAATTTAATAAATATGGGTGTTCGCGGTTTGACTACATATATAAATCGTAAACAGAACTCATTTCTGCAAGACTTTTTGCTACACGACAGCGATTTGGTCATTGATGGACACAGCCTGTGTGCTCAACTGTACCGATCACTAAATTGCTTCTCGGCATTCGGCGGTGACTATGATAAGTTTGCCAATTACGTTCGAAACTTCTTCAAAAACTTAAAAAAGTGCCATATAACGCCCTACGTACTGTTCGATGGAAGTTACGAACGTCGAAAGTTGAAAACTGCTTATTCACGGCTCCGATCCAAAATATATGGGGCTTCTAAGCTAGATCCCGTTACTCAAGAAAGTTTACAAATATTCCCACTTTTACTTCGAGATGTTTTCAAAGAAGCACTCGTGGACATGAGTGTGCCTTTCACAGTGTGTGAGTTTGAGGCTGATAATGAAATTGCAGCAATGGCAAGGCATCTTAAATGTCCTGTACTAAGTTATGACTCAGATTTCTTCATCTACAATGTTCTATACATTCCTTTTAATACACTGGAATTTAAACCTAAACCAGTTCACATAGATGGGATGAAATTTTTTGCATTGGAATGCAAAATCTATAGAGTTGAATATATGGTCCGTAACTTTGGAGGATTAAGGGAAGAGTTACTTCCATTACTAGCCACATTACTTGGCAATGATTTTGTTGCAAAACAGGTGTTCAACAAATTCTTTTCACAGTTAAAAATGTCAAAAAGTAAGAAGAAA
The DNA here is from genome assembly GCA_951640165.1 of Pseudoips prasinana. Classification (NCBI taxonomy): domain Eukaryota; kingdom Metazoa; phylum Arthropoda; class Insecta; order Lepidoptera; family Nolidae; genus Pseudoips; species Pseudoips prasinana. Next base: position 35,238,660 of record OX621237.1, on the reverse strand, counting down.
ATAAATGAACAGCAAAAATCAATCCATAGCTTATTTCTATGGCTTCAGAATGAAACTTTAGAAACAGCTATAGCTAAAATATTGGGCAGACTAAAGAAAAAAGAAAAAGACAAAGTACTGTATATTATCAAAAAGAGTATTGAAGGATATAATAGTACACATTGCAGATCATTGAAATATTTTAATATTAACAATCTTGTTACAACGGAATCTAAGTGGCAGTTACCAGAGGAGTTTGAGGAAACTTTAAGTGCTGAGGAAGAGGAGGAAAATGAGAACCTGTCAGATAATATTAGTTCTTCAGAAAATGAGGTGGACTTAGTTCAAGAAGAAGAGATAACAGATATTGATGACGATGATGATGATGAAATAGAAATCTCAGGTTTACCAGAATGGTTTGCTGAAGGCATTCGTCAGAATCAAATTCCACTTCCATATATCAATTTATATACGCACCACTTACATTTCTGCTCACCACAAGCAGAAGATTATACAGATGAGGATTCTTTTTTACCCTGCTTACCTATTTTGAGATATGCTTTTGACTTACTCACAGATTTTTCTGAAGAAACCATTATTTATGTTAGCCGAGAAAATAAGTCTAGTTATAAGAGGGTATTCATAGACAATGAAATGAGTATATCAAGACCTTTTGATTTAGAATTTTGTCAGTTATCTCAGGAACAGTTTCATAATTGTTTTAAGCACTTTTTAAGAGAAAAATTGCCTAAACTGGACTTAGAGACTGTTGAAATGGTGCCATCCAATTTTCAATTGTTTTTCTTAGCTTTAGTCTATTGGGTTATGTATTGTAAAGTGCCTTTAGGTAATGTACATAGTCTCATAATCAGCTATATCATGTTGGAGGTGATTGATGAAAAAACAGGGACTTTTAGAGGACATAATCATTTTAATAATAAATATTCTAAAAAAATAATGGAGTTAAATAATGCTGCAAGCTCCTTGAATGTTGATGAAACTGATTTCTTTTTAAATAAAAACAAAGTCCAATATGAGGATTCTTTAATAGCGGCTAGTGTTTTGTTAAAACATTTTGAATTGGATGAAAAAATAAAGAAGAAACCCAAAAGTTATGACATAAAGAAAATGCATTCATTCGCTCAGTTCCAATGTTGCTTATATCAGATTAACTGCCTAAATACACTATGTAGGAATCCTTTTGAGAGTACAAAGTATTATAAATCATTTAATGGCACTTTTGTATATAATATAGCAGTGAAGTTAGAAAATCAAAGCGACCCAAAGGCATATTTTATGCAATATATAAAAGGTGCAACCACTGTACTAATGTTTTATAATAGTCTATGCAATATTTATGACAAATGTTCTGAACAAATGGGTCTAGTCACAGAAAAGTGGATGGGAGGTACAAAAAAAAGACGAAGAAGAAAGAATGCTGTAGAAAATGAAATTGATTTTATTGTTAAAGGATTTGAATCTGAAGTGTATATTTGATTAAGTAAATTATTTAATGTTTGGAAATGATTTTTGAATAAACTGCAGGGTTGTCATACTTTTTACTTTGGTTAATCCATTGTCTAACAATTTGTAATGAAATAAAATCTTCATTGTCATGTATTAACTTCAAAGGCCCCACAATAATAATAATAAAGTCCTCCCGCGCATTTAGGCCGCGGCGGCCAGTCTCAATGGAGACTAGCCATCTGCGCGGTACATATTACAGTGCCAAGTGTGTGCTCAAATACAGGGGCACTCTATTCCATCACCCTCATACTTACTTACTTATTGTATGGGCAGTGGTTACCCTGGTGTCAGAGTTGTTCAAGCTGCCTAGTAGGCCTCTGACATGGCTTAACGACTGTTGCCTAATGGCTACAACCGGGACCGACAACTTAACGTGCCCTCCGAAGCACGGAGACGCTCAGAACTTAAACCACTTTGGCGGTCACCCATCTATGACCGCGAGCCTAGTTGCTTAACGTCGCCAATCACTTACGGACCGGTGAGAGCATCTGGCTATGAGCGCCCTCATGATCAGATGGGATGACTGGCGCCAAGATCGGAATGAAGTCAGGTACATGACCGATGGCTTTACGTGATCTCCGAGGCACGGAGGTGTGAACTCCTCCTTGGGGCTGATACTACATGATCTGGGGCTCTACCGGCTAAGTCGCCGAAAATCGATTTCTTAAATGGCTTTCAAATAAATAAAGGTTAAAAATGACCTAATCAATCGTTAAATCGGCTTCAACGTTGACAATCGATTCCGAACCATTTATGACGTCACATGTGCTCATGGAAGCCGATTTAACGATTGATTAAGTCATTTTGAACCTTTATTTATTTGAAAGCCATTTAAGAAATTTATAAAGCTATCCTAAAACCGATTTGGACCTATGGTATTCAATTATGGGGAACTACTAGTAATAGTAACATCGAAATCCTTCAAAGATTTCAGAACAAAGCACTACGCAAAATGCTTAACATCCCGTATTATATTAGCAACAAATTCATACATATGGATCTGAAACTCAATACAGTCAAAGGGGAGATTGCAAACTACTGCAAACAATATCAGAACAGACTGTCGCGACACGTTAACCAACTGGCAACTAGACTGGAGGGCACAGGAAGTGTGCACTTCAAGAGACTTAAGAGGCAAAGCATTCCTGCACTGTCTAGCAGGTTTGTCGACAACATATGAAGGGTCACCAGAGGAGTGTGCCTTCATTAGAAGTATACCACCACAACTTGACGTGGCCAAACGAGTGGCTCATTGTGACTTATCACAGATCGCCATGTTGCAGAAATAATAAAAAAAAAAAAAAAAAATTTAAGAAATTGATTTTCGGCGACTTAGCAGGTAGAGCCCCAGATGGGACGACTAGCGACACGACCGGAATGAGATCAGGTCCAGGACCGACGGCTTTGCGTTATCTCGGACGCACGGGAGTGTGATACCGCAAACTCAACAACAAAAATAAATACTTTTAGGTCCGACCCGGGTTTTCAACCCAGTGCCTCATTATCTGTGGTTGAACACGCAACCACTAGACCAACGTGAAATATTTTTTATAAATAATAATTCTAATATAATAATTAAACTTATTATTAATAAAAAAAAAAAATTAAATTGCCAACGGGGCAGTAAAACAAACTAAATATAGATTATATTATCATCTTACAACACTTTAAAAATGCTGAAAATAACTACTTCCATTCAACCGCCAACATCATTACCAGGGTTACGATCCAGAATACTGTTGGATGTGGACGGATTGCGAGGAATCCACCAACACAATTCTAAGCTGCACATCACAGAAAATCGTCGATGTCTTCTGTTGCGGTTATAATCCTCGAGTATCTAACCTTAATTTCGCCTTAGAGGATCCTGAGCGCAGTTGCGAGGTGTTTGTTTTTTCTTCTGACTCCTATTTAGTTAAATTATACTCTTAAGTAGGTATTTAAGTAAAACAATTACCACTCTTTTTTTCAATTTACGTATATTTTACTCTAATTTTTACAGACGATAAACTATCTAATTTCTCACCTAAGATATAAATACCACAGCCTATTACTGGGCTTGTCGCAAAATGGAGGCTCCTTAATAACCAACCAAAGGTCTCAAGGAAAGGGTACGGCCACATACCCGTTCTGATGAAACACCAATGGATAAATACAATATACGCTGCATTATAGACTAAAGTTAAAGAGATGCCTTGCTTTCTAGACGGATAATTTTTCCTTGAACAAAACATTTCGATTAAAATGAATGGCGCTATGAAAGTGTGCATAGTATGATTGAGCCACGGCGGGAATAGCTTCTCTGTTTCATCGTCTGGGAATATATATTGCTTGTCTATGGTGTACAGGCCCCAGAAGGAGGTGAACACGTAGATTGCTACGGTGAAGGCGAGGGTGAACATAACGTCTTTGGTTCTTCGGATTAAGGGAGTCTTCTTTGGTGCTGCATCGTTGTTACCGAAGATGTCGTTGAGCGCGGCGATAATGAAGTATGCGGTTTGTGTAACCTGTAAAGAAAGACAATGATTGAGTATTGCATTGAGTTAAATAACATTGCGTTCATTTTTCGTTCGGAAATTAAGGGCATGTCACCGAGTACCAAAGCGGGATGATATTATTACTCTACGAACGAGTTTTGTGAGACGGAAAGAAGTGCGGACACGCACGATTAAAATGAAGCTTCTGGTAAATTTTGTTCCTTTACTATAGTCTAAACAGGCCTGTTGGCGTGGTTGGCAAACAGCTTTACTTTCCACGCCGGAGGTCGTGGGTTCGATTCCCACTCAGGACAGGTTTGTCCTGAGTCAGGGTGTAATTATCATCTAAATAAGTATGTATTTACAAAAGAAAAGTAGTATATGTAGTAACTATATCAGTTATCTGGATTCCACAGCATCAGTATCTGATCCCAAATCAGATGGCCGTGTGTAAATAGGTAATGTTTCAGGATATTATAACAAATAAGTAAATTCGCAACATTGTAAAGACAAGGAATTAGAAAATTATTAGACTCTACTTTACATTTGTTCTTGTCGAGTGAATTTAAAGCTAGACTATGTCTAGCTTTGGTTCTAATTAGATGATTTTGAAATTTCTACTTGAAATTCGCTAGCTCTACTGGAGCATATAGTCAAGATACTTATAAATACTCGAAATCAATACATCAACTAAGAAATATAATTAATGGGGAACCCATAACGTTTTGGGTTAATTATTTTAATGGATATTAAAGCTGTTGAAAGATCACAGTTTCTTCTTAGTACCTAAGTACGAGTAGGTAAAAACAAAGTAGGTGCATTATAAAAAGCACTTAATTTTATGTTAAAACTAAGTAGAATAATGCTTTTAAGGTTTAATTATAACGTTGAAATACTGTATTTTGATGACCCCATATATTTTAGAGATTCATTTGAATTAGTAGATATTACCAAAGATAATATAATACTATACATAGTAACATTTTATGGCCATGAAGTCAATAAATAGTATTAAAATGAATGTTGTTGTCCTGACTACTTGAAATTGTGTATGGGACCATGCCGAAAACATTGTCTATGGAATAAAAAAAGTTTAAAATCTGTTGACAAAAAAAGGAGATATTGCGTAACATACCTAAGTACATAGATACAAAAAAGCTTCGAATTGATGACCTCCTTATTTTGAAGTTGGTTAAAGATAAAATTTAAATGTTATTTTACGAAATCGTATTTGCATTGCGACACGTTAGTATCAACTACCTTCACTCAGTCGTCCCCGCTTGTGGGATGGAAATTTTCAGATTTCATTTCACAAATAACCCATTATTTTTTATGTCTATGCTAGGACTGCTTATTCTTAGCCGAAATTTGGAATGCTAACCCTACTCGGATTAAAAATTTCGGCGAGTCTAAGCACCTAGACACGCGGTCAGCCTTTAGATGGGTGACCTCCAAACTCGTTTAATTTCTGAGGGTCTCAGTGCTTCGGAGGGCGCGTTAAGTTGTCGGTCCCGGTTGTAGTCGTTAGACAAAAATCGATTATCCTTGTCAGAGGCCTACTGGGCGGCTTGAACAACTCTGAGACTAGGGTAACCACTGCCCATACGATAAAGAAAGCTGTAGAGAAACTTAGGACTACACCCCCCATTTTTTAAAAGGGACCGTATGCCGTTTGATATAGCGGCGATCAAGAATACACCTCCAGCGCGTTTGAAGATAAAAAAAGAACTTCCAAGCTCGGGGTGTAGGTCGCTAATTAAATGAAGTTCTTTGGTACTGAAATATTTCCTGTCATATTAATTTAAATAACATTTGACCCGAGCAGGGACACATTTGCAGCAATGTTGAAAACATTTACAGCATGAGTTAGTTATTGTGTAATTTGTGTCCGTCTATTATATGTTTGTAAAGTACCCCGCGACACGGGATTAAATTCACTAGTGCAGGCGTTGATTTAAAAAAAAAAGTTACTATAGTTGAAGCAGAGATGGTGTCCTCATGGAAAACGTAAGATCTTCCGGCTGGGTTAGATGGCTTTCCGATAAACTTAGTCCAACTTGATTGGTAAAAAAAACCGTTTCGATTCACATAGACTTTTAAAGACGCTTAAAATTAGGACATATTGTAATATAAGGATTCAACTAGGCATATTTAATTGTAAGTGTAAATAGAATGATTAAATCTGTGATTTTTATTTGGTACATTGCATTATAATTAAGTTTACGAAATTAATGATTTAGTTAAATAGCTAATTTTTTCAAGTTGTTCTGAAAATGATTATTTTCGGTTTTGAATACTAGGTAATTATCAATATTTATAGTTTTAGATATATTTTACAGCACCTTGTCTGGATAGTCTGTCTGTATTAAACTAAGAAATGCATATAATTATTTTATCGGACATTCTCGAATAACGCGCTTGAATGCTACCACTGCAATTCAATGAATGAATTTGGAGGTTTTTTATTTTGCCCTAAATGTAGGTAATATGCCTATGTACTTTTCTGTGCATTCTACTGTGTCGGGTTAAATGTGCCTCAAATTATTTGTAGGTTTTTATTTTTCCCTAAATGTAGGTAATGTACCTATGTATTTTTCTGTGCATTCTACTGTGTCGGGTTAAATGTGCCTCAAATTATTTGTAGGTTTTTAGTTTGCCCTAAATGTAGGTAATGTGCCTATGTATTTTTCTGTGCATTCTACTGTGTCGGGTTAAATGTGCTTCAAATTATTTGTAGGTTTTTATTTTTCCCTAAATGTAGGTAATGTGCCTATGTATTTTTCTGTGCATTCTACTGTGTCGGGTTAAATGTGCTTCAAATTATTTGTAGGTTTTTATTTTTCCCTAAATGTAGGTAATGTACCTATGTATTTTTCTGTGCATTCTACTGCATCGGGTTTAATGCGCCTCAATGTATCTGTAGGCTTATTATTTTGCCCTAGATGAAGGTAATGTACCTATGTATTTTTCTGTGCATTCTACTGCGTCGGGTTAAATGCGCCTCAAATTATTTGTAGGTTTTTGATTTTGCACTAAATGTAATGTACCTATGTATTTTTCTGTGAATTCTACATTTAGCCGAGAAGCGTTGATTGTAGGCCGAACTAGTTCTTGACTGTCTCTATATTACCCGATGGTAAGTCGAGAGGCCACTCACTACCTTTGGCTGTGTCATCATAATCATGCCCACCGATAGACAAAGGCCTCCCCACAAGATTTCCACAATGGAGCTGTGTCCATCATTTGGAGGGATATGCCATAATCGTCACACTTGGCAGACGGGTTGGTCATAGTTCACAGAGAGACGCTGCTGCTGACGCTCTCTGGGTGATATACTCTTGGGTCGACTTCTACGCCCCCCCCCCCCCCGGGGTGAAATGGGGTGGTGATATTCTTCTTGGCCGTCAGCCACGCAGCCTCAATGTATTTATAAGTATTTATTTTGCCCCAAATGTAATGTGTATGTATGCGTTGATTGTAAGCCGAACTAGTTCTCGACTGCCTCTATTACCCGATGGTAACAGCGGCAGTCGAGAACCACAGCATTCTACCTAACATGATCTACAAACGAAATTATGACTAGATCTACGGAATTATGGTATTTACGAAATAGATGCGAATTTATGCGAAAATTTTAATATAAAAACGACAGATACGAATATAGCATTTTTGAGTATTTTCCGCGAAAACTGTAGATAATTTTGTTAATATTCGGTTTTCGTGCGCTAAAGTGACGCAGGGATATTACTGCGTGTGGCGGCAGATTAGATACCGTAGGCGCAGAACGGTTCTTTAGCAAGTACCTACTTACAATGTCGTCGTAACAGACCGCAACTATGTAAGCATTTAATTAAAGTTAATATTGTGTTTCTTCCGAAAATATACTTAATTTTATTAGTATTGGTAATCTATAGAAATAAATAAAATTGGAGTGTCTGTTTGTAATATTGAAATAGCCGGTTTTTACTACATAAATATGTATATATATATATATATATACGCTACATACACCAAAATAACATTTTTTACAATTTTTGTCTGTCTGTTTGTTCCGGCTAATCTCTGAAATGGCTGGAACGATTTTGACGGGACTTTTATTGGCAGGTAGCTGATGTAATAAGGAGTAACTTAGGCTACTTTTATTTTAGAAAAAGTCTTTTATTTTACTAAAAAACTAAATAAACTAATTAACACGTGGACGAAGTAGCGGGCACAGCTAGTTAATAAATAAAAGCATCATTGCTGCGAAAATTCCTTATGATTAAAAAAAATAATCCGTAATTCATGTTTTTAATTTGCGAAAATTCCGTACCTCTAATTATTACTGACGGGAATGTGCTAGGGGCTTATCGTGTTCAATGAGTTTGTTTTCGGCACGGGTCAATTATGCTAACGCTACGCAGGCCTTGCTCTATGATCGGCCGTATTGAATATCGCGGCCAGTATGACCTCCAACTTAACCTTACGTTCTGCATGGTCGAAACATCAACAATAGATTGATAGAGTCCATTCCAATCTATTTTATTCATATCCTACAAATATTAGAAACGCGAACGTTTGTAAGTATGGATGTATGGATGTTTGTTACTCTTTCACGTAAAAACTACTGAATGGATTTTAATAAAACTTTACAATAATATAGCTTATACATCAGAATAAGACAAAGGCTACAATTTATAAAAATATTGTGTGAATTCTCCGAAATATGACGATAAGTGTCAAGTAATTGGGAAAAAATCTACCATCTGCGAGCTATTCCGGCGTGCACTGCCAAAACCGCTAGAGGTACACATTCTACTAATATTATTAATGCGAATGTTTGTGAGTATAGATGTAAGGATGTATGTTTGCTACTCTTTTACGCCAAAACTATAATAATATAAATGTTGATGAAACTGGACTATAATTTATAAAGGATACCTAACGCGGGTGAAACTGCGGGGCATTGCTAGTCTTCATATATATATATATATAAAAGAACAAGGAGATTTTGAAGAATCAATGCACAACCTAGACTGCTTAAAATACATTCTTGCTTTTTAGACCGTAGAATGCGGTCGTGGGTTCGATTCCCACTCAGGACAGATATATGTGTGCATGAACATGTCTGTTTGTCCTGAGGCTGGGTGTACTTATCTATATAAGTATGTATCTACAAAAGAAAAGTAGTAGGTATATGTAGTATATCAGTTATCTGGTTTCAATAGTACAAGCTCTGCTTAATTTGGGATCAGATGACCGTGTGTAAATAATGTCCCAGGATATTTATTATTATTATTTATTAATTGGTAGCATGGGTTTGTGGCAAAGAGGAAGCAAAACGCTTCGTACGGCATTATGGGATGTCAACTACATAGCGGTGGAGAGCCTCCCAACGCCTTGTAGTCCGATGAAAAAAGGGAGATGGAGGGATAAGTTTATGGAGGTCTTGGGCGCATTCTCCATTAAACAGCCTGTAGAAAACCGATAAGCTTGCAACCTGACGCCGATGATCCAAGTTTTGCAGCTGCTGCCCATCTTACTGCCATCGCCAATACGTCTGCCAAGCGTGGTAATTATGGTATATCCCTCCAAATAATGGACACAACATCATTGTTGACCGCCGCGGTGATTAAGTCGGTAGTGAACGGTGTGCATTCTGATCCAAAGGTACCGTGTTCGATCCTCGCACAAGATAAACATTTGTCTTCAAGACCATGTCTATTTGTCTTGTTCTGGGTGTTATCTGTGTATTGTATGTGTATATTAATAAAAAAAAGATAATATGCATTTGCATAGTATACAGTGCTTTGCTTATTTTGGCCTAGATGGCGCTGTATGATATATTTCAGATATTTATTTTTGCTCGAATCTTAGCGTACGATGTTGCGGGAGAAAAGTTAATAAAAAAATATACGGGTGATGCTGCGGGCAGGAGCTAGTAGTATTGATATATTTTAGCAAAGACCTTGCTAAACGAATATTATCAATTGTCACGCCACTGACCTTTATGGTCCGGTGAATTGTTTTAAGAAGATAATAGTTTAGCTTCAGTCAACAGTAACAGTTATCTATGTGGCGCAGTGGTAGCTTTCCTTGCGACTCCTATGTGTTTCGGTTCGATCCCCGCACAGTACAACTATTTGTCAAAGTCAAAGTAACTTTATTCCGTAAAAATTTTACATTTATGTGGAATCGTCATATTTTTTTTACCCTACCGTGCACTGCATGACGTGGCAGCTACTGAGAAACACTGCCAGAAAACTCAGTAGGAATCCTTTTTTAAAATAAAATATCATCATCATCATCATATCAGCCGAAAGACGTCCACTGCTGGACAAAGGCCTCCCTCAAAGATCTCCACAATTGCCGGTCTTGCGCTATCCGCATCCAGCGTTTTCCAGCGACCCGCACAAGATCATCGGTCCATCTTGTAGGGGGCCTGCCCACGCTGCGTCTTCCGGTTCGTGGTCGCCACTCGAGAACCTTTCTGCCCCAGCGGCCGTCGGCTCTACGAGCTATGTCAAACATCCATGTTGCACCCACTCTAGTTAAGGTTGGAGACTCTGCACTCGAAGTTGTAGAGAACTATATTTACCTAGGACAGACCATCCAACTAGGTAGGTCCAACTTCGAGAAGGAGGTCAATCGTAGAATCCAACTCGGCTGGGCAGCGTTCGGGAAGCTACGTAATATCTTCTCGTCCCAAATACCGCAGTGTCTCAAGTCGAAAGTCTTCGACCAGTGTGTGTTGCCAGTGATGACTTACGGAACAGAGGCGTGGTCGCTAACTATGGGCCTTATCAGGCGGCTCAAGGTCACCCAAAGAGCAATGGAAAGGGCTATGCTTGGAGTTTCCCTGCGAGATCGAATCAGAAATGATGAGATCCGCAGGCGAACCAAAGTCACCGACATAGCCCTAAGAATTGCCAAGCTGAAGTGGCAGTGGGCAGGGCACAAAATAAAATATACTTAATATTAATTACAATCATGTGTGTTGACTCAGAACAACTCCATCCCAAGCACTTTTATCACTTAAATAATCAGAAATTTTGTAATATGCCCTGCTACACAATTTGGCTTTAATAATTCTTTTAAACTTATTCGTAGACCATTCTCTAATATCATTGGGAAGTTTGTTATAAAATCTTATACATTGCCCCATAAAAGAGTTACTTATTTTGTGGAGACGGGTAGTATGCAATATGAGATTATTCTTATATCTAGTATTTAGATTATGTGTATCGCTCCTTTTACAGAAGGAATCGATATTTTTGTGTAAGCCATATCTTGTTTACCACTGAATACTACGACGCTATTGCTAAATAGCGTGTTCATTCGCAGATAATGAGGTTACGGGTTCAAATCCCGGGTCCAGGGAAAAAAAATAACTATTTATTACGTCGAACCATAGAATGTTAACACAATTTATAAATAAATAACTTAAATAAACATTTTTGGACAAGTTACACATTGCAATTTGATCCCAAACTAGGCAGAGCCTGTACTATGGCAGCCAACCATGCTTATATATTTATAAATACATACATATTATAGGAAAAATACAAATGAATAATCGTGCTAGCACAAAGATTTGTCCTGGGTTAGAATCGAACCCACGACCTCTGGTTTAGTAGTCACTCACCACTCTAGACCAACAGGCTATCATCTATACATATAATAAAATCGTAGGAAAGTCAAAACTGTACATTGAATATTTTTAAAGGATACTTGGGACGTGATCTACAATGGATATCGAAGTCAAAAATATAGCCTTTAGAATTTTTGTCTGTTTGTCTGTATGTATGTCAGGGCTAAACTCAAAAAGTAGGTACTCCATGGATTAACTTCAAATTTTGCATGAATATTACTAAGAGGTCGGGTCATCATATAGGCTACATATTATCACGCTATCACTTACGGTGGTGGAGCTGTGATTATTTATAATATTTAACGCGAGTAAAACCGCGGGGCACAGCTAGTTTATAATAAAACTGTGTTATATATAGTACAAAAATATTTTTTTCGTTTTGTTAACCTCTTTCTATTCACCACGATTTACGATAGTCATTTTTACGATAGTAAAATTCCAATATTCTTTTGTTTTAAACATCTTTTAGAAGTTACTGTTGAATCGTGTTTTGGGTAAAATAAAGTATTGTCAAATTTAAGTTTTGAAGCCTGTAAGCTTGTTTGGCAATTAAGTGGCCCTAAAAACGTGTTCAGTCGAGGGACCCCGTTAGTGTCCAAGTTCTTGAATGAAACACTCGAAGAATGGCAATACTTAGACAACTTGACTCACGTCTGATATAAACGCACAAACTTACAAAAAATATGTAATAGAAAGATATTGAATACGAAGTACTGAGAGAAGAGAGCACTCTGGAGTTTGCACGAAGATTGAATGATAAGATCATTTGGGCATTTGCGAAGGATGAATGAAAGAAGATTGGCAAATGAATATACCTTCTCTGAGCAACTGGAAGGGAAAGAACTTCGTAGAATATTTTCTGCCCAAGTCAGAGATGTTCTCAAAAAGGCCCGCTCAGAATTACTCTAAACGACATAATGAGAGTGAACGAGGCAAAAGAGGTGTGCAAGGATCGTGACAAATGGAAATTCGTTGTCTCTGTCTCCCCCAGTTAAACTGGCTTGAGTCTATGTAATGTATGTAGAAAGAGACTTATTGATGTAGAGTAAAACAGGGAGAAAGAGAGAAACTCGCATGGATAGGGCATAACTTTTTTCCTTTTCCTTACGTGTCAATTCATACTTCATATCTTATACCCCGAGGTCGTTCCAAAAAAATACACACTTGACGACGAAGCTCAACAATATACCGGCACTAACATTAATTAATTATGATGAATGGGTCTCTAGCAATTGATGTTATCCAACGGCCTAGATTGGAGTCAATAGATGCATCATATTTATTTCAATCAACGACGAATCATAGAGTCTACTATGGCCAAGTGGTCGCTCATAGGTACTCCTATCGTATACAACATGTAACTTATTTAACGCACACCCTGAAAATAGTTTGTTCAGAATCGTTTACTGAATCGATTAATATCATTTTTAATATAGGTAACTTTTTTCCAAAAATAAATAAATTTACGAAAATTATTGTCATATTAACCCCGTACAGTCAAAACAAATTGAAATGGACCGTAAGTCAATGCAATAAGAATTTAAAATACCAGTTTTATTTGTATTCATACAAATACAATTCATTCAATACATAATAAAGAAAAATAAACTTCATTCTAAGAAAGTAATCTAGTAAATAACAATGCATATATATGTTAAATTAAAAATTCAGTGTATGTATTATAATTATAACACAATATTCTAATCGGGGTGTTTGAGGGTGTGCGTTAATTACGTTACATGTTGTATTTGTGTAATTTTTGGCCCATTTTATAAGGTCTTAAAGAATACAGTTTCTCAAAAATCTATCGTTTTTGATATAAAATAGGATGACAAACGAGCAAGTAGGTCACCTAATGGTAAGTGATCATCGCAACTCCAGAGGAGCCGCAAGTGCGTTGCCGGCCTTTAGGAAAAGAATCGCTACTTGAAGGTTGCCATGTCTAATTACCATAAACCAATCTAGTATGATTGGAAATACCTCCGCAGTTCCACAGAGCGGTAGGGCGCGACAAATAGTTTCTTCTGAATGGTCATCTACCTAACACCGTGCGTGTTAGGTAGATGACCATTCACCCAGGGACTCTACCGGCTAAGTCGACGAACTTCGATTTCTTAAATGACGTTCAAATAAATAAAGGTTAAAAATGACTTAATCAATCGGTAAATCGGCTTCGACGTTGACAATCGATTCCGGACTCATCGAAGCCGATTAAACGATTGATTAAGTAATTTTTAACCTTAATTTATTTGATCGCCATTTAAGAAATCGATGTTCGGCGACTTAGCCGGTAGAGCCCCTGGTGACAAAGATGAAATTCATGTATACAAAAAATATAAGAAAATCAACATATAAATAAAAAAGAAATCAAAAGGTTGTACAAAGATAAGAAATTAATAATTGCAAAAGAGATTGCGAAGAAATTATTATTTAACTATTATTAGTTATTACACTACATAAGTACTCACTGTATTTATACACCAATAATACAAAAATATATACCTACGTGTAATGGGGGGGGGGGGGGTATTAATTACAAAGAATATATAATATAAGTACTACATTACAACCCTACTACTTTCACTCGTTTTTTAAAAGAGGTGATGTATCACCGGAATGTTGAAGATAAACTAAATTAAATTAAAATTGATGCTATACCAGCATTACAGCAATGTTTTATACTATTATTTCTATTATTGTTGTTGCGAGAATGTTTAAAATATTACATTAAATGTTTATTTAACTTTATTCGATTTACTCCATGATATAAGGACGAGTAAACACTGCAAACAGCAGTATAACAGGAATATGTAGGTATCCGTTACGCCTTTTTTATATCAAGCTCTAAAACAGTATATACAATATGACTATATAATATTAATATCATGGTATTTCTTTCTAACGACAAGGACATGACATCTTTAGTTCTGTCATTTTAGTTTAGGCGCGAAATATTGAGTAATAATAATCGACTCATGCCGGTTAAAAAAAATGTTCCCGGTGTGCGTGTAAGTCCGCAGATTTTGTACCTTAGGTTAACAGTTCTACGTATAGGTACCCTATTCTTTTCATGTTTCTATATTGAAACGAGATGTAATTACATTTTAATTTCTTTAGTAGAGTAAAAGACAGAAAGAGGTAGAAAATGCCTTTTTGGCATTAAGTCCGCTAATGTACACACATTCACGCTGTACTGAAGTATAAAAAAATCACCAGCAATATAGATTTTGTATTTCTTTTTAGTTTTATAATATTTTATTATGCACCGATTTTAACCCATCAGTCTCATTCTGATAAAGGTTTTCTGGAAGAGAACTCACAATTAAGTTAAGCTCGCATCTGTACTTACATACTGTAAACAATTTTTGACCTTCGTCTCATATATTTCTGTGTGCAATAAAAAAAAGTTACTTACCAAACACCAAAACGTAAGGAACAGCACTCTGGCTTGAAAAGGCAAATTAGTAAAATCTTCAGACGGAAAAGGAATTTTCACATACATCTGATCGTACCATAGTGCGTAACAATTGAGAACGACCACAGATAAATGAAATAATAATAACATTATTTAAAATACAAATTAAAATTATTAATATGAAAAATGTATTGTCTATTATTGTAGGACCGTCCGCTCAGCAGAACGACAATGACGAAACTGGTTGATTTATTATCGAGTAATATCATCTTAGTTTATTCATTATATTCAGATAATAATGACCACTAGTGAACTTGACTACAATACGAATAAACAAAGTGCATATTTTGAATGTAAATAGGTACATATACTAATTGTTACGGACGTTGTCAACGATTTTTAATTATTATTGTTGTTTCCGCGAAAAGGATGCTTGCATGATGGCCTTGTACAGATGTGATTAAAATTTAGTTATAATAAGCATTAGCAGTTCTAAAAACTCAGGCGGCGGCTTGGAAATTTCTTAATTACTTAGGTCTAAACTATTAACTTTAAAACTAACTAAAACAATTAAACTATACTGTGACTATATTAGGTATTATATCTGTTCCCGGTTTTTGTTGGTACATTATATGATTTCAGATAGGTATTAATCGATTATTCCGGGACAATTATATATTTATGTGGAGTCGTAGATCTCCCCCTACAGTGCAGTGATGTGGCTTAGTTAGCGGCTGAGAAAAACTGCCAAAAATGCTCAGAAACATTCCTCTTTTCAAAAAATATTTTTTTGAGCTTTGATTATATTTTTGTTTATCCGTGATGACTCGTAGCGTCTCAATCCCAAGAGTTGTTTTTCACTAAATTTATCAGATACTATAATATGGTACTGCTACGCAGTTTGATTGTAACTGCCTAATGACTACAACCAGGGTCGACAGCGTAACGTGCCCTCTGAAGCACGGAGACGCTCAAAAAATAAACCACTTTCGCGGTCACCCATCTATGTACTAACCGCGAGCCTAGTTGCTTAACCTCTCCAATCACTTACAAACCGGTGAGAGCATCTGGCTATGAGCGCTTCAATTAATAGGCTAGTACCTAAGTATATCAGTTATCTGGTTTCTATAGTACCTACAAGCTCTGCTAAGTTTGGGATCAGATGGCCGTGTGTGAATGATGGGACATCATTCACACACGGCCATATATATAATATAAATTTCGATAATTAAACTTAAACAGAATCTCATTGACAATAATTTAATACAAGCTAGCTAAATATAATTTCTATTATAAAATAAATTTTATAAATGTTTTCATAAAATCCGTGTACCTAAATAACTATGTAACTAGAAATAATTATATTATACTTAATAATTATATTACTACAAACATTTTCTGAATATTTCCATCGCTTTTTTGAAGTCTACGTGAATAAATACCTTTTTTATTTCATATTATTTTAATTTTATTTAATGTTGCCTTATATACCTAAGTTTACAATATTAATACGTGAAGCAAAAAGTTTGTAGCTATTTACGAAAATTGTACCAACCAGTACCAACCTATGAAATTTCTAACAGTTACAGTTTATATGGAGAAGGAATGCAAAAAAACAAATATTTTTATATAATAGGCATTCGAAGTAAATTAGTTTTGTAAAAAAACTGCTTTTTACATAGAAAAACTAAGAAATAATGACAACTGAATGTCGAAACTAGGAACAGAAGTACCTATTTGTCTTTAATGTCTATAGTCTTTGACAATAAAACGTAAATGGTCGAATTTCAAAAAAGTCCGGACTCTAGTTGTTGATATTACATTATCTAAAAGGAGACGGATACGTTTTCATATAATAATGGGCCTGGATGTTAAAAGATAAAAGTAGTGTCAATTAATGGGTCTGTAAATTATCAGCCAAGAGAGGTTATGTACCAACCTATACTAAACAGCTGATTTTTAAGGGCGATTGCTATTTAATAGTTATCCGTGTCCAGTATGTTAGCAAAAGTCGTACACATTAAGCAACATTGATATGTTATTTAACTCAATGTTAAGCAATATCAAAAGTCCGTAGAGCGAATGCAGTTGTCGAGGGATATATAAACAAAACAATAAAATACTCAAATGTCTCAAATCACACACGCACTGAACGATACGAGAAACGAGTGACCGATCATAGATTAGGATTCAGAATCTGTCCCCAGTCACTGTCAACATAGATTAAAAATACATATAGTTGCCAATAATTAATAAATCGATTTGAACGATAACCGATATTATGATTTCTATTTATTTTATTGATATTTTATCTTTTACTGTTGACATTATGTTGTCAATGTATTTAATAATTATTATGATTAAATCGGTTATCTGGTGTATGGTGCATGAGTTTTTATATTTCATTGTTTGAACTCATTACCGTTAATCGATTATAGTAATCAACAACCAATTTAATTCGTGACTTAAACTTATTTTGAGAATTCTCGTTTTCCAGATTGTAAAATGGGTCAATTTTTTACAGTTTGAAATAGAAAAAAATAACGCTTTTTTAAACCATATTTCAACTTATTATAGTCAGGCCCAGCAATCCCCGTCTCCTTTATAGTCGTAATTACTTGAATAGATTGTTTGTTGAAGTGAGATTTGTTATGACAAACAGAACTGACTTCAACTTTACTTTCTGCCAACCGATTGGAACAAAATGTTTAGTACGGAATTCTGAAAACATTCTCTGAAGATTAAAAATAATGAATTATCATGCTTATTGTTGGTTATTGTGCAGTATTTTTGCATACTTGAACTAGATGTCACATAATCAGTAGATATTGATTTTGTACTATTTTTATTTATTGTTTGATAAATATTATGCTTAACCTTTGTCCCTCTAGGTTATGCTGTGCTGGTGACTGAGCACGCAACAAGACAATAGTAACCACAGAAGATACTAAATAGTTTAGTTTTATTGTTCTATTTAATTTTGGCTCACCAACAATTGTTTACACTAATAATATAACAAAAAGTATTCCAAGTATTAAAATGAGCTTACAATCTCTCATAAGTAAGCACCGCATGCATTTTTTATTAGGGTTCCGTAGCCAAATGGCAAAAAACGGAACCCTTATAGATTCGTCATGTCTGTCTGTCCGTCCGTATATCACAGCCACTTTTTTCCGAAACTATAAGAGCTGTACTGCTGAAACTTGGCAAGTAGATATATTCTGTGAACCGCATTAAGATTTTAAATTTTAATTAAGACAAAAATAGAAAAAGAACAATAATTTTGGGAGGTCCCCATACATAGAACTGAAACTCAAAAAAATTTTTTCCTTGTACACATACATGTGGAGTGTCTATAGATAGGTCTTCAAAAATGATATTGAGGTTCCTAATATCATTTTTTTCTAAACTGAATAGTTTGCGCGAGAGATACTTCCAAAGTGGTAAAATGAGTGTCCCCCCCCCTGTAACTTCTAAAATAAGAGAATGATAAAACTAAAGAAAAGTATATGGTGTACATTACAATGGAAACTAATCACGAAAATTGGTTTGAACGAGATCTAGCAAGTAGTTTTTTTTAATACGTCATATACCGCAATTTGCTTTCATTTAATCAACTGAAATACTTGCTGCTACGGAACCCTTCATGTCCGACTCGTACTTGGCTGGTTTTTTTATTATATAATTGTGCCATATACGGAACATTATGGACCAAAGTCTGAAATAAATGTATTTATTATTATTATACTAGATCTACATATTATTCAGTCGGATATTCGACATGAACGGGGACGAGTTTTAAGTACTTTCTGAGCCACTGGTTATAACACTGCCAACTGCCAGACTTCGGACTACTACTGGTTTCTTCCCATAAAATCCTAATGACACTTTATGACCCAACCAAGTCTTTGAATCCGCGACCTCATTAACCAGCTACCACGAGACCAATGAAGCCCCTAATAACAGTTTATGATCCAACTAGGAATTTGAACCTAGGGCCTCATCAACTGCTACTGAACCCACTACCACGAGATCAGCGAAGCATTGCAAACAATGCAGGTTAAAAGGCATGACAATCTATAGAACGCCTTTTCTTCTTCTTTACGGTCACCGTAGCCTAGTTGGTAGTGCTCCTGCCTACGAAGCTGGTGGTCCTGGGTTCGAATCCCGGTAAGTGCAAATATTTGTGTGATGAGCACGAATATTTGTTTCTGAGTCATGGATGTTTTCTATGTATATAAGTATTTATCTATCTATATAAGTATGTATATCGTCACCTGGCACCCATAGTACAAGCTTTGCTTAGTTTGGGGCTAGGATGATCTGTGTGACATTATCCCGAGATATTATTATTATCGTATGTGGAGTGGTTACCCTGGTGTCAGAGTTGTTTAAGCCGCCCAGTAGACCCCTCACATGGCTAACAACCAGGAACGAAAGGTATGAAGCACAGAGACGCTCAGAATTTAACCAATTTGACGGTAACCCTAGTTTGCAGTCTGGTTTCCGGTCTAGAAAAAATAACAGGGCCACCCCATAGCATTCCGTGGATATAGTAATAGGCGACTAATGGATAAGCACTCGGGCAGCAGCATCACCTGTGTTAGCCAGCTCTTCCCTCTCTCAACACAAACATCATAGAACACTTAATAAAAATATTCCCCGATTAATTAATGATAGTAAACATGCTCATAAATGATGTAACTTTCCTCTTTTAATAATTTCTTCATAATTTATAGTACTGGCCCATGTGCCTATATTTTTCTGAGCTTTGGTTTTTATTTAAATTTGACAACAATGTTTATGTTGACATATAGCTCTCTGATTTTTTTTTGGGATCCGACCTGATTCGATTGAATTGTAATTTTTGACCGTTTTACACGTTGTAATTGGATAATAAACCCGTGATTCAACGTCTGCGTGGTGTTATTTTGCTCCTGTTACACCTGTGTACTAGCTACCACCTAACTGCGGTCACCAACTCGCATGCCAAGCGGCAAACCCCTCGAAATGATAACGTTATAGAAACCTCTGGATGCCTTTATTCAGCAGTGGACGATATCAGGCTGATGATGTATGACAGTAGCTATTTTTTTTTACTTGTTGAATTGCTATTATTGCACGTGGTGCTTGACCCACTAAAACCACCACGGTAGCTAGACTCACAGTGCCTGTAGCGGGGGCTCCGGGTACTCGTGAACGATCTCTCCAGTACCCCCGCCGTACACTGAGCGTCCGCGAGATTCACCCGGGGAGGGGAGGGAGGCCTGAATGCCTTCCCCCTCCCCAGTACGCACAAACGTGTTACCTGAGCTACCAGCAGGTTACCCTTCCCGGGACCACTGGCGCTCGGAGGTAAAGAATTCAACTCGTTCCCTTACCCAGACGCCAGCGGTCCCAGAGGTATGACAGTAGCCTATCTATAGGCTGCGTGCTTTACTGCGCTGATGAGTTACTGTGTGGTGAGTGCAGCTAGCTATGGAAAGCTAACAATTACTTTTCAACTACGCTCCAACAAATGTACATATTTTAATATAAAAATCTCTTATTTTTACTGACTGATAAATAGGTAACCAGATAACGATTGCATGCATCTCCGGTTGGGATAGGAGGTTCAAAAAGTCACTTGATAATACAGTTACAATAATAATATATAGTAACAATAATAACATAGATAGTAAACGGATGTCTGGCCCTCTGTCCTGTCGCGACTGGATTTGTCACTAATTATTATTAGTTCATAATTAGCCGCATTACTCTGTGGTGACGGCATAGATGTCTTCACCCCATCTCATCCCGTGGGGGGAGTAGAAATCGACGGAGGGAATACCTACCAGGGAACGGGCAGCAGCGAGTTTCTGTGAACTATGTTCAACAAACTGTGATCGCCAACCCGCCTGCCAAGCGTACATGCATCATAGACAGAGACACCAACGCATCAATTGCGTGTTAGGGTCAGCGCAGACAGAGGGGAGCGCAGCGGAGAGGATTTTATTAAGGCACTAGAAAATCAACTTTAGAACTATAGGAATAAAGTGCATATATGCTTGAACCTGACAAAATGCTCGCGCAGTCTCGCGCATTATAATGTTCAAGCATACATGCACTTTATTTAAATAATTTTAAAGTTGATTTTCTAGTGCCTTAATAAAATCCTCTCCGCTGCGCTCCTAGGACTCTGTCTGCGCTTGCCCTTGTTTTATTTTATTGAACCTACCGCACCACTGTTGTGCTTGTAAAGTACAGACACATGAAGCTACGCCAATCTGTCAAATTTCCCCAATTGAAAGGGAACCGCTTATGCTTTTGTGATAAAGTTGAAAATCTATAAAAGAAATTTGACAGATTGGGGTAGCTGGAAGTGCTAGCGTCTGTACAACGCAGCTTAACGAACATATAAGTGAATGACTGGAAGTATGTACCTGCATCCAGCCCCGGGACAATATTTATGGGTCGCACAAATACTTTTATTGACGGTCATCGTAGCCTAGTAGCGTTAGGTTGTGGCATTGCTAATATTTTGTTATCGTAATTGTCTTTTTTTATCGAATGTACCAATTATGTATTATTTTTTATCAAATGTATAAAATTAACTTTTCTTTGTTAATACTTACTCAATACGGTTTTGTGAATTCTTGTTAGTATAGTAATAAGCTTAAATTAAGTATCCTGTATTTCTCAGATAAATGAATGTATTCTTTATGAGAAATAAATGTCTTAAACCATAGTTGGTCATGCTCCTGCCTACGAAGCTGGTGGTCTTGGGTTCGAATCCTGGTAAGTGCAAATATTTGTGTGATGAGCACGAATATTTGTTTCTGAGTCATGGATGTTTTCTATGTATATAAGTATTTATCTATCTATATAATTATGTATATCGTCGCCTGGTACCCATAGTACAAGCTTTGCTTAGTTTGGGGCTAGGATGATCTGTGTGACATTGTCCCTAGATATTTTATTGTCCCGGGACCCGAAGTGGTGACGCGGCTGTCTAAGTGCAGTCAGCAAGTTCTAACGTGTCGCTTATTTACCCTCAGTATTTCGCGCCATAACAAAATTTTCATTATCAAAGATGGGCTGGCTTTTTCATAAGAATTATCTTAGAAAGAAATGCATGATATTGAAATTATTTTAGTTAGAATTGGAGGCATTACATTTTAATCTGGGTTTCTTAACAGCGTTTGCGGTATACATTATTTCTGGTTTCCGTGTACGGGATATGAAGAGGTAGGGCATAGCGTTCATTCGCTCAAAGAGCAGCCCGACTGGGGAAGTACCTCCACCTTACAGAAGACACTCCTCAATAATAACATTAATAATTTTAAAGTTGTGTTTCCGAGTGTGAGTAAGGTCGCCAGAGCTCATTGGAGTGGGGGGAAGGGTCAGCAACACTTGTTTGCTGACTTTTAAAGGCCGGCAACGCACCCGAGACGCCTCTGTTGTTACGAGTGTCCATGGGCGGCGGTGATCACTTACCATCAGGTGACCCACATGCTGGTTTGTCTCCCTCTGATTAAAAAAAAACATATTTCCTCTACATTATATCACTGTTACTTTTCAGAGCCTTCTGTCAGTCGTTTTACACGTGCAGTGTGTGGATCAACTTTACGCGGCTTACAATGCCCTGCGTCTTCAGTACAACGACGCTCTGAGGGCAGTATTGAGAAAGTCACGGTACTGCAGTGCTTTCGCTATCTATGCGGATACATCCGTTGATGACATATTTTCTAATACAAGGAAAAGAACTGCATCGATGATGAGGAGTGTCCGTGGTAGCACCAATGCTGTCCTCGGAATGTTAGGGTGCAAGATTAACAGCCCTTTAATTGTGTACTGGTCAAGTGTACCCTGCACAGAAATAGAAAATAATCCTTAGTAATATTCGTTTTAACCTGTTAAGCTTACTAACACTTTCTTTGTATTTATTTCTATATGACAGTCACCGTAGCCTAGTTGGTAGCGCTCCTGCCTTCGAAGCTGGTGGTCCTGGGTTCGAATCCCGGTAAGTGCAAATATTTGATACTGAGTCATGGATGTTTTCTATGTATTTAAGTATTTATCTATCTATATAAGTATGTATATCGTCGCCTGGTACCCATAGTACAAGCTTTGCTTAGTTTGGGGCTAGGAGGATCTGTGTGACATTGTCCCTAGATATTATTATTATATTATACTACTAACAACCCTTACTAACGCTAGTTTTGTAATAAAATTATGGCCTACATCTGTCATTATATATGTCTGAAATAAAGATTAAATAAATATCTTACTACATATTGTTTTCTCATTACATTTTCAGTCCCCAACATACAATGAAGCTTAACTCTAGGAAATAGAAAGTGTCATTTTGACACTTTCTATTACCTAAGCAGCTATTATTTACACCGAGACCAAATCCCGGATTGATAATATTGAGTACAATACCGTCGCCGGTCGCGTCGGGTTAATAGAGAATTTAATACCTTTATTTTCTCTGCTTCAGTTTAGGTTATAGTGTGGCGACCACGAATCATGTTTCCTAACTTAGTTCCATAAAATCTCAGGTAAACTGATGATTTGCCATATACCGAGTCTTGAAATTAAACTGTTCCCTTAAAGAAAGCAGATTTTTTTTTGTATAATATCCTGGGACACTATTCACACACGGCCATCTGATCCCAAACTAACCAGAGTTTGTAGCTTTGTACTATGGAAACCATATAACTGAAATACTACTTTTGTTTTTTAAATACATACTTATAGAGTTAATTACACCCAGACTCAAGACAAACTGACATGTTCATGCACACAAATATATGTACTGGGTGGAAATCGAACGCACGACCTCCGGCGTGAAGAGCAAGCATTTAACAACCACAACCAACAATTATAATTTGTAAGTATATTAAAAAAGAAAGACGTGTGGCACTCGGAGACTGCCGCGGTAAAGCTATTGCATAACATTTTTTATCAACTTATGCAATTATAATTATTTATTTATTTTATAATACTGCATCTGTGATAATAATAATAAAATGAATGTATATAGAGTACTAACTCATTTTCTTTCACAATTTTTTCGTGACTTTCTTCATTAGTAAATGCACTTTGTTTATTCATATTTAAAACACTTTGTACACAAATTATACGAGTACAGATATTCACTGTTGTACGTAGATGATAAATACCTATACACCTATATACTCACAAACAGCTGATTACGGTAGTTTTCCAATACAACCAATGCCACCTAAAGGCGGGTTGCTGAACTAAAGAGACAAGCGTGATATTTCAAAAAGTCATTAAAAGTTCTGGTATTTATCGATAGATGGCGGTCGGAGTGGGGGGGTGTTAGGATTTTTTCGTTACGGTATTTCTGGATTCGGTCCCCACGCTCAAGGCCCGCGATAGAAGCTATGCAATAGCTGAAAAATCAAGACTCCCTCAAATATGGTCACCCTACCACGCCGTGCTGAGCGGTGATGCACCCGGCTTATGTACGTGGGGGCGTCAGATAAGCCTGTTGACCATCGAGCCCACGAATACACTGGGAGATTACCCACAAATTCGATATTTGATTTTGAAACAAAGGTAAATAATATTGTTTTATTTATAGTGTGTGTGTATACTCTTGGTTGAATTTGAGCCATGGCGGCCAGGCTCAATGGAGGTAAGCCATTTACGCGGGACATTGTATAGTCCACAAGTGTGTGCGCAAACACAGTTGCACTGTCTATTCCCTCACTCTCATAATTTGATGGGACAGTTAGCTGACACGACCGGAAACAGTTCAGATACCAGACCGACGGCTTTTTCTTTCCTTTTTTTCTGATATATCTTTATTTTATTTATTTTATATTATACTAGCTGTGCCCGTGACTTCGTGCAGACATTTTGTAATGACTCCATAAATGTTACATCATAATATCTCTAATATTTTGTCGCAAACTAAACCTTACATATTTGTAAACAAACTTTCACCCCCTATTCCCCATGATTATTTTACACCCTTGAGGGTAAAAATTTTACAAACTTTGAATGTAATATTTATTTATATCGAATCTACAGCCTAAACAATAAGTTTCAAACTTTTAGCTAAAAATTATGATATTCTCATACAACTTTTCATCCCCCCTTTCGACCCCTTTTAACCCTTTTTTCGCATTAAAAAGTAGCGTATGTCCTTTCTCAGGCTCTACTACACCAAATTTAATTTTTTTTTTAATTTCTATCGGTTTAGTAGTTTTGGCGTGAAAGCGCGACAGACAGACTGAGTTACTTTCGCATTTATAATATTAGTAAGGATTATAGATGCTTATATTTTGAACACTTGTAATTTTAATATCTATATATTTATATACTACATACATACCCAATAATATGTAAATCTATCTCTCTGATAATAAATAAATGATTACTGATTACGAGTATTTACATTTATTAATATAATATCCAGGCAAACCAAGAAGCGGGTCACCTGATGGTAAGTAACCACCCCACCCATGGACACTCGTAACACCAGAGGAATAGGCTCGCTTATTAAAGATGGCCATGTCATATTGGATCAAAAATATCACAGCAGTTAATTGATTTCACAGAGTTGTATTGCGAAGTAAACAGTTTATATAAAATCGCTTAAGTTTTTTTGAACAATAAACATTATTATTATAAAATCGCACGGTGGTAATGATAGACCATTCATACAGGTGGTATGTATGGAAATTCTATTTCTGGTGAGAGGGTTTGTGGCGAAACATGGCGGCAGCTATAAGTTCGCATAATTCCTTGGAACTCTTATGATAAATGCAGTAAATGAGACATAAGGTCAGTAGACCTCATTGGAGAGGAGGGGACGCTTTACAACCCATGAGTTAATACATATCTTGGGACAATTAACACACTGCCATCTGATCCCAGACTAGGCAAGGCCTAATTTCAAATTCAAATTGTTAATTTGCTTCAAATAGGGTGGTGTATAACATTTCAGCAGAACAAGCACATTTAGCTATAAAACAGCATGCACATATTAACAAACGTTAGTCAATGTCAAAGTCAAAAATTATTTATTCCGTAAAAATTTTACACTTATGTGGAATATCGTCATATTATTTTTACCCTACCGGGCAGTGCATGACGTTGCAGCTACTGAAAAACACTGCCAGAAAACTCAGTAGGAATCCTTTTTTAAAATAACATATACTTAAGATTAATTACAATCATGTGTGTTGACTCAGAACAACTCAATCCCAAGCACTTTTACGCTTAAATAATCAGAAATTTTGTAATATGCCACAATTTGGCTTTAATAATTCTTTTTAACTTATGCATAGACTCTCTAATATCATTAATGTCGTTAAAATGGAAAAGCATCTAATTCACAATTAAAATCACAATGATTATAATGGGTGTTCTGTGTATGGATTACTTCTGATACATGTTTCTACAGTTATGATTTAAAACCTCTTGAACCGAGTAAAACGCATTTTCTATCAGCCGATTTTTTCAACACTTAATTAAATTTATATAACGGCAATGTTTTGAAGGATTCTAGAATTTTGCTAAAAACTTTAACGCACATCGAAAAACTATTTTTCTGTAGCCGGCTTGTTCTACGTATTAAGTCCAGTATTAGAGTACTAAACAACAGACAACTGAAAAACATACTTATATATTTTTAAATACATACATATTATAGATAAATTAAACATAGAACAAACAATCGTGATCATCACACATAGGTTTGTCCCGGGTGGGAATCGAATCCACGACCTCTGGCTTAGCAGTCAGGTTCACTAACCACTAGACCAACAGGTCCGTCTATTGTAAATTGCAAGTAATAATAATAATAATATCCTGGGAAATTATTTACACACGGCCATCTGATCCCAAACTAAGCAGAGCTTGTACAATGGAAACCAGATAACTGATATGCTACATATAATACTTTTCTTTTGTAAATACATACATATATAGATAATTACACCCAGACTCAGGACAAACAGACATGTTCATGCACACAAATATCTGTCCTGAGTAGGAATCAAACCCACGACCTCCGGCGTGAAAAGCAAGCATTTGCCAACCACGACAACAGGCCCGTCAATCAAGTGACATTAGGAGGGCAAATATGCCTTCTTGGTAAAAATGTATGACGTGGCATATACATACCATGCAGATCCACAAGGTCACTAGGCATAGTCTCCATCGTAGTGAACCAGATATCTACGTATTCAACATGATATGATGAAATAAGTAAAAGCTAGTAGATTTCCCGAGAGCCTGGCCTTGCGCCCGAATGGGGCATTTTTTATGACCTACGAAAGTTATGAGGTCAAATAGCATATTATAGTAGAAAATAGTGAGAATAATGAAGGATTTCGGTTTCAAGCTTTTGTAATTGGTTTTTTTTAACACCATCTAAATGTGTAAGTGTTATCATATATATATATATATATATAGACTCGCGCGTTTTCCCCAGAGAAGTAGGCAGAGATAACGGATTTCCATGTTTCACGATCTTTGCAAATTTCTTTTGCCTCTTTTACTGTCATCAAGTAAGAAATCAAAAGTAACCGACTTAGCCGTAAGGATTGCCGAAGCTGAAGTGACAGTGGGCAGGGCACATACCTGGTAGAGCCGACGGCCGCTGGGGCAGAAAGGTTCACGAACCGGAAGACGCAGTTTGTCCAGCAGTGGACGTCTTTCAGCTGATATGATGATGATGAATCAAATCTTACAGTCTTTTAGTCATGTGAATATTGACTTGAGCTGGACGTAGAGCTGCTGTTTGGCGGTATCTTTACTTAAGAGAAAACGCTAGATTAATTATATTAGTCAAAACATATACACTGCTGGAAATAGGCCACCTCCAGACATCTCCATAATCGGTCCTGGGCAACATACTCCTAGTAGCTTCCAGTGACCCTGCATTGTAAATATTGCAAGATTTAGATTCGTTTTTAGCATTAAGACATCTAATTACGTTGCTACCCGATTTCCTTATCTGTGATCATT
The DNA here is from genome assembly GCA_951640165.1 of Pseudoips prasinana. NCBI lineage: Eukaryota > Metazoa > Arthropoda > Insecta > Lepidoptera > Nolidae > Pseudoips > Pseudoips prasinana. The sequence goes on along the minus strand of OX621237.1, from coordinate 35,210,639 downwards.
GTTTTGTTTTTTGTAATAATGTGTCCTTCTTTTTTCCATTGTTATACTAATGTTGTGTAAGACGGTCCGGTTGGTGCGGTTAATAAATGCTCGCCTTTAACGACACAGGTCGTGGGTTTGATTTCCACCCAGGACAGATATTTGTGTGCATGAACATGTCTGTTTGCCCTGATTCTGGGTGTAATTACAAATGAAAAGTAGTAAGTACATGTATTGTATCAGTTATTTGGTTTCCATAGTATAAGCTCTGCTTAGTTTGGGATCAGATGGCCGTGTGTGAATAATGTCCCAGGATATTATTACAATGTAATAATAATATATAATACTTATTATTATTATTACTACCTACACATAGAACGAATAAGAGTAGAGTACTCTTTATTGTACCAAATAGGAAACATTTACTAAAATATACTTAATGTTTAAGCTATAGGTACAGACTCCAGCACATCCAGCTACCCCAATCTGTCAAATTTCTTTAATAGATTTTCAACTTTATCACAAAAGCATAAGGTTCACTATCAATCAGAAAAATTTGACCAATTGAGTGTAGCTTGATGTGCTGCCGTCTGTACTTAGCGTCACCAGACGACTATAATAATAATAATAAGTACACTTTATCATTACAAATAATTAACAATGCAGAATAATAAAGAATAGTAATAATAATAACTATAAATCAAATTTATTTTTTTATTATTATTTTATTTTAATGTCGTGTCCATTTAATTTAAATCTAATATCTAACTGTAGTAAAAGTCCTAGCTCGTAACCGTATCACATCGATAGTCGCGATACAGGCATTGCCTAGTGAGGCTATCACTGTAAAATACTTGTAAAAACTGGACTGCTAATCTATATACCAAGTGGTTATGATAATACGACAATAAATGAAAACATTGACAATACTAGTTCATACGAACAATTGTAAGCTATCAAAAAAACCCTAACATCAAAATTAAAAAAAATTAAATTTCAAACAAAGTAAATGACATAAAAGTGGAAAGAAAATAGAACACCATTTATAAATGGTTCACTAACCTGTGATACAGTAGCAACAGCGCGGTCCTGTAGCGACTTGATCTTTTGGCGCCATTATTATTAATGCTCAGTAAGAATAATAACACTGAATCACAAATGTTTTAACGAAATAATTAGGCACCTTTCACCCGCATGTTATTTATTAATCAAATTATTAATCACTATCAGGATCACTGTTCAGTCACGTAGCTAGGTAGGTACCTATTAAAGTCACTAAATTTTTCGTGTTTCAATATGGCCACCATTAACTCGAATACACAAACTGCACCGCCGTAGGAGATTATTCCTAACGTTTGACAAGAGGTCCCCGTTTGCAGCCATATGTTTTAATTTATTAAAAGATAAGATAATTCTATCTTTTAAATCATCAACCGTATCAACAGCTGTTGAGTAGACCTCATTTTTGATGTGACCCCACAAGAAAAAATCTAATGGTGTGAGGTCGGGTGACCTCGCTGGCCACCGCGTTGGTCCATAACGGCCAATCCACTGCTGACCGAACACTTGAGACAAACGCTCTCTTGCTGACACCACTGAATGAGCTGGTGCTCCGTCTAGCTGGTACCACATCTGCCTGTACACATCAAGCGGAAGCTCATCCATGTACTCGGAAACGGGTCCGTTGAGGAGTTCTATAAACTTTTCACCATTTAAATTTCCATCAATAAAAACCGGACCTATTATGGTATTTCTATGAATGCCAGCCCAAACATTGACAGCAAATCTGTACTGGTGCGAAGTCTCTCGTCCTAGACGCGGATTCACGCGGCTCCAGTAACGTAAATTCTGTCTGTTCCATAACCCGTTTCTTGTAAATGTACTTTCATCAGTCCACATTACATTGTACAGGAAATCCGGATCCTCTAAATGTTTTCTTTCTATCCAGCGACAGAAGTTTTCCCTGACTGGTTTGTCTCGAGGCAACAACGCATGCAATTTCTTATACTTATACGGCTTCCGTTTGTCGCGTTTTAAAATTTTTAGTATGGTTGCATGGTTAACACGAAAATATCGACCTGCCCTACGCAAACTACACGTCGGATTGCGTTCAAAATAATTTAAAATTCGTTCCTCAAGAGCCACTCTCGCACGTGGAGGAGTACTATCAATATGCGGGATTAAGGATCTATTTTCTCGTATCCTCTGGACAGCTTGGACAATAGTGCGCCCGTTGGTTGGACAAACTCGAGTGTCCCCAAACCTCTGTCGGTACGTCCGTATAGCCATAGCGGCGCTTCCTAAACACTCTCCATAAATTAACACCATGTCCGTGTACTCAGGAGCTGTGTAATTGTGACGAGGCATAATTAAAACAAAAGAAAACACTAAAACAATAAAAACTAAACGTCTAACTTCGCACAATTCACTTACGAGTAACTATTAAACTAGATACCTATTAAAACGTTACGTGTCCTGTCACTAAAATAAGCGTCCAATATCGCACTAATTCGTCGTAGATAAGGAGTACAAAACAAACACACGAGCGACGGGCGGCGCCGGTACACAAAGGTGGTAGGTACTCGGCGGCGAATAACTCAAAGTATGTCCTGCGGCACTCGTGCGCTTAGAAAGCGATGACGCGTGAATCATCACAGGATTGTAGCGACACACTGACCGTGACCTAAATTTGTTGTCGCAATGTTTCAACAAGAAAGCGAAGTAACAAACGAAACTAGATTTATCTCTTTCGCACAAACCAATTTTTCTATTTCATGAGTGCTTACCGATGCGGGGGTCGTTAACCTGTCAGTACTTCCCTATTAATACATACATCGTGTAGCAAATTTTAAAAATGAAAAAAAAATTCCTGTGACTAAACTACTGGATATATTCAAATGATTTTTTGTATGTAGTCTGAGAATGTCTTGAGGTATCCGTAGTTAAATTTATTGTCGTATTATCATAACCACTTTGTATATAAGAATCAATGCCACTTTTCGTTGTAATGTTATAACTCAACAACGCCTTTACCGATTTGACTAATTTTGGTCTTGAATTATTCGCGGAAGTCCAGGGAAGGTTTGTACGTAGAGAAAATTTTAAAAAAGTCTTGAAATAGTGTAAAATCATCATCTTTTAGCAATTTAAAATATTTTTTGTTTGAATAAATGAAGTTAATAATATTTTTTTTTATTACTATGCCTTATACGTAGCGAAGCACGTACCGGGCCGCTAGTAAATTATATTTTATTTTATTTTTTAATGCAATAATTATAGGCGGTCTTATCGCTAAAAGCGATCTCTTCTAGGCAACCAACTAGGTACCTATTAGTGGTTAATGAAGCTATTATTGTAACTATATTATAAAACTCATCTAGTAATAGCTTACTACAAGGCTCTAAATAGTTTCGATAATTTCTCTTAAAATGTGTGTTGAGATTTTCTTACAAGGAATTTTTATCACTCTAGATACTGGGACTTTGTGGCAAAACAAAACAATATGCTTCTAGACTGATAGGGACATTGTATGGCATAGATAGGTCTTAGTATTACTTATTATGTTACAATATTAAAATATACAATGTTTATCTCGCAGCGCCGCCTGAATTCGGATTAATATTAAATTTGATGCCGTAGATTGTTGCGGACCAAAGTGATGTTCCCCGCGGTCTAACAGGGATGTCAGAATATATAAATCTGATTATATTTTTTGGCGTATGTTTCCTAGATAGTTTTGTTATTTAACACATAAAAATATAAACAGATGTTTTCGTGGAAATAAATTAAATTAATTATATTCAAGAAAATATTTAACCAAGCGGGTCATGATTATTTTTCTCATATATATTTTATCTAAATTAAAAGCTAAGAGCAATTCTCTAATTAAGATGCCAAATTGATTTGAATATACCAATGTATGTACGCCAGCACATCCAGTACTACTTTTGTTACATTTTTACCAATCTGTCAAATTTCTTTTATAAATTTTCAACTTTATCACATAAACATTAGGTTCACATTCAATTGGGGAACTTTGATAGATAGGGAGCTTGCTGTGCTGGCGTCTGTACTACGTCGGTTTATATATGAATAATAATAAGATGATAGAATGGGGCACAGCCGTAAAAAGAAACTGCATATATGCATATATACTGCAAATAGGACAAAATAAAATAATAAAAGCTTTATTCCATTACGCTTTATTTTACTACTAATAAAAAAATTAATTATTGTAATGTATAAATATTATCATTGTACATTAGTTAGAAACAAAATAAAGAATTTTATTTGCACCCAATTAAGCTTCACTGAAAAACATCAATTTCAGAAAAAAATTGCATACAGACACATTGAAGGAAAATAAAATGAAGGAGCCTTTATGTACAATAAACTACTTTTTTTAATATCCCATTTCTTTTATATTTTTTATCTCTATACCTTGTATAACTCGGTTAGTATTTAAGTATAAGTATTTTTTTTTATATTTTAAATGTGAAATAATATTAATCATTAATAATAATATTGCTTCTCTTGAAAATAATTTGATTGGTGTTTTTGCGGTTAAAAATAAATATAATTGTAATATATTCTATCACATTATGCTCTATTTTACCAGCTCCTTATTTTCTTTTCGAAACTTTAACAGAAATATCAAAATACTCTTTGTCTGGAATCATTGAATGCTGTGCTATAAAACTAACTAAATTTAATTTAATAGTGTTATGTATATATAGACCTCCAAAACCATGTAACTTGTTTAAATTCTATGAGAACCTAGATGTTATTTTACAAAAATACTGTGATACTATGTGGTGACTTTAATATTGACACACTGAAACGGAATAAATTATCAATAGAATTCGAATCATTGCTTTTGAGCTATAACCTAAAATTAGAGATTATGCAGCCGACAAGGCTTAGTAGTAAAACATGTTTAGACAATTTCGCTCACAATATGCGCCAGAAATGCGAATTTGAAATTATAGAACTAGCATTATCAGACCACACCGCACAAATATTAAAAATCCCAGTTCGTAAATATTCAAACATAAAATCCTGGCGTAAAAGAATAAGAGACATATCCAAAGAAAACCTAGTTAAATTCAGTGGCCACCTCAAAAATCTAACTTTTTCAGATGTATACAATACACCAGACCCAAACTCAGCATATAACAACTTCCTCGACATATTCCTTTTACTGTACAATTTATGCTTCCCGTACAAAACAGTAACTGTTAGATCAGAAAATAAAATTAAATGGGTATCAAAAGGTATTCGAATGTGTAGCAAGAGACAACGCTATTTATTATGGCAAATGAGATTAAAACCAACTGTTGAAAATAAAGAAACTTTCAAAAATTATACTAAAAGATTTAAAAAAATCGTAAAATTAACACAAAAGGCCCAAAATAATCATTTACTTAACAATTCAAAAAATAAAACAAAGACATCTTGGCAAATAATAAATAATAGCAAAAAAATAAGTGAACCTATTATACGAATAAAAAAACAAGATTTTACAATAAATGACCCAAAAGAAATAGCAGATTCGTTTAACAACTATTTTATTGATCAAATAGGCCAAATACCAAATAATAAAACTTTAGACGTCAAAAGAATTGAATACAATCCACATTCAATATTTATATCACCTATTGTACCGCAGGATGTAATTAAAACTATACACCACTTAAAATCTAAAAAGAGCCTTGGATTTGATGGCATATCAACTGAAGTGATAAAATTTGTTTCTCATATAATAGCAGGCCCACTAACCTATATCATAAATAATAGTATAACTGCAGGTATATTTCCCGAGAATTTAAAAATGACTGTTATAAAACCACTACATAAAAAGAACACGAAGGATGATATGACCAATTATAGGCCAATTGCATTGATTCCCGTTTTCTCCAAAATAATAGAAAAAATCTTATATGAAATCATTTTTAACTTTTCAATCAAATTTAATATTCTATGTAAAGAACAAAACGGTTTCATGAAAAATAAAAATATTAATATGGCTATATATGATTTACTAGTTACAGTAATGAAAAATGTTGATAATAAAATTCCTATATGTGCAATTTTTACCGATATGTCGAAAGCTTTCGACTACGTCAATCATATTCTTTTATTTGAAAAGCTTTATGCTTACGGAATACGCGGTAATGCCTTAGATTTGATCAAGTCGTATATCAGCGGTCGTAAGCAAATCACAGAAATAACGAGGGTTTGTACTAAAACTAGAATTGAACAAACGTATAAATCTACCTCGAGAGAAATAAAATTCGGAGTTCCGCAGGGCAGTGTCCTGGGGCCACTTTTATTTCTGCTGTATATTAATGATCTCCCTCGCCAAATCAATCACCCAATGGTTTTATACGCGGACGATAGTACAGCATTAATAAAATGCCATGACAAACAGCTGTACGAAAATGACGTAAACGATACACTGAAAGTATTCTGCTGTGGGGTTCAGCGGCTGACATAGGTACTATTTTTGTATTGCAGAAAAGAGCAGTCAGAGCCATTTATGGTTTAGGCAGTCGCGATTCTTTGCGAAATTTGTTTAAAGAAATAAATATACTTACTGTGCTATCGGAATATATATATCAGAATATAATGTTTGTTAGAAAAAATATTCATAATTATAAAAAGAAAAGTGAACTGCATAATATAAATACTAGGAATAAAAACAAACTAGCCATGCCAGGCTTTAGAGTAAGCAAAACTAATAAATCATTTTTAGGAAATTGTATTAGGTTTTATAACAAGCTTCCTACTCAAATTACTGATCTGCCTGACACAAGTTTTAAAACACATATTAAACGTATACTTATGGCTAGGGGTTATTACACCACTAAAGAGTACATCGATGACAAAGACGTCTGGCTCTCACTTCCTACCTGCACATTGCTCGCTGGAGATCTTGTAGCCATATAGACATGACTGATCTGCTGTGTTACGTGAACTATCTGTAAATGATTGCTATCATATACTTAATTTAAAATTATTGACTCTGTCTCAAAATGAATAATGTTATTGTTTCGAAGTTTTTCTTTTGTATACCTAAATATAATTTAAAATAATAAGCATTCAGACAACCGATCGGGTATATATTGTGTTTGCCTACTAAATAATTACTCTAATTGGACCAAATCCCGTGTTCATGCCCGCTTGAGTATGTTTCGCCGGACCGTCTCAACTGGGTCGTGTTGAAACCGGTAGTAGATGAACCCACTGAGTTTGTTTCGCTGGGTCTTCTCAGTTGGGGCGCATTGGATCCGGTGGTAGCATTAAAGCGCGACCGTCGTTATTAACACAAGGTCCGTCATAATAATAATACCTTTAATATAGACAGAACCATTGACAATATGTAGTAAAAATATTAGACTTAAACTAGATAATTAAACATAATCTCTTGACAATAACTTGATACGAGCTAGCTAAATATCATTTCTGTAATAAAATAAATTTTATAAATGTTTTCATACAAGATGTACCTAAATATCTATGTTACTAGAAATAATATCTAATGTATACAACTATATTACTACAAACATGTTCTGACTATTTACAAGCGCTTTTTTAAAGTCTACGTGAATAAAAAAAATAAAAAAATAAATAATTAACTGGTTAAATCATAATAACTTACTAATTAACTTAAACAAAACCAATATAATGCACTTCTACCAAAGACTGCGTATTGGAAACTTAAACATAAATTATAATAGTCAAACCATTGAAAGAGTAGAAGTCGCAAAATTTTTAGGTATTACATTAGATAGCCAATTAACATGGAAAGCTCAAGCTGAAACAATATGTAAGAAACAAGTACATCTGCTTATGCATTGTATAACCTTTCGAAAAAAGTAAATATTAAGACAGTACTAGTAGCCTATCACGGCTTGGTGGTCTCGATACTAAGATTTGGGATTATTTTTTGGGGCAATTGTACTTACAGAGAGGATATCTTTCGTGCTCAAAAACGCTGCATACGTTCAATGTTCAATATTAAGGTCACAGACAGTTGTGTCCCAGTTTTCAGAGAACATAAATTGTTAACATTCCCATGTATTTATATTTTAGAAATGGCAATATTTGTTAAAACCAATCCTCAACTATTTAAATCTTTAAAAGAAGCTCGATATCGTACAGTCTCTATGAGGTCACAGTACCAAAACCTATTGTATGAAGGTAACTGTAAAACAGCTTTGTTTAAAAAAAGTGTTATGGGAATGGCTCCTGTTATTTTTAATAAAATACCTAATTGTATTAAGGTTCAACCTTTAAAAGTTTTTAAAAAGAGACTCACCACCTTATTGCAATATATTTGTTATTACTCAGTTCGAGAATATTTAAATGATGCTTCTATAAATTAATTTTTTATGCTACTGACGTTGTATTAGTTTTAAGGTTATTGTGAGCAAATGTGGCTCATAAATGTTTGTATGCCTAAATAGGCAGAATGTACAAGGATTCATTATTTATCGGTAACACCAATTGTAAACACCTACATTCTTTGCAAATAAATGATTACTTACTTACTTTCTTATGTCATTGTAAGCCATAACGAAGCAACCACTACTTTGTATTCCACCGCGTTGAACTCCGCTACGGAACCATTTTATAATTTTGCAGCTCCTAAAAAGAATTTGGTCGATGATTTTCAGATAAGATAAAATATCTTATTGAGGTAAATTTGGTAAACATTGTCTTTTTACCAGATCCCTTTTTTTGTTGCGTCAATGTAGTCAATAATAAAGCAGCCACTACTTTTTATTCCACCTTGTCAAACCCGGCTACCCGTATAAAATGCTTCCGTGGAAGCATTTTATAATTTTGCATCTCCTAAAAAGAATTTGGCCGATGCTTTTGCATATAAGACAAAATATCTTATTAAGATATTTTTATTTCAATTATTGTCTTTTTACCAGATCCTGATTTTCCTGCTTCAATGTAGTCAATAATGAAATAGCCACTACTTTTTATTCCACCGCGTTATGACCGCTACGCTACGGAAACACTTTATAATTTTGCATCCCATTAAAATATTTTGGTTGATGATTTTGCAGATAAGACAAAATATCTTATTGATGTATTTATTTTAATAATTGTCTTTTTTACCAGATCCTTATTTTTTTACGTCAATGTAATCCGTAATGAAGCAACCACTACTTTTTATTTCACCCCGTCAAACCCCGCTACGGAAGCATTTTATAATTATGCAGCTCCTGAAAAGATTTTGGTCGATGATTTTACAGATAAGAAAAAATATCTTATGCGGTATTTTTTGTGTTATTACGTGTACGTAAAAGTATTAATTACAGTGATTACAAAGAGGAACTACATAACACTGTCAAAACTGACGACTAATCACATCCCAATTAAACTTTGAAAAAAACTGTCTTATCTGCTAAAGCGCCAACCAAATTCTTTTTAGGAGGTGCATAGTTCAGTATAGTATCAGTTTGCGTTAAGCTGTTCCATACATGATGACGGGCCTGTTGGCGGGGTTGGTAGATACGCTGCCTTTCACGCCGCAGGTCGTGGGTTCGATTCCCACCCGGAACAAATATTTGTGTGTATGAACAGTCTGTTTGTCCTGAGTCTGGGTGTGAATTATCTATATAAGTATGTATTTACTATAAAAGAAAAATAGTATATGTATACTATCAGTTGTCTGGTTTCCATAGTACAAGCTCTGCTTAGTTTGGCAATAATGTCCCAGGATATTATTATTATTATACGCCATCTTTTTTAAAGCCTTCGTAACTATTTTCTGAACAAGATAATCAATATTGCTAGTGATGATTGAATTGCACACTTACACACAATATCAATGAAAATATGTAGATGTATATGAGCCGCTTCGCATCGCATTTTGGGTTGTCGGCTTAGCTTAAGAAATATATCACCCATCGCCACTGGAATTCACCCCAACTGTTTCCTCTAAGCATGGACTTTTAGTAAAACCACGCATTTCTTTGGCGGGCTTTAGTAAAAGGGCGTCATTAAAGCCCGGGTTAATGAGAGGAATTTCTATTTGTGGGCAAATTTGCATCGCTCCCTTTACACATTAATAACGAGCGATTTAGGGTACCGTGAGTTTATTTTTATATACTACCAAGTCAGTAAACAAGCGGCCCACCTAACGGCACGTGGTTTCCGTAGCCCATTGCGCTTGCAACACATTATGTGACATTTACACTTTTCCAGCCCTTCCCCTTTAGAGCTCTTGGGACCTCACTGCCACCAGTGACTATTTCCACTTCTGGCGAGAGATTTTTAATCAACTCCCTGTCAATAAGAACAATAACTAAAATTGGCTTTTATGAAAATATAATATCGATTTATAATTTCAGTAGTAGGCTGATTTCAGAGTCGCGCCGGCGAGCGGCGCCGTCCAAACGCGCGCGCTTATAATTACACTAGATAGTAGTTGCGTTTCATAGTTACGCAGTTCAAACGCGCCGCCGGTGACACGCGCGCCGTCGGCCAGCGCGGCAGCGCTGCCCGAGCTCCTCTACTGGCAGCTAGCGTTTCACAGTGACGCGTCTCGCACGCGCCGTTGCGTACACTTAAAATAGCTGTTGAGACGCGCTGGCCTCCGGCGCGTGCCGCGCGCGTCACTCTGAAATCAGCCTTATGTTGTTTAATAGTATTTTTATTATTGACTACCGGGTGACAGCACCGGTGATTAAACCGAATGAATGTGAATGTGACATTGTATGTGTTGTCATCATGGAATTTTGCACTCACGTTAGGGGTTGTTAAGGATACAGAAAAATATATAAAGCACCTTTAATTCAGTAAAAGAAATACTATTTTATAACTAATTTATAAAATAGGATGGCAAACGAGGAATTGGGTCACCTGATTGTAAGTGATCACCGCCGCCCATGGACACTCGCAAACCAGAGCAGCCGCACGTGCGTTGAAGAAAAGAATAGGCTCGCTTCTTGAAGGTTGCCATCTATTAACGGATTGGAAATACCTCCGCAGTTAATTGATTCCACAGAGGTATAAGTTATAAATAATAATAATAATATATAGGGACAATATGACACAGATCATCCTAGCCCCAAACTAAGCAAAGCTTGTACTATGGGTACCAGGTGACGATATACATACTTAGTATAGATAGATGAATACTTAAATACATATAAAACATCCATGACTCAGAAACAAATATTCGTGCTCATCACACAAATATTTGCATTTACCGGGATTCGAACCCAGGGCCGCCAGCTTCGTAGGCAGGAGCACTACCAACTAGGCTACGGTGACCGTCAAATAACTCTAAGAAGTCCGAATTAATTTACGTGGGTGAAGTTGGGGCGATGCTTATATTGAGTATTACTCCTTATGACATTAGTTATCTGCCACTGAAAGTCCTGTTTAAATGGGCCCAGTTTTTTGCACATTTACAAATGTCTGTTTGTTATAAATACCGTAGCATAAGTACTAATAACGAGTATACTCTAATTTTATTCATTAAATAAAAAGGCGCTGTATAAAAATTACAAACAGACACTTCACTTTTATTTATTTGTATAGAGATCAAGTGATACGGAACCACAGAATATAAAAATAACTGTAAGGGCTTTTTACACATTTTATTTATGGCGGGCTTAGTCTGGATTTTACTGGATATTTTTAATGTCGGTGACCTGGGGGCCAAGGCTTTTCTAATTTGCGATACCATCAATTTACGAGCCGCGGCTTGGATTTGGTACATTTTGTTACTTGTGATTAAAGAAAGAAAGAAATACTTTTACATACTTATAACACCAGTTGCTATGTACCATAAATGGATGCCAATGTTGATATTCCTTAATAAATTAATAATTTTAAGAGAGGTAGGGCATAGCGTTCATTCGCTCAAAGAGCAGCCCGACTGGGGAAGTACCTCCACCTTACAGAAGACACTCCTTAATAATAACATTAATAATTTTAATGTTGTGTTTCCGAGTGTGAGTAAGGTCGCCAGAGCTCATTGGGTTGGGGGGAAGGGTCAGCAACACTTGTTTGCTGACTCTAAAAGGCCGGCAACGCACTCGCGACTCCTCTGGTGTCGCGAGTGTCCATAGGCGGCGGTTATCACTTACCATCAGGTGACCCACTTGCTCGTTTGTCGCCCACTGATATAAAAAAAATTATAATAAAAAAATTAATGAAAAAAATAACCCTCCTTTCCGTAGTCGGGTATATACTGAAATGCATAAATACTTCGCCTTGGGGTTTAAAAATAAAATTAAAAAGGTTTTTATTCACGTAGACTTTAAAAAAGCGCTTGTAAATAGTCAGAACATGTTTGTAGTAATATAGTTGTATACATTATTATTTCTAGTACCATAGATATTTAGGTACACATTGTATGAAAACATTTATAAAATTACGTACGTTGGATTACGATAGTTTTAAATTTCTAAGAAAAAAAGTGGCCAAATTAGAAAGTGAGTGTTACACTAACTATATGAATTTATCTGAATCTAAAATAAAAACACACCCAAAATTTTTCTGGACTTATATTAAGTCTGTTTATACTAATAGTGGTCTTCCACAACTTATGTGTTATAAAGGGGTGTCAGCTGCCGATGGAGAACGCATCTGTGAATTATTCAACGAACACTTCCATTCGGCTTTTGAGGTATCTAGCAAGGCTTCTATAGATTTACTGAATCTACCACCGAGTACTGAGGCCGTGTTTGACATGGACACAATTTTATTTACTCAAGAACTTGTGTATAAGTATCTTAACTCAATCGATACAAATAAAGGCGCAGGACCTGATGGTGTTCATCCAATGTTGATCAGTAGATGTGCGTCCACTTTAACAATACCTCTAACAATAATCTTTGAGAAATCTCTTAGGGAGGGCTGTGTTCCTGCTATCTGGAAACGTGCGCTAGTTACCCCAATACCGAAAGGTAAAATTAGTCAGGATATTGAGAAGTATCGTCCTATATCTAAGCTTTGCCAGTTTGGAAAAATTTTGGAAAAGATTGTCACAGATGAATTATCAAACGCTGTTCGGCGTCATATCATACCAAACCAGCATGGGTTCTTTAAGGGACGTAGTGTTGATACAAATCTCTTATCTTATACTGAAATAATTTTAGAAGCTATGGACAGTAACGCCCAAGTAGATGCTGTGTATACCGACTTTGCCAAAGCTTTTGACAAAATTTGTCATAATACTCTTCTTTTAAAACTTTGGCGTTTAGGAATATGCGGTGATCTTTTCCGCTGGATAAAATCGTACGTGGAAAATCGTTCCCAAGCTGTGGCGTCGGGTGGTTACATTTCGCAATATAAATGCATCACTTCTGGGGTCCCACAGGGGTCCCATCTTGGGCCCCTATTATTTATTTTATACATTAACGATATCACTAACAATATGTCTTATTCCAATCAATTACTTTATGCGGATGACACTAAAATCTTTCGAGTTATTAGAAATGTAGACGATTGCAACTTATTACAAAAAGATCTGCAAGTATTTGAAACTTTCTGTCACGCGAATAGTTTATATTTAAACCCAGAAAAGTGTTTTGTTATTAGTTTTTCCAGGAAAAATCGTACCCAAAATTTTACCTATAGACTTTGCAACAATGACTTGACGCGGGTCACTGAGATTCGGGACCTAGGTGTTACAATGGACTCTAAACTCTCTTTTGTCCCCCATTTAGATAAAATGGTAAATAAAGCTTATAAGCAATTAGGATTTATATTGCGTGCTTGTAAACCATTTCGACAAAAAATAACTTATACAATATTATACAACTGTTGCGTACGTAGCCACTTCGAGTTTGCAAGCTCTGTTTGGCATCCATTTTTTAATATTCATATTGATAAAATAGAGGGGGTTCAAAGGAAATTTGTAAGGGCTCTTTGTTACCGCACTGGACATTGGTATTCCGATTATGAGACTTCTTTAGTAACTCATAATATTTCTCGTTTGAGTCACCGCCTTGATTTAGCTGATGCAACATGTCTTTACAAAATAATAAATAACCACATTGACGCTCCTGCACTATTGCAGCCAATTTCATTCAGAGTGCCGCGCAGACGTGAAAGAAATTGTCGAAAAAAAGAGTTGTTTGTTGTTCGTAGTAGTAGAACTTGTTACGCTAATAACAGTTTTATTAGAAGATGTTGCAGATTATACAACAATAAGCTTATTGATGTTGACATTTTTAACGAAACCTTAAATTGCTTTAAGAAAATATCTTTAAATTATATTTCTGGGCTCTAAAACTAATTATATTAATTATAATTATATTAATTAATCCTCCAGTATGTTTGTTAATTTTATCTAATTACTTTTAAATAGTATAAGTATAGGTGCATGCCTCTCAGTTTCGAGAAGTTAATTCTCGGAACTGGGAGGCATGTACTTGTACTTGTATACTTGTACTTGTATATTATATTTTAAGTAAATAAAGAGCTATTTAGCATATATGTATCTCATATAGGAAACTTTAGGTCTACAATTATATACATTCTATTTTTAAGTATCTGAGTTTTGTAAGACTGTTTGTTTCTAGTAAATAAATAAATAAATAAAATTTATTTTATTATAGCAATAATATTTAGCTAGCTCGTATCAAGTTTCTGCATTGATTCGGAAGCGGCAAGCCTAAATACTTGATGTAAAAAAACAAAATATAATTTAAGCTACAGGAACAACCATAGGTTCTTAAGAGTTACAGTCATTTGTTTAAATAGTAATTGTTTGAGACCATCATCATAATCATCGTATCACCCGTAAGACGTCCACGGCTGAACATGCGCAGTCTAACCACATTGCCTAAATCAGTCAGATTGGAATAGATTCGGAATCAGTTTTTAATGCAAAAATTTTAAAGAGATTAATACTGTTTAAATAAACTAAGCTAATGAAACATTTAAGGAAAATCAAGTCTGTTGAATATTAAAACAGAAATTAATTGCCCGACATGAAATTAATACTCGGCTAATTACGCTTTTAACGCTGTATCGAGAGACTTAACCCTCATTAAGAATTAATCTATAGCTTACTAATTACTGCTAACTACACTTGAAAGGAATTAAGGGTGTACATCGAAAGTGTTGTAAGTTATCCATTTGGTCCAGTGTTTACTTCGACCCCACATGTCCAAGCGCTTCGATTTCTATTATTTTTATTAAATACTAGTTGTGCCCCGCGGTGTTACCCGCGTAAAATTTTATAATTTTTTTTTGCTATAAACCTTACGGAGCCCGAGACCTTTCCAACGAATCCAAAACCGTGGAAATCGGTTCGTGCGTTCTGGAGTTATAGCGTCAGGAAGGAAAACCCGACTTATTTTTATATAGTAGACTAGCTGTGCCCCGCGGTGTTACCCGCGTTAAATTTTATAAATTTTCTTTGCTATAAACCTCACGGAGCCCGAGACCTTTTCAACGAATGCAAAACCGTGGAAATCGGTTCGTGCGTTCTGGAGTTATAGCGTCAGGAAGGAAAACCCGACTTATTTTTATATAGTAGACTAGCTGTGCCCCGCGGTGTTACCCGCGTTAAATTTTATAAATTTTCTTTGATATAAACCTCACGGAGCCCGAGACCTTTCCAACGAATGCAAAACCGTGGAAATCGGTTCGTGCCTTCTGGAGTTATAGCGTCAGGAAGGAAAACCCGACTTATTTTTATATAGTAGATTAAATTGTATTTTGAAGGGTACGAAATACAATTTAATATTTAATAAAAATAATAGAAATCGAAGCGCTTGGATGTGGGATTGGGAATTTCAGCATCCATAAACCCCTGGTATCTATTCAGGTCCGTTCTTTTAAGTTGTCCCTTGTCAAATCTATATATAAAAGCAGAAACTGATCGATCAACGCTGATGGTAAGATATCACCGCCGCCCATGTACACTTGCAGAGGAGTCACCGGTGCGTTTAAAAGATTCAGAAAACAGGTGTTGCTGACCCTTCCCCCACCCCGATGTGCTCTTGGGATTTTATTCACACACAGAAACACAACATTAAAGTTATTATTAAGGAATGTCATCTGTAAGGTGTAGGTACTTAGCCAGTCGGGCTGCTCTTTGAACGAATGAACGCTGCGCCCTACCTCTCTAGATATTTTCATATTAAAGCCAATTTCCAACATGATTTAATTTGAATACAGCATAGAACTCAAAAATTGATATTAGAAAATGGTCTGGGTTGGATGAAATCAAAATGGAAATCCAAAATTGTACGAGGAACAATACAAATCACTTTAAAACTACCCTCTCCCCAAAGTTTATATTAATTGAGGAGTGAGCCCCAATTGTTGGCATTCCGCTAGATTAGTTATACCGGCCTAAACTTGGAGCAGTTACTAGCGCTTGTTAAATAGGAACACGGTGAATGTTACCTTATTACCTTTCGTGGCTTGTTGAGAAATAGTTAATGACCTGAAGTTAATTCCTATTATAATAAGCCTCACTCGTTCAGCTAAGAAGTCGCGTAAATCAATCTACCCATAAATGTTGCCTATCTATCTTCTTTTCCAAATTAAAAAGCAACTCCTGCAAACAGATCACTAAACTTATATCATGATTTACATGATAATAATGATGTTATCATGATGTCAGCCAAATTTAATGATCAAATTTTTTATGGTGTGTGGTGACGGCATCTCCATCACCCCATCTCATCCCGTGGGGGGCCTAAAAATCATAGCTGGGCATTAACTCGTTAATCCGTTAATTAACGAAGTTAACATTTTGATTAACGGATTAACTTTTAAGTTAACTTACAAAAATGTTAACGGATACGTTATCTTTAATATGCAGAAGTCCGTTAATCGTTAACCCTATAAAGATAACCTTATTTAAACTGCCATTAAAGATTGGTTATCTTTAATGGCAGTTTAAATAAGGTTATCTTTATAGGGTTAACGATTAACGGACTTCTGCGCTTCATACGCTTCTGTGGCGCATATTACATTTATATTTTTTTATTATTTAATACTTTTTTTATTGTATTTATTAACCTGATAGTTTTAATCTGTAAGTATTGAACTAATGATAAAAAGCGTTATTAGTTAATTAATTAATTTATTTGAAACATTAAACTTAAATCAAAACACCTTTAGAAAAAATCAACAAAATTAGCAATGTTCCGTTTACAGCAAATTAAAATCACAAAATAATATATATTATTTTTCAAAAAGTAATTAAATTATTTCTTATGAACTAATCAACTAAAAAATAATCAGAGAAAATTATAACTAATTGGCTCCAAATTTGGTTTCATAGACATAGAAAGCAAATTTTTTTTATATTCGTCGTAAACTGCATTTGGCGCATGTTATCTTAGACAACCATATCATCACGCCTTGACTGCCCCGAGTTGCTGTCACAAGTGACATTTAACACACCTCTCCGACGAACTCGTCACACTCCAATGTTGCACGTACCCCATCACGCTACGAAATATGCCCAAAATAGTGTGCTTACAAAAAATGCTCGAACACATAATACAACCTTTAAAGAAATTGATATCTTTTCTTGTTTAAAAAAAGCTTATAAATCCCAAATTATAAGGACCATAAAAAACAAACGACTAAGATCTAATAATCCTATTTGAATTTGTATATATTCAGTCTTACTTTAGAATGTATATTAATAAATTAAAATTAACTATGTATACTTACAACATTATATATATCTCTAAAATCATTGGCTGGACAGCGATGTATCACATCACTTCATTTCTCGCAATTAATACCTACTTAATCGAGACTACCTACTGCATACATTAGCGTGCAGTAGTCTCACCACATCAATGTCTGATAAATGATTGGTGTCAGCATTATATTTTATGTCCGTTTTTTAGCCAACTACACTTTTAATGTTACACTAAGGAAAACCTGTCATTGGCCTTCCCTTTATATTGTATCATGTAAATTGTGTCATTATCTGTATCGCTGTTGGTTTTCTTAATAAATAAATAAATAAAAAATCATATCATCATATCAATGCTATAATAAAATAGTTTTTATAAATGTTTTCATACAATGTGTACCTAAATATCTATGTTACTAGAAATAATAATGTATACAACTATATTACTACAAACATGTTCTGACTATTTACAAGCGCTTTTTTAAAGTCTACGTGAATAAAAACCTTTTTTATTTATTTATTTAACCTTTTTTTATTCCTGCAAAAGGTACGATGCCGTCTTTTCTCGACTGGTGGTTCTTCTTCATCATCTGTAGAGGTGTGCACAACTGGTTTTGGAATAATATTTGTGATAGTTTCCCGCACATGCTTTGGCAAATTATCAGGTTCGAGTCTTTCTGGCAGCATCGGTTCAGATGACTGGGTGCTCAACTTTTCCATATATTCCCTTCTGTTGTTTGTGGAGAGTTCTGCTCATGAAGGGGAATATGCAGCTTATACTAGTACTATATACATATATATAGTTTTGTTTTGTTCCTATCCTGTTAACTTCCAGAAGCTAAACCAGCAGGAAGTTCACTAATGCAAAGATATAAAAATGCAATTTTACACATATTAACGGATTAACGATTAACGTTATCTTGCGTTAATTCTTCCGAAATATAACGCTTTAACGTTTAACGAAGCTAACTTTTTTTTGTAGCGGATTAACGAAGTTAACTATTTGATTAAGGGTGCCCAGCTATGGTAAAAATCGTCTGAGGGAATACCTACCAGAGAACGGGCAGCAGCGTTTTTCTATGAACTTTGACCATCAAGCTGCGATCGCCAACCCGTCTGCCAAGCGTTGCGATTATGGCATATCCCTGCATTATTTGCGGAGGCTTTTGTCCAGCAGTGGACGTACTTTGGCTGACATGATGATGATGATCTAATTTTAGGAGTTGTTTTGTTGTGTTTGTAATAACTCATGATACTCTGGTCAGAAAATTACACCACTACGGTATTAGGAACAAGGCTCTCGAACTTCGGACTTCTTGCTTGGGCAATAGAATTCAGAAGGTCGAAATAAACGGTAAAATATCTCCGGGATCTCCAGTGGTAATGGGCGTTCCACAGGGGTCAATTCTTGGCCCATTTTTGTTTTTATTTTTATATAAATGACTTACCTTACTATGTAAGGGATAAGCATGAGATTGTGTTGTTTGCAGATGATACTTCCATGACGTTCAAAATAAACCAACAATTAAGCAATTTTGACGATGTTAATGACGCAATCTCTAAAGTTGTTCATTGGTTTAATGCCAATAATCTTGTGCTTAATGATAAGAAAACTAAAGTCATAAAATTCACTACACCGAATGTGAAACAGGCGACAACCAATGCACAACTTAAGAGAGCTAGGTTGGACCCTGTTGAATCAACTGTGTTTTTGGGTATCACTATTGATTCAAAGCTACAATGGAGACCACAAATAGAAAAACTGTCCGGCAAATTAAGTTCTGCAGCATATGCAGTGAAAACTATTAGACGGCTGACTGATGTTGACACAGCTAGAATGGTTTATTTCAGTTATTTTCATAGTTTAATGTCCTATGGAATACTACTTTTCATTTTTTTTTTAAGAAGCAGGTATTTTGAATTGGCCATTTTGTTAAATAGGGAACAATAAATATAAATAGGGACAAATTCACTATTTATTTTTATATTTTGTTTGTCTCTAGGGATTTAAATAGGTATCTAAAACCCTAGTGCAGTTACAAAAAAACTTGCTTACTGCAACAACTGATATTTGCTTCTTAAATTAAATTTGGAATACTACAAATACTTATTTTCTTTTGTAAATAGATACTTATATAGATAATAACAACCAGACTAACAGATCTAACAATGAGTCGTTGTGGATTAATCTAATTTAGTACCTAAGGAACTGTTAACAAATATCTAATACATAATATAAACTATTCACCGTCACCGTAGCCTAGTTGGTAGTGCTCCTGCCTACGAAGCTGGTGTTCGAATCCCGGTAAGTGCAAATATTTGTGTGATGAGCACGAATATTTGTTTCTGAGTCATGGATGTTTTCTATGTATTTAAGTATTTATCTATCTATATAAGTATGTATATCGTCGCCTGGTACCCATAGTACAAGCTTTGCTTAGTTTGGGGCTAGGATGATCTGTGTGACATTGTCCCGAGATATTATTATTATTGTTGTTACGGTGCACACCAAAAAGGGAAGCAGGCTGTTTTTCCTGACTACAGTTTAGTAGTAGTAGTTAAGCTATCAAGGATAACAGAACTTCACCCACATGGTTGTATCAAAAATAGTTGTAATAACTGCCATGTATAATTATTAGTTGTAACTACAATCACTTTTATATAAAGATATTATTATTATTAAAAAAATATTAAATAAAGATAAAACTGAAGTGCATTACGACACAACTATTCATATTTATCACAGTTCCTTAGTATAATTTATTTGTTGCACTCCTGCTATCGTAGATCGTAGGATCACGAAAGGCTTTAATTATCTGAGTAAAAAAATACTTTCAAACTGCAAGTTTTTTTGTAACTGCACTAGGGTTTTAGATACCTATTTAAATCCCTAGAGACAAAAAAAAATATAAAAATAAATAGTGAATTTGTCCTATTTAACAAAATCTAATCTTCATTCAATGTCTAGCGGTCCACCTAAACCTCATACGATATTTATGGAGTGATATGTTCTGCTCTCTAGCAAGCTAGAGAAGAAACCAAAACATTTCTAGTTTCCAGATTGATAAACGTATGACATATTAATATCATAAAGCATGTTTTTTTTTTTATAAACGACAGCGCCCGTAATAGAGAAAGAATCCCTGTGTCGCGGGGACCGGGGTACATTACAAACATATAATTAATCGACACAAAGTACATCCAGACTTAGAACAACTGATTATGGGTCACACAAATTGTTGTCGGGACAAACCCGGGACATACTCACCGAGGCACCATAACACCGCCAACTTCCCGACTCCGGGCTGCTAACACTTTACGGTGCAATTGAGTTGTGTGCTGACGCGACGGCGACAAACAGCTCATCCCGTGGGTGGCGTTGAATTCGTCCCGAAGGAATATCTACCAGAGAACGGGCAGCAGTGTCTCTCTGAACTTTGAGTACGTATGACCATCACAATGATATCGCTAACCCGTCTTCCAAGTGTGTCGATTATGGCAAGAAATTACTAATACTAGTTCAAAATCAAAAATCAAAATCAAAAAAATCTTTATTCCGTAATAAATTTACATTTATGTGGAATCGTCATATTTTTTTACCCTACCGTGCAGTGCATGACGTGGCGGCTACTGAGAAACACTGCCAGAAAACTCAGTAGGAATCCTTTTTTAAAATAAAATATACTTTAGATTAATTACAATCATGTGTGTTGACTCAGAACAACTCAATCCCAAGCACTTTTATCACTTAAATAATCTGATATTTTGTAATATGCCCTGCTACACAACTTGGCTTTAATAATTCTTTTAAACTTATTCGTAGACAATTCTCTAATATCATTGGGAAGTTTGTTATAGAATCTTATACATTGCCCCATAAAAGAGTTATCTACTTATTTTGTGGAGACGGGTAGTATGCAATATGAGATTATTCTTGTATCTAGTATTTACATTATGTGTATCGCTCGTTTTATAGAAGGAATCGATATTTTTATGCACATATTAGGTTTTCATATATATACTCAGATGGTACAGTTAGAATAACTTTTCTCTTAGAGACACTCTCGGGCCAAGATTATAGATAGCTCTTACAGGTCTTTTTTGCAATATATATATGGTGTTAATGTCAGCAGAGCTACCCAGAGAAGAATTCCATAGGACATTAAACAGTAAGCAGTTTGAAAGTATTTTTTTACTCAGATTATTAAAGCCTTTCGTGATCCTACGATCACGAAAGGCAGTACCGTACCATGTAGATAGAAAGATGCAATAATTATATTTTTTTTACAAGATTACAGCCCACGTTATTTGCTGTAAACTGGTAACTTTATATAATTGCATAACTTTGTAAATCAGTTAATTCGTTTATCATTTTATTCATTACAAACAAAGAAACATGCAAAAAGTCAAATGTCTGCATTAAATTACATCACCGGCAGATCAAATTTAGGATTCTCTTGCTAACATTCTTTCGGAGGATGTAAGTGTTTCCATTGTTTTTCCAGAAAGATGGCTGACTGAAATAATAATAATATCCTGGGACATTATACACACGGCCATCAGATCCCAAACTAAGCAGAGCTTGTACTATGGAAACCAGATAACTGATATACTACATATACTATTTTTCTTTTGTAAATACATACTTATTTTTATTTTTTATTTATTTATTTTCCTCTTACATCTATCTTTACAGGTATAAGTCCAATGCGATAGAGTGCTAATCTAAGTATATAACAATTTTATACCACTACACAAATTTACTTATAACAAATTATACATAATGCACTTCTCGTGAACTCACTCAGAGAACACACAAATAGGTCAGTCTCAGCTGCTATAAGGTTAAGAGTACGGAGAGCACGCGTCAGGGGCGCCTCATGTACAAGATTAGTCCGACCACGCGGTTCCACTAGCAATCGCGGCCGTCTCCTTCTCCAAACATACCTGTCCGGGACACACAGGGCTATCTGTTCTAAAACTTCAGCATTATGTATTTTACCCCTAAATATTTTAAAAAGATATGACGTTAGTGCCTGTTCCCTTCGAACTCTTAGTTCATTATATCCCACCATGCCTAAAATAAACAGAGTGGGATACATCAAAGGGTAAAATGGATATACTCCATAATGTCGCATATACAAATATCGAATAAATTTATTTTGTACACGCTCCAGCATGAGGCTATACTTAGCTTCATGCGGTGCCCAGATGACTGCATTACATTCAAGTTGACTCCTAACCAATGCATTATATAAGGAAATTATAGCCCGAATGTTTGCAAACCCTTTCACTGTTCGAAGTATAAAACCTAAATTTCTAAAAGCTTTCTTACATAGCCTAATGATATGATCACGAAAAGTCAGCCCGGTGTTAAAACTTATACCCAAATCCTTGACCTCTGTGACTCTAATCATTTGTGATTCCCTGATGCGGTAGTTATGTTGAATGGGGGAGTGCGCGCGAGAAAACGTGATTGTCACACACTTTGTAGTGTTAAATTGTAGTTGATTTGCGCAACTCCAGTTCACCACTCTGTCTATATCCCCCTGCAGCCTAGCACAGTCGTCATTGTTCCCGACGGCAAGAGATAATTTAAGGTCGTCAGCGAACAGTAAACACTTAGCGTCTTTAACAACGTGCGGGAGGTCATTTATCATAAGCAGGAACTCTAGGGGGCCCAAGTTACTCCCTTGACTTACCCCTGATCTCGTAAAATATGGTTTTGACGTATGTCCCGCATATTCCACGTACTGCTGCCTGCTTTTCATACGACTGGCAAAAAAATTTAGTAAATGTGGGGTAAAACCAACACCAGCTAACTTTCTAAGCAAAACGTCATTATCGACTAAGTCGAATGCTTTTTTAAAATCAAAGTAAGCGGTGTCCATTTGACCCCCACTATCCACAGTTGTCTGCAAATGGATGATATGACAAAGCAGATTACTGGTGGTACTTTTACCTGGTCGAAAACCATGCTGAGTTTCGGAAAGTTGCGTCGCCACTTGCAAAAATATGCTCTTATAGATAGCAGCTTCAAATATTTTAGCCGGCGTCGATAACACTGCCACAGGTCTGTACCCATCCACCGATTCTGCAGAAGCTCCCTTCGGAACCGGTACAACACGGGTCACTCTCCACCTTTCTGGAAATTGTGCCGCCTGTAGACATTTGTTGTATATATGAAGTAGTGGCTTAAATAACACAAGCCGGCAATCCTTAAATATGTAAGGCGGAATGCCATCTGGACCCGCGGACCTTTTAGGTTTTAATTCTTTAAGCGCATTACATACGTCTACTAACAGTAGCTGGCTTAAGTGTACCCGTGCTGCTCCGTTTTCGAAACCCGCTCCCTCTATAGCCGCATCTACATTCAACTCCGGTTCCTCAGTTCTATAAACAGAATAAAAAAACTGCGCAAATTCCTCAACACACTGCCGCTCGGACAATATTTCCCCATTTTTTTTAATTTTGTGGGGATTCTTACCTCTTTTGGACTTAGCGTAGTTCCAAAAAGATTTTGGATCATTCAGCATTTGGTCCTGAATACGGTGTTGATACCGCTCGTACGCGACTCTTATCATACTCTTAACGTTAGTTCTACACCGGGCAAACGCCTCATAATCAGTTATAGATCTACTTGCCTTGTACTGCTTGTGTAAAAAGCTTTCATTTTTATGTCGCGAATTATATCTGTAGTGTACCACTCAGGGTAAATGTACCTTGAGTTTACACAAATTCGCCTTTTTTTTGGAACGCAGTCATCTAAAATAGAATTAATAATGCTGTAAAAATAATTTAAACTGGATTCTAAGTCAAGCTCGTACAAAGGGGTCCAATCCACAGCAGATATCAAAGAATATAAAGAAAAGAAATCGGCCTTATTAAAATTCCAACCAATTGGCGACTGCGTGTTAATGACAGTAGCAGCCGGGTCGGCCGAGCCGGGCAGCCAGCGCGAGCGCACATTAATGCCTACCGAGATTTCTAGCGGTGGGTGATATGCATCCACAGGCACAAGCGGCGCCTCCGACGCGCACACTGTTACGCCCGTACTCCCTTCCCCCGCCAGCGTACTTAATACTAGGTCTAACTGACGATCATTGCAGTTACTGATTAAATTACTCTGAGTAAATCCACAAAAAGTGCGAAAGTATTCATAATAATTACTTATGGCTAGTGAACAAGAATGCAAATTGAAGTCTCCTAAAACTATTATTTCCTTGTGTTTATTACACAAACGTTCAATTATATTAAATAAAATCATGTATTCGTTATCGTGACTACTAGGCGGGATATAAACCACACAAAGTAAAAACATAAGTTTCTTACGTAGATATACCGTAGCACAAACCAGTTCAAATACTTGCTTATCTATGTTTACGTCACACGGTAGTGTCACTCGTCGCAGCTCTAAACGCGGTGTGGCCACGAGACAAGCGCCGCCCTGTTTACGCCCGTCCGCCCGATCACACCGTATAATTGTATATCCCGTTGGGATTATTTCCGCGTCATGGATGGATTCACTAAAGCCGGTCTCGGTGATTGCGAACAAATCGGCACTTGCGGACAATATATTAGTGTAGAATTCCTCCAACTTTGTCCGAAGTTCGCGCACGTTCTGATATAGAACTTCTACAGAGTTTCTACAGGTTTTTTGGTTTATTGGTTTGTCTACGAAACCACACCCATTCCGAGAATTCTATATTAACTGGCCAACTGTCAGGCTGACACAATTGTTCATATTTACTTTCCGGGACCCCTATAATAAAAGATGCATAATCCCGTTCCGTCTTGTGATTTATTTTCTCGACTTTTATTGGTATGAAGTCATCATTATAAATTTTTTCGACGTACTTTTTTACATTTTCCACGGTAGTTTCTTTCCGTAACCGCCACACATGTAAGTATTTTTTCTTTTCTGTCCCCTGTAAATCAATTGCACTCGTATTTCCGCCTTTTTTGACCTCACTATTCAAATATCTGCTCTTGATTTTCTTTCCTACTATTGTCCATTTTACTTCTCCTTCCGGTTCCATCTTTTGCTCTGCTATTTCATTAAAGTTGTTACAACTCTTTCCACTATTTACTTGTTGTGTCTGTTCTTCATTCTCGGAATAAATCGCTGATTTTATGGCCTCGCGCTCCTTGGTTGGCACATTATTGCTAATTACCTTCTTTGTTTTTTTGACGGTGCTAGCGAAAGATGGTAACGGTTGAGTACTGACCGGTTCAATTTGACTAGACTTGACATTCAGGCTTTCGTTTTTTCCTATTAGGACTTTAATTGTTTCTTCTAGTATGGCCACTTTACTTGCCTTTTCTTGTACCACCATCAATACTTTTTTTATTTCTTTTAGCTCAGTTTCAATGTTATTAAATTTACTTTGCAGTAATCCATATTCCGTTCGTTGGTTCTCGAACTGTGATAAAAACTCGAGACGCATATTTTGAATCTCCTCCAAAAGTCTGCTCTCAATGTTCACACTCACAACTTCCCTTACATTTCGATGACTACCACCCTCGGTGTTTACATAGCTGCTTGGTGTAAACGTTGAACTGTTGTGTGGAGTCTGTGGGTTACTTGTCACATTTTTATCCATTGTAGGAAGCTTTAGATCTCCGTAATAATAGGCGTTATGCACTCAATAGGTTTTAAAGCAGGATGAGCATACACATCACCACAGAGAACCGCTATTTATCAATTCACAAAACAGCACTGTTGTTGCATTGGATAATATAATTATAAATGTTACAATTAATTTCACACCCGCGGGAGATATTGACAGCGCAACTGGCGTGCGCTTCTCGCGAGCTTTCAACTGCATCTTATGTAGATAATATAGATAATTAACACCCAGACTCAGGACCCAAACAGACAGAGGAATATTGTATGAGCGAATAATTGTATAAAATTAATATATTAAATAAGAATGATCAAAATCGCGATACAGTTAAAAACCAACCAAGTGCGAGTCGGACTCGCGCACGAAAGGTTCCGTACCATTATCTATAAAAACGAGCAAAAAATTCACGCTTGTTGTATGGGAGTCCCCTTAAATATTTATTTTATTTTGCTTTTTAGTATTTGTTGTTATATCACGGTTCATACAATATGTACAGCCTGGTGACAGACGGACAGACAGACAGCGAAGTCTTAGTAATAGGGTCTCGTTTTACACTTTGAGTACGGAACCCTAAAAAGAACAAAAAGGCGAACGTCAGAACGTTCTTCTAAAGTCGTAAAAAGAAAAAAGACGTTTTATTATTCTTCTCAATGCTACTTAAATTTGGAAAAAACTTAATTAAGTATGTATTCACAATGATTCTTATTTAATTAAAATAATGGGCATCAAAGAACATTAACATTTTATTATAACTCCTTGAAATATGAATACCATTAAATGGAATTTTCAGAGGTAACGATGCATTTGATTCGATTATCCAATTGATTAATTGCATCCGACTAACGGCGAAGTTGGAGCACCCAACATTGTAAATCATTTGATCGCCTGTAGAACACCAAATTTATGGGCTACTTTACCTCTTTGCTTTTCACGCTATTCCATTATCAAGTACGCACTCAGCCTAAGAAAGTATTTAACCTCATTTATAACAGACTCAAAAAGAGGAGGCCTTCTCTAATTGGACTACATTTTTTCATGATTTTCAGATAACACAAATGGGATTTTTAAGGAAAAATTTAATATTTAAAAAGCCGTTATAGCAAACTTTAGGCTCTCCCAAACTTTTGGATTTTCCATCGAATAAAGTAGAATTCACGAATTACCGATAAAAACGCGTAACAGACATACGAAAAAAAAACCTACAGTAGATGTGAATATTAATACAAAAATATCCTGGGACATTATTTACACAGGTCCATCTGATTCCAAACTAAGCAGACCTTGTACTATGGAAACCAGATAACTGATATACTACATATTATACTTCTTTTTCTTTTGTAAATACATACTTATATAGATAAATTACACCCAGACTCAGGACAAATAGATATGTTCATGCACACAAATATCTGTCCTGGGTGGGAATCTAACCCACGATCTGCGGCGTGAAAAGCAAGTATTTACCAACCACGCCAATAGGCCCGTCATCGCAGAGCGCCATCTAGCCCAAACTAAGCACAGCTTGTACCATGGATACTAGACAATAAACTAGAAATATTAAAACATATTCAAATCGATAACATTTCTAACGCGACGTCCTGCGTGAGCGACCCAGACGCGATCGCGAAAACAACAAACAGTCGAAACCTATTGAAGTGTCCAAACGCGCGTGCGGTGCATCAGTTGGCTTGATATTTTCGCGCGAAAAGGATGCGGTGCCGTGCCGTCGTGTTTTTACGGCGTCGCGTCGGTGACGGCTTCGCGAGACGATTCGCGTGCACGTAGGACACCGCCACCGCGTCGCACCGTATCGCATTGAATTCACGTGTAACCGCTTCATAATCGCGTTCGCTTCGAACCGCCTACGTAGGACGTAGCGTAAGTCGGTTACTAAAGTTTTTTTTATGTTTAATGCGATTTCTCCGAGGTTGAGAAAAGATTTCGATAGGTGTATTCGACATGGTCTGAAACGATTGTGTCCGATCGGCAGGTTAACATGCTATCGAAGCACACATTCATATAGTCAAAGCACATATTCAGAAAGGTAATTACTGAGACACTTTACATCAGATCTGTAATATGGATTGATCGCTCACTTAATTGCTCAACCTGCCCAAATATCTACGAAACGGTGAGCGCACCTGGCTATTCTAGACATATATAAATTTAATTTAATCTGTCGTCAATGACCTCGAATTTCAGACACCTTCAGACTAAAATTTAGGTATCTATTCTAGAAACACTTGTGAGTAAGTACTAAATTAATATTAGATGTCTGTAGACATCTCCTTGACAGTGGACGAACTCTAGTTCCCAAAGGGACTGTGATGCATATATGTATTATTCAGATCCGTCTGACAGAAATAAACTTAACTATCGTGCACATACAAGACTAATAAAGAGAAGTCACAAGACGCTTAGGTTCTTTAAAATTTCACTGACGTATTTCTTACAATGATTTACTGATTATTTGGAGACGGACCTTATAGCTATGAATAGGTTGGATAAATAATCAATTAATTAATATCACAAAGCGAAATCTAGCCCAAACGAAGCAAAGGTTGTACCATGGATTATTTACTTTTATTTGTAAATAATACACAGGAAACGCTCAGACCAAGACATTGACAATCAGAGAGACGCTGCTGCTGTTCTTTGATAGATATTACCTCGGGCCAAAAGAGATTCGATATTCTGAGAGTTTGATTTTCTTTGCTATACAGCAAAGATTAATTCCTGACAATGTGTCTGACGATAACAACAAAATAGCAATTATTTTTTATACACTCTCCAAATGTTCATGAAAACAAATATAAATTTATCTTTTGCGAGGGTCTAACTAGTAACCTTTGGGAGAGGAGGCAGGTTCACAACCACCTGAGTCATGGCGGTTGTCACTGCAAAAGGTGAATAAGTTATCTTATTATAAGTTGTTTGTTCAGTGCACATGATATTATTTGCATGTATGTTACGTGCCGTGATTACATCGGTAGCTTGTCGATATTCAAAGCAAAGGAGGCTTTGAATACCTCGTTACTGGGACCTTCTTGTGGTATAGATTAGGTAACGCCAGAGACATTTTTTTATTTATACAACTGAAGTCTAAATAAGTTCTCCCAGTCACAAAGATTGAAAAAGGTATGCTGAGATGGTTTGAGCATTTAGAAAGGATAAATGAAATAAGATTGACAAGTTATGAATACCTGGCCTGTGTGAATTGTACACCGGGACGTGGACTCGGAGATCGGAGATGTTGGGTTAGGTACATAACCGGGCCTTTCTCTCAAGAAAAGCCCGGTCAGACATACCTATGTATACCGGCGAACATGTATGATGAATATAATGTGAGTGAACGATGCAAAAGAGGCTGTCCACCTACCCCTCTGGGAAACCAACAGGCGTGAATATATGGTTTATGAGTTTTGTAGTGTTTATTTTTTAGCATAAGGGTATATTTGTCTTATAACAATGAACGTTAAAGGAATTGTGTAGTTATATTTTTGTAGTAAATTAAATAAGAAAAAGAAAAAAGATTTATTAAAAAATTGTAACAACAAACATAAATGTAAAATAACTATAAAAAGAAAAATAAAAACTAAGACACTTGTTGTCTGTGCAAGACTCAATGGCACTATCTCAGCATTTGCTAGAACATTTTATTGTTCTAGCGCTGGTTATTCTGATGGTGATAAGTTCCACAAACATCATCATTATTATCATCATGTCAGCTGAAATAAATCCACTCCATAACATATCCGTGCATAGCTTTCTCCATTGTACATTGGCCAAACTCAGTTCCACAATTTAAATATAATATTCCTCTGTAGTATTAACAATCTACCTGTGTCTATAAGGGGCGCAATGCAAACTACGTGCATTGAGGGTCTTAGAGCGAAGTACCTAGCACCTTTATGCAGAGCGCTGCTTCTACACCTGCTATAGAAATATGGTGAATGTGGAGCCTTAGCGGTAACACTACCTTCTTATAAATGTATGATGTTTACCTTAAAGTTCTGTAGGATATAATACTGGCTCTCATTTTGGCCATGACGGCCAGATTCAGAACTAGCCACCTCTACGGGACTTATTATAGTGTGCACGTGTACTGTATGATCAATCACAGGTGCACTCTAACCAAGACGTAAAAGAGGTCAGATGTTGGACCGATGGCTTTACGTGCTCTAAGAGGTACGAAAGTGAAAACTATTTCTAGACTCTTGTCTCATCTTCATGTCAGCCGAATGACGTCCACTGTTGGATAAAGGCCTCCGTAAAAGATTTCCACAGTGGAATTGTGTCCATCTTTGGAGGGAAATGACATAAACGCTTCGCTTGGTAAACGGGTTGGCGATCGCAGTATGATGGTCATAGTGCACAGAGAGTCGCTGCTGTCCGTTCTCTGGTATATATTCCCTCCGACGACTTCGACACCAACGCATAGGATGAAATGGGGTAAGGATTTTCATCGTCGTCGCGTTGCAAAACAGCAAAAAATGCACAGGTTGTTAAATGGGATGGATATATTATTCCAGAGATTTAGTATGACAATGGCTATTCATTTGCAATAAAATGGCAATTACTTCCATTTTTCAAACATGCCACGTTTGTTACACACAAGGTAAATAAATTCCGAATATACGAATAGTATTGCATCAATTGTCATGTTGGATGGACGCTACTGTCCTTTAAAATCTGCGTTGTAAATTATTTAAATGTCTTTACTAAAAATATGAATTGAAGTGTTCATCATGTCTGTTGAATGACGTATATAGCTGGATAAGGGTATGCCATAATCACCATGCTTTACACACTTGATGATGATAATCGACCGGATCGACCGATGTCAGTCATGGCAAAAACTTCAACTTCTAGTCGGAACGGCGATTCCCATCTACACAATTGTATTGAATAGTTGCGAGTTTTGGGCGTTCAGCTCATCGTGTTTTGTATCGACCTCAGCTTTTCGCTGCTTGGAGAGCGCGTATTTTGTTCATGATAGGCCCGCGCCATCCGATGTTTGTGTTGTCAATCTTTCTTCCTTAAATGGCTTGATATATCGTTTCATGTGACGTTTCTAAACATCTATACTATTTACACCATGTACTGTACCCATATTTGCGTAATAAAATATCTTAGCTTTAGATATACATCTGAGGAGAAGGCCACTGCGTTTTTGCCAACCCTTCTTCAGGTCAGAATAAAAGATTCGCTTCGCCGCTCGCCCTTCTGTCGTGTGTCAAATATGTCGGCACCACCGGTGTGGATCGCAGTATACTTAATAGTTGATGACGGTATTAGGTCGAATAGGTCATCTGTATCTCCATAGGAATATATTATTAATTAGTGGGAAACTAGATCCACCCCTAAGCTTTAGTTGAACCTGTGAAAGGTTAGCCCTAGGCTAACTGTAAAATTACAAAACAAAAACACGTCACGTAAGCTCGTATTTCGATATGCACTTAGCCGTTTATTGTAATATTTTTGGAGCGGAAACCTAAAAATGGGTTTCATTATAATCGCTATAGAATGGCTTAAGGCGATAAAACCTTTTGTTTAGATGCAACAGCGTAAAAAAGGCTCTATTCTTTTGTTTCCAGTAGAGAAGTATCCGTGCACGGAGTCCTACCATTCTTCCTGCTTCGTTTAGATATTACGCTCATTTGAAATTCAAAATATCATAGTCTCGGAAATCAAACTAAGATCGGGCCGTTTTAAGTTCCATTCCTAACTGACATTTACAATACAAACTGTATTCTTTAATTTCCGCTCTGAAAAACAAGACAAGTATGTTTTATGCAATTAATTATTTCTGCCACGGCTATGACCGGCGGATTTATTGGATCCTCCTAAAATAAAAAAATAAAAACATGTTTCCCACCCTTGAAAATACATGTTGAACATTAGTTGAACATCATGATTTGATAAGTATGGTGTACAGATAAAATACTTATGAGATTATGATTTTTTGTATAACTGTTGAAAAAAATAAAAAAAACTTGTGTGTACTTATGTACACGCGTAAAAATTCACTCTCATACCACCTAGAACTAACTTCATGCTGTTAAATTTTTTGGTGTCGGTGTGCGCGCGCATCGTAAAAATTCACTCTCATAATTTTTCTCCATCGCGCCAAAAGAAGTATAACTTCAAAAATAATACCCTTAATAAAACTATTACAATTCTTAATAATAGGTCTTTACCTATGAAATTGCCGTTTTGTATGAAAAAATTTAAACGAATTTTTTTCATGAATTTTTTTATTTGTATTCGAAGTAATCACCCATGCAATCAATGCATCTTTGCCATCGCAGTGGCAGTTTATTGATGCCCTTCTTAAAGAAATCAGCTGGACGGGAGGCAACAAATTCTTCAAAGGCATTTTGTACTGCCTCTCGGGTATTGAATTTTTTTCCCGCCAAGAAGTTATCCAAATTCTGGAAAAAGTAGTAGTCTGTAGGCGCAAGGTCTGGTGAGTAGGGCGGATGACGGAGAGCTTCCAACCCCAGTTCTTGCAACTTGGAGACCGTCTGCTGTGCAGTATGAGGTCGCGCGTTGTCGTGCAGGAGCAGCGGAGACGAGCGATTGACCAATGCTGGTTGGAGATGCGCCAGCTTCTCCATCATTGTGCTCAGTTCTTCACAGTACACATCTGCAGTAATGCTCACCCCGTTTGGTAAGAAGCTGTGATGAATCACACCGGCGCTAGACCACCAAACAGTGACCATCACTTTTCTAGGGGTAAGTTTTCGTTTAGGGCATTGTTTAGGTGCTGAACCAGGATCCAACCAACTTGCTGAGCGCTTGCGGTTATCAAACAGAATCCATTTTTCATCGCAGGTAACAATGCGGTTCAAAATTCCTTCATTTGTGTGTCTGTTGAGCAGTGCAAGGCACGTCTCGACGCGTACTTCGCGCTGGCGATCATTGAGTTCGTGGGGCACCCATTTGTCAAGCTTTTTTACCTTGCCAATTTGACGCAAATGGACCAATATTGTTTTGACGCTAACGTCGAAAGCGTAGATTGTGTATCATCAGCTTCCACAACCGCCTTTAATTCGTCATTGTCGACCAAAGTCTTCGGACGACCGCGAGGTTCATTTTTCAGGTCGAAATTTCCAGAACGGAAGCGAGCAAACCAATAACAGGTGGTGCGTTGGTTTGTAGTGTTAGCTCCGTAAACGTCGTTGATGTTGCGTGCCGCTTGTGCCGCGTTGCTGCCACGACGGTACTCATATTCCATAATTACTCGAATTTTTAACGTATCCATGATGACGAAAAAGATTGAAATGCGATGAAAATGTAACACTAATCAATAAAGAAATGACTACTTTTGGAAAAAAGAATCCATGTTTTTAAAATAAAATTAATTTGAAATTAGAATTCTTAGCCAAACAAAAATTATTTTGATTTGAAATGGCCAGTACTGCAGAACGGCAATTTCATAGGTAAAGACCTAATAATATGGGGACATCCACCTCGCACCGCGTGCGACGAAATACTGGCGCGTCTAAGACACACAACATCGCGCGCCGCGCACCTTTCACTTGATGGCTTGAGGAACATACGTGCGCACGCGGCGACAGCTATCTGGCACTGAGACACGATTTGTGAGAGGCGTCAATATTTATATGGAGCGTGGTACTTGCGTTATGTATTAACATCGCAGCGCTGCCTCTGATTGGCTGTGTAATAAATGTTTAGTATTTTGATAAGATATGTTTGCGACTATAATTTGTATATATATTGGAGTAAATAAAATGATTTAATGTTCAGTCTGGAATATCTTGTTTAACTAAGAACACCTCTCCAAATAGTAAGAAGAAACCAATAGTAACACCTTACAGTGGTGACCCGACTTAGAATACGCTAAGAAAGAAAATCAATATTTAAAATGGAAGATCAACAGGTTTTTGCACCGAGAATCGAAGAAACTGGAAGAGATATTTCTTCTATTTCGCTTCAATCCAAGATACCACCGTTTTGGCGAACTCAACCGAAGCTTTGGTTTGCTCAATTTGAAGCTGTCGTCGCACCATATAAGACCGGCGACGATCAAAAATATTATTTGGTGCTAGCTGTGTTGGACAGAACGGACATCGAGCAAGTTAGTGATATAGTCTGCGCACCTCCGGTCACAGGAAAATATACTGCGCTCAAGACTCGACTGATGTCAGTATATGAAGAATCCGAGTCCCGTCAATTCCAGAAATTATTGAGTGGATTAGAACTGGGTGATCAAAAACCTACACAGCTGCTTCGTGTAATGCGAGACCTGTCCGGAAACAAAGTGCCTGATGACGCCCTAAAAATTTTATGGACAAGTCATTTACCTGCACAAGTCCGCGCTGTATTATCAGTCAACACCGAATCGCAACTGAACACTTTGGCATCTATGGCTGATAAGATGATGGAACACATGGAGCAAACTACGGTCGCTGAAGTCACACAAGCCTCGCCTACGCCTTCTACGAGTTCAATGACGCAAGATGCGCAGTTTCAAATTCTATCTCAACAAATAGAAAAGCTTTCACTCGAAATCGCTGCACTAAGGATGGAGAAAAATAATAACTATGGACGTTCACGATCTCGAGGTTATGGCTATCGCTCAAGATCAAGATCCCGCTCTCGGCCAAGATCAAGGACCGGCAGGCGACCAGGAGACCCAGGATGGGAATGTTTCTATCACCACCGTTTTGGAGACAAGGCGATGAAGTGTCAACCACCGTGTGCTAGATCGCAGTCGGAAAACTAAAGACCGCATCGACTGTGGCGGACGTCGGTGTAGCGAGAACAAATAACCGCCTGTGTGTTACGGAACAGAATACCCACGAACGATTTTTAGTGGACACTGGAGCAGATATTTCGGTGCTAGCCATCAAGAATAGAGAACACCGATATCGACGCCATTCAAGTTATTCGCAGCAAATAATACACCGATTAAAACATACGGAGAGAAAACGCTTCAACTAAATTTGGGACTACGAAGAAATTTCAAGTGGACATTCATCATGGCTGATGTGAAAATGTCGATACTTGGCGCTGACTTCCTGCGACACCATAGACTTTTAGTAGACCTACATCGCAAGAAACTCGTCGACAGTATAACAGAGTTATCAGTCAACACCGTGGCGATACGCACTACACAAGATACAACGCTATATGTCGTCGAACCAAGTCACAGATACAGCCACCTTCTTCAGGAGTTTGCCGATGTTCTCAAGCCCATATCACCGACGATGCAATTTAAGCATAAAGTGAAACACTACATTGAGACGACCGGCCCCCCGCTCTTTGCCCGACCCCGCCCGCTCCCGCCGGATAAGTACAAAGCAGCGAAGGCGGAAATTCAAGCTATGATGGAAATGGGAGTTTGTCGACCATCAAAGAGCCCTTGGGCCAGTCCTATGCACATTGTGAAGAAAAAGGATGGTGGAATACGAGTCTGCGGTGACTATCGTCGTTTAAACTCAGTTACGTTGCCTGACCGATACCCGATTCCACGTATACAAGACTTCACATATCAACTAAGTGGAATGAAAATATTTTCAAAGATAGATCTGAAGAAAGCATTTTACTGGATACCTGTGGCAGAAGAAGACGTACAGAAGACGGCAATCACCACACCTTTTGGCTTGATAGAATGTGTTTCCATGCCATTCGGTTTGCGGAACTCACCCCAAACATTCCAACGATTTATCCATGAAGTCTTAAGAGGTCTGGATTACTGCTGCTACTCTTATATCGACGATCTTCTTATCTATTCAAAGACCGCTAACGACCATAAAGACCATCTACGGCTTATTTTAAAACGTCTATCGGATTACGGCATTGGAATCAACTTAGAAAAATGCCTGTTTGGAGTAGAAAAGCTAAACTTCCTCGGATATGAAGTCACGGAAGATGGTATTCGACCAACAGAAGAGCGAATCAAGACTATATTGAATTACCCAAGACCAAAAACAATCCAAGAGCTACGGCGATTCCTAGGAATGCTCAACTTTTATCACGACTGTCTACCCAAGCAAGCCGAGCTTCAAATCGAATTAAATAAAATGCTTCATAACAAAAAGAAAAATGACAAGACACCTATAGTTTGGACACAAGCTGCAGAAGAAGCTTTCGATCGTTGCCGCCAAAGCATATCGAATGCCACGTTATTGACACATCCAGTCCATGGTGCCCTGCTCTGCATTATGACTGATGCATCGACCCTTAGTATTGGATCGGTACTCCAGCAGAAGATAAACAACATATGGAGACCACTATCATTCTTCTCGAAGAAGCTCAGCGACACACAAGCAAGATACAGCGTATACGATCGTGAACTATTAGCGATCTATATGTCTGTAAAACACTTCAGGAGATTAATAGAAGGAAACGACGTCGTTGTGTATACAGATCACAAGCCATTAACACATGCTCTAACGAAATCAGCAAGCTCAAGTGATACACCGAAACGAGAGAGACAACTACATTTTATCAGTCAATTTTGCAACAAAATAAAATATATACACGGCCAAGAAAATGTCGTAGCTGATGCATTATCCCGAATTTCGGCAATCGAATGTCCATCGGTGATAGATCTCAACGACCTAGCTGAAAAACAAGGACAAGACGAAAATCTGAAAAATTTACTGCTCAAACCAAACCTCAAGTTCATCAAGCTGACATTGCCTGGACTAAAAAAGGACATTTTTTGTGAAAATTCTACAAAAACGCCACGTCCCTACTTACCACAATCTTATCGTGGGACTGCCTACAAAGCACTACACGACCTGAGTCATCCTGGTATCCGCGCAACAAGAAAGATGATTGCTGAAAAATACTTCTGGCCAAACATGAACAAAGATGTATCAACATGGACACGATGTTGTACTTCGTGCCAACGTGCTAAAATACATCGACACACAAGCACGCCACTAGGAGAATTCCCTGAGTCGAAGAGATTCGAGCACGTCCACATCGACATTGTTGGAACGTTGACGCCATCAGAAGGTTACCGATACCTCGTCACGATGATAGATAGACAGACGAGATGGCCAGAAGCAATTCCTGTAGCAGAGATAAGCGCAGAAACCATCGCACGAGCTTTCTACGACGGATGGATATCCCGATTTGGTTGCCCTGTTAGAATAACCACAGACCAAGGACGGCAATTCGAATCTTCATTGTTTCAAAAACTCATGGCAAAACTCGGAATAACAAGATTCAGAACTACGGCCTACCACCCAATCAGCAATGGCATAGTTGAAAGATGGCACCGCACACTAAAAACAGCTATAATTGCAAGAGGCAAATATAATAACTGGACACAAGAAATTCCCACGGTCCTGTTAGGATTACGCACATCTGTTCATAAACAAATGAATCATAGCCCCGCCACAATGACGTACGGCGCTTCACTACGCGTACCTGGAGATCTTTTTATACCTACAAACATATCGGATAAACAAGACCCAACATTCTTTCGTTATCTAACTCAGACGATGGCTGCGATGGACGACAAACAAACAGGTGCATCGATGACGCATCAACGGATTACCTACGTTCCGGAACATCTGGCTACCTGTACGCATGTGTTTGTGCGCGTCGACTGTGTGCGCAAACCGCTAACTCCGCCATACGAGGGACCGTATCAAGTTATTGAGAAGCATGAAAAGTACTTCAAGATACGGCTACCTAAACGGGATTCTATAGTGTCCCTAGACCGTCTGAAGCCTGCCCACATCATGCCATCCAGCTCCGAAGAAGTATCTGAAGAAACCCCATACGTAACCCGTTCCGGGAGGATCGTAAAACCTACTAGGAATGTACGGTTTTCTTAACGGGGGGTACTATGGGGACATCCACCTCCCACCGCGTGCGACGAAATACTGGCGCGTCTAAGACACACAACATCGCGCGCCGCGCACCTTTCACTTGATGGCTTGAGGAACATACGTGCGCACGCGGCGACAGCTATCTGGCACTGAGACACGATTTGTGAGAGGCGTCAATATTTATATGGAGCGTGGTGAGCAATATTTATATGGTACTTGCGTTATGTATTAACATCGCAGCGCTGCCTCTGATTGGCTGTGTAATAAATGTTTAGTATTTTGATAAGATATGTTTGCGACTATAATTTGTATATATATTGGAGTAAATAAAATGATTTAATGTTCAGTCTGGAATATCTTGTTTAACTAAGAACACCTCTCCAAATAGTAAGAAGAAACCAATAGTAACACCTTACAATAAAAAAGAAATGGAATGCATTAGTTCAACTTCTATATGAAACCTTTTTTGGTCGTTTATCAAAAAAAGGTTCAATATAATATCATACATTTCAATAAACTAAGTAACGTAGACGTAACGTACACGTAAATACTAATATTTGAATGAAATTAATTCATTAAAATAAAATATTCATATTAATCATTTACTATATAATACATTTCAACTTTACCCCAATAAAAACGTATATTAATTCTTAACAAAATGGAATGCATTCGTTGCACAGTTCAGTCCATCTTCCTTATGAATAAACTTCAAAGCTCTTTAGTTCTGTTAATATGATTAGAGATAACCTTATTAAATTTAAAAATATACTTTATAATTTAAAGAAGAAACCTCACCTAATATATCATGAACATTTTCAATTATGTTAAGCTATTTTCGACATTGTGTTAACGGCACAAATTACGTACTTGTACCGCACCTTACCCAAGTTTATGTTTCCCTCCATTCCATACGTTTGACGTTTTTATTTTCTGGCTGTTTATGCGGGACAAGGTCCGAGACTAACGCAACATGAGAGTATGCAAATATGGAATATATCCTTTTGATGTTCTTGGGATAATGTTGCTTTTTCATCACCTCTTCTAAAGTCATGTATAGAGTTTTATCGTGTCTATATGCATAAAAATGATTGATTCGATTGTGATGAAACTTTGGTGGATTGTTCAGGTTACTCCCGCAAAGTTTCATTGCACAAAAAAGGTAAAAGTTCAACAGTCTTTTATTTATTTTATTATAAATGTGAAAGTTTGTGTGTGTAAATGTTTGGACGGCTAATGCCCGAACTTTCCAGGTTCCAAGTCCCCCAAAATTATTATTCATACATTCATTCCCAACGTCCCCAAAATGTAAAATTAATTTG
Source organism: Pseudoips prasinana (assembly GCA_951640165.1). Classification (NCBI taxonomy): domain Eukaryota; kingdom Metazoa; phylum Arthropoda; class Insecta; order Lepidoptera; family Nolidae; genus Pseudoips; species Pseudoips prasinana. The sequence continues at coordinate 35,171,242 of OX621237.1, read as the reverse complement.
TTTAAAAAGTTCACTCTATTACCCAAAGACGCCTGAACGGGTTTGTATCAAATGTGAGTGCCAAATTTGATACAAAACGTCCTTCAGTCGTTTATTACCTGGATAACATAATATGATATAAGATATTTTATATCCCGGCAAAAATACTTTTTTCATAATATTTTTTTTTGTTCTTCTTTTATCGACAATCAGTCAGTAAACTATGAGTCCATGGCGTGTCATAATATTTAGGTATCATGTCGAGTGTGCTCTCCAGTGAGAGAAAACTTATTTTTGCCGCATAAATAAAACATTTTGTTTTTTTTTGACATTGTATACAAATAATATATCGATCGATATTACAGATGTGCTGGTGTTAGTGTGCTACTAACTAAGCTATTTCCAAATAACTTGTAATATAGGTATTAGGTCCAGAACTAACAAAGCCTGCAGAGAACTATTCTGTGGGACTGTCAATAAAGGAAATACTGGACCCAAATCGAAAGTCAACGTGGACTCGGGCAAAAGTGAATTCAAAATGAAATTGATCAGATCTTTATCATGAATTATCATATGATTTATATAATTTATAATGATCTTAATCATGATTAAATTAAGGAACATTAAGTATTTCGTAGTATTTCATATTATTATATATTATATTTTTCTATATTATTTATGTTTTGTGAGTACGGACGGATGTATGGATGTCTGTTACTCTTTTACGCAAATATTACCGAACGGATTTAGATGAAACTTTGTAGTAATATAGGTAATATATTCGAATAGAATAACATATATTTAATAAAGTTTAACGCGGGTAAAACAGCAGGGCACAGCTAGCCTTAAATGTTTAGTTGGATGGACATAACCTTTCTGTAATATAAACAAAGAGCTAAAAATCGTGTTACTATGGCCACATTTAATTGTAGACATTTCGCTGAATATCTTATTGCACAAGTTTCCATTGTTGTAGCAAACAGATGTTTAGGAGCAGATAAGCTTAACAGGGACGGATCTGAATGTTACTTATAAACGTTTAAAAGGTTTTAAATGGCAATAAACGCAATTAACTATGTCTTTTCCATTCGTACTGTCATATTATATCATTTAAAGATCACATTTTGTAATAAGACCGCCCATTGTATACTTTTAAGTTTTTAGTTGTTTTTTTTTATGTTGTTATATCTTTGGTGTACAATAAAGAGTTTGCCTATCTATCTATCTATAGTTTCTTGCATGCGAAGTAATATGTGCCTTACCAACAAAGTGAAAATTTTCACGACGTGCATCTGACCCATTGTGACCAATAGAACGTTTTTTCACACAGCCATACACAGTGTAGACCAGGGTAGAAGCGTTTAAAATTAATAAAAAGTGGAAAAAAATAATAGTAGGATGAAACCCATTAGAAAAGGAGGGGAATATTATAAAAATGAAAGGAAAAATAATTTACGGGCGATCTGAGGTCGGGAAGGGGATGGGGGTGAGTTTTTAAGGGTAAAAAATGGTATTTCTCGATTTCCGGCAAAACTAAAAGTCCTATCGAAAAAAGTTACATGGCAAAGTTGTAGGTAATAAAAAGATCTAAAACTTTTGTATTTACACTTTTTTCACATAACCTAAAATTTATGTGAAAACTTCAAAAAACCAAGTTTTTGGTTTTTTATTTTTATCTTTTACATAAATTTTTATTTTTTAACAAAATTTGGTGAAAACTTACCTTTTTATGTCCCAAATACGCTGTAATTTATTTGATTAAAAATATTTATTTTTTCACCTTATTTTGAATTAATATCGAAAAAACACCCTAATTTTCAATCGAAAAGTCACCCGTCAAAATATCAGCTTTTTTCAAAAAGTTGGTATGTTTTCTGTTCGTTGAAATCTCTTCTTTCCGATGGTGAAAAAAAATATGTATGTTACTGTAGTAAATTTTCTCAGAAAATGCAAAAAATTGAAAATATTTAATTCGAATTTTTTTTTTAATTTATTATGAAAAAAAAACATCTAAAAATGTGATTGCTGCAATTTGATTCAATTAAAAAGTTGATTTATTTAATGTTAATTACATTTATGTCATAGAAATCTCATTATATATAAATATAAATGTAAATCGTACAATTAAATGTAGATACTTTATTCTGGTTACGTTATTCATTACAATATTTTTAAACAATAAAATATTAAAGAAATAAATGTCAAAATGTATAAAAAATATATTATAAATATATAAAAAATCTATTTAAAATGTATAAATATATAAAAAATATGTATAGTAATTATATTTTTAATAACTAACTTTTGGCTGATTTTCATGTATATTTCATATATTTTGAATATATCTGAAATATATTTGAAATGTATAAAATATATTTGAAAATCGGCCAAACGTTTGTTATTAAAATATATTTACGATATATATTTTTTATAGATTTTTAATATATTTTTATGTATTTTGAAATATATTTTTTTTATGGGATTAACTAAATTTGTTTGTGCAAAATTAAGGAGATTATTATTAGTATGTATGTAGTAAGACCCAGACCCGCCTAGCCCCTTCCCCACTTCTCCATGAAATACCTTTTGATGGGCTACTATTTTTCGTAGTTCACTCAGGTATATAATTTATCTTAAAATATAAATAGACATCTACGCATATAATTTAAAGAAGATTCGACAACTTACTCCAAATATTGTAGATGTCTTATTAAATATTAATTTGATTAACTTATTTGTTAGTTAATTATAGTAGTATATTTTTATTTGCAATTTTTTTTTATCAATGTTACATGTAATCTAATGTTTTTTGAGTAATTAAAGTGTTAATTTTAATAAATAGCTCAAAATTTTAGATGTAATTAAAAAAAGAAATCTTTTTTCGATAGGACTTTTAGTTTTGCCGGAAATCGAGGAAAACCGTTTTTTACCCTTAAAAACTCACCCCCATCCCCTTCCCGAACTCAGATCGCCCGTAAATTATTTTTCCTTTCATTTTTATAATATTCCCCTACTTTTCTAAAGGGTTTCATCCTACAATTATTTTTTTTGGTTTTAAAAATTATCGACCCTGGTCTAGTGGTTAAAATAGATTGTATGACTGACGGCCACTCAGGAAGTTGAATGTTCTCGAGTGGCGACCACGGATCTTAAGGCGCGGCATGGGCATGCCCTCTGTAAGGTGGACCTAGATCTTGTGAGGGTCGCTGGAAATCGCTGGATGCGGGTAAAGCAAGACCGGCCTTTGCATTGTTGAGAATTGAGATCCTTGGGAGAGACCTTTGTCCGATAATGGACGTCTTAATGATGATTTCTTTTACCAGACTAAACAGTAATTTTAGCCTCTAATACTTTCAACAATATGATAGCTTCTAATAGTTTCTACTTGACTAAAATATTATGGTATCAAATAAGGTATTTTCTTTCTGTAGAAATAAACACTCTTGGCTTAAAAACTCATGCAAATGTTTTGTTCACGTAAAGTTTACTAAACTAGTGTGGAAGGCAGATACATCAACGTCAGACTACCGCCTCTTCGTTGCTAAGGCGACTACACATGTCCTATATACGCGGATATGTCATTTCAGCCTGAAATATATTTTTATTTTTCAATATCTATTCCATTAAAAATATATGTTATATTTTATGATTTTAAACGGTTCTTGTACAGCTGGGAACAAAATCTTTAAGTGTCCTCCGAAGCATCGTGCTTAGACACTCAGATATTAAACCATTTTGGATTACACTTCTATGGACTAACCATGCCTCATTTCGCCGTTATTTTCGAACATGGAGAGCACTTGGAGTTGAGTTGTTAAGTGTTAAGTTGGCATACGACCCAACTGATGGTAAGTGGTTACCGTAGCCACTTCTAATACATATGTTGCTTGTATCTCACGCGTTATCGAGCCTATTCCCCTACGCGATGAACTCTGGCGGCCCTATTTATACGTAGAACTACAAGATTAACGAAATAATAGTATATAGCGTATTATTACGATACTTCCCGAGTCAAGGTGCTTATAGTACAAAAACCACCCTATCTGTCTTAAACTTGTATCGTAGTGGCACCACTCACCTTTCACTCTTAATGAGGAGGAGTAACATAAAATATGAACAAAACGTTTTGAAAGATTGATAATTTTATTTTTACTGACGAAATTTAGTGATATTGCAAGTGCAAATTTATATGTTATATATTTACAAACTAATAACTAATCTGACATTGAAACATTTACTTAATTAATTGATAGAAAAACTAAATCTACGAAAAAGTATAATAATAATAATAATAATAAATACGTTTATTTGTCCTTCCACAAATTGTAACTTAAGGCTAGATTATAACTATGAATACTATTTACATTTGTGAAGGACTGGTGCCTGAAATAGGTTTCGAAAACCTGTGCCACAGGTCACCAGGCCCCCCTCATGGAAAAGTAGTAGGTTATAGGTACATAGGCTTAAATTTATTGTTCTAGCGAGATAAGGGATGCAGAAGTATGTGTGTGACAGTGTGTATGTGTGGTTGTGTGAATGTACGTGTGAAAGTAGAGAGTTGAGATGAGTCTGTATGTGTGGGAGTGTACTTGTATGTGTGTTATGTGATGATATTGTGATGTGTAAAGGTGGCTGGAAGTATTATGCCTTAGTATTATGTCTAGTATATAGTTTTACTGTGGCGGATGGAGTGACTTTTCAGTGTTCTCATAGTTTAGAAGTTTTAAGTGCAGGATAACCGCTTGCTTGCACTTGTATTTAACAAGAGGGTAAATATTGAGGGCTGCATTCACCTTATTGTAGAGGTAGTCCCCAAGAAAGCAATAAAAATGCTGTGAAAATGCTGTTCTTCTGCGCTGGTGTGTATAGACCGTACCCTTTCGACGTTTGCCTTCATTCTTGTTGGGGTAATATTCGGATTCGGAATGTTTCAGGAGTATGACTCTAAGTATGTAAGTTTTCCTGATGGATAGTATGTCCCAGTCATTGTAGAGCATATCTGTCGGGTGTCGGTAGGGTAGGCCAGCAGCTACCTTGAGGAGTACCCTTTGGGCTCTCTCTGCTACCATCATGTGTGACTTGGCAGCTCCTCCCCAAGATGTAATGCAATACTCTATAAGGGAGTGGCATAGAGCATAATATACCTTCTTGATTATGTCTCGAGTGGTAACGTTTCTTGGGGTCTTAAATATATATATTAATTTGCGTAGCCTTACTGTCAGGATATCAATATGGGGTTTGAAAGTCAGGGTGTGATCCAGTGTTACTCCTAGATATTTGATTGTCTTAGTTCTTTCGAGGGTAGGGCAAGTACAGGTCTCTGTGGGAAGGCGTCTTGTGCACTTATGTGCTATGATCGAGAAGCTTTGTGGTGGAAGTTGATTGGTCCTGATAGCGAATGGAATGTATTTGGTTTTGGCTATGTTTAATGATAGTAGGTTGCTTCTCATCCACTTATTTACCCTATCGAATCCCGTCTGCGCATTTGAGAATGCTTCCTCCCAGGTGTTCCCTCGAAAGAATAAGGCCGTGTCGTCGGCAAACGTGAATACCTTTCCACCAATGAGCTGTGTCTGGCAGAGGTCATTGATGTAAACGAGGAATAACGTAGGAGAGATTACGCTTCCTTGAGGAACCCCATAAACCACCTCAGTCCCATTACTCACCCAGTCGCCTATTTTAACCATCTGCCGTCTATTGTGTAGGTAGTCCTTGAAGAGTGTAAGTGGGAGGCCTCTCACACCGACCCTTTCTAGCTTGTTTAGTAGGCGGGGAATAGGTATTGTGTCGAATGCCTTTGCAATATCGAGGAAGGCAACTACACACTTCTTTTTGTCATCCAGGTCAGTAACAATGGAGTGTATCAGGTTATGCACTGCCTGGGAAGTCGAGGTACTACTTCGGAAACCATACTGGGATTGAGATAGTATGTTGTTTTTTTCTAGGTATGTGATTAACCTCTCGTTCATTACTCTCTCCAGTATTTTCGAAAAGGTGGGCAGGATGGAAATTGGCCTGAAGTTATTTATGTCACTCTTGTCTCCGCTCTTATGGATCGGTTTAATTAGACCGGTTTTGAAAGCAGAGGGAAACGTTCCAGTTTCGAAAGCAAGGTTGCAGATATGTGTGAGAGGAGCGACCAAGTAATTCACGTATCTTTTAACCATTATATTGGATATGTGGTCAATTCCTGTTGAGTTTTTGTCTTTTAAGTTGGCGATGACTCGGGCGACCTCGATCTCGGCTAGAGGAGCCATAACCAGTGAACCTAGGGGATCGGAGTTGGTCAGGGTTGCAGTATCACTAGTATTAGAAGTGGAGGATGAATCAGTATCAGAATGGTCGATCCTTTCGGCTATTTCTCTGCCGATGTTCGCGAAGTAATTATTGACTTCATTAATTCGTTGTTGTGGCACCTCATTAGTTAAAAGTGATACCGAGTGGTCAAAAAAGTGGTTAGTGCCTGTTACGTCTTTGATCGTCTTCCAGAGTTGTTTTTTGTCTTTACCAGCTTTGTCGAATTTTTGTCTGTTGTAGGATTGTTTAGCGTTCTTTAGGATGGTGGAGCAAAAACTTCGATATCGTTTGTATGTCTGCTGTAACACTTCGTTCTCTGGATCCCTCTTCAATTTTTTGTGTAGGTTGTCCCTATTTCTCATACAGCGTAGAATTCCTTTAGTGATCCAGGGTTTGAGTATTGTTTTTCTCTTTGGAGACTTGATTGGTACGGTACTTGCTTTTATGGCACCCGACAGATACATAATTAGGGTATTTGTTGCATGGTTAATGTCGGCACTGTCTATGATCACTCGAAAATCAATTTTTTGTACAGCGGCGTCAAGGAGTAGAAAGTCAACTTTAGTACGTTTCTTATCACTGCGATGTAATTTATTATGCCTGGCTTGGATGTTTAAGGCTACCGAATCGTGATCTGTTATAGAGGAGGGAAACACGTAGCATGTAGCTTCGAGTTTAGTTTTATAAATTATATGGTCAAGGCATGTACGTCCATGTGTCGGTATAGTATGCCCTGGGAGCATGGAGTGGCTAGCTAAAAGATTTAAGTAGTCCTGTGCTCGTCTATCAGAGGTCTTTGGGTGAATATCAATGTTTATATCACCGCATAGGATGATATTTTTAAAGCTTCTTAGCCTTGTGAGTATTGTTTCTAAAGAGTTTATAAAACTACTTGTATCATAGCAGCCGGGCGGCCGGTAGATACCAATCACGCAGGTATCATTACTTAACTTCAATGTGAGGCAGTTGGCATCATTTAGGAGTAGTTCCTCCGTAGTCCCTTTTAGTAATTTACTGTAGTAAATTACTACTCCCTCATTTTGGGTTTTATGCTTAGTGGTCGTAGCGAAGTTATAGTTTTCCAAGGTCACTATGTGCTTTACTGAAGGTAACCAGCATTCAGATAGTATTATTACATCCCATCTGAGCTCGGATCGTTGTAGTAGTGTTGTGAAGCTATCCATATTACGTTGGATGCTACGTATATTCTGCGAGATAATATTAAGGGCACCTTTATTTTTAGGGATTTGTTTATTTATATCGTCAACGTCACAGATGATCGCCCGTGCAGGAGAGAGGGAGTCGAGATCGAGGCCTATTGATTCAATATTATTCATAATGTTTGTGATTATGTAATTGAATAGGTATGGTACTCGTCACTAGTTATAAGTGACGTAAGGAATGTTTGATATTTTGAATAAAATAGGCCACGAGTCCCGCTCCCACCCATCTCCGCAAAGGCGCCACTGTACTGATTCAGGTGTAGTATGCGAGTGAATGGGTATATACGAATGAGAATGTTATGTTTGTATTGTGTATATGTTGTGACTTGGTTGTTAAGTTTTAAAGTTGTAAGTATGGTGAGTTTAATGTGAGAATGTTGTGTCTGCTTTATACATCTTAGTAAATATCTAGCGCTTAGGGAAAACAAGTAAATGAGCACTTGATAATTTTTAACTTTGTTAATAACATGCAATAGTGAAATACACGAAAAAGAGAAATATAATATTAAACATAGTAAACAGAGAAACCGTGACATATGGGTACATAATAGTATACCTAGTCACAGGTTCATCAGGTGTTCTTCCTCAGTAATACGGGTGGGGGTAGACCCCTGATCCTTCTTAACATAAAGCTTTCCATATGAGGTCCAGGCCGATGCGATCTTATCGGTTTTCACGTTCTCACGCGCTAAGTAAAAAAGGCGCTTTGTTTTACTCGTCAAGGCTTCGGAGATATAGATCTGATGGGTGGGTCCCGGTAGCTTTAGGTGTTCTGTATTTAGTCCAGGTTCTTTAGATTGTCTCTTTAGTTTATTGAAGGTTCTGTAGCGTGAAAACAGGTTTTCTTTACGTATGGTCGATGTAAAGTTCACTACTAGGCTGCCCGCTCTGTTGCGGTGAATATCTCGGAGCTCATTCTCGCCGAATGGTTTGTTGTCGCCCAAGGTCACGGACAGGTTTTCCATGAGCGCTACTAGTACTTCCTTGTCTTCCTCTTTTTGTTTTGGGACGTTGCGGATCTCTAATGTTGTGCTACAGATATTTTTTTCCATCAATTCTATTTTGTTTTCTAGCGCTGTAACTCTTTGTTTGTAATTAGAATTCTCCTGCTCCAGTGTATTCATTTTAGTGAGAATTTGCTCGTGTTGGGTTTTCATTATTCCAATCGAATGTTGGATGGCCTGGTTTTGGTCCATAATTGTTAACAAAGTGTTATTTAACGATTCGAATTTCGAGTCAAACATTGTTTTCAACTCAGATAGTGGTGACCCAAATTGTGAGGAGAAGTTCTCAAATGTACGCTTAGGGCGCTTTGTAATATTGCAAAAAACCTCTTCCGGAGCATTACAAGTAGATGTGTTAATCGCAGAGTCCGAGTTAGCATGCGTAATGTTCGATATTGGTAGGTTTAAGTTGCTCTGAGCGCGTTGAGGCGACCTTTGTACGGACATGTTTGTTACTGTACGCCTAAATGATCCGACGGCAAACGCTCGTTAGTCGATTGCGTGTCAATCTTGCATATGCGGCTATGCGCCACTCCGGTCAAAGGTCGGGGCACGCGTGGAGGTCCGGTCTCACTTGAATGGTTAGTGTTAGTCTCTGCGCATGCGTTGTGACTCACGCTAGTATTACTCGGTGGGGCGCGCGGAGGCGTAGCTCAGTCGAAGTACTCCGTCGCACGTTGTTGTCCTGTTCTTGCACTGGTACTCGCACTGTACGTATCTCGACGACGATATGCGCGCCTAGTACTTTGTATTTATTATTTCGTCGTATTTTTGGAAATTAAATGTATATTAATTGGATTTTTTTGAATAATATGCACACGTCTGTACGCTTACGTGATCCGGGGGGAAAGTATATACATAAATAAATTAAAACTAACTACAGATGGCGTCGTAGCATTCCTCCGAATCGAGGCCATGAGAAAACGTGCCCAGAAGATTGGCTGCACTCTGTTATATATTTTAATCCGTATTTTTCTTTTAAGATGGTTACTCTATTGAAAACTGATTGATCTGACTGTTCCTTCCAAAATAATTTAACTTCGTGTCCTAGATAAAGTATTGTGGTTAGTCACCAGTGGTGAATGGAAATTTTACGTATCAGTTGGTTTGAACTGCTAGCCGCTGCAACCAATGAAGCCTAAAACTAGGTGTAGTGTAGCTTAGTTTAGATTAAAGCCGAGATGTACATTTGTATATCGACCTTATCCCACTGGTAGCCTGGTAGGTTACTTTGCGATGATAAGTCAACATTCTTGTTAAATAAATAATAAAATGTTATTTAGAAAAGAAGGTAGAGAAGAAGTAGAAGTACCTACACTTCATTGCAAAAATAAGTAAAACAAAACAATGGATACAAACAAGGAAATAAGCTTCAAAGGCAAAAGCCTCCCCCAAGGATCTCCACAGTAGCCGGTCCTGCGCTGCCCGCATCCAGCGGCTTCCCGCGACCCTTGCAAGATTGTCTGCCCACGCTGCGTATTCCGGTTCGAGGTTGACACACGAGAACCTTTCTACTCCACCGGTCGTCCGTTCTACAAGCCTGCCCACTGCTACCTCAGTTTGGCAATTCTTTGGGCTATGTCAGCTAATTTGGTTCGACTGCGGATTTAGATATGAGCTTATTTTAATGCAATTGGCGGCCTTATTGCTAAAATCGATCTTTCCGGACAAAGGGAGGCAAAGAATTTCTTAATGGCGTTGTGTAAATCATTTGAAGAGATATGCCATAATCGCCACGATTGTTAAATGGGTGGGCGATCGGAATATGGTCATGGTACCCAGAAAGACGCTGCTGCCCGTTGTTTGGTTGAAATTCCCTTCGGAAGACTTTTAATCTCCCATCACCTATCTCATGGTGGTGATATTCTTTATCGTCAGCCACATAATAATTGACTCCTTATAATATAATTAATGTGTTTAAAGCCATGTTAATTTCTATCAAATAAAATCCCGTAGGCCATCTCCCAAGTCCGTCCCTGAAAAAATTATAATATTAAAAACTCGGATAAAACTGCGTTCATGTTGAGCTTCGGAACATCGTTTTCCTTTTATCCGGAGTTTGGTTTGATATATTTAAATAACAATAACAATTCTATGAAGAAACTTTTCTCGGCACGGGTATAATCATCTGAGTTTTATATGCGGCGATACGAAAGTGACACGACAAGTCGGAAGTAGTAATTTACTTATTAGAGTTTCAAGGGAGACTATAGGCGAAATTACTTGGTATTGTTGACAGCTTGAAAACTGGTTTCTAGTACCAGGTTGTCAGACAAGCATATGATGTCTCCGATAGCAGTAGCGGTAGCGGCACACTATAAGGGCAGTTAAAACACCCTAATACCCCGCGCGTGTTTCGTGGGTGGGACTCCAAAGGCCCACTAGCTTAGCACTTGTGATTTTTTATCAAATTTGGCAAATGATAGAGATTCAGGTGTCCACCTGTTTTAAGCATTTCTATATGGCTATATTGAAATGCTTAAAACAGCTGTACACCAGCTGGTCCCAGCTGGAAATCACAAGTGCGATGCGAAATGCCAAGTGCTAGCCAGTCAGTCATCGTCACAATATTGTACAAAACCGGCCAAGTGCGAGTTGGACTCGCGCACGAAGGGTTCTGCACCATCTATAAAACCGATCAAAAAATTCACGTTTTTTGAATAGGAGCCCCCTTAAATATTTATTTTATTTTGTTTATTAGTATCTGTTGTTCTAGCGGCTACATCATCTGTGAAAATTTAAACTGTCTAAATACCCGGTTCATAAGATACAGCCTGCTGACAGACGGACAGACACACAGACAGCGAAGTCTTAGTAATAGGGTCCCGTTTTACGCTTTGGGTACGGAACCTTAAAAAGGAGAATATAATGATACTTAAAAATATATTTTTGTTTTTCCTGTAATATAAACTTGAATGCATAGAAAATCATCTCAGTTTTACATGTAGTAGTAAATTATTAGAGTTTTAAGAGATACTATAGGCGAAATTACTTGGTTCTGCTAATGGAGCTTGAAAACCAATTCTACTGCCATATTGGCAGACAAGCATACGATTTGATCTAATTGTATTAGCGGCACTCTGTTCAGAATCAGAATAATTTATTTCACAGTTCTGATAAGAGCAGCTAAAACATACTGGTTAGAGTCCCATTCGCACTTAGCGATTGAAATACTTTAATCAAGTGGATACCTGATACCCAGTCATTCATCATCATCATCATATCAGCAGAAAGACGTCCACTGCTTGACAAAGGCGTCCCCCTAAGATATCCACAATTACCGCTATTCGCATCCAGCAGTTTCCAGCGACCCGCACAAGATCATCGGTCCATCTTGTAGGGGCTTATCTTCTTCTTACCCCTTCATTAGTCTTGATAAAATTTCACATGGTGGAAACGAAGTATCGTCGCAATATTGAACGAAAAGGAGGATATAATGCTACTTAAAAAGATTTGTATATACTGTCGACACGGGTCTCAATCGCGAAAAAGATATAGGCAAATCAGTACCTTGGTTACCCGACGTTTCGGCATGGATTGCACCAGCCGTGGTCACGTCGTCGACCCGTGCCTATATCTTTATCGCGATTGAGACCCGTGTCCACAGTATATAAAAATGTGTACAAATCGCGAAAGTTTAAAAAAATATTTTTGTTTTTCCTGTAATATATATGATGCTTAGTTTTTATGATATACATTTTAACGGGGCCTATATGAAGAAACTTTTCTTGGCACCGAGAAAATAATCTCAGTTTTATATGCGACGATACGAATGACACGACAAGTCGGAAGGTTCAAAGGTTGTTAGACAAACATACGATTTCATTAACCAAATTTGATGAAAATTCACAAGTGGAAAGCGAGATGCTTGCCCGTCAGTCAACAAAAGTAAACTGTGGCGTTTAGTCATTTTTAGTCCGAAAAGAGTATTACATGTAACTAACTTATTTTTTTCTTATGGTTTCAGATAAGCAAACAATACTCATTATTTTATAAAAAGTTACAATGCTATGCGACGAAATAAAAGTATTTGAGCAAGAATTGTGTAACATTTTATATTGATATTTAGTAGATACTAGCTGTGCCCGCGACTTCGTCCGCGTGTTAATTAGTTTATTTCGTTTTTTAGTAAAAAAAAATACTTTTTCTAAAATAAAAGTAGCCTAAGTTACTCCTTATTACATCAGCTACCTGCCAATAAAAGTCCCGTCAAAATCGGTCCAGCCATTTCAGAGATTAGCCGGAACAAACAGACAGACAGACAAAAATTGTAAAAAATTTCATTTTGGTGTATGTACCGTATATATATTCATATTTATGTAGTAAAAACCGGCTATTTCAATATTACAAACAGACACTTCAATTTTATTTATTTGTATAGATTAATAATCCTGGGACATTATTCATACACGCAATCTGATCACTATGGGATCAACAGAGCTTGTACTATGGAAACCAAATAACTGATATGCTACATATACTACTTTTCTTATGTAAATATATACTTATGTAGATAGTTACACCCAGACTCAGGACAAATAGACTAGTTCAATTGTTCATGCACACAAATGTGTCCTGGCTGGAAATCCAACCCACGACCTGCGACGGGAAAGGAAAGTATTTACCAACCACGCCAACCAGGGGCTCTACCGGCTACGTCGCCGAACATCGATTTCTTAAATGGCGTTCAAATAAATAAAGTTTAAAAATGACCTAATCAATCGTTAAATCTGCTTCCATGAGCACATGTGACGTCACAAATGATCCGGAATCGATTGTCAACGTTGAAGCCGATTTAACGATTGATTGATTGATTTTTAACCTTTATTTATTTGAACGCCATTTAAGAAATCGATGTTCGGCGAATTAGCCGGTAGATCCCCAGTTCGTCTATGCCCGTAGATAAATTGAATATATTGGTAGCATGGATTTAAATTAAATTAGCTATTACAAAATACTAGGGACTCTTGTCTTTTAATTCACAAAAATACGGTAAAATCCTATAATGAATTATTGAACCCAGGACCGCATTGCCAGTACTATTGAACACGCTACCGTTATACCAACGAGTCATCTGTTCTTGTTTTTGTTGTGTTTATGTCATCATCATCATCATCATCATATCAGCCGAACGACGTCCACTGCTGGACAAAGGCCTCCCCCAAAGATCTCCACAATTGCCGGTCTTGTGCTATTCGCATCCAGCAGTTTCCAGCATGTTTATGTATCTTAACCATAATGAAGAAATGAAGTAATGACATTTATTCAGCACTTGGGTATTTACATACTTGGGTATTACATAAACACAGTTTAAAAACAGTAATTAAAGCAACAGATTTTTTGAATTAGTCCGTCCGTGCGGTCTGTTTCGTCACATATATTTTTAATATCGTTAAATTAATAATAAATAGCAAGTTACTAAGCTATTATTGTTACATTTAGCAATAGTATATCAAATTAAATAATTGAAAACCACGAGCAGTTGGCTAGCGCAAAAGGCTCTCAACCAGTAGCTTAATTTAAGCGACTAATACCTGAGGGCACCCTTATGGGGTTCGGGCCTGTTAAAGAAAAACCACAGAAATTCATGTCGTCTTTTATTCCATATTTTTCCTTCTCCTGTCACAATCTTCTATCTTTTACAAACCTTTTTATCTGTCATGTCAAGTCTGTTCTTGAGGCGGCCAACGTCATTTCAGGTCTAAAAAGTCCGTAACATCCCCACCTCCAGTATTGAGACTCAATACTCCCAGTCAGATCAGGTCAGGGCAAGGCAGTCTAGGTCAAGCCAAGTCACCCTAAGTCAATCAGGTTGGGTTAAGTCAGAAAGAACCTGCTCGCATAATGTGTCCGGTCAGATCAGACTGCTCATGTCAGAGCAACTGATTAAGAAATCTGCTCGATGTCTTGTCAAATCGGCAGTTGTCAATGTCAGACCATAATAGTCACGTCAGACTAGTCTGGTTAGTACGAAGTCAGGTTCTTCAGTCAATAGGACGATTTATAAGTTTAGTCAAGTACCTTATATTGTGCGAGTCAGTCAAAAGAAGGTCGTACGTCTAGTCTGCAAATTTTAGTTGCAGGTCGTCGGTAGGTTCCGGCTGTAGTCTTTACGTCTACAACTCGTACTTGTCCGTCTCGGCCCGGGTAACATTCTGTAACGATCCCCTTCGGCCACACATTTCGAGGTAGTTGGTCGTCACAAACTATCACAACATCGTCTAACTTTACAGGCTCGACGGTACGGAACCACTTCCCCCTTTTTGTCAATGTTGGCAGATACTCCTTGACCCAACGTTTCCAAACTAAGTCTGCCAGTCTCTGAGATCGTCGCCATGATCGTCTGAGTAAATCTGTGTCATTAAAAGTGTCTAAGGTCTGAGTCGTAAAATCAGTCACACCGCCAAAAATAAAATGATTTGGTGTTAGTGGTGGATCGTCATCATGGTCAATAGAAACGTCTGTCAATGGTCGGCTATTTACAAACATTTCAGTTTCAGTCAAAACAGTTAATAAATTTTGATGTGTCGGTGTCTGATCTTTTAATGTCGATTTTAGGGCAGTCTTCACCGATCGAACCATTCTCTCCCAACAACCACCTTGATGTGGTGAGTTGGGACAAATGTTTCTCCAATTAACATGGCGAACACTCGAAAATTGGCGAAGTCGATCTTGATCAAGTCGTTCGACATAACGACGTAATTCGTTATCGGCACCTTTAAAAGTAGTCGCATTGTCAGACCAAAGCTCAAGTGGCGTGCCACGTCTTGAGATAAAACGTCGTAAAGCCATTATAGCGCTGTCGGATGTTAAATCATCGACAAGTTCAATGTGAATTGCTCGAACTGTAAGGCATGTAAATAAGGCACCATACCGTTTCTCATGTCTACGTCCTACTTTCACTGTCATCGGTCCAAAATAGTCTAGTCCGGTATACGCGAAGGCTCGTACAGCTGTCAGGCGTGATTCTGGGATTTGACCCATTATGGGAGGATTCGGTTCAGCCCGTTTATTTTTACAAGTTTGACACTCTCGCCACGCCGCCTTGACAGCTGAACGCCCACGAAGCAACCAAAATCTCTGTCTTAAGTCATTGAGTACCTTTTCTTTTCCTATATGAGCTGCATTTTTGTGATATTGTAGAATAAGTAACTTTACAAAATAGTCACGTGGGCATAAAATAATCGGATTTTTGGTGTCATAGCTAGTATTAAACCGTCAGAGTCCAGAAATGGAACAAGTTTATAAAGCCTACTGTCTTTGTCTACATTACTTGTGGTCTGAAGAGTGTGCATCTCACCTGAAAATGTCCTTTTTTGACAGCCTTTCAACAAAAACAGCTCTGCTGATCTGGTCTCCTCAGTCTGTAGTTCTCCTGATAGACGAACTGGCGATCGTAGATTGGCTATAAGTCGCAAAATCCACGCTGTAGTGCGTACCAATCGCCAATAAGATGAAAAACGCGTGATATCAGGAAATGTTACATTACCTGTAGCAGTAGTTAGTAGAACGGTCTTAACTTCAGGGTCGTTGTAAAGATCGGGCTCATGAGATATTTCAACTGGCCATGTTTCTTCATCGTGATGAAGAAATTCTGGACCTTCTAACCACATTGAACTTACTTCAGATATTGGTGAAGCCTCTCTAGTCGCAAGATCAGCAGGATTCAAGTGTGTTGGTACCCACTTCCAGCATTGAGGCTCAGTAAGTTCTAAAATTTCACTAACTCGGTGCGCTACAAAAGGCTTAAATCTTCCTACTTCCGATCTGATCCAACTTAAAATAGTCTTAGAGTCTGACCACAAAAAGACTCGAGAAATTTTGAGATCAATATTGTGAAACCACCCTGTGCATGGATATTGATGACGTCATTAGCCAAGTTCTTTCCCTGCTCAATCGTATCCACAGAAATGATCAAATCATCCATGTAATGGTGATCTACAATTGCTTTAACTGCTTCGGGATGAGAGTCTCTAAATCTTTCGGCGTTAATGTTCTTAATATACTGTGCTGACGCTGGAGAGCAGATAGCACCGAAGATCATTACATTCATTTCATACTCATCGTTCTCCCATAAGAAACGTTGAGCTGAACGATCTCTTTCCATTATAACCACTTGATGAAACATCTCTCGAATGTCACCAATCACAGCATATTTATGGCATCTAAATTGTAACAGCATACCGGGTAGCGAGTTCATTAAATCTGGTCCAGTTAACAAAAAATCATTTAATGACTTACCGTTAGACTTTGCAGCTGCATCCAGTACAAACCGTAGTTTATCTGGCTTGTTGGGGTTAAAAACTGCAAAATGTGGTAAATACCACGTCCGGTCGTTCCTGTTCTTGGCCTCGTCCGGTGTCAACTTGCGGGCGTAACCTTTGGTGAGATAATCATTAATCTTCTCATGATACTTACGACCAAACTCTGGAAACTTCGTCATTTTAAGTTTAATACCTTGTAATCGGGAGTAGGCCTGGGCGTAACTGTCAGGCATCGGTCCAATGTCGGCACGCCACAGAAGTCCGGTTTGCCAGCGTTTACCTATGTACTTGGAAGTATCTTTCAGGATTTCGAGTGCTTTTATGTCTTGTCGAGACCGAGGTGTGTCAGAAGTAAACTTAACTCCAAAATCTTCAGTTCTAAAGGTCGTCTTATAAATGTTATTAAGCTCCTCACAAGAGCAAAGGTGTAGTACAGATGTCTCAAGCGGTAACCTTTTAACGGAAGTTGAAAAATTACCGTGTAGAGTATAACCTAAGTTAGTCAACGATAGTATAAGTCCTTTTCTGGGTCCTTGTATAATCTGTCTTGTAATAATTAACTCAATGTGGTCTTGTCCGATCAAAAGGTCGACTTTTTGATCCTTCGTCACTATGTCAAAGTCAATATATTCCGTCAGAAAGTCAAGTCTATTTACAATATTGTCATAATTGTTTACAGGTAGGTTTAAATTATTTACAGTATGTACATTAAACATATCATACGCAACGTTGCACGAAGTCCCACGTACTTTGAAGCTCACCAATTTCGATGTCGTGTCTACCGACGTCATTCCATGGGCTCCTCTGATATGAAGCGGCTGATTTGGTCCGTCGAGACCAGCACGCGTAGCGAATGAAGCGTCAATCAGGCTCACTGCTGCCCCTTCATCTAGAAGTGCCGAAGTCTGGAACTCGCCATTTTGGCCACGAACTATAACTGAGACAACTTTAAGCAGTACTCGCCTTGTATTTAGACTTTCCGCAGTAGTGTAAACAGGTTTATTGTCTTTGATCAATGCAATGTCACTGCGTTCAGGGGTGATATTTGCTGGAATTATTGCCGTAGTCTTGGGTTCAGCATGTAGAACTTGGTGATGGACCCGAAAACATCCAGGCTTGTTGCATTTGCCTTTTAACTTGCATTGTTTGAGCTGATGGTTGCCGGACAGACAAGCAAAACAAAGTTTTGCCTCCGTGACGTATTTCCATTTTTCGTCTACAGAGAGATTTAGAAAACTTGGGCAAGCCGAAAGGTGGTGATTTGCCTTACAGTTGTGGCAGGTTTTTACAGGTGTGGTCGTCATGTCTACGGTCTTTGGTTGCCGATTTGGATTCTTGTCAGTTTTTTCAGTTAAACGAGATGGTTGCACTGCAAATTCTGCTACTGACTTAGCTACTTCAATCAGCCAATCAGCGACATCTTCCAAAGTCGGGTGGGATTGTTTACCACGTATTTTGTCTAAACCCCATTGGAATTTTAGCGTATGCGGTAGTTTCGTCAAAACGTCTCGTATAAGTGTCGGGTTCCGTAGATGGTAGGTTTGATTGTTGGATTTCATGACCGCTACGACATTTTGTACTTCCGTCGCGTATTTTATGAGGCTATTTGTGTCATCTTGACGTATGTCCTTAATGGCATGAATTCTGTTCAACATGGTATCAATTATAAGCTCAGGTCGACCAAACCG
Organism: Pseudoips prasinana; assembly: GCA_951640165.1. Lineage (NCBI taxonomy): Eukaryota > Metazoa > Arthropoda > Insecta > Lepidoptera > Nolidae > Pseudoips > Pseudoips prasinana. Next base: position 35,152,787 of record OX621237.1, on the reverse strand, counting down.
TAACTTCAGCGTATCAATAATACGGTCTAGGTTCGAGGCAGTAACCAAAAGCGGGAACACTGCGTCACGTGCCTCCCCTCGAAGGCACCTAGCTAGTCGTGCTATGTTCTCCTCTTTCGTATAGCCACAAAGCTTAGATGTCGTTTTGAATTGTGAGTAGAACAGGGTCCATTCGTCGGGGCTACCAGAGAATGTTGGCAGATCTTTGAAATTACCCGTCTGTCTAGCCATGATTTTTTTCATATCGTGTGTGTTAACCGTTGTCAATTCGCAATCGTTTTCCTCTCGAGAACGAGGCAGAGATGGCAGAGATTTCAATGAACTAGCCGTAGAGCTCATAGCACTAAGTTCACGTCTGGCTTTTTCGAGAATATTTTTCGAAAATGCGGCTATTTTGTCCTCCGCCTCTCGGACTATTTTCTCTTTTGATGAGTATTTCTTACCTGATGGGCACGTGTAATCCGTGTTTTCAATTCTTTGGTCATTCGTATGAGCTCTTGATAGTACGGAGATGAAAGATCGAGTCGCATTCACCTCCTTACTCCTCGACGAGCCCGTGGCAGGAGCTTTGTCGAGCTTCCGTGCCGTCTGGTCATCGCCGAAGTCGTCACCCAAGCGCGGCGCACTTTTGCTCTTCGAGCGTGTCAACATATTTTTCGTGGACTGTATATCTTCATAGATTGGTATAAATTACGGCTCGTGGGCCACATGTTAAAGAAAAACCACAGAAATTCATGTCGTCTTTTATTCCATATTTTTCCTTCTCCTGTCACAATCTTCTATCTTTTACAAACCTTTTTATCTGTCATGTCAAGTCTGTTCTTGAGGCGGCCAACGTCATTTCAGGTCTAAAAAGTCCGTAACAGGGCCACAGTTCAGGCGGCCGCTGAAGTAAAAAGATGGAATTCGAAATGGGGGTCAGATCACTTGCTCGGGATTACCACCTACTATATGCTATACAGCAAAAGGCACAGACCATGTTTATTGCCTATCAGTAAATACACATCCCATCATGATCACAATTCAAGTACCTATTTCATTAGCAGGCTATATTAGGCACTCCTACCACATATTATTGTTATCTTTATACGTCAGTGAACTCATGAACAATTTATTGCCGTCCTAGTATATTAAGTCATTGGTGTTTATTACTGGAAGTAACGCGTTGTGTACACTGTAGTTATGGATGTATATGATGTTGCCTAAAGTACGGTCGTAGCGCAGGAAGACATTCACATCATAATCTGTTTACCTACTGGCAGTAGTCACAAACAATGCTGCATTAAATGCGAATTTATATGTGACTAGCTGTGCCCCGCGGTTTTACCCGCGTTAAAATTTATAAATTGCCTATGTGTTATTCGGATATATAAGCTATATTACTACAAAGTGTCATCAAAATCCGTCCGGTAGTTTTTGCGTGAAAGAGTTACAAACATACACACTCACGAACTTTCGCCTTTGTAATATTAGTGTGATATTTAAACGATAAGCAGATTCTTACATCAAGTAAAAGGTTTGCAATCCCTTGAGACGGCAGTCATTGTATTTGTGCAACCACGCATTAGAGTTAAGTGGTAACAGGTTAATTTAAGAAATTCTTTCTGCTCCGCGACGGCACTTTATTCGTAACTGCGGGTAGTGTATTTATAATTTCTAATTTAATTATCTTTTGATATCAACTCACTAACCTATTAAAGTTATGTATTGTTCGGTGAAGTAGTGAAATCTTCTTAAGCTAAAGGTCATGTAATAATACAGTAATGGGTGCTATTATTTCAATTTAATTTCAAAATGGATTTGGACATTTAAACCAGCACAAATACATCACGAAACTTACCTACAAAATAAATAGTATTAAATAACAATCGAATTGAAAACCTCCTTATGAAGTCAGTTAGTATATATTTTTAAAGTGAAATTAATTTTTTCTATGCCTCAAATATATCACATGTCACAATATGGCGGCGCCCATGGGTGTCATGGCTCGCATCAGCTGCCCGTGTAGCATTTACATTCTCTCTCTTCTCTCTCTCGCTTTTATATAAATGTTGTTGTTCACTTGATCGTGATGGACAACGATACAGCTAGTGAGTCAAATCAAAAGGCCAATGAGGCAAAAATCAAGAATAATGCGAAAATATCCGACAATTTAACGCCTTAAGAGAGAAACTTTACTTGCACCAACGTTTTTTCTACTTCTAAGATGCCTACGTATGCCACCCGCAAAACGTGTCTGCGGGTGGGTATGTTGAACTCGCACCGACTAAGCCTAACCTGCCGATTCTATCGTCGACTTCTTTTAACAGCTAAAATTACTAACTAAGTATCTCAAGCCAAGGCTACCACGCTCACATCTAGTGGAACCGCAGCCTAAAGTGTGCATCCATAACATATCCATCGAACTTATATATGGAAAATTCACTTAACTTTATGACATCTTAGTATATATTTTTATGAAGTCTATATGGTTGTTTTACGATCAGCTGAGTTATTGGTCAATTATTGTTGTATGAAGAGTGGTCAGGTCGTTGGCAATTGATTAATAACCAGGGCGGCGGATAGGTACTGACCTAAGCAGTTGAGCGTTTCGCCGCCCGCACTTTAGGTAAGAAGCTATAAGTACACTAAGGTTTTATTTTGCCGCTTTCGATATCACCACCGAAATGACAATGACAAAAGCTCGAAATTGGCCTTTGTTGTTGTATTAAGAGTAGTCAGGCAATTATTTTTAAAAATAAATAAAAAAGGTTCTTATTCACGTAGACTTTAAAAAAGCCCTTGTAAATAGTCAGACTATGTTTGTAGTAATATAATTAAGTAGGTATACATAATTATTTCTAGTAAAGTAGTAACACGGATTGTATGAAAACATTTATCAAATTTATTTTATAATTTAATATATTTTTATAAATTTAATATATAATTTAATATATTGTCCCCAGATATTATTATTATTTTGCTGCTTTCGATACCATCACGGAATATAAAGAGTAGTCAGCTCATTGACAATTCATTAAGAACCAGAGCATAGTATACAGCGGGCCAGCGATTCGAAGCGCCACACTTTAGGTAAGAAGCTATTATTACACTTAAGTCATATTTTACCGCTTTTTCGTCACGGAAACGATATTGGCAACAAACCGAAATTGGCCTTTGTGTCAGTTCAACACGTGATCGGTAATACCGTGCAAGTGAAACTGACCCCCATTTCGAATTCCATCTTTTTACTTCAGCGGCCGCCTGAGATGTGGCCCATAAGGGTGCCCTCAGGTATTAGTCGTTTAAATTAAGCTACTGGTTGAGAGCCCTTTTGCGCTAGCCAACTGCTCGTTGTTTTCAATTCTTTAATTTGATATACTATTGCTAAATGTAACAATAATAGCTTAGTAACTTGCTATTTATTATTTATTTAAGAATATTAAAAATACATGTGACGAAACAGACCGCACGGACGGACTAATTTAAAATATTTTGTTACTTTAATTACTGTTTTTAAACTGTGTTTATGTAAAACATTGTGAGCTTGACAAGTACAAGTGTATGTAAATACCCAAGTGCTGAATCAATTTCATTATTTCATTTCATTTCACCGAAGTAACCAGTGGGCCAGCGATTCGAGCCGCCGCACTTTAGGTATGAAGCTATAAGTACCCTTAGATTTTATTTTGCTGCTTTTGATATCACCACGAAAATGACAATAACACCAGCCCGAAATTGGCCTTATGGAGAGTACCTAGTCAGGTCATAGGCAATTGCCAGAGCGCAGTAACCAGCAGCGGCCAAGCGATTCGAACCAGCGCGGCAACGACGCGGCGCAATTTAGGTAAGAAGAGGCTATAAGTACCAGACGCCAGCACATCCAGGTACCCCAATCTAACAAATTTCTTTTAGAGACTTTCAACTGTATCACAATAACATAAGGTTCACTTTCAATTGGGGAAATTTGACAGGTTGGGGTAGTTGATGTGCTGGCTTCTGTACATTTTGCCGCTTTCGATATCATCACGTAATGAAAATGGCAATAGCCCGAAATTGGTCTTTGTCAATCGGTACTTCCGATGTGACCGTCAAAATTGACACCAAGTCGGCGCCACCGATATTATTTACATTATAATACAGATAAATATTTACATTACAACTTGAGAACCTCCTTTTGAAGTCGGTTAAAAATACTGATAAATATTTACGTTATAATAAATATATACCTACATAATAATTACATTATTTCCGATAAATTGTACAAACGTTTTTTTTTTTTTTGATAAGGCAGGGGGAATGCCAACGCATGCCACCCGCAAAAAGTGTCTGCGGGTGGGTATGTCGGACTCGCACCGACTAAACCTAACCTGCCGTGGACTTCTTCTGGCGCCTCATAGGGGGAGCCCCGGGAACGCGAGTATGGTGCTCCAGTGCCCCCCTAAATTGTACAGAACTTACAAATCAAAATACCATGTAGGTAATATTCGTAGCTTATGGAATAAGATACAACACAGTAAGCAATAAAGTATTTTAGTGTCACTCTGGTATCCCATAATTTTAGGCCATATACTTTTGTGAAATATAAAAGTTTTAAGTAGATTTTGACTTGTAAAATTTGTGAGACCCCTTTGTATTTTTTTCCGTTCGTTATATGTTTGTAAGTCCCCAACGCAGCGATATAGTTATTTATTTCCTTAGTGTGGGCATTATATTTTAATAGAAAAATATGTATGTCATAATAAAGTAGTCATAAAATGTCTACGGGTGGGTATGTCGAATTGGCACTGACTAAACCTACTTGGACTTCTCTTGGCATCTGATGGGGGGAGCCCCGGGAACGCGGGTATGCTGCTCCGGTGACCCCTTTTGCACCGTGTCCAAAGATTCTAATATCTTCTTTTGGGCCGACCCCTGCGGGATTTGAATCCACGACTTCATTTTCAGCGATGGGACACGCTGCTGCTAGGCCGATGAGATGATTAATAATTTATGCATTTAACCTATGTGTTAATAATACATTGTGTGAAGATAGTTCAGACCATTTTTAAGCTGCGAATGAAATATATATAAATATAGTGAGTAGGTAAGTTATGACAAAAATATTGAATGTATTTTCTTCACGGATCCTTTCCGGACAAAGGAATATACAGAGCCCAAAGTAGGGTGAGGCACGTTTCATTTTTAGCCGCTTAAGAAACCATCACTGGTTCTGTTTTATTTTTAGTTAAACCTCAAGCGACAATCCTTTTTAAACGCTTCGCTTTCAGTCTATAAAGAGATAGGACACAACAGGTGTTATATTAAAAATATACTAATTTAAGCTATTTTGAACTTATTCGTGAAGTAATAGGGTATACAATTGAGTGTGATATAAGCTGGGTGTATCTTTTTTGAGTTGTTTTGTGTGACTACGACTCTTTTATATAGTTTAGCTATACATATGTCGTTAAGATATTATGTTGAAGGATGGACTGGAACATTTGGAACCGACGGCGCATTCTGTGACAGCGCACGCAGCTGTACAGTGCCGTATGCAAAATATTCCATCATGGTACCCTTTAAAAAATTCTTTAATAAAAGGAGTCTTAAGGTTTTTAAAGGGTCTGTATCCCGATGGGAGGATATGCCATAATCGCCACGCTTGGCAGACGGGTTGGCGATCGCAGTTTGATGGTCATAGTTCACAGAAAAACGCTACTGCCCGTTCTCTGGTAGGTATTTCTACGCCCCCCATGTGATGAGATGGGCTGATGATATTCTATGCTGTTACGACACAGCAAAGGGGCGCTATAGTGACCTATAATTATCCCCTCCTGATGCGGATAGCGCAAGACCGGCAATTGTGGAGATCTTTGGGGAGACTTTTGTCCAGCAGTGGGCGTCTTTCGGCTGATATGATGATGATGGTTAGCGGCCAGTATACCTAGAGTGCTGCAAACAAATAACACAGGCCATGGAGGCCGCGTGCTTGGTGGACACCATAGCCTGAGCACGCTTTCTTGTTTGCAGAACTTTCGCGTGTTATCAGAAACAATATGTATTAGACACAACCGTTCTTTACAATTAAACTCTATACTCTATGACAGAATGAACAAAATATATCATTATATAGGGTGTCTATGAATTATTCAGCAGGTCGGGACGGTGTTTACCGTTTCCGGTTTAGTACGTAGTCGCCGGATGTACTGACATCTTGCGATAGCAGTATTTTGGTGAAATATAGCTCACTTAATTGATTTACAAGCTCGTGTACTTGGTAAAGTCGTTGTTCGGTACTGGCACTGATTTGAATAAACACCAACAATACCAATATTGATATTATTATTGCATTTCTCTCTAGGTCTGTTTGAAACTCTCGTCGAGTACGATCTTTGTTATTCGATATGCTTCCGAGAATTTAGTCAAAATAGGTTAACCAAACTACGATATAAAAAGAAACGTTGAATCAGATTTCTAAAACAGCAATTATATACAGGGAACTACATATATTTATATATATGTATATTTTATGTTATACCTATATCTATATATTGTGTGTGTATATATATAATATTTGTACCTCGGTAGGTACATATATATGTAAATTTATATAAGTAGATGCACTGCCAACTACCACTTTATCTCCCTGCATTGATTTGGTTCATCCAACGGTTGTATGGAAGAGATTGCTGTATTAGCGATAAGACCGCCGTTTGTAAGTTATTATATAAGTTAACTGATATTATAATGTTATGCTTCAATTTGGTGCAATAAAGTGTTATCTATCTATCTATATATCAACATCACATTTTTTGGTGAGTTTCTGTTTAACCGTTATTAAATTACATCATCAAAGGTATTTTATTAGACTGAAAATAAACTGTCATGAAAAGCATATTAAATTCAACAAAAATGTAACCAAACAAATGTCTGTTGTAAAATAGACAAACTTACAGTTAATCTAAGGCATAATTAAAGACGACAAGAAACCGCACATTTATTCTACGAAAAAAGTCCGAAGAAAATGGCAAAGCCTACATACAAATCAGGGTCATTTGTAAAACCTTTTGAACAAACAAGCAAATTGCTTTAAACTGTCTATGGGGTGTAGCTTGTAGGTAAACTTACTACTTATCGTATGGGCAGTAGTATCGGTAGGCTTCTGAGATCACTTAACGACTGTTGTCTAATGAGTGCATCCGGGACCGGCAGCTTAACTTGCCCTCCGAAGCACGGAGACACACGGAAATTAAGTAATTTTGGTGTCACCCATGGTACCCATCTATGGATTGACCGCGAGCCTAGTTGCTTAACCTCGCTGATCACTTACGGATCGACGAGGGCATCTAGCTAAGAGCGCCTCTAACTAGTAGGTAACTAAAGGATACATGTTGATGTACATACAATGCGTTCCCTAAATCGATTACTGACTTACCGATTAAAAAGTTTTGTATCGAATTGCGTAAGTGGTGGTTGCAGGAATGTTTTTATTCACCTAATGAATTTTTCACCAAATATCCAAGTAAGTTTTTTAGTCTTGGTCTTGTATCAAAACTGAAGTATCGAAGTTGAGAAGTAAACAGTGTTTTTTAATAGAAAATAATTCTGTGTAATTTTATTTTAATTAAATTGTATAAATAAAACTGAGTCAACTCTTATTAATTAAATAGTTACTATTTAATTAATAAGAGTTGACTCAGTTTTATTTATACAATTTAATTAAAATAAAATGCAATTTTACTAAAGTATTAATGTATAATTGTTATGTAACCCTTTGCATGCCGCTGTGTCATCGAAACATGTTGATCTATGTAATTATAACAACTTTGTACCGTGTTTCTGGCAAATAAATGTATTCTATTCTATAAACATAAAAAACGTTGACAATTAAGTCAAATAAAAACGAACGAATATGAAACTATACGTCGTGGTCCCCTATAACTAAAGAAGAACGCTGCTCACTTTTCTTTGGGATGGACTGTTTTATGGAATCAACTGTGTTCATTCTTCTTTGTTTGGTCATAATTTAAATAGATAGGTCAACAAACAAATATTAAGGCCTGCGTTTGTCAACAGTTTACGACCGCCATGTAGTAATACGTAAAATAATTACTACAGCGCTGCAGCGCCTAGAATCCTTATCAGCAACTACTAGCGCCATCTATTACCACAATTCAAGAACACAAGACGTTCTTTGACGAGTGCTTTCTCGAATATTGTTTACGGTTCGAGATAAGAGATAAGACGCCGAATGCTTACTATTTGGCGTCACTTATCTGGAACCGTAAAGATTTTTTGATATTTATTTTGATTATAACTATAATGGTAAAATAAAAAATTGGTCAGTCGCAAAAGCTCGTGTTCCGTATAATGCCCGCGTATTGTGAAAGCACAGAAGAAATATGAGCAATTACGTCGTATATCTATATACACACATATAATAAAATCGTAGGAAAGTCAAAACTGTACATTGAATATTTTTTAAAAAGGATACTTGGGCCGTGATCTACAATTGATATCGAAGCCAAAAATATCGTTTTTAGAATTTTTGTCTGTATTTCTGTATGTATGCCCGGGCTAAACTCAAAAAGTACTGCATGGATTTACTTAAAATTTTGCATGAATATTACTAAGAGGTCGGGTCGACATATAGGGTACATGGGGTACACATCACGCTATCAGGAGCTGTGATAATTTATAAAGTTAAACGCGGGTAAAACCGCGGGGCACAGCTCGTAATTAATAAGAGTGAATTTTAACGAGTTCGATTCTATGCTTGGATTAGCTCTTAATGATGTATATATATTTATTTAATAGGGCGTTTATAATTAGCCTTGTCAAACGGAAAATCACGATACCAACAAATAAAACTATAAATTGAGTACTCCCTGCCAGTGGGCAACCCTAAAGGGGTTGCCCATTGGCTGGTTTTAAGCCTCGACTCGGGGCGGTTGCTGACGTGGATATAGTTAAGTTGGTTGATAAATCAATAAAATGAACATCTTGGGACAACTAAAACGTTGCCATCTGATCCCAAACTAAGCAGAGCCTGTACTGTGGCAAACAGCTAACTTATAAACACATTTATATAGTTCTAAATACATAAAAAAGTAGTATAGATAAAATGCCCAGGACAAATGATCGTGTTCATCACACAAGGAGTTGTCCTGGGTGGGGATCAAACGCAGAACTTGGCGTAGCTGTCAGGGCCCCTAACTACAAAACCAAGAGGCAGCAGATTTTTAGAGTAGATGTAAAATTTAACAATTTACTTACATAACGACGCCATGTAATGATTCAAAATAATGTCAATTTGCAAGTCTAGATTTTAGAAAAGTTATTCGTTTTTATCATATTTTTACCATCTAGGCTTGCAAACAATAAATTCAACTTCGGTATAATTTACTCTTTAAAAAACGTACAACTGACTTTAACTTTTCTTAGCAGTGACCGAGGTGAACAGAATTTATATACCACCATAGAATATTTCGTGTGTTATGTCGGTTTCAGAATGGTTTCAAAATGTTCAATATCGGTTCACAATCAACTGAGCAATCACATACCTACAAAATAAATACATACAGTCAAATTGATAACCTCCTTATTTTGAAGTAGTTTAAAAATATAGGGATATTGGTTGTATATGACTAACTTGGTCTCTGGTATTTGAGGATAAATGTACATAAAAACCATAGAAAAACGTACCGCTAAGAAATCAAGAGCAAGTCGTGTAAAAGGCATGTTGAAAAATTTGATTCGCTGAGGCGTGCGTCCCACTTTTTCTCTCATTAAAACATCCTAAGCTCCGTGTTAATTTCACAAATGGTGTCACCGGTTTATGCTTTAAACATGAGAGGAAAAGTCCTTATTTTATTGTGCTTTTAACTGAAAAGGACGAATATAAATGGGGCTTGATGGGAAGTGAAAAGTTAAGGGATTTTGTATGACGTTATGATTTTAACAAATTATACCATTAGTTAATTAAGAAACTTAGAAATACAGGTACTTAAAATCCTTTGTAAGTAATACAAAATATTTTCTATTAATGTAAAACAAGAATTGTAGGTATTTACTGTAAAGATTTTGTGTAACGTTAGTGTAAGAGGAATTCCTATAAACTGAAATTATCAGGTTCGCAAAAGAAATTACTTAAATCGAGGCTACGTATTCTCCTGTGTATCTATCCTCGAAAACTGAACCGATTTCGATTCCTTTTTAGTAATCAAACGTCAGGGAAATAGACTATTCTTGACTTTTATATTTTCTGTTTCACAATCGCCAGATTTGTTTATCAGACTCATTGGTTTCAACAGTTTGAAATAGGATTTTTTCAGGCCGGAGGTTGTGGGTTCGCTTCCCACCCAGGACAGATATTTTTGTGCATGAACATGTCTGTTTGTCCTGAGTCTGGGTGTAATTATCTATATAAGTATGTTTTTGCAAAAGAAAGGTAGTATATGTAGTATATCAGTTATCTGGTTTGCATAGTACAGGCGCCAGCTACCCCAATCTGTCAAACCCCGATAGAAATTGAACCTTATGCTTATGTGATAAAGTTGAAAATCTATAAAAGAAATTTGACCGATTGGGGTAGTTGGATGTGCTGGCGTTTGTAAAAGCTTTGCTTAGTTTGGAATCAGATGGCCATGTGTAAATTAAGTCACAGGATATTATTATTATTGTTTATAAATTTTTGGAGGGACATCATAACTTCTACAATAATAGGTAAATTCGCATCGCAAAGGTATATTCGCAACGTCGAGTCAAATATTTCTTATAATCTACGGGACTTATTGAGTGAAATAATGACAGGGTCAAATAATAAAAAGATGAAAGAGTGAAATAGTTAGCCAGTGAACATGAGACAAAGTCATTGTGTGAAATCAATGACTTTTCACTGTTTAACTATTTAGTGGATGACGAGATGATAGGCAAACAGTGACAGAGTTAAAGATTTAATGGGTGGAAAAGTGTAATAGTACATAAATGGAAAAGACAAACAAGAAATAAAAAAAAATGATTCAAAGAATTAAATATGAAGAGAGTGACCGAGTCAAAGTTTCATAGAAATAAAAAATGAAGTAGTGAAACAGTGGAAGATCAACGTAGTTAATGAGTCAAAGAGTGAAAAGTCAACGATTTATAGATTCAATTCTCTTCATTTATACGCATAACTTCAGGATAACTTAGATCTAAAACTTCTATTTTACTTTATACTGAAGTACCTGAACCTACTGTACGCCAGCCTTCACGAAACAAATATATTGGTCTTCGCCACCGTTCTGTTGTTCTGAGAAGTCACTTGAAAAAATAAAATTATCCTTACTATTCAGGTAATAAAGACTTTAAAAGCGTATCTATCGACGTCATGAGTGCAAAAACATCTTTTAAAATAAATTGTACACAAACCACCTAACTTTCTAATAAAAAGTACAAACAAAACACTAAAAAGCTAATATAAAAGTGTTGCAACTAGTTTCCAACGAGATGAGAATATGTCTTTTTGTGTTGACCAGTTTCAAACTTTTGTTGAATTAATTATCCGAAGCGAGGTTTTTGTTGGAACATGCGGTTGGAACAAGATCTAACTTTGTTGAGGTATGCTGATGTTTTTATTGAACTTTTCATGTATTTTTCTATTTGTCCCTTCCTCTTACTCACCACTGTTAGTCTTGTAAGATGGATCGATAGTGTCACACAATACACTAAGCCGCGAGGCTCTGGTATGTACCGGAAAATCGCTTCGCCTTTCTTGGATCTCGCAATGAAAGTCAAAGGAGTCGAAAAAAAAGTAGTTCCACTTCCCTCTAGAGCTAAGCGGGAAACAAAATGATATAACGAGGCTATGGCCTCATACAACGACAGAATTTCAACTAGAGAGGACAGTTGCAAAGCACCGAGCGTATAGTTTAAGGGTCCTATCAAGTGAGCAGTTATCTTGATTCCAATTGTAGGAATGGCAAAAGCGCTTAAACGCACGGAAGTTGTTCCTTGTTGCCACAAGATCTGTATAATAAATAAACTACTCCTGATATTGATTGCGATTTTATCTTTTCATGTAATCAAGCGATCGTCTATTGGCATCATCATCGTCATCAGCCTGGGGCTCTACCGGCTAAGTCGCCGAACATTGATTTCTTAAATGGCGTTCAAAGAGATAAAGTTTAAAAATGACTCAATCAATCTTTAAATCGGCTTCAACGTTGACAATCGATTCCGGACCATTTACGACGTCACATGTGCTCATGGAAGCCTATTTAACGATTGATTCAGTCATTTTTAACCTTCATTTATTTGAACGCCATTTAAGAAATCGATGTTCGGCGACTTAGCCGGTAGAGCCCCTGATATATTATTATTAAAACTGACGTGAGGTGCTAACATATTGAAAGATAGTAACGGGTAACTCACGTAATTAATTTTATGTTGGATTCGGCCAACGTTTCAACCTCTCCTGGAAGTCATCTTCAGGACAAATGCTTTCTCTTCGACTAAAACTTTTGTTTTGTCAAAGCGCATGTAGTGCGAAACACCCTCATCAATAGCGTGTTCTGCGATTGCTGATCCGTTCCGGTCACATTTCTTCACACTTCTGATGTGTTCAGCAAGTCTGGTAGCTACGTTACGTCCCGTTTCGCCCACATAACTCTTACCGCAATTACAAGGAACCATGTAAACCCCGGGAGCATTTAGGGGTCCGAGTCTTTAGGGGAGCGCATCCAATGTCGTAGGCGGGTAAGTGGCCGGAATATCGTCTAGATGCAGTACCTACGGCGAATCAATTGTCCAATTTTGTCCGTTACGCCTTTTAAGTATTGTAGAAATAATGAAATTTATTCAGCACTTGGGTATTTACATGCACTTGTACTTGTCAAACTGTGTTTATGTAATACAATGTATTACATAAACACAGTTTAAAAACAGTAATTAAAACAAAAAAAAATTTTGTATTAGTCCGTCCGTGCGGTCTGTTTCGTCACATATATTTTTAATATCCTTAAATAAATAATAAATAGCAAGTTACTATGCTATTATTGTTACATTTAGCAATAGTATATCAAATTTAAAGAATTGAAAACAAGAGCAGTTTTCTAGCGCAAAAGGCTCTCAACCAGTAGCTTGATTTAAGCGACTAATACCTGAGGGCACCCTTATGGGGTTCGGGCCACAGCTCAGGCGGCCGCTGAAGTAAAAGGATGGAATTCGAAATGGGGGTCAGATCACTTGCTCGGTCACGTGTTAAGGGGGCAACGCGATCCTCGCCACTGAGGATCCTACCCTAGCTAGCCTGCGGCTTTTTCTAGCTACCTAGGTGGACGACCCGGAGAAGAAAGCCACAAAGAAACTCCGGGCTTGCTTTTTTCGTCTTCTTTTGCTTTTTGTTTTAGAAAAAGGGGGACTCTGTATACCGACGTTGTAGTTGCGCTATTGTCAAGCTCTGTTTCCAGCTGTAGCCGTTGGCTTGTAGCACTCGTCTCACGTGTGCTAACTCCGCGTCCACGTGTTGTGAGTCGCATAGTCGCAGCGCTCTGTCTATAAGCGTTCGTGGTACAGAGGACTGGGTGATGATGCGAATCAGCCTTCAGGTATCTATCCGTGCGTGTTGGTTTACGGTAAACTGTGTATGTCAGGTGTCCGTTAGATTCACGCCCAACTAATTGACCGAATCCAACATAAAATTAATTACGTGAGTTACCCGTTACTATCTTTCATTATGTCAGTATTTAAGAGAGGTAGGGCACAGCGTTCATTCGCTCGAAGAGCATCCCGACTGGGGAAGTACCTCCACCTTACAGAAGACATTCCTTAATAATAACATTAATAATTTAATGTTGTGTTTCTGAGTGTGAGTAAGGTCGCCAGAGCTCATCGGGGTGGGGGGAAGGGTCAGCAACACTTGTTTGCTGACTCTTAAAGGCCGGCAACGCACCCGCGACTCCTCTGGTGTTGCGAGTGTCCATGGGCGGCGGCGATCACTTACCATCAGGTGACCCACTTGCTCGTTTGTCGACCTATGACATAAAAAAAAAAATGTCAGCCTGATATAGTCCACTGCTGGATTTGGTTGATTTGCCGTAGTCACCGCGTTTGGCATGCGAGTTGGCAACCGGAGTTAGGCCTCATTTACGGAGACGCGGGGCGTCGCGCGTTGCGTTGAGCGGCGCGGCCCGCACTGAATTCAAATATATGGCGTTGTATGAGTGTGTTTACGGAGAAGCGATTTTAGACGCGTTTGTTTGAATTAGGGCGTTTTTTGCGGCCGGCACCGACGCGTCCCACGCGGCGTTAATCGCGGCGGCGCACGCAGCGGCAATTCTCGATGAAGCTATGTCCGCCGCGTACTTCGCTACACGCTAGAGGAGTCGCCGCGGGCGCCGCCACGCTTCCCGTCTCGCTTCTCTATGAACATGGTCGTATATTGCTATAAGTTTGTGTTTACGCGTGCGATGATGCGTGCCGCTTCACGCGCCGCCCCACCGTAAACACCAAAAACGTCCGACGCGCCGCGAGACGCCACGCCACACGCGACGCGAGACGCCCCGCGTCTCCGTAAATGAGGCCTTAGGTGGAAGTTAGTACACAAGAGGCGCTGTTGCCTGACTACCTGGTGTTTCTCTTAGTCTCCTTATACGACACGCGTGGGATGGTATGGGGTGGCCCTATTATTCTTTTTCGGGCGGAAACCACGCGACCATTGCATAGAATTCTACTGGTATTAATTATTTAAAATACATTACCATTTGCCGAGTGGTGATGGCATCCAATATCACTATCTCATCCCGTGGGGGGGCGTAGAAGCTTGTTTCTGTGTACAGACGTCAGCATATTCAGCTTCCCCAATCTGTCAAATTTCTTTTATAGATTTTCAACTTTATTGCAAAAGCATAAGGTTCACTTTCAATTGGGGAAATTTGACAGATTGGGGTAGCTTGATGTGCTGGCGTCTGTACAATAATAATACCATGCCACGAATCGCAAATAATTCTGCCATGCGTGGTGTGGCATATCGTATTGATTTCAAGGTCAGTTAGAAATTACTTTTTACTCTTATTATCTATATATTAATATGATTATTTACTTAATGGCGGCGATCTTTTCGAAATTATTTTGCCACGCACATCCTCAGTAGAACGAATACTAAGTATGTGCCGTATTCAAACATACTTATTAGATACAGAGACGCTTTTAGAACACATTGATATGAAAAAAAAGAATTTATCAGAATATGCGACATGTAACCGTTCAGAAATTGCATATTCATTTTTACTCCACACAAAAACGGGCTTTACTGCCCACTCGCTGGGCCGTGCAACTGTAGAACTGTAGATAATAAAATAAATGGTGTCTTCATAGCCGAATTTCGGGCACGGCGGCCAGTCTCAATGGAGACTAGCCATTTGCGCGGGCCATATTATAGTCCACAAGTGTGTGCGCAAACACAGGGGCACACTCTATCCATCTAATGGGATGACACAATCGGAAAGACGTCAGGTACCTACTGGACCGACGGATTTACGTGTTCTCCGAGGCACGGGGGTGTAATACCGCCAACTCCTAGCCTTCGGGAGATACTGAGAAATCTTAGCCCAATCTTTATCTGCAGAAGAACTATAGATAGACTAGATGACATATCTAGACATATATAGTGTTTCCCCAACGCTATGACATGTCCTTCTTCAAACGAGGTTTAAAAAGAGTATTAATATCACGGTAGGCAGCGGTTTGCTGCGCCCCCTGGCACTGCGAATGTCCATGAGCAGCGGTTACCACTTACCATGAGATGGGCCGCTAGCTCGTCTGCTTCCTAAGGCAATAAAAAAAATATATGTTAGCAGCTCCGGGAAGACAGTGATCTGTTTGTGGCGCAGGCGCTGTGCCGGACTGGCAGGAGTCGGCATTAGGGGGGGGGCAATCTAGACTATATGGGTCATGGCGCAAAAGGGGCGCACCGGAGCAGCATACCCGCGTTCCCGGGCACGGCACCACGACAGGTAGGTTTAGTCGTTGCGAGTACGACATACCCACACTTTTTGCGGTTGGCATGCGTAGGCATTCCCCCTGCATTACCAAAAATAAGGGGGGGGGGGGACACTCATTTTACCACTTTGGAAGTGTCTCTCTCGCAAACTATTCAGTTTAGAAAAAAATTATGTTAGAAACTTCTATATCATTTTTGAAGACCTATCCATAGATACCCCACATGTATGGGTATGATGAATAAAATCTTAATGCGGTTCACAGAATACATCTACGTACCAAGTTTCAACAGTACAGCTCTTATAGATCCGGAAAAAAGTGGCTGTGACATACGGACGGACAGATAGACAGACAGACATGACGAGTCTAAGTCTAACCCTTAAAAGATGACATGAAATATGACATTTTATTTTTTTGTTAGTGAATTCCTACTCTTAATTTACATGTTCGTGAATTAGAAACAGTATAATAAGGTTTTAGGTAAGTATACATAAACGCTGCTACATTTAACTCGTTTATAAACAAACGAAACTCTTAAACGATTCTCAGTTTAAACTAAATGCATGCAATATTTGCCTACCCGCACGGCCGCTAAGGAAATGATCACACAACTTTGTCTACAAAGTTAAATCGACCGCAGTTAGCAAGCTGATAGTTTGTGTCCGATAGAAATACGTTTGTAAATCCCGTTTGTATAAACTTGGCCAATTACTGGTCTCTAGAGCTTTATTGGATGTTTTACATTATAATTCGATTTAAAAGTTTATATAGGTTAGTAGGAGGTCCCCCTACAAGGTGGACCGACGATATTGCAGGGGTCTAGCACAAGACCGGCCATTGTGGAGATCCTCCTAGCAGTGGAATTCCCTTCATCCAGCTGTGCACGTCTTTCGGCTTATATGATGATGATGATTTAAGAGAGGTAGGGCACAGCGTTCATTCGCTCAAAGAGCAGCCCGACCGGGGAAGTACCTCCACCTTACAGAAGACATTCTTTAATAATAACTTTAATGTTGTGTCTCTGCGTGTGGGTAAGGGAGGGGGGGGGGGGGAGGGTCAGCAACATTTATTTGCTGACTCTTAAAGGCCGGCAACGCATCCGCGACTCCTCTGGTGTTGCGAGTGTCCATGGGCGGCGGTGATCACTTACCATCAGGTGACCCACTTGCTCGTTTGTCACCCTCCGATATAAAAAAATATATAATTCGATTTAAATGTTAATATAGGTTAGTAGGAGGTCCGCCTACAAGGTGGACCGACGATCTTGCGAGGGTTGCGGGAAGCCGCGGGATGCGGGCACCACAAGACCGGCCATTGTGCTGATATGATGATGATGATGATGATGGGTTAGTAGCGTATGGTACTCTAATTTATCGTACAGGGAGAGGTTAGCCTAGCCGCCCAGTTGGCCTCTGACATGGCTTATTGTCTGTTGCCTGACGACTACAACCGGGACCGATAACTTAACGTAGTCCCCGATACACGGAGACGCTCAGAAATTACACCACTTTGGCGGTCACCCATTTATAGAATGACCGCGTGCCGAGGTACTTGGGCGGCGGTGATAACTAACCATCACTATTTCCAACCCAATTCCTCGTGTACCTTATTCCATGTCCAAATAATTCAGAACATCGCAATAACTACGGTTTGAATTGAGTAATAAAACCATTCTAGTTTGTACAGATGCCAGCACATCCATCTACCCCAAACTGTCAAATTTCTTTTATAGATTTTCAACTTTATCACAAATTAATAAGGTTCACTTTCAATTGGGGAAATTTGACAGATTGGGGCAGCTTGATGTGCTGACGTCTGTACCAAACAAAGTTGAAACGAAAATTTATTAAATACATTATTGAAACTTTGTTTTTATTTTATAACTCCTCTTTGTAAGTGGAACTAATAAAACTTTACAACTTTTTAGTAATAAAAGAGCTTGTTAGAGCTCAAATATGAATAAAGATATCAAACATTTAGGGTAGAGAACTTCGACTGTAATCTGGCACCTATTTCTAAGGCGTAAAATATCTTATAAATATCTTGTGGCAAATAACTCACTAAGCACATTCTGTACTTAGGCAACCAGACAACTGATAAACATATTTGGGTCAAAATCAAAGAGGTTAGCATTATGCTTCTGACAAAGATTTTCCTAATAAAATAACATGATATCACTGAAATATTTATTTCAAAATAAAAGTTTTGTGCATAATTAGATGGCACTTAGCGTATTTATTTTCTATAACGATTTTTTATTTCATTTTAAACAAAATAAGATCGAAATAGTCATTCCGAGAAAGCGTCTTTATACAATGTTTCATAGTTCAGACAAGTCAAAAATGTTTACAGTTACGACTTAAAATTGGCATATTTATCTTTGAAAATCATCAAATTTAAAATATACGTATAAATTACATTAAGAGCTGTTTATTTTTTTAATATTATGGCTATTCAAATACTGTCTGGCTTTTAGCAAATCATTCCGTGAACGTCGTAGATATCGGTCGATGTCATTAAAACAACACACGCTAGCTGGCGTTAGCGAGTTAACTATTATTATGGTACGATAATTTGTATATACGCCTGTTTTGTGTAAGGTTCGATGTTGGTATGAAAATAATGTCTGGGAAGTATATGATCCGTTACATTTCATCTGGGATACCACAAACAGAAATCATTTGTGGTCAAAGTGTTATGTTTGTCAAATGGAATATCTTTCCTCGTGATCTGTTACAATAAAGCGTTAGTTAAACGACAACAACCGGAAATGGTGAGGCTCCTACAAAATGTTCACAAACTAAGAAATGTATTGCGAAAAGTAACTTTATAATATTCAACTAGCTGTGCCCCGCGGTTTTACCCTTTATAAATTATAGCCTATGTGTTAATCTAGGGTGTTAGCTAGGGCTAGTGTGAAGTAAGTTGTCAAAGTAAAAGGCCTGTGTTGTATTTACGGAAAATGAATAATTGATTTTATTGGTAACTACCTTTTAATTTGATATGTATGAAGCGTACTTTAATTCCATGTCATTACAGGAACGCTTTTTGGTGATTAGTTTTTAGAAAATTTGCATACCTTTTGCAAATTTCATTTGTTTATAATCCATAAAAACAATATCTAACATATCGGCGTAAAGCGTGACATGAAAATATTTATCGAATAATCATTTTGGGAACGGTCATTTCGGGATCGTTCTCGTATATGACAAGAGTTCCCGAAATGATGCGGCCGTTCCTGAAATGTCCATGGTTAGGCAAAATGATGCTTTTAAAAGCTTAAAATTTTGGTTTTAGGTAACCATTAACTACGAGTAACATGGAAAACGATAAAATGAAAGAAAAGGAAGTCGGAAAAACAAAGAAAAAAGGACAGTATAGCTTATAATAAAAAAAGATCCCGAAAAGCCTAATGCAAGTTTTTAAATGATATTACACCTGAATAAATAGATATGAAGAGACTGAAAGATTGTGAATATTACCAAAGAACGAATCCGAAAATAAAGTCATGTTGGTGATATGACTGAAAGCGATAAGGGAGAACAGAGAAAGATGTGGAGAATGAAGCTCAATGATTGTACGCTTGGTTTGTGCAGTGAATGCAAGAAGATCAAAAGGGAATTGGGGGTTAATGAAGATACCGTTCAATAATTTCAGTGGCAAGTAACAAAATAAGCGCGAATCCTAAAATGAGAGAAGAAAACCGTCAAACTTACTAAAAAGTGACTGTTAGAAGCACAATCAACGATTTGAAAATGTTTTAAGGTGCAGATATTTCACCAATGAAAAACATGTTTATGGAAATAGCGAAAACTTGAAGTGAATAGTGAGCAATTAGCATTCGTTCCTGATCTTGAATGTTTGTTGATTGAAACTACAAAGTTTATAGTTATTCGATTTGAAGTTTAAATTTTGATACTCATGTTCCTCATTCCATAAATACAAATAAAGATATATACTGTAATTATTTATTATTTTCATACATAAATATGCTAAAATGTTGCCTTCATTTAGGGAACTTCACTGTCATTTTGGGAACACTTCCAACATTTTCGTCAACAGCATGAAAACAGCAAATAAATCACTAATAAGTAAAGCTATAGTAATCTTGCACATATAACACAAAGGATCTTTGGACTCTTGTATTTATATTATTAGTATATTATTTGGCCGCCGCGCCCACGCGCCTCACCTCGCGCACAGCCGGACTGGGACAGAGTTTTTATTCGAAACAGCGTGTCTAGTTATACATATAAGTCAATGGGTTGATCACTCTACCGCTAGACCACAGAAGTAGTCGTGTAAGATATAGAACCGTCTGAAATGTCCATAAGTTATTTAAATTTGTCGAATAGTCGGATTGTGGACTGAAGTATGTACTTAAGTCCACAATTTGCAGATTAAATTCAGAAGCATTCGAAATTTAAAAACTATCTGTACCACCGTCCTGCACTCAATTGGTTCGATTTCCCATTAGCGAATTGCTGTTGGTCGTGAATGTCGTGACTGTGGCCACAACTCACTTGATTTAATCGAATGAGGTTCGAATTTTAAACTATAATTGAAAAAAGCCATGCATTCCAAAGTATTCGTAATAATAGTATAAATGTCGTTTTTACCACATCAAACTGTAGTTAAAGCGCCATTTATATTAAAATTATTCAGAATATTTTGCTAGTTCTGAGCTACGTAGTATATGTAGATATGGTTGTGGCTCTCCGTTTTCTTTTACATTTATAGCTTAGTTCACACTTGTACTAACTGGAAAATGTTCAGTATTCAATTTATGACTCGCAGATGCACTACATGAAATTCTCTATCGTTAGTTTTCATTGAAATATTATGATACCGGCTCTTTCTTCAATAAATCTAGTGTGACGAGCGTGTTCAGTAAGAGTCGATTAAGTATAGTAGTAAGAGTCTACTATCGACAGGTTTATGAATTGACAGTAACCCAAATCGATGGTGTATTGGTGAGCGGTGGATCGGGGATTGGAAAAAGAACTAGTATTTTCAACGCAACTTTATTGGCGTCGACAGTGACAGTTTGTTCACCACCAGAACACGGAACACACGTAGTTAGAGTCCCGGCGACTAGTTCTTTGTTAGAGTCCACATGCAGCGCACTTCATCTAGACGCGAATGCGAAGCTGCGCGAAAACAACAAACAGTCGAAACCTATTGAAGTGTCCTACGTGACAAAACGCGGTGCGGAGCGGCGCGAAATGAAGCGAACGCGATCAGTTGGCTTGATATTTTCGCGCGAACAGGATGCGGTGCCGTCGTGTTTTGCGGCGTCGATGGCGGCTGCGCGAGACAATACGCGTGCACGTAGGACACCGCCACCGCGTCGCACCGCATCGCATTGAATTCGCATGTCACCGCTTCATAATCGCGTTCGCTTTGAACCGCCTACCTAGGACGTAGCGTCAGAGTTCCCGTGACGAGCAGTGCCAAAGTTGAAGTCCCGACGTACACTACACACTTCACATTGTGTAGGGAACACTTCACACTGTTTACTGTCACTGATCACTTGTACTTATTCAGCTTTCCACTTAGATTTCTTCGTCTTTATTCGCCTTCGATTTCACTTGAATTAAAACTCAACTATTCTGCTTTATTATTCGTTTATATACCCCTAAATTGTTCCAGATTTTAAATATTTCCTAAGTCATATTCTCTATTTCTATTTCTTTCTAGAAAATTAACCTATATGACAGATTAGTCGTAATGTCTTTGTCTTCACCTATCTCTTTCTTTTCATTCATAAAACTCGCTTTATTCTAGCCACCAAAAACGTGACAGTATGCTGTATCGACAGTACGCTTACTATCAATTACTGTCGTTACAACGTAGCCACCAAAAACGTGACAGTATGCTGTATCGACAGTACGCTTACTATCAATTACTGTCGTTACAACGTATTATCGATATGGTATACTATCGATATTATGGATATGGTATTGTACATAATTTAATGAAGTATACGATAAACACACACAATTATTGAAATATATGAATAGTATACTTAATAACTGATCAATGCATTTTAATTTAGATAAATACATTATAATAATAATATTATATTATACATTAAAGTAATTAAGATTAATATAAATTTATATTTAATGGCTGAAATAAATCCTCCTCTCTCCTACTTTGCTGTGCCTGACAGGGTCCATGATGAAATTTCTACTTGTACCTACCACCTAGACATACATTGTGGAATGCAATAAAGAATTGAGTATTGAGTATACAGTCGATATAGAGTTCTATTGATTTGGTGTACTGTCGATATAGCGTACCATCGATTTGGGGTACTGTCGATTAACCCATCGATGGAACGTTTTCGATATAGCGATGAGCGGTCGATGAGTGACTGTCGCTGTTATGACCGAGACACGTTCATACTTATACTAGGTACTATTAACCTTAATTAAATAAATAAATAAAAAATGTTTTCACTCACGTAGACTTTAAAAAAGCGCTTGTAAATAGTCAGAACATGTTCGTAGTAATATATAATTAATGTATAATTATTTCTACGTACATATAGATATTTAGGTACACGGATTGTAGGAAATAATTAACTATAAGATTAATTTTATAACAGTAACGATATTTAGCTAACTCAAATTAAGTTATTGTCAATTTTTCACTAAACCGGTTTCAGCGAATTTATTCTTCTCAACTGAAGTAAATAAATATACGTATCAATACGTTATCTTTTCATCTCTATAAAAAATTATGGAATGGAGCTATTTGGCAGGCCAGTTGGCGTTATTAGTAGATACTTGCCTTTTACGCCGCAGGTCGTGGGTTCGATTCCCACCTAGGACAGATATTTATGTTCATAAACAAGTCTGTTTGTCCTGAGTCTGGGTAGATATGTATTTACAACAGAAAAGTAGTATACGTAGTATATCAGTTATTTGGTTGCCATAATACAAGCTCTGTTTAGTTTGGGATCAGTGGCCGTGTGTTGAAAATGTCCTAGGATATTATATTGTAATATTATATATTACAGATTATTCATCATGGCATCAGGTAACAGAATAGGTGGACACTTTATTTCATGACTTTTATTTATTTTTTGAGAATAAGTAACAAAAGGGGTTTGTTTTTATAGTGGCACTTAAACTTTAAAAGTTTGAGTGTGTCGCGTTACAATACGTCGTCGGCACTTAATATTAATACATACCACACCTACTTACTATTAGACTAAAACTAAATAAATACTAAATGACAACTATTACTACTACTATTCATTTTAATTTAAAATATTCACCTACCTGACCTTTATCATTATCTTTATTTATGTGTCTACTCGTTACTAAGCATCATCCCTATTGATAGTATATATTCTTTGTAATCTATACCGCGTATTACCGTAAAGCGAAAGTTGCACAAATTATCCTCAAAACGATACGACCCTCTCACGCGTCTCCCCGTCAGTAACCGTCCAGTTGAGGCTCGACCCTAAAGGGCACCCCCTTTAGGATTTACCCCTCTGGCGCGGATACTTAGTTTGTTGTTTTACTTATTTGATGGCTTGAGCCCTCGCTCGCTCTATTGCCCGGTGAAACAATGAAAGTCTCCTAGGACAACTCTTAACATCATGTTAAAAAAAGTAATCTATACCTACTGTATTGTTGAGTTTTTGATATCATAAAATTAAATTAATGCTTGCTTATCGTATGGGCAGTGGTTACCCTAGTGTCAGAGTTGTTTAAGCCGCCCAGTAGGCCTCTGACATGGCTTTACGATTGTTGTCTAGTGACTATAACCGAGACCGACAGCTTAACGTGCCCTCCAAAACATGGAGACGCTCAGAAATTAAACCACTTCGGGGGTCACCCATCTATGGACTGACCGTGAGCCTAGTTACTTAACCTCGCCGATCGCTTCCAGACTGGTGAGAGCATCTAGCTATGAGTCCGCGTCCATATATATATAATATGTTGGCAACATCGGTTCGACAACGCCATCTAGCGGTGAAGTTGCAACAAGAACAGAGTGTTGATAATGGCTGTGCGCGAGCGGAGCGGGCTCTCTTGCAGTCGAACCGTTGAAGTGAACACATATAATTTATTGATTGTACTAAGATGGTATTTGAAAGTGATAATGAATAAAAGAATATTGTGTATTTGGTATTTTATTAGAGTTTAGATTACAAATATATTATTGTATACAATAATTATTTAATCTGCCAACATAACCTAGTTTATATTACACTATCACTTAATTTTCTATTCTTATTACTAGCGTAGTTAACGTAACTTGTCCTTCGTTAATCTGCATGTATTACATGCCACCCGGATTTGTCCGGGTTATAGCTTAATCCAGGAAGGGAAGAGAAGGCGAATTAGGACGGGGCCTATTAAGACGATGGACCTGTCGGTCCGAGGGTAACCGTTAATGTAACTATATGGGTTAAACTAAGTCATAGTAGGATGTTACAGGCCATACTTATTTCTTAATTTTACCCATTACACTTTAAGAGTATGTACAGACTCCAGCACATCAAGCTACCCCAATCCTCAATTGAAAGTCAACCTTATACTTAGGTAATAAAGTTGAAAATCTATAAAAGAAATTTGACAGATTGGGTGTAATTTTCAGATTTGTCTGATTTTGTTGCAGTTATTTGGTGAGATACCAAATAACGGTCTACCTTTTCTGAAAACCTGTGGACCTATACCGGTACAATGATTTTTACGTAGAGGTACACAGAAGGTACCAAATAAATAATACTGTACCAATATTATATATATATACTTACATAAATATAGCTATATTATGCATTGTGTACCTAAAAGTTGACAATAACTTGATACGAGCTAGCTAAATATCAATGCTATAATAAAATAAATTATATAACTGTTTTCATACAATGTGTACCTAAATATCTATGTTACTAGAAATAATAATGTATACAACTATATTACTACAAACAGGTTCTGACTATTTACAAGCGCTTTTTTAAAGTCTACGTGAAAATGAAAAAAATATTAATAGTTTTTAGTTATAATTAGTATTAATTTAAGTGTCTTCAAATATGAGGAAACTGACTAGCCTGTACCTTGCTTTTTTATCAGTGTTACCAATGTCATTGTGCATGTTGTGGCACCTTTAGAAGCTGTACATTTAAATTTTATTATTGTATAGATTAACACATTTTAGATTTGGGTAGATGTAACAGCTACTGGATGTCCTTAAATTAATAAATAACTGCAATAAATTTAGGCCAATCTGAAATCGTCTGTACATTAGCGGCATACTATATTTACAGATATTGTTATGTTTTCACATGTCTCGGATCAAATGAACCCCATATTATTACTTATATAAGCATCTTGAACATTAGACCCTCCGCAGACGACCCATTTTAATTAGACTGACAAAACATGGTCGAAATAGAACATGAGACATTGAATAACTAAATGTAGACGTTCTATATAAAATCATTACTAACTTGCCTGTTGATACTCTTGCCTGTGGATCTAGTGTTTCGTGACTTTGGCTGCTAGGCTAGATAGAGATCGTGGGTTCGATTCCCAGTCAAGACTAATATTTGTGTGATGAGTACGGTTATTTGTTGTGTCTGGTTGTAATCTAATAATAATATGAATAAGAAATATAAAAGAATATTAAAGATAATTTATCTATAATATGTATATTTTTTTATAAGACAACGCCCGCACTAAGGAATTTAATATCTGTGTCGCGGGGTACTTAACAAACATATAATAGACTGACACAAATTACATCCAGACTAAGATCAACTATTTATGGGTCACACAAATAGTTGTCCGGTGCGGGACTTTAACCCGCGACACGAAGCGGCGAGGCGCCTGACTTAGCCGCCTCGTCACACGTGAACTCAAAATATAAATACATAACTCGTAGAGGCGACGCGGCGACGGCCGCTGCACTGTGATTCGCGTAGAACAAACTAGCTGGACAAAAACAACTCTTCAATTCCTAATAGTTAATTATTAAGATGAACTCATTAGCCCTATACATTAAGGAATACATCTATTAATTTTCGTAATTACCCTCATTAGGCCCGTCATTAAGGTAAGTATATAAAGTGTTGATAATTCAAAGTGCATTCATTTGCATTTTTACACCATATTGTTAACATTATTTTAAGTCACTAAAAGAAATTTGTGATAGTGTTTTTGTGATGGATTGTGTACATAAGGGTAAGTAGTTTTGTTTTAGTTAATTTTTATCACAGGATCTTCATTATTTAATTTTATTAAATTAAATGTTTCGATAAAAGTGGACTTTTTCACCCATATTTTTGAATTCAATAGTCAAAATATTACATGTCCACTCATGTCCACTCTGTAAAATCTATTTTATATGATTCTCACAAGTATCTAGTAGTAATTAGTAGAAAAAAATATTGGGAATTATTTGCACAACTAATTTTTTTCTTTTTTTTTCTTTAAACAGTTTTCACCGTCTCAAAAATGGACTTTTTTGAAGAATGGCTAAAACACCCGAAGGAAACGCGAAACGTGGAGCTCTTTCGGTTTATATCTTTGAGACATGACTTTGATGGTGTTACGGAGCAGTCCCTGAGAGACGTCAAGGTCATCATCTCAAAATATTCTTCAAAATTGGCTGAAAAGTGGAGCAGCTGTGCAAGAAATAGCAGCTGTGCAAAGAATAGCTACGAATAGAGATTTACTTAATATGTTATTGATAACATCTGACCCTGTAATAAATGGTTTAAGAGAAATTCCCCGGAAGAAAATAGGTTCATTCCCTATCGAAGTCCTAGATTTATTAGTTCAACCTAGCTTTAAGGAACAAAATGTTAATATAGTTTCTAGTTTTCATAGTTCTGCCACTCATGATCATGACTATTCAATGGATGATTCATCTGATGATAGTGATGATGAGTGATCGATTTAGTTTTTAAGTAGGTATTTTATGTATCTGATATTAGATTTTATAGTTACATTTATAGTTAAATTTATTTATAAAATTGTTTAAAAAAATATTGTGTTTTTATTTCACTATACCTGCTCAAACGACCAATGGACCTCAAATAGTATTATGACCCTTATATCTTTGCTTAATAACCTCATTTATAAATAAAAATCGAAACAAATAATATTGTCCAGCTAGCTTGTTCTACACGAACCACTGTGCGCTGGGGCAGAAAGGTTCTCGAGTGGCGACCACGAACTGGAAGACGCAGCGTGGACAGGCCCCCTACAAGATGGACCGATGATCTTGTGAGGGTCGCTGGAAGTCGCTGGATGCGGTTAACGCAAGACCGGCAATTGTGGAGATCTTTGGGGGAGGCCTTTGTCTAGCAGTGGGGATCTTTCGGCTGATATGATGATGTATATATTTAGAACTATATAACTATGTTTATCAATTGTTTAATTGCCATGGTACTGGATGGCAGTGTGTTGTTATTCCAAGATATTTATTATTTTATTAGCTGTGCCCCGTGGTTTTATACTTTATAAATTATTGCCTACGTGTTAATCCAGGGTGTCAGCTTACTACATACCAAATTTATTAAAATCGCTCGAGCCGCTTAGACGTGAAGAAGTAACAAACATACACACTCACAAACTTTCAGATTTATAATATTAGTGTGATTATTATAAACCTCTAAGCAGCACCGACTCTGGCATATTAGCCGGTTGTATTTGAGAAGGATAGATAAGAGTAAACTAAAGCTAAAGTGTGTGGGGCGTATGATTTTAGCTGGATTAAAACAAAATCCAGCTTAAGTTAATCCGTCTCCAGCCGAATTACTACATAAATCAGTCGGAGTCGCTCTCAAATTATAAAACTGATTAGAATCGGTCGTCTGAAGAACGTCTGTATCTCTGTTAAAGCTGCATTTATGACAAACTCGTCAATGTAATTTTTTTTGCCTTTTGTGCAATTCGATATTTTATTTTTAAATGTTGTATCATTGGCATCATTCTCCTCCATTCTAGCTAATTATTCAATATCAGGCATATAGTCGCTCTCATTCCATAAGTCAACGGCAAGGTTAAAAAAAAACGGCCAAGTGTGAGTCGGACTCGCGCACGAAGGGTTCCGTACTATTTATTATCTACTAGCTGTGCCCGCGACTTCGTCCGCGTGTGAATTAGTTTATTTTGTTTTATTTTTGTTTTTTCTAATTAAAAGACTTTTCTAAAATAAATGTAGCCTAAGTTACTCCTTATTACATCAGCTGCCTGCTAATAAAAGTCCCGTCAAAATCGGTCCAGCCATTTCAGAGATTAGCCGGAACAAACAGACAGACAGGCAGACAAAAATTGTAAAAAATGTTATTTTGGAGTATGTACCGTATATAATAGGTCTTTACCTATGAAATTGCCGTTTTGTATGAAAAAATTTAAACGAATTTTTTTCATGAATTTTTTTATTTGTATTAATCGAAGTAATCACCCATGCAATCAATGCATCTTTGCCATCGCAGTGGCAGTTTATTGATGCCCTTCTTAAAGAAATCAGCTGGACAGGAGGCAACAAATTCTTCAAAGGCATTTTGTACTGCCTCTCGGGTATTGAATTTTTTTCCCGCCAAGAAGTTATCCAAATTCTGGAAAAAGTAGTAGTCTGTAGGCGCAAGGTCTGGTGAGTAGGGCGGATGACGGAGAGCTTCCAACCCCAGTTCTTGCAACTTGGAGACCGTCTGCTGTGCAGTATGAGGTCGCGCGTTGTCGTGCAGGAGCAGCGGAGACGAGCGATTGACCAATGATGGTTGGAGATGCGCCAGCTTCTCCATCATTGTGCTCAGTTCTTCACAGTACACATCTGCAGTAATGCTCACCCCGTTTGGTAAGAAGCTGTGATGAATCACACCGGCGCTAGACCACCAAACAGTGACCATCACTTTTCTAGGGGTAAGTTTTCGTTTAGGGCATTGTTTAGGTGCTGAACCAGGATCCAACCAACTTGCTGAGCGCTTGCGGTTATCAAACAGAATCCATTTTTCATCGCAGGTAACAATGCGGTTCAAAATTCCTTCATTTGTGTGTCTGTTGAGCAGTGCAAGGCACGTCTCGACGCGTACTTCGCGCTGGCGATCATTGAGTTCGTGGGGCACCCATTTGTCAAGCTTTTTTACCTTGCCAATTTGACGCAAATGGACCAATATTGTTTTGACGCTAACGTCGAAAGCTGCTGCTAATTCAGCCGTAGATTGTGTATCATCAGCTTCCACAACCGCCTTTAATTCGTCATTGTCGACCAAAGTCTTCGGACGACCGCGAGGTTCATTTTTCAGGTCGAAATTTCCAGAACGGAAGCGAGCAAACCAATAACAGGTGGTGCGTTGGTTTGTAGTGTTAGCTCCGTAAACGTCGTTGATGTTGCGTGCCGCTTGTGCCGCGTTGCTGCCACGACGGTACTCATATTCCATAATTACTCGAATTTTTAACGTATCCATGATGAAGAAAAAGATTGAAATGCGATGAAAATGTAACACTAATCAATAAAGAAATGACTACTTTTGGAAAAAAGAATCCATGTTTTTAAAATAAAATTAATTTGAAATTAGAATTCTTAGCCAAACAAAAATTATTTTGATTTGAAATGGCCAGTACTGCAGAACGGCAATTTCATAGGTAAAGACCTAATATATATTCATATACATGTAGTAAAAATTGGTTTTTTCAATATTACAAACAGACACTTCAATTTTATTTATTTGTATGTATAGATAAAAACCGGCCAATTGCGAAAACGAGCAAAAATTTTTTTGCTCGTTTAAATATTAATTTTCTTTTGTTTTTTAGCATTTGTTGTTATAGCGGCAACAGAAATACATCATCTGTGAAAATTTCAACTGTGTAACTATCACGGTTCATGAGATACAGCCTGGTGACAGCCAGACAGCGAAATCTTAGTAATAGGGTCGCGTTTTACCCTTTGGGTACGGAACCCTAAAAACTATACACGCGGTCATTAAATAGATGGCTCACTAAAAAGATTTACTTTCTGAGCGCTTCCATGCTTTTGAGGGTGTGCTACTGGGTGGCTTGAATGACTCTGATACTAGTGTAACTACTATCTATATCTGTTTGTATCGCCTTAGATCAGATTTCGACATGTAGCTTGCTGGAAAGATGCCTAGCTGTAACAACTGTCCTGACCCTGACGTACCCAGGAACTAATAGCCGTCGAGTGC
Organism: Pseudoips prasinana; assembly: GCA_951640165.1. Classification (NCBI taxonomy): domain Eukaryota; kingdom Metazoa; phylum Arthropoda; class Insecta; order Lepidoptera; family Nolidae; genus Pseudoips; species Pseudoips prasinana. The sequence goes on along the minus strand of OX621237.1, from coordinate 35,122,666 downwards.
GTTATGTCCTCGCCAAGGGTAACCGCCCCCATAACCCTAAGAAAAATCAACCTGCTGTGACGTTCGCAATTCTGTAAATGGCTTACGCTATAAGTGCAGTGTTGAAGAACGTGACATAGATCAACGGGAATCTGATTCCATGAAAGTCCTTATTAAAATAACAAAAGTGATGGGTCTGACAATGCTTCACGAGGTTGGTCCTGGTATACCAACCTCTCAAAAATATTTAATGGAGCAAGGAAACATAATAGGGATCGATCCTTTTATAATCGGCCCAATTCCTGGATATTTAATCATGTATTCATTCCTGGATTTGTATTCACACACACCGACTGAACACGACACTGAAAGTACTGAATTCACAATCACTAAAAATCAGTCAATCAGAGTTTCAGTGGTGGCCTAGGCGCTCGCCTAGTCCCATAAAAAGGCCAAATAAAGACATGCAGCATGGCTCAATCAATCTCAAGTCTAAGTCTATCCACTCTCCAACTAGTAAGTTGATGGCACAACTAGTTGTGTGTATGGTACAACAGTATTTTTTATCTACCTCCATTATGTTGAGAATAAAATTCAACACCTCTCAGCAGGCATAGCTGATAAACTGCTCCTATAATACTGAATATTTCAATGCAGCGATGACAGGAAATCATGTCTTCATAAAATCTTTTATACTCATGGAAAGTAGTAAGTAGTGAAATAAAAATGGCACAATTTCCTACCGTATTTGCCTGTGAAATGCGTGTGAAAATCTCCTGAATTTGTCGAGACCGTGAGCTAGTCTAATAGCAGGTAATATACAGAAGTTTGGAGCAAGTCTTTTCAGACAAATATATTATGTACTATTTGGTTTTTATCAGACTGCGAAAGAAGGAAGTTTAGTGCAATGTATACATATAGGTAATTAAGCTTTAATACTTGCACAACTATGTCTATAGAGCATTTTGAAATTGCAAACAAATTTTCTCAATTTCCCTGATCCCACGTAGTGCTTTGGGTGATTGGAAAATTTTTATGTGAAGTAAAAGGATAATGTCCCCTATTCTATGTAATACTAGCGACTCTACCTTTTACACCACTAAAGTCATTTACATGTGTCGTCGAAGGTTCTCTCGGGTGGGCCTCTGAATGGAGTGTAGAGGACCTAGTTAAGTTTAAATCCAACAAGACTCATAAGTGTGCGCGTTCACTGCGAAGATGGACCCATTTGTCCTGCACCCCGAATCCAAGGGGTTAGTCTCCATTTATCCAAGAGAATTGGGATCATTGGTGTCGAAATTTTGAGCACCTGTCAATTTAAGAGTCATTTGGAGGACAAAGCCAAACTGGAAAGCAAGAAATTGGGCGTCCTGAATAGAGCTAGGTGGTACCTTACTCCAAGACTGTGGCTTGCGCTATATAATGCCCAAGTCCACCCGCACATGGAGTACTGCTCATATATATCTGGGCAGGACCACCCAAATGCCATATATCCAAAGACGTGCAGTTAGAATCGTTGGAGATTCCAATATTACGGACAGATTGGAGTCGTTAGTGCAGCGGAGAGACTCTCTCTGCGTATTCTACCGTCAATTTTAAGGGGAATGCTCCGAGGAACTGTTTGAGCTGGTGCCTCATCTCCTTTTTATCATAGCGCCACGCGCACTCGCAGTAGGGTTCATCCGTACCAGCTGGAAGCGGTCTCGTCAAGCACGGTTCGCTTTCAGCGTTAATACATCTCACTTAAATGCAGGCTCTGAAATGCTGCGGTGTTTCCTCAGCGCTACGACATGACCTTCCTTAAACGGTGTTTAAAATGAAAAGAGTATTAATCTCACGGGAGTCAGCGGTTCATTGTGCCTCCTGGAATTGGTCGTAGCAATTTATCAATAATAATCACGTCAAAAAGGAACTTCTCAGCGGTTAATCGCATCGCATTAGCTTTTAGTTCGGCACAGCAACTGCGCCACAAACAGTTTGCTGTCTTCTCGGAGCTGCGCTTGTTTAACGTTAATACTTTAAACTGATCTATTTCTGTACAGAGTTATTTCAAAACGGTTATAGATATGAAAATGAAAATAGTTTATTTCTTAAACATAATGGTACAATCTGGTTCTTGTTGTTGAGACCTTCTATTAAGTGAAATACACCTGTGTCAGAAGGTCACGCTCTTCCATATCCATCACTATATGGTGCCCGAATCGCTTCCTATGGCTCAAATATCTTATATCTAGGTTAGTTAAGGGTTATTTCAAATTGATATTAATAAGTATTAAGGTATAATGTTAGTATTAGTATTGTATTAATGGTAGAATTGTTTTTTATTTGTATTTACTTATGCGGTAAAGCATGCTGAAACTAGTGTATGTATGTAAGATGTGTGGTGTGTTGTGTGTGTGTGTGTGTGTCTATATAAGGGTAATAAAATTGAGTAATAAACCATTCATTCATAAAACAGCCCAAGTTAAGTCTGAATTTAACTATAGGAATAATAAAAGCTATAAGAATTTTTAATGAATGTATTAAATATAATAAATATATTTCACAACCTTGGATTAGATAATATACTTTTTGAAGTTTAAGTTTTTACTTAAACTTCTAATATTTTTCTGCCTGTTGCCAGGATGCGACTCCGTCGCTCGTAGCACGGCTTCCGATTATAAGCTTGCTCCCCGCATTCTCGATTTTTCATGTTTTAAACGATGTGACGGTAAATTGAGCCAGCAGTTTACAAAGTCTGCAATCGATAAAGTGTGGGTTCAATTTTGTGGTAATTGAATTTCATTTTGGCGGTCTGTGTATATAGTGTTTATAAAGTGTAGTTAATAAAAAATATATGACGCCTGTGAATTATTTGTAGTTATATTTATTTGGTTGTCATCTTTGTTTTTTAACCTCCCGCTAAAAAAGTGATTATAAGGTTGACATTGATGTCTCCCTGTGTGTATGTATGTCTGTCTGTGGCATTGTAGCTCTGAAAGGAATGAACCGATTTCGAAGCGGTTTTGTTCATTTTAAAGCCTTTTTCCTTGCGGTCGTCCTTAGCTATATTTGGTTAATATCGGTCCAGCAGTGTTAGAGTATCAGCTCTTTTCCAAAACGATGTAATTATAGTTGGAGTCGGGGGTTCGGTTAGGTTATTGTCGTATTCGTTTGTTACCATCATTGTTGGTTGTGATCTTAGGCAGTTATAATCTTCAAAACTAAAATTCCCCAATCTTTCTTTCCATTATTGCTGCACATACAACGACGGCTAACAGTATGTAAGAGATGGTGTAATGATGGATATCATGAGACGACATCTCTTCTACTTCTGCTTTGCTGGATCTTAAAGTCTCTATTTGTTCTCCAAGAAGAGATATTGATCTATTCAAAGACTTATCTTCAGTTAATACCTCATCTTCAGGCATTTGAATATTGATGATGTGATTTATTTGGTCAAGTTTTGGTACCGTAATTTTTGATGAAAGTTGGATTTGGTTAGATTGTTGCAATAGCGAATATACTCGTAGTTCGAAATCCTTGCCTCGTACAACACATTTCTCAGACATGCTAATGACCCCTGCCCGAGTGAGCTGGTGTACGGTAACTTGATCGTCGCATATCACTTTAATTGTGTAGGCATCACAACAAAAATATAAATACTGAGGCGTTGAATGTAATTCGACCCATTTATTTATACACATTGACCTTTGTGTTTTGCATTTATGGGTCAATGGATTACTATCACAGAAGCTATTATCATTCTCTAGTTTCATGATAGGTTTAAATAGTTCGCACATGAATGAGTCTCCGTGAAGCAAACATGTATTTAGTTCATTTATTTTAGGTATAAAATAAGAATCTTTTTTCAGATTGACTGCAACGTACTGAGATACTGGAATTATAGTAACCATGGTAGTATTACTTTGGTGCGGGATAGCTATTATTTTGTATAATTGGAAATCTTCCCTTGCGATCAATGGGAAAGTAATTTCAAATATGATATATTCTCGAGTGACTCGTGTTTTTACTTTCAGTAATTAATAAATGTGCTGAATATCGGTTTCAATATTAGTTATTGGTAATGCTAGTTCCTTGGGCATTTGACTATGTATGATTTGTAATTCTTGTTTCATCTGATTAGGGTTCAACAAATGCAGACTAATCTGACCATGGTAAATTTCTGAAATCGTATCGATTAAGGTGTCTTGTATTCGTCTTAAATTGTTAATCATATTAAGTGTTGCAATCGATATGAGAGTGAAATCTTGCTGAGTTGCCATGTTATTGATTTCTTTTTGGAGTACATTGGTGGCTGAATCCAAAGCGTTTAAATGTTTATTTATGATTTTGTGTTGGGTTTCTATCATAGCTTCGGTTCTTTGTAATATGTTATGTTCCGCTTCAACTATAGAGGTTTGGTTTTTCCATAACTGAGCAAGGTGTTTTTGGTTACTAAACACCAGTTTAATATCCTCCTGGTATTTTTCGGCGAAATTCTCGTCTAAAACTCCGAACAAAGTATTAGCGACTGAACCCACCGCGTTGATAAGACCGCGTCGCGATCGTAAGCTCGTGCCATAGTGTTGGCTCAGCAAAAGCTGGTTATAGTATTCAAGTTCATTGTAATCATGACGTATTTGTAATAGAATCATGTTACAATGAGTTGGTACTGATAGTGACTTACACGACCTTTCAATGTAGTTTGTAAAATCTTTAACGGCTTTATATCCTTTCCAATAAGGAGACATGTCATAATATGTTACGAGTTTCCATTTATCTCGAATTAAATTTATTCTTCCGACTGGATCAAAATATAAAGTCTGGTTGCTGTCGAATTGGGTAAAGTTATATGAGGCTGTAGTTGGCGATATAATACTAATAAAAAAAGTAATGCTAGTGCAATGTTTAATAATTTGGAATTTGTTCCTGTGTTCGACTGACGGCTGTTTTGCTTCTTTGGCTGTGATATAGAAGTCTGTTTGGATGCTGGTTTACTCATATGTTGATATTTTTTATCTTCCGTGTCGTTTTTCAAAGGTAAAATCGACAATTTTACGATGGGTCGTTTTAAGTAGCCATTCTTTGTTTTCAAGGTGACCACTCTCACGAGCTCATCTTTTCCTGGGTGGACTTCTGTAACGCGACCAACTGGCCATTTTCCTGTCGGTAGAATTTCATCATCATGTATCATTACTAGGTCACCCACGCTAATATTTTTCTGATACTCCTTCCACTTGTTTCTTGCAGATAATTGTGTTAGATATTCGGTTTTCCACCTTTTCCATAAATCTGTAAACAATTTATTCGTTAAGTGCCATCTGGTCCGGGCATCTTCCTCTGTTTCCATTACAGATAAACCTGGTCGTGTCGATAGGAAGTGGGCTGGCGTTAGAAATTCTAGATCTTGAGGATCTTCTGACAGCGCACAGAGCGGTCGTGTGTTCATACAAGCTTCTATTCTGGACAGTAGAGTGGTGTATTCTTCGAATGTTAATTTTTGTTGACCGATTACACGTTTTAAATGTTTTTTCAATAAACCAATATTCCTTTCCCAAATTCCACCGGCATGTGCTGATTTAGCTGGATTGTAGTGCCATTCAATTTGTAGCTCAGTAATCTCCGTAAAGAATTTTTCACTAAAGATTTGCTGAAGTTGTTCATACTCTGTTTGTAGCATTCTGTTGGCTCCCACGAAGTTTGTTCCGTTGTCACTGTATATGTGACGTGGTGCTCCGCGTCTAGCGGCCATTCGGTGCAAAGCTGCTAGGAAAGCTGAAGTGGTTAAATCGGAAACTAATTCCAAGTGAACAGCTTTTGTCACCATACATATGAAAAGTGCTATGTATCCCTTACTCGTCCTTATCCCGCGCCCTTTATTAGCCTTAACTTCTACGAAACCCGTGTAATCTACGCCACAATGATAAAAAGGGCTTTCAGGGTTAACTCTAGATGATGGTAGGTCACCCATGAGTTGAAATTGTTTTACTGGTTCTTGTTTTCTGCATGTAATACATTGTCGTATAAACTTTTTTGTTGCCATATAACCGCCAATTATCCAGTATTTTTGTCGAATGTTAGATAAAGTAAGGCGGGCCCCACCATGGAATGTTAATTCATGAGTATATTGTATTATTAATGTAGTAAGTCGATGATTATGAGGTATGATGATGGGATACTTCATCTCGGGGCACATCTGAGCGTTTCTTAATCTACCACTCACTCGAAGAATGCCGTCTTGATCAACAATGGGGTTCAGATTCAAAATTTTACTTTTAGAATGAACTTTTCCATGCTTGTTTATGTAAAGTATGTCGTCGACAAATTCTGTTTGTTGCACGTTTTTTACAATAAGCATTTTAGCGCGTCGTAGTTCTTGCAACGTGAGGTAAGGTTGACGAACCTTTTTTGTAGATAACCGCAGTATCCATGCTAGAATACGTACAATTTTTATAAATGAACTAAATTTATATAAGAGATGGTTTATGATATTTTGAAGTATAGGTTGACTTTGATGTTCTATGATAACGGCATTTGTTTGTTTTAAAATAGATTTCTTAATTTCTAAGTTTGTTTCATAAATAATATGTGGTATACTTTTGTTCTGGAATGACTGAAGCCATGATGGACCGTCCCACCATAACGAATGTTCCTTCAATTGATTGATAGTTAATCCGCGACTTGCAGCATCTGCCGGATTCTCGTTCGTATTTACATATCCCCAATTTTCTGATAATATGATTTTGGTTATAAATTTAACTCGATTTGTTACAAAGGGTTTCCATCGCGCTGGGTTTCCTTGAATCCACCCGAGTACGGCGGTGGAATCAGTCCAGCAGTATGTTTCTATTTTGTAATTTGTAAAGCAAGCACACACTTTCTTCATTAGCTGGGCTAAGAGATGAGCCCCCATTAACTCCAACCTAGGTGTCGAGATAACTTTACTTATAGGCACTAATCTGGCCTTCGCAGTAACCAAAGATATGTTACAACCGTTTCTGCCGCTTGTCTTGCAGTAAATAACGGCAGAATAAGCTTTATTTGATGCGTCGGAAAATCCGTGTAACTGCACATTTTGGTCTCCTGTTGTACCTATCCATCTGTTTATTGTAATAGTGTTTATTTTCTCCAAATCTCTCCTTAAATCGTGCCACTTACTCTTTATATCTTCTGGTAGCACGTCATCCCATTCCAATTTTGCTAACCATACTTGTTGAAATAGAATTTTCATGCTAATGCTTAAAGGAGTGAGCCACCCCAACGGATCAAATAACTTGGATATGTCCGAAAGAAGTGATCTCTTGGTTTCTGATGTTTTTGACCCTAGTTCTAATTTAGAGTCAAAAATGAATTTATCCTTTTGCGGATTCCATGCGAGTCCTAGCGTTTTGGTAGAGTCCGACTGTTCGAACTCATATGTTGATTGATTGCATAAACTTTTATCTAAGTCTGCCAAAAGATGTGATTTGTTTGAGGTCCACTTTCGTAAATTAAATCCTCCCTTTTGTAATAGTTTTATAAGATCCGATTTGATTTGATTTGCTTCCCGTTTAGAGTGTACCCCTCCACAATAGTCATCCATGAAGAAGGATTCTTCTAATGCTTTTGCTGCGTCAGGGTATTTTAGTTTCTCTTCCTGGGTCAATTGCTTCAAACACATCATTGCCAAAAATGGAGCTGGTTTTGTACCATATGTAACTGTTGTAAGTGAAAATGATTTGATAGGTTGATCAGGTGATTCTCTCCATAATATTTTTTGATAGGGTTGGTCATCAGGGTGTACCAATATTTGACGGTACATCTTTTCAATGTCGGCTGTGAAAGCATATTGATACTGTCTCCACTTCAAAATTAACTCCTGTAAATCTTGTTGCAAATTTGGGCCCCGGTACATGACGTCATTTAAACTGAGTCCTGACATTGACCTAGCCGAGGCATTAAATAGCACTCTCAGCTTTGTAGTAGTTGAATCACGTGTTACACAGTGATGAGGTAGATAACACTCGGGTGTCGTGTTCCCAGCCGAAGGTATCATATGACCCAACGTAGAATATTCATTCATAAAATTAACGTAATCCAATTTCAGTTCGGGATGTTTCTGTAGTTTTTCTTCTAATTTACGGAACTGTGCTAATGTTAAAGATCTAGTAGACCCGAGCTGTTCTTTTATTTCTGATTTAAATGGTAGTCGAACTTGGTATTTTCCGTTTTCTAATCTCTCTGTTGTTGATAAGAAGTACTGTAAACATTCATGATCCTCAATCGGCTCGCTGATATCCTCATTTTCCCAAAATTTGCGTAAGTCATCTGTATTTTGAAGGACAACGTCGCACATGTAATTTGGTTTCATGGCACCACATAGCAAAAATCCCAATTGTGTTTGCTGGGCAATCGGTTGATCCTCACTATCTCCTCTTAAGATGCCATTTAAGACAATCATGCCGTATACATCCGCTCCTAAAAGTAAGTCCACGGGGCGACTTGTATTGAAGTCCGGATCCGCTAAATTTATATTTTGTATGTGTGGCCAAGACGGTTTTGTAAAAGATTTGTTTGGTAAACATTTGATTAAACTACTCATGATAAGAACTTCGCCTTCTAACGAAAAGTCGTTATAGATTGATTGAATGCGAATATTCATCATTCCCTTACAGCTTCTCTCGTTTTCCCCAACTCCAATAATTTTTCCTTTACACTTATATCTTTTTAAGTTTAAAATTTGGGCCGCATTCTCGCTTATTATTGAGATTTGAGACCCCTGATCAATTAGACATCTCATGGTATGCTGCAATCCATCGGCTGCTGTCACCTTCACTATAGCCGTAGCTAAAAGAGTTTCAGTCATATCATTCCATGAGACATGATTTGAGCTCGATGTATGTTGAGTATTTGTTTTATTAGAACCGCTCAGTGTGTTCACGCCCTTATTGTTTGATTTTGCTGAGGTGGTAGATTTGTTCTTCGCGACAATTGCTTCATGCAATAATGTATTGTGATGAGCGTCGCATTTTCGACACCTTTTTGTTGAAATACATGATTTATTAAAGTGGTTGAATAGACAATTTACGCAACAATTTAATTTATTGACGGTTTTTAATTTTTGCTCATCTGTCAGTTGCGAAAATTGGGCGCACATCCACAATCCGTGGTCAGCATTGCAAAATGGACAAGTGAATGACCGCGAAACGTGGAAAGTTTTCATATTTTTCGTGTTTGATGAATTACTTTTATTTGGTGGTTGATAGTAATTGTTATGATAAAAATGTTTCTTTTGGCTTGATGGATAGTTTAGATGCGATGCTGGATAGTTCATCTTATGATTGTTCGGTTCCTGTTTACGCCGAGCTACTTCCAAGGCAGTAAACTTGGTCTCCAAGAATTCCAGGAATTCTTGAAGTACTGGTACTTCTCTAGGCTTTTTCACATACTCTATATATTCTGAAAATGACTCGGAGTCCAGTTTTTGCGACAGTAGATGTACTAAAAGCGGATCCCAGTTAGTAATATCGATACCTAAGTTTTGTATGGCGTGTAAACATTCCTTTGTGACGTCGTGAAGTTTTTTAATCATTCCTGCGGTTTGTTGTTGCATTGTGGGGATATTTAATAAAATATTGATATGCGATGTGAATATCAGCCTCTTGTTATCGTATCTATGGTTTAGTATTTCCCAACATACCTCATAATTCTCTGAGCTAATCTGAAGATGATGGATCAGTCGCTCAGCCTCACCTACTACTTTACCTTTCAAAAACTGCATTTTCTGTGCTTTCGATAACGACGGGTTTTTATGTATAGTTTCTGTGAACAAATCTTTAAAAGACGTCCACTGGTGGTAATTCCCATGAAATTCAGGAATATTCATTTTTGGTGTTGACTTATCCCGATGCGCTTCAGACCACATATTAGAACTAATACTTTTCTTTAAATCATTATACATTTTCTCATATCTGGTGAATTCCTCTTGGTACCATACATCTTCACGACCGTTCTCAGCTTCTATCTCCCAATGTAAAATGTCAATAATATTCCAGCGACTTTGAAGGGACCGTAGAGCATCTTCGAATTCCCAGTTATTTTTCAAATGGTCAATTTCAATGTTGGTTACTGTCCTCAAAAACGCCTTAAAGTTTATGTTTTGCTTCTTTATCATCTCATCCCGTTTGATGTTGTCGTGTTTTAAGTTGGCGTCCTGCTGCTGGTCAGGTTCGGAACGAGACGACCCCTCATTTGGATTAAATTTTCCGATTTGAGTAGAATGTCCTGCTTGTTCTCCTTGATTTGATACTCCTACCTCTATAGGAAGTTGCTTTAACTCTTGTTGCTTTGACAACAACTGACTCAAAGTCCTGTTGATTAACTCCTTGATCGCGATATACACTTCTTCAAACTTAGCAAGTTCACAGCATTGTTTATGATTCTGTTGATACTCTCTCCAATAAGCTTCCAATATCTCCAACTTTCTCTTACAATAGTCAACTGTTTTCCGCCCAGCACCATCCTTCTTAAAATTGGTTAAGAGTTGAACCAGAGCGTCATAGATTTCAGTTTGGCCAACTACAATACTCTCCATCTTGCTCGTTGTTAATATGATACGATATGATAAAAAAATGTAAGTAAATGGTTTGATCTGACCTTATATTCTCCTTACGATACAGCTCCTCTGTCACAGCTTCTCAGCAGCCCAGCAGCGATTTCCTTGACTAATGTGCTTGTCCACACGTCACTGATTACGAACTAACGGCGCACGTAATACCTTGCTAAGTATCTCAAAAACCAAAGCCCTAATTTTGCGTAAAGCACTGAACACTAAAACTCGGTAAACGAAACACTTGCACTGCACTTCGCGAACTGATAGTATACTCGAAGGACCATATAAAAGTTTAGGCGGGTCGATCTTCAGAGGCATTTTTTTTCGTGTCGGGCTGGATAAACCCATTTTAAAATCTAAAAACATTTTCAAAATATTTTTTTATATACAGTTCGGTGTCTAATCTATGTGATACAAGGCTAATATTATAAAGAAGTTTATTTTAAATATTTAAAAATATATCTTAAACCCTAAAATCCTGATCGCTCTGGGTTGACCTAACTCCCGCTTGAATGAAAAAAATATTCTTTAACTTTTTAATGAGAAGGTTTAAATGAAACAACTTATTTAAATTACATAACAAATAGTTACTTTTTATAGTCATAATATATTTTTACTTATATTAATAATACTTTTGCCACAATTTGAATTTAAAAACGTGACCGGGCATTTTATCACATCGCTCTGCGCGGACGCAAAACATCGCGCTCATCCCTAGTAACGCGATATAGACACTGTATTCCCCTTCCCTGGGGCAACACCAGCAGTGGTCTAATCGCCGAGGAGTATACCTGTGTGCCACGTTCCCTAGCTCCAACATTACGAAGGTAAGTTTATGATTGCTCTGGATTTGGTTCTCGAATTTTATGATTGCTATGGCACGTTACTTAAATTAAATAGTAAGCTTGTGAATGTGTTTCTTATATGAATTAAGTGATCGTTAAGATGTTTTTTTATGAAACGTAATCACATCTTTCTACTACTTTTAAATTCGGCTATATTTATGATTTTGTGACTTTTTCTGATCGCTATGGTTGTGATTGCTCTGTCCAATACGACCATAGCGATGATATTTTGCATTATTTGTACGTCATAAATCTATTTTAAGTAGTAGTACCGCACTGTTACCAATGATGAACTATGCATAGAACCTTTAATTTATAAGCTTTCCTGGGTTTCTTTGGTCCATAAACGGATTATATCGTATTTTTTCAGTTTTTATATTGGCATTTAGCTAACACAACTTTTTATTCTCATTTTACATAAGAAAGGTCTTCTCTAAAATTTAATGGCAACTATTGTTGCAGATTGAAATCATGCCTTGAAACAAATTATTTATTGAAGAAAAACGTCTTAAGAAGAAATTGGCTGAGCGTAGAGTGGCCAAGATAAAAATTTATCCAGACCTATTCGCACAATGGCTTATAAAGTCAAGAGAGATTAACAAAGGAATAAGCTCGGGACACACTACTATCAATGAGTGATTTGACTACAAGCCAGCAAAAGATTCACAGGAAGAAAAGTAGGCAGAGTTCTCGACGGTATTATTTAAAGCAAATTATTGGAGAAGCTTCCAGCAATAGATGTATCTGAGAACCGTCTTCTTCTTTCAAATGCTCCTCAATCATCTCTAGCCTTAAACACCAACAATGTAACAAAACATAGACTTATACTGCAAACTGTAAAACAAGATGTTGAAATGAGTTTAAAAAATTTTTAATCGTGTAAAAGTTCATTGTCAGACAATTTCCTGTCTTCCAGAGACCTTTAAAGAATACGAATATTTGTATTATTTTGATTCACCCGTCTCACCGATTAGTAGACTAAGAAAAATAACAAGATCTACTGAAAGGACGAACGAACTAACATGCATTGGAAGTGCTTCCTCTATCATCTGCCCCGGTTGTCCGCAAAGATCAATTAGCAACATATCACATCCGTCTCAAAAAAGTTTAGATATATTCATCATTCATCATATGATATATAGCCTTATTAAGTAATATGAAAATCAAAGTAAAGAAGGTAAACGTTTAGAAAGAAAAATGTTGGTTTTACCTCCAAACAAAGATAATGTACAATAAATAAGACATAAGTAAAACAACAGTTAATAAAAGATATGAAACTGTTTTTTTAAAAGATGACGATATAGGCAGCATGACGTCTTAGGCGTCAAACAGATGAGCAGTACTTTGCTGTCGACAGAGCCAACTTCAGCTGTCGACAGAGGCGACTGCAGCTATCGTCATTGGTCGGCGTTTGCGATCCACGTGTCGATGGCAAACGTCGACCAATGTTGACAGCTGCAGTTGCCGCTGTGGACAGCTGAAGTTGGCTCTGTCGTCAGAAAAATGCTTCTCGTCTGTACGGGGCCTTATATGCCCTGACTTTTTTCTAAAATAATACATTTCTCTTACATATAATCTTGTTACACGTACACTGAATATGACTGAAAACGGCTAAATAAATAATATTTAATCAATTTTATTTTTTTTGTTTCACTTACTTCACCATTTATGATCGCTCAGGCACCAATTATGATTGCTCTGGTCGTGAAATTTTTTGAACTTAAATATTTCCATAACTGTTTGAGTAAATTGAAGGCCAATAGTAAAAATGTACTATTTGAAAATCAATCTTTTTAATGTGATACATAATTACCATTAAATATCAATAACTGAAAAGCACCAGAGTGATCACACGAATACGCCCGTTTTGGAGATTGATCCAGGCCTGCTCCCGTAGTTAGCACTGACCTGCACTTTTAAGTATTCTGGTTGATTTGTTGATGATACTAAATATAAGGTTTTTAAATGATATATTAAAAGTATATAAACTATAATTAATTAGTTGGTTATTACTAAGATTTATAAAATGATATATTAAGAGCTAAAATGATTTGATTTGATGATTTGATCTTTACGCGGCAATCGGAGCGGTTTCCGATTGCTTTGATAGTGTATCGATCGCGAGTTACTTACGAACTAACTTTATTTGCTAACATTAGTGAATTTATATAATGAATAACCTAAAAGTGCTGAGCTGTTCGGTCAATGTCCGAACACCTACTTTGCTTTCTTCATAATTATATAGGTGATGATGATAGTTTCAAGATTATATATATATATTATGGTCGTATATATTCAACGGGTAATACTAGTCTAACCCGTTATCGTTAGCTACCAGAATTAATCCAGCGACTACCATCAGACCTTGAAACCTATCATGTCAGCCAAAGAATGCAAGGCCTCCCCGAAAGCATAATTTCGGAGGACATGCTATTATTGCTATGTCGGTCATTCGGTTTGTCAAACACAGTATGACGGCTAGGTACTCAAAGAGCCATTCTTTGGTAGATATTATCTCTGGAAGACATCTATGGCTTCATCTATGACCACACAGCACCTTGAAACTTATAGGAAACTAATAGCTACCATGATCAGACCTATAGTCAGTTCCTATAAGACTTCTGACTACTGGTAACGATTGTCTTACGGCTTGGACTATCCTCCACCCCGTCAAATGACCAGACCCCGAAACTGATCTTAGATTTTACACAAATATTGTCTAGCGTCAATCAACGACCTCACCGGGGCTTGGCCTACCTTCCTACTGTGAGGAATTTTCAAGATGGGCGATGAGTCACGTGGGACTTTCAATATAAGGCCCAGTTGACCGGTGCCTCTCTTCCATGACCCTTAGTTTGCATTCGATCCGATGATATGCCCGCTCCGGACCTAAACCGGAAGCGAGGCCCACGTCGCGCATTAACGTAGAGCGACAGTTGCACAAAAATCCCCAAAAATCACGATCTCTCGCCCTCTCCCTGCCAGTATCCGCCCAGAGCCGAGGTTCGAACCCCACAGGGGGTGCCCTCCGGCGCGGGTACTTAGTTTGTAGTTTTATATTTGCTAGGCGGTTAGAGCCCACGATCACCCCTACTGTCCGGTGAAGCAGTAAAAGCCGAGAGGCCATCTGCACGCGTCAAGTTAAAAAAAAAAAATACCTCTCTCTCTTTTGGCACCAGACGTCGACGCGAGCGCAAGCTCTGCCGGATTACATAACGATTAATTTCAAGCTCAAGTGTAGTGTGATTACTGTGTTTGTCGTTATAAGTGATTTGTCATAAGAAAATTGCTGTCGATTTCTAAATTATTTATTCTGAAGTGTGATTGAACCTCTTAAATCCATTAAAATCCTTTTAATTACTAAAACTACATATACCAATCAATAATACCACTCAGATATAGAGGTCGAATGTATACAACGTGTTCTTTAAACAATTTAAAATCTTCAAATTAGTCGTTCAGATCATCATCATGTCAGCCTAATGACGGTGGCCAAAAGATTTCCACAATGGAGTTGTGTCCATAACTTGGGGGTATGTCATAATCGCCACGCTTGGCAGACAAGTTGGAATCGCAGTATACTTAATGGTCATAGTACACAGAGAGATACTGCTGCTCGTTCATTCAGAAATATGGGTACCCTTGGGTGGACCTTATCGCCCCCCACGGGATGAAATGGAGTGGCTATATTCTATACCAGCAGCCACACAGAAATAGTAGTTCAGTTCAGTTTAGTTGTATTAAATTAAATAAAAAAAGCTTTATTATTCCATATATGCCCCGCGGTTTTACCCGCGTTAAATTTTATAAATTATTACAACTCCTCCACCGTAGGTGATAGCGTGATAATATGTAGCCTATATGTTGACCCGACCTCTTAGTAATATTCAAGCAAAATTTGAAGTAAATCCATGCAGTACTTTTTGAGTTTAGCCCGGACATACATATAGACAAAAATTCTAAAAACTATATTTTCGGCTTCGATATCGATTGTAGATCATGCCCTTGAATTTTTTTTTAAATTTTTTTTTAACATTGAATATTTTATAAAAAGGATACTTACCTTTAAAAAAATATTCAATGTACAGTTTTGACTTTCCTACGATTTTATTATATGTATAGATTTAGGTACAATTCAAACGTAATGTTAGTATTATTAGTTGTAGTTTGCCTTATTATTATTATTCGTTTATTTCGACCAACAAGTGGATCATAATAAATACATTAAATTAAAATTACAGAAATAAGACAAAACACAACACAAAATTACATTAGAACTTAAAAAGTAAATTGGCAAAGTCAATGAATTATAATTAATCACATGTCACGAAAATTAAAATATTAAAATTAAAATATAATTAAGAAAATACGGACCGATAATAAAACAGTTATGTGTTGTCCCTAATTCATTTACCTTGTCATTGTCACTACATTAAGCATGCAACAATGGTTAATGTAGTGACAGTCAAACCTCTCAGCCATCATCCTCAGGATGGTGTTGGAGCTGGCGCGGACCCTACGTACCTGAGATGTGCACCGTTTTCGCATTATTTCTATGATTGTTTAGTTTTGTTAGTATTTAATATGGATCCCTTTTGGGTAAAAGCCTCCTCCAACCTATGCCATTCTTTCTTTCCTGCGCCATAATAAGCCATTTTTTTCCAGCTACTCCCTTAATGTCGTCTGTCCATCGTTTTATGGGTCTACCTACGTTTCTTTTCCCTGCTGGTCCCAGCCATTCAGAAACTGTATTAGATTAAGTTAAAATAACAACGAAGTAGTAAACCGAAAAAGACATGACTGCCTCTTTACATTAGCTCGAACGCCGTAATCGATTTGTTGAGCATTTTACGCTCCTTTTAGAGCAAATGGCTTGGCGAACGGAGTCTTTAAAATGGGGATGTTGTAAATTTGAAGACTAGAAGACTGTTAAATAGAAAGTACTATATGTACATTTGTCTCGCTCTTTTATAAAGTAAGTACTTCGCCTCTAAACTATCTGTGTACCAATATTCATATAAATCGGTTCAGTAGTTTTGGCGTGGAAGCGTGACAGGCAGACAGACAGAGTCACTTTTGCATTTATAATATTAGTAGGGATTACAAAAGATTAGAAAGTAAATAGGTTTTACATGTAAGGCTGAAAAAATAAACTTACTGGATATACTGCGTAGACGAGAATTGTTATTAATAATATCATAAAGTTGCGTTCTTGCCTTTAATTACCATTATATAATGCAGAGTGTAGAGTAATATTGCAGAGTACGGTAGTTGACTGGCCGGTTGGCGTAGTTGGTAAATACTTGCCTTTCACGCCGCAGGTCGTGGATTCGATTCCCACCCAGAAGAGTATCTGTGTGCATGAACACATCTGTTTGTCCTGAGTCTGGGTGTAATTATCTATATAAGTATGTTTTTATAAAATAACAGTAGTATTATGTAGTATATCAGTTAGGAGTCTAGTTTCCATGGTAAGTACAAGCTCTGCTTAGTTTGGGATCTGATGGCCGTATGTGAATAATGTCCCAGGATATTACTACTTATCCGCCATAGCTTAATAAGGCGGAGAAAGGGGGTAAATCCGCATGTGTTGCAAGCGCTCGAGCTTATGGTAATCGCTCAACACCGGTAAACCGTCATACTTCTTAACCAACTTGGATTTATACCGCGGCCAGTCTCAAGGGAGACTAGCCATCTGCGCGGGACATATATAGTGCACAAGTTTTTGCGCAAACACAGGGGCTTTTTCTATTCCATCACTCTCATGATCCGAAGGGACTAGCGACACGACCGGAAAGATGCTAGGCAAAGGATTGACAGCTTTATGTGCTCTCCGAAGCACGGAGGTGTAATGCCGTCAATCCCTATCTTCGGGCTAGTATTGACACATTTTCTTAACAGAAGAATGTCACAATCACTTTAAGGCCTGAACTGGGATCTGAAACCAGGTCATTATTATCTGCGGTCGAGCACGCTATCGCTAGAGCCAATGAGGCGGTCATACCAGCTTTTAATACACTAAGTAATTTATGAGAAGCAGTATTGAATAATGTCCTCCAAGCCGAATTTCGGCCACGGCGGCCAGTCTCCATAGAGATTAGGCATCTGCGCGGGACATATTACGGTACACAAGTGTGTGCGCAAGCACAGGAGCACTTTCTATTCCATCACTCTCATGATCCGATGGGACTTCTAGCGACGCGACCGGAAAGAGCTCAAGTACAGGACCGACGGCTTTACGTGCTCTCCGAGGCACGGTGGTGTAATACCGCCAGCTCCCAGAATTTGGGCTGATTCTGAGAAATTTTTCTTTTCACAGGTAAGTCCCAAAATTATTTTTGCCCCGACCCGGGATTTGAACCCAGGTCCTCGTTTTCTGCGGGTGAACACGGTACCGCTAGATCAATAAAAAACTGTTGGGGTTTATGTAAATAAAAGCTTTTTCATTATGATGAATTTAAATTTTTCGAAGGCGCTAGGCGCTAAGGTATTAGTTAGCGAGTAGTTAATGCAATGCGCCATTCGTGCTATTGGAGGGTTAATAGTCTGTACTGAAACAAACTACTATTAACCCTCCAATTCTTCGTAATAAACCAACCGATTAACTTATGTCAATTAACTAAGGTATTTGATGTATTAAAAACCTTGACGACCAAAAATTTGATTACATACAATATTCCAATGTTCTAACATCGTAACGTTAAATTGCCAATTTTATTGGCAATAACCCAAACCAATATAAAAATATAAAGCATTAAACGTTGTAACATTAAGTCGGGTTCAGACTATACAGTGACAGAATTAAATATACCATTTATGCACGTTTGACTTGTGAGTAAGCTAGTGCATGCGTTACGAAGTGTGATCGGGAGAGACGAACCGAAGTTCAGAGGAACGTAACTCTCTCTCTATTTCTATCTTCATCACCTTATATCTCAGTTAGTGAAGATAGAAAGAGAGGTGGTTACGTTTCGTATATTACCGTAGGAGCAGAGAAAGATGCATCCATCGCTAATGGGTAAATTTTTCTTCGTTTTGGTATTTGAACTACTGCTACTACTTTCTGAGTCATGGATGTTTTCTATGTATATAAGTATTTATCTATCTATATAAGTATGTATATCTTCGACTGGTACCCATAGTACAAGTTTTGCTTAGTTTGGGGCTAGGATGATCATTGTCATTTGATGATCATGTGGCATTGTCCATCTTTAAAACAAAAAAAAACTAAGGGTCTCTGGGGTTCAGAAACACGCAAATTTGTAAAGGACTTGACTAGAAGCTTTGTTGAAACTTCGGGTGACCCAAGGGCTGGATGGTTACCGCGGCCAGCGTATAGGCTTGGCTATACGACGAGGTAATGCCGCCAGCTTTTTGGCCACCCTACCTGCAATTGTTGTCATGAATGCAATTTTTGACCTGGTGCTCTACCGGCTAAGTCGCCAAACATCGTTTTCGTGAATGGTGTTCAAATAAATAAAGGTTAAAAAAGATTTAATCAATCGTTAAATCGGCTTCAACGTTGATAATCGATTCCGGACCATTTATGACGTCACATGTGGCCATGGAAGCCGATTTAACGATTGATTAAGTTATTTTTAACCCTTATTTATTTCAACGCCATTCATGAAAACGATGATCGGCGATTTAGGCGGTAGAGCCCCTGTACTTTGTTGACATAATTTTAGTCACTTTTTCATAATTAATAAGAATATTATTGATTTTATTTATAATGACTCTTAATTTTTGCAACATCGTATTAAATGTGCTCCCCAGTTTATAAATGCAACCCTACACAATTTGGAAAGTCACTATCATTTTGAAATTGGTGAATGAATTAATGGGTGTTTGTTTAATGCTATTGCATGTACAGACGCCAGCACATACAGCTTCCCCAATCTGTCAAATTTCTTTTATAGATTTTCAACTTTATCACATAAGCATAAGGTTCACTTTCAATAGGGGAAATCTGACAGAAAGGGGTAGCTTGATGTGCTGGCGTCTGTACATATGAAAGGATCTTATACAGTTAATATAGTTCAATCAACTTCGTGTACAATCAACCTTAATAGAATCAATCAATCATTTATATCTGAACATTTTGAAATTTCAGTATGTAGCTATATATTGTAGTATTCTAAATATTATATCATAAATGCATTTTAAAGAATTGAGTTGTGATGTATGTGTCGTGGGGCAACTGGGTTCCAAGTTAGCAATCCCATGTCATCCGTTTTAAGGGTTCCGTAGCCAAATGGCAAAAAACGGAAACTTATGGGCTCCTCATACTTAGAACTGAAACTCAAACATTTTTTTTCATCAAACCCATCAAACATCAAATGTGGGGTGTGGATAGGTCTTTAAAAATAATATTGAGGTTCCATTATATTAATCATTTTTTTATAAACGTAATAGTTTGCGCGAGAGACACTTCCAAAGTGGTAAAACGAGTATCCCTGTAACTTCTAAAATAAGAGAGTGATAAAACTAAAAAAATATATGTTGTACATTACTTTGCAAACTTCCAACGAAAATTGGTTTGAACGAGATCTAGTCAGTAGTTTCTTTTTAATACGTCATAAATCATAAACCGCAAATTTCCCTATCATTCAATCAATTACTACAAGAAGAACAACTTCTATATTGTTACTCAATAGTCCGACTCGCACTTCGCCGCTTTTTTTTTGTAGTTTATTTGCTATGTGGTCACGGCCGCGAAAATCAGAATATCATCATCCCATCTCATCCCGCGGGGAGCGTGGAAATCGATCGAAGGGAATATCTACCAGAGAACGGGCAGCAGCTTCCGTCTGTGTACTATGACCATCTTACTGCGATCGCCATCCCGTCGGCCAAGCGTGGCGATTATGGCACATCCCGCCAAGATGGTTCTTGGAGAAGGCTTCTCCAGCGGTGGACTTCTTTAAGCTGTAATGATTAAGTTTAATTAATACATATTGTTATTTAAGTTTATCCATATGTTGATTTATATTACATAATTATTTATTAACTAAAAATTAAGTATTCATGTTTAAATGTCAAATATAACACAGAAATTAATCAAAATCACACATCGGATAACTATAGAATCTATTGGTTAAATACTTTTTTTGAAACTATAATTATTGCTTAAAAATAAGATAAAAGAAAATTATTAACAGGCAAGTAAATGTCTTACCATCCAACATCTTAATTTTATTGAAATTAGTTATTTTGATATTTTTTACAGTGGCAATGACACTCTATACATTCTAGAAAATCGTTCTATAGTGTCCTCTTGGTCTAATTTCAGCTATGGCGACGAATATTAATGGAGACAAACAATCTACGCGAAACATAATATAATGCACAAGAGTGAGGGCAAACAGAAGTGCACTTTCTAATCAGTCACTCTAATAATACGATGGGACGGCGACAAAAGGTTACAGGACCGACGCAACGGCTTTAAGTGGTCTCCTAGCCACGGAGCCCACCTTCAACATCCAGACTCGTTGTTGATACAGAGAATTTGTCTTCGTAGAAAAATCCCAACCACTTTTATGTACCAACCCGGCATTTGAACCTAGTAAATACCTCACTATCTGCGGATGAACACGATACCGCTAGATCATGCAAAGAGGCGGGCAGATATGTTTTATAGGGGATAGTGAAATCAAGTTTACTGTCAAAAATTTGCTGTTTATTCCCATGTTTGCCCCCGGCACATCGACGTGTTCGAGCGGGCGTATCGTTTCCCTAGGGAACTATCCGCAATCCAATCGGAACAACCGTTTTATACAAGCATAAGCATATTACACTTATTTTTGTAATTCAAATTATTACTTTACTAGCTGTGTTCCGCGGTTTCACCCGCGTCATATTTTAACTTTATAAATCATGTCTATATGTTTTTCGAATCAGTAGTTTTTGCGCGAAAGAGTACCAACATCCATCCATACTCACAAACTTTTGTATTTATAATATTAGTAGGATTTTCACTATCTTATTATCTTTCATCCGTGTTGTCACACTAAGTGATCACCAGAGGCCTCCATTACCCTTAGTTTGCTTTCTTAACAAAACCCAGGTTTTCGGACGTAGAATGACAGTTACACAAAAAGTCTTTATAAACCGTACCTCACATTTGTCTCCACGTGAGTAACCACTCTGAGTCAAGGTTCGAACACTAAATGAGGTGCTTTCTGGCGCAGGTTACCTGGTTTGTATTTTTATTTGCTAGATGACTAGGTCACTCCCCCTCAACTCTTTAATAGCAGCGACTGATAACGAAAAGATTCAGAGCTTAGCCTAAAAGAGAAAGTGAACAAAAAATTATTAATTAGTTTATTAAAAACTTAATACAGGCTAGCTAAATATCATTACTATTATAAAATGAATTTTATAAATGCTTTAACATTCCATGTACCTAAATATCTATATGTAACTAGAAATAATGTTGTATACTTAACTATATTACTACAAACATGTTGTGGCTATTTACAAGTAGTACAAGTTTTTTAAAGTCTTCGTGAATAAAAACCTTTTTCATTTTAATCAGATAGGTATATTAGTCTGCGGGCCTGTATTGTACGATAAGGCGGTAATCACCTTGTTTTAGAGTCCTATTGGGAAGCAAAGGTGGTGCTGCTCCTCGATGCACTCTTGCGAGCTACCCGTTTTCAACAATGGACCAGAAACGGATGTTTTCAACTCTGGACGTTTACCAGATAATCCATACAGAAGATAAAAGCAGCCCAGAGGCATGGAACACGCAATGCTATGAATCTCTCTGCTTAAGCATACGTACACCAAACGAAAAAATTCGACGCCGAACAAAAGTCGTTGCAAACGGTTGGAGGATCGCAAAGCTGAAGTGGAAATGGGCGGGACACTTAACAAGACGTAGCGATATACAATAGACTACATCAATAACCGATCGGCAGGGGAGCCCTCAATAGGATGGCCAGACGATAATGCATAAAGTCTTGGTAAACCGTAAGTGGATGAGACGAACTCTGGATAAGCAAAGATAAATAAAGATAATGAAGAGGAGACCTACAGTGAGTAGATATGGCTGAATGGATAAATAGATAGATAGATCTCTTAAGTGAGCGTATTCTAAAAACATTTGTAAGTGTTCAAGTTTCTCCCAAGCTACAGTAGCTACAATCATTCTAGCCACTATAACTTTCACAATAGG
This sequence comes from Pseudoips prasinana, assembly GCA_951640165.1. Lineage (NCBI taxonomy): Eukaryota > Metazoa > Arthropoda > Insecta > Lepidoptera > Nolidae > Pseudoips > Pseudoips prasinana. Next base: position 35,100,090 of record OX621237.1, on the reverse strand, counting down.
TACGAGAAAATGGAATTAAAAACTTCATCTTCACTTCGTTACTCCGAAGACTGAAGTAAACAATTTCAACCACGAACCACGCATTTGAATATGAATGGACCATCTGTGTCTGTGTTACCATAACATAATTATGATTTCCATTATTTAAATCAATAGCAAGGAATTTTATTCTTTATGGCTAGAAAGGTAAGGTTTACTATTTAGTTTAGGAATCGCACAATAAGTTTGTTGAAAAGCATACCTCGAGAAGGTAAAATTTAGAGTGAAATGTAACATTTTCGCGGCAAAAAGACTAGTTTCCGTGGAGCGCAGTGAAGTATAGTTTTTTCCGGAAGAAATAAAGTACGTAACTAACAAATGATATTTACAACTTCCTACCACGCGAATGTAAAATGCACGCAGTATTATTTAAACTACAGATGCCTCGTCCGCTCTCAATATAATTAAGAGAATACCAACAAATATGGCCGCTTCCAGATTTAAAAATATTCGCAACGGAATTGCGTGGTTTGAATTGTAATGTCTGCCACGCTTTTAACGAAATTTTCTTTTACTTTATTCTTGGATAAATGTTAATATCATTGAACTTGGGCATTTATGTTAGAATTTGCGTTGTAATATTTGAACAGTTGAATGGAGTTTAATGAAACACAGATATAAACCGAACGGAACCAACTAGTTTTTTAAACGACTTCAAAAGGAGGAGGTTCTTAAGTTCACCGGTATTTTTATTTTTTTATGTATGTACACCGATTACTCGGAAATTTATAGATAGTGAAATCCAATTGAAATCCCAACGTAGGCTTAAAACTAGTAATACTTACTTGTGTACTCGAGGTCAGAATGAACAGGGATTTATAATAGACAACATCTCCTGTAACTATGAGGTATCCATAAAAAGTCCTCTTTTTGATAAAATATTTTTATATAAAGGACTACACGCGCACTAGAGAGATTAACCTGTAACGGCCTCCCCGTTATAGGGTAATCTTTAGGTTAAGTTTACGAACATCTAATTAAGTAGGTACATACAGTAGTCCGTCTATGGATAGTACCCGAATCAGAAGAACATTGAGGTAGTAGTAATCTTAGGGCGCTGTCACCACTCAAATCGGTCATTTCCCGTAAGTTTTTAACCAATAAAACAAAGTTCATCTTTAAAATAAATGCATACGTCAAACTAACTATATTTGGAAGAAAATGTCCCCAATACACTCTTTTTCACGTGTGTTGATAGTTTTCTGTTACTTAACTCTATTGTGACGCGTACGTGGTGGTTTATACGGGCGCCATTAATGTGATGGAATAAAATTGGGTATTTCAGCTTATTAAAACACTATGCCACTTGCAAAATTGACGTTTAACTTACATTTTACTTCCGGCTCTGAAAGATTACTTTATGTATGTATATGACATATTAATATTTACAGTATTTACACTCCCCGCAAGTTACAGCATCGTCTTTATTTCCAAAGAGAGCATTCCTGTAATCTACACGACCTTAGGGAATTTTAATTAACTTTGGATACATTTTTTATACTTTTATTCTAAAAATACGATCGGAATTAATGATCCTCGATACTTAAAATGTAACCTTTCGGAGAAGAACAATTTATTCTTCCACAAACTTTTACTTACTTATCTTTTTTGTTTATATGAATCTTTTTTTTTACATCGCCTCAAATGTTCTTGTCCATCTATCGCATGTCGTAATATGGCGGCCCCCGTGCAGCATTTATATTCTCACTCATGTATGCAAGTAATCCACGGTATTTGTGTTTTTTTCAGTGTATTGATATACTTAAATGTTGTTGTTCACTTGATCGTGATGGAAAACTATATAGCTAGTGAGTCAAATAAACTAGTAAGAGGGAAAAACCAAGAATAATCCTGTCTAAAATGTCTGATAGTGAAGTTATTTTACGCCGTAGGAGACCAAGTTTCCCTAGTACCTATCGTAGTTTCATAAAACCACACAACGTTTTTTTCTGCCGTGGTCTTCTCCTGGCGCATGCGACTAGGGCCCCGGGAACCCTTGAAAGCTGTTCTGCTGCTCCCTTTTACTTACTTACCTACTAGTCATGTTTCATTTTCTCTCGTTTATTTCGGTTCGTCATCTCATCTTGTTTCCTGCTTTTCTCAGAAGAGAAGTTGAACTATTATTTTCTAACTCCTCTTTGACATTGAACTTTCTCCCTTCTTCCCTATCTTAGTCATTCGCTTTGACTTTTTCCTCTTTCTCTCTTTGATTTTAATTATGAAAGTTATTCTTTGCCTGGCCCGACTTCTCCTTCCCTCTATTTTGAAGGTATGTGGATGGGAAGTATATTTTTTACCAACCATGGATGTCGTTTATTCGGCTTTCTCTGAATACACCAACACTCTTCGCAAACTTTTACTGCCTACGTAATTCATTAAAAACACTGTAATGGTTTTAGTGTTTCCATCGACAAGCCGTTAAATGTCCGATAGAGTTGGCTTTGGTCCAAAGTCTGCTAAAACAAACTTTGAGAACTAACCTACAACACTTTCAGTACAAAATCCTCTTCTTGTACAAATATCTAAGCTTTCATTACTCGCAATACCCTGTCTACCTCCGATCCACTACACGGATGAATATTTAATAAACCAAACAATATGTTATGCAGCGGAATGCATTTGGCTCGATGTCAACAGCTGTCGACAAATGGCGGCACATCCGCCGGTAGTGACGTCACTGCCTGATAGATGGATTATCGTTTCATTAGAGCAGCTAGCTAGTAATTATTGTACTTGGTACAATACACTCCGATGACATGAATGTTCTAAGCATGAGGCATGGAAACTTGTAATACCCGGGGGAACCACTTGTTACTGAGCGTTTTTAAAGGTTTTTATGGGAGGTACGAAACCCTGAAAGGGTTTATATCACAGCATCAAGTACCTACAACAATGTATTCATTATTACACCACACATTCTCCGCGAAAGCCTTAGTGTAGCCACGAATATAGGATAATTTGTCACGTCTTAGTAATAAAATAATAAATTTTAATATTTAAAACTGTTGCTTCACAAAATATCTTACATTAAATGGACGAGAATGTATGGACATGATATGGAAATGGTAAGGAGTGGATTACCATCTTCATAGTATGGACACAACTGAAATCCCTAGGTTCGTTGGGATTTAAAAAGTATAATGATGGTGAAGGTTGACAACCACTGTTAAAGGTAAGTTAAGGTGTGTGTATACATATGTCACAGGTAATGTCTTCGATACAACTAGGGTAATTGACCCGAAATAGCTCTGCCTACGGCGATGCTGCTCATAACATAAATACTTAAACAGCCTCTTGGGCAGTGTTGACGCTTCTACAACAAACTTCCCAATGTTATCAAACAACTTACAATTAAATTAATAGTTATACTAAATATATTTTATTTATATATGTATATACTTATATTTATTTATTTAAAAAAATATACTAGCTGCGCCCCGCGGTTTAGCCACGTTAAATTTTATAAATTATAACAGCTCGTCCCCCGTAGGTCATAGCGTGATAATATGTAGCCTATATGTTGACCCGACCTCTTAGTAATATTCATGCAAAATTGTAAGTAAATCCGTACAGTACTTTTTGAGTTTAGCCCGGACATACATACAGACAAAAAATCTAAAAACTATATTTTTGTCTGGGTTATCGATTGTAGATCACGCCCCCAGTATCATTGAATATTAAAAAAAATCAATGTACAGTTTTGACTCGCCTACAATTTTATTATATATATAGATATTAGTTTATTATAAAAAAAGTATTTGTGCATTCTATGTAAGTATAGGATTTTTCACATTCTCACATAACAGTATATATTGCACCTACCAAGTTTTTCTCTGCATCACCCTAAGGTTGACTGGTAGAGAATGCCTTTGGCATTGAGTCCGCCTTCTCATCATTGTGCTAAAGATTTAAATAAAAGTAAATCCCAATTTAATTGCGTATTATAATATTTGTGACCATATAATGGGAAAATAGCTTGGGAATGAGTTAAGTCAACACAATAACGTAAGTTATTGCTGGTGAATCTGACTTTTACACTAATAAATGAATAGGTATCGCATTAGATCTTAGGGCCTGTTGGCGTGGCAAATGCTTACTTTTCACGCCAGAGGTCGTGGGTTCGAATCCCACCCAGGACAGATATTTGTGTGCATGAACATGTCTGTTTGTCCGGAGTCTGGTTGTAATTATCTATATAAGTATGTATTTACAAAAAAGTAGTATATTTATATAGTTATCTGGTTTCCATAGTACCTACATGCTCTGCTTAGTTTGGGATCAGATGTCCGTGTAAATAATGTCCCAGGATATTTTTATTATTATTATCTGTCTTCAATATAGCTCGTATGAAAGGAACACACAATGTATAGAATTATCAAAGTGCTCTTAATACACGAAACAATTTTGTGCACCGGGGCATACTTAGTAGACAGGCTCTGACGTGTCACTTAAATATATATTGCCTTATATAAGGCAGCGAAATACTGAGAGAAACCTAAATATTTTGCACAAAAGCTTAATTGGCACTACCAAACATGCCCTATTATTAACATAAGAACTATCTTAGAATGTTTAAATTGTTTGTACAGACGCCAGTTCATCCAGCTACTCGAATCTGTCAAATATATTTTATAGATTTTTAACTTAATCACAAAAGTATAAGTTTCACTTTCAATTAGGGAGATTTGACAGATTGGGGTAGCTGAATATGCTGGCGTCTGTACATTATATACCAGTTATGAGCCGGTAAAAACTATTACAGTGTATGTGTGCAGGAAGTAAATAAGTACAAAGAATCACTGTTTTAATAAACACACAACTTATTCTTCCTCACAACCGATTTGACAAAAGTTCTTAGAATTAATGAAAAATTCTAAACGGACAAATCACGTAACGTAGGGTACTTTTTTTTAAAGTCGGTTTGTATTAACTTTTCTAATAAACAAAAAACCAGAACTAATACATAAAATTGCTAGAATTTCAATATTAATTTTTACTATGAAGTAAAATCTCCAAACAGAGAAATCGCGTAACATAGAGTTCCTTCTTTTAACGTCGGTTAAAATTACCTTTCCTAATAAACAACAAACATAACTAATACATAAAATTGCTATAATCTCAATATTTATTATTACTATAATGTAATAAATTAATTTTATTCGTGTCCAACATGGCCGAGCAATTCAGCCGATAGCAATCGCGATTATAATCTGTGTACTTACCGTACGAGTCAAATGCCTAATTATGATGGCATTAGCGTCTATTAATCATACTGTAATTTCCTTTACACAGGCTTAAGTTTGAAAAAATATTAATAATAACAAATTAGAGAATGTAGCTGAGTGGAAAATGTTTAATAGAAACATGCAAGCTACCAATAAAATTTTATAATAGGTTTATAAGATGTATTGTACTTAAGACTGTATGTAGTATAGTTTCTTAAATTAAATAAATAAATAAAAATTAAAAAGAAAAAAAAAAAAAAAAAATTTCCTTGTAAAAGAATCTATACATATAATAAAATCGTAGGAAACTCAAAACTGTACATTCAATATTTTTTTAAAAGGATACTTGGGGCGTGATCTACAATCAATATTCAAAATATAGTTTTTGGAATTTTTGTATATTTGTCTGTATGTATGTCCGGGCTAAAGTGAAAAAGTACTGCATGGATTTACTTCACATTTTGCATGAATATTACTAAGAGGTCGGGTCAACATATTCTTAGGCTACATATTATCACGCTATCACCTACGGGGGAGAAGCTGTGATAATGTATAAAGTTTAACGCGGGTAAACCCGCGGGGCAAGTCACTAATGATCTAGCAGATGACACCGACATAGCGAAGAAATCCCATTAAAATTGATAGGCATTGTTTTACACTCTCATAGTAATCCATGTGGCTTATCTGAATTTCATCCAAAGCTGACATGTATAAAATATAGCCAGTATACAGGTAATAATGTTTTTTTACATCGGCACTGCATCAAAGACTAGCATCTTATACATGTCAACTATGGATGGAATTCGGAAAAGCTACATGGAGAGAGATCTTTGATGCAGTGCCGAAGTAAAAATACTTTGTTGCCTGTATTCAGTTTAGGTTTTGTAGATAATAATATAATAATAATAATAATATCTGGGGACAATGTCACACAGATCATCCTAGCCCCAAACTAAGTACTTTTTATTCTGTGCTTGTACTATGGGTACCAGGCGACGATATAGATACTTATATAGATAGATACATACTTATATACATAGAAAACATCCATGACTCAGAAACAAATATTCGTGCTCATCACACAAATATTTGCACTTACCGGGATTCGAACCCAGGACCACCAGCTTCGTAGGCAGGAGCACTACCAACTAGGCTACGGTGACCGTCATTAGTAGATAGCTACGGTTGAAATTCAGAAAAACCATCTTATTCTACTACTACTACTCTGCCTACTCATATTATATTACTATACCTTAGTACTCTGACACGCAATTTATATTATAAATAAGACGGTATACGAGTATACCTACCTCTACTCTAAAACTTACATTTTACTAAAATATTGAAATCTAATTTAACTCCGACTTTGTGATACATATTTTTGTTTGATATTATCAAACACCAGTTTCCTCTCAATAAAAGTTAGTATTTTTCTTTCACAAATCCGTTTAGCAAAAACCTTCACAGGAACGAAAAAAATACGCCGTAATGTTTAACCACAAGCTCGTGTCAGCATAAAGTTTGAGCCCAACTCGTGTTGAACGCTGGAAAATAACTTTCTGCTTATCGTGTTTCCCTGGTACGAGTACCTAGATTACGTTTGCAGGTTTGATTACTTAATTTATCATGGTTTTGACTTAAGTTAGCGTAGCTTGGACAAGTTGGTATTTATCTCATGACGTGAAAGGAACCCCAATATATGTGGAGCTAGATTTCAGTGGCGACGGTAGAAAGTTAGCGGGGAACAAAGTTATACTTGATTAAACATTGTCGAGTTGCAAATATTAAGAGGCTATTATACAACATGTAACGTAATTAACGCACATCCTGAAAATAGTTGGTTCAGAATCATTTACTGAATCGATTTATATCATTTTTAATATAGGTAATTTTTTATTCCGAAATAATTAAAAGTACGGAAATTATTATCAAATTAACATTGTGATGTAGTATTACGCCACTCCTGCCCGTAGTAAGTGACAAGTACGGATCAGAAGAGAATGGACATAAACTGATTTTAATTCGTTCGGCAATTAAAATAAATAAATGTACAATTGCGGGTATAATTTAACACTTATAACAAGTTGGCAACAAAGTGTGTCATTTAATATCCTATAATGTACAGACGCCAGTATATCCAGCTACCCCAATCTGTCACATTTCTTTTATAAATTTTCAACTTTATGGCATAAGCATAAGGTTCTCTTTCAATTGGGGAAAATTGACAGATTAGTGTACCTTCATGTGCTGGCGTCTGTGTGTATGTAAAAAAAATAACTATTGAAATTTGAGAAACAATTGAGTCGTGATTTTTCGCCACTCTTTTGTTTACAACATATTTTATTCAATTAATGATTTTGAATTGATATTTATTATACGCAGTACTAAGTTAAAGCGTAGATAAGTTTGTTATATAGCTACGAGTGGTAATTGTAATTTATGGACATAAAAGTGATATAACATTGATGAATTAATGGCGTTGCTATGACGACGGAGTCCGTCGCTGCGTGAGCGTCAGGGCATCAGTTGGTTTGAGCTGATCCAAGCCGTTAATAGTTTGTGGTTATCTTTCGATACTCCTTGATACAAAACTGTGCATAAACAAGTAACTTTAGCCTTGAAAAATAATTAAATTGTACCTTAACTGAGTTTGAGAAACAATGATTTTAGTTTTTATCGATCCCACAATTCTTTTTTATATTTGGCATTCAACATATTATATACTGTTGACAGGCACTTCAAAGGGGGAATCTGTCTCGATGTCTCGGTGTTAAGATCAGGTGAGGAGTTTTGGCGCCAACGCGGAAAAGGACGCATCGAGGCTATGTTTTATTTTCAAAAACTGGTGTGAATTCGAGTTTTTATGTGTAAATATGGTGGATTTTTAGACATAACATCTTCGACAACGTACACAGGTGGAAGAAAGTGCGATATTGCCGTGAATTGTGATTTTCCGTGTTGAAACCAAAACTCCATAGAAGTCTCTAGTAAAGTCTCCACTGCTTTACTGAGGTGGGACTATGACTTGACTGTGACGGACGTGTCGGACATGACTGTGACGGACGTGACGGACATGACTGACTGACTTTAAAATATAAAATTAGAAATAATACAACTGAAGACGAGGCGGTATGGTCACAGACCTTAGCCTGCCCAAAGAGGGCTAAAACAAAAAAAAAAAAAAGTTAAGATCAGGTGATTTGAAGAACTGCTTCTGGAACTATTAGCATCTGTTGACCATGTAAATTTCTTGTATAGATTCTCAGACCATTTGTTGGCAACCACACCAAATAGGGTTGCCAAGTGAAGTAATCTACGACTGACATTCCAACATGTTTCCACTATTTATGTAAGAAGTTACATGTGTTCGTGGGGGCACATTAAAGCAGAAACAAGCGCGGGCATTTTGCATTCGCTGGACTAGCCGTTGTGTTCTTGGCAGTAGGCAGGCTCAATGCACCGTGTCTGCATAATTTAGGGAGAGTGGATAAACGACTCATATAGCGAATGCGTATATCATCAGGGTGTATGTAGGGTCTTATCGGTCGGTCTTGACGGTCACCGTAGCCTAGTTGGTAGTGCTCCTGCCTACGAAGCTGGTGGTCCTGGGTTCGAATCCCAGTAAGTGCAAAAATTTGTGTGATGAGCACGAATATTTGTTTGTGAGTCATGGATGTTTTCTATGTATATAAGTATTTATCTGTCTATATAAGTATGTATATCGTCGCCTGGTACCCATAGTACAAGCTTTGCTTTGGTTGGGGCTAGGATGATCTGTGTGACATATTATTATATTATTATTATTCGATACAAGTTACAACGGTTTGAAGCGATTTCGGACTGCACATGCTACATGTTTTCAAACTGAAATTGTGGATCGAAAACAACTCTATAGGGTATCCATTGATTTTAACAGTAGGGTGATACTGCTCAGGCGGCCGCTGAAGTAAAAAGATGGAATTCGAAATGGGGGTCTGTCTGGCACTGGATTACCGATCCCGTGTTAAGGGGCCAACGCGATCCTCGCCACTGAGGAACCTACCCTAGCTAGTCTGCGACTTTCTCTAGCTACCTAGGTGGTCGATCCGGAAAAGAAAGCCATAAAAAAACTCCGGGCTTGCTTTTTTTGTCTTCTTTTGCTTTTTTTTTAATATATTTTTTACAAGGTTTTTTGTTTTTTTACATTGTGATTGGCTGGTATGTGGGCTAATGCACGCACAGACCCGATGACATCTAGTTAATCAAAATAATTGTGTGGTAATAAACAATAACATTCCATTTCACTCTAGCAATTAGAATAACCTCTTGCAAAATGAACAAACGGTGGGTGCATCCGCGCACATTTACAAAATTAACAAGTCACACGAAGTCGACTAAAGGCCACGATCCCATGAGAAAAAAAAATGAGTACCCCAACAGCAGTTCAACCAGTTACCGCAAGCAGCACCCGAAGTTACACATGCACAAACAGAAATACACTCTGTATTCCTTAACGCTCATAATCCGATGGGCCGGTTATTTAATGAGACATGGAGTAGATCAGGTGTACGTCATTCGGCATAGTTGCTTTCTCGCAACCCTCTCCCAGGGGCGGAAGACTCCATACCGGGGCCTTCATTCTAACTCCTTCAAGGAGTTAACACGACGCGAACTGTTAAAGAACGGGTCGGTCCTTGAGTCAAACGTATTACGTCATCGATGTTCTTCTAACATTATACATAATTTATTCCAGTACATTACAACTCGCTGACACATGTCGCCGTATTATATATCTTGCAGAAGCCTAGCAATAGCGAAATTGTATTTTAATTGCAAATATGTGTGACGTATGAGCTATACATAATTGCGCTTGGATCTGCAAATACATTAGGGGCCGCCTCTGGCAAGCTGATGACGCGCCGCCGCACCGCCACGGAAGCTGTGTACCAGCTCCTTTATTTGCATAACGAATGACGGTATCAAAGTAATACCAATCATAACATTTCATTCTAATATAGAGCTCGTACTCGTTCATACATTTGGTAGTATGGAAACTCGCATTAAGCCGTCTGTTTACATTTTGTTAAGTGTTAGGTGCATTTGTCATGCGTCTATGTTAAATGATTTATAATAACGATGTGCTATATGTGTAAAGGTTTTTGCGAGACCAGTGTTTCAAATACTAAGAAAAGTAGGATTTTTAAAGCTTCGGGAACGTTCGTAGGTGCACATGTAGATTGCATTTATACAATATGCGTAAAAGATGCGGTTCTCTAGTGCATGGAGTGCGGACCAGCTCTAAGAGTATCCTAAACATGATTACAAGTAAGTTGGACTGCGCCTACATAAGTCGTTGCTGTGCCGTCTCCCATGGCTTGTCGCAGGGTTGACGGTTGCAGGGTAATGTATGTTACTAATACAGCTCTAAGTCCTAGTAACTTAAATTAATAAAATTTATATTTGATTCTATTTTAAATGTTCTAAAAGAAAGGTTGATGTCCAAAATGCGAGTGATAGTCTGTTGCGATGTTATCACCGATATTATACCACCTCTCTCGGTGTCATGCGATGGAGTCGGGAGGCAAAAAAAAAACACATGCAGGAAGGAACCAAAATTTGCATGAAGTAAGAACGAAAGGATTTAAACGAATTAAAGTCTTGCCTTGGCCCAGTTTTTGACTTGAACTCTGTTTTACTATAATAATAGTTTTCACTAGCATTATTTGAAGCTTTTGAAGTATTAACGCACAAATGCAAGTACACTTGACTTGCATTTGTACGTTAATACTTTAAAAGCTTCAAATAATGCTAGTGAAAACTGTTATTCGTCCCTTATTCACTGCTGGTTTGATAGAATAAATATAGCAGAACTATGAGTTATTATAGTAAATTCCATGAGCAGAACACGAATTAATGATACGCCTATATTCGAGCTGGCATAGTTAGTAGCTTGCCGGTTTTTAACAACCTTTTATTTAATCATTGCACTATTGTCAGTTCGGGGCAAATCTGGAATCAAAATTTTGACTTAAACGTCGACGCCCATGATTCTAGTCACGTAAAAACAATCGAATAGCTGGTCATACGATAAACCGATGATCATGTAGATGCGGGTAGCGCAAGACCAGCAACCGTGGTGATCTTTGGCGGAGGCCTATGTTCAGAAGTGGACGTCTTTCGGCTGATATGAAGATGATACCATTTGAGAGAGGTAGGGCACAGTGTTCATTCACTCAAAGAGTAGCCTGATTGAGGAAGTACATCCACCTTACAGAAGACATTCCTTAATAATAACATTAATAACTTAATGTTGTGTTTCTGAGTGTGAGTAAGGTCGCCAGAGCTCATCGTGGTGGGGGGGAGGGTCAGCAACACTTGTTTGCTGACTCTTAAAGGCCGGCATCGCTACCGCGACTCCTCTGGGGTTGCGAGTGTCCATGGGCGGCGGTGATCACTTACCATCTGGTGACCCACTTGCTCGATTGTCGCCCTCTAATATAAAAAAAAATTGATGATTTAGCTGATTATTGCGTCTGACAACTAAGTATACTTTAAGTGTACTTTACTTTAGATGACATTATTACTTTTGATTTGTATTTTACCTGTCATTAATTTATGTAACACTTTTTTAGTCTATACTTGTAATTTAACAATCTGTAAACCAACCATATAATTATTTGCAAAGTTGTAACTTATATCATGGCGTCACAGGAACTGGAATAAGTAGGTGTATGTGACTAGATTTGAATAGCAACGACAACTTCGTAGTGGACAAAGTTAACAAGACTAACGTTCCATAAACTTAGTCCGCAGTTAAGGGACTGGAGAGCCAAGAGTGACGACAGTTAATTATATAATAGATAGTTTGCTCCACAAGTTAGTTCTGCAAGTTATTCTAAAACTAAAGATATTTGTTGAGCACAAAAGACGACTCTCCTTCTGCTTCTCTACTTTTTTACATTCCTATGGGGGCGGTCTCTAAAACTAAAGATTAATTTATTTTTGTATTTTAATTGAGCCCAAAAGTCGATTCTGGTGAAATGGCTGTCACTCGATTAATTCTCCTCTCTAGCCTCTTCAGGTTATACTGCAACTTTTTCCATTTCTATTGGGGTCGGTATCCAGTATAACTTGTAACGGCTAGAGAGGAGAATTAATCGAGTGACAGCCATTTCACATGGAAACCTATAGGGAGCTATTAACTAGATGGTTAGACCAAGTGTCAGATGTTATTTAGTTTCTGCCTTGACTTAACGTGCATTCTAAGGCACGGCCTTACTAGCCTTATTAGGTTTAGTACTATTGTACGGAATATAATTTAATTTTGTAATAATAATGTTAATAAAATAATTACTGTAAAAACATTACGGAGGTGATGAAGGATACAGGTTTCAGGCGACTGGGACCACAACATAACTGGGACCGCATTATCAGTTGCCTGATTAGTTTTATTTATTTAATTTCGTCAGGCGAGTCGGACCACTCGTAAGTTTAACCACAAATCCATTGTTTAAGTACCAGACGTACTACAGTTAGCAGAAAAAATGACACAAATAAAACAAAGTTATTAATTAGGGAGTTATATAACTTGATTTTTCTGCTATCTGTACATTAAAGCACATTAGGTATATCCCAGTCGCCCGATTCAAAAATGTTATCAGGGAACTGACACTGTATCCGGAAGATGCCTCTTAACGCCCCAGTCAATGGAAGGCAGAAGAAAACACATATGTGAAAAGGGAATAATTTTTTATTAATGTTTCACCAGCTGGTTTTCACTGTTGAGTTTCAGTTTAACGTCCCTTACGTTGTTTCCACTCTCGCTCTAATTTAAGTGTTGTGCATTTGTCTGTGTGGCATTTTCCAGCCTTCTCTATCGTTGACTTCCTTGTAAGCCTCCAATTTCACAACTTCCTTCACCTCGTCCATATATTTACGTCTCGGTCTGCCTCTCTTTCTTCTTGCCTCAATTTTGCCTTCTATGATGTTGGTGATGAACTGGTCGTGTCGAATTAAATGTCCAATCATTTTTCCTCGTCTACTCCCTATAATCTTTAGAATTTGCCGTTCTTCTTGCACTCTATTTAATATTTCGTCATTTGACACTTTTCAGTCCTGGACTGAAAAGTGACAAATGACTCTCTCTATTCGACGCCAACACCACGTCTCAAATGCCTCTAGCATTTCACGATCTCTCTGTCCTAACGTCCAGGTTTCCACTATTTATATATAATAAAAATAATAAATAGATAATAAAGATAATAATTGTCTTTTCACCAGATTTAGGTCAAATGCTTTTAAAGCAATATGGCGGGCGTCCATTGCAACCGACAGGGATTAGGGTTGAGTTGGCAAACATTAATTAAAACTTTTTTAATTGTCTTCAATGATTTCGTGTTACACCGCCCAAGAGGTCTACAACAGACTTAATTTAAAAGAAACTTACGTACGTTTTATGTCACTGTACACTCAGTTTAACACTTGCTCTACCAGGAACGGCCTACAAAGAACTTCCTACATAATATAGTGGCTGGCAAGTTTAAGGCAATGCATTTTCAAACAATAAATCTCTATAGATAAGGTAATCTACCCACCAAATAGAACAATTTAGAGAAAACCAATTAGATGTCACAAAATATCTTATTCATTTCGCATACAAAATTCATCAGTTGATCGAGATTTTTGTATGAGAAATATTTTTTTAAATGTATTTTGCAAGTTTATGTTGTCAATGTTGTTCAGTTGCATAAGCAAATTAAGCTCCTGAACTTGTACATTTATAAAATATTGGATCATATAATATCGTTCTTATAAATGTAAGGCTTTAATGTGTACATCTATATAATCCTAGCATATACTCTTAGCTCTCATAGCTCTTAAAATGGCTCTTAACACTCAATTACGATGAAGCTGAATTACTTATTTCCAATTAATTATACCCATCAAACTCTCCCACACGGAAGTAGTCACTCACAAATCTCACAGACACACCCACACGCACACACATAGAGAGCCAATACAAACATACCGACGAAAAACTTCCTTCCGCCACAGATTATGTTATTAATGTAACTCTATACACACCTAAATTTAATTTGTATAAAATCTCGCTTTATTTGTAGTCAGAGCGAAGAACCACTGATTGACTCAAAATACAGGATCTCTCCTAGTTTGGGAGTCAGGGGCAACTCTATCTACTACTTGTATAGCCGTAATTTCGATTCGACTATATCTGTTTGGTACATTTTTCCTTGCATTTTTTTATCTTGTCTGTTATTTTAAGTTAAAATTATTTTAAAACTTAATGTTAAAATACCAAACCGTTGTACTATTGGCTGCTAATAAACCATTTATTATTATTATTTATTATTATTATTATACACTATTTACCACTGATGGACAAAGGCTTCCTCAAAGATCTCCACAATTACCGGTGTTGCGCTATCCGCATCCAGCGACTGCCAGCTACCGTCACATTTATACATTTACAATTTTTTTTATTGCCTTAGGAAGCACACGAGCTAGCGGCCCACCTGATGGTAAGTGGTAACCGCTGCTCATGGACATTCGCAGTGCCAGGGGGTACAGCAACCGCTGCCTACCGTGATATTAATACTCTTTTTAAACCTCGTTTGAAGAAGGACATGTCGTAGCGCTGGGGAAACACCGCAGCAGGTAATTCATTCCAGAGCCGGCACGTACGTGGGATGTATGAACGCTGAAAGCGAACCGTGCTTGACGTGATCGCTTCCAGGTGATACGGATGAACCTTACTGCGAGTGCGCGTGGTCCGATGATAAAAAGGAGACGGTGGCACCAGCTCAAATAGTTCCTCAGAGCATGTATGTATATGATACTCTGTAAAACTCAGTAGGTACGTACAGATTTGGTTTTCGTAAATAAATCGCACAGCCCACATATCCTCGCGCCTCTGGCAGCATATATAGCTGTCGGTGCTATGACTGATCTTTCCTCGGACACGGCAGATCTTCGTCCCATTATATTATAGGAGTGAATGAATAGAGAGTGCACTTGTGACTGCGCACACTCTTGGGTGCCCCACACATAAGTATCTCCGTTAAGATTGATCGCCGTAGTCAACATTTGCCCAGGCTATAAATAAAATAAATTCAAATAAATAGGTTTTTATACACGTAGCCAAAAGGTTAAAAAGGCCCTTGTAAATAGTCAGAACATGTTTGTAGTTATATAGTTAAGTATACATAATTATTTATAGTTGTATAGATATTTGAGTACACGGATTCTATGAGTTATTATTATATTTAGCTAGCTTGCATTAAGTTATTGTCAAAGTGATGTTTAGGTTTAATTATAGAAATTTGTAGTTTTAGCTATATTTTACTACTTATTGTCTGAATGGTTCTGTCTATATTAAGGTACGAATTCAATATTATTAGTATGACCTTGTGTTTATAACGACGGTCGCGCTTTAATGCTACCTACTAATATAATATAATAGTTGCTTGCAGCAATGCAATAGTAATAATATCTAGGGACAATGTCACACAGATCATCCTAGCCACAAACTAAGCAAAGCTCGTACTATGGGTACCAGGCGACGATATACATACTTATATAGATAGATAAATAATTATATACATAGAAAACATCCATGACTCAGAAACAAAGATTCGTGCTCATCAAACTAATATTTGCACTTACCGAGATTCGAACCCAGGACCACCAGCTTCGTAGGCAGGAGCACTACCAACTAGGCTACCGTGACCGTTAAATAACCGTCAAATTGTAGGCGATTATATTCTAAAGATTTTATAGGTGCTTAAATATTAATGAGTCTGACTGTACATACAGCTTAACCGCACTTTTTCGCTTGCTATAAATATGGAGCGTACCTGCGAAACAAGACGTAGAACCAGATTAAACGTGCTTTAACCGGTTCAAACTAGAAATTTCAAGTTAATTAGTAGGCTTATCTGAGCAGTATCAATATTTCATACAATGCGGGTAGTGTTGCAGATATTTACTTTTCTGCGTGGTGGTACATACACAGACGAATGTTACACAGATGTGTAACTACAGAATGTTTACTTATTCGTGAGTTTTAATCTATGTGCTCTATGACTGATCAAGAATCCATATATATGCATAAAAATATTGATTCTTTCTGTAAAAGGAGCAATACACATAATGTAAATACTAGATATAAGAATCTCACATTGCGTAGTATGCAATGTCGTCTCCACAAAATAAGTAACTCTTTTATGGGGCAATGTATAAGATTCTATAACGAACTTCCCAATGATATTAGAGAATTGTCTACGAATAAGTTTAAAAGAATTATTAAAGCCAAATTGTGTAGCAGGGCATATTACAAAATTTCTGATTATTTAAGTGATAAAAGTGCTTGGGATTGAGTTATTCTGAGTCAACACACATGATTGTAATTAATCTTAAGTATATTTTATTTAAAAAAGGATTCCTACTGAGTTTTCTGGCAGTGTTCCTCAGTAGCTGCCACGTCATGCACTGCACGGTAGGGTAAAAAAAAATTACGATTCCACATAAATGCAAAATTTTTACGGAATAAATAATTTTTGGCTTTGACTTTGACATAGAATCAATATTCGATACCCTATTCCCTATCTATAGGGTAGCGAATATTGAATCTATGGAACCCGTACATAAATCTTTTTTAAATACACATCTTATCTACTGTTATAGACTAATTTGTAATTTTGACCGAAGGTAAGCTTTAGCGACACATTTGCTTAGTCTTCTTCACTGCCACGTGCATTCTACCCAATGTGACCTACGCGAGACTGAAGTTTGTAAACGCCGTTTCTGGGTTTTTATGTGTGTTTCAAACGCCCCGCCCCGCCACTTCGAGTTCCGGGTTCGATTCTCTTGCAGGCCATTTTTGTGTGACCCATAAATAGTTGTTCTGAGTCTGGATGTAATTTGGTCCGTCTATTATATGTTTGTAAAGTACGCCGCGACACAGGGAATAGCGTGCCTAGTGCGGGCGTTGCCTTTAAAAAAAAAGAGAAAATAAAAGTATGAAATGGTTCGGAAGAATACAAAAAACAAAAATGTGTTGTTTTGTTTTCTTACCGTTACAGTTAACTTTTTCCGTTCTGAATCGATAATATGGAATCGAAACTAAGCTATAAAAAACTACAATATCAGAAAGTAACATGGATATTTCCTTAAAAATTAAGCCACAATAATGTAAGCCAAGGAAACAAAACGAAAACAATTTACAAATAAAAAATGGGATTTAAGTCACAATCTGCGGGTAGTGTGCCCAAAAAGCTAGCAACCTAATCATTGTTAATGTAGTAGTTAAATTGTCTATACTTTACATCATTTATATCTATAACGTACCACTCCAAATACCCGCCGCTATTGAAGCAAATCCCGTAATAATTAAATGTGAGTTTCCGCTAAAGCAAGCTTTGCTCGCGCATGGGCTTGCATGCACTCTGCCACTTGGAATTAATCTCATATCTCATGCTAAAATATTGCGGTAAACCCCTTTCTGGTAAAGCACACAGTATGTTTAACCGCTTGAAGTACGAACAGTGCAATGGATTTATGACGCTAGAAGTGATTAGAAATTCAGTAACACTTCTTTTTCGTGCTGATTTAATTTAGTTATTTCTATTAAAAGAACGAAAAAATAGTACATGTAATATATAAGTTACTTAGTTACTTAATCGTATAGGCTGTGCTAATCCTGGTGTCAGAGTTGTTCAAGCCGCCCGTGTAGGCCTCTGACACGGTTTAACGACTGTTGCCTAATGGCTACAAGTGAGACCGACCACTTAACGTCCCCTCCGAAACACGGAGACGCTCAGAAATGCACACAAATATCTGTCCTGGGTGGAAATCGAACCCACGACCTCCGGCGTGAAAAGCAAGTATTTGCCAATCACGCCAACAGGCCCGCCGAATATGTAGCATGCGTGCGCTTTTTATGTCCGCTTCAGACGCTACATATTAACATCTCACCTTAACGTACTTATCATAGCGTTTTGTAATATATATATATATATATATATATATATCTGTGAAGAATTATTAAGCAGTATCACTTCTTTAACGTGGACGGTGCTGCAGGGGCATGTTTTTAGAATGCCGGTCGACATTCACAATTCGGTGTTACCGGCAGCCATTTTTAATCTGTGCCAATTTACGCGCGGTTTGCATTTCGTGTGCGCTTATTAATTAATTCGGTACTTGCATCCGCGCCAAGCTGTAGTTGTGGTAACTATAGCTTTTAATTTTGCTAAATTTATTGTTTTAGAGGGACACAATGTTGTAATTATCTTTGTAAACTTCAAGTTCCTCGTAAAGCCATACACACTAGAACAATCCCAATATTTAACAGGAGTAAAGACGAACGTTCTCTACATAATTGAAAGATTTGTAATAATTTGGATGAAATTGGGTATTTGTAAGTCTAAATACCAGAAATTTAAGTAACAGTATAATCATCTCCTCTAATCGTATGTAAAGCCTTTGTAATAAAATAAATAAATGACAAATATCTTCGGAAACCTAACACAGTGCCATCTGTGCCTCTAGCACGAGTTCCTGCAGTTTACTTACTCGATCACACGTACAGTTTCCTCCCATACATTGAGCACCAGCGCCTCTCGCGGAAACTATTAAGAACTAAAACTCTGGTGGTTTTTTTTTTTTTTTTTTTTATATTAGAGGGCGACAATCGAGCAAGTGGGTCACCTGATGGTAAGTGATCACCGCCGCCCAAGGACACTCGCGACACCAGAGGAGTCGCGGGTTCGTTGCCGGCCTTTTAGAGTCAGCAAAAAAGTGTTGCTGACCCTTCCCATCCCACCCCGATGAGCTCTGGCTCTGGTGCTCAATGTATGGGAGGAAACTGTACGTGTGATCGAGTAAGTAAACTGACTTTGAGTAAACCAACTACTGATGAGCATACTAATATATTTCTAAATACACAGATATTATTGATAAATTAAAAATAATAATACCTGGGGACAATGTCACACAGATCATTCTAGCCCCAAACTAAGCAAAGCTTGTACTATAGGTACCAGGCGACGATCTACATACTTATATAGATAGATAAATACATAGAAAACATCCATGACTCAGAAACAAATATTCGTTTTCATCACACAAAACACAGGACCACCAGCTTCGTAGGCAGGAGCACTACCAACTAGGCTATGGTGACCGTCGAAATTACATCCACGCATAGAACAAATAATTGTGCTCACCACAACAAGATTAGTCTTGGGTGGGGATCCAACCCACAACCTCTGGCTTAGCAGTCAAGGTCACTAACCACTATTTATAATAATTTATCAAAAATATGCATGGATTTAGAAATATATGTTTATCAGTTGTTTGGTTGCGATATTACAGGCTCTGCCTAATTTGATCCTGCTCTTTTGTCCCTCGATATTTATTTATTTTAATATGTGAAACCTGCTTTAGGACTGGTGACTGCAACGGAGTAGAGCTAACCATAAGGTAGCAAGCTTTTAGGGTTCATTGAAAAGTTTATTTTAATAGCATCTTTTGCTGAATTTCTGCTACGGTTGCCGAACACAACGTATATCCATACATACATTATATATAACATACATATCTCCTGCTTACTTGTGTAAGTTACACAATTAAGCAGGATATATGCAACGGGCGCTTAACTCTAACTCTTAGGCTGATTTCAGAGAAGCCGTCCAAACGCGCGCTCTTATTATTAATTATATACACTAGATAGTAGTTGCGTTTCACAGTCAAGCAGTTCAAACGCGCCGCGTGTGACACGCGCGCCGTCGGCCAGCGCTGCCCGAGCTCCTCTACTGGCAGCTAGCGTTTCAGAGTGACGCGTCTCGCACGCGCCGCTGTTGAGACGCGCTGGCCGCCGGCGGCGCGTGCCGCGCGCGTCACTCTGAAATCAGCCTTACTATCATATTATAATGGTATCGGGGAGATATCAGACGAAGGACCAAAACTTCACGTGATCTCCAATTACGGGCGTATAACATCGTCAACTAAAATCTCCGAGCAAAAAAAACCAATAACACTTTTTGGCCCGGCCCGGGATTGAACCTGTGAGTCTTATTATTAGCGGTTTGCGGCTACCGCTGGACCAACAAGGTATTAATTCTTAGTTAACGACACCGAAAACGTGAGTATTCGCAACAACTTCAATATCATATGAATATTATTTGCCCGCTCCTCCACTCCCCGGTTATTCCCGACGGGAGTTAGCTTCTAAAGTCATATCACAAGTTAAATTGACCTCGTTATTTATTTACAGTGTGTTAACGTCGACGTCATGTCAAATACACATTTTTACCACACTATAAAGAAGGCAAGAATAGTTCGACTTTGGAATACATAAAGGGAAATTGTAAGACTATAGTGCTCCCACCGGAACTTCGGCTTGTTAATTTCAACGTCTTAAGTCGGTTGGTCCTGATCTCTTTCCGATTGCGTCGGATACTCATGCTATCAGATTATGAAAGTGTACGAATAGATAGTTCACCTCGTAATATTTGGTGCGTAGTCGACTAAATTCGTATTGATAAAATGGCTCCACCAATCCTCAATCAATAAATATGCCTTATTTTCTGGGTAAAGTATGCATGTTTAAATGTGAATGGCAAAAATCGTACCGCATACTTCTTTTGGTGTTCAGCTACATAATTTATACCACTTATTAAGACAACTAAGGCATTGATTTTCATGTATGTATAATATTTTTAGAACTTGCGATTAATTAATAAAAAAAAAAATAATATTTCAATAATTTTCAATAAATAAACGTAATAAAATGGTAAACTAAACGCAGTTACGTTTTCAAAAATTGCCATGTAAAATAATATAAATATCGAAATTATAATTAATTATTTTTAAATCGGAACAACATTGCATATAAATCATACTTATTTATTTTTCCTATGAAAGCACAGTAGTTGCATTAAATCGTAATTATGAATGATTTAGAATAGGAACGATTTTCGTCGTCAATATTTTTTTTGTTCATGGCAATTATTTATTGACAGGCAAAGACAATCTGTCAGGTATTTATTGCTGTTGTTTTGATACATGTCAGCAATTTAGCAAATTATCTTGCAATTTTTACGTTGAGTTATCCTCCGTAATAATACTAATAATATATATCTGTTGACAGTGCATTCACGAAAGGACTCTAAATGATGAGTTTGCAATGTGTTAATTGCTACATGCGCTTGCCCTAACTAAGAAGACATGCTTTATCCGATGATAGTGAAGTTCTCAATAAACCCAATGTTGCTTTGTGTTATGTGATAATTATTGTTTGTTACTTATGTGAAGATGTTCTTAGATGAAGTAATACTAAGGATGAATTAATAATAATACTAATAAAATAAATGTAGTTACAAAAAACAAAGAACCTATTGTTTTATTTACCTCCACTTAAAACCTCGTATAAAACCCCTCGCAACCTCACACAAATGTACACTGGGGTATGAACTTTGTAATTAATGGAAATAAAGAACTTTTCATTATTTCAACAAAAAGTAGTTTTTTGCATATTCGTCACCTAACTTGCGACCCGGTTAGAGTTTTCGGGGCAGGTTCGGAATAAATCCATCTAAAGACAACAAAAAGAGCGACAACATATTTTACTTTATCACCACACATTTGTTTATGTAAAAATAATATGTAACAATCTTCATTAGTACACTAGTTAACACTAGCATTTCATTACCACATCAGTAGACACACTTTGATATTTACAGTATCTTTATTACTTAGGCAGTAAGAGTGATTTTTGAACTGCAATGTATCCACGGTCATGGGGTTGACCCACATATTACCAAACGGAACCTTAAAATAAAACTGGCTATAACTTTTATATCCCAAGTTCTAAAAATCTAAAAAATTAATAGTGCAAGTTTTGCTTAGTTTGGACTAGATGGCGCTGTTTGATATGTCCCGGATATTTATTTATTGATTAAAATAAACTACTGTCGCACTCTATTGAAAGCTACAAAGTATTACAAAGTGATAACAGTTATAAGCATTGGTAGACTAATATGAATCTCGACGGAACAAAAGAGGATCTTATCGCAGTTAAGGATCAGGTTCAGACGAGTTTAAGGTGGAATAGCAGAAGTTAGTTTTGGTATGTACTTACCTACCATCTAATTGTTCGACCGACTATTGTCTGGCATGAGCGTGTTCAAACACCTAACAAATTTCACTAGCTCGAAGTCATCAAATATGATTATGAACTAACTCACTGCACTAGGCCTCTCTTTAGAAGTCAGCTAGCCCGTCTATTTGGGTTATGAGCGGAAAGGAGCAGAAAGAAGACCTTTGTCTGTGTACTGACTCAGGCTGAGATCTATAGAGCGTACTTAGACTTTGCTCAGACTTTACTTAGACAGAAGTTAATGCATGTAATGAAATTACAATTGGTGTTTTGACTTTGTCTGTCTTAGCTTATGCTAAGCATAATCTTAACTTCAAAAAGTCTATAAATACCAAATCAAAGTATAAGCTTAGCATACACTTAGCAAAGTTTTACGTAAGTAAAGTTTGAGCAAAGTCTAAGTACGCTCTATAGATCTCAGCCTCAGACTTGTGCATTAGTGTTTAACCGACTTCGAAGAAAGAGAATATTTTCACATTTACACTTTGAAAGTGCGGTGAAAGGAGCTTGATTTGCCAATAAAGCTGATAATTGTCTTGACTTTTAAATCATCAAGATAAACATCCATTTTCGAAATTATCTAGGTTTATTTTAGACTAGCTGTGCCCGCGACTTCGTCCGCGTTTTAATGAGTTTATTTTGTTTTATTTTTGTTTTTTCAAAAATAAAGGACTTTTCTAAAATAAAAGTAGCCTAAGTTACTCCTTATTACATCAGCTATCTGCCAATAAAATCCCGTTAAAATCGGTCCAGCCATTTCAGAGATTAGCCGGAACAAACAGACAGACAGACAGACAAAAATTGTAAAAAATTATATTTTGTAGTATGTAAATATTCATATACATTTAGTAAAAATAGGTTATTTCAATATTACAAACAGACACTTCAATTTTATTTATTTGTATGTATGTATAGATGAAAATTCATAGTGTATACCTAGAGTATAGAACATAATTTTAGATAATTTTAGATAGTTTTTTTATTAGATAGTAACTGCGGCCGACAGTTTTAAATTATAGCCTATGTGTTATTCGGATATATAAGCTATATTACTACAAAGTTTCATCAAAATCCGTTCGGTAGTTTTTGCGTGAAAGAATAACAAACATCCAGACTCACAAACATTCGCATTTATTCCTAATATTAGTAGGATTTGGACCCCATTGCTTCGGCACCGACAAAAGCTTATATGTACGTAGTAAGTAGGTACTTGTGGGTATCTTTAACAATAGAGCAAAATATCGTGACGCAGTCGTTGAGGGTCGATTGTACTCTCCATTTCCTTCTTGTCTGTTGCATATATCAAGTTATAAACTGATAGAGATTTTAAATTATTGAGTTACGAGTCTGTTATTTTGTGTATGTAATTAGTCATTTTATGTCTGGACCCTTACATACACAAACTTTTTATGGGAGGTAATATAGAAATTTATTCAGCACTTGGGTATTAACATACACTTGTACTGAATCGTCCGAGGGAATACCTACCAGAGAACAGGTACAGAAGAACAGGCGTTTTTCTGAGAATAATGACCATCAAACTGCGATCGCCAACTCGTCAGCTAAGCGTCGCGATTATGGCATATCCCTTTATTTTATGGGGAGGCTTTTGTCCAGCAGTCGACGTACTTTGGCTGACATGATGTACTTGTCAAGCTCACAATGCAGTACATAGACATAGTCGAATACAGACATAAAAACAATGAATTAGTCTGTCCGTGCGTTCTGTTTTATCTAATAACGTTATAAATAAGGTATGTAGAAAAATCTTTACATTGTGTTTGCGATGGAATCCTAAATTTGATCTGCCAGTGTGTATCGTTCGTAGCTTAACGCAGAACGCCTACTCCGGATTGGTACATAGTGCTGGTTCGGGACCCGCCGGACGATTAATATATAATTCAATTTATTATGATTTCCAATTTTTGAGATTAGTTATTTAAGGTTTTCAGTCACTCGAATAATTATGGTAGCTGGCCACTACAGCTTAAACCGGTGTTAGTCCCTTCCTCTTACCCACCACTGCAACTCCTGCAAGCCAGGATCAACAGTTACTGAATGGTGAGGCTCAGGCATGTCCCGGAGAATCACTTAACTGTCTTGCATGCCGCAATGAATTTAATCAGAAAGAAACAAGAAGGAGTCGGAAAAGGAATCGTTTCACTTCCATAGCTTAGAACAGAAGTCCAAACTAATAGAAATTGTATAAAGGCAACGAAGAAGAGACTCTTGCAAGTCTCTTATAACTTGCGGTATCTCGTGGTAATCGACCGCTGATAACTAACTTGATTTCCTCCCGGATATAACTTTTTCCGGGAAGGACGATTTTTGATTGATGACAATTCGATTAACATCGGTTTCTTTTAATGGAGCACTTTTCTGATTAGTATAAAAGTGCTCAGTTCAATGAGCGACTCATTTCCTGGCCCTGGGAGACGCTTTATCCATGATAATGTGATTAGGTTTGAGTCATTGTGACCTTTTTAAAAAGATAAATCATAATTTGGCGGTAGGTACAGTCGACGCCACATTAGTGGATAAACTTTGACCTTAAATACTTAGCTTTACTTATGTTAGCAATGTAATAATGTATTTTTATGTAATTTACCTATACCTTCTAGTAATTGTAATCCTAAGGTTGACGATTGTAATAACCATTTAAATTCAAATATTGTTATATAATGTCTTTATAATAGAAATCCATTAATTTTGTAATTGAATATTTGATCGTTAGTTTATTGTTTAGTTTAGTTGTCTACTTATTTGTAAAAATTTACGTGCCATATATATGGCGAAGCATGTGAAACCTTACTATGATTACAACACCTATAATTTGTAAACCATGTTTCATGTAAATAAATGATTTTTATCTTTTATCTTGTCAGCATCTGTATTACGTAATGGCGGTTTGCGTAATGTACGTAGGGCCAAAATGATTAAGATGCTGGTAATGTTTCTGATGTTTTGACTGCCTCGTTGGTCTAGCGGTAGCGTGTTCACCCGCAGAAAAACGAGGTCCTGGGTTTAAATCCCGGGTCGGGCCAAAGTGATTCTGGGACGTTTCTGTAAAAAGAAAAATTTCTCAGCATCAGCCTGAAGTCTGAGAGTGGGCGGTATTATACCCCCATGCCTCGGAGAGCACGTAAAGCCGTCGGTCCTGTATCTGACCTCTTTCCGGTCATGTCTATAATATATTTATAATACTATAATATGGCCTGCGCAGATGGCTAATCTCTATTGAGACTGGCCGCCGTGGCCGAAATTCGGCTAGGAGGACATTATTATGTTTCAACATACGGTTTAGTATTTCGTTTGATAATTGGCAGAATAGGACATAGATTGATAGAGTCGAAAAGTGTTTCTAGTAAGGCACAGTCTCATCAGTCCATTTACAAAAAAACACGAATCAGGTCAGTACAAAAATAATAGTGCTCGTGATCAAAATTATGCAACGACGCGACCTAGGACATATTAAGAAGCAGGTGTGTGTATAGACAAATATTTACTATTCATTGGCTCTCTCTATTTCTTCTCTTCTTTCACTTTCGATGGGGTGGGCTTAGCCAACATGACGGAAAAGCTTTGGTATAGGACCGATGATTTTTACACACTTTTCAGGGCACGAGGGAGTACATGGCCAATTACAGATTCAGACTGATACTGAGTATTTATTAACAGATAAATTTCAATTTCAATATTGTTCTTTGGCCTGATCCGGGAAGTAATAACCTCAATATCTACGATTAAAAACGTTACCACAACACAAACGAGGCGTCCTACGAAGGCAACAAAAGTGATTTTCGTTTTTTACATCGATCTAAAATTATTATTTTAAGAGGCTTGTTATTGTTAACACATGATTAACCATTTAATAGGCTCTGTCTATATATTATTATTATAATAGTAATATTCTGGGACATTATTAACACACGGCCATCTGATCCCAAACTATGCAGAGCTAGTACTGTAGAAACCAGATAACTGATATACTATATATCCTACTTTTCATTTGTAATCATATAGATAATTACTCCCAGCCTCCGTACAAACAGTCATGTTCATGTTCACAAATATCTGTCCTGGGTGGGGATCGAACCCTCGACATGGGGAAGTCAAGTATCTAATTAAGTGGACCTAATCCCGTGTTCATGCCCGCTTGAGTATGTTTCGCCGGACCGTCTCAACTGGGCCGTGTTGAAACCGGTAGTCGATGAACCTGCTGAGTTTGTTTCGCTGGGTCTTCTCAGTTGGGGCGCATTGGATCCGGTGGTAGAATTAAAGCGCGGCCGTCGTTTTAAACACAAGGTGCGTTATAATAATAATACTGAATTCATACCTTAATATAGACAGAACCATTCAGACCATATGTAGTAAAATATAAATTTCAATAATTAAACCTAAATATAATCTCCTTGACAATAACTTAATACAAGCTAGCTAAATATCACTACCATTATAAAATAAATTGTATAAATGTTTTAATATTCCGTGTATCTAAATATCTGTAATAAGAAACTAGAAATAATAACTGTATTACTACAAACATGTTCTGACTATTTACAAGCGCTTTTTTAAAGTCTACGTGAATAGAAGCCTTTTTAATTTTATTTTTTTTATTTATCTCCCACGCCAACCGGCCCTTCATATATTAGGCACCATATTTTGAACTCTTTGAAGTAATATCAGTTCTTAAACATTCAGGAACAACATAGCAAGGTTACGCAGTTCATTATTTTAATACGAATTACAATTAACACGTTATTTTGGTATAAATTGGTATTTCACTATTCAATCACTTTCCTGAACCAATTTTTTCCCACGGTAGCATAATAACATTGCGGTAGTATTTTTAAATATCTCTGTACTCAGGGATATAAACAATTGTACTTCGTTATTATGCTTAAATATTATAAATAAATAAATTGGACTGAGCACCAAAAGTAAAAAGTACAAAAATGTATAAAAACCTTTGCCATATAATTATACTCCTAATATGAAATCTTAATTTTTTTACAATTGTAATAAATTGAGAGACTTCATATTACAAGTATTTCGATGATGATGAATAGAGTTAATATTACGATTCAGGAAGCAATCGAATTTCGTTAATTAAATAAAACGTCTGTTTTTACATATTTCAGTCATTTTATTCGAAGTGACTTAACCCGTCAATTATTTTATTTATATTGTTAAAATGGCACGTTTCTAAAATTATACACAAAAAGGTGAAAGTAATTTGTTGTTTCGTAGTTTATTCAATTTCTGACTATTTGAGTGACAATAATTCTCGGGATTGACAATAGTTGAATTGAGTCGTTTATTTTATTTATATTGTTAAAATGGCACGTTTCTAAAATTATACACAAAAAGGTGAAAGTAATTTGTTGTTTTGTAGTTTACTCAATTTCTGACTATTTGAGTGACAATAATTCTCGGGATTGACAATAGTTGAATTGAGTCGTTAGTGACAATAATTCTCGGGATTGACAATAGTTGAATTGAGTCGTTATAAGTTTTCTAGATGTGTTTCATAGAGAGACGTAGCAGCGACTGAAAAACATTGCATAATAATAGGGTAATAAAATTGACAGTTCCACATAAATGTAAAATTTTAATCGTGCCTTGATGACATAACAATAGATTTTTAATTGTTTGAACTCCGCGCGGAGTCCGGCGTCAGTCAAAGGGTTAACGGAATAAGTACATATGTACATTTTGAACATTCATTTAAATTTTCAGATAATTAATAAACACAATAATTTTATATTATATATTAAATAACATTAATAACATGTTGTGTTATTAATAAATAATTATAATATTAATAATTAAGGAATGTCTTCTGTAAGGTGGAGGTACTTCCCCAGTCGGGCTGCTCTTCGACCGAATGAACGCTGTGCCCTACCTCTCTTTAATTAATAAATAAAGTTACAATATAGTTATTTTAAAGTTTATTAACGAAATATGAAAACCACGACGTTATCTTTCGTGCGTCGTTAGAATTACCTAGTTTACATCAAACTTGCCCGATTTCAAGAAAGTCCAAACTCCAAATAGTAAATGAGTAAGGGTGTTCGCTGTAAAACTTCAACGCTGCTTTGTTTCAGAGTGAACAAAAAGCGCTAGACCTTAAACTTTAACAACTTTGTCAAAGTGAATCTGGTTTCAGGCATTTGTTTCTTGTTATTCTTATCTATATCTCTTGGAATGTAAGTTGCTCGTTCATAGGCGACACTCCGGTGGACCAGGGTGATCATCTGTAGTAGGTCCAATTGCTCATGGTGTATTTTGATGACGTGGCAAAGCGCTTGGATCATCCAGGAGCCGTTGATATCTCTGTAGGATAGGTAATCTGCAAGGAAGTTTATTTATATCCTTTTAACAATGCCTAGATAAAGATAAACTTATTTTTGTATAAAACATGTGTAGTACATGATGTTACATTCAGACATAGTATGTGGGGTCAACATGCCCTGCCATATTGACGATCACCGTAGCCTAGTTGGTAGTGCTCCTGCCTACGAAGCTGGTGGTCCTGGGTTCGAATCCCCGTAAGTGCAAATATTTGTGTGATGAGCACGAATATTTGTTTCTGAGTCATGGATGTTTTCTATGTATATAAGTATTTATCTATCTATATAAGTATGTATATCGTCGCCTGGTACCCATAGTACAAGCTTTGCTTAGTTTGGGCCTAGGATGATCCGTGTGACATTGTCCCGAGATATTATACTATTATTATTATATGAAGCGTACAAATAGGATATAAATTTGATAATATCAAGTGACATTAAAAAGGAAGATATATTACGAACCAACAGGATCTATTAGGTATGTACACACGGCTACATATCAAGCTATACATTTCGAATATAAGCTGACCTGTCAATGTATGGCAATCCTATAGAACGAGAGATCAGCTTATACTGGAACTGTATAGCTTGATAAATGTAGCCGTGTGTACATACCTAATAGATCCTGTTGGTTCGTAATATATCTTCCTTTTTAATGTCACTTGATATTATCAAATTTATATCCTATTTGTACGCTTCATATAATAATAATAGTATAATATCTCGGGACAATGTCACACGGATCATCCTAGGCCCAAACTAAGCAAAGCTTGTACTATGGGTACCAGGCGACGATATACATACTTATATAGATAGATAAATACTTAAAAGTGATTGAATAGTGAAATACCAATTTATACCAAAATAACGTGTTAATTGTAATTCGTATTAAAATAATGAACTGCGTAACCTTGCTATGTTGTTCCTGAATGTTTAAGAACTGATATTACTTCAAAGAGTTCAAAATATGGTGCCTAATATATGAAGGGCCGGTTGGCGTGGGAGATAAATAAAAAAAATAAAATTAAAAAGGCTTCTATTCACGTAGACTTTAAAAAAGCGCTTGTAAATAGTCAGAACATGTTTGTAGTAATACAGTTATTATTTCTAGTTTCTTATTACAGATATTTAGATACACGGAATATTAAAACATTTATACAATTTATTTTATAATGGTAGTGATATTTAGCTAGCTTGTATTAAGTTATTGTCAAGGAGATTATATTTAGGTTTAATTATTGAAATTTATATTTTACTACATATGGTCTGAATGGTTCTGTCTATATTAAGGTATGAATTCAGTATTATTATTATAACGGACCTTGTGTTTAAAACGACGGCCGCGCTTTAATTCTACCACCGGATCCAATGCGCCCCAACTGAGAAGACCCAGCGAAACAAACTCAGCAGGTTCATCTACTACCGGTTTCAACACGGCCCAGTTAAGACGGTCCGGCGAAACATACTCAAGCGGGCATGAACACGGGATTAGGTCCACTTAATTAGATACTTGACTTCCCCATGTCGAGGGTTCGATCCCCACCCAGGACAGATATTTGTGAACATGAACATGACTGTTTGTACGGAGGCTGGGAGTAATTATCTATATGATTACAAATGAAAAGTAGGATATATAGTATATCAGTTATCTGGTTTCTACAGTACTAGCTCTGCATAGTTTGGGATCAGATGGCCGTGTGTTAATAATGTCCCAGAATATTACTATTATAATAATAATATATAGACAGAGCCTATTAAATGGTTAATCATGTGTTAACAATAACAAGCCTCTTAAAATAATAATTTTAGATCGATGTAAAAAACCTAGTTGGTAGTGCTCCTGCCTACGAAGCTGGTGGTCCTGGGTTCGAATCCCCGTAAGTGCAAATATTTGTGTGATGAGCACGAATATTTGTTTCTGAGTCATGGATGTTTTCTATGTATATAAGTATTTATCTATCTATATAAGTATGTATATCGTCGCCTGGTACCCATAGTACAAGCTTTGCTTAGTTTGGGCCTAGGATGATCCGTGTGACATTGTCCCGAGATATTATACTATTATTATTATATGAAGCGTACAAATAGGATATAAATTTGATAATATCAAGTGACATTAAAAAGGAAGATATATTACGAACCAACAGGATCTATTAGGTATGTACACACGGCTACATATCAAGCTATACATTTCGAATATAAGCTGACCTGTCAATGTATGGCAATCCTATAGAACGAGAGATCAGCTTATACTGGAACTGTATAGCTTGATAAATGTAGCCGTGTGTACATACTTACAAAGACGGCCTAGCCAAATGGCAAGCGATTTGGATTAAATAGTTAATCGAAATTTAATGTACCTAATGAATGACATAAGAAGTTGCTCGAAAGTAACTTTATTTTGTCTCAATCATCAATAAATATTTCTAGCGTAGTTTAGGGTAGTAGTCAGGGTACTTTTGTTTGCGTATACATTCATCCATTATATGGCCTGTCTACATTGTGATTGGCCTTTGTGGTCCAAATTAGCCAGGGGCTCTGTTATTATAAAATACATCCATTCCATGATCCACCATACATCAGGATACAAAATATTTATGGGATTTTTTAAACATTATCATCGATTTTAGGGATCGATACATTTATATCAATAGAAAAATTAGAATGTATAGTTCATACCTTCGACTGTAGAGTACAAGATGAGGAAATCAGCATGTGTGGGTATAATCAAAACGTCATTGATACTGTCCAACTGGATGGTGTTGCCTGCGTCCATCTTTTCACCTCTGCATGCCTATAAACCACAAATTATAATGTAAGGGTTCCGTGCCGCAAAATGAAAGAGATCTCTTTGAAAATTATGCGATATTGATGGAAAGCTTCCATCAATATCGCATGATTTTCAAAGAAAAAACCAAATAATATCAAAACTTTGGTCTTCAGTACCTTGGAAGTCATTTTCTAAGCATCCAAATTAATCTATTATGTCATAAATTTCACTCATCCACAAAAAAAGTACCTGTGGGCCACTGTCGCGTTCCCACGAAGTATAGAAAATTTTGTAGGTAGGTAGATGAAGAAAAAGACTAAAGAGCAATTAAAAAAATATTTAATTACAGAAGACGAAAAAAATAATCTTGGCTTGACACGCTGCCGCATGTCTAGATAGAAAAGTTATGTAGGAGGGTCGTAGGTTTATGACTCGATTTTGGGTACTACCACTCCCTTGGTAGTAGTGTCGTGATGTCCGACGCAGTCTTAAGGGATGTAGATGGAGATCCGGAACTGATGAGGTGGAGTGATGTTCGGAGACGTTAGAGTACTTGTGTGCGGCAGGAAGGTTACTCCGTAGAAAAGAAACCCCAAGTGGGATTTAAACTCTAAAACACTTTATATTATTTATACGGCGTTTAATTTTATAATAGTGTACGAGTTGGTACAATTTAATTTAATATTTAAATTATTAGATTATATTAAAAAAAATAGGAACAACTCAGCAGTAGCGTAATTTTAGCGTAATTTTCCGTCGAGCATGAAATGCAAGGTTTCACGGGACAAGTAAAGGTAAACATTCCAAAAAATTGAGGATAAAAATAAAAGTTCCCATTCAGCCCGTAAACTGAAAGCTGGTGTTGTAAGACCCCCGTCTTCGGAGAGCAAATAAAGCCGTAAGCCTTGCAGCTGACTGTCTTCTGGTCGTGTCGGCCAGTCCTGCGCAGTTGACAGGTTTCCATTGAGTCTAGCCACTGTGGCCAAAATTCAACGAGAAAGACATGCGAAACAATCTGCCAAATGTACCTATGTATTGTGTTAAAAATATTATTTCAGTCAATGGAGGAAAATTAATGCATTTACGACTCGTTATTTTTGCCGCATTGTAGTTATAATCATAAACTTAGTCTTTATTTCATTCCTTCAAAAACACCAAGTGACGTCACTCAACGAGCTAAGGAGTAACTATACTCGGCTTTTCTCTGCATGACAGAATCCAAAACGCGGAAATTTACAGAAGAACCAGAGTAACCGTCATATCTCAAAGTGTTGATGTCCTCCCAACCGAATTTCGGCCACGGCGGCCAGTCTTAATGGAGACTAGCCAATTGCGCAGGACATAATATAGCGCACAAGTGTGTGCGCAAACACAGGGGCACTCTCTATTCCATCACTCTCATGATCCGATGGGACGCCTAGCGACACGACCGGAAAGAGTTCAGGTACAGGATCGACGGTTTCACGTGCTCTCCGATGCACGGGGCTGTAATACCGCCAACTTCCAGACTTCGGGCTGATACTGAGAAATTTCTTTTTACGGAAAAATCTCAAAAATCACTTTTTGGCCCGACCCGGGATTTGAACCCAGGACCTCATTATCTGCGGTTGAACACGCTACCGCTAGACCAACGAGGCACTCAGTATAAAGTATTAGTTAGTTGAAGCGGATATGGGCAGGCTGCATCTCACGCAGAACTCATTCTGATCACACAAAGATTTGCCCCCTGCCAGCCAGGGTCACTTACCACTAACTAGACCAACATACCAGTCAAAGTTACCTGCACAAAGAACAGTTTCGGCTTATTCACAAGGCTTGGCTCCTTCTCAAACATATTTATAAGGTCTTGCAGCGGGTACGGCTGATCTGAAGCGAAGATTTGGCCCCCTTTTTCACCATGAGTGAGGATAGTCACACAAATGCACGACGTGTTGCTATGATTTTGCTTTACGACTGTAATCAGTGCAATTTTACCTTTAATAAGAAATAAGATCTCAGTGTTGCTTTATTCTAATTATATGAGGATTTATTATGGAATCTAGAGAATGGACTTCGATTGAATAAGTTATGGAATTTAATAGCACAGTAAAGTAACCAGTAAAAGCATAAAAGCTGGTCGCGCGACGTTGCTGTTTTAACCAGGTAGGCAAAAATGTTATCGACAATTAGTGTTTTGGATCAGCGCTTCACCAAGTCCACCACCGGTCGGACATTAAGAACAGGAGACTTTTACATGGCATTTTGTCTGGAGATTTTGCTGTCGACATAATAGAAAGTACTTAACGTATACATGAATAGACCACCGGGACCGTAGGTGATGTAGTAAATAGCTCGACTGTACTTCAGTGAAATGGAGTGCCGAGCTATAATAATATAATTATCTCTTATTACGTTGGATCTAGAAATAGACCATGAGTTAATTGTGAAATGGAAAATTCCCCCAAATGGCCCCATCAGGTATGTTACTCTTTGAATTCAACCCTTCGTCGATAGTCCCAGCTACCCCAATCTGTCAATTTTTTTTTATAGATTTTCTACTTTATCACGCTAGCATAAGGTTCACTTTCACTTGGGGAAATTTGACAGATTGGGGTAGCTTGATGTGCTGGCTTCTGTACCTAAACTGTAAAGCGGGTAGTAATAAAATGTATGCCTGTCGGTGCGCAGTAGTTCAGTCAGTTTCCTCGCCACTTCAGCCCCTGTTCGAGACCCGCACAGGAAAACTATTTGTTTGACTCATAAGTAGTTGTACTGAGTGGGCTTTGTGCCCGTCAATTATAGTACGGGTGCTTTACAAACATATAAAAATAGTTAGTTTTATTTTATTTTTTAAAGACTACACCGACAGAAGGGAATGACCTCCTGTGTCGATCAATTATATGTTACCGCCAAGAGTCTGACTCCAAGCTGAATTATGCCTGATTAAAAATCCCAATAGTACTCTTCAGCCTGACTCGGAAATTTAACCCAGTGCTTTATTATCGGCAGTTGATCGCGATACGGCTTGAAGAAAGACTAGTAGAAGGTTGTTTTAGCGAAATCTGGTTTAGCTAACTGATCTCTTGTAAATTCATATTATAAGTGGCCTTTTCACTAAACCGAATAGTGAAAAGGCTACTTATATTCTCAGCCAAAGCTATAATGTGCGAAGGTACTCACTGCCCTTCATTTTCTTGTATATATCATCGTAAGTCAAGTCTTCCAAGATAATAACTTTGAATCCGAGGTTTTTAAACAGATCGTGTAACTTTATAACATCTCTCTCCGTTCCTTTTCTAGTACTCGGCTGTTCGTGTCTGAAATTTTGATTAATTACAAGGTTTAAAACAAATTTGGAATAATCGTATAGCGTACCTAAATGTCATATCAGCCAAATTAGGTCCGCTGCTGGAAAAAAGCCCGCCCTAGGAAAGGGGGATATGCCATAATTGCCACGCTTGTCAGACGGGTTGGCTATCGCAGTTTGATGTTCATAGCTCACAAAAAAAAAACGCTGCTGCCGTTCTCTGGTGGGTACTCCCGCGGAACGATTTTTACGCCCCCCATGGGATGAGATGGGGTGATAATATTCTTGGCCGTCACTCCACAGCGAGAGTACGTAAATAATTATTTAGATGTTTTGATAAAATGATGTTTTCATAAAGAAACCGGGGTGGACTCATTCTTACTGACATAATAGTTGGAAAATTGTCAGTGTCACTGTCAGTTTTGGCGACCACACCAGCACAAGGCAATCGGTCTATCTTGCGGTTCGTGGTCTCCACTCGAGAACCTTTCTGCCCCAACGGCCGTCGGTTCTACGAGCTAAGTACCCCGCACACTGCCACTTCAGATTTGCAATTCTTTGGTCCGCCGGCGGATTTCGACATTTCTGATTCGATATCGCAGGGAAACTCCAAGCATTTCGTACTTACTTGAAATATGGCGTTCTTTTGAAGACTTTTTGATTTAAAATGATTAGATATTTATCTCCACTCATGTCATAGTACAAAGAGTCAGGGTCGAAGTTAGGTGCTGGTATCGGTTCCGCTGATAAAGCTGCACGATTACTGGAAAAAATACGTTTCAATATTAGAGAAAAGGACATGTTACTTACAAGTTATTAGGGTTCCGCAACCCAAGGGAATACATACATACAAGAAACATAGCCCAAAGAATTGCCAAACTGAAGTGGCAGTGGGCAGGGCACACAGCTCGTAGAACTGACGGCCGATGGGGCAGGTAGGTTCTCGAGTGGCGACCACGAACCGGAAGACGCAGCGCCTCCTACACGGTGGCCCGACGATCTTGTGCGGGTCGCGGGAAGCCGCTGGATGCGGGCAGCGCAGGACCGCCTATTGTGGAGATCCTTGGGGGAGGCCTTTGTCCAGCAGTGGACGTGTTACGGCTGATATGAACCAGAGGGAATACAACCGGGCAACTATTATTGTCTCTAGCGCAAATAACACGGAATGAGTAGGTACAGACGCCAGCACATCAAGCTACCTCAATCTGTCAAATTTCCCCAATTGAAAGTGAACCTTCTGCTTATGTGATAAAGTTGACAATCTATAAAAGAAATTTGACAGATTGGGGTAGCTGGATGTGCTGGCGACTGTACCTAACTGTAGCACAGTTTTAAAACTAAATATTTGGAGTAGAATAAAGGCCCAAAATCACACTAATATTATAAACGCAAAAGTTTGCGAGTGTGTATGTTTGTTACCCTTTCACGCAAAAACTACTGAACAGATTTTGAAGAAACTTTGTAGTAATATGGGTTCAAATCCTGGGTCGGACCAAAAGTGATTTTGGGATTTTTTTGTAAAAAGAAAAATTTCTCAGCATCAGCCCAAAGTTTTGGAGTTGGCGGTATTATAGAGGTGAGTTATAGAGAGTGATGGAATAGAATGTGCCCTTGTGTTTGCGCACACACTTGTGTACGTGCCCCGGGCAGATGACTAATTTCCATTGAGACTGGCCGCCATGGCCGAGATTCGGCTAGGAGGACATTATTCACTATATCCGAGTAACACATATGCTATAATTGATAAAGTGTAACGCGGATAAATCCGCGGGCCACAGCTACTTGTACTATAAATCCAATTATATTATAGCTGAGATAGTTTTACCCCCCAAATTTCTGGCAACAAACTTTCGGGTCCGTCACGCGGTCAGTGTATAGATGGATAGGCTACTGGTACCAAAGTCGCAATAAAAATGTAAGCAATAGAAAAGTTGTGTAATAAATTGATACGAACTTAGCATTTGCTATAAAACAACCTACTCGTTAACAAATTAAATATAATATTTTTTTTTTATTTTTAATCAAGATATAATGTGTACAAAATTATATCTACTTACTTTAAAAAATAATTAATACTAAGCTATAGACAATTATATATAACACTAAATCATTATTTAAAAAAAATCTATACTCATCAACTCTCATATCTCATAAACTCAATGTTTTTACATTTTTAGAGTGCAAGAAGTACACTAGTGCTTATACTGTGTTATCATGTCGATGGTAAAATTTATATTTTCCCTGCCCACAATTCGGCAACTTTTACAGTATTGCTTGAAGCCTGATACAACTCCTGAAGTGAACAGAGGACTGGACACTGGAGGGACAAACAGATAGGCCATAAACAGAGATTACAGAAGAAATAAGAAGAATACTAAATAATAATATCCTGGGACATTAATAATACCCTGGGACATTATTCACACACGGCCAGCTGATCCCAAACTAAGCAGAACTTGTACTATGGAAACCAGATAACTGATATACTACATATACTATTTTTTTGGTATATACATACTTATATAGATAATTTACACCCAGACGCAGGACAAACAAACATGTTCATGCACACAAATATTTGTCCCGGGTGGGAATCGAACCCACGACCTCCGGCGTGAAAGGCAGCGTATCTACCAACCACGCCAACAGGCCCGTCATAATATATTATAACTGTACTGTACTAAATATATTAATAACCCATCAAACAAACACAAAATAAAATTATAGTCTGATAATATCATTTTATTTACTTATCGTGTCAGAGTTGTTCAAGCCGCCCAGTAGGCCTCTGACATGGCTTAACAACTGTTGTCATATGTCTATTACTGGGACCAACAGCTTAACGAATACTTTGGCGAGCATCTATTTGTGGATTGACCACGTGCCAAGAAGCCTCGCTGTTTGCTTATGGACCGGTGAGACAACCTTACCTGCCTATGAGCTATACTAATATAGTATCACTTTAACATTACTCAAGTTGTCCGTAATGTTTACGTACCATGACATAGACCGAGCTCATTAAAGGGATAGGTGGTCGCTCCCTATAGCTCCGCTAGTTAGTCTGCCACTGGCTAAAACAGAGCTCATGCTGTTCACAATATATGGATTAAGAGAGTGAGACATGAATCGGAACTGGTCGGTCGTTAAAGGTGACAAAAGCATTTACCTACCTTGTATTTGAAGACTTGAAGTTAAATCCTTTGACATCTGCTGAAGTTTCCTCCATGTTTTCATCCATGTCTTGCTTAAAACACAAACACCATTTAATTCTTTAATTCTACTGAAATGTAACGACAGCAATGATTTAAAATACGCTGTTGAACTACTCCCCCATTAAAATACGTTCAATGACACAGAGGGAGACTAAATAAATGAAAAATATTAATTAATAACGAACCAATAGACTTTAATACTAGAAAAAAAACAGAATATACTGCCTTTATTAATTTTAAATATGTATTTAGTTATTTCTTTTTTTTTGTTTATAATTGTTAACATTAACGTTTGCAATATTGCGTTTTACTTTATATTCGATGCAATATCGAATGTA
Source organism: Pseudoips prasinana (assembly GCA_951640165.1). Lineage (NCBI taxonomy): Eukaryota > Metazoa > Arthropoda > Insecta > Lepidoptera > Nolidae > Pseudoips > Pseudoips prasinana. The sequence continues at coordinate 35,061,709 of OX621237.1, read as the reverse complement.
TAAAACTATAAACTGAATAACTTCGATGATTCACTTCTAGCAGCGAGTGATAACAATTGATAACGTTATCGAGTCCTGATAGTCAACAGTATCTCTTCAGTTAGTGAATGTAAAAGTTACAACAAAAGTGACAATTGTTATAAAAAATATATTAAGCCGAGGCACTGACAAACAATTAATCTCAAATCTCGCAACCTGTATACAAATCCGCGCGATCTAGCTTGCGTCGACAGGCCGTAATACTAAACTAGACTACTAACTAGACTAAAAATTAGACTTCTACAATTTTTTTACAATCCTATTTTAGAATGGCTTATTCCGAAAGTTTGGAGACTTAGCTAATTAGCGCTGCTTTGTAAAATTAAAAATTCTGTTCTTATACAGCAGTTTTCTATATTTCTTTCTACAGCTTCTGATGTCTGGATGACACAATTATAGTTACCATATCTAATTTTACTCAAAGCATTTTTTAATCGGAGTTCGAATTCCATCCAAGACATATTTGTGTGCAAAAACATGTCTGTGAGTCTGGGTGTAATTAGATAATTACACCCAGACTCACAGATAATACATACATATATAGATATATATGTATGTATTTCCAAAAGAAAAAGTATCTGGTATAGTATATGTACACCATCTGGCTTTCATAGTACACAAGGCAACACATCAAGCTATAAATTTCCAGTGTAAGCTGATCTCGCGTTGTATAGGATTTCCAAACAATGACAGTTCAGCTTATATTGGAAATGTATAGCTTGATATGTAGCCGTGTGTACAAGCTCTGCTTAGTTTGGGATCAGATGGCTGTGTGTGAATAATGTCCCAGGAAATTATTCTTTACGTTTATTTTTTATGACGGCGTCTATGCCCCCGAGAGGGTTCGATGACCTAACAATCTATGAGTTAAAATTACGACTTATATCCAGGGCTTGTTCGTTGAAAGACTACCGTCCTCGCTTCGGAGTGCCAGTAAAGCCGTCGGTCACGACTGTCACGACGACATCTATGATAATCCTTACATGTAGTCAGAAGCAATAGAGAAGTTTCTAACGGACTTTGAGGTAAGATTGTACCTCCACCGTACAGAAGACATTCCTTAATAATAACACTAATAACTTTGATGTTGTGTTTCTGCGTGTGAGTAAGGTCGCCAGAGCTCATCGGGGTGGGGGGAAGGGTCAGCAACACGTGTTTGGCTCTTTTATAGGCCGGAAACGCACCCGTGACTCCTCTCATATTGCGAGTAATGGGCGGCGGTGATCATTTACCATCAGGTGACCCGCTTGCTCGTTTGTCGCCCGATGACATAAAAAATTATGTTTTTAAGCACTAATATTTGTACCTGTATTCAAATCAAATAAAGATATTCTACTCTATTCTAAAAAATATCAGGTTACACGTGTATATAACGCCAAGCGATCTAATTTTAGATTCGTTAAAACACGGTCCCGTCAAAATGTGCCCAAATTCGATGACATATATAAATGCTCATCAATCAATGATGGCAAGTCAGCAGATCACGAGATAATCATTGCAACATCAATCATCGGTAGAACTTATTGCTTTCCCGCATTAATTATAAGGTGACGGATTTCGGAAGCTAAACCGGGGATTTAGTACCAGTGGAAGCGGGGCGAGGAATGAACGAGGTTTTTGTATGAATATGAAATTTTGTGTTTTTTGCGTGTGGCGCAGCGGCTTAAACAGTCACCTCCCGCTTCGTGTCGCGGGTTCGAGTCCCACGCCGGAAAACTATTTGTGTGACCCATAAATCGTTGTTCTGAGTCTGGATGTAACTTGTGTCCGTCTATTATATGTTTGTAAAGTACTCCACACACAGCGACACAGGGATTAGTTCCCATAGTGCGGGCGTTGTCTTTAAAAATATATATAGCACTGATTAAAGCAGTTGTTAAACGTTTTGGAGAAGAATAACCTAAAAAACAAACAATAAGTAAATGAATAAAACGATTGTGCTATAGACTACACGGTTGTAGTAAAACTTAGACATGCGAAATGAGAGAAAGAAAATGTGTGGTCGAACCTCTCTTTTGCCCCTACAGTAATATACGAAACGAAATTCTCTCGTTTTCAATCTTCAGTAACTTATTTCTGCCTGTCAACTTCCGTTCACCTCGCCGATCACACATTATAACGCTCTCGTCACACGTCACCAGCATACTCCGCAGGTCTAAAGTGCGTAAAAAAGTTTTACTTAAAAAATTGAGTTCAAGTTGGTGACGTTACCTTGTTGAAAAGTGAAGGTTTTTTTAATTCAACGCCCGCACTAGGAAATCTAATCCCTGTGTCGCTGTATGTACTTTACAAACATATAATAGACGGACACAAATTTCATCCAGACTCAGAACATCTATTTGTGGGTCACACAAATGGTTGGCCGGCGCGGGACTCGAACCCGAGACACGAAGCGGCGAGGCGACTGTCTTAGCCGCGTCGCCACACGTGCGTCAAATTTGATACGCTGCCCGAGGTCTTTAGTTTTAAATTCCAGGAATGAAAACGAGTATTAGATTTAGTGGAAAATGGTACCTAGTATGCCTTCTACGATGCCACAAAGATAAACTTAACTTCCAATTGAGACATTATAGCTCATCTCACAGTTACTACCTACATCCTACCGAGAATGACAAGGTATTTGTGAATACTAGCTCATCGTTTTCATCATGTCACAAATGTTATCTCGGCTCCTAATATAAAGGACCTTAATATGAATGGGCTGTACATCTCACGGGCTTTCATAAAAGATCTGGGTCCTGCGGTTAAGGTGGTCTCATTAGACGAATACATACTTATAGAAATTATGGTAATTAAAACGGCACTGTATACATATATAATATACTGACTCATAAAAGAGAGGGGAGTATTATACGTGTATACCATTGCATAGCCTTCTGGTGGTTAGCTAAAACTATACATTTCGATAATTAAACTGAAACATAATCTCTTTGACAATAACTTAATACAATCAGTTTAAAAATACACTCAGTGGTTTTCTGGCAAGAAAAGCGTACTATGTCAGAAATGAATTTTTAAATGATAAATTGTATTAAAACTAGGTTGACATTATTTTAATATATATATATATATATATATTTATTTTCAATTTAATTTAAATTCTTACTGACATATTTTCATTTTAATTTCAATTGTAATTTCAAGCGTAACTGTTATTGGCTGGTAGCTTTGCTGTATCCGGATAATGTTGACATATTGTTTTAATATTCTTAATGTTAAATGATTATTTAGAAATGTTATATTATTGTGTAGTATATTATGTTATTATTAAATTGCTAAATTTCATACGCCATAGGTAAAACATGGCGTACATCATAATTACTGTACAACTGTAAACCTATCCCATGTTTATGAAAAATAAATGAATATGAATAGCTAAATATCATAAAGATTATAAAATAAAATTTATAATAGTTTTTATACAATCCGTGTACCTAAATATCTATGTTACTAGAAATAATTATGTATACTTAATTATATTACTACAAACATGTTCCGACTATTTCCAAGCGCTTTTTTAAAGTCTACGTGAATAAAAACCTTTTTTATACATTTTATTTATTTAAAAACCACTGACTTTTAGAATTTATGTGCGTACTAGCTGTGCCCCACGGTTTTACCCGCGTTAAACTTATAAATTATAGCCTATGTGTTAGTCGGATACATAAGCTATATTACTACAAAGTTTCATCAAAATCCGTCCGGTAGTTTTTGCGTGAAAGAGTAACAAACATACAGACTCACACATGCACAAACTTCGCCTTTATAATATTATTAGTGTGATTAGAAATTAATTATCTCGTCCAAACATGCTTGCCTGAGAGTTTATAAAAATTGGCGTGATTGACTATACCGTCGCATTTTGAAGGCCATTTTCCTGCAATAGGACAGTAATGGGCTGCATCATCAGCCTTCAATAAAAATAAGACTAAAAAGAAATATTCGTTTGCAGAAAGTTTATCCATAAAATAATTGTATTAAAATATAGAGCCGACCACATAACCTTTCCTTTTAACTACGGATTTAAATTATATTTAACTATACTGGTGTATATTCTTATTGTCACAATAAAATCAGTTATTCTTTTATGGGGCGAAGAATACGTTTCTATGATATGAAGATCTTGAAGAGTCCCAGCGTTTGGTAGAAATTGAGTTATGGTTGACAACATGCACGTTTTAACTGTTAATGGTTTAAACGTTTCAGATCTATTAGTTTTCAGACTAGAGTTGATAGGATATTAGGTGAAATATATTTAGAAGTTGGGCAAGCTAAGTCACAGACACGTAAGAGGGGAACCGGAGCAGTATACCCGCGTTCCCGGGGCTCCCCCATCAGGCGTCAAGAGAAGTCCACGGCAGGTAGGTTTAGCAGGTGCAAGTCCGACATACCCACCTGCAGACACTTTTTGCGGGTGCGGTGGCATGCAAAGCAATAGGTCACAGACACGTATGAATATGGTCGCTTGGAGTATTAACTTTTAAAATATATGTTATGTATGCTCATAGCTAGATGCTCTCACCGGTCCGTAAGCGATCGGCGAGGTTAAGCAACTAGGCTCGCGGTCAGTCCATAGATGGGTGACCGCCAAAGTGGTTTAATTTCTGAGCGTCTCCGTGCTTCGGAGGGCACGTTAAGATGTCGGTCCCGGTAGTAGTCATTAGACAACAGTCGTTAAGCCATGTCAGAGGCCTACTGGGCGGCTTGAGCAACTCTGACACTAGCCAGAGGTCGTATGGGTAGTGGTAACCCACTACCCATACGATAAGAAAGAAGATCATCCCTAGAAGAATTGCTCAATGATTGATTTGGAAAACAACTTGTTGATTCTTGCTTAAGAATTCCTATAGTGGGAAGTGTATGGCGCCGAATTATTAGAGGTAGTAGAAACCAAATAATTATCGTTTTGGAAGTGGTGTGTTTTATGCTGGCTGACAATATTTTGATCTATAGCAATTATCGTTGGGCTTAGTTGGATAAGTAATTATGAGCCATTGCTTACGTTAAATGTTCAGGTGACTGGCTGACTTGTGGCACAACAAAGTTACAGGTTCAAATTAATAATGTCCTGATATGGTGCAGAAGCAGTTGTACATTTGAACATGCGTCATGTTTAGAGTATGGCAGCAGCTAAAGTGACCTAACTGAGAATAGGTGGAATCTTATCTTCGAAAGGCATTTTTTAATGTAAGCATCAAACGAGCAAATAGGCCACCTGATGGTAAGTGATCACCGCCGCCCATGGACACTCGCAACACCAAGGAGTCGCGGCTGCGTTGCCGGCCTTAAAAGAGTCCGCAAACTTTCCGTTGCTGACCTTCCCCACCCCCACCCTTACGAGCTCTGGCGACCTTACTCACACTCTTAATATTAATGTTATTATTAAGGAATGTCTTCCGTAAGGTGGAGGTACTTCCCCAGTCGGGCTGTCCTTTGAGCGAATGAACGCTGTGCTTGTTGTTAGAGATAATTGTCAGGAGTTTTAAAACAGGCGGAGAGAAAGCTTGTTCTTACACTACAGTTTTTCGTTTTGCTGTTGTCATAGAATAGCCCACTTATTGATTCAGTATCTAATCTTATATTTATAATTTATAGTACGATCGAAGTAGGTATGTCTGTTAAAAATACCAGCCGCTGACTATAATGATTTAAGGAGAATTTACAATATTCAAGGTTCATACATACTTTGCAACATAATATATGTCCTAATCGGCGAGGTGAAGCACGTAGGCACGCGGCCAGAATACAGATGGGTGACCGTTAAAGTGGCTTAAATTCTTACCTTGGTTCGGAAGGCACGCTAGTCTTGTAAGCCGTTAAAGAACAGTAGTTCTATCTCAGAAGATTACTGGGCGGCTTGAACAACTATGACATGACGAAGTAAGAAAAATTTGAGATTTTTACCAAACTTGCGCACAAGCTCCACTTAGTTAAACATTATAAAAACAAACATACTTTATCGCAACATGACGTGTTAATATAATTACGATACAAAATTTCTAAGTCCTGTACAAAGTAAATCTTATTTGTTCAATATAATGGCTAGAGGTGAAACTCGATTCCGTATAAAATAAACGCATAAAACCTAATTATAATCTTGATACTATCTGGGACTGAGTGGTGTCACCGGCCCAGGTCTTGTGCTCAGTCAGTCTCTGGTTCGAATCCCGTACCTAAAAGAAAATGTGAAGCCGTTTTTTCAAAAAACGTAATTACATATAGATTATATGTAATTACGGTTCATTAACAACCGATCTGAACAAAATGTATATCGCTTAGCCAGAGGTCGTGGGATTGATTCCACACAAGAAAAATCTTTGTGTGATGAGCACGTTTATTTGTCTGTGTTTGGGTATAATTTATCTATAATATGTATGTATTTAGGAATGTATAAGTATGTTTATCAATTGTCTGGTGCAATGGTACATGCTCTGCTTGTTTTGGGAGCATATTTTCGTGTGTTTAGTTATTTATTAAACGTAGATATCGCGAAGCATTCATACAAAAAATATATAAATTTTAGTCAAACTGATAACCTCCCGTTTTTGGAGGAGATAGGTGGACTAAGTGCCTCATACAAATTAATTTATATAGTCGGTTAGTAAGATTGCTGCATTATTAGTACAGGCGCTAACAACAAAAGATAACTTTTACTTAAATTATCTTCATTCTGGACCTCAATTAAGAAGCCGAACGATCTCCACTGTTGAATAAAAGCCGACAGTTGTGATAGATCCTTGAGGGGAAGGCCTTCTCTAGCAATGGGAATCTTCGGCTGATGTGATGATTACGATGATATGCCATAATCGCCCCGGATATGATAGTTATAGGAGTCAGAGAGACCTTACTGACCGTTCTCTGGTAAATAAACCCCAGAGGTGGTTTCTACACCCTTCTGGTAATAATAGTCGCGACCAACACATAGGGATCACACTATAATAATGAAACCTGGTTTCTGATCCTGATTGAATTCTGTCACGGTCAATTCTTAACGGAAGTAACGTAGAGGGACAGTTCCACCAAAAATGCCTTAAACAAACCATCTCATACATCTGCACGGCAGTAATCGTCCTGAGCCGATATTGACTTCCTAAAGGGGGTGCTCTCTGGCACAGGTTACTTAGTTTGTAGGCTTATTTGCTATACAACTTCAGGTCCCGTTCGCTTCTATTGTCCGGTGAAGTAGTGAAAGCTGTGTAGTGAAAGTAGTGAAAAATTACGTCAGTGTGGCCGAGACAGAAGGAAGCTTTTTAAACTCTCTTTTGCAAAGCTTTTGGAAACGAACACGCAAATTCACGACTCACAGCCCTGAACAAAAAATCTGCGTTGTAACTGTTGAGTCATCCATCACGACGTTTCCTTTCGGTTTGGTCACGCAGCCCTTATTACAACCCCTTCATTTGTTTAATTTTTATGCCCCAGCTTTACTCATTAATATCATACTTTGCTGTTGAATTTTATTTAACTAAATTTTTATTTTATTTGACGCAGATAAAATGAGCAGTCATTTTGTTGACTTGGTCTGTTTTAAATAAAGGCAAGGGAAATTGTGATGTGTGGTTGACAGCAAAAATTATCGCTATCTCATCCCGTGGATGGAGAAGTAGTCATCCTGGAGAATATCTCCCAGAGAATGCGTAGCAGCGTCTTTCTGTGTACTATATATGACCTGTTGGCGTGGTTGGCAAATGCTTGCTTTTCACGCCGGAGGTCGTGGGTTCGATTCCCACCCAGGACAGATATTTGTGTGCATGAACATGTGTGTTTGTCCTGAGTCTGGGTGTAATTATCTATATAAGTATATATTTACAAAAGAAAAGTATTATATATAAAAAAAACTTGAGAGGTGTCAAGAGACACCCGGATGGAACGAAGTTATTTCTTATTATTTATTATGTACAAAAAACCTGTATACACAACACAAAAATAATCGTCGCGACACCACACTGTTCAATGCGAAATAGAAATGAAAATATCTCGCTTGCTTTCTATAAGAGAGAGAGAGAGAGACAGACAGACAGACAGAGAAAGATGCGCACGCTGCATAGCTTCAAAAAGTGTCGTGATAACTTTTCGTAAGATTTTTGTCCGTCTAGCCACCTTTCACAACGCGCGATAAGGAACTTCTTTCCAATATATCAGTTATCTGGTTTCTACAAGCTCTGCTTAGTTTGGGATCAGATGGCCGTGTATAAATAAAGTCCCAGGATATTATTCTTATATCATATTGCGATCGATTCCAATACAGATTTTATGACGACATTTCTTATTTTTGAAATTTTATAAACATCCAATTTCCAGACACGAAGCACATCCAGAGTTAGAACAACTATACCAGCGCCTACTGTGTAATAGTTACCATCTAACTACGGTCACCAACTCACATGGCAACCCCTCCAAATTACGGAACCTTTGGAGGAGGCACATCACTCCATCATCATCAGTTCAATACTGGATAGTATTGAACTGATGATGATGGAGTGATGGAGTTGGAAACTGAACAACGTGTAGGCCGTCATTATGCAAAATACACACACAAAAATATTAACTTCCCTTACAATAATAACGATTGGCTAATGCATTTTGTATGGCTAGCGAAAAAAGAATTTCGTGTTTCCTAAATGGTTTTCTTTTAATTTGTTCTAATTCATTCTCCTTAAGCTACGTCCACTATTTGTGTAAAACCTTGTATATGGGGCAGGCGAATATGTAAATGACGTGTATGGGAATCGAATGAATGGTCTGTAAAAAGGTTCGACTTCTAATCCTTAATATTGTGCCTAGACTATTTCTTACGGCTTTGTATCTCAAGGGTAAAATGGAACCTTTTGCTGCCTACACATTGTGTGTCACAGGCAGATCTGAATTTATCAACGCAAATATATGTAGTATGTAGTCTACACAACTGTCGAATATTTGAATAGCTTTTGGTACATTAAAAACGAGCTGATTTTTTTTTTCATTTAAGTATGTTTTGTTTGTTATAGTAATACCATCTAAAATATAGAAATAGAGGAAGAAAATATTCTGAATTTTATCGCTACTACCAAGACACTCTAGAACCTGCATTATTTCAAACCGAAGACCTGTTAACCCCCTTACTGTAACCGTGTTCTAACAGTATCCCTCCACCCAATAGATAACTCTCGCTACATTCAGTTACATCTATACTCATTTACATTTACATTCCCACTCACACATACATACTCACACTCACACTCCTATCTGCCGTGTCTATAATTATTTTTCACTACCTTACTTTTATTTGTTTTAATTATAAGCTTGTTTAAGTAGCCTTGTAAGCAGCTAAACCACGTGGGAGGTCCTGGTGACCTGTAATACAGGTTTTTTTTAAACCTAGATCAGGCACCAGTCTCTCACAATGTTGGGTTTCAACTTGGCACTAAATTGTTATTGCTAATTTTATTATAAGCTTTATATACCCTATTTTGTGAAGAGAAATAAACATATTTTTATTATTTCACACAGTTATAATATTGCGGTGATACTAATGTGGTGTCAGTGTGGAGTGATGAGAGATCTAACTGTGCACATTTGAACACCGCTTGTGTTGGTTTGAAATAAGAGAGACAGAGAACATCGGGATTCTCTTCTTTGCCCTATTATATTATAACTCGTTGGTCTAGTGATAGTGTGTTCAACCGCGATAATGAGGGCCTGGGTATAAATTCCAGGTCAGACCAAAAAGTAAATTTAGGATTTTTCATTTAAGAAAATTTCTCAGTATAGCTGAAGCCTGGGAGTTGGCGGCATTACACCCCCGTGCCTCGGAGAGCACATAAAGCCGAAACTTGTGCACAAATATGTCCCACACTGATGTTAAGTCATTGAGACAGGTCGCTTTGGCCAAGACTATTTTAGTCACCATATAGATATATTTTTTAGGGTTCCGTAGCCAAATGGCAAAAAGTGTCTGTCTGACTGTCCGTCCGTATGTCACAGCTACTTTTTTCCGAAACTATAAGAGCTGTACTGTTGAAACTTGGTGAGTAGATGTATTCGGTGAACCGCATTAAGATTTTTACACAAAAATAGAAAAAGTACAATAATTTTGGGGGGTTGGTCTAGCGGTAGCGTGTTCACCTGCAGAGAACAAGGTCATGGGTTCAAATCCTGGGTCGGGCCAAAACTGTTTTTTTGGGACGTTTCTACAAAAAGAAAAATTTCTCAGCATCCGTCCGAAGTCAGGAAGTTGGTGGTATTATAACCCGTGCCTCGGAGAGCACGTAAAGCCGTCGGTCCTGTACCTGACTTCTTTCCGGTCGTGTCGCTAGGCGTCCCATTCGGATCATGAGCGGGATGGTATAGAAAGTGCTCCTGTGTTTGCGCACACACTTAAGCATTATAATATGTCCCGGGCAGATGGCTAATCTCTGTTGAGACTGGCCGCCGTGGCCGATATTCGGTTAGAAGGACATTATTATTATTATTAATGTAAACCGCATTAAAATCCTTTCCGTAGTTTAAAAGATCTAAGTGTGTTTTGTACTATGCAATGTAGAGATATCCGTCTAAGCACAACTACAAATTTCCTCAAAACCATATTATTTTACAGCCCCTCCCACAAAAGCCTTCATATTAATAAAGCGTATATATGGAGAATTTTTATTTTTCTAAAATTTCTTTCAACTTAGTTGAGTAGGGTTGACATGAGACGAATAACACGTGTTCACAAAACGCCTGAAATGTATTTTACGACAATAATTTTTTTTAGAATAGAATAGAATATACTCGTAAGAGGGGAAATGCCATAACGGCCACGCTTGGCAGAGGGGTTGGCGATCCCAGTCTGACACAAGACCGGCCATTGTGGAGATCCTTGGTGGAGGCCTTTGTCCAGCTGTGGACTTCGGCTGATATGATGATGATGCTGATGAATGTATCTCGTCGATTTAAAGCTCTATAAAATGCGTGTATGGATTTAAAATCATTAAGGGAATTAGAAAGACTTATTGTGCACCAAACACATTTTCTTGCATCATTTATTAAAAAAGTTGTGCAAAATACTTGCATTACTTTTGATGATTTTAGTTTATTTTTTTTATTTTACAGGATTGTTCAAGTTTTCACTTCCATCTGCATTCTCGGAGTACCATTTTATTATATTGTTTGTACGACCTTGACTTATAAAAATTATTGTTCGACGTTATTGGCTACGAGTTTCCAATGTGTACAAATAAATGTTTTCCTATTTTAGAAAAGGACTGTGGCGCAGTTAAGACAGTCGGTTCGCCGCTTTGTATCCCGGGTTTGATTCACGCGCAGGACAACTATTTGTGTTGCCCATAAATAGTTCTTCTGAGCCTGGATGTACATTGTGTTCGTCAATTATATGATTGTGAAGTACCCCGCAACAACGCCCGCAGTTTAATACCTGTTTAAATCCTAGTGTGGGCGTTATTTTTTTTTAAAAGAAAGACTAATTATTAGATTATATCAATAAATCAATCGACCACCTGGTATATTGGGTACATAAACGGGCCATGCTTTAAATGTTCACACACATTTGTTGTATGTTTTTGCAGTGCAATAGCGCGCTATAACGGCCCCTTATTAAAACAAATTTTCCAAGTAAATAACTTTTATTGTTTATCCCTTTAGGCTTTAAACTTGGTTTTAAGGATTGGGGACGCCCAGAAACCATACCTTTAGCGTGTGCTCTGCAGTTTTCGATATATATTCGATGAACTTTGTCATATCACGAAAACTGCAGAGCCTACAAAAATGAATAGAAGTATTTTGTTTTCTGGTCAAATATAATTAGAAATGGCAACTAATTTATAATAATAATATATATAGAGATAATGTCACACAGTTCATCCTAGCCCAAAACTAAGCAAAGCTTGTACTATGCGTACCAGGCGACGATATACATACTTATACAGATAAATAAATACTTAAATACATAGAAAACATCCATGACTTAGAAACAAATATTCGTGCTCATCACACAAATATTTGCACTTACCGGGATTCGAACCCAGATCCACCAGCTTCGTAGGCAGGAGCACTACCAACTAGGCTACGGTGACCGTCTCCAATTTATGTATTATATAAACATAAGTATATAGTGCTGTGTGGCTGACGGCATACAATATCGACACCTCATCTAATCCCGTGGGGGGCGTAGAAGTCGTCCCGAGGGAATATATACAATAATAATAATAATATATAGGGACAATGTCACACAGATCATCCTAGTCCCAAACTAAGCAAAGCTTGTACTATGGGTACCAGGCGACGATATACATACTTATATAGATAAATAAATACTTAAAAACATAGAAAACATCCATGACTCAGAAACAAATATTCGTGCTCATCACACAAATATTTGCACTTACCGGGATTCGAACCCAGATCCACCAGCTTCGTAGGCAGGAGCACTACCAACTAGGCTACGGTGACCGTCTCCGATTTATGTATTTTATATACATAAGTATATAGTGCTGTGTGGCTGACGGCATACAATATCGACACCTCATCTAATCCCGTGGGGGGCGTAGAAGTCGTCCAGAGGGAATATATATAATAATAATAATAACATGTAAGGACAATATCACACAGATCATCCTAGCCCCAAACTAAGCAAAGCTTGTACTTTGGGTACCAGGCGACGATATACATACTTATATAGATAGATAAATACGATTGACGGTCACCGTAGCCTAGTTGGTAGTGCTCCTGCCTACGAAGCTGGTGGTCCTGGGTTCGAATCCCGGTAAGTGCAAATATTTGTGTGATGAGCACGAATATTTGTTTCTGAGTCATGGATGTTTTCTATGTATATAAGTATTTATCTATCTATATAAGTATGTATATCGTCACCTGGTACCCATAGTAGAAGCTTTGTTTAGTTCGGGGCTAGGATGATCTGTGTGACATTGTCCCTAGAAAAATAAAAAAACAAAAACTTAATTACATAGTAAACATCCATATAAGAGAACGGGCAGCAACGTCTCTCTGTGTACTATGACCATCATACTGCGATCGCCAACCAGACTGCCAAGCATGGCTATTATGGCTTATATCTTGAAATGATTGGCACAACTGCAATGTGGAAATCGTTGGGGAGGCCTTTGTCCAGCAGTGGACGTCATTCGGCTCACATAACGATATAGAATCAATAGATTGCTTGCTTATCGTATGGGTGGTGGTAACCCTAGTGTCAGAGTTGCTCAAGCCGCCCAGTAGGCCTCTGACATGGCTTAACGACTGTTGTCTAATACACACATCAACATAATCTAGGGATATTGAACATTTCATTGATTATCTAGAAAACTATAAACATTTTGTTATGACTGTAAATGGAAGAATTAAAGATAATTTCATGGCCGATATTTAAACATTAACAACACGATGCGATTTTGTTTTTCTAATTAATAAAAGTCTTAAATTAATTAAGCCATAGAAAATTACTGAGTGAACAAAAACATTTTATTCTTATAAAATTATTCAATCGAATTAAATGAATAAAAATCTTACCAAATCTGATAATCAGTAATCGGTATTTCCTCCTCTAACATTAATCACACAGCGGCAACGATTTTCCATACTTAAAATTAAGGTGTCAATGTCTTGCTGGGGTATGCAGTCCCAAGTTCTTTTTAAATGTTCGAAAAGTTGTTCTTCTGTTGTCAAGTTGGGCGGAAAATCCCTCAATGCTCTTCGCTGTAACATGTCCCAGGCGTGTTCAATTGGGTTTAAGTCTGGCGACTGTGGAGGCCAATCTAATACCTGAACATCGTGTTCTCGAAGGGCGGCCCTCACCAGCCGCGCTGTATGGGAAGGTGCATTGTCATGCATGAGCTGAAATTCTTGCCCCGTTAGGGCCCTGAGCGGGACAATGACACGTTCTACTACCTCCTCACGGTATCTATGGGCAGTCATGCTGCCCTGAATCCAAATGAGTTGGGTTCGTCCGCCGATTCGTATTCCTGCCCACACCATAATTGTCCCGCCTTGGTAAGAGTGGACCTCCTGTGGATGTCGGAGACGGCTGACCCTGCCTGGAGTTCTCCAAACGCGTGTTCGTCTCGAATCTGGATGAAATCCATAGCGGGACTCATCAGTGAACAGCACCAATGACCATTGTTGATCACTCCATGTCAAATGTTCTTGAGCCCATAAAAGTCGCCTACCGCGATTGCCACGTCGCAGCGCTGGGACTCGTAGCGGTCTGCGAGCATGAAGACCAACTTCATGCAGCCTCCTTCGCACGGTTTGGTCGCTCACCAGCAGCTGCTGACCCTCCTGGAGCCTTTGCACTAGTTGCATCGCTGTGATATTGGGTAGTCTTCTGGCGGTCATTTGGAGAAATCGATCCTGTCTCTGAGTGGTAACACGATATCTACCTGTGTGCCGTTCTGCCACATCTCCAGTAGTGCGATAACGTGACCACAGCCTGGATACCACATTTTGGCTTGTGCCCAGAGACTCAGCAACGACGCGTTGAATAGCACCGTTTTGTAACATGCCAACTGCCCGTAACATTTCATCTCGACTCAAATGATGGCGTGGCATGACGCTAAAAAGCTTACACAACCAATTGAGAAAAGAAAATAAAACAATTTATCAGGTTTTCTTCAATTAACACGCAAAAAAAATTTTAATGCAACTTCTTGAAATTAGATACAACTCAAGATTGCGCTGTGCTTTGCGTGTTTTCATTTGTTTCTCATTTTAATTTTTAAATTTTGAATAAAGAATAGACAAGGTTTAAATCTGTAAATAAACTTTTTAAGGAAACTAAATAGGTTTTAAACAATAAAGCCATGTTTGATTTCAAAATAACGTATCCCTAGACTTTGTTGATGTGTGTAACTACAACCGGGACCGACATCTTAACGTGCCCTCCGAAGCACGGAGACGCTCAGAAATTAAACCACTTTGGCGGTCACCCATCTATGGACTGACCGCGACCCTAGTTGCTTAACCTCGCCGATCGCTTACGGACCGGTGAGAGCATCTAGCTATGAGCGCCTATAGATATATCTATGGGTTCCCTATACTTACGTTTTAAGTAGGTTTCAGAATATCCTTTCACGGTAATCTTATGATCTTCTAAAAGGTGCTTATTTCGCTCAGTGTTCTATGGTGCTTTAGTGAAGAGTCATCAAAGGTGTGAAGTAGCTTCGAAAGGTTAAGTGCAACTAAGGGTTACCCTTTACGATACTTAGCTATCCTCCTGGATATTGGGTCGTCGTAACAAGTTGGCACATTTTACTCGTGAGTTTGGACACTGGAATACATCAGATCAGAGTTGGCAATTATTATCATGACTTAACAGTAAAATTATCACTTAATGTCATCAACTAAAGCCCGTTGAATGAAAAGAGACCGTAGATAATAAGAGGATGTAGTCACAAAGATAGAAGAAGGTATGCTGAGATGGTTTGGTCATTTAAAAAGGAAGAATAAAAGAAGATTGACAAAAGAAGTATACCTGGCCTGTGTGAAGGGAAAGACCTCGTAGAACATTCTCCGACCAAATCGGAGAGGTTCTCAAGCAAGGCAGGTCAGAAGTATCCTAAACCGGCGAGTATGTATGAAGAATATAATGACAGTAATCGAGGCAAAAGAGGTGTGCATAGATCGTGACAAATGAAAATCCGTTGTCTCTGCCTACCGCTCTGGGAAACAGGCGTGAGTCTATGTATGTATGTAATTACGTAAAATTAAACACTATCAATAATAACTTTAGCGCGGTCTGAGACTGGGGTTTGATTTGAGGTTCATACAATAAAAAATAAAAAATCTATAGATTATTTCGTATATTTCGCCGGCAAAATTACGTCCACTTCTCGACAAAAGTCTCCCAAATGGAAAAGGAGGATATGCCATAATCGTCACGCTTGGCAGATGGGTTGGCGATCGCGGTTTGATGGTAATAGTTCACAGAAAAAACGCTGCTACCCGTTCTCTGTTAGGTATTCCGTCGGGATGATTTCTGCGCTCCCCACGGTAGGAGATGGGGGTGATGATGTTATATATTATTTGATGTGCATATAACCTAGTACCAGAGTGGTTCAAACCGCTCAGTGGGCGTCTGAAATAGCTTATCGATTGCTATCTACATACATACATAGACTCACGCCTGTTTCCCAGATGGGTAGGCAGAGACAACGTATTTCCATTTCTCACGATCTTCATACTTCTTTTGCCTCGAGTAATCGAGGCAAAAGAAGTATGAAGGATATAATTACAGTAATGTCATTATATCCTTCATACATACTCGCTGGTTTAGGGTACTTCTGACCTGCCCTTACTTGAGAACATCTCCAATTTGGTCAGAGAATGTTATCTAATGGCTATAAACGGGACTTAGACCTTAACATGCCCTCCGAAGCTCGGTGACGCTCAGAAATTAAGCACCGAAGAAGCATACCCGCGTTTCCGGGGCTCCCCCCATTAGGCGCCAGAAGTCCACGAGGTTTAGGTTATACGGTGCGATTCGGACATCTGCAGACAGTT
Source organism: Pseudoips prasinana (assembly GCA_951640165.1). Lineage (NCBI taxonomy): Eukaryota > Metazoa > Arthropoda > Insecta > Lepidoptera > Nolidae > Pseudoips > Pseudoips prasinana. The sequence goes on along the minus strand of OX621237.1, from coordinate 35,045,176 downwards.
TTAGCTGGCGGCATGCCTAGGCATTCCCTCCAGCCTTATAAAAAAAAAGTACAGCTATTTGGAATCTGTATGTTTGAATGTTTGTTTACTGAATAATACAAAACTGGCTGACCGGCTTTGGATCGAATTAGGGAACAAATAATTTATTATCTGTTTAACACCTACCACCTCGGGACAATGTCACACAGATCATCCTAGCCCCAAACTAAGCAAAGCGTGTACTATGGGTACCAGGCGACTATATACATACTTATATAGATAGATAAATACATAGAAAACATCCATGACTCGAAACAACTATTCGTGCTCACCACACAAATATTTGCACTTACCGGGTTTCGAACCCAGGACCACCAGCTTCATAGGCCGGAGCACTACCAATTAGGCTACGGTGATTATAGGTGGCTAGATTTATTTTTATAATAAATGAAATGTTAGGTTTCTCTTGCACTATCAAAAAACAAACTAAACCCAATTATTATATTATATTATTATATTATATTATTATATTATATTAGAATTCTAAAGTCAACGCGGCCTAAGTTGCTTGCTAGTATGCTATTATATATTTTATTCATATACAATTGAAGATCAGTTAATGCTATCGTTTGACTACTGCACTATACTTAATTTATGATGTATCATAATGTGTCCTCACTTTGAAGATTTGCCGATACAACTAGTTGTCAGAGATTTAGATTAGTAGAATCGAATCGCTTATTCTACCAAGCGATTATCGTGGACGAGGAATTTCCCTAAAAAATACACCGGTATATTATATTAACGGTATTGATCGATATATTATATTAACGGTTGCCATCGAATAAGTAAATTTCCTTATTTGTATCCATTGCTTTGTTTTACTTTTGTTTTGCAATAATGTGTACTTCTTCTTATTAATATCTCAGTAAATAGTTCTAAATTTCACTCTCATTTTTACTTTCGGTCTTGCTTCTTGCACATATTCACAAAATAATAAAGGCTTTTTTGGTTAACTTTTAGTTTTTTTTTTTGTTCATGGTTTTTGTTTGTTAATATTAAATACAATTAAGTTTGTTTAGTATAAGTTAAAATTATTTATTGCATAAAATTGTAAAACCACTTAAATTAAGCATCTACATAATAGGTTGAATTTTTCTGTCGGTGATTCTGAGAGACCTGGTATCCATAACACAAGTTAAATCTTACTTTGGATACCAGAGTGTCAATTATATACTTACATACTTACTGTGTTGTATCCTATTATGTAAGCTAATAACATTACAATGTATTTTGGTCTGTAAGTGGTTCTGTACTACAATATTCTGGAAATAAAGTGATTATTATTATTATTGTATATGTATAAGTAATAATGTCCTCCAGACCGAATTTCGGCCACTGCGGCCAGTGTCAATGGAGACTAGCCAAACACAAAAACAAGGGCTTATTCTATTCCATTACTCGATTAATCCGATGGAACGACTAGCGACACGATCGGAAAGAGATCAAGTACAAGACCGACGGCTTTACGTGCTCATGTGTATGAACGTTGCATGCTTATTGAGAATACACCTGGGTTTAGAACAATTCTGTCCACCTAGGTACGAAAGCGTAGTTTTATTTTATTTTTAAACCTCATGCACAAAAATGTACAGAGGCGGACTTAATGCCAAAGGCATCCTCTGCCAGTCAACCTTGGGATGATGCAGAGAAAAACATAGTAGGTGCACTATTAGGACAGTGAGAAAAAAAAAGTTTTGGTTGAGACACCGGGTTATAGTGTTCGTAAATCAAACTTAGCTCGTAGGGACGAGCCCTAAGATGAGGTAAACAGGAACGAGAACAAAATTTTACATATAATAATAATAATAACTAAGCAAACAACTAAGCAAAGCTTGTACAACGGGTACCAGGCGACGATATACATACTTATATAGATAGATAAATACTTATATACATAAAAAACATCCATGACTCAGAAACAAATATTCGTGCTCATCACACAAATATTTGCACTTACCGGGATTTGAACCCAGGACCACCAGCTTCATAGGCAGGAGCACTACCAACTAGGCTACGGTGACCGTCATATAAATGCATAAAGTTCCTATATCAAAAAGGGGAAATCATAAATTTACTCGTCCGTCGGATCTCGAACCGGCATCCTCTAGCATTCTAATTTTGAGATTAGATTTACGCTTTGCATTGCGCATATAAAACAAATCACCCCGTTTTATCATATCGTTTTATGTTGAGACACCCATTTGAAATAAATTAGGCTCGAATCGCTTATTCAATCTGTCAATTGCAATATAAACGTAGAGCTCCTTAAAAATCTATCCCATTAGCATCAATTGCACTTCTCACAATTTAGAGCTTATTGTGAGACCCACGCAGTTTGACTTTTTAGGTATTGAAAATAAACATGTTACAAGAACACTTCTACTCGCTAAAGAGTAGGTAAGCATGTTTTGGTATAACACACCAATTTATAGTCCACTTTGATCAAACTCAGATTGGAGGGATGCATAAGTTCAAGCGGATGATAAATCTTAATCGTCATTATCGCCTCTGACTTGAACTTAAACACTTCTTCAATCTGAGTAGTAATTGAAAACAGGGTATTACCGAAATAAAATAAAACTTCATATTTTATGATGACTTTTATTCTAATTAAATTTAAGTGGAAACATGAATTCTTATAACACGAATCTAAAGAAGGAAACACTATTATATTCTTAATTACGAAATACTTATTAAAATAACAAATTGTCTTTCATTTTGTCATCGACCAACACATTATAATACAATGCTGCAGAAATGAAGTAACGCAAGATACGCCATTTATGGCACAATGTACGGTACTCACAATGACAATAATTAATTAGTAAAAAAAATAAAACATTGGTTATAAAATAAATTATGCAAAATAAAATCACAAACATTGATTTTCTTTTGCAAAATTGTGCCAAATACGAGCTTACCTGCATGTTACGTAACGTAGGGGACAGTATAAGTTTTTTTTTTTAATTTTGTTAATTACCTCTAGTTTTTATACAAAACTCTTTATTCCTACATGTCAGTGCTAAACCATGCCAATAATTTCCATATAAAAGATGTCAATTTTGAAGTTTATTTTGTAGATTTTATTGTAATATTTTACAATAATGTTGCTTAATTAGCGCTGTTCTACATATTTATATTAACTACATATGTGTATATTACTGTTTTTAAAAAGATTGATATGAAAATTCCAATATACTGCATCTTTATTAACAACATTATTTTTAATAACATACTTCTTTGCCCCCTACATTTTATTAACAAGAGGCTCGTCTGTGCCAAATGTAACACTACTTATGTTAAAAAAGTGTAACCATTATTATGTAACTGTAATTAAAACATACTTTTACAATTTTATTTTTTACCATTATTTTGAGAAGGCACATGAAAATTTTCTTATAAATAAATGAATCGACAGTGCGACAAAACATAATAATTTGTCAACTCATTCTAGTGTTCACTAAAAAGCGGAGTATAATATTTTATTTGAAGGCTGTTGTTGCGACTTATCGCAATAAGTGTATCGATTTAAAGAAAATCGCAACCATGTCGCCAGCCTTTTCTCAAGCTCAATTACCATTCTGTAATTTACTTATCATGTAACAGATATTATATGAACTGGTCTTACATACTATATAAAAATACAACAATATTTTTCGGGGGGAAATTATTTGACTAGTTGATTACATCGCGCACACTAGACCTTAACAGAAAAATAAAAACACCTGTAAGTAAGTAATCAAAATTATTATAATATTAAAATAAACTATTTGAATTATTCATTGCAGGTGACATTAATAAAATGAAATACAATAAAAGAACTAGACCAGAAAGATAAAAAGATTATGTAAACTATATTGTCTAATTCATATTCAAATTAAGATTGTTAGGGATGTGCAGTCAAATCAACCAGTCGATTAATTCCCAGTGGTACCTAGGTGATATGCCACAGACAATATTATATTTTGTACACTACCGTATAATACACCGTTCTATATTATATATAAATTAAAACACGTATATTTGGATTATTGAACTAAAACATAGAGGTATTATGTTTGACTGTTTTTCTTCATATTACATTTTTAAAACGCCCTTACATCAATGGTTTTGTTCCCAAAACAGGTAATGGTCGGCCAGCATGATAGAAGCTTCAACGGAAATTTTGCACATATAATAGCCTATGTACATTTATAACCGATACCAATAACAATGAAATTGCAATGACATGGAATAAAGACAAATCATAAACGACATTTTATTTTCTTTTCACTAGTGATGTAACTAACTCGAAGATCTTAGCCGAGTTGAGTGAAGCTATCGTATTCGAAATATTTTAAGTGACTTAGTCTCGAATACAAATCTTTATAAAAGAAAACGTGCCCAAGCCTTCATTTCGGATTTGGACAAGTACTTTGATACTTTCCCCAAGTGTGATGAAGTGTTTTAGTTGTTTTATTTCGCAGTCATTCGCAATTTCATAATACATAACAAAAACAATGCATATAGCGCTACCACTACACTATACGTAAGAAAAATATATAATTTTTTATACCGAACTAATTTTATGAAAGCTCGTGAGAATATATTAGGATGATTTTGTATGCGATATTTTTAAATAAATGCTGCGTTCTTAATATCAAAATTTCGAAAAGATATTAAAGTGGTACAACTCAGGGATTTTCAAATTGGAACTCAAATGAAAACATTTTTTTTTCTATTTGTAAAATAAAACATCGCATATAAAACCGGATAGTCACAATAAAATGTCTTTTACATTTTTAATACTACAATACACTAATTGATACAAACGATCAACGATCCCGCCTTCAATACCGAAACAATCCAAATTTAGAAAAAATAAATGGAACTGACAAAGACACATAACAAAGAATTCCAAACATTAAAAAAAATACTAAAATCAAAACTGTATAATATAACGACCTTTCACTTAACTCTACACACTCGAAAGCTTATAAGAAAAAAAAAATCAAACCATTTTTTACATGTCTTTAGAATCTGCTGCTTTAAACTAGGTATATCCAGAGTTTAGTTAAGTATATCCGTTCTGATAGCTGTCTTTTGTAAGAAATGAAATGAGATATTTCATACATTAAATGCATATCACAACTGGTCTAAGTCAGTAATGAAGTAAATAGTACTCTTTACTACACAATCAAGTAAAAAGTACCCTCAATTTATGTAAAGTACAAAATGTTTTATCCTCCAAATATTTAAAACACTACTTCAAAACTATGGAAGCCAAAGTTGACGGCGTTGCTAGAAACACCGCCTACAAAAATGCGACATAATATTTTTATTGTTACATCTTTAACTATGCATTTATTGTAAACGTACGCGTCTAATATTACAGAGATAGCTTTTCTATTAAACAGTGGTCCTATTTATACATTTTTTTTCAAGATAATAAGAAAATATAGCAATGGTCCAAGATTCGATTAAAATAAAAATTACTTAATCGGAAAATGTCACTTAAAATTGACTATAAAGTAGTAGTAGTATTAAAATTAGAGCAGGTAATTTTTAATTTTTCTTTGAATTAAACTGGTGTCTTACGTGTATTCCAAAAGTAATTTTTTAGTATCAAATTCGATAAATAATGGTGAATTTTTCCAGGATGAGATTACATTATAATTTTGGAAAAAATACTAAAACATAAATGACATTTTCCGATTAGTTATATAACGCTTTGCCTGAAGTCCGTTGCAAGAGTAGAAGAGCTATCCCATTAAAAGGTTTCTTTTATTTTTTTTTTAATTATTTTCACATTAATATAATTCATTTATGATTGTGGTTCTGACCCTGCCTCGTTTAAGCGATATAACTATTTTAATGGTACATATTACAAATTGTTACATTTCCCTTATAAATATTAACTACGTCACTAGAAGCTGACCAAATGATTTAGGCCGATAGGAACTGAATAGAAAAACAATATTTATTCTAAATAAAAGGAAAATTATGGAAACTTAAAGTTGAGTACAACTCGAAAAGTGCTCTAATACCGACTAACTTTGAATGAAATTAAGTTTTTTTTCAAACTGCGAAGTATTTTTAACACCGATAAAATAATGTACTCCTTATACTAACTCTCACTTATATTAATTACAAAACTTACGTCAGCACTGCAAGTAACAGCCAAGTTATCATTTTGTCTGGGCGCCTCGCGATTTGGTATAAAATCACTATTGTTTAATCAAAATGATATTTTAAATATATAATTTTGGGTACAGGATATTTTGAAACGAAATAATAATTTTAAAAGTACTTTAAGTTGATTCTAAATATTTTTAAAGTTCAAAATACGCAAAGTATTTTGTGTTTTTAAAGTCAAAGGTATGAAACGGGCTCGATTTGGCTAAACAATAACCAGTATAAATCGGTTAATTATGGTCATTGCTCAATATCGTCCATAACGCGGGGTGGTATCGGAGTAATAAGGTAACCGAAACTGAGAATGGGATTTAGGAGCTAATTAAACACAAAAAAATATAAAATATGCATCGTTTATCGGCAAATTTTACGAATTGGATCTATAACAAAAACCGATACGTTAATTATATGTTTAACCCACCCGACCCCTGCAGATACCCAACCGTTTGAAATGTCCGATATAAGGAATGACTTCTGGCACTATCATAAATATTTTTGTATTATGATGTGGCATATTTGGTCGCTGAAAAGAATAATGTACGACAGTTTGCGTAATCCGAAAATACATGTAAGATAAAAGCAATATTCGTACGTAACCAATGTTTAAGCTCACTCATTATTTTCTTTAGGTTACGGGTATTTTCATCTAAAACATCGTTTATTTTTATATTTCTTTCATCTCATATGTGTTCGAAACAGAAATATCACACAAAACAAATTTCACGGGTTATTTGGCGGCTTAAATTAGTTAGCATGGCCCCATTAGTTGAAAAAATTGGGATTATAAAAATAAACGTCGAAATAACCCGAAAAATTGTTCTGTATTCAAATTAAAATAGTTTTTATTTAGTTATATGACATTGTTACCGATTTTTGTATGACGCAGTTTTTTGTTTTTTTTTATGTTTTTTGTGTGATGGCAAGTGTTGAGGCGAGGCGCTTTCTCAGTGGTGTCAATTCCTGTAACTATGAGTTCTCGGGTTCTTCCCAGTCGATGCTCGCCCATTGGGGCAGCTCCGTTTCGTATTCCCATCCAGGGCCCTGGTGAAAAGGAGATATGTATATTAAAACTATGCCCATAATTGTAAATAAGTTATTTTCGTTACTTATTGCTTTTAAGTTTTATTGGTGACAAAAATGTAAAAATAAACAAAATTAACAAAATAATTAATAAAAAAAGAAGTATTAAAAACTCCAGAAAAACTATTTAACTATTTTATATACAATTGTAGCCGAATTTCCTTTAGATGTATGTCCAGTATACGCTACCCTTAAACCAACGAGGCAGTTATATAAAAATATACCACAAATATTAGTTCTTGAAATGATTTCTCAGAAATAATTCACTGGAATATCTAGGTTTGTTCTGATTATGGATCGAAACTTAGTATATTGGTCGATACAATTACACTACGAAATTCGCTCTTTCTGCCCTCATTATAAAGACGCTGTCGAGGTCAAAATATATCTACCTACGTGGCATAGACTGTACATTTGCGATGAAAGGAAATAGAAGTAATAAAACACGACACGAGTGTAACTAGACTTCAGCAATTTATGGGACAACCACGTTTTCGTTTTATAGGCCAAGTATAATACCTACGTATTTTATCATATGTATTTCTATACTATATAATATAAAACCTGTGTACAATATAGGTGTTATTATCTCTGCGTAACCGTTTCTTGTGAAGTGTTCTAGTAACATAACTTCAATACTTATGTTCAAAGAAAATATAAAAAAAATACGTTTACCAATGTATAGTGCGTCTTTGACAATAGCTCGTGGCATAGACAAAATATGGTACGCTTAGTGATGTGCCACTAGCACATTCAGCCAGTTTTTTTTATTTCAGTGTTTGGCACTGTTTTGTTTAATGGTTAATAATTTCTAATTTTTTTTTATTCTTATTGTATTATTCATTTGTAAGACGTCTCCATTACCTATATTTTTTTTAAGTTCAAGTTCCGTGAGTTTCACTCGGCATCATCAAACTTACCAGCGAACAATAAGATGTTCTAGCAAATTTGGAGATGGTGCCATTTCGGTTTAGCACGGACAACAAGTGCCTTTGTTTTTATTTTATTCTTTATTTTATTGTTATTTTATGTTTTTGATGTCTGTGCCATTTTCCAAATAAATCTTATTCTTCTTCTTCTTAATATATAATTTCACAAGAAAGGGTTATACAGAGATAGAATGCAAGAAAGAGACATGGCTTTTGCTGAAATCGGCATCGCTGTAATGTCCTCTTCTGTCCTCATTCGGAAGATAGTCCCGTATCTTTGCATATTAACGTAGAGCAACAGTTGCTGTGTGGTGACGGCGACGAATATCAGAATCAGAATATCATCACCCCATCTCATCCCGTGGGGGGCGTAGAAGTCGACCCGAGGGAATATCTACCAGAGGACGGGAAGCAGCTTCCTTCTGAGTACTACGACCATCATACTGCGATCGCCAACCCGCCTGCCAAGCGTGGCGATTATGGCATATCCCCTCAAGATGATTCTTGAGGGAGGCTTGTCCAGCAGTGGACTTATTTAAACTGTAATGATGAACAGTTGCACAAAACGTCCCTAAGAAGTTATGACCCTCTTATGCATCCCTCCGCCAGTAACCTAAATCTTCTAAAATTTCCGTTTAGTACAAACAAAATCAATGATCTAAAAACTAAATGCTAAAGTTACACTTCAATCTTATCTAAATGACTTTGAGCGGATCTTCCTAACAGACTATCTGATTCCTAGTAGCAATATTCAATTCAAAAGTAAAATTAATTGAATTTTATTTCCTCCAAGTAATGTTTATGGCCGCAATCAATACCTTCAACATTATTTCTGCGGATTTTCATACATCCATTGCCACTTCTATGTGTCTAAGTTCGACAGCGGTACATATAAAATTGTTCTGTAGAGTCAGCGACAAAAATTCGATCCCTTTCGGAGTCGAGCGTAGAAACCGTCGTGAGAGAATATCTACCAGAGCACGGGCAGCAGTATCTCTCTGAGTACGTTGACCATTATACATATAAAACACAATACATAGCGCAAACCAGTCCCACATCCGTGGACATTAAGAGGTCCACTACTCCACAAAGGCCTCGTCCAAAGATCTCCAGAATTGTTGGTCTTGCGCTGTACGCATCCAGCGGTCTCCAGTGATCCTCACAAGATCACCGGACCTTCTAGGGGCTACCTACCCATGCCTGCCCACGCCGCGTCTTCCGATTCGTAGTCTCCACGCAAGAATGACGGTTCTACGAGCTATATTTCATGCCTACTGGCACTTTAGCTTGGCAAAAATTCCAGTAATCAAGTTCAAATCCTTGAAAGAGGCTTGTGTCTGCAGTGGACGATTTTTTGTTTCCATAATATTAAAAGTCTATGACTATTGGCACAAGCGGTCTCGAGAGAAATATCTGTCTTGAAACCCAAAATTATATTAATCAGTAAATATTTGATAGCCTTACCTTGTATTTCCAGGCATGCAGATACATGACCAGGTCTCTGGGCCTCGGGTCGCGGTACCTGACGCGGCACTCATAACAGTGGGGGTCTGAAGACAGCGCATCAGTAGACCCGGTAGTCGAAGCAGTGGAGACGTTCGACGAAGTTGTTGCGGCGGGCGTGCACCCGGTTTGCGTTGCGACCGTCACTTTGTCAGACTGTTGATAGAAGGAGTAGAATTAGCTATCTGGCGTGTTACGTCCGGTTTTATGACTACCTGTGTTCATGATTCGAAATTCGACGAAAACCCAAAAACATACCTTGAAACTTTTATATACAGACGCCAGCACATACAGCTAGCCCAATCTGTCAAAGTTCTTGCATAGATTTTCAACTTTATAACTTAAGGATAAGGTTCACTTTCAATTGGGGGAATTTGACAGATTCGGGTAGCTTGATGTAATAGCGTCTGTACCTATTATAATTACTTACTATTTTTTTTTATTACAATATCGTTTTATTCTAAGAGCAATCTGCCAACTATATGTTTTGTTAAGCATACACGTGATTGACTTACCTATAGCTTAGTGTAGAGTGTTTAGTAAAATAGTGCTGCTTGTTAATATTTTGTTCATGTGAATATTTATTACTGTAAAATAACTATAAATTTGTTCAAGCTTATGGTGAGTATATATACTAGAGCATTTAACACAGAACATCGAGCTACTAGGTAATTTTGGGTCAACACATTAGATGTCGTCAAAGTTCAGTTACAATAAATGTTCTCGGAAGTTAAATTGTGTCTTTACACGATTAAACTCCCAAAACCGATTAAACTCCCAAAACGCGGATCCGGATTTTAAAGTTCAACCAAAAGGATCTCCGTGTGGTCGCGTTACAGCTAATAACCTCAAGATAATCACGTAATCTTTTCATATATTTAAAACCCACACACTGCAATAACCCTCTACAGTGTTGCTAACCTTACAGTGTTCTGCACCTAAATGAAGGTCCTGAATTCCGCGCATAGCTATCTCGCTCGTGCATTTAGATGTAAGGATATATAATTACTGTCATCAATTAAAAAGCGCCCTAATACCCACGTTATAACGATGTTTTCATAATCATACCTATAGGTATTCCAACTGACTTTTCATTAGCTTTGAAGCGATTTACGGCTGTGCTATTAAATAGTTACCACAATTTCATGGGAATGATTTACTTGCATGAAAATCCAAATAAAAACTTCCATATTAAAATTCACAGAACGTCCACAGAGTAACCTTGTACAGCAGTCAACCCAGATTTCGGAACAATTTTGTCATGATATACGGGCGGTTAAACCGCTTCGCGAAACCGCTAAGTTGCCGCAGTACAGTTCGGGAGAACTGTCCCATTTGAAAAAACAACACGGGCTGTCGTATTCTACTATATTATTTTCATACTCGAAAGGGACCGGACAATTATAACAGTTTTTTCTATAATTATAAATGTTTTTTTTTTAATGAAATGTGAATCAGTTTGCCAACCGCATGGCAGCTGTTTAGTTAATCGATGCAATAAACATGGTGTTTATTTCATCTATTTAAAGTGTTTGGTCCTAAATTATGTAATTTACTGCTAATATACGTTAGCTATAAAGAAATCAGCAATTTCAAAAAATGACGTTGATGATACGTTGAGAATGATGAGCAGATGGATTTTTTACGAAAAATATTTGTGAAGAGCAACCACATATTCAGAATAGAAAATATGGTTTAAGACTGGACAGTCAGAAGTTAATCACAAGCAGATGCCAAACCGTATTCTAGTTATAACAACAGAAAATAGTACCTACCATGTGTAAGGAGCCCTTAAAGGAGGTTATTGAAATTCAAACATTGCATGAACCGCGAGTGCTTATAGTCACGAGTTTTTAAAACCTACTATTCGTGTAGGTGACCATTTTCTCTGTAAATCAAGAAAGAGTTTAAAGTGATACGGACACGGCACAAAAATTTATAACGGTGCGTTGATCTTATATTTTTTTTTATAAGCTAAACCTGCTTTAATCGTAAACATGATTTAAGCAGGATCAGCTATATATAAGATTTATTTGGAAAACCCAATTACTAAATACTAATAAAACAAGGACTTTCGAAAATTCCTACTATAGCTTCTTTTTTTGTATTTTTAAAAGTTAATTCTTTTTGAATTATTTTTTATGTAAACCCTGTGTTTACACATATAAAAAGTGCATTTAGGAAGTATTCTATTAACTGTGCTATTTTAATTTTGTGAACAACAACATTCACAAAACAAATAATGCTCTATTAATATCAGTCTTTCTGTAATTATACATAAAAACAATTACTAACGTGAACTTGTTGACTTGCAAAATGCAACGTATTGTAGTTTCTCTAATTCAATAAATAACTAGTGTATAAGCCCCGCACGTTGATATTGCGATTGGCGGCCATCTTGGTGACGTAGTCGCAGCGTCAGTACCGTTCGCAACGACAGCCAGCGCGTACGCGTATCGAGTACCTCTGACTTCTTACTTACTTATATTGTTATAGCTTTTTGTTTTCGTTATCCTGTTTTATTGTTGTTAAGTTTTGTTATTTTAATTATTTTGTGAAGATGAGTAAGAAAGTAATTAAAAGCCGTGCTCGTGAAATAATAATTAAAGTGGACAATTACTTTGTAAAAGAGAAAGAAGACGCTAAGTTATTGATAAAAAATATAACCTGTGCCCTAAAAAATGCTTCGGCCACTACTGGGGAGATGCTAATTTCGAAGCAACTTGTGACGGACATTTTAAATAATTTACAAAATTCCGCTAAAGTGACGGAACGTGTGGCGAGTGCAACAGGCGTTGCAAAAAATACAGTAACAAAATTACGTCGAGAGTATGAATCTGTAACAGCAAAATGAAAACTCCTACGAAAGCAAAGAGACGTAGAACGGAATATTTTGACGGATTTTCTTTAACAGCATTAAGAAATATAATTCACTCCATGTATACGGTGAGAAAAGAAATACCGACAATGCGGAAAATCATGGCAGCTGCAAAAGCAGAGCTTAATTATACTGGAAGTGAAACAACGCTACGAAAAATAATCAAAAGTGATTTAGGATATCAATTTAAAAGGTGCTATCAGAAAAGACTGGCTTTAATAGAAAGACCCCAAATTCAAGCGTGGAGGGCTAAATATTTACGCAGTATAAGAGACAATGACTTGCTAGGTGCAAATAAAAAACCAGTAATCTATCTAGACGAAACGTGGATACACGCACACTACACAGTCAAAAAATGTTGGCAAACACCAACCGATGTTGGAGTGACTAGGAATGATAGCCCTGGCCGCCGATGGATTATAGTTCACGCGGGAAGTGAAACCGGTTTTGTGAATAATTCACTTCTAATGTTTAAGGCGGACACAAAAACCGGGGACTATCACGATCAAATGAACGCTGAGAATTTTACAAAGTGGCTGAATGAAAAGCTGATACCCAATATCCCATCAAATTCCATTATTGTGATGGACAACGCCCCTTATCACAGTAAGGAAGAAAATAAACCACCTAATATGAATTCTCTAAAACAAGTTATGGTTGAGTGGCTTCAAGCTCACAACATAGAATTTTCAAATAGTTCTACGAAGCCGGAGTTATACTTGTTAATAAAACAGCACAAACCGCCGAAAAATTATAAAATCGACAAATTATTAGCTGACAATGGACATGAGGTAGTAAGATTACCGCCATATAACTGCGACCTCAATCCTATTGAATATATTTGGAACCTAGTCAAACAGAGAGTTTCAGAAAAAAATGTAGATCAATTAGAAAGTAAAATTGAATCATTGACTTTGGAGGCGTTAGCGTCAATAACTCCAGATGACTGGAAAAAAGAAGTCAATCACGTGAAGAGGCTAGAAGAAGAATACTGGCGTAAAGACCGAATAACGGACGAATTATTTATAATTAATACGGCTGACGACAGTGAATCTGACACAACGGACTCGGAAACTAACTCTGATGATGACATATGTGGAATTGAAGATTTAGCCTCAGATTATTAAATTAATAAACAGTGATTGTATTAATAAACATATATTTTTTTAAATACCTACTTAGTTTTATTTATTAGTTGTCCCTTTAAATTCGTTAAGAGATTTATAGATGTAAAAATATCAAATAGACAACACCTATTTCACATATATTATATTACCTACTCGGTAAGTCAAGTTCATACAATACTAACACATAAATTGAACTGTAAAATATTTTTGCTGTCTGTACTTTCTTCCGAAAGATGACGTCACGCAGCTGTTATTGTGACAAGGTTCCATCGCAATATCAACTTGCGGGGCTTATATGTGACGGTTTACGAGCGGCTGCCCGCGTTGGTATATCCGCCCGTCTGACGTGGTTCCGAATTATCTAACTCAAGCCTAAAATGTGTTAACATCAAGCTAAAAGCTAATTTTCGCTTGATCCTAACAAGCCTTTGTTGAATTAGTTTGCTCTAAATTAATCCTGAATCTCATTTGTATGGAACCTATCTAGGATAGCGATGACCCTTCGTCAATTTGGCTTTAGTATAATGTAAAAGTATGTTTTATAGACGCATTATTTACTGAAAGAGATTATTATTATTTACTACTACTAACGAATTAAACATTACAAGAACGAGGCACATTACAGAGATCAGTACAATTATCGGACCCATGAAACTGAACTAATTAAACGCTGCGGAAGTTGTTTTTAAATGCTATAAGATCCGTATATAATAGACTACTTCAGATTAATTTATCGTATGGGCAGTGGTTACCGTAGTGTCAGAGTCGTTCAAGTCAGTAGGCCTCTCATGTGGTTAAAAGACTGGGACAGATAGTTTAAAGCGCCCCTGAGGCAGGGAAGCCTTTAGGAATTAAACAACTTGAATGACCCATCTATAGAATAACCGCGTGCCTAGGTGCTTCACCTCTCCGATCACTTACGGACGGGTGTGAGCAGCTGACTATGAGCGCTTCAGCTTCTCCGAGATAATATTTCCATAATTTTATAAGAGATATTTTTATTATTACACATAGAATAGAATTGAAAACCATGCCACATTTCACTTTACCTACTTTTAAACTAAGCATTCCAAAACAATTGTGAATTCCAATTTTCCTAAACAAAACAACCGTATAACCACAACTAGACTGGCTGAATTTAACAATCTAAACTAAAATTAAAACTTCTAAAATTGGTTTTCGGAAACCTAATATTATTCTTTGGAAATTAATTATGATTCTGTCAGAAATTACAAAGGTATGTACAGACGCCAGCACATCAAGCTACCCCCAATCTGTCAAATTTCTTTTATAGATTATCAACTTTATTACTAACGCATAAGGTTCACTTTCAAGTGGGGAAATTTGACAGATTGGGATAGCTTGATGTGCTGGCGTCTGTACATAGAATAATTTTACGCAGAATTCGTAGTTTTAAAACAGCATTCGACGTCGCGATTTTAACAAGTTTGACAGTGATTCGATTTTGTTATTTTGAGTTAAAATAAAGTTTTTTTTTATTAGTCCATGTTGAGAAACGCCTTTACCTTGAAGTTGAGTTTGATTTACAAATATAATAATATGACGAAACTAGCGAACGAAGGAACGAACCAATTTTGTAATGATTTAATTATTTCTTTTGTTAGAAACGGGCAACGCTAGCAAAGGTCCCTGTATCGCGGGGTACTTTAAAAACATATATTTAACAGAGACTTACACTCAAACTCAGAGAAACTACTTATGGACTTTAAATATCGTTGCAAGAACTTTCGGTCTCAATTCCAGAACAGGACAACTATTTATGTGGTATAATGTTATAAAGTCCCCTGCGGTACAGGATTTCTTATTCTTAGAGCGGCAATTCTATTATAAAAGCGGCAAAGTGCGAGTCGGATTCGCCCATGAAGGGTTTCGTAGCAGCAAGTAACATAATAAAAAAGTTGTTGTAGTAGTTGTTTGAATGAATGGTAAATTGCGGTTTACGATTTATGACGTACTAAATAGAACTACTTACTAGATATCGTTCAAACCTAAAAACTAATAGTATATGTGTTCTGTATTGTGTAATTTAATATAGTTGCGGTCTCGAATGGTTTACCTCTATTCAAGTTAGATTCCTTATCACGATGTGTGCAGTAAATCTTTAGACTTGCTATATTTATGTACAAAATTATGAAATAAGTTTCATCAGCAAAACTCGATAATACTCTTTGGTTAGAATCGATACTTCACTACTTTTAAAAAGGAACAAGTACTGGTTTTTAATAGTTCTGATGTTCAGATACCTGCATCGATTCTAAAAAAAGAGTCTTAGCGAGTTTCATTGATGAAACTTATAAAATCTTAATTTATGAATTAAAAACACATTAACTTAATATCATTTGTTATAATGACATTTCTTAAAAAGTATTGATTGAAATGAAATGCCATGATTATCCCTGAAAACAAAGGGCTAAAATATTATTTCTCTATGAATTACTAGGTATACAGCAGTTTGAGTGATATGTGTTTGTGTGATATGTATGTCCTCAGTAGTTACGTCTGTCATAAATAGGTGTGGATCAGGTGCATACCGTGTACATTGGAAAGGGGTTTTGCATCATAAAATCTAACCTTAGCATCATTGGAGTCTTCGTTCATGCCCGGCGAGGCTACCGGAGATGGTGCCAGAGTGCACGGCACCGGCGAGTTCACTTCTATTGGAGCTTCCGCAGCGCTTGATGGGCTCGGGAGCGTTGCTGATGGAAAAGTTAAAAAATATAGGGGGCTTGTTAGTAGGTTCCCCACTTAAAGCCCCCGCCCCGCGTTAACGGACCCCAAAACGTTACACGTTGATAAAGTTATAAATAAATAAGGAAAACATAACCATAGAAGATTGAGTCAGCAATGCGTGCTCGAAGCTCCGTTTTTGTACACTTCCGCAATATATAGTTATAATATATAGTTAAGAAATAATATGGCAAAACATTCGTGTGATAGGTATTTTTTTTTCGTAAATCATGGAAAACAAACTGAATTTCTTCGTATACCCTTTGGAAAAAAAAAATTGGTAAAATTTTTCATCGCTTAAACTTAGCAATTCTATTTACCAAATGGATATTCAGCAATTTTTTATTTTGCATTTAATTCGCTTACATACTGCTGCTATAAAAGTAGGTTAAGTTAAGTTGGAACTGCGAGTCCAACACAAAAACAAAACTGCTTCTATTTGCGATTTTTTTGCGAATTTGTTATGACAATTTTTTTTGTTCAATGAAAATTTGCAACTAAATAGTTTTTGCCCATACATAAGGAATCGTATATTCGTGTCATATATTAAACAAATATATAAAAGAAAACTATAATTTTGAAAATAATATTAATAATGAATGAAGCTTAAGACTACTACTTACGGGTCATAATAGAAGAGGGTGTAACACCAGGTGCAGGCGATTCTAATCTCGGCGACGATTCTCTCGACGCAGGACCGGTGTCACAATCATCTTCAACTAATGAAAATACCAGTACATTAGTAAAAATAAGGTATAGTGATAATGTTTACTGTTATTCTCGACTCGACTTAAAACAATAAATCGAGAACAGAACAACAAAACCAATTAGATACAGTGAAAGAAAATACGCTGTATATAACATTAAATTTTTCAAGTACCTAAGTTCGACTGATTCAGAATATCGTAATAAAATATTATACATTCCCAAATTTGCTGCATTAGTGCATACACATAGTCTTAATGTTTGGTGAAATAAATACCTTTGTCATCTGACGCTGGCTTCGAAAACAGCAGATCATCGTCCGCAGCATCAACTCCTAGCCAGTTCTCCGCATTGTGTATAGCTATTAGGTCTCTGACTAGCTGTTCGTCGGTCTTGCCACCAGTGTCACCACCCTTTCCACGTAGAGGACCGAAGACCGGATGGTTGTATAGAGGATCGTTGACTACTGGGTAACCTGTTAGAAGAACAAATCTTTAGAATATTTCACAAGAAGAACATTTGGTCCATATTTCCGGATGGAGATTGCAGTTTATATATAGATTCCCAGGGTTTTATGGATCGACCTAAATTAAACAAAAGGTCAATTATTCTATTTCAAGATTCTAAAAGGAGATCGCTCTCAACTCCAATGTATTTTTTGTATAAATATTGTTTTGTTTCGCGATATTTGAATTTTCAAGTACGGTGTAGGTTCTTACTCAAACTGATGTCTCATTTTGTATTTATTATGACTTGTATTTTGTATGTGCTTATGACCAAATCTCGGCAGCGGCGGCCCATTCCCACAGAGATTGGTCGACTACTCAGGACATATTATAGTACTCCAGTGTGTGTGCAACAGACACGACACGACCTAGGTATGATTAACTTTGTGTTTGCGTTTGCTTTACATTTATATTAATCACAATAGTATAAAAATGGCATTAGGCATATATTAGCTCTTTGCCATTTTAACCTTTGAATACCTTTCAGGGAATTTGGAAGAGATTATACTAAACAGAACCAATAAATGTATTGCTTCTGTCTACAAATGTGTAGTACACTCTCGTAATTATTTTTGTTTGCTTTAATTTCATTATATTTTTTTGCTTAAATATATGTGTTTACATATGTAAGTAGATAAGGATAGATAGATATGAAGATAAGATTAGATCAACTTGAACTTTAACTTACCCAAATACTGTAAATGCACTCTAATTTGATGCATCCTCCCGGTCTTTGGTCTACAAAGCACCACACTAGTATTGTTCGCTTGGTTGTAGCCCAGCCTCTTGAACACTGTTGAACAATCCTTGCCTTTCGGCGACACTTTGCATACTCCAATCTTGTAGCTCACCACTTCTATTGGCTCTTGGCATTCGATTTCGTCGCTGAAAATTTAGGAAACTGGTTAATTTTGTGTTTTAGGCTGGATTAGTCTTAACTACTTAAAATAACTTCAATATTTTTTTTTTAATCTGTACCTGTCTATTGAGTAAGAGAACCATGACAGATTGCTATTGTTCTCTTTCTCGATCGACACATTTAGTAGCAGTACATCGTACAACTTGCCTCAAACACCCAAGTTTATAAAAACCAGAATAACTAGTATTTGCTCGTCTATCCTCACACAGACTTTGAACACGAGTTCGCGTCGTGATTGGGACCTAGGGGTCTACCGTCTAAGTCGCCGAACATCGATTTCTTAAATGGCGTTCAAATAAATAATGGTTAAAAATGACTTAATCAATCGTGATCGGCTTCAACGTTGACAATCGATTCCGGACGATTTATGACGTCACAAGTGCTCATGGAAGCTGATTTAAGAAATCGATGTTCGGCGACTTAGTCGGTAGAGCACCTGTTGATTGGAGTGGAAGATTGCAAATCTCCTGAATACTTGACATTCTATACTAAAAGATTGTCAATCAAAGCAAAACTATCTCATAATTCTGTTAAATATGTATGGTTATTGGATATTTCTATTGGTTCCTAACTTTATTTACTAACAAAATAAGTAAAACTCTTATTTAAAATAGTCTGTTTATTATATTAAAATGACAATGAAGGTAATCAAATGTGAATTGAAGAGAATTACGAATTACTCATGCGATACTGTATTTATAGTCTAAACACTTCGCAGGGTTTCAATATTTACGAGAAAATATCTTACTTTCCGAGTCAATAAACATTTTGATTGGCTTCAGAATTCTAAAACTATCATAGATGACGATGACTGCGGTAGAATTTAAGCTCAATTCCAAAGTAACAGGGTAGACAACTCTTTGAATGTAGACAAGTCTCGTTGAGACATTCAATGTGATTTATTTAAATTTGCATTTCAAAAGTTATGATTAGATCCTTAGAAATTGTTTACTTCGTAAAGCATTTCATTTTTAGGTTTCAAAATGAATATCACTTTATTAAATTAATAAATTTACGTATAAGGGATATTCATCGAAGCTAACGCAGTATTTAATTCAATTTTTTTTTCAATACATCGGGAACTGTTAGTTAAGTATTTATTTATTTTTTCGACACTAGATATAATTTTGGTCATGGTATAAACGGTTGGTTAACTTTTATTACAGAGAAAAAATATATCAATTTTTGATTTGTATGTAGTCTAGAGCCGCGCGGCTCTAGACTACATACAAATCAAAACTACTACTACTACCCCTCAGTTCACTTGTTGTTGTCAATCAATGGGCCGCATTCATTCAACTCTTTCACCATGCGTGCGTTTATTTTATTAAAACCTCAGGTGATTTCTATCCTATTATGAAATATGTCGTTCGCAACAATACTTACTCAGGAAATGATCCATCTACCCTGCACACGTATTCCTTTTGAACTTGTCTGTTCCTTATCTGGTGTTCCATTTGTCTCGCCTTTTTCGGACTCCTTCCGAATAATAGAAGCCCTGATGGAAAATAAATGTGTAGTTTATGCAGATCTACATTAATTTACTTCTGTTCTCTTTTAAATGTTCAATTCTTAATTTAGGGAAAGGAGAAGGTTAAGTTTACTAATGAGTAATATTTAATATAATAAACTATTACACAGTAGAAAAAAGGCCCCCTTTTACGATGAAAGGGATAGGCCGTAGTCCACCATGCAGGCCTAGTGCCTATTTTGGAAAAAAATATCTTTTACCGTTTCAAAAACGAGATAATTAATTCCTATTACCCACATAAATCCGAAGCCTTGGATTTGAACTCGAGAACAGCAATTCTTACACTTAATACGTTAGTCAAATTTCTAATAAAATCCCCTCTTAATTTGCATCTCCTGAATTTTGCCGGTGAAATTTTAAAAACCGCTCTTCTGAAGTGGTAGGGAAAGATTTCTCAGTTAACAACAATCTTACCTGACGTTAGCCTGTCGAGTCTGTGAATGGTCCTCAGGTTTTTCAAGTTGTACTCTTTTGCCAGAATAAAAACGACAGTGTTGTGCCGGTATCTTCCGCATGGATGAACCTAGCGAAATAATTTTTATTACATTTGATTTTAATTTTGAAGGCAGATTTCATTTTAATACGACATTATTAAATATATTATAAAGAACTTTATCAGTATTTTTCGTCTCCCCCTTTCATATTCAGATATAAATTCAAGAAAAAAATATGAATAATAATATATTGAAACAAATAAAGAAACTTAATTTTTATCCGATTGCAATGAAGGTGAATATTAATCACTCCGACATCCCATATGCCGATTATGCTTAAGAATACAAGATAAACTTGGCAATTAAAGCTATAAAATATACATTTAGTACTATTGTGATATAAACATACTTTTGCACGAATAAGGCAACAACAGTGATGACGACGCAAGCCACTAAGAACATTATTTATGTGATAAGACAAATGTAATGAGAAATGGTACTTCACCCACACATCTAAACTAATAGAAGTAGAATACACCAGCTTTTAATAGCACCGCAAAAACAATATAGGTATAATATTTACATGCAAAGAAATAAAAGGTATGAAAGAAACTTTTACGTACAAAGAAATGGTAGGAAAAAACGAGCACCTTGTTATGTAAAAATCCAAAGCGTTACATTTTGGTAGATTCAGTAGCAAACATTTCTCTTAAAGCTTGGCAAATTCATTTCCAAAATATGATGAGATGAAAACCAATGCATTAACAAAATCAAGCATCATTTAAAAAAATATCTACTGTCATTTTATTTTCAAAATGCCAGAACTGCACTTACCACAGCACCATCCATGTTATAATCTTAATTTTCTATACGTTCTATATCGTAAATTCCCTTCAATATATATTTATAACCTATATAAAAGGCCAACGTCCCCTAAATTTCGCTTCTGTAAACAATATTAGGGTAAACTTTTGGTATTGACAAAAACAAGGGAACCAAAAACTCCTGATAGAATCGACGTAAGCTTTGCAACTCAATTTACCAAAATGTTAGAGAAACATATTTTAAAAATGATGGAGAACAATTCCAACACGTTAAAGTTTTACTTATTATAAATAACAAGGTACTCGTCTTTGAAAAATGTAAAAAAGAATAAGAAGTATTTAGGACATACAATCCCCAAATTTGGCCACTTTTAAGTGGTATTTTCGACGACACCGCACATTTTCAGCTCTATAGCATGTTTCAAACTTTTGTGCAGATCACAATCTCTAGTCAGACTCTGACAGCGTACTTTGTTTGGACCGAGAAATAAATGACCCGCCGAATTTTAGCATGATATCTTTGGGCAGATTTATTTTAATTTATTGTTGTACTTTCAGCGGCGTTTCTTTTATGCCCCTGTTTCTGTTTGGGTAGAAATTGAGGAAAAAGATATTTTTTAAACGATGTTACAGACTTTTGGGATTATTTAATTGCTAAACTTTTTCACTTCCATACAAAAGACTGTCTTTTGTTGCCTAATTTTGATGGAGATACCATAGATGATAAACCATGTACGTTCAGATGCTTCAAAGCCCAAACGCAATCAGAGTCTGACAATGATGACAAAATTGTCCCAACGCATGACTCACCGGCAGCGAGCAAGGCTTGTCTAGCACGAGTAGCTCTTCATCCACGTGTATGATGCGCAAGGGACTAGCGAGCACTGGAGTCTCGTGCCTGGCCCACCACGGACACAACATTGTTCATTACGGACTTTGTGTAGTCTTATGATGTTGCAATTGCTTTTGAGACCAGGTACGAAAAGGATAAACAAAATATTCCATAAAGGAATAATTACTTAATTAGGATAACTTGGAATTTGGATTGTGATCACACGAAACAAAATATAAATCTGCTTCTATAAAGAAACCTTGTTTCCGAACTCAATTTTTCCATCGTAATGTCTGCAGAGGAATTTAATATTGTAGAATAGTTTGCTTCATAAATAAATCTATCGAGAATACTGAATTTATAGTCAAGTATATTGATACACCGGATATTTTTCAGGCCATTAGACTAGTATATTATGTAATGACAATAGAAATTTATTGCAAGATTTACTAAAGTCGATAGCCGTATACAAAATATCCGCCGATCCATTAAACGGATTTTCTTTTGAGTTGAGCACAAAATTTCTTATAACTAAAAAGCCAAATTTTGACTATCAATTTGGAAAGGCATTAAGGAAGGTGGCATTAAGGATACAAAACAGCGATACAAAGATGATTTTAATGGCTTATTTTAATATGCACGGAGGGGTAGGAGCATTAAAATTAATGAGATACTCAAAGTGCATTACAACATCATAGACAATGTAAATACTTAATACATCGGACGCACAGGACGATATAAGATCCTACTTCAATATGCATGACATTTAGCAGCCTGTTTCTGCAGATTCTGCTTAACTAATCCATTAATATGATATGAATGTTTTTAATGTAGCTATTTACAATACATTTCTAAGAGACGAAATTAGCTGCATCAATATCTCAATCAATATTCATAACTTCAGCGTGCTTTAAGTGTTCAGTATTAAAATAAGACCTTATACAGTCGTTTAGCTGTGTGCGTAAAGTTATTTACGACATTCTAAGGGTACTAATCCCGGTTGATTTGATAGCGGGATTTTCATATCTAACACATATACTAAAGTTTAAGTGTTTCGTTTTGTGTTCAGATTGTAACTTTTGTGTCAGATTATGTTTTTGTTATATTTTTGTACTTCTATCTTGTGAAATAATACTATGATTAATCAAAATACAAATGTAATATTTTGTAGTAAAGTAAAATAAATGAGTAATAGAAAAGCAGAGAAAACTAAATTAACAATTAAAATTTAAAAAGGAGAATAAAAATAAAAGTTGGTAAACTTATACCAAAAATCTATATCAATTCCTTCTCATCTAATGTAAATGATATTGAAATATACTTTCAGATATTGACAGTAAAAGTTCTAATACGATTTGTCACAGAAAATTTAGGTCAAAATCAGTAGCAATGAGTGGTATACTTTACTTTGCACGAACCAGTTTTGGGATTCTATATTGAGCCGTTATATCAATCACAGTGATGGGAGACGGTCGTTCATTTCGACCCTTTTAAATTGGGACTGAAGAAATACTTCTTTTTTACGAAATCCGCCTAACAATTAGATTAGAACAATTTCTTTCTTTATTCGAAAACGATTACTTATATTCAAACCGTGGATTATCTTCTCTGGGTGGCATATAATTCATCGACATAGAAATATCTTACGCCCATAAGTCAACTTTAGATTAGAAATCTATAATATAATGTAGTGGTTTAATATCAAACGAATTCTAAAGATTAATGACTAAATTAAATGTAAGTATTTTTATACATTGCAAAAAAATAGTAATTAAACATGTTTTAAGATGCATATATGTGATAAAACCTCTTGGGAGTGAATTGTTCTAAACAATACTGTATTCTCCATATAATTCTGTAATATTAATCCTTGAATATTAAAAAAAATAACAGATTTTTTATTAAAGAAGGAAGTTATCATCATTCATTTGACGATATGTCTTTTGCATTTGTATGTTACGTCATTTCTCTATTGTTTTCTCTACCGATTTAGGTAGGAGGTAATATTTTCAGAATATTTCCATATCAATTTTGTCCAAATAAGTTACATCGTTTGTTTGACACAGACAAGTGTCGGTTTGGTTATAAAACAGTAATAATTTAAAAAATCAGCGTTAAGATCGTTACAACACGAGCTGAGTCCTCATCGATTCCTTTTACGTTGGTTACTTTAGATATTAATTATATTTCTGCAAATAATACAATTGGGTGATTCTAATTATAAGAGAAATGTAGTAATAATAATATGCTGGGGCATTATTCACACACAGCCATCTGATCCCAAACTAAGCAGAGCTTGTACCTACTATGGAAACCAGATAACTGATATACTACATATACTACTTTCCTTTTGTAAATACATAATTATATAGATAATTACACCCGAATGTAAGATCTTACAAGACGAAAACAACATTATTACAGATCATAATACTCGTATCTAGACTCGTGCTCGAAAACA
The DNA here is from genome assembly GCA_951640165.1 of Pseudoips prasinana. Taxonomy (NCBI): domain Eukaryota; kingdom Metazoa; phylum Arthropoda; class Insecta; order Lepidoptera; family Nolidae; genus Pseudoips; species Pseudoips prasinana. The sequence continues at coordinate 35,020,483 of OX621237.1, read as the reverse complement.
AAGGATTGTCAGTCATTATAAATTTGTAGGAACGACCTAAAACGCCAACGGAATCTAATCTGAAAATAAAACAAGTCTGTATTGCTATGAAATATCCAATTTGCGTAAGGAAATAGGACGTGAAGAGAAACTAAATGCGACAGACTATATGTTAAGCTTGTATGTACACAGCTCATTGTATTGGTATACAAGAGGCGTAATGAGAGCCAAGAATACGGGTGGAGTAATTGGTTTGCGTTGTTGTAACATTTAGAACTGTGTGGATTATTTAAGGGTTTAGTGAAATTATGAAGGGATGCGTGCTAGTGATACCGACAAATAGCTTCTAATTGTTGTAGTCGAGTATTTCGGTTGTATGTGTTTGATAACTCGTGATGCTATTTGAAAGTAAATTACATTGTTAAAGGGACATTATTATGTTATAAAATCGGAATTAATTACAGTAATACTATATGGGGCGTTATAAGATAATTGTAGGATTAAAAATGAAGAATAATAATTCTATAATAAGGCTGGGGTTAAATTTATTTTTATTTCTCAATATTAAGATTGGCTATAAATAAAACCTAACAGTAAAAGCCAAATTCAAATTGCCTCATAACTTACGAAGTTATAAGCGTTTAAAATCCTATTAGAAAAAGAACGCGTGATATGGCGTCACATGTCGTGGAGCCAGAAAATATAGTAACAGTGATTTCACGAAATTGGACTAAGGTTCGTTCCCTTCATCCCCACCAAAAACTTATATCTCAAAATGATATCAGCCGATATGAAACATTGTTTGCTTTTTATATCTTTAATACATTGTAAATCAGTCCGGTCTCTTATTTGCATGCCGAGTTTGATGGATTTTACAGAATCCCTTTATATATGATATATATTAAATATCTGTAAATATCATCTCTCATTCTCATTTATCACTCATTCATTCGCCATCCATCATAACCGTTTGATATTTTAATTTAAAAAAGGATCTATTTAGATTTGACGACATCTGCTGTGAATATTACCAAAACACAAAGGTGTGTTTATGGATACCTTATAGCACATTTATAGGGCCTTAAAATAAGCTTTCATTTTCATTCGAGCGACGTTTAATGCGAAAAGGGATTTGATCCGACTAACAGAAGGCAGTTTTATGGGAAGTAAATAAATTGGAAACATGGTCTGCTCAAAGGTAACAAAACCACTACTCGTAAAAATACGCATTTGCACATTAAATAGACATCACTGGAGATTTTATTCAGCTACATACTATTTTAATCGAACCTGTCGCCAAAAGAAATTGATATAAAATTAAGAAATCATACTAATCTCGATAGAATAAATGTGAAACCGACGATGCCAAGGTTAAAGCGTATAACTTAAGAGAAGCTTAAACTCCCTCCTTTATAAAGCTTAATATCCATCCTGAGTGAATGCCGAAAAAATCCAGGTTACCAACACTTTTTGGCTACTTTATATGCAAATTCTGTACGTTACCTACATTCCTGTTTTATCGTCAAAGCCAATATGAAAGTGCTTCGTAATATTAGCTGTTGTCTATCATAATATAACGTTGCAGAGTATTTCTTGCAAAGGGAGCGCTTTACGTATACGCAAAGGACTTTGTAAGATCCAGTTTTAAGGGACATGAAAATCTATTTTGGGTTGGAAGCCGTATTTTGTACCACGCTTGTACACGTTAAAATACCAAAGAACTAAATTAAATTCTAGACGCTTTAATATTTAAATATTCAATTTACATTACAATAGAATAGTATTTTTTATCCACACATAAACAGGATAAAAACATTGGGCATAAATAACAGATTCTACTACAAAGGGAGTTTTTATCGCATTGATCGGTTTCTTCCATAAAACCCTTGGATGGATATGAGCTGTATGACCTGTCAGTATTTAAAACAGTAGTAGAAAAAAAGAAAAATGAAGAAGTAAGTTTATGTAATTTGTAGTAGTTAATCCTTATGATTCTATGATTTCGTTTCTTATAAAATTATTTATCTCTCTACATTTATATCCCTCTAAATATCGATATAAAATATATATACGAGGAAGAAGTAAAATAAATAAAAGCTTTGTTAAGCGTACTACATCTATATTAGAACACACATGCGACACATAAAAGGGTAGCATAAAAGTATTTGATGATGATAAGCGAACACATAACATGGCTGTCTCATTTGCCACTTACGGGGATAGAGGCCGGTTTGTTGACAACCACAATGTCCTCGTCGATATGTACGAGGGTGATGGGTTGGCTGGTCACCGGTACTTCGTGCCTGTAACGATACATACGTCAGGCTGACGGCTGTAGTACAACAGACTCGGAGCAAAATAACCGACAAACTTTCTGAACTAAATCTATATTGACGATATATTAGTAGGTTGAAGTAACAATTTCCTCAATATTTTTATTCATTCACCAGAATCCTTTCATCTTTAAAAGTACGAAAAGATAGATATTGAATAATTTTGATCACGGAGGCAACCCCATCGATAACCTATTGTTTCTTCATTATTATGTATTACATCCCACCAACACGGAATATTTTTGCTCAGAATCCATTTCAATTTCAGTTCTCGTGACGTATGAAATAAAGATTAGACGAGAACAAAAACAACAAATGAACATGCGTGAGCGAATTTGTATAAGGTATATATTGTGTATATGCAAGCCGTTGACACCGAGACACCGTGTCGTGATTACTAAAGTCAATATAAAAGAAAACGAATACCCTTAAAATTGTGTGTCTCAGTAGGAAAACGGTCACAATGCGCTCGCATGCTCATTCGGTGCTTAAGATATAGTTATTGAAGATTATATTTATGTTACAGTGGACTAAATACAATTAAACCTGAAATACAAACAAGCTTGTCGCACGTCACATTATTATAAGAATTATTTATAGTTAGAGTAACTGTGAAAGTATGTGAAGACACTTAGTAAAATTAAATAAATAAACATAACTCAAGAAAATAAATGTTAATATTTACAGTACAAAAAATATAGTTACGTCGTTTTGTTTCGTGTGGACGATATGTTGATGTGTTGGTTTGGGATATTGTGTAGGTACAATATTGAGTCTAAGGTGCTGTCACTAACTTAAGCGGTACTACTTAAGGTCTTATAGGGTTAAACAGTGATCGAAAATAAGTTAAAATACCTGTGAACGACATTTGCTAGCAGGTCGTTATGTTTTAATCTGTAGTCTGGGTCAACCCTGTCGTAGTTGACGGTAAGGGTTCCAGCACGGATGCATCTCTCGTACTCAGCTGCAGGATGAGCCCTGAATTCTCTCGCGAAGACGTCGAGGATTTTTTCCCCGACCCATCTTCCTTTGGTGAACGTAGTAAACGTGAAGTAGTATGGGTAGACTTTTCTGAGGCCTATAAATAAAAATAAGATTTAAAATATACTCATAACAAATTCACGAAATAATTCACAAGCGTGGCGATTATGACATATCCCTCGAAATAATGTACACAGTTCTATTGTGGATATCTTTTGGAGAGGCCTTTGTCCAGTAGTGTAAATGTTGTTATTATAAAATGTGTGATTGACAAGTGGTATTGAAGTCAATAGTATTTTATTTTATTTTATATTGAATATGTATAATTATTTTAAATTTATCTTAAAATTTGACGTATTTAGTGGTCTTTAATATTTCGTATGCCTTTGGCGAAACATCGATTGATCAAATTTTTATTTTATGGCCCCTGTATTATATCTATATAAACGACATAAATTAATTGAACGTTATTGAGATAAAGAATTTTTTACAAAATCATTCATTTCAATACAATACAATCTCTATCCCTAATTGAATATAATAAAGTTTTCCTAAAAATAAAATACAATACATAAAAGGCACAAATTGGAACAGACCACTTTTGTTTTAATCTTTATTTTAGACGTATATACCTTTGCGTTTTTTTTTATTAAAAGGAAAAGTTGTTGAAATAGGTAAAAACTATTTGTCTGTTGTCAGTCCCATAAACTTGAACAATTTAAAAACTTCTGTGTAACAATATTAAAAAAATTAAAGCCCAATAGACGCACATTGTTTGCGTCAAACATCTGCATAGCGAAAAGGCCGTGGAATAAATGAAGGGAAAACGCCATTGCGGTTAAATGACTAAGGCCATTAGATCATAATGGGGCTTTTTGGACTAATATCAGCTATATTGAAAACAAGCGGATCTGCTGTTTCATCCACTTAATGTCAACGCGTTATAAAAAACCTTAAAATAATATTGCTATCTACCTATGACAACCAATCTTGGCAAAATATATGAGGTAGTCCCACATAAATTTCCAAAACATACACTATCGGTTAGAAACCAGAATTTTGAAAATCTGTTCATAAACAACCACGAAAAACTCAAACTCGAATGGATAAGATGATTTTTTTGAAGTCGGCATAGAACTAAAACTAAGTAACCCGCGGCAGGAGACGATCTCGACTTTTAGGTACCTTTTGATCAACTATCGCTCGCTTATTACGGAGAAGCCATATTAGTTCGCAATACCGGTAGATCAAGTAAAACTCCTTCAAGAAAGACATAAGAACTACACTTATATTTAAAAGAGTTTTAATTATTTAGTACACGGATGAGTATATGAAGTTAAATCGTTTAGCTTTTTTATTCAGACCACGAACCGGAAAACGCAGCGTGAACTAAAAGGTGGACCGACAATGTCGTGAGTATTGCTAGAAGCCGTTGGATGTGGTTAGCGCAATACTGGCAATTGTGGAGTGCTTTGAGGGAGGGCTTTGTCCAGCAGTGGACGCCTTCCAGATGATATGATAATGATGACTTTTTCATGTGTACACTAAGTATCTAATACGATTCTGAACAATCAATTTGGACGGTGAACACTAATAGTAAAAAGAAGCATTAAGGAAATTTGATGCTGATTTCATTAATACCCACAATAGCTAAAGAATCCATTTCAGATATAAAAAGACGTCGAAGACACCAGAAACGAAACTAATCAATGAGAAGGAAACATTAAAGGAACGAATATTATAGAAGACGGGAATTCTTGTAATCCAATATCCACAGAGATTTATCAAAACGTACTTAGAGGAAAAAATATCTATTTTGAAGAGCTATGTATTTCTATTGGGGTTTAAGAGGGAAAATATTTATAGGAACACCCTTATTGTATTCTTAGTAAATATTGTTTTAGTATCGATTACATATATTTTCATTTGTCTGGAGATTATATTTCATGTTTTCTTTATTATGATATTAACCGAAAAGACGTCGATTGCTAGACATATGACTACCCCAAGGATCTTCATAACTGTCTGTTTTGCATTGCCCGCATCTAGTTGCATTCCGTGATCCTTGTAAGACCTCCGGTCCACCTTGTGGAGGGCCTGCCCACTTTTTCACTTACGTACTGGGGCACTTCTAGGAATTCGGATTACGAAAAAGACATTTTTGTTTTTTTCTTTATATATAATAGAAAGGCAAATAAAGGAGCAACCGGGCAAGCAACTTGATGTTAAGTTATCACCGCCGCCCACGGACACTCTTGTCTCGTGAGAAGCCGTAAGCGTACGTTTCCGGCATCATTCAGAAAGAAATAGGTTCAATGTCATACCGGATCGGAAATATGTACCTCCATACTTAATTGATTGCACAGAGTGGAAGCGAGCGGTTCAAAAAGTTAAATTTATTTTCAAGCCACCCAGTAATCTGTTGTCTTATGAGTATATCTGGGACCGACTGCTTAAGGTGCCTTCCGAAGCACGAAGGGGCACAGAAATTCAACCATTCTGACAGGCCCATTTAATGACTGACCGCGCACATATGTACTTAACCTCGCCGATCACTTGTGGACCGGTAAGAGCCCTGCTCAATTACTTAATATTATTGTTAAAATAACTCACCATTTTCGATATAATACGATGTTTCGTTGTACCGGTCATCTGTGAATCCCGGCCTTTTTGCCTTCAACGCCTTTGTTTCTAACTTCGCCTGAAAAAAAGGGAAAATAATATAACCATTGTATTCAGAAGTTCAGTGCTTTTATTCGGTTGTGCGAAATGTATACAGATAAGCTCTGAGTGTTAAAGGGTAAGGAATATGTGGAAACGTGTGCGGCCCAAGGATTCGCGTAATGTTTTTTGATATGGCGACATATCGTTAGCATCTTAGCAGTTTTTAGCGTTCCGTAGGCAATTTTGCAAGCCGTTAAAAATGTAATTTCAGTTTTTTGGTGTCAAATGCTACATAAAGCATATTTATGCTTCAGCTATAGTGACCCTACACGTGTCTCCTGAATGTCACTAAACGGCAACAATATTTAAATGAGTGTGGAGGGCCCACTTAATCCCTGAGCACCACTAAACGGTAGCAAAATTTTAATAAGTGACCTACCAAGTGATCTCTGAGTGTCGCTAAACGGTGGTCACATTAAAATGAGTGACTCACCACGAGATTCCTGAGTGTCACTAAATGGTAGCAACCCTGAAATTAGTAATCCTCCATGTGATCCCTGAGCAGCACCAAACGGTAGCAAATTTTAAGTGAGTAGCGCTAAATGGTAGCAACATTTTAATAAATGAACCTCTACGTCATGCCTTAGTGTCTCTAAACCGTAGGAACATTTAAATGAGTGACCCTCCACTTGATCTCTGGGCAGCACTATATGAAGGCAGATCCCTGAATAACGATGAACGGTAGCAATTTTAAAGTGAGTGTCCCTCTATGTGATCACTAAGTGTCGCTAAACGGTAGCAACATTTATACTAGTAATTCACTATGTGATAACTGAGTAACGCTAAACGGTAGCAACATTTAAATGAGTGACTCTCCACGTAATCCCTAAGCATCTTAGCAGTTTTTTAGCGATCCGTAGCCAATTTTGCTAGCCGAATTGACTACGGGGCGCTAAAAATCTGCTCAGTTTTTTGGTTTCAAATGCTACATAAAGCATATTAATGCATCAGCTATAGCGACACTACACGTGACTCCTGAATGTCACTAAACGGTAACAACATTTAAATGAGTGATCCTTCATTTCTGAGTAACGATAAACTGTAAAACATTTAAATGAAGGAGACTGTAGCGTATATTCGTTCTATTAGCAGCTTTAGTGGAGAGCACCAAAGGTGTATCCCGAGTAGAGGGCAAGTAAACCTGACGCTTTCGCGCCTTAATTCCCTAGGTCTTGTCGGAGACCCGTCCATATGACATCTAAGTACTCCTACACTATAATATCTGTCTCCGTTGATTAGAAAAATTCAGTACAAAACACAAGCTTTAAGCCTCTAATATCCTAGAAGTATTTTATGTATGTGTTGTCAAAAAGTCGATATCTATCGCCCCATGAGTCCTAAGTGATAGTAACCTCGTTATTAATTTATACCTGAGTGAACATGTCATAGTTGTTCAACATTGGAATATTTGGGTCTAACCAACAATACAGATGGGAAAAACTTCAGTCAGCCGGGCCGCGACCCGACGAGAAAATTAGGAAAGTTTCTTTATTTTGTAAAGCGAAACAATCAACTATGTAACACTCGTTTTATTGATTTTGTTTTTATTTGTTATATTTTTAAAGCAAGTATAATATTTTAATGAATAGGTTTATTTATTTATTTATTTTAAGGCTTACCAATTAAATACATACACAACATTAAAGAAAAATCTTTGATACAATTTTAAATCTTACGATGCACTAAATTAAAGGAAAGCACGGCATTATGAATTAAGATTACGAAAGTACGTCATTAAAACTAAGTAGCTGTTTTAAATTTAACGTATTTAAAAACTAATTGTAAAAAAAAGATTTTATGGTTGTTTTGTTTTGGAACAGATTTGGAACTTTGTTTATTAAATAATGCTATTATATAATATATTTTTCTTAAATAAATGTGATTTACTAGCGAAAATACCAAGTTAAATAATATAAGTCTCTTCTCATCCCTCTTAAAGCATGGTAGAAAGACTTTAATTAATGTATATATGTAATGTATGCAATTTTAAGTGTGTATTTATATAAAATTCCGGTATCAGTTCAGCCCACACAAAGGAAGTAGGTATGGTTTAAAATTGCCACACCTTATAATGTATTTAAGAAGACGCAAGACAGTAACCTTGTACAATAGTTTTTAATTCAAATTATCCTCAAAATAATTGACAATTTAATCTTGCCTTCAAAGAAAAGCTGTTGAATACATATAAGTAACGATTCTTCTTCAAAAAGAAATCTCAAATTATGACAATCAAACCCAACAGCAGTAGACGTTTTCCGCAAAGTAATGGACAGGTTGAGATATGTCGAGGGGTCTTTTATCGATTTTTAGGGTCCTGTAATCAAAGGGAGTGAACAAAACGCTATTGTAACATAGACTGTCAAAGGTGCTTTGTAGTGAGTGATGACGCGACTTGAAAGTGAAATGAAGAGAAATGTTTTGTGAGTAAAAACACTGGTATTTAAGCTGATTACGTAATTTATTAACAGCGTTATCTTAGCTGTCTTAATGGTCTTAGACTATTCAAATTCGGTTGGTAAATGGTTGCCTTTCATGCTTCAGGTCGTGGCTTCGATTTCCACCGAAGACAGATATTTGTGTGCATGAACATGTCTGTTTTTTCTGAGTCTGGGTGTAATTATCTATATAAGTATGTATTTACAAAAGAAAAGTAGTATATCACTTATATGGTTTCCATAGTAAGTGTTCTGCTTAGTTTGGGATCCGATGGCCATGTGTGAATAATGTCCCAGGATGTTATTATTGTTATCTATCAATCTTTTATCATAATTAAGAGACCGCAGTATGTAGTTGTGTATCAAAAGCAAAGACAATATTAAAACATGTACAAAACAATATACGACTATATTAATATACGATGTACCCAAATTCCAAGTATTACAAAGCGCAAAGTTTATTTATTACAAAGTTTAAGTTTCACAAGAGCTCTGGGACTTAGCGCTTAGTAAATTCTCAGAAAATCTATTTATTTGGCAAGAATTTAGTTCGAGGAAATATAATTCGAGTTATAAACAATTATCTATACATTGTCCCACCTCGTTCTATCTGGAAAGTGGTTGAAGGCGAGAAGATGTTGTGCCCATGTGTCTTAGCTCCGGTTATTCGGCTAGGTCTAGGTTACCTAGTTTCGCTCGCAGGAGCCGTTGGGGCGGTGGGGGCAGCTGGTAGCCTAACTCTCCTCGGGGCTGCGGTGGCAGTATGAGTAGTGTCGCTGTGCCGGACTGGCAGGAGTCGGCAATAGACAAGGGCGATCCAGAGCCTTCCCAGGGTACGTGTCCCGACCATCTGGGACATGGCATAAAAGGGTGGCCGGTGCAGCATACCCGTGTTCCTGGGGCTCTACCCACCAGGCGCCAGAAGAAGTCCACGGCAGATTAGGTTTAGGCGGTGCAAGTCCGACATACCCACTCTTTTACAGACAGACACTTTTTGCGGATGGCATATGAAGGCATTTCCCCCGCCTTAACAAAAAAATAGCTACCCTAGTTTATCGGAATAAATATTAAAATGAATTGCCAGCAATATTCAATGTACAGTTTTGCCTACAATTTTATTATACGTATATATATTTATATATACGTATAATAAAATTGTAGGCAAAACTGTATATTGAATATTTTTTTAAAAGGATATTTGGGGCGCGTTCTACAGTCGATATCGAAGCCAAAAATATAGTTTTTAATATTTTTGTCTGTATGTATGTCCGGGCTAAACTCAAAAAGTACTGCATAGATTTACTTGAAATTTTGCATGAATATTATTAAGAGGTCGGGTCAACATATAGGCTACATATTATTACGCTATCACCTACGGGGGAAGAGCTGTGATAATGTATAAAATATAACGTGGGTAAAACTTAGGGGCACAGCTAGTAATTTTATAAAGTAGACCAATTCCTATGTTGTTTTGCCAAACTGTGTCAACTAGGCCGTGTTGACACCAAAAGTAGAAGATAACCTACTCAATTGGAGCACATGTAACCGGTGACTGCAATAAAATGCGATTGTCGCTATCCACAGAAGGCCCACCGTAATAATAATATTTAATTCTTACCTTAATATAAACATAAACATTCAGATACGATCTAGTAAAATATATTTTTATTTATAATTTATTTTATTTAGAAGGTACAAATGTATCTAGCCTTAAGTATGTCCTAAATATCTAAAATTAAATGTAGATGTATGTAGGTTAAGATTGTATGTACTAAAAGAGCGCGTTACTCGCCATTAAACGTAACAGTTTGGCGAGAATACTTATATGTTATACACTTGTAAAAATATATAAATAATTAATTAAAAAAAAAAGATATCAGATTTATATAATATAAAGTATAAAACTATAAATGACAATTAAAAGTATCCAATATTATGAACAAACAATTTGATAATAACATATAAAAGCCAGTAACTTAATCATGATTAGTTATTATGATAGTTATATCATATATTAAATGTTAATTTTAAATAGTTCTATACAAAACTGACTCTACAAACATGTTTTGAATATACGCAAGCGCTTTTTGAAAGTCTGACTGAGTAAAATCCCTTTTATGTTTTATTTAAATAAAGACTCGTTTCATGTAAGTTTGGTGTGAGTAAGTAGTTTTACTGTTTCATAAATAAAAATATAGTTTTTTACGGAACCTATATCAATAAATACCATCTCGGACTTCCCACTATACGTATCGTGTTTTTCCTTCTTGATTCGCGTCAGAAAACTATTCCTTTGTTTGAAGACAGACCCAAACTTTGTATGGTTTGTTTTTGATATAAAAGTTTTTTTGACGTGCCCACCCGTGTACGTTTTTATGAAGGTGGATTTAGAAGAGATTGCCATCTAAATTGCTTTCTATCGATTTTATAAAAGTTTTTATAAAAGCTCGCAGCCAGTTGCTATCCTATACTGGCCCGTAAGTTCGGCGAGGTAAGCACCCAGGCACGCGTTCAGTCTATGGATGAGTGACGGCCAAAGTGGTTTGATTTCTGAGCGTCTCCGTGTTTCGGTGCGTGTTGTAGTCGTTTAACAACAGCTGATAAGCAATGTTAGAGGTCTAATGGGGGGCTTGAACAACTGTGACACTAGGGTAACCACTCCCCATACGATAAAAGCTCTTACGTTGACTTTAATATCCGAGGCTTAGCGGAACTATACTGTTGTCTTACGTAAGTATATACTGATGGATATGCCAATTCAAATTAATATATTTGGCACTGCGACTTATACTATTAAGACAAAAGTCGTCGTCAGCGCATGAAAGTATAAATAAAACACATATGAGTTTTAAAAAAATCTTGTAAGTGAGTTTTAGTGTACGTGTTCTAAGGAAGTTGGACACATGATAAAATAAAATTCGGATATATGTATAAAATGGATGTCTGTTTATCATTGTCTGGGTGTAATTATATATATATGTATATATATAAGTATGTATTTACAAAAGAAATGTAGTATATCAGTTATCTAGTTTTAATAGTACAACCTCTGCTTAGTTTGCAGATGGCCGTGTGTAAATAATTTCACAGGAAAAAAAAATCCAATAAAATATAAGATTTTGCGTGTCCCAAATATTCCAAAAAAATGCCTTTCAAAAACAACATGGTAAGAAATTAGTTCATCATACGACGGAATAAACTATGGTGATAAGTTAGCAAAGTTAACAGTTTCATTTAATTTATTAATAGTATGCACCAACTTGGTGGGGTTCATTTCATATTCAGTGTCGGGCGAACTTTTAATTTATAGCATAATAGGTTGTGTGTTTTCATGACGGATAACCGGATTTGGTTCAATTTAGTACCTAGAATTAGTTTTTTGGTAGAATACAGATTACAAATAAGTTAAATATTTACAATTTTTTGTTACACTTGTATTGCGCAGGTAAAAATTTAATTGAATTTAATTGAATTTTATGAATTATTTTACGCCGAATTTTAATTCACATACATAATAATTAGGTTGTAATGTACATAGGTTACATTATAACCTAAATATTATGTACGTGAATTAAAATTCGGCGTATATGACTAGTTTCTGTAATTCAATGAGGATGTCAATATATTTATCCCAGAACACCTACTTAACTCCCGCACTATGGAATCTAATCCCTGTGTCGTGGGGTACTTTCCAAACATATAATAGACTAGCTGTGCCCCGCGGTTTTACCCGCGTTAAACTTTATAAATTATCACAGTTCCTGCCCCGTAGGTAATAGCGTGATAATATGTAGCCTATATGTTGACCCGACCCCTTACTTATATTCATGCAAAATTTATATTCATGCAATACTTTTTGAGTTTAGCCCGGACAAACATACAGACAAACAGACATCGTTTTTATCGATTGTAGATCACGCTCCAAATACCCTTTCTTAAAAATATTCAATGTACAGTTTCGACTTTCCTACGATTTTATTATATGTATAGATGGACACAAATTACATCCAGACTCAGAACAATATTTATGGGCCAAACAAATAGTTGCCCGGCGGGGGACTCGAACCCGCGACAATAAGCGCGATAATAACAAGCGAGGCGACTGTCTTAACCGCTGCGCCACACGTGCATTTTTATCCTAGAAAACTGATATTTAAAACTTCATTAAAAACTACCTACAAAGTAAAAAAGGGTAAAAGTGGTATGCAACTTTCTAACTCTCTCATTATATGATAGAAAGAATGAAAGAAAACATTACACTCATGTAAATTTTAGAGTGAATGTCTTGTTTGTGTGTATCTAGATTCGAACAGACGAGTATTGTGTTAATATTGGTTTAGGATCGTACAAAGATTTTTGTCCCCCCCCCCCCCCCCTCATTTAATATTTTTTTTATTTTAATAATTTTATTTATTTTAAATGTGAATATATAAATAAATATTCTGTGAATAATTCAAGCGTCTACCTGTTGCCATTATCAACATCGAGAAAATCGAATTTATGTTACTATAGTCCAACAGACGGCAAATTTCAACTATGTAAGTACTACGGTTCATGAAACCTTGCCTGGTGACAGACGGACAGACAGATAGACAGAGTCTTAGTAAAAGGATCCCGTTTCACCCTTATGTACGGAAGCCTAAAAAGAAAAAGAAGTCTGAAGAAATTGTCAAACACTATATAACCGAGTAGATTTCCCGAAGCTAGTTAAGCCAAAATACCGTTGTACATTTCAAGCCAAAAATATATTTAAATACACTGTAACTTGAGTTACAGAGTAATGGGCGTACATGTTAGCACTGTGGCTTGCATTATTCCAGAACGGCAGTAAAACTGTTTAGTGCCAGTCTTACATTCCGAGAACGTAGTAAGCTAGCTGGATTTGGATTCGATTACTACGTAAACCTACTATAAAAGTTGATAGAATAAAGAAAAGAAAAACCTTTACATAATATATGGGGTAAAATGATATCATATAATGCTCCATATAACATAATATTACATGAATAATAGAGTGGTTGGTAGATGCTTGGCTTTCACGCCGCTGGTCGTAGGTTTGATTCCCACCCAGGACAGATATTTGTGTGCATGAATATCTGTTTGTCCTGAGTCTGGGTGTAATTATCTATATAAACATGTATTTACAAATGAAAAGTAGTTTATGTAATATATCAGTTATCTGGTTTCCATAGTACAATTTCTGCTTAGTTTGGGATCAGATAGCCGCGTGTGAATAATGTCCCAGGCATTATTATTATTATATTTCTTTTTTTTTTCTAAGGACTCCCTCGATTAGAGTATTTTCCGGCGTCAAGTTATTTGATAAATCAAGTTATTTGCATATTAATTCTATAATATGCAGCGTTGTAGTCAAGTCAAAGTCTAGTAAAGTCCGTCATACTCAAGTCAAAGTCCTACCTCAATAAAGTAGTGGAGACTTTACTAGAGGCTTCTATTTAAAATTTGGAATCAATACGGCAAATCACAATTCACGGTTATACGTCATTTTCCTTCACCTGTATACGTTGTCAAAGAAGTTATGTTATAAAAACCACCAAATTTTATAATAATTCGAATTTACACCAGTTTTCAAGTCTCTTACGCGTTGGAGCAAAATTGCTATGTATGTATTAATTATAATTACATATAATTTTACTATCTCGAAGCTAAATTAATGAACACCAGGGAATTTTTGATATTCAAAATCGAATTCGCCAAAGTAAGTAAACTCCGTATCTGTGTCTCACCGCTGTCTATCTCTCTGCTGTTAAAGAGTATACGTCACTTAAATTCTGCGGAAAGCGGTGACATGTCACGCAGAATCACTTTAATCGTCTTGGACCCCGTAACAAACTTAAACAAAAAAAAAAACAAGGGAGGAGTTAGAAAATAAATAGTTCCACTGCCCTCAAGAGCAAAGCGGGAGACACAATGATATCACGAGGCTGGAGCCTCATAACACGAGAGAATTGCAACTAGAGAAGCCAGCTGCAAAAGCACCAAGGATCAATTTTAATGGTCATGGTAGGTGAGCTGTTATATTTGATTCCAATAGTAGGTATGGCTAAATCGTTTAAACGCAGGGAAGTTGTTCCTTGTTGCTACAAGATCTGTATAATAAACTACTCCAGACATTGCTTGCAAGCTATTCAGCGTGTTGTAACTGTCTTCTTATATTAGTGAATACAATACCTACACAAACCGTTTAATCAGCTAACTTACAATGAACAAAGTAATAATACGAACCACTGTTAAATAAGCACTCTGTACGATACGTTGTTCTGGCTATAATTCAGTAACTCACAAATTGTTCTAACAACATACATTTTTTTCTTACCAAAGAAAACAGCATGTTATTTAATATAATGCGCCTTACAAATCAAAACAAAAGCATTTCTGCTACAATGTCATTTCCTCGACGCCATCAACTCACGACAAATTTCTTAAAAAAAAACACGCAATATCGCTCATAAAATCTACCTAATCAGTCGCGACAGTACACCGAGCTATCGTGTATAAATAAAGACATTACACTGGCGAGCACATCTAGACGGCATTACTACACATCGGGACAAAATAACTTCGATCACGCGATCAAATGGGGTAGGTAGGACTAAGAGTTAGGACGGCATTAACTCGAGTGGATATAAAACGCAAACACGATGTGTGTGGACTTCGCTAAATTATATTATGTGACCACATCAGGTGTTGTAAATTGTGGTTGTGGTAAAATATGTCGTTTTCAGGGCTGGTTAAGTAGATATCGTCGTTCCCAATAAGAGATGCTGTATGAGTGACTATGTATATTGAAAATTATTAAGAACAAAATTGGTTGATTATTTTAAAAGTAGTTATATACACTAGGTAAATAGTTGTAGATTATTACTTGTAGTTGCTCATATAATTATATTTATTGCATTATCTGGAAAAAAGAACTTCGATCACGGAATTAAATAGGTTAAGTAGCAGTTACGACGGCATTTACTCCAGCGGCTATAAAACGCATGCTCGATGTGTGTGGTCTTTACTGAATGTGACCACATCGGACCACGGGGTCATAAAATGTGGTTGCTAGTATATCGTGGCAGATTAAATGGATTGTTTCCAATATGAAGTGATCAATGATTATTGAAAATTAATTAAATAATTGGTGGTTACTTCAAAAAAATGATAGAGATCAGACGAATCAACATTAAAAAAAGCCGGGCCTCAGTAAATGAATTCCCCGAATTTTTGAAACATGCAATTTGTGGACATGTAACTATATGTGGGTCATAAAAAATATGTAATTTATCCCGCAACACGCAAACCCGAAGGCGCCGAACTAGCAGCGAGGCAACTACATTATCCACCGCGCCACACGCGCAGTTACAATGTGTAATTTATTCGAGTTATGTAGATAACTCCCTTGATTCTATGCGATTTGGTATCGCATACACCAATTTTAATATCATTGCATTTCTTTCTAACATGGTTCTCACGAAAAGAACAGGGTATCTTTAATTGTTTTAATATGATTTTTGCGCAAATTACTGAGGGAAAATAAGCAATACGTTAGAACTTGTCGCCAATTATTCGTTTTGTTTGCAGTTCTATGTATGCCCTATTCTTTTTACATATGACCTATATAAGAGAGAGATGTAATTAGTTTAGTGGTGTAAAATTTAGAATTGCCGGCAATGGCCCCGATCCCAAAAAAAATGTATTAGTTTCTATTATAATTTCAATAAGAGTCAATTATAAGACTGCCTCTTTAGTCTAGCAGTAGCGTGGTCAACCGTAGTTCTGGGTTCAAATCCCGAGTCGGACCAAAAAGATTTTGAGGCAACACGAAGAGGGAGACAATAAGATTTTGGGGTAGCACGTAAAGCCGTCGGTTCTGTACCTGACCTCCTTCCGGTCGTGTCGCTAGTCATCCCATCGGAACATGAGAGTGATGGAATAGAAGGTGCCCCTGTGTTTGCACACACACTTGTGCACTATGATATGTCCTGCAACTTGGCTAGTCTCCATTGAGACTGGCCGACGTGGTCGAAATTCGCCCTGGAGGACATTAGTATTAATTATGAACATACGCTTAGACCGAATAAGGGTTAGACTTTTATACGTATTTGACTACGGCCGTAAACCAACGAATGAATGCGATATGGTTTCAGACTCTTTCACTATGTTTAAGGCGAAGCATCTAAAACCGAGAATAAATTAAATTGAAACGTATTTTCCTGTGAAAATCAAAACAATCTTCCAAACAATCGCTTTAATAAAATTTCCCAACAAGTTTTAAAACAAAAAGTCTCAAACTCAAACTTTACGTGCTCGCCGGGTCATTTTGTTTTCATTATCTTCCCGAAACGGCGTGTAGGGTCAACGTCGCCGCGAATTTACGACAAAGAGTGCACTCGACCTTAATTTAAATACATTGCCTCTTTTGAAAGACTAAAGCTTCGTGGCTGTGGTACTAGATGATAATTGTACTTGTAACAGAGGGAAATATCCACTTAATTCGGGCAGACTCTAGATGAAGATTCGTTGTATAATTGTGTAAAGTAGGTTACTTAGTCATTCTTGGATTTATATTGTTTAAATTTTCATGTAATTTGTGTTTGATGTGCTGTTGCTTTTAAATGTTTAATTTCTGTACACATAGTTGTAGTAATAATGTAAAAATGGACAAAAATGTTTCCATGATGAAACATATAATTATATATTTTAGCTAATAAAACTACAAATTCAGTAACACTCGCGCCTGACTCCCTTTGGGTTTAAACCTTAAAACTTAAATGGTATTACAAGTAGTTAACTTATAATACTTGTAATATATTATTATGACGGATCTTGTATGTGAAACGACGGTCGCGTTTTAATGAGAAGACCTACCGTATCAAAGCTAAATGTAAAATCCACCTACATAGCGGCATTTGTTCATATTACTCAAATTAAATGAATGCCTTTAAATATGCTTGCTTTTCATGAAAGGACTGGGTTCATTTACAGAGTGAGCCCAAATCCAAGCCTGTAATAACTAGACTGCAGTAATAACGTGAGACGGAATATGAACATTTAATTTTCTCTGAAAGTACTTTTTATTAAATAACACACTCTAAAAAGTAAGTTGAATAGAGTTGTAGTTAGTTACAAGCAGTTTGAATTTCTTTTATATGAACGATTATTTTTCAAGTACCGGATATATTATGAAAAGTAAGGAATAAGATTTAGTTAAATTCTATATATATAATCTTCTATATATATAAAAATCAATGCCACTTTTCGTTGTAATGTTATAACTCAACAACGCCTTTACCGATTTGGCTAATTTTGGTCTTGAATTATTCGTGGAAGACCAGGGAAGGTTTTTACGTAGAGAAAATTAAAAAAAAGTCTTGAAAAAGTGTAAAATCAACATTTTTTAGCAATTTAAAATATTTTTTGTTTGAATAAATCAACTTAATAATCATTTTTTTATTACTATGCCTTATACGTAGCGAAGCACGTACCGGGCCGCTAGTATAATAATAATAAATAGAGCGAAAGAATGCTATTCTCTAGTTCATTTAAATGTTGCAAAAGTGGTGCTACCCACGGGTCATATGTGGTTGCTAAGAGCAATACCTTCCGTCGGGTTTCAACCCCCGTATATTCCAAACCTTGGAT
This sequence comes from Pseudoips prasinana, assembly GCA_951640165.1. Taxonomy (NCBI): domain Eukaryota; kingdom Metazoa; phylum Arthropoda; class Insecta; order Lepidoptera; family Nolidae; genus Pseudoips; species Pseudoips prasinana. Next base: position 35,002,380 of record OX621237.1, on the reverse strand, counting down.
ATCTACGGACATTAAACGTAATTTTTATGTGTGCACGGGCAGACTTATGTATAGACTACGCACCTAGATACCAATGACATCGCATTTATGTGTAAACATCCAGCTACACCAATCTATCAAATTTCTTTTATAGATTTTCAACTTTATCACAAAAGCATAAAGTTCACTTTCAATTGGTGAAAATTTGACAGATTGGGGTAGATTGATCTACTGGCGTCTGTACAAGAATCACGGAATAAGCAAATAATATTACCTTTTTCAAGTCCTTATTAATGTCAGTGTCATCAGCTTTCCTTTTTTCACAGGAAAGTATGCAGTTCTTGCCGTTGTCTTTTTCACCCTGTTGACAAAGAAAGGACCAATATTAACACTTCGAAAAACGATGCATACACAAAAGGGTTCGTACCGGTGTGGTATGGGTGTTCCCAATATTAACATAATAAAATAATTTGTACTGGTAGGATTTCGCACTAGGTGGCTTATCTTAACGGTGAGGATATTTTTGTGAACTACTCTCTTTCTATTCCCTCAAAAGCTGGACGGAGGTATGCGTGGCAGCTTGTAAATTTATGTATTTTCGCTTGGTACGGGATTTTAGATCCGCGAACTGTCAGCCTTAAAGGTACTACAGAAATGTTTTCTTGCGCGGGCAATGCCAATAACAATGTTGGATACGTAATCTCGACAGCCGTTATTCGGGGTTCGAACCTCGAATCTGGGCGGTTACTGGCAATATAGAGCGAAGCGAACGAACTAATAAGTTACGACCCACTCATGCACCCCCCATGAGTGGGTCGTAACTTATTAGTTTGGGAAACTGTCGCTCTATATTAATACGTGAAGACGCGGGTCACTAGTTCGATTGAGGATCAGAGAGTGCATTTGATGATCAGAGAGTGTATTTGATGATTCATATCTAGTAAAAACTAACTTAAATACCTAGCTAAAAATGATGGTATTTGCTATTTAATAACTTTAAAAGGAACATTTATCCGCGAAAACTTTACACTAAAATATTACAAACCCACAAAACTATTCAAATATCAAAAGCCTTTATAACAAAAGTTATCTGTACATACGTACGTATGTTACTTTATATATTATGTACGTTTATTACAAAAGTTTATGTAAAACTGAAGTACGAAGGAATGCCAGAGGAATGCCAGCTGTCCCAGTGAGTCCAGGGGAAAATGAAATTCTGTATAAATGCAGAGTAGGTAATCTTAACAGGCGTAATGAAATTTTTAAAATGTTCCACCTGGCTGGAAAAGTTTGATGTTTTTTGGCAATTTATTTCTCGGGATTGGGGCGACTTATTCAAAAGTTTATAAAGCACGATATGAATAAGTTTTTAACAGATACGCTAGTAAGTAGAATATTAGAGTTTCTTTGGACTGGTAATGTGCTAGAGGACGTAGCGACAATTGTAATAAGAGTAAGGTCGTATAATCTTCGCTGATTACACTGAACTGAGCCATAAAAAATCTAAGAACAAAGACTATGGCACGTTAAGCCATCCTCACCCATTCATAAAAAGACAGCTATAGTCATTTGTTAAAAAAAATATTGCACATTCCAAATTCATAGTTTGAAGAATGATCGATTCCTGATGAATGCTTATTAAAAAACTTACTGAGGCTTAGGTGTGTTTGAAGAGTCATAGGCTACAATAACCGCTTTCCAGCAGATAAACCTTTTGTTGTATCTTTTTATTATTATTATTCATTTATTTCAGACCATTTTTCAGTACATAAGATGTTAGTTACAAAAATCTTAACCTAATGTTAGTAATTTTACAATATATACAATATCGCGGTACTAGGGCACCGTCTACACCATGTGCAGTCGTATCCAGTGCCAGCATCGGACTATCCCATTTATCACATAATATATTCATTTAGCATTATATACATAGCTATTTAATAAACCATGGAGCTTTTAATAAGTAAATTATTAAAACCACATCCTGCAATATTACACTAAGGGGAATTAAGAATGGTTTAAGTAGGCTTTGAAGCAAAAATATTAACTGAGCACGAGTTTAAGTAACTTTTCACCAGAGGCTTAATATACAGAGATTATTCGTAAAACATTAATGGGAGTTCATAAAATGAAGCTGCGTTAAAAGCCTAATTCGCACACCATGCATACGTGTGTTATATAAATAATAATAAATAACTTGTGACAACTATACTACTACTACTTATATATATATCTAAATACATGTATATTATAGATAAATTACACCCAGACCTAGAACAAATTATCCAGCTCATCATATAAAATGTGCCGTACTAGTAAAGAAAACAATATTAAAATCAACCAATTAAAGGTTTCATCTTCAAAACAAAACCGATTCCAATATTTCAAGCGTCCAGCGTATTTTCCTAAATAACTTACTAAACCATTCCAAATGATAGCTAGATCTAAAAGCAAATTTCCAATAATTCCAACACACAATCCCTAGTAGTCCCGATAAATAACGAAATCGAACAAAAAACAAACGAGTATGAAAGCCACCTCTATCAGTCAATTAACTGAATTAAATTCACATAAAAATGGCGTCGACAGCCGAACCAATCTGATCACCAATCAAAATGGCCGAACGGGAAAACAATTGATTTCAATTACTATAGGCTGACCTGGATCAACTAGGATATAGTCGATGGAATTAAAATTGTTAGCGTTGATTTGTGGTGCATATCAGTATAAAAATTTTGCATACTCGTATACATTTTGTTTTGATACTGAGAAATATTGAAATTTGTGTAGGTACTCACACACACACACATATATATATATAACAAATTATTCACCCACGGCCATCTGAGCCCAAACTAAGTAGAGCTTGTACCATGGGAACGTTCTCTTATAAATACATACTTATACAAATAGTTTTTTTAACCTATTGTCTTTTTATTCCTACCTTTCAAAACAATATATTCATAATCTTCTAGGAAAATAATGTAACACAATTCTTTTAATTTTATATACGTCGCAAAAAATCTAACCTGACTAAAAATTATATGTAATTATACGTATTTCGGAAAATTTGTTCAACTACGGTAATTTAAAAAATGTTTTGTTTTTAAAATGTAGTCTGTTAAAGTGAAACAAAAAAAACTATGACAAAATCTTCACATATATTATCGGTTTGTCTTTATCATTCAATTGTGATATTACGTCTGAGCAAATGAGACAAAATCCTTCCCTTGCTCTTATTGTTTCAGAGGTTCACTTGTAGACTGGTCTTTATTTGCTATAATTTCAGTTGACCTACTGAAGTTACCTCTTGTAGTGTAACAGTGAAAGTATAAATAATGATTTATAATTTACAGAATCACACAAACTCGACAATGTCTTGAGCTTGGATACATGTAAGAAGTATCCATGCCTACTTAAGCGCATCTTTCAATCTAACCCCTATCAACATACAACCCAAACTCGTACCTAGCTACGCTAAATAGAACAATTTGAGAAAGATCTTATCAAACAGGGTCCGAATCGAAGTTCGTCTAAATTGAAATTTCCTCAGATTGTGCATTTAGAGTAGCTAGGCGAAGGGTAGAGTTCGATTTCCAAAGGTTCGTATTTAGGTTATTTGAGGGTTTTCCTTTTGTTCCTCGAAGAGCACGTTGATCCAGCTTTGGCAATTGTTTTGCAAGTCAGAAACCTGATAGAATCTGACACCCAGTATAACCATCTTATTGCTAAGAATAAATAAAGGATCACAACGGGTTGGACTGGTACCTGAACCCAATAATAATAACAACCTCCTGGGACATGATTTACACACGACCATCTCATCCCAATTTAGGAAGAGCTTGTACTATGGTAACCAGATAACTGACATACTACATTCCTTTTGTAAAGTTATACTTATATAGATAAATTACACCCGGGCTCAGGAAAAACAGACATGTTAATGCACACAAATATCTGTCCTGGGTGGGAATCGAAGCCACAACTTCCGGTGTGAAAAGTACGCATTTGCCAACCACGCCAACAGGCACGCCAATAGAAATGGAAAGACAGGAAAGAAAAATATAACAGTAAAAAAATATAAACCTGTATTCTAAAAAGAAGCATGTCACCAACCTAGTCCTAATAATTACAAGCTGGTATTTTTTCACAAACTTAATAGTACTACATAGGCATATGGTAGCACGCTTCGCGAGCCACAATTAGAGAGCAACTGTCTAACAAACAACGCTGATTGCGAAACGTGTCAACTGCGGCGGAGGGTTGAGTGAACAACGCGTTAGCATTTTAGGGTTATATGTCAAATGTCACTTGTATGAAGTTTAGCTGGTGATATTAGTTTTGTGAGAGGTTCTCGTGAGAGATTATGGTTTCAAAGTAGGTATTTTTTTTTTTTAAAAATTGAAATTCCCACAAACTGTTTGCTCTTCCAGAATTCAGAGTTTGACACGAGGAAAGAAAGAGCAAATGAAACAAGCGGGATTTTGAATGAACAGCGCATTGTCATGTTTCAAGTGTAACTTTTTGTAGTATTTTTGAAATAAATCTTTTCCGAGGTGAGAGATTTTAGTTTTCTCTGTGATATTATAATTTTGTAGATAGAATGATTCGGTGAGTGAAATTTTGGAGAGTTGAAATTCATTTTGTTCGAGGTTTTGTTGTGATATACTTGATTTCATGGAGGCGTTCGCTTTTAAAAGTAGTTTGAAATTTGCGCATACCGTTTTTTCTTACAGAGCTCTGTTTGGATCGGGGAAAAACTGAGTATATTAAACAAGTGGGGTTAACACGTTAACATTTAAGTTCAGTGTTGCCAGTTCAGTAGTTCAGTGTCAGTTGTTCAGTGTCATATGCTGTAGTATTAAATCTATATTTTATAAGAGATTTTAGATTTAATTGATGCATTCGGCTTCTTTAAATTATTATAAAATATGTGCGCACTTTACTATTCCAAAGCTCTGTTTGGCTCTGCTTGCTGGCTGAAAGGCAGAGTTAATTAAACAAGCGGGGTATCGGATGAAGATCAAGTTACCACTTAAGGGTTATCTGTCAAGTATAATTTGTTCCCAGTAGTGTCGAAATTAGTTTTCTTCGAGATTTGCGTTGAGAGAGTTTAAATTTGTATGCATTTCTATTTTTAACCCGTTTCGACTATTTTTATAGCTAGACTTCAGTCCTTAATAATAAAACTCAGCAGAGTAGCTAAAACAGAGCTCATACTCTCCGTAATGGCTGGATTATGTAACATAGAGCGATCTCGATATGATGTTAAGTTGTCACCCGCTATAGATACTAATAGTAACCCGTTTCATACTGTGGAATTTTATAAAGGTCAGCTAACGTCCTTCCATTATGTTTGGGTTAAAGCCAAACACGATTTGTGACATTACATACATTATATATGATCGATATTTCGGTATTGGAATCTATATTTTTTTGGTATGGCAGGGGTAATGCCTACGCGGACTCGCACCGACTAAACCTAACCTGCCGTGGACTTCTCTTGGCGCCTGATGGGAACCCCTAGGAGACTCGTACCCTAGGAAGGCTCTGGTTTTATTTTCTTATTGTCTGGTAATGGAACCTAAATTATACTTACTTAACCGCTAGGCTAAGCACCCTGATTACATAACCTTTCCCGTTTGAATACGTCTATCTCTTCCTGCTCATCTCTTATATATCTAATCGAGCTACTACAGACGAGACTAATTCGTCAAAACCGTAACAAATCGTACCACTTAACCCCCATAGAATAACATACCATTTCCTGCCGCGAAAAGATTCATACAATTACAACTACCAGCGGATCATATTTCATTCAAACAAAGGCTTGTTATACAGGGCTTTAGGTAACGCGGGGTAACTTCTTAACTATTGAAGTAGGTGCACTAATATAGGTTGAAAATTGTTACTAACACTATAGATTTAATCTAAAAATAAATTGTTATTATTATTAAAACATGTATCAAAATGTTTATAAAAATTAAATAAATCAACATTTGAAGGGAAAAACATGCCGTAACGCCGGTTCCCAATAGAGAGGAGTGAGTAAAACATAATAGTAAAGCTGTTCAAATTTGGACTACGTCAGTGAATGTTAGGGTCTGACTGAACGTGTGGCGTACCGGTTAAACAGTCTCCTCGCCACTCTATGTCCCAGTTCGATTCCCGTAAAGGAAAACTAATTCTGTGACCTTTCAGTAGTTGATCAGAGTCTGAGTGTACTTTATGTCCATTAATTATTGAATAAGTATCCGCGACACAGGAATCAATTTACCTATTTCCCTAATGCGGTAGGTGTCTTTTAAAAAAGAAAAACGAACAGAAAGAAAACTGTGACAGGCCTACTACGCAGGACATATAGTGTAGGAGTTTAAACGCAAACACGAGTGCACTCTGCAGTCCCTTATATTCACAATTCGATGACTTGCCATCCCATACCTTCGACATCAGGCGTAGAACTAACGTGCTTTCTGAGGCATTGGCGTATATCACCTCCAACTTCAAGACATCGGGCTGCTACTTGTTTACCTTGCCAGAAAAAATCAAAAAACACTATTTGGTCCAACCCAGGATTTGAATACAGGACCTTATTTTTTACCGCTTATTTTTTTACCAATGAGGCAGTCTGTAAGAGTTATTTAAACACCCATTTGCTGTTTACACGAATATGATTTATATTATACTACCTCCAAATATTATTTATTTCGTTGAATGAGAAATAAGCAAATGGCACAGTTACAGAAAATTTTGGGAGCGGCCTACGCCCAGCAGTGTACGACATCAGGATGATGATTTGATTTGGAAGAAACTTCAGTCCGTCCCAGCAGGCTTAGTAACAGTGGACACACCCATAAACAACGATATTCAATCAGCTGTCTTACAATCCGCTATTTAACAATTAAAAGTAAGCTATTTGTGTGAACGAAGTTTAACATGACTAGCTACATGACGAGCTAAAATGAGATATTAGAATAAGCCCGCAGTTTTTACACTTAATTAAGATTAACTATCATCATAATCATCTTCATATCACTTGACTTCCACTGCTGGACAAAAACCTCCCCCAACGATCTCCACAGTTTCCGGCCTGGCGCTATCTATATACAGCAGCTTTCAGCGTCATTTACACGATCATCGGTCCATCTTAAATAAAGAAAAAAAAATTTAAATTTAAAAGTAACTATTACAAGAATTCGTTTTGCTTAATTGGTTCTCGCCGAGTTGCTTTCAACTTGATATATTATTCTATTTGTAGGTCTGTAGGTACCTATTTTCTCCAAATCTTGGTCCATCCATCAGGCTCTGAAAGACCTCAGGAAGGCACAATACGCGGGTCAAGCACGTCATGATTGTCATGATTTATTGTAAAAACTTACGTAACCTCGAGGAGTCCCGTATTTTTATTTTGATATCTATGTGCTCGGATACTAAATTACGACAGAGATATATTGTTACTAAGAATAAAATAATAAGTATTTTATTGTACCTTATGACGTTAGGAATAAAACGAAAATTCTAGTAAATGTCTAAATCAACGTAAATGTAAAAACTTCTATGTTCTTATAATAACATGGTCAATCTCTTAATATTGTGCGTAAAATATTATAAATTCATTCAGGAACCCTCTTTATACGGCTTGAACTCGCTTTTTCGGATTTCGTACCAGAAGGGTACCGATGGAACTATTACTATAAGACAATGCTATCCATCCCTCCGACCATCCGTCCATCTATCTGTTAGTGGGCCGTATCTCATCAATTTTAGGATGTGAACATTCTATTGCCAGTATAGTAAAAAAATAAATAAGTATTTAAAAAAGGGACTCCTCATATATGTAACGGGAAATTGCTATGTTTTATATGCGATATTCTAAAATGTTACGTTATGATTCGGATTCACACATGGCTGGGTTTTTGTTTAGTAAATATTGTGTTTGTATATAGGTTCTAACGTTTAGTTTTTAAGCAAGAAAAACTTGAAGGAAGGCACGGACACGAGCGATGTGAGAAGGCTGCGCCTTGTCTCACATCGCTCGTGTCCGGTTGGCATCCCGTCGTTTTACGAGGACGAGGGAATGGATAATGCAATTGTATTTGAAGATACACTTTTGTTCAAAAACATTTCCTACTAAGCTGGTAAATTCATATGCTGCCGAAGCTAAAATTCATTCAGAAGTACCACTTTTAACAGGACGGAATCTAGTGTCAGAATTATTCAATCCAACATGAAAGCTTTTCCATGGAATAATGTGTTCTTAAAGTGAGGGGACATCTATGTATTGAATCACTAAACGCACACGGACAATGGACACGCATTTTTGATGTATTATTATGCTTGACCCCGCCTAAAACCAGTTTGTCCGCTTGGTTCCGACTCTGCTTCAAATATGCAGGTAAAATACTGGCTTAGAAACTTCCCTCGACCGCTTTAACAAACAATAAGTCCCTACGCTACCTGTCTATAGTCACCCCTAATTTACTACCCCTAGATTGATTCCCTCCCCTCTTTCCCGCTTGATTTATCGCTCCCTACGTAATGTCCAGGGCAAGATGTTAACGTTTTTGAGAAATAGGTCGCGGGGGTAGTGAAATTAGGGGCGGTTTTTGCGGTCGAGTGAGTTAATGTTATGCATAGGTTTTTTAAAGTAAACGTGTTTTTGGGTTAAAACATTAAGAAGCCGTGTTGGTGTATAATTAGTATGTTTTAAATATAATTCAGTAATTATATACCTTCAAATGAAACGTTTTTATTGACTTAGAAGACCAAGGTCTTCTTGTCAAATTGGGCAAACCAGTGTTTTTGCGTGCATGTATATTTATTTGTTTGTAGATCAGGTTATATTTTGAATTAGGAATGTGCGGCAAATAAACTTACTACATTTAAAAAATAATTAAAAGCTTTTAAAACAAAACCGGTCTTATCGCGAAATATTATTTAAAGCGAGACCACCACTTTAATTATACTCGAGTAAAAAGTAATAATGAATTCTGACGTTCTTAAATGGAAATTGATATAAAACTTTAGTATAAGTACAGATAAAGAAATCTGCCATTAGAATAATCGTTAAAAGTTCCGTAGAAGCTTGGGGCGACTACGATCGATACTACGGCGTTACGACGCTACGGCGTAGCTTCTACGATAGTTAATATTTTTGATGAAGTCATGAAGCTATCGATAAAATAAAACATGGAAGTTGCATTTTAAATTATAAATAGAAGCGAGAAGCGTCTCTTTATTTACACTACTATTAAACACTACTATCTTCAGGTTTCATGTGAATGGCGATCACCGTAGCCTAGTTGGTAGTGCTCCTGCCTACGAAGCTGGTGGTCCTGGGTTCGAATCCCGGTAAGTGCAAATATTTGTGTGATGAGCACGAATATTTGTTTCTGAGTCATGGATGTTTTCTATGTATATAAGTATTTATCTATCTACACTCGCGAGCAACCAAATCGACTCAAGCCTTGTCGGCGCACACATACATTGATACAACTAAAATCATGAATGGAAATTATTAAAATGATATGTCATTCGAAAGCTTAAGATGTCAGCTTTAATTTGATATCATTATCATTGAAATCCATCCATCATTTTTGAAATAAATGATGTCTGAATGCAAGAGTAGGAAAAACGGGAATTTAGGAAAAAGGGTATGTGTCTCGTATTTGACAAATTAAACAAAAAAAATTAAAAATAAAATTATTTTATTTAAATCAGTATTTCGTATTGCCCCCTCTAGCCCTAATTACATCCCGCAGTCTGTTTTTCATGGACCTTATCAATTTGTTGACATTTTCTTGAGGAATGCCGTCCCACTCCTCTAATAATGCTGTCTTTAGCTCGTCTACGCTTGAAGGGACTGGATTTCTGGCCCGAACTCTTCTTTTAAGCTCGTCCCATAAGTGCTCGATGGGATTCATGTCAGGACTGAGCGCAGGCCAGTCCATCGTGCGTAATTCGACCTCTTGCAGAAACTGTCGAGTGACTCGTGCCGTGTGGCAGCGGGCATTGTCGTGCATTAACACGAAGTCTTCACCGACAAACCCTGCGTAGGGCACAACATGATCCAGTAGAATGTCGGTGATGTACCGATCAGCTGTTAGCCCGCCTCCTCGGCCGCCCCCAGGCACGAAAACAAGTTCGGTTTTTCCCTCTAAAGAGATACCAGCCCACATCATGCAGGAACCGCCGCCATATGCCACTGTTTCAGCGAAACAACATTGGGCAAATCGTTCTCCCGGACGCCTGTAGACTCGGCCTCTCCTGTCACTGCCATGCAGACACATTCTGCACTCATCAGTAAACAGGACCGATCGCCATTGCGCAACGCTCCAATTGAGATGCTCTCGAGCAAATTGAAGGCGCGCTTGTCGGTGGCCTGCAGTCAACTTAGGGCCCGTCGCAGGTCTTTTTGGCGTCAAGTTGGCTTCCTTCAAGCGTCTTCTCACTGTCCACTCGCTGACAGCCACTTGTCGTACACGTCTCAGTTCTTGCTGCACATCAACGCCCGTAAGGTGTCGATTGCGCAGCGAGGTTGAGACAATGAAGCGGTCGTCTCTCTCTGAAGTGCACCGGTGGCGGCTCGTTCTTGGTCTCCGATTGAAGGCACCAGTCTCTTGGAACCGTCTGTATATTCGGGATACAGAAGACTGGCTCAAGTGGAGCTGGGCAGCGATTGCTCGCTGACTTAACCCTTGTTGCAACAAGGCAACAACTTGAGCGGCTTCTTCTGGTGTGGTATCCATGGGTTAGCGAAAACAAGGAATGCAATTTACGGAGATGTGTACCGGTCAACCTGTAACAAGCAACTGATAAGATAAACCGGAAGTGGGGGGTTTTATAGCGGGAGCAGGTAGCGCAAGTCGTGGATTCCTAAAGAGGTAATTTACGCTGACGGCCAATTAAAATGTGTCAATAAATCAGCGCTTAGTTTTTTTTAAGGTATTGATGTTAATTGAAAGCCTAATTCTTCAGCTTTCGAATGACATATCACTTTTGTAATTACCATTTATCGTTTTAGGAAAATCAATGTATATGTGCGCCGTCTAGGCTTGAGTCGATTTGGTTGCTCGCGAGTGTATATAAGTATGTATATCGTCGCCTGGTACCCATAGTACAAGCTTTGCTTAGTTTGGGGCTAGGATGATCTGTGTGACATTGTCCCTAGATATTATTATAATGTAAGTTTACTGCAGAATTATTTATTAACAATAACTTGTAATAAACACCCGTCTATATATACTTATAATTGTCTAAACGTAGCAATGTTATAATGTTAACACTGACTTTGATGAGTACAAATGTTCAATCTTCTAATCTGTTTTAATAATTATTTACATCAATATTATAGACTACTGATGGTTCTCGACACCAAACTTTTTAGGTGCATAGTTTTGGGTTGAACGTTGATGAGCTACTTTTATACTTTTATTGTTGTATTGATAAAATACAGAAGTCAAGAAAAGTAAGATCACAAACATTAGATATTTTTGCTATTAGTCTGAATTTACACTACCTCTATATGTGCCTTAACAACCTTCTTGTATGAAACACGTGACAGTGCATAAATTAATTTTCTGTTGATTTCGCTATGAAGGATTCAGATTGGCGTGTATAAATAAATTCTTACTATTTCATGGGAAATTAAAATCGACATTCATCATCATCATCATCAGCCTGATATGACCCACTGCTGGACAATGGCCTCCCCCAAAAGTCTCCACAATATTGCCATTTAGAGGGGTTTGCCGATTACCGCGCTTGGCATGCGAGTTGGTAACCGCAGCTAGTACACACGAGACGCTCCTGCCCGACTACCAGTGCCTCTAGCACGAGTTCCTGCAGTTTACTTACTCGATCACACGTACAGTTTCCTCCCATAAATTGAGCACCAGCGCCTCTCGCGGAAACTATTAAGAACTAAAACTCTGGTGCTCAATGTATGGGACGAAACTGTACGTGTGATTGAGTAAGTAAACTGCAGGAACTCGTGCTAGAGGCACTGGTATACGGTTACGACAGTTGATAGTTGAAGGTGGCCTTGTTATTCTTCGTAGGCTGGAAACTACACGGCTCAAAATCAACATTATTTACGACAAAGACACGGACACAATGAAATAAAAGAATTTATAATGAAAATTTATTGTTTTATACCTACGGACTCCAGGAGGCTATTTAGACCTAGCATCTACGCAGGGTATATTATATAGCACAAGTGTGTGCGTTCCTACTTTCATATCTGACACAATCCTAATGAGATCAGGCTATGTACTTTTACTTTTCGGGCCAAAGACCCCACGATGATCCTTTCTTCGAGCTTAATACATTTCTTTCCAAAAAACCAAATATTACTTTTGGGTTAACTTAAAATTTAGATCGAGATTATTCGATCAATGCAATGTAATAATTTTACGCGCTTACTGCTACTGCACGCTACACATTACATAAAACCAGAGACAATACTACCCCATGATCATACTTTTCTGGGTTACGTACGAGACGAATATGAGGAGGGTCGTCTTCCAGAAAAGTCACTTCGCTTATGTAGATGAGAGTACACTCAACATGACCCAGATACCTCAATCATAAGCAAACTTTCACTTATTGCTATCCGTTATAACGTGGTATATTGGCGCAAGCAGTGATGATCGCAGTATCTGGGTTAGTACTAAAATTTATTTTCGTTTCAAGTCTTAGCGAATATATGCAACATATCAGATTTTAAAATCATAGTTTCTGTCCCCAAAACCCGTGGCGCAAGAGTCCATATAAAATGATTCCTCTCAGATGCATAATGCATTATATTTGCGTGATTAAAATTGTCTTTATTACTTGACATTTATTTCGTTGTACACTTACGAAATAGCGACTTCATCAACTTACCTACTTCGGGGTCTTATTACAGATACTAATTTTTCTTAAAATGCGTCGTGAAAATCTTCCCATAAATAACTTACCACCAAAGAATACGGAACGAAGTAGTCTTCGTTAGTTCAAAAACCTTATTTAATTTAGAACTAACCAGTTACATAATCAATTCACTACTAAATTCCTTTAAAACTACACGATTAATTGAAAGAAGAAAACCGCTTCGCACTGAATAATAGATTAACGGCTTTCTTTACTTATAAAATTAATCTCCCATCGCCACTGATTAATTCAAAACACTTTCAACGAGTTGTCTAATATTTTATACTGGTAAAATATTATACAACTTTGTCCGCCATAATCTCTATAGAAACTCATCAACCAAACAACGTGAACAAAGGTCTACAAAATGTCGCCAGCAGAAAACAGTCGCGAACATAATTTATTATTTGTTGGTCGTCATTGTAAACATTCAATAAAGGAGATCCGTATAAAAACATCATCAATTTCATGGAACTTTTAATTGAAATACTCCGACCCTTGGATAATGAATTTGGCGATAGATATCTAGAGGCAGTGGCTGTCAAACATTTTTAAACAAATAAAATCTAAAAGGGTTGGCATTATCATAAAATATGCGGCTTCAATCAAAAAGTTAGGAGGGATGGGTCTGGTCACACAAGGATACGAAACAATATAACTACACTTTTAAATAAAATAAAACCAGTTGAGTGCGTGTTGGATTCACGCACAGAAGGTTCTTGTCTTCCTAGGACCTAAGTGTGTTTGTAAAAATTGCAAGAAAACTGTGCTTTTTAAAGACTTAGTTGATATTACATAAAGGTAATTACTTCGGATAACTTTTTTGGATTTTCGATCACAAACATGTTAAAAGGAACACTGCATGAACTATATATCTTTCAGAATGTACAAAAGATAACTTTTCGTATGACTTAATATTTATACTTTGAAATTATAAGAACCATTGTAGGCTATTTTTATATTGATTTAAATGATTATTTTAACTTATTATTTAATGATTACAAAAAACACTTATTTTAAATAATTTAAGGATTTGACAAAGGCCATGACAGTCCTCCACAGGCCTCAGTCCAGTTTTTAGCCATATTAAAATAAAAATAATAATTTATTTTTACATTCTAATTGAAATAAGCAAGCGCCCTTAAATAAATAAATAATACTGCACTATATATTTATTATTATTTTTAACTAATAACGTCGTAATGTAGTTTTCTTTTGATCGACGATCTTTGAGAAACACTGCCACGAAGTTTTGATATTGACAAATTGGCCCTGAAGCAAACAAGCTTAAATCTTTAAACTTGAAATGTTTGGCCAACGTGATTAATTTTGACATCGGCTCGCCATTTTTATTGATTTTCTATAGACTGGCGCCTTTCGGTATTCCATGAAGACAATGAACTGTAGATTGCTATTATTAAATGTAAGGCACCTTTTTGTGTTCATCAATAATGTTATATTGATTTAGACCTAAATAAAAAAACCCGCCAAATACGACTTAGATACGAAATATATCATACCATCGTACAAATTTTATAGAAATCGTAATGTTAGAGTAAAAATATAGAGAAATGTTATTTCTTGGATGGGGACCTTACTTTAATGATTTTTAAAATAATTTGGTGTCAGAGCAAATTTGGTGTTAGATAGTGAAATCTTACCGTGTACCTAATTAATTTCCTATCTACAGACGCCAGCACATCAAGCTATCCCAATCTGTCAAATTTCCACAATTGAAAGTGAACTTTATGCTTTTGTGATGAAGATGAAAATCTATAAATGAAATTTGACAGATTGGGGTAGCTGGACGTGCTGGCGTCTGTACACGCATAATTTTTTCTATAATGAGTGACAGATCGCAGACAAGTATTGGTAGTGGCAGGTAATGGTTTTAGAAGTAGTTCTGATCCTTTAAAATTAAATAAATGTTGAATCTTTCCGTCTATAATAAGATAATATATATGATATTTTATTTTATTTTATTTATTAGGTTTACCAACAGAACCAACAACATTTCACTTATAGATACTAGTATACAAAGTAAGTAGCTTTACATAATGAATATGACGCTATTAAATTTGACAAAGAGGTCTAAATCTAGCCATGCCTAGGTGCCCGAAAACACTCTTATTCTCAAGTCATATATGAGTTAAAAAAATGGAGCTATCAGATAACAAATCTTCATTATAAGCCTATGCCAACACAACGCAATATAAACAAAGCAATTTATATACTATTTATATCAACATTTGGATGACAGATGATTCAGACGGAAAAAATTCCCGTCTTCTCACTTAGACTGAATGACATGGGTATATTTATATACCTACTTGAAGCGGAAAAGTGAAATATCTTTTCCTTTCTTAGGTACCTATGTGAAATGGGTTTTATGGGAAACATGTGTTTGTTAGAAAATTGTGTTATTTTTGGATATTATAAAAATGTGGAATGTATAAACCACGTAAGTATTAAGATGGATAAATCAATAGACGCAAGGTTTCAATAAAGTAAAGTTCTAAGAGATCTAATTCAGGTATAACGTAAAAGACTGTGGAGAAACATCAGAACTTTGTTAGAATTAAATTAATATGAAAGAACACCAGTTCATAAAAACTATTATCGATTTTCTGTGATACAATACAATACAAAAGTCAAGTTAAATTTCTCGAACCAAGCCAAATCAAACTTTGTTTTTTTTTAGTAATTATAACGACAAAGTACTTAAATTAAACTATATGAACGAGATAGCTTAGTGGATTGGGCTGTGGAGTCACGGGCAGACTTTTCGAATTTATGTTTGTATTAGAAATCAATCACTATTAGAAATTAATACGAGTACTTAAAATGGTGAATGAAATGATCGGTGAAGAAGAGGAAGGAAGGTGAGTAAACCTGAGAGTCCTCTAAAATAATCTTGGTGGCATGTGAAGTCTGACGACCCGGACTAGCCCAGCGTGGTGGACTTCGACATATCACCTCTGATTGTGAGAGGAGGAACTGCCCTGCAGTAAGTGCCTTGTAATGGCCTGAATTATTAAACTATATGAAACTAGCCGGGGTTCTACAATATTGGTCACTATTGTATGTTTTTATAGTATACAAAATCATCAAAACGAATTGACCTGTAATCAAATAATTCACATACACCTAAATAAAAAGTTTCACTATAACATCCAACAATTTCCCAAATAAATTGTTCCAAGTTAGAAAGAGACAATCATATTCCCTTATCTTCTACCACATATCAGCAAGTCTGTGCAAGGGCGATTGACGCCGAAAATAACAATAGTTTGGGAACGGAATGACATAACTAAAACTAAAACAGTTTCGGATAATCAGGCCAAATGTCGTATTGTGAGTTAACTAAAATAGAATACCTACTTATAACTGTGTCAAACTGTTAAAAATACATTGACGTGGAAAAAACATTCGGCCCACCCTAGTATGCGCTCTTAATGCGGGGTGGGACTGCTTTTTTGCAAGTTAAAACAGTAATGGAACACGTGCACCACAGCAACTGACAAAGCGTCATTAAAAGAAACGGGCCCGCATTTAATACCACAACAAAAATAATCAGAAAAGGAGGTACTTAAAAAACGATGAATAAATGTAAATTAGACTAAAAGTACGACCTTTGTGCCCGAGAGGTGTAAGTCGGCCAGACTGGGACCTCGCGGTATCGATCCCCCATCCAACAAACTTTGTCTAAAAACAAAGATTTGGCTCGGATTATGTTTAATTGAGGGACTTCCTTCCGTGCCTTGGGACGCACGTTAAACCCACGGTTCCGGTTGTCACAAAAACCAGAGACAATCGGTATACATAGTCAGAACCCAAATAGAATCTGACACCTGGTTTTACCATTTTGGTTAGCCATTCAAATGGCAGTCGGTAGCTAACGGCTAAGGCTGGTTGACGACCCCTATAAAAATGGGAAATAGGCAAGAAAGTGGAAGTAATGGAAACTAAAAAGAAGAAATGTGAATTACGTCACTTTCCTTCAAAGAACAGTGGTTTATGAAAAGATTTTAAGTTTCATAAACGAGAATTTCTGCTATAGTTACGTACCAAAAACACCGTAGATTTGATAATACCCGCAATCCTATTAAGTAAACAATTATACTTGAATTCAAGTTACCATTCGTAGTAAATACGTATTATTTATTTTTGTTAGTTATTAATTTACTTAGAAGCTGTATGCACATATTTGTACCGAGGTGGACTTAATGCCATAAGCATATTCTCCTAGTAGACCTTGAAGAGGTGCAGAGATTAAAAAGTAGATAGGTGCAATGTGTAAATATCACATTAAGTTAGTTATCTATTTTCTTTAAACAACACGGCCCATTCAACGCCTGTGTCGCGGGGTACTTATAATTGACGGACAAAAAGTATATTCAGGCTGAGAACAACTATTTATGAATCACATAAATATTTGCCCTGTTCGGGAATCGAGCCCGGGACACGAATTGGCGAAGCGACTGTCTCAACCACTATGCCACATGTTGTCATAATTACAAGATAATAAAAAAGAAGCTTTGAGTGTGAATAATACATTATATACATTCTAAAGTATATATAGGCAATTAACTTCAAAAGGCGGCTCAGATTTATGCCTAGATATTTTTATTTTCAGTAAATAATAGTTTTTCAAGTCACTAGTAAAAAGATTCCTTTTAAAATTCCCGAAGTTTTTAATAAATCTTTTACTACGATGGAATAAGAAGAATTCTGAGCAATAAAATACATAATAAATAACGGTGCTCGGCAATAAGAATTGATAGTCACATTAGCGCAGTTTAAATATAAAAATTACTAAGAAAACAGGAAGGTAAGATTTATAAATGAATCTTTAATTCGCCTATCTTGACCTAAACCTTTATAATTTTCTTATTTTTCAAATATACAATGGGCTTGTTGGCGTGTTTGGCAAATGTTTGCTTTTCGCCGGTGTCCGGAGCGGGCGGGGGTCGTGAGTTCGTTTCCTACCCAGAACAGATATTTGTGTGCATGAACATGTCTGTTTGTCCTGTGTCTGGGTGTAGTTATCTATATAAGTATGTATATACAAAAGAAAAGTAGTATGTGTAGTATATCAGTTATCTGGTTTCCATATTATAAGCTCTGCTTAGTTTGGGATCCGTGTGTAAATAATGTCCCACAATATTATTATTATATGAATCGCTTTAAACTCATCATCATATCAACTGAAAGACGTCTATTGCTGGAAAGATACAATGGAATGTAGTCCATCATTTGCGATGACAATGCTATAACTGACACGCTTGGCAGACGGGTTGGCGAACGAAGTATATTGGTCATAGTACTCGGAGTTATGCTGCCACCCGTTCTTTGATAGATATTCCCTCGGGACGATTTCTAAGGTTGATGATATTCTATGCCCTCAGCCACACAGTAAATTCGTACTTTACGCCTGTATCAAATAAAATGTAACCAAGCCTAGGCAAGTCACTAGTAAAATGTAAATTTACCGATAAGACGTCTTTTACGCTTTTTCTTTTTGAATTTATCTCTTACTAGCTGTGCCCCGCGGTTTTACCCGCGTTAAACTTTATAAATTTTCACAGCCCCTCCCCCGTAGGTGACATCGTGATAATATGAAGCCAATATGTTGACCCAACCTCTAAGTAATATTCATACAAAATTTGAAGTAAATCCATGCATTACTTTTTGAGTTTAGCCCGGACATACATACAAAAATTCTAAAAACTATATTTATGGCTTCGATGTCGAAGGTAGATCACGCCCCAAGTATCCTTTTAAAAAATATTCAATACAGTACAGTTTTGACATTCCAACGATTTTATTATATGTATAGATTACCACATAAAGTTTAACTGAGGGACTGCCTCGTTGGTCTAGCGGTAGCGTGTTCACCCGCAATGAGGTGCTGGGTTCAAATATCCCAAAAAGTGATTTTGGGATGTTTCGGTAAAAAGAATAATTTTCTCAGCATGACTTCGAAGTCTGGGAGTTGGCGGTATTATACCCCGTGCCACGGTGTGCACGTAAAGTCGTCGGTCCTGTATCTGACCTCTTTCCGGTCGTGTCGCTAGGCGTCCCATCGGATCATGAGAGTGATGGAATAGAAAGTGCTCATGTGTTTGCACACACATTTGTTCACTATAATATATCCTGTGCAGATGGCTAATCTCTATTGAGACTGGCCGCCGTGGTCGAAATTCGGCTAGGTGGACATTATTATTATAGAGTTTAAAATAAGACGGTTATTAAAAAACTTTCTTCTCAACACAAAACATCATAAAGTTACCAAAAATATCATCAAACGCATCTACCATGAATGATTACTACACAATCTAAATAAATCATCATAAACATCTACACATCAACATAATCTTATAATAACACCATTGTGCTATAAAAAATATGTCATGAATCGTGAAACAATGAAATTTTAGTGGCGATAAAATCGCTTTAATTTTGCGGTGGTTTCTCATGCTTACAATTTATAATGAACAATAAACTGTTAAGGAGGTGACACTACAAGGACAAATAGATAGACAGAGGACAGCTGCTACTATGACTAATAAACTTTTTGTGGACATTTTTCTTTTGAAATCTCCGGTTTTTATGACAACATCACATCGACCTATTTCAAGTTTGTTTTATGAAATCTAAATACATAACTTAAATAGAGGTTCTTAATTTGCCTATGAACTGTACAATGTTATAGGTTGTTAGAAGGGAAATGTAATCTCATACCTGGTTTCTGGTGATATATGCAAAAAGCTTTTTTTGTACCTAGACGACAGAGATCAACCCTTTCGCTCATAATTTAGGAAAATTAGTCTTCTCCATGTCACCCCTGAAAATACATATCGCTCTTGAAAATAGCTATTATATCAATATTATCAAATAAGTGACAACGTAATTACACATATTATTACATTACATACAAATATAATTTTATTGATTGATGAATAAAAGCTCAACCTGGCATAACTTCTGCAGCTTTAGCATAACGCAGGAATATGTGCACAAAGACTTAATGGGTTTATGTATTCTCTAGTACTCACTTTCATAATTCAGTTGGACGGCGACCAGACAAGACAGCACGGGAGTGTGACACCGCTAACGTCCAGACTCCGGGCTGGTGCTTGGTATTTTTCTTATCATAATAATTCTAATAATACTTTTTGGCATGATCCGGAATATAAACAAGAGCTCTTAGTTTCTGCCATTTAATACTACCACTATGTTGTGAGGGTCACTGGAAGTCGCTGGTTACAGGTAGCGCGAGACCGGCAACCGGCCTTTTTCCAGCAGTGGTCGTACACTACACACTATTGCTATACCAATGAGGCACATATAATTCTTCTTCGTGGCTGATGGCAAAGAATATCACCACCCTATTTCATTCCGTGGGGGGGCGTAGAATTTGACCCGAGGGTCATCTCCCAGAGAACGTGCAGCAGTCTCTCTGTATACTACGACCATCATACTGCAATCGCAAAACAATAACAACAAAACTCCATTGTGGAGGCCTTTGTCCAGCAGTGACATACAACGTAAAAATGTAGTACAGGATAAAATAAATTTCATAAGTGGCCGCAGACTGAAAATCAATCAATCTTTTGGTCAAATCCTAGAATGAATTATTGTTGTTTTCAACGAAGGGCTAATAAAAACAGACATACATATAACAGGTGCTTACACAGTAAACAGTCGAATTCGAAGCTTTCCAAGAATCAAGTCGTGAAATATAACTACAGCAAAGATAATTGAACAGACATCGTGTTGTAGACGTAGAAGTCAAAAGGAACAATTATGACTGAGAATATTTTTATTAGGATTCTTGTCGTTTCTAAGAATAACGACGGATATAATTTAATTATTTTTTCTCACATTACTCGACGTCTGAAGATATTTTAATAGCTATTCGAAGACTGAACGCAATTTGAGTATCAGATATATTATTCGGAAATTATATATTGGTTGACAATATTACACAAATTGACTGACCTGTAGGTCTAATGGTTAGTGACACTGACTGCGAAGCTATAGGTCATGGGATCGATTCCTACCCCGGACAAATCTTTGTGTGATGAATACGATTATTTATTCGGACCTGGGTGTAATGCTTCTGTATTTAGAAATATACAAGTATATTTATCGGAGTCTGGTTGCCATAGTACAGGTTTTGCCCAGACTGGGATCAGATGGCACTGTGTTGTCCCATGATATTTATTTATTATACAAATATATTATCACGTCGAGCAGCATACATTATAGACACAATAATTTAATAATTAACAATAGACATGCGCAAATTCTTCTTTCTCTATTATTTACTCTTTTGGAACTAATTGCCTTAAAAGGTTTGAAGAACTATCTAGTACCGCTAATCCAACTATCGCCGAGCCATTTTCACAAGAGTAGAATACTACAATACGTTTGTGCTAATATTTCTCGTCTGTAGATTCCAATAATAAATTTCCCTTTGTAAGCATGATCGCTGGCTTAAGTGGCTGTCAATATCTAAAAAGTATAATTCCCACAAATGTCTTGCCAATACTAGCCGCGATATACCCAGATTGAAAATAAAAATATAGAAAATAAAAAGTATTTATTAATATAAACTTGTAAATAGTAAAACATTATTTGTGTTATTAAAACTTATTATTAAAAATCGCTTACTTAAAATTTTGAGATTAAATCTAAGTTTAAGTTCATCATTAATTTTACTAAGTCGGTGGGTGTAACAATTACTTTATTTTGTCTAAGTTCTTTGGAATTTAGTTAGAATTACTACTTAACTACTTTGCCTTATTTGTATTGAGGTGGATATTTCAATCCATTATTAAAGCAGACCTTGTGTGAATAACGACAATCACGCTTTTATTCTAGTACCTCTCAGCTAGTTTTACTGCATTATAAAAGATAATGCAGTCAACTAAATAAAGAAAGACAAAAATGGAAGAGCTAATAAAAAAATATAAAAGCAAATGTATTGACGTAGAAAGATTACCGTATAGACGGTCACCGTAGCCTAGTTGGTAGTGCCCCTGCCTACGAAGCTGGTGGTCCTGGGTTCGAATCCCGGTAAGTGCAAATATTTGTGTGATGAGCACGAATATTAGTTTCTGAGTCATGGATGTTTTCTATGTATATAAGTATTTATCTATCTATATAAGTATATATATCGTCGCCTGGTACCCATAGTACAAGCTTTGCTTAGTTTGGGGCTAGGATGATCTGTGTGACATTGTCCCTAGATATTAGATATTAGATTAGATATTATTACCTACCCAAAACACTAATATGACGTGATCATAATTTTAGTCCTAACCTAAACTTAAGACTACCTGTAAAGGTATGTATATCTTGTTTACAACAAAAACGTTGTTATTTTCCGCAAACAACACAAACCGTATGTCGTTTACATACTCAGGTTGCATATCAGCTGCATTTTATCACTTGGGTACAATTTATGGCCATGTTTGCATAGAAAACTCACCATAAAACTGTCGAAGTTATTAAGGTCACGAATAAAACATTTGAAATGGGAAAGAGACTTATAAAACTTTGACGTGCCATAAAATATACGCGAACAATAATAAGATAATTACACAAAACAACAAAAAAGTTCACCTTGCTTATGTCATTTCCATAAATTTGTAAATATAAGTGGTTGTATTTGTAAAACAAAAAAAAATGTTTTAATCAGGTGTCACGCTTAAATTCTTGTTTTATATTAATAAATTATATTTAATAGATTTTATTTGTGTATTTTGTAACACGTGGAATATTTTTTAGGGTTCGGTACCTCAAAAGTATAAACTAAACCCTTATCATCACTCGCGTGTCTGACTATCCGTCTATTTGTTTTTAATTTGCTGTTTACATTTAGTTTAGGAGGCTTTTGCTGCTTCACCGGACAGTAAAGGCAGTTCCACTTGCCTCTATTGTTATACCATCTCTCTATCCACCTGTCACGGCCAATTAGTTCAAAAACGACTAGACTGACTGACTTGAAGTTTAGTATATATATATATATATATATATGTAAATTGGTCAGCCAAAGACAATTGTGTAATATAAATAAATGAATTAATGAGCTACTTTTGCAGGAAAGAAATAAAATTTTAAAAGTTTTGTAAACATATTAAATAAAAGGACTTGTCGGGAGATGCTCAAATATACATCACATATTTTTATAATAGGTCTTTACCTATGAAATTGCCGTTTTGTATGAAAAAATTTAAACGAATTTTTTTCATGAATTTTTTTATTTGTATTAATCGAAGTAATCACCCATGCAATCAATGCATCTTTGCCATCGCAGTGGCAGTTTATTGATGCCCTTCTTAAAGAAATCAGCTGGACGGGAGGCAACAAATTCTTCAAAGGCATTTTGTACTGCCTCTCGGGTATTGAATTTTTTTCCCGCCAAGAAGTTATCCAAATTCTGGAAAAAGTAGTAGTCTGTAGGCGCAAGGTCTGGTGAGTAGGGCGGATGACGGAGAGCTTCCAACCCCAGTTCTTGCAACTTGGAGACCGTCTGCTGTGCAGTATGAGGTCGCGCGTTGTCGTGCAGGAGCAGCGGAGACGAGCGATTGACCAATGCTGGTTGGAGATGCGCCAGCTTCTCCATCATTGTGCTCAGTTCTTCACAGTACACATCTGCAGTAATGCTCACCCCGTTTGGTAAGAAGCTGTGATGAATCACACCGGCGCTAGACCACCAAACAGTGACCATCACTTTTCTAGGGGTAAGTTTTCGTTTAGGGCATTGTTTAGGTGCTGAACCAGGATCCAACCAACTTGCTGAGCGCTTGCGGTTATCAAACAGAATCCATTTTTCATCGCAGGTAACAATGCGGTTCAAAATTCCTTCATTTGTGTGTCTGTTGAGCAGTGCAAGGCACGTCTCGACGCGTACTTCGCGCTGGCGATCATTGAGTTCGTGGGGCACCCATTTGTCAAGCTTTTTTACCTTGCCAATTTGACGCAAATGGACCAATATTGTTTTGACGCTAACGTCGAAAGCTGCTGCTAATTCAGCCGTAGATTGTGTATCATCAGCTTCCACAACCGCCTTTAATTCGTCATTGTCGACCAAAGTCTTCGGACGACCGCGAGGTTCATTTTTCAGGTCGAAATTTCCAGAACGGAAGCGAGCAAACCAATAACAGGTGGTGCGTTGGTTTGTAGTGTTAGCTCCGTAAACGTCGTTGATGTTGCGTGCCGCTTGTGCCGCGTTGCTGCCACGACGGTACTCATATTCCATAATTACTCGAATTTTTAACGTATCCATGATGACGAAAAAGATTGAAATGCGATGAAAATGTAACACTAATCAATAAAGAAATGACTACTTTTGGAAAAAAGAATCCATGTTTTTAAAATAAAATTAATTTGAAATTAGAATTCTTAGCCAAACAAAAATTATTTTGATTTGAAATGGCCAGTACTGCAGAACGGCAATTTCATAGGTAAAGACCTAATATTTAAGATATGTTTTGATGGTATTGAGGAAATTGGTGGAAAATTACCATTACTCGTTCGATTCTACTGTTCCTCAAATTGAAAATATATAGACGAATATATATATATATATATATATCTTCTTATACATACCTATAAAGTTTAAGATATTTAAAGGAACATAGTAGATTTTACCATACTTGTCAACTTCGTTTGCAGTTCACATACGGAACCCTCTCGACGCCAGTTTAACTCGCACTTGTCCGTTTTTTTTCTCGTTTACATAATAATAATTAAACGCGTTACATTTCCTACACTAAAGAGGCAGTCACATACATAGAATAGAATAGAACCTCCTTTATTCGAGTAACTAAGACTCAACAGGATTGTTAGTTTAAACTTACGACTATGTTAGTAATCACTGACATTAATCTAAAACACGGAACAGGTAAATAAATAAATGAAGGTTGTGTCACTGTTGTGCCATCACATGGGAGATATAACCTTATATTTAAAAATTAGTTTAATTATAAATGTTTGGTTTCAATGCATGCGGCTAAATTTGACCTTATGTTTATTTTTTCATTGTGCATATATCAAACGGTTTTCTCATATTGGATGTCAATAAAAACTTATTTATCTTTATTCTTATATTTATAGTCTGTAATTTTACTAGTCATAGTAATTTATCGCGTCAATAAAAAAGCTTTGAAGTATTTTCTTTGGTATCAATATCATCTGCTTGTTATGGATTCTACTTTATTTTATTTTACCGCTTCGTTAAGTTTTCTTTCTAGTTAGTAAATAACGATTTTCAGGCTTCCATATTAAAAAATGGAAACCAAGTTCCGTCTTTTTCTTATTTATGTATCGATCCGTCCGTAACTTCACTTACTTCTACCAAGATCTACGCTAATGGATACTTTGCACAGTTAAATACTGGCGCGATATAAAATATCTAATCCGTGTGAGTAAAATAAACAATTGTTCTTCTTAAAGATGTTAACAGACGACTATCTCCTAATTCATTTATTCACAATTTAAATAAAGAAATTATGACTTTGGGGATTCATTTGCGTTTATATATATACACAGTATATGTACATATCGCTCATGGGACGCGTGACGTGACTAGTGTTGAAAATGACTAAAGTGACTGAATTAGATTGACTGTCATTTACGGTCAAATTGGTCAAAAATGGTCACTAACTGTCAAAAATTGTTATTTTCAGTCAATTTGATTTCAGTAATGTTTTAGTACCTTTTAAGTTTTTGTCGTTGATAAAAGTCTACAACTTCTAAATTGAAACAAAAAGTGTTTTTTATGACTTGTAGTACTATACTATAGTGTTGTTAATCATTTTACCTTTCTAATCATGCGTGCATTTAAGACAAAATCGCAACGTCGCATCGCCTCGCGCATCGACTTTTATGTCATCTTATCCCTCTCATGATATAATACAAAATAAAAGGTTGCTTCATTTAAACTTGCATATAAATTGATAGTCGATATATAAATAGTCGAGAATAGACAATAAAATTTGAGTCAAATTGACTGAATTTGTCAGTAAATGACTAGTCATTTAAGGTTTATGACAATAATTGTGACTAGTCATTTTCAGTCATTTTACATCTCTAGACGTGACGTTCTCGCGAGTTACATTATTTTTGTTCAACCAAAAGGTTCTCAACGCCCTTAAAACCTTTTCACTTAAAAAAATCACAGTTCGTATTATGGAAATTGGGTATTCCGTCCTTAACTTCGTAAATACTGAATCTAAGTTAACTCACTTGTTACCACGTAGAGTACTTTATAAGCGACAGCAGATTTGTTCAAGCAGAGCTCATACACTCTGTCATGTTTGGGTTATGTAACATAGAGCGAGCCCAATATTATAGCCAGATGCTCTAATCGGCCCTTAAGTGATTGGCGAGGTTCAGTAACTAGGCTCACGGTCAGTCCATAGATGGGTGACCGCCAAAGTGGTTCAATTTATGAGCGGCTTCGTGCTTCGGAGGACACGATAAGCTGTCGGTCCCGGTTGTAGCCACTAGGCAACAGTCGGTAAGCTTAGCAACACGACCGGAAAGAGGTCATGGATCGACGGCTATACGTGCTCTCCGAGGCAATACCGCCAGCTCCCAGACTTTGAGCTGAAACTGAGAAAAATCCCGTAATCACTTTTTGGCCCGACCCGGGATTTGAACCCAGTACCTCATTATTTACGGTGGAACACGCTACCGGTAGACTAACGAGGCGGCTAAGACGAGTAAGTATACGATACTAAAGGATTTGTAGGTCAAGAACTTATGCGAAAGGATAAAATACCATCACGTTTATATACATTTTGTGTAATATCTATATACTTATAGTAATCGACGGGTTGTATCTAATTACGTCGCTCAAATAGTTATTGAGCTAGTACTGTAATTGTGAGCCTTGACATAATCGGCGTCACGTTGCAAATATGTTTGTCCGTTTTCTACAGATTGTTTCAATAACTCCAAAATCTCATTCCCCTCTCTCCGTTATTTTTTCGTATCCACTAGGTTACGGGGGACTCTACACCACTTTGTTGCAAACCTTCCATCTTGGCGTACCCAGCGTTTCGATTCCTCTTTTCTCATTCGTACGGCATAGCTGCACAATTCTCTCTTGGACTACGTGTTTTCATACCAACAACATGGGTTTATTTAAGACCAAAATCAGTTTTCAATCAGTTGAAATAAAGCTTGTATTTGAACATACAAAAATTCTCAATTTTTTTATTCTAGCCTTTATCTGTGCCCCACTGCTAAGGAAAGGCCTCTCCCTTGGTTTTCCAGATTTTGTTGTCTTTTGCAAGGCCAGTTGTTACAAAATGAGTTCAGGTCATCACACCATCTTCATTTGGGCCTACCACGTCAACGTCGGCCGTTTTAAGGAACCCAATTGTTTGTGATTTGCGCCCAAAACTATAGTGTTAATATAGTGTTTTTATGGCTGGTTAATGGGCAACTGCTTCCTTTAATCTTGTAATAAGTAACTAGAAATAATAACTATATTACTACAAACATGTCCTGACTATTTACAAGCGCTTTTTAAAAGTCTACGTGAAAAAATTGTTTTTGATTTCTAGTCAAGCAGCAGCGTCTAATCCCGGGACCAGTCAAAAGTTGTACTATTGTAATTTTTCTGACAAGAAAGA
This sequence comes from Pseudoips prasinana, assembly GCA_951640165.1. NCBI lineage: Eukaryota > Metazoa > Arthropoda > Insecta > Lepidoptera > Nolidae > Pseudoips > Pseudoips prasinana. Next base: position 34,974,829 of record OX621237.1, on the reverse strand, counting down.
CACCCAGTAGCCCAAAGTAATGGCAATAAAACTCTCCGTCCGGGACTTATTCGCGTTGTATCGCTGCCCCTATGTATGTCCATCATAGTTGGCTAATCTTTGTTAAGATCTGCTGCGCTAGCCACAGTTTTACCTAGAGCGCTATTATTATTCTCACATGCACCTAAGTTCGAAGCTTTAGTAGAACAAAGTGAGGCAGGAAGTTAATCAGTAGTCGACAACCTCTAGTAGCCACCTACGACTTAAAGAGCAATTTAAGTTAGAACAGGCGGTATCTCAGCGCGTAACATGTGGATAAGCAATCCGAACTACCTGATAGAATTCTAACTTAAGTGTAAAGTTATCATCAATATCGTAAAAGCGCTCATAGCCAGATGCTCTCACCGATCCGTAAGTGATGGGCGAGGTTAAGCAACTAGGCTCGCGGTCAGACCATAGAGGGGTGACAGCCAAAGTGGTATAATTTCTGAGCGTCTCCGTGATTTGGAGGGCACGTTAAGCTGTCGGTCTCGGTTGTAGCCATTAGGCAACAGCCGTTGGACATGTCACTGGCCTAATGGGCGGCTTGAACAACTCTGAGAATAGGGTAACCACTGCCTATACGATAAGTAAGATCACAATCAAAACAAAATTAGAATAGCGGTCCCTTGGTGTTTGCGAGGTAATGCCGTGCGCCCGTTCCCAATATTTACGATTACCTTCCAAAAAAGTTAGATTAGTTAGTTGGATTGCTATCGAGAATTGTGTAAGGAAATAATTTATGGCCCACATTATTTGCTTTGCAAAACAAAGGAAGTCTCGGCCTGGTGCGAGGTGGACTCGCGCACTGAGAGTTCCGTCCAAACTTGTCGGTTAGGTACATACCTACAAGTAGGTAGGCGTAATATACCTATAGTATACCTAACTTTCGTAATACCCAAAGTTTGTGATGTAACCACTAATTTACAATTTTTAGTATTTTATTTCTATATAAATTACTGGACGTGTGGCGCAGCGGCTAAGACAGTCGCCTCGCCGCTTCGTGTCGCGGGTTCGAGTCCCGCGCTGGACAACAATTTGTGTGAACTATAAATAGTTTTTCTGAGTCTGGGTGTGATTTGTGTCCGTCTATATATATATAGAATCTAATACTACTCAAACATATATTCAAATGACAGATTTACCTAAAAAACATGACGTAATATTAAATTTAATATTTAAAGACTGTTAACAAGTAATTTACTAATACTATTATTTTAATCATAACAAATTGAAATGTTATTAATAATGATAAATAATAAATATACCTTTTTTATTGTCAGTAAAATCTTCAATAGGGTACAAGGATCAAGAAAAAAAACTTAACGTAACATACGTATGTGAAAATGTCAACCGAAAACTAATAAATAGTAAAATTTAGACTTGGAAAAAAATATCTTACTAATACAAGCCGTTTATCAATTAAACTTTATCAGCGAGGTTGAATGAGTTCGAGACGCTCATGAATGGCAAGCTTAAGCAATTAGGCTCGCAGTTATTCCATAGATAGGTGACCGCCAAAGTGGTTTAATTTCTGAGCGGTTCCGAGCTTTGGAAATGGAATGTTAAGCTGTCGGTCCCGGTTGTAGCCATTAGGCAACAGTCTTTGACCCATGTCAGAGGCCTAATGGGCGACATGAACAACTCTGACACTAGGGTAACTACTGCCTATACGATAAGTAAGTAAGTAAGCAAGCAAGGTTGAACTAAATTATGACACGTATTACGACATCTAGAAACATGTTTTACCGAAGTTCAAAGACACCTGGTCACACGAAATCGCGTGACTGCACCCTGAGTGAAGATGTTCGTACTAGCGGAACAAGTTGTAAGTTGAAGAGAGTCGGAAGAACGGTGGTTGCGTAAGGTGCCTGGCTACAGACGTATGTCAATGTCCGACGTCTGTATCTGTATATGTTAGTATGTTCTACGACTTTGAATACTATGGTTTATTATATGAATGCGAAATTAACTTGTGATATTTATGTAAACTGGATATAAATTCTTAAATTTATTCATTGTTACACTATAAAAGAATAAATTTCTATATTCTGTTAGTGTGTTTGACTCTGAAGTTCTCCTAAACGGTTGTACTGATTTAGATGAGTTCGGCGATAATTTTATTGGTTAGTGCTTGAGTGGATTCCTAATAGGTATAAAGTTGGAATTGGACCCACTGGGTTGCGATATAATCGGGTTTTAGGTTTCATTTTGATGCGGTAGGTGGCCTTGCGAACAGATTCCAAAATTTTTGTTAACTTCAGGGCAGGACGTCTTCCCTGTCCTCTAGTAATAAATAAATATATGGAATAAAAATCATATATAACGGTTCTAAAAGTCAAAATTCTGTGAAATACATCATACTGGTATTAGTAGTCCGATTTAGTCTGCAACGACAACTTAATTATGCCACCGTTCCATTACTTGATTACAGTGAAAAAGATAACGGATAACAGGAAACAAAACCGCACTCTATGATCAACATTTGGATTACACATTTACCAGAGAAATAATGCCACCACCGTGAGCGGAACTACAGTTTTACTGCTTTTTACTCCTGTTGTTTATTTGTGCAATCGGAAACACGCAGACGGGCGACAATTTAGTTCAGATTTTTTGCAACACTGCAGAAATAACATGGACACATTCGTTCGCCGTTGTTTTTAGGCACGCTAGTTCGTTAAAAAATCTTGTTTGAAATATTTAGTGAAGACAATTGATAGATTGTTCGTAACGAAATTATTAGTAGGCCACTAGAGTTAATACACACACTAGAGGTTGTTGTATGTTCACATTCACACTAAAAGAAAATATACTTATAGACTCTAAACGTTTTTGTTTTTGTGGGTACACCTACACAAAATTAAGAAAACGTTCGAAGAGTATAAAATAGACATTTACGTCCTCGTCTTGATTCCCTACACATTAAAAAAAGTTCAGAGACTTATTTATTTATGATCTTTATTTTGATACGAGAATTATTCGCCTAAATTAATTTCTCTATATGGTCTCACTGCAAAGATAAAACAACGGTATACACTTTTTAGACTATTAAAATTTCCGTTATGAAAAATAGCAATTTTTCTACTAAATGATTTAACCAAGATTCTTTCTTCATTCCGAATAACCAAACTCTGGCATACAGCGTAACTGAAAGAGCGCATAAAATAAACTTCTTCTTTTTTATACACCTAAGTAAGTATATGGCCCGCCCGATGGTAAACGTTCACCGTAGCCTATGGACGCTTCCAACACCAAAGGTATCACTTGCAGGCTTCCAATCCTCTCAAACGGTTATGTAAGCTTTTTAGAAGAGCCCCGTGCTGTAGACTCTTGGGAATACAGTAACATGAAGCTCATGCCAAAGCTTCAGTGCACGGGTGGGAAGCTTCACTGAAACATAACTCCATAACCCAGCAGTTGTTCTACTGTAGATGTAGTAAACTGTTAGGCGCTTGAGTCCATAATACCACCAAACAAAATTTCAAACAAAGGTGTATCAAAACCATAATCGCCGTTTTCGTTTAAATTATACCAACACCAAAGAAACCCGTGATGCGCGCTCATTAAATACAGAAAGGCAATTCCGACATCCGATGCGCAATTTCGGACGCCCGTATTACCCGTACCTCCATGCCCGTCTCGTTGTTATACTTTACTTATCTAAATTGCTACTTTTATGTAGAGGAAAGAAGGAAAACTTTATTCAATAAGAAAATTAGGGAGTTCTACTTTACCGTTAAGTAAGTTTAGAAAGTAACATAAATTTTAACCGCAGGGCGGCTTGTGGCGACCCGGTGGAGAATGGACAGTCCTGGCTTAGAGAGGTAGAACAAAGAAATTTTCTGCTCTATGTCCAGTTCTTTGGGGAACAGGACAGTTGGAATGTATTACACAATGTATGTCAAGATTACCATATCATGTATACCACTTTTAACGACGAACACTTTCCTAACACCGTTATAGGACCCATAGTGGATATAGAAAATATTTAATCACTACTTTATTTATCTGTAGCAATTCGGTTCACAATGTTAAAGATTTCTGAATTGTATATAGATATACATATATTCTAATCAATTAAAATAAAACAACCGATCTAGTAAATATTGTGTATGCCTTCTAAACAAATACTCTAACTGCACTTAAATACACGTAAAGTTCTAGTTCTCGAGTATATTTCGTTGAAGCGAATCATCGCGATAGAAAACCCATTGAGTTTGTGCCGCCGGAACCGGTAGTTGAATTAAACACTGCCGTCATCATACAAGGTCCGTAATAATAACTTATAAATTCTACTATTTCTTATTTTCATCCCTAAATTTTAAGCCTACGCAAATATTATTTTTACCCAATATAGTAACGAAACGGTTTCTTTTTTTGTGGATTATATTATATCTTTGTATAAGTTATTTAAAATATAAATAATAAAACCAATTTTCACACTGCCGAAAATAAATATTTAGTTAACAAATAGAAGATACACATAATAAATGATTACATAGAGTACACATAACTTTAGTCTTTTACATATCACCAATGGTCTATTGCTAGTACCAAAGAAACAGAAGGTCATTTTATTTAAGGCACTGTGTAACTAGATTAGAACTAGACAGTACAGCTATTTAAAAAAGCAAAAAGTAGATTTTGTTGTAAATTTTCAGCTTGACTAATAGCTATACAAAAATTGATTATTTCAACCTATAAACTTTAGTAATAATCATTTTTTTGTCCCCTACCTTTTACCTCTGGCAAAAAGGTCGTAGGTTATTGTAGTCTATCTTGGCATAAACCTTTTATTTTGATGACACGTCATAGTAAACTTAGCTGTTGTTCGACCTGCACGCGAATTGTCTACCAATATAAACTTCACTACAAATAAAGCCATCGATAGCTCAACTTTGTCACGAAACGTTCGATTCGATACATATTTCAGTACAGTCAACAAAAGATAAATATCAGGGTTTAAGGTGATTCGCGGCAAACGTCTTATATGCTGGTTGAAGTCTTTACTGTAGGTATAGTATTTCATTGAAACTCGATCTTACGACTACGCTAATAGCATGAATTTCAGCAAGTTTTAACTCTAGGTGACGCAGCTGCATTAACTAATTAATTAAATTACGAACCAATTAAATTAAAAATCTTTTGCATATTCCCTCTTGATAGCTTTAAACCTACTTTACTCCAGTACGGCGTAAAACTCTCTCATACACACCCACACACACGTACACACACTTACACACACGCACATCACGAATGCTGGTAAGCACTCTGCGTCAAGCTACGAACTATACATCCTGGTAGATTAAGTTTAGGATTCCCTTGTTAACACCATTTCGGAGGCTGTAGGTATTATCTATCGGCTTGGTTTTCAAGAAACATAGCTGACTGGAACTGGGCAGCACATATTTTGACATCAATAGAAAACAAACTTAATAGTGTCACAGTCTGTAGCACAGAGTTTACCCCCATACACATATATCACTGATAGAACATATGTGTTTTAAGTTCTAACTTGAAGACACGTCGCTTTTTATAATGAGCTAACAAAGTAGTATATATTTGGACATCTATAGAAAACCGACTCAACAGTATTCCACCTGTCTATACTATAAATTTTACTTACGTACACGTTTATCGCTGATTGTACAATCGATAATTTTAACGTATAATTTGCGGCCATTTGTTTTACGCTTAACCTCATAAGTATACAGTAATTAACGATGATTTTGTTACCAGATGCTATTTAGTTAATGACAGCCTGTGGTGTTAAATTGGCATATGGGATATTTTTGGAGTAATTTTGCGAGTGTTACCTGTTTATGCGTTAGCATAAGTACTTAACATTTTCGAACAAGGCGGTTGTTAAGTTTTTAAACCTTTTTTTAGATAAACACGGCGTAAAAGCACGGATTTATATATTTTTTGGGAATGAAGTGAAATACGTGGCTGCAGGAGTGATGGAGAACTTATTATAATACACATTCGAAAATCTCTGTGGCTTTACATAAAGGTATAATAAGTGTCACCTTATTGTACCTTTTGGGCAGATTCTTGCCTTTCACGTCGCAGGTCGTGGGTTCGATTCTCACCCAGGACAAATATTTGTGCACATGAACTTGTCTGTTTGTCCTGAGTCTGGGTGTAATTATCTATATAAGTATGTATTTACAAAGGATAAGTAGTAGGTACCTATATTTAATATATCAATTATCTGGTTTTTATAGTACACGTTGTGCTTAATTTGGGATCAGATGGCCGTGTGTGAATAATGTCCCAGGATATTATTTCTACAATTTTCCTATTAGATACCAGCCTCTACACTAGATTTAGTTTTGCCAGGAAACTTTCATAATACTTTTCAGCCCCGCTCAATGTTTGAACTCGATACTTCATTAACTGCAGTGGAACGCTAGAGTTAAACCAATAATGGCTTTTTTTTTAATGTAGTAAATGTCCGACGTGTAAAATTAAGGAATCCTAAAATATCATCACAATGAAATCGCAACGACTAAAAGTCACCCGTCTGCAGCTACCGTTTAATTGCCTCCACATTACCGCTCACTTTACGGGCTTGCAAACGTGCTTTGATTTCATTTATCGTTTCTTTATCGACCCCCGTAATCAGAACACCGAAACAAAGCTACGTGGGTAGTCTGAAAATGCAGAAACACATTTTAATCAATTTATTACGTTTTTTTTTTCAAGATTAAAAGATGTTTTGTTTTTTATTTTAGAAAAATCATTACACCCGTGGATTTATTATTGCATGTTTTATTGTGCAGCATTATTGGTTTCATTTAAAATACCACATGTCTACAGAAGATAATCCTCGTTCTTATGCAGCTGGTGTTAAGAGATTACTTGTATTTTGATGGAACAAGAATATGTTGACGGGCCAGTTGGCGTTGTTGGTAAATGCTTGCTTTTCACGCCAGAGGTCGTGGGTTCGAGTCTGTTTGTCTGAAGTCTGGGTGTTATTATCTATATAAGTATGTATTTACAAAAGAAAAGTATTATATGTAGTAGGTATATCAGTTATCTGATTTCCATAGTACAAGCTCCGCTTAGTTTGGGATCAGATGGCCGTGTGTAAATAATGTCCCAGGATATTATTATTATTTTTCTTGGTCTGAATGTTTTCTGTGTATCATATTTTACCGCCGCGGCGCCGGCCGTGGGTTGTTGGTTTCCCACACAGGACAGATATTTGTGTGCATGAACATGTCTATTTGTCCTCAGTTTGTAATTATCTATTTAAGTGTCGATTGACAAAAAAAACGTAGTATGCACTATGGAAACCAGATAACTGATATATCTGGTTTCCAAAGTACAAGCTCTGCTTGGTTTGGGATCAGATGGCCGTGTGTGAATATATCCCACGATATAATAATAATAAAAAAATGTACATTTGAAGCGAATCAGTTGATCGTACATACGTATGTGTAGGAACTACGTACGTATGTCTGATTAATAAATTAAATAACGTAGTATAAGAAGTTCTTATCTGCAACGGATATAGACCTTTTTAAGCATCCTTCTTTTTACAGATGAGATACGGTGTATTGGGTACTCCACAAACACGCGATTCACGGACGAAAAGCATAGCTCAACTCAGAAAAGTTTCTCTGAGTCGAAGTATGCTTTTTGTCCGCGGTAGTGGATAATGCTCAAGGTGCTTAATGTACCTATGTAAATAAAAGACCGTGTAAAACAGAAACCTCGCAAAATGCACGCATAAAAACTTTCTATTCATAAATATCGAGCACTTGACTTGGTGTTTGAGAAGCAAGTTTTCATTTTCTTAAGAAGACTGTGTTGCGTTATTTTTTTTTTCACTCCTTCTATTATATTATTTATCCTTCTACTTATGTCACTCACCTCCTACTTAAATAGGTCGTATAAATAAATCGGATCCTGTCGGAAACCAAACCCGGATCATGATATCGACAAATACCAAATATAGAAGAAGAAGAAGAAAAAAATATTTATTGAGCACACTAAATAAAGATACAAAAAATTCCCAATTAGAGTAACAATGGCGACATAAAATATAAATAAATACCATACAAAATACTCCATTAGTGTAAAATATATAAATATATTTGTTTCTGAGTCATAGATATTTTCTATGTATATAAGTATTTATCTATCTATATAAGTATGTATATCATCGCCTGGTACCCATAGTACAATCTTTGCTTAGTTTGGGGTTAGGATGATCTGTGAGACATTGTCCCTAGATATTATTATTAAATAAATAGCGAGACTACTTTAAACCTTGCGGTACAAATGCTGCCTTTTTATACCATTAAAAATATGTAGAACCAGACATCCATTCGCGTATCACAATTGCATTTCTTTTCCACACTCAGGAATGTAATCAGCCAGTATTTTTCCTATTCCCTCGACAGCCACAGGCGGCTCTGGCACAAAATGGAAGTTTCTGGCATTCGTCTGGCATCCATGAGTGTGCCAATGACATTCCCACGTGTACGAACGAGGCTGAATAATATATAGTCCGCGCTGGTGGGAGTAATGGGGGAATCGGAAATTTGAGCTTATTGGATATAGCTTTGTACATTCCAGATTGTTTTCTAGAACTTCTTTAATTGTATTAAAAGTGCTACAAATCTGCTTTATAGGTAAAATAATAGGATCTTTATAATATATTTGGAAGAAATATCTTGGAGCAATTTGATTTAGGGATCAGATTTACATAAGACTACCGTAAGTAGGTTGGTAGTAAACCTGCCTTTTGATCCAAATGATGCGGGTTCGATCTTCACACGAGTCAAATATTTGTGGTCATGAACATGTCTTTTTTTTGTTATGTTATTCAGGTATCAGTATCAGCCCGGAGTCTGAAAGGTGCCTCTGAGAGCATGTAAGGTCGTCTTGTGCCTAAACGCTTTCCGTGTTAGCTAGCTGTCCCATCATGACAGTGATGTAATAAAAACCTGTGTTCGTTCACTGGTCTCCATCGAGACAGCCACCATGGCCGAGCTTAGACACTTTATATAGTATTAATAAATACTGTAGTTGACATCGTACTAATTGTTAGTTTTAATAGAACTTCCTCGATAAAATGTAAAGCTATCAATCAGGCATGCTCCTGGCCGCTGGCCAAACCGATAGGTCAGGTGGGATTCTTTGCGAAAGATCTCCGCGTACCTCGTTTATCTGTCTGGGCCTTTGTTCGAATTAGAAATGGCACAGATAACTATAGGGCTGCTCAAACTGGACTTGTACTTACGTCCTTTCACTTGCAACTCCTTATCAGATTAAGAATGGTTTATATTCATTCTTAAGTCCTTTTATATTAGAGCGAATCCGGAATGACACACATTATTATTATATTTCTCAAGCGGATCTGTGATTATAAAGGGGTATTTACTTATCGTATGGGCAGTGGTCTTAGCTAGATGCTCTTACCGGCCCGTAAGTGATCGGCGAGGACAAGCAACTAGGCTTGAGGTCAGTCCATAGATGGGTGACCGCCAAAGTGGTTAAATTTCTGAGCGTCTCCGTGCTACGGAGGACACGTCAACCTGTCGGTCCCGGTTGTAGGCACAGTCGTCAAGCCATGTCAGAGACCTAAGCACACACACTACCACCAGGGCCTCACACCAATGTCATATTGGTAAGGAACCCACATTGTATATAAGAGAAAGTAACCAATTCTTTTCATCTGTCTTATGTATGTATGTATATATTCTCCAATTCTTTACACCTGTTTTATGTATGTATGGGACTGATTCTATTCCCGAAGAGCCTAAAATGATTTTATTTATGTTGGCAACCCTTAATGACATGGTGACTACGTGGTGACTAAACGTCGCGTCAATGCGTTTCGTTTAGCGGATATTCAGAAGAACTTGTACTGAATGGCACAGTTTGCCTAGGAATACTTCACTGTTTTAATGGTCTCACAATATAACGGGTAAGTGTGGTTCAAGTCATACCTACTACAAATTAAGAACTTGGGACTCGAAGCTTGGATCAGGGCGCTTACTAATGTGGAGATGAATGAGAGGGTTGGTTTTTAAAGACGCAGGCCACTCGTCCTATTGAGGATCAGAGGCAATTGACACGAATGACTACGCGGCGACTGCACGCAAATGCGTTTCTTACTCATCTCACACACACACACATACATACTCTCTTGGATAGCAAGAAGGACTTGTCCCAAATGGCAAAACTATAAAAGTTGTAGAAGTCCAGAGCTCTGTTTAGTATATATGTCAGGGTCTACAGCTGGACCAAAATCTCTCCCTTTGCAGACGGGTTGGCGATCGCACTATGACGGTCATAGTACTCAGAAAGACGATGTTACGTTATCTAGTAGGTGTTCCCCCGGGATGTCTTCTATGGTCCCCACGGTTGAGATGGCAAAGTCGTTACCACAAAGAAAACTGTAACGATAATACGTGATATATACGAGAAGTACGTGGCACATACAAGACATTAGTTATATAATTAATGTTCTGTCTGTTCAGTGATCAAAGAGATTGCTCGCACATTTCTTTGTGCGTAATAGGTGAGTGCGACCAAATACATAGTAACTGTTTAGATGTACCACTATATCATACGGCGTAATAGTCATCTATCTAGTAGACGGGATGAGTCGGTATGCGTAGCTGTCACACAAACATGTCATATTTAGCGCCATTTGATATGAAAGTTTTTGGAAGAATCACGTCCCTAATTTTGTGTCACTCTTTAAAATAATTATTTAACAAAAAGTTTGTACAATTTTATCTACAAGTAGGTAGGTGAATTAATTAATGGTTGGATAGGGAGGAAGGAGGGTTACATTACTTACAGACTGACTCAGATACTTACTAGACATCGGTGTTTCGGTGAGTATCTGAGCCGGATCGGCCGAAAAGCGACAACACAGTGTCACCACTGCGGAAGCGACCTGAACTAAGCCCAGCATACGCTAGAGGAGTGCCCGGTCTGGGGGAGGCCGAGAGGCGAGTCCTGATCGCTGCGATTAGACGAGATCTGTCTCCACCGGCAATCGTAGTCGCGATGCTGGCGGTTGATTTCACCAAATGGGACGCCATGGTCTCCTTCTGTGAAGGAGCCATGCTCCAGAAGTAAGCCGCCGAGCGGGATCGGGAAAGAACCGCTCCCGCTCGCAGACGGAGGAGGCGTCGGGGCGGCAGCCGGTAGCCCAATTCCCCTAGGGGCTGCGGTGACAGTATGAGAAGTGTCCTCTACTGTCACCACGTGCAAGCATCTCCGGAAAGACAGCGATCCGTTTGTAGCACAGTCGCTGTGCCGGACTGACAGGAGTCGGCAATAAGGGAGGACAGCCAGAGCCCTCCAAGGGAACGTGTCCCAAACATCTGGGATATAGCGCAAATGGGATATACATATGTCGCCCCTACGGTGTCTACAGTTTGATTATCGTTTTCGTACCTAAATCCCGAATGAGCACATTATTCTGCCACACAAAATGCAGTAAACATGACCAAGAGCTGGCAATATTAAATTTAAAACATGAAACAGAAACTTGAGCCATTTCATCCCTGGAGAAAAAATATATTACGAGAACAGCTTCTTAAATGATTGAATTGAGGATATTTCAAACAAAATCCTAAGTAGGTATGTCATATCACCTCCGTTGACGAGTACCCTGGACCCGGATTTCCTGAGGAGGGTGGTGGACACCCTCTTCCCTAGGGTCCAGGACAGTCCCTCGGACCCTCCGTCACTGTCGTACCATGATTGGGACGACCAGTTGGAGGTGACGGAGGGGGAGCTGGACCGAGCAGTACGGCGACTTGCAGCCCGAAATACCGCCCCTGGCCCGGATGGGATACCGGGCAGGGCGTGGGTTTGCGCCCTGGCAGTCCTGGGGGACCGAATGAGGCAACTGTTCACCAGCTGCTTCCGTAGTGCCGTGTTCCCCACCTGCTGGAAAGAGGCAAGGCTGGTGCTTTTGCAGAAGCCAGGCAGGACCGCCGATTCTCCCTCGGCGTTCCGACCAATCTGCTTGCTGGACGAGGCGGGCAAGCTCTTTGAGCGTGTCATAGCCACCCGTCTCAGCGAGCATCTGTCGCGCGTTGGCCCCGACTTATCGGACAGCCAATTCGGATTCCGGCAGGGACGTTCGACGCTGGACGCGATCAACCGCGTCCGCGCCCTGTCGGAGCCCGCCGTTCGGGCGGGGGGGGGTGGCGTTGGCGGTGAGCTTAGACATCGTCAACGCCTTCAACTCCGTCCCCTGGCGGGCGATACGGGAGGCACTGGTGCATCATAACGTGCCTCCCTATCTCCGTGGTATAGTCGGGGCATATTTGCGCGACAGGACGATTAAATTCGTCGGTTGGAACGGGATTGAGATCCAGAGGGAGCTCTCCTGCGGGGTTCCTCAGGGGTCCGTGTTGGGACCTCTGCTATGGAGCCTCGCGTACGATGCGGTCCTGCGGATAAGCCTCCCTCCCGGGGTGAGCGTCGTCTGCTATGCGGACGACACGCTCGTCATAGCCCGGGAGGTAAGTTTCCAGCGGGCGGTACGGCTCGCCGAACTCGGTGTCGCGTGTGTCGTCGCGGCCATAACGAGACTGGGCCTTCGGGTAGCGCCTCACAAGACCGAGGCGCTATGGTTCCACGGCTTACGCCGTAGGGAGGAACCACCCAGTACGTCGATGCGTGTAGGAGACGCAGAGGTCAGGGTGGGGCGGTACATGAAGTACCTGGGCCTCACCCTAGACAGCCGATGGGGCTTCGAGGAGCACTTCGAGCGTCTGGCCCCCCGAGTGCGCCGGGTAACCGGAGCATTACACCGGCTTTTGCTGAACCTCGGGGGTCCCAGGGAAGAAGTTCGCCGCCTCTACGGAGGTGTCGTGCGATCCATGGTCCTTTATGGGGCGCCCGTCTGGTCTGAACGCCTGACGGGCGCCTCCCGCTGCAGAGCTATTCTGAACAGCCTGCAGCGTGTGGTGGCCATACGGATCGCACGAGGATACCGGACGGTATCTTTTGAGGCGGCGACACTCCTGGCGCGCCTCCCGCCGTTTGATCTCCTGGCGGCAGTCGACGCGAAGGTTTACACCGAGATCCGCGTCCGCCGGGAGAGCGGTTTGGCGCCAGAGCAGACGCTCGTTGCCTATAGGCGGGATGCACACTGGCGCGTACTAGCACAGTGGCGCGCAAGGCTTGAGTTGCGGCTGAACGCGCGCCAACGTGCCGTCGGTGCTATCCTGCCTCACCTCGAGGCCTGGGTGGGAAGGAAGGGCGGTTGCGTCACCTACAGACTGACTCAGATACTCACCGGACACGGTGTTTGTGTTTGTTTCGGTGAGTATCTGTGCCGGATCGGCCGAGAAGTGACGACACATTGTCACCATTGCGGGAGCGACCTGGACTCTGCCCAGCATACGCTGGAGGAGTGCCCGGCCTGGGAGGCCGAGAGACGAGTCCTGGTCGCTGAGATCGGACGGGATCTTTCGCCGCCAGCAGTCGTGTATGCGATGCTGGCTGGCGACTCCACCAAATGGGACGCCGTGGTCTCCTTCTGTGAGGCAGTTTTGCTGCAGAAGGAGGCCGCCGAACGGGATCGGGAACGAGCCGATCCCGCTCGTAGGCGGAGGAGGCGTCGGGGTGGCGGCGGCAGCCGTTAGCCCAACTCCCCTCGGGGCTGCGGTGGCAGTATGAGAAGTGTCCTCAACTGCCGCCACGTGCAAGCAGCCCCGGGAAGACAGCGAACTGTTTGTGGCGCAGTTGCTGTGCCGTACTGGCAGGAGTCGGCAAATGGGGAGGACAACCCACAGTCCTCTCCGGGTGCGTGTCACAACCATCTGGGACCCGGCGCAAAAGAGGGGCACCGGAGCAGCATACCCGCGTTCCCGGGGCTCCCCCTATCAGGCGCCAGTAGAAGTCCACGGCAGGTTAGGTTTAGTCGGTGCGAGTCCGACATACCCACCCGCAGACAATTTTTGCGGGTGGCATGCATTAGCATTCCCCCTGCCTTATCAAAAAAAAAAAAAAAAAAAAAAAAAAAAAAAAAAAAAAAAAGGTATGTCATAAAAAGAAAAAAAGGTATGTCATATCAAAACGTCTCTGCGACAAGTGATGTGGGCGCGAAGGGTTTTTAAAGCGTTTCCGGTTTACCTTTTGAAGTACGGTAGTACAAAACCGTAAAAGATAAATTCCGGCGAAAAAGAGACGGTAAAATTGCCGCAGGCCACAACAATATCTTGCCTGTCGACTTAGGTGTAGTTGGAGAATTTGAAACAAAAAATAAACCGCCATTTCGTTACAAGAGCCTAGGTATACAACCAACTAAAAAGCTGGCTAAAAGCACAGTATAACAATGGACAGTACGGATTTTTTTTTATGTCAGAGGTCGACAAACGAGCAAGTGGGTCACCTGATGGTAAGTGATCACCGCCGCTCATAGACACTCGCAACACCAGAGGAGTCGCGGGTACGTTGCCGGCCTTTAAGAGTCAGCAAACAAGTGTTGCTGACCCTTCCCCCCACCCCGATGAGCTCTGGCGATCTTACTCACACTCAGAAACACAACATTAAATGATTACTGTTATTATTAAGGAATGTCTTCTGTAAGGTGGAGGTACTTCCCCAGTCGGGCTGCTCTTCGAGCGAATGAACGCTGTGCCCTACCTCTCTTGAATGATGATGATCTATCATAGATAATGAAATAATTACCCACACTCCGTTGAAGCAATAGTGTTGTAACTTTTATTGATTTGATTATGATTTTGCATTCAATCTAAATATTTATGTTTCAAATATCAGCAACAAGTTTCATATACAACAGGTTTTGATGGAGCCGAGTTCAAACAGCCGTGTATTTCACAATACCCTCACTACTGATAGCACCGCAACTACTAACTGCTTACGGTCATTGTTGATGCGCATGTTTGTGTGAGAGAGTTTCCTTACTGCCTATATTTATTATACTGTGCTAAAAGCGCCAATTTCCGTTAGTGTACACTTTTTATGAGCCAGCCAGACTTAGAGTGGACGCCAAAAGTTTCTTTATTGAACCGTCTATCAATGTAGTAACCGGAAAAGATACTTTGCATACAGAAGGGAATTTTGGATTATTTTGAGACAGAAATATTTCTAGTACGGAAATAAACTACTTGGCATGTACGCGATAGTTTAAGGCGGCGCAAATTTATACATGACCTTTTTGACCAATAAAGATACTCCTAGCTACAAAGTCTAGGATACATTAAAAGCTCGATCTACCCACGAAAGTGAACAAGTTATAGAATCACAGTTAGGTTCGATCCCTATACAGGACAACTAGTTATGTGACCCACGGTTATTCACAATCTGGGTGTTCTTTGTGTCCATGAATTGCATTTCTGCAAAATCCCCGCGATTCAGGGATTCATTTGACTAATGCCTTTTAAAGAAAGCCATTTGATGGATTTTTCTTTGTGTTATTTTCATGTAATTGCCATTGCTTTAATAAGAAACGAATAAAAAAATAAAAGTAATCATAAATCGTTCAAAACATATACAAAATACATTTATAATGACGTCATATCATAATAAACTATCTTACTAATATTATAAATGTGAAAGTTTGTGAGTATGGATGGATGTATGGATGTTTGTTACTCTTTCACGCAAAAACTACCGAACGGATTTTGATGAAACTTTGTTGTCATATAGGTTATATATCTGAATAACACGTAGGCTATAATTTATAAAGTTTAACGCGGGTAAAACAGCGGGCCGCAGCTAGTTACTTATATAAAACGGCTCCACTAAAAGTCTCTACTACCATTTCTCATTACTTAATGTGAAAACTCTCACCGTTAGTAATTAAATGACAACTTAAAAGCCACCACATAAAATTGTGAGTATTTATTTCTACACACAGAGACGGCGAGCACTTAAATATAAAAGCATTGTTTTATTCATTCTGATGGCAACTTAAGGTAATAACCTATTTTTCTTGGCTATGAGATGTAGCGAAATGGGCATTTTATACCTTTTCTAATGATTGAAAATCCTGGCAGGTGGGATCCTCGTACTTTTTAATTATATTATTAGTTGATAAGTAAGTAATAATCTAATTAAAAAGTAAGGGCACCCTGGTGTCAGCCGTTGTTTAAGCCGCCCAGTAGACTCAGAAATTAAAACACTATGGCGGTAATCCATTTATGGAATGACCGCGAGCCTAGATGCTTAACCTCGCCGACCACTTACGGACCGGTGAGAGCATCTGGCTATGAGTGCTTGCTGAGAGCCGATCCCGCTCGCAGACGGAGGAGACGTCGGTGCGGCGGCAGCAACCAGTAGCCCAACTCCCCTCGGGGCTGCGGTGGCAGTACGAGAAGTGTCCTCTACTGCCACCACGTGAAGGCAGCTCCGGGAAGACAGCGATCTGTTTGTGGCGCAGTCGCTGTGCCGGACTGGCAGGAGTCGGCAATAGGGAAGGGCAATCCAAAGGCCTCCCTGGGTACGTGTCCCGACCATCTGGGACATGGCGCAAAAGGAGAGCACCGGGGCAGCATATCCGCGTCCCCGGGGCTCCCCTCATCAGGCGTCAAGAGAAGTCCACGGCAGGTTAGGTTCAGTCGGTGCGAGTCCGACATACGCACCTCATAAAACTTGCCACTGTCTGGTGACGGCGAAGAATATAATCACCCCATTGCATCCCTTGTGGGCGTAGAAATTGTTCCGAGGGAATTACTACGAGAGAACGGGCAGCAGCGTTTTTTTGTGAACTATGACCATCAAACTGCGTTCGCGAAGCGGGGCTATTATAGCATATCCCCATTCTTTTCGGAGACTTTTGTCCAGCAGTGGACTTAATTTGGCTAACGTCATGATATTCATAAAACATATTCATATCGAGGTCCTGGAATGCCTTGTTTTATTATGAAATATTTTATATGACGGTCACCGTAGCCTAGTTGGTCGTGCTCCTGCCTACGAAGCTGGTGGTACTGGGTTCGAGTCCCGATAAGTGCAAATATTTCTGTGATGAGCACGAATATTTGTTTATGAGTCATGGATATTTTCTATGTATTTAAAATAGAAAACATCCAATAAGTATTTATTTATCTACATAAGTATGTATATCGTCGCCTGGTCCCCATAGTACAAGCTTTGCTTAGTTTGGGGCTAGGATGATCTATGTGACATTGTCCCTAGATATTATTATTATATATATTTCTTAACAAAATAAGGTATTCCAGGTATTCAAGTACCTATTTTATTGACAGTGCCCATCGCAGGAGAAGCTCCTGACGCTAGTCATATAATATATTGCATAGAGGTGACTGATAAAAGTTGAAATTCGACCAGGAACGCTCATTTTCAACAAAGGCCTGGCATAAAATCATATTTAGAATGCAGTTATAACTGTCCAAATCACATGCCTACATAGCAAAAACATGGTATTTTTGCGTCCTCGCGAAACGTATAGAAAAACATTGTGTATGTTTATTTTTTATACATTTCTGTTTGTTCCAAACTGGAGTGTTAATTGGTTTTAAAATTTTATAGCTTGTACGTGTGTGATAATAATTTGAGTTAGATTTGTTTTGGAGTTATGTTACTGTGTAACGGATTAGGTACAGTCAGCAATTGATATGGGGCTTTGGGGATTTCGAATAAAAATCGGTAAAAGGCAGCTTCGATTCTGTAAAAATTTATTCTATATAGAGCAGTTACTGTATTCAGTTTTGTTTTAAGCCATTCAACTAAAGTTGAATTCACTTAACGTTAAAAAACATGCGGGGCAGTCTTTGGGGACGGCCGATAGAAATTAAATGAAAACTATTTTATAGACTTCTTATAAAAGTAATCTCAAATATAATTCCACTTCCACTTCACATTGAGATATAGTCTTTGTATATATATAATGTATACTAATAACGCACGGAGGTATATATATACACAGTATAGTGACCCCCACTTACGAGAAAATAGTAGAAGACGAGGATTTACCATTACCAGCGTGTCCTAAAAAGGCCAAGGGCAATTAGATCCTGCGGTTCCGCGTTTCGTTTCCAGTGTACATGTCGAAGCGCACCAAGAAAGCGTTTGAGGATGCCTTTGACTTAGCGGAGAAGGAAGAAGAAAAGTTCGACAGATTACCATGTGGCACCCTAGCCTTGGAAGAATCGATTTATACTTAAATATAGCCTTGGCAGGCTCGGTTTATACTATACTATTTAGAAATGAAATAACTTAAATAATTAGCTCAGAGAAGGGTGTGGTGACGATGACGCGTTCCATGATTTTTCTGCACCCAAAAAGTGCTTAACCGGCCTTAAGAAGTTTTCGCTTCAAAAGCTATGGGTAAGTTATCATCCAACTGCTAACGCAGCACCTAAGGGCACCGGGTTCGATTCCAGCACATGACAACTATTTGTGTGCGTATAAGTAGTTATTATTGAAGTTGAAGTACATTATTATGGCTCAATTATTACAATTTGCTACTTGAAATACATTCGATATTGTATATGAGTGCAGATTGCTCTACAACTACTCGACCGTGTCGTAATGCTCCAATAACTCTTTAATTATAACAGACAACTGATGTGTTTTAAATATGAACTATAAATTAATGTACTCTTAAACATCATATATATATTAGGTCTTTACCTATGAAATTGCCGTTCTGCAGTACTGGCCATTTCAAATCAAAATAATTTTTGTTTGGCTAAGAATTCTAATTTCAAATTAATTTTATTTTAAAAACATGGATTCTTTTTTCCAAAAGTAGTCATTTCTTTATTGATTAGTGTTACATTTTCATCGCATTTCAATCTTTTTCGTCATCATGGATACGTTAAAAATTCGAGTAATTATGGAATATGAGTACCGTCGTGGCAGCAACGCGGCACAAGCGGCACGCAACATCAACGACGTTTACGGAGCTAACACTACAAACCAACGCACCACCTGTTATTGGTTTGCTCGCTTCCGTTCTGGAAATTTCGACCTGAAAAATGAACCTCGCGGTCGTCCGAAGACTTTGGTCGACAATGACGAATTAAAGGCGGTTGTGGAAGCTGATGATACACAATCTACGGCTGAATTAGCAGCAGCTTTCGACGTTAGCGTCAAAACAATATTGGTCCATTTGCGTCAAATTGGCAAGGTAAAAAAGCTTGACAAATGGGTGCCCCACGAACTCAATGATCGCCAGCGCGAAGTACGCGTCGAGACGTGCCTTGCACTGCTCAACAGACACACAAATGAAGGAATTTTGAACCGCATTGTTACCTGCGATGAAAAATGGATTCTGTTTGATAACCGCAAGCGCTCAGCAAGTTGGTTGGATCCTGGTTCAGCACCTAAACAATGCCCTAAACGAAAACTTACCCCTAGAAAAGTGATGGTCACTGTTTGGTGGTCTAGCGCCGGTGTGATTCATCACAGCTTCTTACCAAACGGGGTGAGCATTACTGCAGATGTGTACTGTGAAGAACTGAGCACAATGATGGAGAAGCTGGCGCATCTCCAACCAGCATTGGTCAATCGCTCGTCTCCGCTGCTCCTGCACGACAACGCGCGACCTCATACTGCACAGCAGACGGTCTCCAAGTTGCAAGAACTGGGGTTGGAAGCTCTCCGTCATCCGCCCTACTCACCAGACCTTGCGCCTACAGACTACTACTTTTTCCAGAATTTGGATAACTTCTTGGCGGGAAAAAAATTCAATACCCGAGAGGCAGTACAAAATGCCTTTGAAGAATTTGTTGCCTCCCGTCCAGCTGATTTCTTTAAGAAGGGCATCAATAAACTGCCACTGCGATGGCAAAGATGCATTGATTGCATGGGTGATTACTTCGATTAATACAAATAAAAAAATTCATGAAAAAAATTCGTTTAAATTTTTTCATACAAAACGGCAATTTCATAGGTAAAGACCTATTAAATATCGTCGTAAAACATGATTGTGTTAAAGAAAATGAAAGTGAAAATGGCGGCCTTAACACTAGATGCTATCCCTTCCAAGTTATTGATAAATGGACCAGAACTTTAGGGGAACAGGAAGATGGTAGTAAGTGGTCTACAGAATTAAAGGAAGTTGAATATACTAAGAGTACAGTAAAGAAATCTCGATTTAATCGGTTTTAGAAGTTTTAAGGGATTGGCCAGTGTACAAACAGTATCAGAAATATTTTGGTATTACTAATTGCTATTTTTCTTATTTAAGTGTGGTCGAGCGTAGCGTTTGTAAGAAATACGTACGCAAACCAAAGTAACCAGCATAACTCAAAGAATTGCCAAACTTTTTTATCTATGCCTTGCCCACTATCACTATTAGATAGTGGCCAGGGCATAGATAATAAAGACTCGAAGACATAGCTCGTACATCTGATCGCCGCTTGACTAGAAAGGTTCTCGAGTGACGATTATGAACTGGAAGACGCACCGTGGGCTGACCCTCTACAAGATGGACCAATGTTTTTACCAGGGTCACTGAGAGCCGCTGGATGTGGGTAGCGTAAGACTAGCAACTTTGGAGCTTCTTGAGCGAAGCTAAGTCCAGCAGTGGCTTTTCATTCTAGATGATATGGTTGATGGGTTTAAGTGAATAATCGTATAAAATATGAAGACATTTTTGTTTTTAAATCGTTGGATAGATTAGAGCCTTTTTAGGGTTCCGTAGCCAAATGGCAAAAAACGGAACCCTTATAGATTCGTCATGTCAGTCTGTCCGTCTGTATGTCACAGCCACTTTTTTCCGAAAGTATAAGAGCTGTACTGTTGAAACTTGGTAAGTAGATGTATTCTGTGAACCGCATTAAGATTTTTCACACGAAAATAGAAAAAGAACATAGAACTGAATCTCAATTTTTTTTTCATTGTTACCATACATGTGGGTGAGATCTAGTCTATGGATAGGTCTTAAAAATGATATTGAGGTTTCTAATATCATTTTTTTCTAAACTGAATAGTTTGCGCGAGAGACACTTCCAAAGTGGTAAAATGAGTGCCCCCCCCCCCCTGTAACTTCTAAAATAAGAGATTGATAAAATAAAAAAATATATATATGATGTACATTACCATGGAAACTAACAACGAAAATTGGTTTGAACGAGATCTAGCAAGTAGTTTTTTTTAATACGTCATTAACCGCAATTTGATTTCATTTAATCAACTGAAATACTTGCTGCTACGAAACCCTTCATGTGCGACTCGGACTTGGCCGGTTTTTTTCAAAATGAGTTTACGGTCGATTTGATAAACTTTCTTCCTTTGAAGTCGGTAGAACTATCTTTACATAAATAATGACCACGAATTAAAATATGGATTATAAATTTGAAGCATAATCAAAAATTTTGTGAAAGTATTAGTTATGGAAAACGTTCATAATAATAAGTTTACTTCTAAGTGCCTCAAGTTCGAAAAACGAATGTAAATTGAAACGCAGTAAGTGGTTAATTTGAAATTGTGAGGGTAAAAAGGTGTTGAAGTACGTATAAGTTGAACTGTGTGGTCCTGGCGGCTAGTGGCCCAAGGTCACATGGACGGGAGAAGTTGTTGCGTGGTACAATTTAAAGAATACGAGCGGTTCCGCTAAACCGGTCCGTGTTTTTAGTCTTTAGGAGGTTTTAAAAATCATCTGACCAAATTTTATGGGTCCTAATAGTATCAATTTATGAAAATATTTCATCGATGATAAATTTACTTTGAGAATATAATTAACACGAAGGTTGCACTGAGAAAGTAAAATGATAAGTATTAGCGTCACTGCTGCTATCAATGTACAAAAATAATAATGGCTGAAAACTTTGTGGTAATGAAAGAAACCTTATTATGTGAGAATGACAGGAACCGGCATCGTTTCATCCCTACTCCATTCTGTTTTCTGGGTGAGAAGTGACACCTGTAGATGCCTGGCGGAGATAACAGAGCGATTGATATTTGATCAGTATCGTTTGACTACTAACTTTAGAGAGTTGGAGATTATTACGAAACTAATATTGCTATTAAAAATGGGGTTGTGGCACAAGGTTGTTTTTTAATGCCAAATCATACAAAATAGGAATAAAATATATAGTCCAAAAAATTGTAGTGGATTTTCTTGTATTGTATTGTAATGTTATTGTTCTGTATGTTATTTTAAGTATTGTATTGTATTAGTGTATTTTTATAAATTGGTCCTTGTTGGCCTTTAACTCGGCGTTGCTCGCTATGGGTAAAATTTACCCAGCCGTATAAATTTTTGTCGATATTTTTTTATTAGCCAATCAGAGCGCACCATGCTTGTAGGTAGCTTCAAGTTGTGTCTTTGCCTTGGTACTAGCGGCTCGACAGTCAGTTCGTGCCACTAGTTTTCGAAGGGCGGTCGTGTTAAGTGAGTGTGGGTATTTTTCACCCCTAGCGATTATTACTGATACACATTTTTAGGAAATTTGTACTCATGTTTTTTGTGATTAGACCTTATTTTGGCGCGCCGTGGAATTGCTGACGAAGATACCCGATCCGATATATATGATATGGAAAAAAGTGATAGTAGTTGCTCTGAAATTGAAGATTTTGAAGAGTTCAGCGATCACAATACGGACTCAGAACAAGAAGGTGAACTTTTTCACGAACTCATTACCAAGTATTCGCGCATTACCAAGAGATGGCCATTGGTACTATTTCGGATTGTTGAACATAGGTGGCATTAACGCATACGTGATTGTAGAGGCTAATGAACCAGGGAGAAGTCTGAAATGCCAACCAAGACATAAAGACCTTGGTCCTATCTCTTATTATGCCTCATGTCCATTGACGATCAAAAATACCCAGTTTGCTCCTCTACATAAAAGAGAAGATTAAATTTATACTTCGTTTAGTACTACACTAAGGACGGAGAGCCGCCAAATAACGAAACCGCAAATGAAATGTCAATGATATCAAGAAAAGGTGTGCCACGTGAAGATGCCAAGTTTGTCCACCCAAAAAGGATAGTAAAACAAATTCGTGCTGCCAAAGCTGCCAGAAAATGTTGTGCAGAGAGCATTCTTTGCCTGTATGCTCTGAATGCATACAGAAAATTCAATAATCATTACAAAAAATCTAATGTTGCTAAAACTATTAGACTGATTGTTGCGTTATTTTGTAATTTTATTTTGTTATTTCAAAGTAGGTTTTGAGAAGTAAGATATAATAAATGTTTATTATTTAAGTTTCTAAGTAAGAACTAAGACTATTTCATAAAAAAAATTAAGATATAACATTAAAATATTTCTACTTTAATTTATTTTTTTATGTTTTTAGTAGTAGTCACCCAAAAATTTGGACATTTTGGCATATAATTGTAGCTTTCACCTGAATGTTTAATAAATACAGTTAGCGATGATTGCTTACTTTTATTTAACAATTGACTATACATCCTCTAGGGATAAACATATTAATAATATTTATAATACAAAACAATCACCAGTTCGCGATTAAAAAAAGGGGTATTTTTCACCCGTAGCGAGCAAAAGTGTTGCTTATAGGAGTGCGACGAACGCCGAGTTAATTTAATAAATAATAAAAAAAAATAATTATCGTTTACGCGTTTAAAAAGTAGTTTACAACTTATTCTCAAACCTACAAAATATGCACAAAAATATTATAAAAGTCGGTCGGGCCGTTTCGGAACAGTTGCAAACACGTTAAGATGTCAGTCTTAGCTGGGGTGACTAGAACAAACAATATGGCCGGCTTAAACAACTCTGACATTACGGTTAGTTAAGATACACTACAGTCGGTTGATTCAAATAAAAATTAATCTCTTATTACTTGTACCAAAACTAAACTTTTACGACTAACGAGTAAAACTTCGGGAGGAACAATATAATATTAAATAAAAAATATTATTGCGAACTTTTGCGGTTCTTTGTCAGACGATGTCGAACAATGGGGTTTTGGGTCATGGTTACCATGGGTATTCGATTCAATAGCAAAATAATATTTTCAATGTATTTTATAACTTTCATTCATATTCCCCATTAATGAAAGTGGTTAGTTATTTGTTGTCTACCTAAAAACTGTTCATCTTCTTATCGCGTCGATGGTAAGAATTCAATTTTATCTGGCCAATATTGGGCAACTCTGACCGCTTTGGCTGAAGCGTCATACAACTCCTGAAGGGAACAGGAGCCTGGACAGGAGGGATCAGCAGATAAATGGGCCATACTTTGGGGTGAAACGCCGTACTCGCAGATATTTTGCGTTGTGGGAACTATTTAAAAATAAATATGTAGGACGCTATAGAATAGCATTGTCATGATAAATGGAATTTGCCATTTGTTTTCCTAAGTAGATTTAGGCTATCCTTCTGGTCGTATAAAGCGTTGACCAAAATGTTTGAAATGTCGCGGAAAAATGTCCACGAGTTTGAACCCCAAGGGCCGTCTTTTATTTTATTACAATTTCGCAGTAAACAATGAATATCATTGTTTACGAATACAATTCGCACATTTCCTTGAACCTCTAAATATAACGAATGATCTATTTTTAGTACATCGTTACCTGATAGTCGGTTGACAAAATCCTTTTATAATGAAGGTTACCTCCAGTTTCGAATAACCGTACCTAGAAAGAGACAAAAATTATATTAGAAACACATGACACAGATAATTTTCATAACTCAAGTAGGTTTTTATAGCGGGTTCTGTTAGAATAACAACTCAATCTAACCGTCATAAAACGAACAGTATATAAAAATGCTGTAACTTTGAACATGACTATTTTGTGAGCAGTTAGTTTGTTTTTGAATCAACCTTACCTAAGACTTTACAAATAATTACTGTTTAAAAAAAAGATCTCACCTGTTTCTTAACAACTTCATTTGTTTTTTTTTTGTTTTTTTTAATATGCGATAAGGTTCTAATAAGATTTGAACATAATTTATATGGTACTACATACCATAAATCCTACCGAGTAGGATTAAAATTATAAAAAAACAATCTGTAAACAAATTTCGAACGAATTACAAAACATTTTTATTTAAAAAATAACATTCTTTTGAATTGAGTTAGTATACATATAATAATCCGCATGTCTATCTACATATTATGGTCACATGATGACCCAACAAATAGAGTTGAGATATACAGACAACCTAATGGTCACAGGATTACCCAAAAAATTCAGTGGAGATTTATCGTCGTCGTCCAGTGACAAACTAAGTAGAGCCAGCACTAAGAAAACTGATAAATTTAGTTCTTATAAATACATATTGTAGATAAATTACACCCAGACACAGAACAAATAATCGTGCTCGCAACACAAAGATTTGTTCTTGTTGGGGAGCGAACCAACCAACCAACACATGACCTCTAGCTTAGCAGTTACAATCGCTAACCACTATACCAACAGGCCAGTCATAATCAATGCAAATTGATAGAAACGATTTGTCATTTAATCGTAGTCATAGGAAGATGATAATATAGACTCACAAACAACTAAATCTCTACATCTCGACACTCTCTGTCGAGATGTAGAGTCATCCCGTGCCCGCGATCTAAGCAACTTGATCAAAAGAACGGAAAATAACGGATATTCATGACACGTAGCTAACGTGTCATGAAAATCCGTTAATACACCTTATTACTATATTTCATTTTTCCGTTCATTTAGTATTTTTTTCGTTATTTAGTATCAAATATAAATATAAGAGATAGACGGACGTATATACAAACCTGTATACATAGCCTAAATAATAACCAAATGTATTAAAAACTCTATCTTTCGTTGAAGACCCAAACTATTAATTTAAAAATAAATAATGATAAAGTTCAAATTTAATCCCTAAGATTTATTATACGATCATTAGACGATTATATTTTCCCAAAAAAAGTTACATAAAATATAAACATAATCCAAGTAAATTAGACAGACCACTGAAGGTCACAGCAATGACAAAGAAGTGACTTACAAAAGTACCCTTCACGACAAAAGGCGATAATTTAAAGAGACCAACAAATCAGTTTTTATTTTTACGGGCAACATTATGGTGTAGACACACAAAAGCGATACTTTATGAGCCTGACCTCACTTTCAATTGGTGTTCCTGCCCATAACGGCGAGGCGATGTAAGCTTTAGTGGATACGTAACTATACTTTTGTGTTGTGGTGAAGCGGGGTTTGAATATGGAGAGATATTATGCTTGCGTCTGCCTGATATGACCTTATTTTACTGTCTTATGCAAATCCACGCCGTATTATTTGACACGTAAAAGTCAAAATATAAAAAATAACACGTGCATATATTCTATTTTTTTTTCATTATTAACTGTATACTTAAAATTTCTGAGTTTAATTCTGAGCGTCTACGTGCTTCAGAGGGCCCGTTTAGGTATCGGTCCCGGTTGTAGTCATTAGGTAATAGTTGTTGAGCTGTCAAAGGCCTACTGCCCTACTAGGTAACTTGAACAACTCTGACACTAGGATAACCACTGCCCTATATAAGCGAGTAAGTACTATTCTATTTAAGATATATTTTTTCAAGATAATGTTGTTTTAGGGTTTAATGCTTAGAGACGATGTTTTTGAAGTAATTCTTCTTTACGCACGCTTGACATGGGGTGTAAGCTGGGGAACGCGCGACGAGACCGTTACAAAAAGTGTGATCGGGCGAGGCGAACCGAAGTTGAGAGAGAGATAAGTACTTGTAGATCGGAAGAGAGATTTGCGTTTAGTATACCTTCTGTAGGGGCAAGAGAGAGAAGTGCGAACATACATTTTCTCACTCTCTTTCTCTCATAGACAGTTACGTTTCGTATATCTAAGTGTCGTGTGGTCTAAAGCACGCTCATTTATTTAACTGTACGCCCGTACATTGAAATTCCCTGTATCTCAAGGGACTTTACATGCATGCCATTCATGAACACAAAGCACAGGGTTCGAGTCCCGCACCGGACAACTATTTGTGTGAGCCAGAAATTGTTCTGAGTCTGGATGAAATTTGTGTCCGTATATGTTTGTAAAGTACCCCGCGACACAGGGAATAGATTCACTAGTGCGGGCGTTGTCTTTAAAAAATAAATGAATAAGTCTTTTGTAGCGAAATTTAAAAACTAGACCGCATAACTACATTTAAATCATGTGCAACTTAGTAGTAATCATTATAGAGGCTATTATACAAGTAAACATCTATCAAATGTAATTATTTCCGATTTCTTGCATCACGAACTTCGGAGTTAAAAGTGGATGCTATGCTTTTGACATTTTTAATCACAAGTTGAGAACAACGCGGAAGAAAAAAAATATATTTGGGGTAAGCAAAAAAAACTTTTGAAATTTAACAAATATTTTCTCAATTTTTACATTTGCTACATACCGCTGTAGATATACAGGCATGTACTTATCACCACGTTTGTACGGAACCCTAAATATAGGAAAGGGTATAGATCTGAATTTAATCTAATAAATAAAAAGTTTTATTTCATTATTGTGATTAAATAGCCAGCAAAATATTGTATTCGATTGAACACAAAAATAAACTTTGTTTTTGTATGGCTAGTAGTTTTGTAGTGGTTTGCCAAGTTGGTTACAGACTCCTTATGGGTTTGAAGGTAGAATAACAGTCGCACAATTACCCTAGTTTTTTTTTCATATATTCCATCCTAAGGTTGTCTGGAAGATACCGCTAACTGCAATAAGACCGCCTATTGTACACGTTATTACTATAATTCTACTAAAAAAATATACATTAACCTTTTAAGTTTCTTTATGGAAGAAATCACTTAATATAAATATAACATAATAAGACCACCCGTTTTTCAAGATTCCCATTTTTAGAGAAGAGAATACAATAAAGTATATTCTATTCTATTCTAAGTTTAACGGTAATTCACATTTTTTAATTTGATGGCATTCTTTACAATAACGTATAATATAAAGGATACACCTTCATATGAAACGAGATAAAACAATATTAAGTATTGCCTCATTGTATATCCAGCTTTCACAGCCACCAGACTAACTCATCAAAAATCGAAAATAAATTTAACAAAGGGAGTACAAAATCGAAAAACAAACGCACAGATACACGATACGAAAGTCGGCGCGCCGAACAAAAAGTAAAAGGCGAATATTTCGGCCTAACGACAAACGCGAAAAAAGCAACAACGCTAAACGGTGACCACGTCTCAGGAATTAAAATGAGATGGCGTGTCTTGCTTTCTGTAAATCTAAAACAGCCTCTACATTTATTTTTTAGAAGGAATTCATTCAGTTGATTATAGGAAAATTCGGCGTGGGACAAGGAATACTTGGATGAATTAAAAATCAAAAAGCGTTCCACCTTGTTTATGATTATAAAATAATGCCAAGCCAGTTATAAATTAATTTTGTGATACTTTTTTCTGAAATACATCTGAACATCGATATTATATGAAAAAAGAAAAGATATATGATATTATATCTTTTCCACGTTAAATAAAATAAAACATTTGAGTTATCTTATCAATACTCACTATACCGGCTATGAAAATAGCCGGTATAGTGAGTATGAAAAACCAAAATGATAAGAAAATTCCGAAATTTTAATAATGATTTTATTTTATTTAACGCAGAAAAGATATAAAAGTTCAAAAGGTTTCCAGAAAAAATAAGCTGCCACAAATATACACTATCTGTTAATACAAGAAAACCTAAAGACATGAATAGGTTTACGATTGAAGTTGAAGGGATAATTTCAGGTATATAAGTAGAAGTAAGACTAACGTAAAACATATTTTTCTAGAATTAGTGTTCGTGTTCTATGACAGTTTTTGAAGATGTGCGATATGTACATACGCCAGCACATCCAGCTACCACAATCTGTCAAATTTCTTTTATAGATTTTCAAGTTTATCATAAAAGCATAAGGTTCACTTTCAATTGGGGAAATTTGACAGATTGGAGTAGCTTGATGTGCTGGCGTCTGTACCTACTTTCAATTAAAACTAAATGCACCTGCCATGATTTAACTGCACTTCCTGGCAGAAAATGTCTTCTACGTTTATTCCCCTAATATAGAGGTACCATCCATTGCACTGAAGTATATATAAATATATAAGTACCAGTACGGCACCCAAATGATCCAAAGCATGACAGATATATTTATCTATATAACCTTCCGAGCCTCCCCTAATGTCGTCATTACCACCTTAACGACCTCTTCTATCAACCTCGTCCCATTTTCGCATCCTAATAACTTATACCATACAACTAATGAATATTCTATGAAAAAACTGCCACGGGAAAGAATTTTCACTATAGATAGATGCAATCTTTTTGGTAGTTCCACGGACTTCCACCCCACTTGTTCCTAATGACCCCAGACGCGTTTCACGGCTGTTTACCTCAGTACCTGGACCAAGTTTGTTACAAAACTTTTCTACTTACATTATGGTTTAATTTATCTGACGTTACTGCCGGATGCCCATGGGAGGGAGAAGAACAGGGCAATTCAAACTTTACCACGACAAGAATAAAGTTGATTCTAGATTGAGCGCAATTGTCTGGATAATCAAATGAAATGAAATTCATTATTCCCATCGATACCTTCAATTTGATGTTACTAAATAATTAAGTAGCTAACGACACTTTACCTCATTATTTAATAAGATCATGCAATTAATTAAAATATATTTCTCTTAGTTTTACTCGCCATCACATAATAGATATGATTAAAATAAAATTTTTGTTATAATTAAATAATTTGAACATAAACCAAGGTTCATTGTCTTTTAACTTATATTAAGAAATACTAACATAAGAAGTAATATTTATAAATAATGAACCTGGATGTGATTGTCTTAAATGAACAATGAACATAGCTTTTGTCATAAGTATAGTATTAATTATGTAGGTGTTGGAGTGCTAAATTGGACTAACGGTAGCTTGTTCAACTTGCATATAATGAGGTCCTGGGTTTAAATCCCAGGTTGAACCAAAAAGTAATAATGGATGTTTCGTTTATGAAAAATTCTCAATACCGGAATCTGGAAATTGGCGATGTTACCACCCCGTGCCTGGGAAACTTCATAAAGCCGTCGGTCATATACCTGATCTCTTTCCGGCCGTGTTGGCTAGTCGTCCCATCGGTTCATGACAATAAGAGAACAGAAAGGCACCTGTCTTTACGCACACAATGTGCCCCATGCAGTATGCAGATGGCTATTTTCGTTTGTTTAGTTTTTTTAGTTAAATGATTGTGAAGCAAAAAATACCCTTGGAATTAACTACATATCAAATCATTCATCATCAGATCATCTATTTTTCTCAGTAAAAGAGTGTCGGCTCATTTCATATTATCTGAAACGGAACGTCAAATTCGTGCACGTATCAATTTGCAAAGCGCAATCGAGCCGACTTGAATACTCGATAAAAGATCGATTCAATGTAACTATTCGAGTAGGTATTTTACTAATTGCTGGTAGACAAATTAATCGAATTATGAGTAACGAGATACGAACAGGACAAAGATGTTTTGAGTATTCTTTGGTGTATAATAATATAAATCGGGTCTGTTGGCGTGGTTGGAAAATGCTTGCTTTTCACGCCGGAGGTCGTGGGTTCGATTCCCACCTAGGACAGGTATTTGTGCGCATGAACATGTCTGTTTGCCCTGAGTCTGGGTTTTATTATCTATATAAGAATGTATTTACAAAAGAAAAGTAGTATATGTAGTATCTCAGTTATCTGGTTTCCGTAGTACAATCTCTGCTTAGTTTGATAGCCGTGTGTAAAATGTCCCAGGGTATTTATTTATTTATATTTACCTTTTGCGAGATATTAATTTATTCAATTCTTTCTGTCTATTAGTTAAAGGTTGCGTGTACGTGCAGCCAGCTTGTGTCTGAGCTCTCTACGGATTTTACTTACTTTATAGTATGAGCTAGTTAGTGCCCCATATTAGCGTGAGGAATGAATAATTTGGCAATTACTCTAACTACCCAGTAGGCCTAATCAAAGGTAAAGGCATTGGAATAGCAAACCGGCGTTCGCGGGGCTCCCCCTATCAGGTGCTAGAAGAAGTAGTTAGTCAGCGTAACTCCGACATACTCACCCACAGACACTTCTTGCGGGTGGCAAGAGTAGGCATTCCCCCTGACTTATCAAATGCCTATAAAAGGCAGGATCAAATAAAATGTGTTTTAACATCATCATCATCATGTCAGCTACACCCCAAGTAAGACAAAATAAGTCGGTTATATAATACCAAAAACTGTGTATATAACTTCGAAAGCAAATGAGCTGAATACGAGATTCACAAGTAACCGAATCCAAGGCTAATACGCTTCATTAAACGCAATGAAACCAAAATTAATTTACTTTAATCGAATGCTACTCAATGGAGTTCGCATGAAATCTTTGTGTTTGAGGGTATCTCGGTATTTTGTAAAAGAAAAAAGGCGGGTTTCTCAAAAGACAAAAGATATCCGACTGTTAATTATTAATTGTGAAGTCGGAGTTAAATCGTTTAAAACAATTTAATGATGGTTTTCTAATTAAATAAAAATGCCAGTGAGAACCTGCGACCCATTAGAGACTAAAGGTTCAATGGAGTAGTTAAAACGAGTGTTTAAGCTCCTTAAAGTAAACGCTTTGATTGTTTGATGTTTCATAAAAGGCAAACCGAAAAGAATCGGGTTTTATGAACCCTTCCCTACTAAGGAAGGGTTCATAATTCTTCGAAAGAAGAATTATATTATCCTATTACAAAACATTCAGACTTTGTTGCAGACACAATATCAAATCATTCCTTTGTTATCTGTTAAGATGTAAGCCACTTGGTATCGGCTTTAACCATGGAAATCATCACATGTCGCCACTGCTATTTACCCATAATCCCAATGCATTATTCAATCGAATTAATCTATACAATTAACTCTGCACTACGAGTTTATTAACTCAGTATAAAGTCGAAGTAAGGTTTAAACGACATTATCTTACTTTAACGAATCAACGAAAGTCAGAATTCCACCAGAATCAATTGGAATTTCGTCATCATGCCTTCAATTTTCATATGTAGGTAGTTCTTGTAAGATCTGAGGGAATTAATATACACCCCACAATGAAGTGGCACTTACACTGAATGTAAGAAATTCTCATTGTAATAATGCTAATATGCATTGCTAAGTGATGGTATAGCTAGCCTCAGAATCATTTGGAACTTTTATAGATGTTCAAGTAAGATCTGACAAAAACCACTATTAAATCTGCAATCACTTTTGATTGATAATAAAATGTTGGCCCTTACGTAGAACTTCTTCCAACTGAACAAAATTAATTTACTAACAAACAGAATCCTGTTTCGAAATGCCGCCAAAAATGCGACGCCATTTTTGAGCACACAAAAACACGGCGACCGAAGAAATTCGCGTGCTTTCGTTTTATTGCCAAAGTTGAAAGAAAAAAGAAAAAAAACCTACCGTTTGACCCTTATCGCCTCCTTTTGTCGACCGCAATTTTAGTGCTTTTTAGGACCACATTTGGAAGTAAAACCAGTATTTTTGTTCGCATTTCACATTGATATGTTCAATGTTTTCTATAATTAACTTAATATAGCTTTTTATGTTCGTTTCATTACAAATGAGTTATGATTAATTACATAGAGATAGAAGAATGTAATTATTTATAGTGTCCGCTTGATGTTTGGCTTCGTAATACAGTGTGTGTGTTCCTTCAATTACGCTCTTGTCTTACGAATAGCTTTGCTTGATATGAAATGTACTTCTGAAGTACATGTAACTATGAATAGAATATGAATAAAATTGCCTTTATTTGTAAAAGTTAATTTCTTTAACTTGAGTCGCTTTGTGGCTTGTTAATGTCAATATGTCACATTGACATATTGACATTAATTTAGTCAAGATTTTTGCTTAGTTAAGAATTTTCCAATAGTTTGGAAAATTAACTATTAATGTAATACCTTAATTTATAGATTTTTAGAATAGAATATAAACTTATCTATTGTTTTGATTTCTGCTTTATAATAAGTGTATTTTAGAATACGTTCTTGTGCTACAAACAGCTTTGGTTTAAATTAAATAAAACGTGCTTCTATAGCACATATAATTATGCATAGGTTATTATTTATCTAATTTCTGATATTTATAAAGGGCTTCTTTAGATTAAGTCTCTTCGTGACTAATAGCACATTGACATGAATTTAGTCACGTTTGATAGCTTAGTCAGTAATTTTCCAAGCTTAGAGCAATGATATAAAACCTCGATTGATGTGATTGTGCATTGTATGATCATTTAGCATAGGCTTTATTTAACTTTAATTGGAATATACACATAGAATTGCAATAGTAGGATGAGACAAATCGAACACATGATGTAATATATTTATAGTTCTATGTGCCTGCGACCTTGTGCTGGTATTTGTGCTCGTATTTTAAGTATATCTATCATAATTGTAATAAGTAATTTAAAAGGTCACTTACATATAACAAAAACAACTGAATCTGTCCAGGGGATCTGTTAACATATATCATATTATCAAAGTAGTATGAAGAAAGTCTAACATAAAATTATCTTAATTTGCAACCGCTCTAAGAATAATAATATCCTGCGACATTATTTACACACGGTCATCTGATCCCAAATTAGTTTGGGATCAGATGTTATCTGGTATCGTAAAAGGCAACAAGGGATATACCACGTAGTCAGGCAGCAGCGACACCTGTGTACAAGCTACCACCTAACTGCGGTCGCCTACCCACATGGCAACCGCGTCGCGCGGTGACTAAGGCAAACCCTCCAAATGGCAACGAAATAGAAACCTTTGGGGGAGGCCTGAGTCCAGCAGTGGACGATATCAAACTCATGATGTGATATATATACGTGTACTCAGCTGACAAAACCGATATGAACACCAAACCAACCAACAGGCAGAAACCAATCATTCAAAAATATCGCCTTCCCGATTGCTTCTAAAAAAAAACTTTTTAAACCCAGGGTTATACAGTATCCTTGCCCTTTCCAAATTAGATAGAGAATAGATTAAGTATAAAATATACCTAGTACCTGGGCGACCGGTTTTGTTTTTGTAAAATAAAGTAAACTTTTAAAGCAAAACCTTATCTTAATGCCGAATTACATCTAATTCATTAGTGCCGTTTCCCAGATATACGCAATAAATTTATACACATAAATTACAAAACATGCTCATTACTTTCATCTTTTTTTTACAACCTCTACAACGTGTAACAAAAATAATACGGGTAACCCTACTATTTATGTTAGAGCCCTATCTACCCATGAACCAAACTAAATTGAACAAAACCAGTTTGTGAAATAAGCTGTCGATATCTATTTGGATTCTCATACAAAATGCATCAGCTGATCGTTATTCTCGTAGGGTTTTTTTTTTTCATATATGTGCTAATCGATTTGTAGTTTCATAGGCAAATTAAGCTTATTAAGTCACGTCCATTATTTATTTTACACCCTGTATATTTTCATAAAAAACATAAATAACAAACTTTTCGAAAAATAACTTGGCCATGTACAGTCGGCGACGGATCAGGGTAAACGATTGCAATAATAAAGGTAGACTCATGTTTTTTCTTTTTTTAATTGGCTACTCCTCTCTAAGAAAATGAATCGCTATGGGTACTTTACAGACATGTACTAAACTTAATTGACGCTTACAAAGTACACACAGACTCAGAATAACTACTTATGTGACACACAAATAGTTGAGCTAAGCGGGATTCAAACCCGGAAAACGGAATGGTGAAGTGTCTATCTTACCCGCTGCAACAAAAGTGCTTACTAATAAACACGAAGTTAAGGTGAAAATAATAAATAAATTGTTTCCACCGCCGGGCACCGGCTATACCATCCAATTTGTAAGATGTATTCAATATGACCACATGATAGCTTTTCTTCCTATGATTGTTCAATCTTCTAGTATTCCTTTGTTAACATATAGGTGATTTACAGACCGATGGATATAGCTTGATTTGATTAGAAGGTAGGAAGTTATTCAATATTTATTCGTACAATGGTTGCCTTTACACTACATGTTCTTGTTTCATTTTAGCGCAGCCTACCAACATCATCATCATCATAATATCGGCTGAAAGATGCCCACAGCTGGACAAAGGCCTGCACTAACGATCTCCACAATTGCAGGTCTTGTACCAGCGACCCTCACAAGATCATTTGTCAATTTTGTAGGGAGCCTGCCCACGATGCGTCTTCCGGTTCGTGGTCGCCATTCGAGAACCTTTCTGCCCGGAGCCTATAATAAATAATAAATATCTTGGGACAACTGACACACTGCCATCTGATCTCAAACTAGGCAGAGCTTGTATTATGGCAACCATACAACTGATAGAGACCATCATATCAGCCGAAACACGTCCACTGCTGGACAAAGGGCTCCCCAAAGAGTTCCAGCATTACCGGTCTTGCGCTATTCGCATCCAGCAGTTTCCAGCGACCCGCACCACATCAGGAGAGAATTTGAATGCGAGTATTTTATTTATTTTTGGAGGGTCATGTCTTCTACAAAAATATGTTTATCCACAAGAATTAATGGTCGAAGATAGTACTGGCAGACATCTATATTGCGAGATTAAAGTATTGAAGGAAACTGAGGAATACATTTGTCTCATACAAATGTCAACTAGGCATTGCTCTTATATAAGACATTTAAACGTACGACCCCGACCTATTTGGGTCATTCGGTAAAATATCACTCCATCTTCACGCCGAACACCCTTAGGGAGTAAATTACATGCAATGGTAACATTAGGCCCAGAGAGACCGGCCAGACGTCACGAGGAGTACGGTCGGGAGAAAATTGGTACATAATCTATGGGGCATCAAATTCTTCGGTCTTAATCTCATGTTCGTTACACTACGACGACAGAGTAAGAATTTTTAGGATGTACAGACGCCAGCACATCAAGCTACACCAATCTGTCAAATTTACCCAATTGAAAGTGAACCTTATGCGTATGTGATAAAGTTGAAAATCTATAAAAGAAATTTGAGAGATTGGGGTAGCTGGATGTGCTGGCGTCTGTACATTGACATTTTCAAATAGAAAATGTACTCCGTTAGTCTGTAATATATTCGTATATTCCTCTCTTAAGTTAACGTTAGATATTCAAAAGGATTAAGCTCAATAAACAGTATTAAGATAACTCTATACTTTACAGTTACACAGTTAGAATTCCGAATATATACGGAAATACACTCGCGAGCAACCAAATCGACTCAAGCCTTGTCGGCGCACACATACATTGATACAACTAAAATCATGAATGGAAATTATTAAAATGATATGTCATTCGAAAGCTTAAGATGTCAGCTTTAATTTGATATCATTATCATTGAAATCCATCCATCATTTTTGAAATAAATGATGTCTGAATGCAAGAGTAGGAAAAACGGGAATTTAGGAAAAAGGGTATGTGTCTCGTATTTGACAAATTAAACAAAAAAAATTAAAAATAAAATTATTTTATTTAAATCAGTATTTCGTATTGCCCCCTCTAGCCCTAATTACATCCCGCAGTCTGTTTTTCATGGACCTTATCAATTTTTTGACATTTTCTTGAGGAATGCCGTCCCACTCCTCTAATAATGCTGTCTTTAGCTCGTCTACGCTTGAAGGGACTGGATTTCTGGCCCGAACTCTTCTTTTAAGCTCGTCCCATAAGTGCTCGATGGGATTCATGTCAGGACTGAGCGCAGGCCAGTCCATCGTGCGTAATTCGACCTCTTGCAGAAACTGTCGAGTGACTCGTGCCGTGTGGCAGCGGGCATTGTCGTGCATTAACACGAAGTCTTCACCGACAAACCCTGCGTAGGGCACAACATGATCCAGTAGAATGTCGGTGATGTACCGATCAGCTGTTAGCCCGCCTCCTCGGCCGCCCCCAGGCACGAAAACAAGTTCGGTTTTTCCCTCTAAAGAGATACCAGCCCACATCATGCAGGAACCGCCGCCATATGCCACTGTTTCAGCGAAACAACATTGGGCAAATCGTTCTCCCGGACGCCTGTAGACTCGGCCTCTCCTGTCACTGCCATGCAGACACATTCTGCACTCATCAGTAAACAGGACCGATCGCCATTGCGCAACGCTCCAATTGAGATGCTCTCGAGCAAATTGAAGGCGCGCTTGTCGGTGGCCTGCAGTCAACTTAGGGCCCGTCGCAGGTCTTTTTGGCGTCAAGTTGGCTTCCTTCAAGCGTCTTCTCACTGTCCACTCGCTGACAGCCACTTGTCGTTCACGTCTCAGTTCTTGCTGCACATCAACGCCCGTAAGGTGTCGATTGCGCAGCGAGGTTGAGACAATGAAGCGGTCGTCTCTCTCTGAAGTGCACCGGTGGCGGCTCGTTCTTGGTCTCCGATTGAAGGCACCAGTCTCTTGGAACCGTCTGTATATTCGGGATACAGAAGACTGGCTCAAGTGGAGCTGGGCAGCGATTGCTCGCTGACTTAACCCTTGTTGCAACAAGGCAACAACTTGAGCGGCTTCTTCTGGTGTGGTATCCATGGGTTAGCGAAAACAAGGAATGCAATTTACGGAGATGTGTACCGGTCAACCTGTAACAAGCAACTGATAAGATAAACCGGAAGTGGGGGGTTTTATAGCGGGAGCAGGTAGCGCAAGTCGTGGATTCCTAAAGAGGTAATTTACGCTGACGGCCAATTAAAATGTGTCAATAAATCAGCGCTTAGTTTTTTTTAAGGTATTGATGTTAATTGAAAGCCTAATTCTTCAGCTTTCGAATGACATATCACTTTTGTAATTACCATTTATCGTTTTAGGAAAATCAATGTATATGTGCGCCGTCTAGGCTTGAGTCGATTTGGTTGCTCGCGAGTGTATATTAAGTTGTAGTAGGAAAATATGCTGTGTGGCTGAAGGCATAGAACATCGCCACCCCATCTCATTCTGTGGGGGAAGAAGACAGAATGTAGAAGTCGACTCTAGGGAATATCTACCAGAGAACAGCAGCAACGTCTCCGTCTACTATGACCATCATACTGCGATCGCCAACCCGTCTGTCAAGCGTGGCGACTATGGCATATCCCTCAATGATGGACACAACTCCATTGAGAAAATCTTTTGGGGAGGCCTTTGTCCAGCAGTGGAGGTCATTCGGATTTCTTGGACGGGAACGTTCCCGTTTCCGTTATGTTCATAATTCGATAAGTACGGCCAGCTGACACGACTGGAAAGAGGTCAGTTCCGACAGTTTTAAGGAATCTCCGATGAACCGAGTTGTAACAGTGTAAACCTACTGACTCGAGCCTGCTACTGTAAATATTGGTCTTTAGAAAAATAGTCAGAGTTGTTCAAGGCACTCAGTAACACTTCATAGTTTAAACCCACAACTTTGATCCACTTAATGAGTATAGTGTACAAAAATATATATTAAAAAACTATTAATAGAATAAAATATGTTACCGTCATAGTTAACGTCTGACATAACATCACAATTTATAAAACTACTATGATCGAGCCAACAAAAATTCTTCTATTTATTCTTTTAACCCTAAAACAGTCACTCCAACTGAAATTTCAACTAAATCCAAACACAACCATCTCAAGGATCGGTTATTAAAAACTGACATCAAAGTCCACTCAGCCCTAAAGCGACACTTCAAAACTTACCTCCCTACTTCAACCCTACAAAATCGAAAAACTTATACGCAAACACTAAGGACGATAAATCCCACTAGTTGGTATAGAACCCACCATTACATTTCAATATGAAAGGGAACAGGAAATTGGTTTCGAAGCACACGACTCCCATGAATGGTTCCCGCGATTTGTATCGATTGACCACGATAAGAATACAAGCAACGAAAAAAATGTTACACAACAATCATACTTACCACAATACAAATACAGACTTTTGTTGTCAAATAAAAAGATTTTGTCACGCAGAACTGAGCCAGTTTAATATACAGGATGGGTTAGGCTTTTCAATGAGATATAATGACAGATTGCTAATGTTTTATTGAAAAACTCACGATGCATGTAATACACGGAAATGATACGATCGTTATGACTAGAGAAATGAAATTGTGTTCGGGATACAAATCCGGGGTAATATGGAAACCGTTATTGGAAATAGGAATTTAAGTTAAAGTGCAACTCGCGGTTATTGGTATTGTATTATTGTCGGAGGCGGGCTTGACCTACGTGTAATGAATTCCAAAGAGAATGAGAAAATATTACAGTTAAATTGGTTGGTAGACGATGACCAATAGAGATATTATGTGTACAGACACAGTTTTATAGAAAATTTGCAACCAGCCTTATCAACTTACAATTATGCCAATGATAATTTCTACTACAAATGGTAAAACAAGAACATATTTCTTGACTAAAAATACTTTACTTTATATCAAATTCAAAATTAGTTTATTCCGTAAAAAAATTACATTTATGTGGAATCGTAATTTTTCACCCTACCGTGCAGTGTACTTGACTTTGAACAGCCCAATCCCAAGCAATTTTGTCACTTGTATAAATAATAAGAAATTTTGTAATATTGCTACACAATTTGGCGTTAATAATTCTTTTAAGCTTATTGGTAACCAATTTTCTAAAATCATTGCAAAGTTTGTTATAGAGTCTTATACATACATTGCTTTATCTTATGAGCAGTGGTTACCATTGAGTTGTTCAAGTCACCCAGTAACGATTGATATCTATATGATATGATATCTAACAACTACAATCGGAACCGACAGCTAAACGTACCCTCCTATGCATGGTAACGCTCATAAATTGGCAGTTACCCATCTATAGACTGACCCCACGCCAAGGTAAGCTTAACCTTACCAATCACGTGCTATTCTTAAAACATACTTACAGAGTTGAAACGGTAGTAGGGGTCACTCATATTTTCAACTCAAAGACTAATCTAGGGTTAAAAGTGGGACCAATTGAGAAAAAGCATCCAATATTACTATTAAAATCAGACGGTAAAGTACCTACAAATAAAACAATTCTAATAAAATAATACCACCGCACCTCATCAAAATAACTAAAAACATAAAGTTTGAAGGTAACAAGAACTTTATTGTAATAAAATGAAACGGTTTTGTTTAAATTAATTGAGTACACACCTTATTATTGTGATGTAAAATTTAATGAATTTTACTGATTATTCAGCTGGTATTTATTTAGGCAGAGTTTAAAATAAGTTATTTAAATGACGCGATTCCTGAAAATTATTCATTCGGAATAATTAATTACTCCTGAACGATGCTTAGGAGAGCTCAAAAAATATGACTGCGAAGCCTTTAGGACGGCTTGAACAATTCAGACACTAGGGTCACCACTTCCCATATTATAATGAAAAAAAATTGTGTGTGTTTATGTTAGCTCCATTGCTAAGGCTGATAACTCTCTACATTTGTCCTCAGGTTTGACGATACCCTGGGCTTAAACAGTGCATTTACTTATGAGTGGATGGGGTTTACTATTCCTTCATATACCTCCGTCTTGATATTTTTTTAATTAGCTGCGCGGCATGACGAACAATACTTTTAACTCACTACAATTTTTTAAATATTTTGCTATGGAAGCCATAAATTTATCAAAGAGGATTTATAAATATTCTCATAACGGTCCCTCGATGGAACTGAAACTAGACGAATTCTGATACATCTTTGCAAAAATAAAAACATTTTAATACGCCTATTGTGTAGTTAAACAAAACAATGCTATAGCTTAAACTGAATAACAAACAAACAGGTTAACCAAAACGCTGCCACATTGGATCGGAAACTGAGAATCGCATATTCAGCTCTAATTACACATGGTTACGCAAATTAAACTGTGCCACGCAAACATAGACTCACTGGAGATACCCTACGGATCGCGTAAATTAGTTGGCCAAATAGGGTTGCCAAAATAGAAAAAAAATTGTCACTACCTACAACATGCTCTCAAAATTTATCATGGAACGGGTAGACGGCCGTTCCATGATAAATTATTAGAATCTAGAAATTATTAGAATATGCCAGCCGGAGAGGTGTCCATCTGATGTCCTCAAATACAAAGATTTATCGGAGTTTACTTTCTAATTCGTTTCGTATTTCGTATAGGGAGCATTTACTCTAGTATAGAAGTGTATCAGTGGCTTAACGACTGTTGTATTATGACTAGACCGACACTTTCTGAAAAGCACGATACTTTTTCCATTCAGTCTCTTTTTGATTTTAGCAGTCCTACCTATATTTTTATTTCTGTGTGTGTGTTTGTGAGTGTGGATATTTGTTACTTCTTCACGTCTAAACGGCTGGAACGATTTTAATAAAATTTGGTATGGAGTTAACTGACACCCTGGATTAATACATAGGCTATAATTTATTAAGTTTAACGCGGGTAAAACCACGGGCAAAGCTAGTATCCTATAATTATTAAAATTGGTTAAATGATAGATGGGTGCCAAACTGTTCAACTCGCTTGCGTGTGAGAATTTTATCATATGAAATGAGGCGTCCAAAGTCTTTTCATCGGCAGGATCGGCAAAATTAAGTATCTTAACAAAGTTTAGATAGGTAACAGCATAAGTGGCTAAATTTCGATGCGTCTTCAGATTTCGAAGGGCACGTTAATCTAGTCTTTTACTAGTATTAGACTGTTGTATAATGATAAAGAGTCGAAGCACTCTTAATCATTTTACAACAGTCGTTGTCCCATGTCTGAGGTCTACTTAATGGCTTGAACAACTCAGATACCAGCACTACAGCTCTCCATACGAAAAAAAACATCTGGACACCTTTTCAAGCGAAAGCTGGTAACAAAACTGTTGAACATCAATTTTTTATTTTATTTTAGTCATAAAATCTGTGATGAGAATTCGGCCGATTCACAAATTCAGTTGGAAACCCTATTAAGAGTAGGTAATCGATTAGCAAGCATAATCGATTCACAATCGTTTCCACACTCGATTCTCGTGTTAAACTGTCGCGTTTGCTTTAGAATGTGTATCGAATTTTAAATGGCGCGAACGAACAAAACAATTCAAATTCGAATGAAATATCAATAGGATTTGGTTTTTGATGTGAGTTTGGTAGTGATGGGATGTTTAATATTGAATGTTTAATTTGGATTTCCACTGGCAGATTCTATCAAAAATGTGTCGTACTCTTTTAAATGTTCGCGCATCCATAAAGTTTTATCAAAATCTAAAGGTTCGTTATAAAGAAAATTATAAATTTAATTATTAGTCGATACTTATTATTATAACGTTTGTGAGGTTGTGAGTTTGTGACGTTTCAAGGGGTAATCTCTGGATCTACTGAATCGATTTTCAAAATTATTTCACCAATAACTTTTTAAATAAAGCTACGTTATTGTGGAGTGTCATAGGCTATGAAAAATTCCAAAATTAATAACACATCTTTACTTAACTTTGAATAATGTAATCCAAGTTGCGGGACAAGCGGGGAGGGACAAAAAAATTTATAACGCGGAACGAAGTCCACGGGCACTGCTAAATAAATATCAAAAAGTACCTTGGGACAAATAACACAACGAAGAAAGAAATAAAGAAAGATCCATCTAATTCTAAATTAGGCAGAGCCTGTGCTATGGCAACCAAACAACTGATAACCATACTTATACATATAATAGGTCTTTACCTATGAAATTGCCGTTTTGTATGAAACAATTTAAACGAATTTTTTTCATGAATTTTTTTATTTGTATTAATCGAAGTAATCACCCATGCAATCAATGCATCTTTGCCATCGCAGTGGCAGTTTATTGATGCCCTTCTTAAAGAAATCAGCTGGACGGGAGGCAACAAATTCTTCAAAGGCATTTTGTACTGCCTCTCGGGTATTGAATTTTTTTCCCGCCAAGAAGTTATCCAAATTCTGGAAAAAGTAGTAGTCTGTAGGCGCAAGGTCTGGTAAGTAGGGCGGATGACGGAGAGCTTCCAACCCCAGTTCTTGCAACTTGGAGACCGTCTGCTGTGCAGTATGAGGTCGCGCGTTGTCGTGCAGGAGCAGCGGAGACGAGCGATTGACCAATGCTGGTTGGAGATGCGCCAGCTTCTCCATCATTGTGCTCAGTTCTTCACAGTAAACATCTGCAGTAATGCTCACCCCGTTTGGTAAGAAGCTGTGATGAATCACACCGGCGCTAGACCACCAAACAGTGACCATCACTTTTCTAGGGGTAAGTTTTCGTTTAGGGCATTATTTAGGTGCTGAACCAGGATCCAACCAACTTGCTGAGCGCTTGCGGTTATCAAACAGAATCCATTTTTCATCGCAGGTAACAATGCGGTTCAAAATTCCTTCATTTGTGTGTCTGTTGAGCAGTGCAAGGCACGTCTCGACGCGTACTTCGCGCTGGCGATCATTGAGTTCGTGGGGCACCCATTTGTCAAGCTTTTTTACCTTGCCAATTTGACGCAAATGGACCAATATTGTTTTGACGCTAACGTCGAAAGCTGCTGCTAATTCAGCCGTAGATTGTGTATCATCAGCTTCCACAACCGCCTTTAATTCGTCATTGTCGACCAAAGTCTTCGGACGACCGCGAGGTTCATTTTTCAGGTCGAAATTTCCAGAACGGAAGCGAGCAAACCAATAACAGGTGGTGCGTTGGTTTGTAGTGTTAGCTCCGTAAACGTCGTTGATGTTGCGTGCCGCTTGTGCCGCGTTGCTGCCACGACGGTACTCATATTCCATAATTACTCGAATTTTTAACGTATCCATGATGACGAAAAAGATTGAAATGCGATGAAAATGTAACACTAATCAATAAAGAAATGACTACTTTTGGAAAAAAGAATCCATGTTTTTAAAATAAAATTAATTTGAAATTAGAATTCTTAGCCAAACAAAAATTATTTTGATTTGAAATGGCCAGTACTGCAGAACGGCAATTTCATAGGTAAAGACCTAATATTTCTAAAACATACATATTAAAGATACGGTCACCGTAGCCAAGTTGGTAGTGCACCTGCCTCCAAAGCTGGTGGTCCTGGGTTCGAATCCCGGTAAGTGCAAATATTTGTGTGATGAGCACGAATATTTGTTTCTGAGTCATGGATGTTTTCTATGTATACAAGTATTTATCTATGTATATAAGTATGTATATCGTCGCCTGGTACCCATAGTACAAGCTTTGCTTAGTTTGGGGCTAGGACGGTCTGTGTGGCATTGTTCCAACCTATTATTATTATTATTATAGATAAATTACACCCAGACTCAGAATAAATAATCGTGCACGACACAAAGATTTGTCCTCGGCGAGGGTCGAACCCACAACCTCTGGCTTAGCTTCACTAAAAACTAGTCCAACAGGGCAGTCAAACCAATAAAAGAATATATATAGCTGAATGAAACATCATATAATAATAATAATTATAATAATAATAAGGAAAATGTCACACAGATCTTCCTAGCCCCAAACTAAGCAAAGCTTGTACTATGGGTACCAGGCGACGATATACATACTTATATAGATAGATAAATACTTAAATACATAGAAAACATTCATGACTCAGAAACAAATATTCGTGCTAATCACACAAATATTTGCACTTACCGGGATTCGAACCCAGGACCACCAGCTTCGTAGGCAGGAGCACTACCAACTAGGCTACGGTGACCGACAAATCTATACATACATAAAGGACCGCATGACCACCCTCTACGTATTATGTTAAACATTTAAAATTC
The DNA here is from genome assembly GCA_951640165.1 of Pseudoips prasinana. NCBI lineage: Eukaryota > Metazoa > Arthropoda > Insecta > Lepidoptera > Nolidae > Pseudoips > Pseudoips prasinana. The sequence continues at coordinate 34,930,168 of OX621237.1, read as the reverse complement.
AAAATAGACGTAAGAATGGATAACTTAACTACACATTGCATTGACTACTTGTGTAGGCAGTAATCAGCTTTCAAATCTTCTAGCAAAAACTTAATAAGAAAAATAGAAGGGACTTAGCCATGTAAAAACACAGCTTATTATCTGGGACTCGAAGTTTCATTTCGTTTGATAAATATACGAAATAAATATGAAAAAACTTCTTCTGGACCTTGTGAGAATTTGTAATTCTATTTAGGTTTATAATTTTATATCCGAAGATTAAACTGTTCAAATTGTGCAATAATGTCGCCGTTCACTCATCTCATTATGCTTTGAACGCATAAATGGAGCGTTATTTTTATGCTTGTTTTGTATATGAACGGCAGAAAAATGTTGATGCCCTCCAGGTTGCTTTATAAGGTAAAAAATTGCCGTGACTACGTTGCGGTAATTTTTTATTTTATTTTATAGAACGGCAAAATATAATATTGTCTGGGCGTAGGTATGTCAAATTTTAACCTTTATAATCTATATTGATATTTTAAGTTCTTTATTCTTTACCGTATGGGCTTTTGTTTAATATGTCTTTTAAATATAGTCTAGAAACTTTTCACTGCTTCACCAGACAATAAATCGTCCATAAGACGTCCACTGCTCAAAGGCCGTTAATTGCCAGTCCAGTGGTTTATAGCGACCCGGTTCCCTGCGATATCGAATCAGATATGACGCTCGTAGAATTGCCAAGCTGAAGTGACAGTAGGCAGGCCACGTAACTCGAACCGGCGGGGGCAGAAAGGTTCTCGAGTGGCGACCACGAACCGAAAGACGCAGTCAGAGCAGACCCTCAATAAGATAGACCGATGATCTCCTGAGGGTTGCATTAAAATATATATGTAAATATCTTGGAACAACTAACAGACTGCCATCTGATCCCAAACTAGGCAGAACCAGTACTATGGCAACCAGACCACAATAAAATAAAATAAAATAATATAAAAAAGGTTTTTATTCACGTAGACTTTATAAAAGCGCTTGTAAATAGTCAGAACATGTTTGTAGTAATATAGTTGTATACATTATTATTTCTAGTAACATAGATATTTAGGTACACACTGTATGAAAACATTTATAAAATTTATTTTATTATAGCATTGATATTTAGCTAGCTCGTATCAAGTTATTGTCAAGTGATTATGTTTAATTATCTAGTTTAAGTCTAATACTACATATTGTCAATGGTTCTGTCTATATTAAGGTATTATTATTATGACGGACCTTGTGTTAATAACGACGGTCGCGCTTTAATGCTACCACCGGATCCAATGCGCCCCAACTGAGAAGACCCAGCGAAACAAACTCAGTGGGTTCATCTACTACCGGTTTCAATACGACCCAGTTGAGACGGTCCGGCGAAACATACTCAAGCGGGCATGAACACGGGATTTGGTCCAATTAGAGTAAGTAATTATTTAGTTGGCAAACGCAATATATGCTCGATCGGTTGTCTGAATGCTTATTATTTTAGATTATATTTAGGTATACAAAAGAAAAACTTCGAAACAATAACATTATTCATTTTGAGACAACTGATGAACATTCTTATTAACATTTAAATACATACATATTATAGATAAATTACACCCATACACAGAACAGATAACCGTGCCCATTTAACAAAGATTTATCCTGGGGCTCTACCGGCTAAGTCGCCGAACATCGATTTCTTAAATGGCGTTCAAATAAATAAAGGTTAAAAATTACTAAATCAATCGTTAAATCGGCTTCCATGAGCACACGTGACGTCATAAATGGTCCGGAATAGATTGACAACGTAGAAGCCGATTTAACGATTGATTAAGTCATTTTTAACCTTTTTTATTTGAACGCCATTTAAGAAATCGATGTTAGGCGACTTAGCCGGTAGAGCCCCTGGGTGGGGATCGAACCCGCATCCTCTGCTTTAGCATTCAGGGTCACTAAACCAACAGGCCAGTCATTCAAATTTCTACACAATTGGCTTTCACGAAACTATCTAAGGAACAGAACTCCAGCGTGGTCTTATTCTCATGTTTTTAAAGCGGTTATCGAACTTAACATCTATACATATAATAAAATCGTAGGAAAGTCAAAACTGTACATTGAATATTTTTTTAGAAGGATACTTTGGGCCAGATCTACAATCGATACCGAAGCCAAAAATATAGATTTTAGAATTTTTGTCTGTGTGTGTGTTTGTCTGTATGAATGTCCAGGCTTAACTCAAAAAGTACTGGATTTACTTCAAATTTTGCATGAATATTACTAAGAGGTCGGACCAACATATAGGCTACATAATATCACGCTATCACCTACGGGGGAGAAGCTATGATAATTTATAAAATATAACGCGGGTAAAACCGCGGGGCACAGTTAGTTAATAATAAACCAATTCCATCAAGAAAAATTGCAGCCACATCCTCCGTGACTACAAAATATTAATGCATGCATACGATTGACGATGCTAGCCCATGTGCAAGTAAGTATCGGAATCCTTTGAACGAACTCCACTGTCCATGCGTGTTTTCCATTAGAACGGAACTATACTTGCAATCAATTCTCGACCTAAGATAGTCGCGCGCAAACATTGTTGAATGTACAATCATCAGCAATAACTTAGTGTCTAAGAACGGGTTCACATCTAATTAGAATATTCTTATAATCACTTGACTAGACCAAGTTTTAATATAGGGTTTAATGGAAACCAGTAATGTATAAAGTGTCAGATGCGTTGGTAAATTTATTATAATGTGAAAATTATGTTAAATTCAAGGATTCGCTATCGCAGACAGTAAATATTATGTCCATCTGTACACGCTATAAGTTAAGTACTTATTTAATATTATTGTACTCGTATATGATGAGAAAAGAATATTATAAGCTATATGCCAATTATATTACTATTAAATGCTCATTGGGTGCAGTGGCTAAGACAGTCTCCTCGCCGCTTCGTGTCCCGGGTTCGATTCCCGCCCCGGACAACTATTTGTGTGACCCATAAATTGTTCTTAATCTGAATGTAATTTGTGTTCGTCTTTTATATGTTTTATGCGGCACAGGGATTAGATTTCCTATTGCGGGCGTTGTCCTTTATCTATAGATATAAAAATCAATGCCACGTTTCGTTGTACTGTTATAACTCAACAACGCCTTTGCCGATTTGGCCAATTTTGGTCTTGAATTATTCGTGGAAGTCCAGGGAAGGTTTGTACGTAGAGAAAAATTTAAAAAAAGTCTTGAGAAAAGTGTAAAATCAACATCTTTTAGCAATTTAAAATATTTTTTTGAATAATGAACTTAATAATCATTTTTTGTTACTATGCCTTATACGTAGCGAAGCACGTACCGGGCCGCTAGTTTTAAATAAAATCAAATAATATTAAAGTTGGCTTTTGTGTTATTACGACTATGGCACTGTTGATCATGTTAGCAGAATGACGTACACAGCTGGACAAAGGCCTCCCCAAAATAAATCTACGCTACACTAAGTGTCCATCATTTGTAGGGATAACAGCGGAGAATATCAGAATATCACGATTCTATGTAATACGGTAGGGGCATAGAAGTCATCTACCAGAGCAGCTTCTTTCTGAGTACTTCCGATCGCCAACCCGTTTGCCAAGCGTGGCGATTATGGCATATCTCCCCGCCAGATAATTCATGGGTGAAGCTTTTACCCAGCACTGAACTTTTTACAGCTTTATGAAAATTATGATTATAAGATGGTATCAATATGATATGATCCTTAACATGCAACTGCGAACATGTCAGTCGGCCATGTTTATACAATCATCCCTTACGGCTGCGTAAGGGAATAATGAATTTCATCTGTCAACATTTATCGTTCGTAGTTACTGGGTCGATTCTCGCCAGACAATTAAATTATGATTTCTCAGTCTTCAGATTAAACTCTCCTGAATAAGATTACCTAGAAAATACAAATATTAAGGTCAAAGATTATCTGTTACAGCCCGAAAGTCCTTCGAGAGTCTGGTAAACCTATTTACCTACTTTGATAAATATAAACCTAGTTTTTAGTCTAAAAACTGCCTCACCGCTGTCTGTATTTATTCAGTAACAAAGTAAAAAAACAAACGCGACTTTTAATTAAAACCATTATATAAGGATTCATAAGTAAAAGAACCTAGCCTCCGTTTTGCTTACGAAGCTTTTTATTAAGTAAACCAAATTTTGCACCTGTATTTTTTATAACTTTTTATGAACTTAGTTAATAAATCAACTGTAAAATATGTATTTCATTAAGGTATTACGGCGCTCAAAGCTAGTTGTTCTACCTAGGTGAGCGATCAGTCCTCAGATGGGTGACCGGAAAGAGCGGGTTAAATTTCTGAGCGTCTCCAGGCTTCGTAGGGCACGTTACGTTATCGGTGCCTGACTGTTCTTATATGGCTGTGACCAAAACGTTTATGTTTTCCTATGATCGCATACAGAGTAAATCAAATCAAACTATTTATATTCATCATATCAGCCGAAAGACGTCCACTGCTGGACAAAGGCCTCCCCCAAAGATTTCCACAATTGCCGGTCTTGCGTTATTCGCATCCAGCAGTTTCCAGCGACCCGCACAAGATCATCGGTCCATCTTGTAGGGGGCCTGCCCACGCTGCGTCTTCCGGTTCGTGGTCGCCACTCGAGAACCTTTCTGCCCCAGCGGCCGTCGGTTCTACGAGCTATGTGCCTATGTGCTATTAACATACTCAAAATAAACATATATTTCAGATTCTCACAACAAGACCTATCATTTGATTCACGATATAATTACAAAAACATTATTTTTTTCTGAATTTCCTCCAAAAGTTACACCCGCCTTACGTTCTACGTCTGTGTTTGGGTCACCGACTTACATATGTGTACCAATTTTCAACTCAATCAGTCCAATAGTTTCGGAGTAAAATAGCAGTGTCAAACGAAGGAAACAGATACGCAAGTGAACCTATAAGTAGTTCCTTTGAAGTACGGAACTTAAAAAATGGCCAAAATAAATTAATTTTACCTATGTATGGAAATTTTAAAAACAAGACTATTTAATACTAGCTGTGCTCCGTGGTTTTACCCGCGTTAAACTTTATAAATTATAGCCTAAATGTTAATCCAGGGTGACAGCTAAGTCCACACCGAATTTTATTAAAATCACTGCAGCCGTTTAGAGAGAATATTAGTGTGACAAGACTGGCCAAAGAATCGTAAATATAAACTTAGAACATAGTACAGGTGCATCGAAATTCCTTTTAAGACCAGTATATATAATTCAAGCGTAGCAAATTTAGTGCAGCCTATTAACTGCCATTTACGATCAACTAGGCTTTTTTATTTCGCCATGAAAAAAGGTATCTTTCTCGTAATTAGGACTGGATATCTAGACAATTCATCTCACGATCATTGGCAGAACTAATTAATAGACTGGTTATTTTTAAACTGCGACTCGGGACTTGGATGTGGTTTTCGAAGTCGCAAAAAATAACAAATTAAAAAGTTTGCAGACTTATATGACAATAAAAATTAATCAATAAGTTATTTATGAACCTTTTTATCATAAAACCCTTTTCAATTATATGAATCTTCGATTTTAGTTGCAATTAGTTCGATGTTTACTTCGTTAAGTCGAATTAATAACCTCGAAGTCAGTTAGTAAAAATATACTTATTGTTAATAATGAAAACAAAACAAAGTTTGAAGCTTGTTGTGAAAATTCTATGAATTTAGTACAAGTTTTAAATTTGTTCTTATTTCATTAGAAACAATACAAATCTTCTTCAGAAAAACCCGGCCCAATCCAAAGTCTAATGATTATAAAGTCTTGCAATAATACAGTGCAAAAGTCTTCAATTTTCATAGTGGTATTATTGCGAGTACATATTATTTGTACACTGTTTTGAGCAAAAATATATATATAGACCCCGTCCTTATAGACCAGGACTTTTTATGGCTTATTTTGCAATGAAAATTCCTGTAATTAAAAGTTTTATGTTTGCGGTACCATATTAAAAAAGAACATAATATTATTATTATTTTTTTTATATAATATTTCCTTGCTATTAAATACTGTTAATTATATTCTAATTACATTAGGGTTACAGCTATTAAAATATTATGAAGTTTCATTATTTTATTTACAATTTATTAAAACCAAATTGTATGGATATGTTTGGCGTGATTGGTAAATGCTTGCCTTTCATGCTGCAGGTCGTGCGTTGGATTCCCAACCTGGACAGTTATTTGTGTGCATGACATGTCTGTCCTGAGTCTGGGTGGCATTATCTATATAAGTATGTATTTACAAAAGAAAAGTAGTAAGTATATGTGTTATATCACTTATCTCTTATGTTATCTGGTTTCCATTCCACAGGCTCTGCTTAGTTTGGGATCAGATGGTCGTGTATGAAAAATGTCCCAGGATATTATAGTATACTAGCGGCCTGGTGCGTGCTTCGCTACGTATAAGGCATAGTAATAAAAAAAATGATTATTAAGTTCATTTATTCAAACAAAAAAAATATTTTAAATTGCTAAAAGATGTTGATCTTACAGTTTTTTAAGTTTTTTTTTAAATTCCTCTACGTACAAACCTTCTCTGGACTTCTACAAATAATTCAAGACCAAAATTAGCCAAATCTTACCGATTTGGCTAATTTTGGTCTTGAATTAATGAGTTATAACATTACAACGAAAAGTGGCATTGATTTTTATATATATAGATTATTATTATAAGTGCGTGGGAAACAAACCCATGAACCACGTGGTATCAGCCCCATGTGCGTTAACAGTTTCGCCTCCAAATCAAATTAAAGCAATAAATTCGATGCTCTATAATCTTAACGCAATGAAGTCACTTATTTATTTAAATAAAACAAATAAATTACGTTAATTGTATAAACTGATCAAACGGATTTTATATCAGAACTAGTTAAAAATATTGAAATTTAAAAAAAACTGTAAAAATATAATAAACTATCGGAATCATCGTAAATAATGCAATTATGTAAATTTATTTTATTGCTATGACTACAATTTTTATGTTTTCCCATAATCACAACAAAGAGGATTTTTTTAATTTTCGCCTATGTTCTAACATAACTCCAAAACTATTTATGTTAAAATTATAACAAGAAAAATATATTTTAGATTCTTACAACAAGACCTATACACGATATAATTTTCAAATCAAATTTTCTGAATTTCCCCCATATATATATATATATATATATATATACAACAATAACCGATACCGAACCGGCCATGTGGGAGCCTATTTCGTGGCTTAAAAAACTCTGACTGTAAATTAATGTGAATAAATAAATTAATATAGCGCCTTAATGAATACTTCGACAAACGACACGTTTAGCAGTAAAAAATCCACCTGGTTTCAAATGACTTTGAATTTGAAGCGATAAATGCATTTTTTTCAAGTTATTTTTTATCCAATCTAGTAGAGAATTAACTTTTTTAAATTACTCTAAGACTGGCGGTAATTGCGAAAAGTGTATTCATGTGTAATAGATGTGTAATAGCAAAGGAATTAAAGGGATTAAGATGTAGAGAATAAATGCCATAGAGTGACTGGAACGTCATTCGTCCCGCGCTATTGACGTTCTGGGCAACACTCTGACTACATACAATACGTGTAAAAAGTATTCAAAACGTATTGACCGAGAAAAAAAGAAGTTATCAATTTAATTGTATTTTTTCGTGATTTCTCCTTTGTTAGTGAACCGATTTGGACATAATTTTTTACCATATTTCCAAAAAAACTACTGTATTTTTTTTTAATACTCCGCACTGGTGCTAAAATTTAGCCCTGTGTCGCGGGGTACTTTACAACGATATACTTGAGGTACACAAAGTACCTGCAGACTCAGGACTACTATTTATGTGTCACACAAATAGATGCCCTGCGCGGAAGTCGAACCCGGGACACGCAATAGCGAGGCGACTGACATAACCGCCGCGCCACACGTGCAGTCAAAAAATTGTAATGATTATGCACGTTTCTAATAAACATCCAATGCTGATCTTAGTATTAGAAATAAACCTAATACTCAATTATTTAATAGTGTTAAAGTTATTATTTGCACTTTTTTGTTAACTGTACTAAAATGAACGCTAATCCATAATTTATTAATATAATTTTTAAGATACTGATAAATGTATATAATTTTATTTAAAATATTTAATAAATTTTTAATAAATTACTACTACAAATACCAATAAGTTTGAGGGATGTTTTTGTGAGCTTTAAAGACAATAGTAATCACGTTATAACTTCCTTTCATCATCTTCATTTCTTTTTCTATCAATATAATCACACTATCACATTTTAGGTAAACTTGGAAGTTAAACTCGGGATCTCATTATGTTCTGTTTCTTGGTACATTACCATTGTACTAAACTAACTTGGTAGTTCAGTTAGTATGCAGCATACGACTAGAGAAACAAATTGTATTTTTTCCCTCTCTTTAGTAATTCAATATTGTGCGATTATAGATATATATATCGATCACATTCGAAATAAGTTTATAGGGCGAACAGTCGCCTTTGCCAGTAGATCTTATGGAGGATTTGATGATTTTGGAATCGTAGAACCGCGTAGGATTTTCATTGTAAACTCACTTCTCTCGTTCCTTGAGACTGTGTAGGCGGATTAGAAGACATTCAACCCGGGATTATTGGATTAGAGCTACATAATGGAATGTTAATACGGTTAACCTATTCATACGAACTACACTCTAGATGTCACATATCATGAGTACATACTGCCTTTTTGCAGTATTTATTGTATAATTTTCCTTACGTTCATTCAACTTTTCTTTACTTTATTGAATAACTAGCTGTGTCCCGCGGTTTTAACCGGGTTAAATATTATAAATTATAGTCTTTGTGTTAATCCAGGGTGACGGCTAACTCCATACCAAATTTTATTAACATCGCTCCAGCCGTTTAGGCGTTAAGAAGTAACAAACATACACACTCGCAAACTTTCGCTTTTATAATATTAGTATGAATAAGACAAAATGACAATTAATGGCTTTTTTGTACCATGTTTCTAATAAATTGTCATTTCCCGGATCTTATTGATAAAAATAAAAACAGTTTTGATGCCATAACCTAGACATTAAAATCGCTTACAAATAATTTGAGCATGTTTTTAGTATTGAATATTAGCACTAATTGAAGTCTAAGTACTGGTAGATATTTAAATATATGAGATTTTCATATTTAATAATATTATTATGTTACATTACTCTATATTTTCATAGTCTGTAGTTTTGCCTCACAAATGGCTATAGGCGTGGTTTAGTGAGAAATCCTGTAGATAATATTGCCAGGCGCGATGATCAGTTAAGCATTTTTAAGACGATGCAGGTTTTTTAGTAGTTTGTGAGTATTTTTAATAATTTTACTACGCTAAATATATTCTTAATTATAAAATGAATTGCAAAACATTAACTAGTTTTCTTTATATCATCGTTAAGAATATATCATTGAATAGAATAAAATACGTTTACTTTCAATATAAGATACAAACTTTTTGGATTGCTTGTACATTCAGCCATGCTTAAAGGCTGAATATACAAGCAATCCAAAATGTTTGTATGGTCATAAGAAATATAAACAAAATCAATTTCAATAATAGTGTGGGACATTTTTATCTATTTTTTTATATTTATACCTAGTAGTAATATGATTATAAAACCCATATCCACCCCTAAACATGTCGTGCCACTTAAATTAAAATGTTAAGTAAAATATTTTATCTTCAAAATTCTATTCAGTGTTTCTTAATGATGAAGTGCTGCATCATTTTAGAACTAACTTTAGTTTGCAGTGTTAATTGCGCAATAAGAAACTGTGAAAGTAATCTTGTAAAGGCGCTTTTTGTAGTTCTTCTGCGAAATAAACATAAGCATCATATTTTTTTAAACAATCTTATATAAGATTTAGGCTCTTATTCTCATTTCAAATTAATTTGAAACCAGATTACCAGAACTAGGTTCTGGTAATCTGGTTTCAATATCATCTACAGACAGAACTAGACAAGAATTGCATTGTTTATAACTTAAAAACTTATTGTAGTCATAATATTGCATTTGAATTTCTAAACAACATCTCAGCTCAATTCAAAGGTAGAAATTGCCATCCCAATAACTTGTTAAACTGAATTCTGAGGTGGATAACGAGCATTCGGAATTAAAAGAGAAAATAAGTTTAATGTAAATGTAAAATTGCAATGGTAATTTAGTAATATAAACATTTTCAAGACCTTAATTAATCTTTAAAAGTTTGTTCAAGTTATAATTTTCTCTTATTAGAAGCAGATTTTTAAATACTTTATTTTAGTAAATTTGATTAATTTACTATAACTAATAATGTCTTCCCAGCCGGATTTCGACCACGGCGGCTAGTGTCAATGGAGACTAGCCAGCTGCACGGGACATAATTATAGTGCGCAAGTGTGTCTGCAAACACAGGGGCACTGTCATGATCCGATGGGACGACTAGCGACACGACCGAAAAGAGGTCAGGTACAGGACCGACGTCCGAGGCACGGGGGTATGACAACGCCAACTCCCCGATTTCGGGCTGATACTAAGAAATAGTAAATTATAGTAGTATGAGAATGAAAAGTGTTGAGGTTTAAGTTGAAGACTTAGTATATACCTACTACGAAGGGCATTAAGTCTAAAAACAGAAGTTGTAGATTGATCGCCCTCATCGACCTAATTGGAGTAAAATAAAAGCATGAAAAAAGGTTGAATACCACTGGGCAATGCTCATATTCCTATACTATTTTACTAAAAGAAAGCATTCGCCATCAATTTGCCAGTTGCCAGTTGGCTAATGACCACAACCAGTCCATGGAGCAATTATACCATGATTTACGACACCATCATGTTATTATTGGATGCCAGAAAGAGTAACATTTTAATTTCAGACCGCTATTTTACTAAGGAGTTGGAGTTCAACATTGTTAGGGTAAAATTGCTCTAAGTACTTATTTTTGAACACCAACTTTGTTTTTTTAAAGACTGAACGTCCGCACTAGAGATATGAATTCCTCTGTCGAACATATAATTAACAAATACAAAGTATGTACACTCAGACTCAGAACAACTACTTATGGATCACAAACAAAGTTGTCCTTTGCGGGAATCGAACCCAGGACTAAGTAGCACTAAGTAGCGAGCGAATGCCTTAGCTTCTACGCTTTCTTCTTTTGCAATAATAACTATTTGTTTTGTTTGTAATAGGTTCTTTTACTAGCCCTTTAAAAGTGTGAAGGAGTTGAGATCGCCTTATCGTTACAGGCAAATTATTCCAAAGATGCACAGCATGTACGGAAAATGGTTTCCCATAGAAGTTTGAGGAAAAACTATGTGTTTTGAGTTGCAAGTTTTCCGATGACCTCAGGGATCTTGAATGTGTGTCATGAAAGAAATCGAACCGTTCTTTGAGATAAAGTTTAGTTGCAGGATTAAGCAACGTTCTGTATAGAAGATATAGTATAGTTATGCTGTACGTATAGCTACGTGCGGCTTCTTTGAAAGATGATATTTTTCATCAAATTATGTTTAGTTTTTGTAACTTCTAATTGTTATCGTTCACATTTAGAACAAAAAACGGTTGTTGTATAATTAATTTACAACGACTCAACAGTTTTTTATTTTCGGACAAAAGAGCATTAATTAAGCCAGCCTTCAAATAATAATAAAATTCCTCCGTTCGACAGAAGAAGCTCAGATAAAAAAACACCAAGGTTTTAAGATATTGTTATCAGTTATTCGTAATAATGTTAAATTGAATGGCAAAATGAAGCATCTAATATTAGATTATACATAATTAACATGATAATTCCTGTACTATTTTACCAGAATATCAAAATTTTTGGACCACGTCGAAAATGTCTGTGAATAAAACAAGTATTAATACAATCATTTCCTATCATCACCTAAAACGAGACAAATATCGTATATCATTATCATCATATCAGCCGAAAGACGTCCACTGCTGGACAAAGGCCTCACCTAAACATCTTCATAATTGCCTATCTTGCGCCACTTGCCTGCAGATAAAAATCAATAAAATGATAGTAGTTCATTTTACGATATGTTGACATTTTTTTTATAAATTAGCTTTTAGCATTAGTAAATATAAGATATTGATAAATTAGAATTAATATGTAGTTAATTTGAAATACTTCAATTATTATTAATGTTCTGACATTTTACAAGCGCTTTTTTAAAGTTTATGTGAATAAAATCCGTTTTATTATGTTTTTTTATTTAATTGTAATTAATAAAACCTGTTAGTACATATGATGGCAATAAAGATTTGAAGTACAAGTATAAGCAACACAATTTAAAAAGTCATTAATTTCCAAATATAACATCATCCGTGCCAATTTGCACCTAACTAAGTTTACAATAAACGTTTCCAAAGAGAATTTAATATGTCAACAGTATATGCCATTAAAGCCTCAATAGTCGCCTTAGACTACGAGCAAACGTAGTTAATCCCGATGACACGATGCCGAGGATATTAAAAGCCTTACGTAGGCTACACTAGAACCAATTAGTTATTGTTTGGCTCAACACATAAGCGTCTGACTGAATTCATTCCTAAATAAATATTTTAATTTTAATGCCATTATTCGCAATCATCATCATCATTCGAAAGATGCCCACTCACTGCTCGAAAAAGGCTTCAAAGGCTTATTTTCCAACTCCTCCTTGTTTCTTTCTGATTAAATTCGTTGCGGGATCCAAGACAGTTAAAGCGATTCCCCAGGACATGCCTAAGCCTCACCGCTCAATGTCATTTCATTGTGTGCCATCGGATTATGTGTGTCTCTCTTAATCCGATGGGGCGATTGCGACACGACCGTTTAGGTACAGAACGTCGCACAGGGATAGAAATAACGTCAACTTTTAAACTCCAGAATCCTAAAATAGGTTTTTTGCCCGACCCGAGGTTGAACAAGCTACTGCTAGACTAACGAGGCATACTATTGATGAAAAGCGCACAAAATTCTCTATTTAACATTCTAATAGATACAGCTAGAGTTCATAGCTAAAGTAATTATTACATTATTCGATAAATTCCAGAATTAGTTTTTATTAAATTATGACGGTCACCGTAGCCTACTTGGTTGTGCTCCTGCCTACGAAGCTGGTGGTCCTGGGTTCAAACAAATATTTGTGCTCATCACACAAATATTTGTTTCTGAGTCATGAATGTTTTCTATGTATTTAAGTATTTATCTATCTATATAAGTACGTATATCGTCGACTGGTACCCATAGTACAAACTTAGCTTAGTTTGTGGGGCTAGGATGAACTGTGTGACATTGTCCCTAGATATTATAATTATTATTATATAAACCATGCGTTTTCTTGTGACCCAGACCAAACTAATTCCTTTTCAAGTTAAACAGGTTACAAATATAATAATAGCAAACATGACACTATTAAATGAGTGGGACAGATGATATAATGAAAAGGACCGCTTACGTTGTAAGGGTTGACAGAACAAAACCATATTGTACAGTCGGCCCCCATCAATGCACTATGAAATCAGTGTTTACACCCCATGCGACTAAAATCATTTAGTGACAGTCTCAGTGAATAGAAATATAAATGAAACTTTTTGATCATTGTTGGAACTTTTCGCAATATCATGCTAGAGAGGAAGGGTGCGGGGCGCCGTCCGCTGCCGTCAACTAACTTCGGGCGGAGAGACGCGACGCGTCGCGTCACTGTTGACGGTTTACTGGTTGACGCGACGGTGGCGACATCATGACACCAGCATTAACAGTCGTTCATTGCAGACTCCCTGACATCAATCTATCTCAATTTCGTAATGTTTGTTCGCGGGTTAAATTTTGTACAATCTTATTTATTTCTAACGTTTATAAGCAGCAAATACAGTCCATTCTTTTATTTATCATACCCAGTAGGACTCTTAAGGACGTACCGGTATTTACAATCATAAAATTGTCAATACGATCAAAACTATTTTAATATCATCGCATTTCTTTACAACATAGCTCTTATAAAAAGGAGAGTGTGTCTTTAGTCGTGTCAATTTAGTATTGACGCGAAATACTGAGAGAAAATAAGTGAGTGAGACGTTAGAACCTGTCAATCAGTTATGTGCCCTTTACACATAACTGGTTCTAAGTATGCCCTGTTCTTTTCATACGAGCTGTATTAGAGAGACATGTCACGACACTTAAATTAGTTCAGTGGTATTATATCTGTGTGGTGACGGCGAAGAATATCATCACCCCATCTCATCCCGTGGGGAGCGAATTAATCGTCCAAGGGAATATGTACCTACCAGAGAACGGGCAGCAGCTTTTTTTCTGTGAACTATTATGCGTGGGGATTATGGCATATCCCCTATTCTTTGGGAAGGCTTTTGTCCAGCAGTGGACGTAATGTGGCTGATATGATGATGATGATGAGTCAGTGAGAGTGAGTAAAAAGCAGAATCTCTAACATTGTGCATATTTTTAAATCGCATTATAGAGATTTTCCGCCTTTTATATAAGTCTCGCACTAAATAATGTTCTTGAGTCCCGACCACATATCGGACGAGGCAGCATAGGCAAGCCGCTTACAAGATGGACCGATGGTAATGATCAGCAGAGATATTTGGGGGAAGCTTTTGTCCAGGAGTGGATGTCTTACGGCTGATAGGATGAAAACATGTTATCCAAGACCTATATTATACCTATATCTTTACACCTAAGTTTAAAATCAGAGGTAGTATTGGTCATAGGGTCAGCACGCTCAAGTTGACTGATATTTTTTGGTATATTCTAATCCCAATATTCCCATACTGGGGTTGGAATATACCCCATGGATTAGGTCCTAGTCTTAGGACTTTGCGACGCTGTCAAGTTCTAAGTTCCTTGTTGTATAGTTCTGGAATGTCTATTGCTTGATAAAATGATTGAATGATGATTCAATTTTTCACATAGCTTTAAAGTAAATTAATCCACGCTATTACCTCGGCGCCTTCGTGTGACTGATTCGATTCCCGCACAGGACAACTTTTTGTGTGACCTATAAATAGTTATTTCGAGTCTGAGTGTATTTTTGTCTCTGTGAATATCACAGAGGCATGTTCATAAAATCTCAACGATACAGGGACTTATTTCCTTAATTCGATAGATAAAAAAACCTAATTTCCAACAATTTCTAAGCAAGAGATTTTATTGATTTTACAAATGTTTTAACAATCCGTGTACCTAAATATCTACATGTAACAAGATATAATTCTGTATACCTACTTAACTCTATATTACTACAAACAGGTTCTGTCTATTTACAAGCGCATTTTTTAAGTCTACGTGAATAAAAACCTTCTTTATTTATTCATTTTATTTAAGAAGTTAAGAGAGTCCATCAAATTATTTCGTACCTCATATGCCTTGCTACCACATAACTTCTGCGGTTTTTGTTACCATTCGACATACGTGCAACATAATTAGATAATTATAAACATTTTTATTGTTAACTAGCTGTGCCCGCGACTTCGTCCGCGTGTTAATTAGTTTATTTTGTTTTTTTTTTTGTTTTTTTAGTAAAATATATGACTTTTTCTAAAATAAAAGTAGCCTAAGTTACTCCTTATTACATCAGCTACCTGCCAATAAAAGTCCCGTCAAAATCAGTCCAGCCGTTTCAGAGATTAGCCGGAACAAACAGACAGACAGACAGACAAAAAATGTAAAAAATGTTATTTTGGTGTATGTACCGTATATATATTCATATTTATGTAGTAAAAACCGGTTATTTCAATATTACAAACAGACACTCCAATTTTATTTATTTGTATAGATAATATACGATAGTTCATTAATTATTTAGTATAGATATAGAAAGTTTAATAATTTATTGATATCTCATTAAAGGTACAATTAAAGGCAGAAAGTAGTAGAAAGTATAGTATAGACAAACTCAGATCAACAAGAAGACAAACTGTATGAAATACACGATTATGTAGCAAGGGCAAGTGCAACTAAAAACTGCTATTACGGAGCGGAAAACATATTATTAAGATTTTGCGGTTAACCCTAAAGTTAAGTAGATAGTTTAAGTTACTTTTATCAGGGCCCCTTCACTCGGCCATACCTACGGTGATAATTACCTACACTTTCGCGCGCCTTGGCAGTGGCGTAGCCCAGAGGGCTGGCGCCGACCGCTCGAGAGCAGCGCTATACGCCACGGATTAAAAAGTACTGGCAGCTCTCTACTTAATTCTATAAATATTGAACATTAAACATGTCTCATCATTACAAATCTGGTGCTAGGTATTGTTTATTTGGATGTTTGTCGAAAAAAGGGGACAAGGTTTTATCAGTTTTTACATTACCTACAGTTGCGGAAAGGTTAGTTCAAATTATTATTTTAAATGCCAAAGTAGGGATTTTGTAGGTGTTCATAATTTATAATTAGATTCCAAATAATGTGTTTTCAGTCGTATAGACTCTAGTTTTAACGTTTTTGTTGGCCAAGATAGTTTTTAAAAGAATTGGTATGAGTTTCAAACATGTAAGATAATTACGAGAGCAATTTGAAAATGTGATTTTTTGTTTGTCGAGATATCTTAACGATTTTGGTGTCAAATGAAAGATCTAGGTCTTAAACCATTTTATCCGTTTGAGTCATGCCAATCGGTCCACGCGTTTAGGAGATATTTATGAATTAGTATAGTAAAGTTCGTCGAGCCAGCTTAAATAACGTAACAAAAATATCACTTTTACAAAAATTTACCGTGTAATCATACGGATCAAACATAAGATAGATTATGAGGTTAATAAGTAGATAGACGATGAATAGGTATCACAGTAACAGCGGCAAGCAGGGAACCCTACGCCAGGACACTCCGTGTCCGACAGCGACAGTGTAATGCGTTAGAAGAGAGCGGCAGCGTTTAGGTGAATATCGCGGTAGGCACTGATCGCGTATGCAAGCTGAATTGCACTTAGTTGCTTAGTAGCAGGAGTCGCTATTTCTATAAATTGTTCCGCGAAGAGCCGCTTCTGTACGTAAGTACTTTTTATTCTGTGCTTTTATGTTCAAGTTCAAGTTATTTATTGCTTTCATGTGTACAAATAGGTGTTTAAATATAAAAGTAAGTAACAAACATGAACCCTGGCAGGGTGTTCAAATACACAATTTTTACATTTATGTTAAAAATATCTACCTTTATAATAAATATAATATCATTTTAAAAACAAAAATGTCTAGTGTTTTTACCGTGTCAAATTGAATACTGTATAGATTACACACTGGACGCAAGATTATACACAGATAAAATTACAGTGTACTTGTAATAGTCGTGTTGGTAGTTTCTTTTTGACATTTAGTGCATCTGGTTTTGTTGCAGCTGTTCGTTGTAGGTGTTAATTTCAATTGATAGTAAAGTAACTAGTTGTTGAAAGTCACAACTTGTATAATGTACTTTCTCGTGAAACTCTTGGAAGAACACGAGTTGGATAAGGTGTGAAATCCTTGCAATAAGAATCGCGTTATAAAGTCAAATTGGCGGTCTTATTGGCGTGGTTGGTAGGACGACGTAGGTCGTGGGTTCGATTCCCACCCAGGACGGATAGTTGTGTGCATGATCATGTCTGTTTGTCCTGAGTCTGAATGTAATTATCTTTATAAGTATGTCTTTACTAAAGAAAAGTAGTATCAGTTATCTGGTTTCCATAGTATAAGCTCTGCTTAGTTTGAGATCAGATGGCTGTGTGTGAATAATTTCCTAGAATATTATTATTCTATAAACTTACAAGCGTAGTTGCGTAAAACTTCGCTTCTAAATTCGTTCGTTCGGTACTTTCTACGTTACTAAGAGTGGTTACATCCATTTATATCACAAACTTATGCCTGTAAGGTAAAGGTAACTTATGCATTCAATTAGGATATAAGCTACCTCAAATAAAAATATCATCCAAACTAGTTCAGCCGTTTAAAGGTGACGGTGACTAATCATGCTAATTGACACAATTATCCACACTTTGCGATTTACAATAATTTTGTGTTAAGCCAGTTATAATTCAATAAAGGGAATCAAACAAATAATTTAATGCCAATACTTATTCATATGTCAAGTCATAATGTGTAATGAAAATATTTGATAATAAATTTTAATACAAGGTGGACCGACGATATTGCAAGGTTCGCGGTAAGCCGCTGGATGCGCAAGACCGGCCATTTTCGAATCCTTGGGGATTTTCCAAATTAGAAGAGGATTAATTTACTAGTTTCAACTTTATTCTAGTACTAAGGTTATTATAATATTTATAAATGAATCTCAGTTTTCAGAATACGCTAAATTACAACTTAAAAGGTGGATGAAGTCAAGTCCTAGCTGAAGATAAACTTTTTACCTGTTCAGAACAAAGCATTTCAAAATTAAAATTAATTTATAAATACTGACCTACTGATCTGCATTTGTTTCAAATAAGTTTAATTATTTGTACTTAAAATAAATAAATAAAAGATGCACTTGTAGCAAATAGAACAGCAAACAAAATGACCCCTTCATTGAATTGTAATTATATGGAAGAATGGGCGGATGGAATTATGATTCAAGTCTTAGACTGTCATTTTATAATTCATTAATTCCTATCGTTTCGCAACTCCTTATTCAACAAATACATTTAGCGAAAATTTCACGCATTAACCTTATATAATAAGCAAGTGCTTATTACATAAAGTTGATGCGTGAAAATTTTAATGTGAAAGTCATTACGTAATTTTTAATCAATCACGCTTTAAGCATGTAATCAATAGTTTCTACGGAAGAAGGCTCTGAAATGTTAACGCCATAGACATACGTAAGCTTGTCATCATGTCAGCCAAATTACGTCCACAGCTGGACAAACGCGCCTAGAATGGGCGGATATGCCATAATCGCCACGCTTGGCAGATTATTGGGTTGGCGATCGCAGTTTGGTCATAGTTCACAGAAAGACGCTGCTGCCCGTTCTCCGATAGGTAATCCCTCGGGTCAATTTCTACGCCCCTCCACGGGATGAAATGGGGTGATGATACTTTATGCCGTCACCACACAGCAACGTAGCTTGTAGTTAAGAGAAATTATAATTATTTACTTAAGTAGCTACTGACACCGTCATTATAAAGCAGATCCGTTGACAAGCAGTATTACTGCAGCTTCAGCAGTTCGTGCTTCAGGTAAGGTTTGACCCATATATTAATATAAGCTATACTGTAGTTTATTTTGCTAGCTAATTCGATAAGTTACCGCACCGCAACTGCTTTTGCTGTTTGGATGACCGCATAGAATATCACCACCCAATCACATTGATAGAGATCGGTCCGAGGGACTATATACCAGCATATAATTCGCAGCCAACGTACTCTGAGTACCATGACTATCATACCCGCCTGCTATTATGTCATAAAACCCCAAAAAATTATCGACATCACAAGCGCAAGGAGGCCTTTGTCCAATCCAGTCCAGTCTTTTGGCGTATATTATGATAATGACGCTATCTGATCTTCATTCCAAACTGCACTTGATTCTTTCTGTAGCAAACTTACTTGCATACATATTAATCTTTAGCATTTATGAAACCCTGACCCTCACGTGACGACTACAACCTAGAGCGACAGTTTAACTTGCCAAAGTATGAAGACGCACATGCATTCAACCACTTTAGCGGTCAGTTATCTACAGACGGGTCGCGTGCCCAGATGACCTCTCGTTTCTTTCTATCTCTCTTTGTCGTATGGGTAGAGGTTACCCTGGTGTTAGAGTTGTTTAAGCCGTCCAGTAGGCCTCTGACATGGTTAAAGACATCAATCAAGTCCGACAGCTAAACGTGCCCTTCGAAGCAAAGAGAGGTTCAGAAATTAAACCACTTTAACGATCATCCATCTGTGGAGAGACAGCGACCGTAGGTTTTATACCTCGCCGGTCACTTACGGACACCGATGAGGGCAACCGGCCATGAGAGTCTAGTTCTCTTGCTGATCACTTGCGGTCTAGTCAGAGCATCTAGCTATGAGGTACACCAAGCATTCTATTGATCATAGTTATAGTATAGTATTTTCCAAGACCGACGATATTGCAAGAGTCGCGGCAAGTCGCTGGATACGTGCAGCACAAGACCAGCCATTGTGGAGATCCTTGGGGAGGCCTTTGTACACCAGGGGCGTCATTCGGCTGATATGATGTTGATGGTGATGTTACAAGATTACAGCAAAATTAAAATTAGATCGTAGTTTAATTGTTGGTATACTACTCATTATAAACTTTTTTTTTTCCAAAGTATCTAAGGTTATTTAATTCCGAACAGTACATAACACACTCCCATTAATAATACTTCCTCAAACATCGTTAACGATATTTTTTAAGCTTAATTTTGTTTCACATACACACCCGTAGCTAATCGTTAATTCAATTTTTACACGCGCTGTGCCGAACAGTTACAAATTGGGCAAAAAAACCTCAGCGATATTTTTAGTAATACTACAATAGAAAAAAGGAATATTTTTATTTTCAAAGCATGCACGGGAAATGAATTCAACATGTCAACATGTTTTGATCTTTATAGAATCTCCGTACGAGCGTGAAAAAATGCTATTAGCTTGTTCTATATTTCTGCTGAGCTGATCTTCTAATAAGGTCATTATTTGCCAATTAGTGTAGTAACGGAGAGTCACACTCAGAAAAGCTACAATATTCTTCACTATTGTTCATGTTATAACTCGCATTTTGGTGTAGCTGTATATAATATACATACATAATTTCACGCCTTTTTCTCAGAGGGGTAGGCAGAGACAACGGATTTCCCTTTGCCACGATCCTTACCCAACTCTTTAGCCTCGGTTACTGTCATTATATTCTTCATAGATGCTCGTTGGTTTAGGATACTTCTGACCTGGCCTTTCGTGAGAACATCTTCGATTTGGTCAGAGAATATTCTACGCATGATATATATTCTCCAAATTTAATTTAAAACCATTCATTCGATTTAGCGAGATTTAGGTTAACAAATAGCATAACACGTCCGGGAACTAAATTTAAAAAAGCAATATTACTAAAACAGCTTCCGTGCATGTTTTAGATTTTCGTTAATTTAGAAGTAATTAAGTTCTGTTAATAATTTCATTCTAAAATAGTTTGGACATCTTACAAGTTATTTTTCATTTTTTTAGCAACATTTCCTTTTCTGTAATAAAGTATTTGCACAATTGCATGATGATCCGTTCAGTAGTTAAAGTGTATCAGCGTAACAAATAAACTGACATCCATATTTATAAAATTAGCAAGCTTAACTTACCTATTTCAGATAAATATACATCTTCATAGGACAACCAGGATTCCGACCTATCAAAAATATTTCCAATAAATATCAATGTTTGTCTCTGAAATTCCATTAGGTAATAGAAGACTTGGACCGAATACCACATCTTTTAGGTTCAAATTACTTACTGCCCCAAAAAGTCAATTAGTATAGGAAGGTAATATTCGGTTGATAGTAATAATTGCTGGAACTACAATAGCTATTATTTGTTAGCTGTCTTTTTTAGAGATTCGTGGAAACTATTTAAGTTACCGGATCGTGATAAATACCAGAAATTTTAGATTTAAATTACTTTGAATGTTATGGCACCCGTGTCAAAATATTAATAAGATTCCGATTTTAAACAACAAGTTCTGGCTATTATACCTACTCAAAAATAAATATCCACTGAATTTTAAATGTATTCCTTTAATGAAAGGTTTTATATAATAGACTAGCTGTGGCCTGCAGTTTTACCCACGCTAAATTTATAAATAATAGCCTATGTGTTATTTGTATTCATAAGCTATATTACTACAAATTTTCATCAAAATAATTTCGGTAGTATTTGCGTGAAAGATTAACAAACATCAATGCATCGGCACTCACAAACTTTAACGCTTTTTATATTAGTAGGATTCTACCGACTCGATATAAGAAATAACCTTAAAAGTCATTAGTAAAGTACTAAATGGTAGAAGTTAATTTTAACCTTTTCCCGGGTAAAATACAATATCCACGTATCGCTATAAAATATAAAATCAATAAAATTCGTTGTAGTTTCTTAGAAACCGATGAGTTTTAATTTAATTGCTAATTTCTAATTGAAGAATCTATGAAAGCGCAATAAACTGCATAATACGGGATGTGCAACACCTGTAATAAAATCTCATTTATTTTATGAAACTGCAACATGTATAAGGATATTAGCATTATAAGGGATTTTATAGGCCCTTTATATAGCTATTATGCAGTTTCATTGGCACGTTCCTTCTATAGTAGCATTAAATTTAGTGTTAAATATTAACGATTTAAATCATTTATTAACTAGATTTAAGAAACAAATGGTCATATCGTGCTATTATCACAGTGTTCTTCTATTAGATACTGTCGTGGGTCGGAGTCAGACATTTAATCTTAGCTTTTGTAAATAATATAATATCAAAAAACTTTATTTCCGACCAAGTCCATGATTTTGTGCGTGTTTTGCTGTTAGTAATAATCGTATAAAGTAGGCCAAAGTTTTGTATCGTGCGTCTTTCATCTGCTGTAGCTCTGGTGACGCCGCAATAAAAAATTACATTTTGGTGTTTTGCAACAGCATCACCTACCCCTAACCCCTAAGATGACATATAACATTCTGCTATTTGTAAATTATAATTTTCGTAAATAGTGTTCTAATAATAAGACGTTTTATTTCTCATTCCAACTGCTAATTTACTGCTAATATATACGTAACGATTGATATTATTAAAAATTAAATTTACATAGATTTCCAATATTTTAGAGTAATCCTAGAATTTAATAAATTTTAATCTTTGATGTAAGTCAAATGTGAGTTCTGTATTACTCACACTTGACTTGAAATGTTCAATTTCCGTACTCGGAAATAAACTCTGTAAGTTACAACTACAAGGATTATAATTATCATTTAAGAAATGTATAGTTAGATTATTATTAAATTATTTGACACTGATATAATATGGATAATTTAACAATATATTATGTATCAGTATTTTGGTAAAAATTATATGGAGTACTTTATGTTAAGGTCTTCCGTTCGTCAAAGTCTTCGAGTTGAATACAAATTGAGGTCATTTTCATAGATAAAATAGCAATTTTATTGCATTATTACATTTGTTATTCTTGGTACAAGTCTGCACTTTTGATAAATAAAAATAAAATTATGATGTTCTCTCAAGAGATAAGGTGACTCAAAATTTTAGCCAGTCAGTCAGATTAAATTAAACTATCAAAAACAATTTAAACTATCCTCGATTATAAGAGAACTCATACCTTTCTTCCAGGTTGCTGATGCGGCAGCGGGGGTGGCGCGATCAGCCTCAGCGGTGGCGGCGCTGGAGGCAATGCCGCCAGAAGAGGCGGTACGAGCGGCACTACCCCTCCCATGGGTAATGCCACTGCAAATTTCTGGAGCCCCATAGTCCAGGGCACAAACCAGCCCCCTCCCGCCTGCATCGCACCCCCTCCGGGCCCGTACCACGCCAGCGCGATTATCTACTATCACGCCACATCAAAACTACACTATTATGAAACTGACATGTGGTGGACACTTCACTGATACCTGTGGACAAAGAAAAAACAAACGTTAGTTTTATTTATTTTTTAACCTGAAAATATATATTGACCACCATTTGAGATTTTCGTTAAGTGAGCAATGCCTCCAATCTTTTGCCAACCAAGCAATGTCGGAACTTTTAAAGTTATTAATTCTCCTTCTTACATATTCTAGGGGGGATGGTGGCGCTATCTGTCAGAATAGCTTAGCAATTATTCAACTGATATTTCTTCAATTACATATAAATTTTCAAGGAAGTGGGCAAAGACGTAAGTCCTGTAACTCTCTAGCTAATCCTTTGGGATTGTTCAGCCGTTACTAGATAGTCAAAGGACAACAGACAGTGCTGTTTGCTTACAAACTTGAGCACTATAATATGTATGTCCAGCGCAGACAGTACTAACTCTGTGGTGACGGCGAAGAATATAATCACCCCATCTCATCCCGTGGGGGGGCGTAGGAATCGTTCTAAGGAAATAGATAGGTGTTTCCTAAAGAACGGAAAGCAGCGTTTTTCTATGAACTATGACTGCTACGCCAACTCATCTGCCAGGCGTGGCGATTATGGCATATCCCCATTCTTTGGGCAGGCTTTTGTCCAGCAGTGGACCTAATTAGGCTGACATGATGATGAAGACCACCGTGGCTCAAATTCAATCAGGAGGACATTATTATTATAGAAGACTGCGCAATGTACGACATTGTTCAATCTGGTAATACCAGCCTAGGTAACTTGATTGAATAGGAAAGTCTATTTCAAATATATTCAGTAAAAATGTACCAACGTGTATATCAAAAATTCGTATCTATCTATTTTTGATTTTCCTACACTGGAGCACAAAGTGTACAAAGCTACGTAGAGTGCTACTGACGAATTTGTAATAAAAGTTATGAATGGTTTAATACTGTTCTATTTTTTTGTAGAGGAGAAATATTTAATATGTCGATGTTGTTTAACAGTTTCTGCTTTTAACATATATTTACAACGTTCAGCTTTAATAATTTGTTAGTAAATATCAAAAACACGACTTTAATTATCTGTTGATTGGGATTTTATATCCGATTAGTTTTCATATCAGCTATATACTTTTGTTATTTTTTTAATGATTTCAGAAAATATATGCGATAAAACAAACCGCACGGACGGACGGACTAATTAATTTATTTTTGTAACTTTTATACTATCCACTATGTTTATGTACTGCATTGTGAGCTTGACAAGTACAAGTGTATGTAAATACCCAAGTGCAAGTGCTGAATAAATTTAATTTAATTTCATTCGTTTCATTTCATTATGGTAATAGATCGCACAGAACTACCTCCTAAATCACGTAATCGAAACAAACGACAAATTGTTTTACCTACAATATGTCTATGTTCGGAATTCAAAAAAAAAGTTTGTGTTAACTTCTACTCACATTCCTGATAATTCTATTGATACGTACCTACTGTCAAATAGACTTAATTTATAGTAGAAATCTTAATTTAAAAGGGAGTTTATGCTTAAGTTGATCTAGCCGCCCAGTGCGCCTCTGACATGGCTTAACGATTGTTTTCCAATAACTACAACCGTACAACTTAGTCACTTAGCCAACCACTCTCACCAAGCGCGTGCCTAGGTGCTCTACCTCACGGACGACTTACAAAGTGGTCAGGGCACAAATGGTTTATTATTACTGCATGTTTTCTGCAAGGAGGTACTTTCTCAGTCGCAATGCTCTTACAGCTAGAAAGTCTTTAGATTTAGATAAAGATCTTTAGGTTAGGTAATGCCTCTCAAACACATAATGAAACACATGAATATCTGTTCTGGACCTGATTTATATACCTGTATCAGGCTGGTAGTTAGCCAAGAATCAATAGATACGGTCTACCAACAACTGATTTATTGAGTATACCGAAGCGTTATATTGTTGATGACTTGCAACACATTGATGGTACCTATATGTACTATATAAGACCAGTAGCAATTATTTAGTAAGTTATCTGAATTTGAACATAACTGATGAAGATATGTTCCATACAGTTATATCCCAGCAAAAACGATTATGCGAAAGGGATTTTTCATGACCCACGTCTTGAGAAAATACAATTGTTTAGGATACGATGGGACGGTAATACGCTATGCGTAAACAAATAAAGAAAAAAAAAAACACACAGATAATATGTGTTATATTATCGTAGTTAATTTTTTATCTTATTTATTATTTTTAGTTACTTAATTTTCACTTTATTTGGTAATGGGTAATATAAAATAATGGAACGCAGTCCTCTTCGTCTTTGAGGTGGGCGTTAATAGCTACGACATAGTTCCCAACTAATGTAGCTATTATCGAACACAACTAAATTGTATATATATGTTTTAGTTTCAATAAAGCATATTATTATTATATTATTTTTAACCTATCTTCACACGTTGAACCCTTTAATTACTAGTAATAACTGCACTGCACCCAAATCGATATTTCCATTCAAGATCTATGATAACACACACAGACATCGAACTTATAACATCCCTCGATTTATGTCAGGACTTAAAAATGCAGACTCCTTCACTTATTATGATAACTAAGTTTGTCCACACCGGTGCCTAGAAATAGAAAGCAGGTTGTGGTGAGGCTAGTTAATGCCGTCGGGGCTAGTTTTTATAAGACATTTCTGCAGCGTACGCTCGATATAAACATAGTGTAAATAAAAACTACTAGCGAAATTATGCCGTAATTCTATAAGGAGTTGAAGAACCTGGTCCTTGCCAGGATAGAGAGAGTAAACAAGAAATTAAAGCTTTTATATCCCGTTGGGTCACATAACGATACATTTCGCAATCGAGTAATTTCTAAGCGATAGTGTAAGTGGCGTCTACAGTATGGGTAAAACGAGAATTAAAAATTAAGAGTAATACAGAATTCATCGTAAGTTAGTTGCCAAAGCAATTGGTTTCAGCTACAGGTGATATTAATTTATAAATCTAAAAATAGAGGTGTTCATAGCCAGATGCTCTCACCGATGGGTACGTGAACGGCGAGGTTAAGCAACTAGGCTCGCGGTCATTCTATAGATCGGTGACCGCAAAATTGTTTTAATTTCTGAGCGTGTCCGTGCTTCGAAGGGCATGTTAAACTGTCGGTCCCGATTGTAGCAATTAGGCAACAGTCCTTAAGCCATGTTAGAGGCCTACTGGGCGGCTTGAAAAATTCTAACAGTAGGGTAACCACTGCCCATACAATAAGTAAGTAAGTAATCTAAGAATAAAAATTCCAATAAGTTTTTAATTGAGAAGTAAACCCAATGCATTTATAACGTTTAACTTTCTTCAACTCTCAACGGCAATAAGCCATATATGACGGTCATATTATAGTGCCCAAATATGGGTTCAATCACTTTCCCAATCAGATAGGATGAGCAAGCCGACAAGCCTAAAACGGCGTTTACTGTTCTAAAGGGACATAACAGCAATAAAATCCTGACTCCAGACTGAGAAGATTTTATTCAATTTTTTTTTTTATTGCATTAAAAATTACTATTTTTTTTTGTAAATTGAAATCCGACACAAGGATCAAACACGGATCTGCTGTTGCGCACGCTGCTTTTAGATCATTGTACGGGAAGCTAATATTTTTTTGTCTATTTTCCATATTTATACACTTGATCATTCTTTAAGATATTATGCTCTTTGTATAAAAGAAATAGAGAGAAGAGAAAGTCGCATGGGGTAGGTAAAAAACTTTTTATTGCACTTGTGGCGCAGCGGTTGAGATGCAGCGGTCGTCTCGCCACTTCGTGTCCCAGGTTCGAAATCCGCGCAGGACAACTATTAGTTTGAACCATAAATGGGTGTCATAAGTCTGGATGTCCTTTGTGTTCGTCAATTATTTGATTGTAAAGTACCCGTGAAACAGGTTAATTTCCTTAGTGCGGGCGTTATCTTTTAAAAAGAAAGAAAGATAAAGGTTTTTCCTTACTTGAAGATCTCTCCCAGTAACTCCTACAATATTCCAAAACGAATTTCTCCAGAAGTGCATTTAGAATTAATAGATTTGTTTACACATACACCTTTACAAATTCTAGTAAACCAAATAAATACAAGCTTGTTACAAAACCAAAGTTCCCAATTATTTAGTATATCGGAAACGTCTCTTCACATCAAAGAAATAGTATACGTCTGCATGGCAACTGGAGCGCAAAACTGAAAGAAAATGCCTGAAATATAACGCGTCAATGTTCGGGAAGATGAGAACAAAATGTCGTAACGGGACAAAAATAGTTGTAGCTACGTGTTATCTTAAAGAGAACGAATATACATAGATTATAGTTTCATCTATATTAAATGAAGTGATAATTTACTATAAAGAATTTTATCTACAGATCTTTATCTTATTCTTGTTAAAGGAACTCAGAGCAAGTTTCTCTAATCGTTCTGTAAGTGGTAGGACAAGTATGTAAGCTAGCGGTCATTCCATAAGTGACTGACTGCCAAAGTGATACTATTCTGAGCGTCTCTATACTTCGAAGGGCACGGTAAGCTGTCGGTCCCGGTTGTTTGCCTTGCCTGTTGATCCCCCTAGAGTTACTACTGCCTATATCATAAGTAAGTTCTGGGATACCATAAATTTTAGATAGATAGATAGAATACTCTTTATTGTACACACTCAGGCGGAAAGAAAATACATCGGATATAATATAAAGAACATAAGGTACAATGGGCGGTCTTATCGCCTTAAGCGATCTCTTCCAGACAACCTTTGGATGGATAGGAACTGAAAGTAAAGTAAACAGTAGCAGGAGTGCAACAAATAAATTATACTAAGGAACTGTGATTAATATATTGCATACCAAAAACTTAGTATGACTTCACAATTAACGTATGTTAATAAACATATCATACACTAATTATTAAAATTAATATCTTGGGACAATTACTAACACAATACCATCTGATCATAAACTAGGTAGAGCCGGTACTATGGCAACCCGACAACTGATAAACATACTTATATGTTTCTCATAGATAAATTACACCCAAGTACTGAACAAATAATCGTGCTCATCGCACAAAGATATGTCCTGGGCGGGGATCGAACCCAGACTAGTCTAAAATTTGCCAGTACCTGGCTCTGTTGATTGCCAGGTAAGGCATATTGAGCCAGATCACAAAAGTTTCATTGCCTTCGAGTTTTAGCCACATGTGCTTTCAACGAAATTGACATTGAAATTAGATGATTAATTTATTAGAGAATTAAAACGATTACACATTTGGGTTTTTCATTATAATGTTAATGCTCTAAAATCTTGGGTAGAAACAAGTTCGCCGGTGCTCATGGAGAGAGAAGGGTGGGCAATACGTGCCATGTATGTATGTCCCGTACGTGTGTTATGACACGTACGGGACACATCTTATACGGACACATCTTATACGGACACAACTTACCATCAGAAGACCCGTAACACCGGTTACGAACTACGTCCCATCTAGAACGTAGCTCTCGAAGCAAGGTAGTCGTAAAAATATTTGTATAGTAAAAAGATTAAAATTTTCTCGATATGTATTTTCATGGAGCATACTTCAAACCGATCTTAAGCGACGAAAGACTTCGAATTTAAAATGTATGTATGACATTCATGAAGTATCGTGAACCTTAAATATACTCAAAAATAAATGGTAATGGTGATTCTTACAATGACATACCAAGTACCGAGTAGTCAATACCAAGAGCACTTTGTGGTTACAGTTTAAATTAAATTAATTTAATATTTTGGAAGTTCTGAAACTAGATGACAGCACACTCAAATGCCACAACAGACAAGACACAGACAACACAAAGCTAAACTTTCCCAATATTTGATATGTTGCGAACAGAACCATACATCTCCGCACCAAATTGAAAAGGACTTCAATTAGCCGCGACGACTGTATACCGTGTTTGATTTGTTTAACACGCTCTTGACTGTATTTAGACATATATGTTTATATTAATTTATTTGGCTTGTATTTACCCTCTGGTAGATATTCCCTCGGGTCGACTTCTACGCCCCCCACGGGATGAGATGGGGTGATGATATTCTGATTCTGATATTTGTCGCCGTCACCACACAGCAGAGGGAATATCTACCAGAGGACGGGAAGCAGCTTCCTTCTGATTACTACGACCATCATACTGCGATCGCCAACCCGCCTGCCAAGCGTGGCGATTATGGCATATCCCCTCAAGATGATTCTTGAGGGAGGCTTGTCCAGCAGTGGACTTATTTAAGCTGTAATGATGATGTATTTACCCAATGTTGGCTACCAGGCCTTATGTTTTCGGCCCTTGCCAAGCCTGGCTTAACATCAACAATCATCACGAAATTTATTATTTTATTCTGACCTCCTCTAATAAATCTTTTTATCTGGAACTTAACACGGATTCACGGTTAACCATTATCCTCTCACCAGCCATTCTAATTTAACTATTAATTTTAATTTAACTGATAAAACCCGACTTTAAAAGAAGGAGATCTATCAATTCGCCAGAGTGTTTTATATGTATGTTACACGACTTCTCCTTTTTCTGTGAACCGATTTTGATATTTTTTTTAATTCGATGGTAAATGCTTTTCCATGGTCTCCTTATATTTTTGGTAAATTCGGTACCTATAGAGAAATGTTGAAGTCGACGACTTTTTCTTTATAAATTCGTAAGAAGGAAGCTGTTATTTCGACAGTACCTATGTTTTAATTCTATGTACGTTACGCTACTTCTTCCTTATTTGTGAACCGTTTTTAGATTTTTTTTTCTTCGATGGTAAATGCATTTTGCCTGCTGCCATATAAATTTACTTAAAATCGGTACCTATAGTGATATTTTCAAGTCAGTTCTCTTTAAATTTTCTAAATAAGTAGGCTATCAATTTGACACTATGTTTTTTTAATGTATGTTATGTTATCCCTTATTTGTGAACGAAGTACATTTTCTTAAAATAGGTACCTATTAAGAAGTTTTGAAGTCGGTTCTATATGATTTAAAACAGTAATTATGTAAAATAATAATAAAAACATTCTACGACAAACATGTATGTTTATTATATTCACGTGTAGACACAATGGTGACAATGAGCTCTCAGTTAATTGACAGCTTTATGTAAGAAAAGTAATGACTACGTTGAAATTTCTTGGCTTTTTTACAAATGCAGTAATTACATCGGGCAAAACATTTCGACGTATCATAAAAGAACAAATTGCTTTTGAAATTGTTAGGAAGTACCTACCTTACCGCAGATTGATGGAATGATGGCTTGAATCCAAGAATCCTACAAGATTGAAACAGCTCGACCACTATAACTAGGCGCATCGTGAGTTTGAGAGTTTTCTAAAATTATATTCTTCGATGAGGTCATCAAATCAGTACAATGGATCTTAGTATACAGAACTAACAATGATCGATGCAAGGTTTCTAAGCCATCTTAGCGTCTTACGTCGATTACGCTAAGATGGCTTAGAAACCTTGCATCGATCATTGTTAGTTCTGTATATTAAGATCCATTGTACTGATTTCCACTCCAAAGTCAAAAAGTGGAAAATCATAAATTTAATCGTCTGAATGGAATTGTATTTGAATATAAGTCGGTTATGTCTCTAGAATAAAGGCGATCTATATCTAAAATGGTAAAGTAACATATCTGCAAGTGTGTATCGTTTGTAGTTTAACGGCGAAGCGCCTACCCTAGATCAGAGCAGATTCAGGTTCGATCCTGCAGGGCAAATTTATTGTTTCCCAGATTTGGGTTTGCAATTTAGTCGATGTTTATATGCATTATTATTTGTGTGTCCTTTGTTGGACGATTAATTTCGATTCTGAACTTGGAAAATAGGTAGGTTGTAAAATTTGGTAAATAGGTATAATACCTACCTATTTTACAACCTACCTATTTATTTAGATTTCATCGGTACGATTTCGTTTTGATTCGATTTTGCATACTGTTAGATAAACATCAACGCGTACCTTTTCATGATTAGTAAACGACTGTGTTGCGCCGACACATTCATTTCTAAAAAACTTTATGCAAGCCATTGGAGAACATCACTGTGCGAGAGCTCGTCATTTTGTACAATAATTATTCGTTATTAAAATTATGATTATTATTTTAAATTATTTATTTCCATATCACATTATCATTTCATTACATGTTATTGAATTTTTATTACCTAATGTAATAATTTAGATATTCTTACAGTCGCAGCCCATCTTAATACCTCATTTTTTCTGATATTACTGAACAAGTCCTTTTGTTAATCTAGCTCTTTAGCTATCAGGTTGAGCGTACGAAAAGGCACATTCATGCATCAGAGGCCCCTCGCCTAAAAGGTTGCAACTTTTTACACCGTTATGTAACAGTTACAGCAGCAGTTGTATCTGCATTCGTCGCCATACAACTCGAAATTTTATGATATCAACCGAAAGACATCCACTGTTGGACAAAGGCAAAGGATCATTACAATAGAATGTGTCCATTATTTGGGGCAATATGCCATAATTGCCACCCATAGCAGACGGGTTAGCGATCGCAGTATGGTGGTCGTAGTGCAGGGAGAGACGCTGCTCCTTGTTTGTCGTACAATATTCTCTCGGAATGAGGTCGCCGTCAATGTCAGAGAAAGTAACAGAATTAAGATTTACATACACTTAAAAACCTGTAAAAAGTTGTTTTGAATATAAAAATTCCCGCTAGCAAAAGAAGCTATACAACTTACGAATACCTATCTCTGTACGCATTTAACTACCTAAACCAAGAAATAAATTGTACAAATAATTACGCATTGTACTGTTTACTCATATTTTACACAAAAAAGTGATTTACGGGCATTATTTTAGTTTTGTTTGACAGGTAAATGCCTGTTTGTCAAAACTGAGACCGTAAAATTAATATAAAATTCATCCCACAGTAGTTTATGTTATAAATAGGCAATTCCAAGAACAATGTGGAGGCTGTTTCATTATAAATACTATTTATGGATTATATTTTGTAGGACGAAAGACGCAGCGTCGGCGAGAGCCTGCTCACGCTGCGTCTTCTTCGTTTCTTCTTCTTGCGTTCCTACAAGACCTACTATCTTGTGAGGGTCGCTGGAAATCGCTGGATACGGATAGCGCAAGACTGGCAATTGTAGAGATCTTTGGGGGACGCCTTTGTCCAGCAGTGGGCGTTTTTCGTCCAAGTTTTAGTCGTTAGTATTATATGTAACCCATTTTAATAGAAGAACGTTATATATTTGTCTATTTCGATTATCGATTCGACTGTATATTTCTTCAGTGTGCAGCAATTTTCATAATTCTTTTGTTTTATTGGGAAATGGTTTCGGAATTATTCAATATTAAACTGATTGCTATATGGAAAAGTAAGAATGATATGAAACAAACTTCAAAGGAAGGTTATAAATTTTCTATATGGGGTATATCAATTTCGATAAAAAAAAATTATTAGCCAATAGCGAGATTGCAAGTGTTGCCTAATGGTTTAACGAAAACTGCAATAACATCTGGTGCAAGCTAGTTGAAATTTATATTCTATAGAAATATATTTGCGAATTGAGTATGTGGTTGTTTTTGGCGTATATTTGGTTTGGCATTGACTTCAAATACTGTTTAAATTCCACTTGTAGTTGTATATTTATAGTGTTTCTCTCTTTGTCTTAACTAGCTGTCAGTTACTAGGCCGCAGTAAACATTTATAGTTTTCGATACTAATGTTTATCTGCTCAAGTTAGATCGTTAAGTATTCTAAAGAATGTCTGGTTGATGAATCCTGAGAACAATACATTATGGGATAGATCTACAGGATTTGAACTTACATTCTCAGATCTCTGCGACTCCATCCACAATGCTTTGCCAACTATGCTACAAAGATTCTATGACGTCATCGAAATTTATTATACTTTTTCAAACACATCGTACAGGGAAAACTAAAATCGACAAATCAAGGCTTCATATTACCTACTGATTGCACGTGTGGCGCAGTGGTTAAGGCAGTCGCCTCGCCCCTTCGTGTCCCGGGATCGATTCCCGTGCGGGACAACTATTTGCATGACCCATAAATAGTTTTTCTGAGTCTAGATATACTTTGTGTCCATCAATTATATGTTTGTAAAGTGACCCGAAACACAGAGATTCATTTACATTAACCTAGTGGGGGTATTGTCTTAAAAAAAATACTCTACTTTTTTCTTCTTTATAAGCAGTTTACGATGATCCTACAACTTGAGAATAGGTTATGCCTGACCGTAAAATTTATATATATATATATATATATATATATATATATATATATATATATATATATATATATATATATATATATATATATATATATATATATATATATATATATATATATATATATATATATATATATCTATATATTACGATAGTACGCAGACGTGCATTCGAATCACCTTATGGTAAGTGAACACCGCCGCCCATTGACTCTCGGAACACGCACTGGTGGCCCAATTGCGTTGTCAGCTTTAAAGAAAGGTATAGTCTCCCTACTTGAAGCTTGCCATGTAATACCGGATCGGAAATACCGCCACAGTTAATTGATTCTACAGAATTGTAGTGCGCGATACAAAGTTTCTTGTGAAACGTACGGCAGACAACTAGACATGTAATTATGGCAGTTAGAAATTGTCTTTTTTATATAGGTAGGTAGGTATTTGACTGCTACATAATGAAATCGTTTCGTTTTTGTAGAGAAACACAATGTGGGTCGTAGATATATTATCCCTTAATCGGGCATAGGACTTGTTTATAATTCATTGGTTTTAGCTCTTATTACAACACAATAGAGTTTAAAATAAGGTGGGATCTAATATCCCATAGTCCGATTAAGGGTTATTATACTATAGTCGTGGTAGACCTACAGGGTTACTTGTAAAGCACCAACAACCTTGCAAGACTAGATAGTCAACACCATAACCAACATCTTTTGTTCTACGAGTTCGGACATAACTCAATACATGAAAAAAAACGACTGACTGGCTATTAGACTAATGGGTTAAGTTCAAAGGCGCTAGCAATGCACCCCTCCCCGCGCAATCTTTGTGATGCGCGTAAAGATACATAAACATTCTGAGACTGCCCGTGTGGCGCAGCGGCTAAGACAGTCAGATCAACTATTTGTGTGCCCCATAAATAGTTGTTCTGAGTCTGCATGTAATTTGTGTCCGTCTATTATAATGCCGTGTGGTGACGAATGCTGTGTGGTGATGGCGACAAATATCAGAATATCATCACCCCATCTCATCCCGTGAGGGGGCGTAGAAGTCGACCCGAGGGAATATCTACCAGAGGACGGGCAGCAGCTTCCTTCTGATTACTATGACCATCTTACTGCGATCGCCAACCCGCCTGCCAAGCGTGGCGATTATGGCATATCCCCCCAAGACGATTCTTGAGGGAGGCTTGTCCAGCAGTGGACTTATTTAGCTGTAATGATGATTATATTATAAAGTACCCCGCGACACAGAGATTACATTCTTTAGTGCGGGCGTTGTCTTTATATAATTTAATATTTAATATAATATAATTCACGCGGTAAAATTAAACTAATACCGATTTTTGTATGAAAATCAAATCTAATAAATGATATAAAGTTGTAGAACAAAAGTTATTGCTTATGGTATTAAATATCTAGTCCTGCGAGCTTGTTGGAGTTTTACATTAAATAAAATCTATTTCTGTATACGATTTAGAAAAACCGGTGATTATGCCGTCTCCGGCTAAAATATACTAATATTAATGAAAATATCTATAAGTACCTTACCCGCCCTTAAAAAGGAAGTTTATGAGAGACCTTGTAAATTAGATTAAGACATATTAAACGATGAACAGGCGACCTGTCAGTACAAAGTAATTCTATTAAGCTTTAGCCGTTTCAGTATTATAGCGTTTTAACGTTCGCAG
The DNA here is from genome assembly GCA_951640165.1 of Pseudoips prasinana. Classification (NCBI taxonomy): domain Eukaryota; kingdom Metazoa; phylum Arthropoda; class Insecta; order Lepidoptera; family Nolidae; genus Pseudoips; species Pseudoips prasinana. The sequence goes on along the minus strand of OX621237.1, from coordinate 34,894,572 downwards.
TGCTGTTAAGTAATTTTATTTTTAATTATTTTTTATTTACTTTTTAGTAGTAATTTTATTACGTAAGGATCTTACTTTCTCTAATATTTTCTTTTTAATTTGCAGTGATTATACAGGGCTTTGCTGTCTTATTTTTTTTGGTATTGCAGATTTTAGTTCATATTCATAACAGAAGCATGTCTTTGCTGTAGCTTGTCTGCCGTCCCTTATAAAGTACTTGAGGTATAAGCGGATTAAGTTAACTGTTTACGGTGAACGAAAACCTATCCTCATTTTGAGTTCGCTCTATATCACATAACCTATACATTACGGACAGCATGAGCTCTGCTTTAGCTAGTCTGTTGTCCCTTATTAAATACTCTAGTTATAAGCGGGTTAAGTTAACTGTTTACGATGAACGACGACCTATCCTCATATTGAGGTCTCTCTATACTACATATCCTAGATATTACGGACAGCATGAGCTCTGCTTTAGCTAGTCTGTTGTCCCTTATAAAATACTCTAGTTATAAGTGGGTTAAGTTAACTGTTTACGGTGAACGACAACCTATCCTCATATTGAGGTCGCTCTATATTACATAACCTATACATTACGGGCAGCATGAGCTCTGCTTTAGCTAGTCTGTTGTCCCTTATTAAGTACTCTAGTTATAAGCGGGTTAACTGTTTACGATGAACGACAACCTATCCTCATATTGAGGATAGGTTGTCTGTTGCCCTTATTAAATACTCTAGTTATAAGCGGGTAAAGTTAACTATTTACGATGAAAGACAACCTATCCTCAAAATTGAGGTCGCTCTATGTTACATAACCTAGACATTACGGACAGCATGAGCTCTGCTTTAGCTAGTCTGTTGTCCCTTATAAAATACTCTAGTTATAAGTGGGTTAAGTTAACTGTTTACGGTGAATGACGACCTATCCTCATATTGAGGTCGCTCTATATTACATAATCTATACATTACGGACATCATGAGTTCTGCTTTACCTAGTCTGTTGTCCCTTATAAAGTACTCTAGTAATAAAAAGGTTAATTATTTATGTTGTGCGACAACCTATCCTCAAATTGAGGTCACTCTATATTACATAATCTATACATTACGGACATCATGAGTTCTGCTTTAGCTTGTCTATTGTCCTTTATAAAGTACTCTAGTAATAAGTAGGTTAAGTATATATAGTGTGCGACAACCTATCCTCATATTGAGGTAGCTCTATATTACATAACCTAGACATTACGAAGAGCATGAGCTCTGCTTTAGCTAGTGTGTTCTCCCTTATTAAATACTCTAGTTATAAGCGGGTTAAGTTAACTGTTTACGGTGAACGACAACCTTTCCTCATATTGAGCTCACTCTATATTACATATTGTAGACATTACGGCAGCATGAGCTTTGCTTTAACTAGTCTATTGTCCCTTATTAAAACCCTGTATTGTAGGTATAATCTGCCCAAAGCCCATTCCCACTGGTTTTGACATTATCCAACGAGCGAACAAAACGTCCATTGTCCTACTAATAGACAATCCATCTGTGAAATCAATTATGACGTGATGTGATGATGATTTTATACATATTAATAGAGAACTCCCGGGAAATAAATCCCAGTATAGCTGGAGGCGCTCATAGCTACATGCTCTTACCGATCCGTAAGCGATCAGCGAGGTTAAGCAACTAGGCTTTCCATAGATGGGTCACCGCTAAAGTGAATTAATTTCTGAGCGTCTACGTGCATCAGAGGGCACGTTAACCTGTCCATCTCGGCTGTAGTCATTAGACTCAGTCGTTAAGCCATGACAAAGGCCTACTGGGCAGCTTGAACAACTTTGACATTAGAGTAACCACTGCCCATAAGATAAGTAAGTAAGTAAGTAAGTAAGTAAGTACTGGACTCATAAACTGCATGTTGCGCTATCAGAACACGTTTATGATAACGCATTATTTTATGGCATCACGCCGGATTATAAAAATAAAGTTTCAGACATCTTTAAAATTAGTTGTATAAACTTAAGTGTGGGTGGGAATCGAACCTACAAACCACGGGGTATCCGGCTCCATGTGCGTTAAGCTCAGTATAAATTTGAGTCTGATCACGGTGAGGTGCACCGTGATCAGACTCAAATTTATACAACCCACGGGTCGGCTGGCGTGGTTGGTAAATACTTGCCTTTCACGCCGCAGGGCATTGGTTCGATTCTCACCCAGGACGTATATTTGTGTACATAAACTTATCTGCTTGTCCTGAGTCTGAGTGTAATTATCTATATAATTATATATTTACAAAAGAAGTAGTATATGTAAGTATATCAGTTATTTGATTTCCTTAGCACAAGCTCTGCTTAGTTTGGGATCAGATGGCCGTTCAATAATAATGTCCAGGGATAATTACACATATTGGGCAATAGCTTCCAATTCTTGAACTTTCGTTACAATAAAGAGACAAAAATACCTTACGTATTATTTGAAACAAAAGCTAATAACGAATAGATTATCGTGAAACTTTCAATGCAGGCAGTGTTGAAGTTATACAACCAGCCGCGTAGATTGCTCGTCTCCTCGAATATCAATACTTGCGCGCACGCTCGTAAATCGTAGACAGAGAGACAGGGCCAGAGATCCCGAAACGCATTTTCGATTTCAACTAGCTAACTCCAACCGCAAGGTGCGTTAGGGAACTCCAAAACCCCAAAATATACGAAACCATTGCTCATATAATAATATATATTTATTTTGCATGCAATTTTTACATTTTTTAAAGCAAACATGTGGAACACAATATGTAACCAATTTGTAACACTATCATACCATGTTTAAGGCAAATAAAGACTTATCTTATCTTATCTTATACCAATGGCAGATTTCGTTTAGATTAGAGAAACAAATGCATTTCGTTCAGTGCAATATTTATACCGAAACATTCTCTGAACCATTCAATTTTCAATCTTTATAACAAGTTATTCACCTCCAGTATATACAAGACGAATTCGCTATAAATCATATCGCTCGAATAAGTTATGGATCATTTATTTTTATTGCATATATAAGTAACAAAAGCAAACAACTCAGTTTTACATACTAACTTGTGTATTTTATAGATACTTGAAAACTTTTAGAGAAAACAACGAAAAATATATTTGAAGCGAAACATGACATAAATCTAAGTAAATCTGCTACAATTCTCTTTTACATGCTTTCGAAATAGCATTAATTTGATTTTAAGTAGCTTATAGTATTAGGAAATATAATTAAACAAACGAAACAACGAAGTTGGTAAAATATTTTGAAAATACTATTGGTATTTGCCAACAAATGCATCGGCCGTTCTTTATTATTGTAGAGGGAGTACTACTCATTGTTGAGTTTTATAGGCTAATTAAGATCCCTAACTAAAGTTATTTTTTATACAACTTAATTGGTAAACAAGCATACGGCCCACATGATGGTAAATGGTCACCGTAGCCTATGAACGCTTGCAACACCAGGTGCATCATTGGCGCGTTGCCGACCCTTTTGAAACCTTACAAATTCGTTTTTGAAGGGCCCCATGCTGTAGTCTCTTGGGACTAACTCCACTACTTATGTTACACCTTGTACAACTACATACATATATCAAAAAAAAATATTTTGTATTCAAAACGTAAATAAAAGACATAACTTTTGTCTCGTATCTCAGAATACCTAGCATTCAAAGATAATATTTTAAGTTATTCAGGTAGATTAATAATCTACTACCTATACCTATAAAAATAAGTCGGGTTTTCCTTCCTGACGCTATAACTCCAGAACGCACGAACCGATTTCCACGGTTTTGTATTTGTTGGAAAGGTCTCGGGCTCCGTGAGGTTTATAGCAAAGAAAATTTATAAAATTTAACGCGGGTAACACCGCGGGGCACAGTTAGTCTTCTCTACTATATAAAAATAAGTCGGGTTTTCCTTCCTGACGCTATAATACCAGAACGCACGAACCGATTTCCACGGTTTTGCATTCGTTGGAAAGGTCTCGGGCTCCGTGAGTTTTATAGCAAACAAAATTTATAAAATTTAACGTGAGTAACACCGCGGGGCACAGCTAGTGTATCATAAATCTTTGTTGGTAATACTTATTTTACTGATTTCAACATAAAATGTAAGCCCGAGCTGAAGATTTATTCATGAAATAGTACGATGCTAACAATAATTTAATGAAACTTAACTTTCGGTAAAGGAATATCTTAGTTCAGAATCTGATGAACTTACAAACTCGTACCTTTGACAAGATACCTCAAAATTACGATCCAATAGAATGCTTGGATGCCAGAAATACCATCCCAAAATCGCAAGAGAACAATCGAACCAGGTACCAATTACTGCAAGGACTATACCTCACATGCCTGATTGGGCCCTTTCATGAATGCCTCCCGAAATGCCAAACAGATCAAAACGTGCAGGGTCGTCGCTAGGGGGGCAACGCTACGCAATGTTAAGCTAATAACGTACTTATTAGATAAATAAATAATTTTTTATCAATATAAATACCCGAGTCTACCCGTGATTCAAATTATTAGTCAATAGTTGATAATGTTTTAAAAGCTTATCGGGCGACTTAAATAATTCTAAATCATAAGAATAAATAAATGACAGCGAATCAAAAAAGTGGCTATATCCATTTTTCAGTTCTCAGTTGCAAATACAGAATAATGTTTTGATTTACAAAAAATACCGGAGGTTTAAAGGGAATTATGATAATGTACTGTTTTAAAAAGTATGTGGATTAAATTGAAACTAGATAACTTAATTCAATATTTTTTTATTTATACATTATTAATATATGTTTTGTGCGATGTAAGTAGGTATAAGTAATTTTCTTTATTTTTATAATTGCGACATTTCTTACATACTGTTTACAAATTTTATTCCGAGAATAATTTATTTAGATCACAGGCTCTAGCTTTCGGTCGAGTAATTGCTAGATGGCGCTAACTTATTTTGCTGTAGAATAAATTCAGATGACCTGACAAAAATCACCGTAGTTTAATTGGTATAGCATTGAGGGGTCCTAAAAGAGTATAAGTTCCAATCTTGTCGGTGGTTTAAATGAATTATTTTACGGATAATATTTTAAATATGCTTACTGTAAAAAAATGGATGACGTTCACAGTTAGCATAATAATAATAATCATTTATTAGTGAAACATAGGTATAAATACAATGACTGGTGTTAAACTAAGTTACGTGCACTTTGTTCTACCATAAGAATGGTGAACAAATCACATCTACTTATTTGGTATTTCCACATAGCATAAGAGGCTTTGACTTATACACCGGACCATTCTTAAGTAAAGTTAGTTCTTAGTTGAACGAAAATAATTAAGAACTTTGTCTCTTGGGTGATCTGTTCGAAAATAACTTGTCGAGTTTATTTAAATTTTCATTTTCGATGCAGCGCTAACTACGGCCCTGTTTCAATGAAACCGTATTGTTTGTACGTTTCGATATTCATAAATCGATTGTTCGCTATCGCATTGTTCACGTCCCTATTATTTGGAGCTGTTTTGTTCTGGTATCTATTTGATGCAGTTATTTAGGGTGCCACGGCGTCACAGTTTATGGAATTTAATTATACATATAGCTTTTGTTTGGTTTCACATATGTCACCGACAATCAGGTTTCAATCTTTGTTAGCACTACGAATAGATTGAATTAAACCTCTGATAGATTTTAAGCCATAACGTCAGTTTAGCAACTTGCGCAAAGTATTGCGGCATAAACTGACTTTTGTTTATTCTGTTACATTTTGAAGTAAAACTGCTTTTCGATAGTGTTACGAAAAGTGTGATCGGGCGGGTCGAACGCGAAGATAGAAAGAGATAGACAGTTATGTTTCGTATATTACTGTAGGAGCAAGAGAGAGAGATGCGAGCACACATTTTCTTTCACTTTTTCTCTCATAGCTGGCTATGAGAGAAACCCTAGATATACGTGACATAACTGGTTATGTCACGTATATCTTGGGTTTACTTCGGTCGTGTGGTCTAAAGCACACTCGTTTCTTTTTAATATGACAATAAAATTTACATTAAAATTTCACAATTTCATCGGGCAAAAGACGCAAATAGACGCCTTTGGGTTTCGGACCCCGATTCAGGCGGTTACTGACGTGAAGATGTATGAACTCTTCTAATGTCTGGTGATGTCAGCCCCTCCCCGAAGAGTTCTGACTACCTCACTCACACGCAGAACCATAACATAATAATGATATAACGTGGAGTACCTATATAAAACTTATGAACACACGACACAGTTCCCATTCTAAACGATCACCACGCCTCGCCGATTCGTATCACCAAATCGATACAATATCGATTTAAATTTCGACTAATCGATTACAAATAGGGATCGGTAATCATTCAACCGGAATTTATGATGGCCAATCCCACAATATAACAATGTAGGGACGAACATTTAATAATTAAAATACGTGGGAACGATCGGAACGATCCCATTATGAAAGGCGGAAGTGACAGTATACCAAAAACTGATACTACAGAATAGATCTGTTTGCTCCGCTTACTAGAATAGTACTATTCCACGTAGATTCTCAATCGGACAAGAGGCCCACTTTTCCGTATTAACATAGAGCCACCACCCCCACAAAACCCCTTCTCCCCTTTCATGCAACTCCAAGTCGGTTACCGGCCAGGGCCTCTACCGGCTAAGTCGCCGACCATCCATTTCTTAAATGGCGTTCAAATAAATAATGGTTAAAAAGTACTCAATCTTTAAATCGGCTTCAACGTTAACAATCGATTCCGGACCATTTATGTCGCACATGTGCTCATGGAAGCCGATTTAACGAATGATTAAGTAATTTTTAACTTTTATTTATTTGAACGCCATTTAAGAAATCGATGATCGGCGACTTAGCCGGTAGAGCCCCAGATTCTAGGTTCGAACCACAAAGGCGTGCTCTCCGGCGTGGGTACTTAGTTCGCAGTCTTTATTTTTAGACGGCTTGAGCCCAAACTCGCCTCGATTGTCTGCTGAAGCAGTCCTAGTCTTATGCCGTAAACGTCATATAAGAAAATGCAATAATAATAGAACAAAAATACTTATATAAATTATGTGATAGATCTGATGTACTGTGTAATCTATACATATAATAAAATCGTAGGAAAGTCAAAACTGTACATTGAATATTTTTTTAAAAAGATACTTGGGGCGTGATCTACTTGCGAAATAAAAGCCAAAATTATAGTTTTTAAAATTTTTGTCTATGTGTCTGTTTGTCTGTATGTATGTCCGGGCTAAACTCAAAAAATACTGCATGGATTTACTTAAAATTTTGCATGAATATTACTAAGAGGTTAGTTCAACATATAGGCTACATATTATCACGCTATCACCTACGGGGAGGAGCTGGAATAATTTATAAAGTTTAACGCGGGTAAAATCGCGGGGCACAGCTAGTAAGATAAACTATTTGGGTCGTAAAAGTAATGCACACTTAAAAAATTATGCACACAGTCGTCTCGCCAATTCGTGTACCGGGTTCGTATTCCGCACAGGGAAACCATTTGTGTGACCCAACGCCTTAGATTTTTTTTGGATATCTACCACATTGCAATTTCATCCCAAAGTAGGCAGAGCCTGTACTATGGCAACTAGATAACTGATCAACATACTAATATATTTCTAAACACGTACATATTATAGATAAATAACACCCACCCAAAGAACAAATAAACGTGCTCTGATGTGCACGATTATATTATTTGTTCTTTGGGTGGGTATTATTTATCTATATGTCAGTGTCCTGGGTGATTGTATCCACGACCTCTGGCTTATTCGTAAGGCAAGCTTAAAATAAAAGTGATAGATATTAATAGAGTCGAATAGAATTTAATAGTGAAGATATTATTTATGGATTTGTGTGAGCAATAGTTACGATTCTGTCAGTCACTTTTGGTTGAACTTTAATAGAGTCAAAGTCAAAAATTATTTATTCCGGTAAAATTTTACATTTATGTGGAATCGTCATATTTTTTTTACCCTACCGTGCAGTGCATGGCGTGGCAGCTACTGAGAAACACTGCCAGAAAACTTAGCAGGAATCCTTTTTTTAAATAAAATATACTTAAGATTAATTACAATCATGTATGTTGACTCCGAACAACTCAATCCCAAGCACTTTTATCACTTAAATAATCAGAAATTTTGTAATATGCCCTGCTACACAATTTGGCTTTAATAATTCTTTTAAACTTATTCGTAGACAATTCTCTAACTCGTAAATAATCCAATGGGGAAATCGTAATCACTTTAATTTGAACTGAATTGGCTTGTGATAGAGTTCAAAACCAATCAATTTGCAACACACATACTGCCTTATTAAGGGCTAACGTCACTGTTCTCTATTGACAATATTTAGGACCAAAAATCTGATGATGTCCTCCGAAGCACAGATACGCTAAAAGAGTAACTTTACCTACTCTACAAATACTCGCGTGACTTAGCGGTTAAGCTGTGAGCGAGTACACCTGGCACCATACGTCTTTGACAGAAAATTTATTGGTACTAGTATCAACTTTATTTATAAATAACTGGTCTGGCAACGCCACTTACTTAGGTCTAAATGTTAATTCTAAACATCTAAAACCCTTCCAACACATAAAAATTAAAAATCCTAGTACTCGATTGCATCATCTTATGCGCCAACTATCGGTTTCAATTGTGAACTATCAGGGACCCCGTCACATACACATAAAAATTGTCATCAAAACCGGTTCAGCAGTTTGTAATGAGTTCAATGACAAATACACATACGGCAACAGCATAACATCAAAAAATATAAAACCAACTTAAACTTTGCTTTTTGAAACTAAACATATACAATTCCGAAAGTATTTAATATCGATAAAAGAAATAATTATCATAATCTGTTCACATACAACGTAGAAACCGGAACTCTCTCCCGCCGTGTTACTAGGCGTCCCATCGGATCATGAAAGTTATGGCATACAAAATGCCCCAGTGTTTGCGCACACACTTGTGCACTATAATATGTCTCGCGCAGATGGCTCATCTCTATTGAGACTGGCCGCCGTGGCCGAAATTCAGCTGGGAGGACATTATTATTATTAGAAACCAAAACATACTGTCGAACTCAACATCGAAACATCCCTCTTTTGAAGTCGGTATAAATGGTACCTATTTTCGGCATGCTATCATACCCTGTATAGTTTATGGGTCAACTTGATATTTGGCACAGACGCCAGCACATCGAGCTACCCCTATCCCCATCCTCTGTCAAATTTCCCCAATTGAAAGTGAACCTTATGCTTATGTGATAAAGTTGATAATCTATAAAATAAATTTGACAGATTGGGGTAGCTGGATGTGCTGGCGTCTGTATATTCGGTTTCGTTTAAGATTTATTCTCTTCGAGTCGAAGGGCAAGGAACGCATTTAAAGGTGCCCTTGCAGCTTTAATAACTCTACTACTGAGAATTAGTTATTTGTCTTGTCTCTTTGTAGATTGGATTGTTCAAATTCAATTACATTAATGTTTTTATACTTAACTTAGCCACAAGGTGAAGAATATACTTTAGATTAAAATACAATATTTATTTGATAATTAACGTTAATGTTCTCGTGTCTTTGGCATTGGATAAAAATCTAGCCTATTGTTGACACTAAAATTATTATTATTATTATACTTGCGACAAGTACAAGTGTATGTTAATACCCATGTGCTGAAGACATTTCATTTTTTCACTATATAATAAAAAATACAGCTAGCAGAAAATACTTAGCTTACATATCACATGTCACCATAGCCTAGTTGGTAGTGCTCCTGCCTACGAAGCTGGTGGTCCTGGGTTCGAATCCCGGTAAGTGCAAATATTTGTGTGATGAGCACGAATATTTGTTTCTGAGTCATGGATGTTTTCTATGTATATAAGTATTTATCTATCTATATAAGTATGTATATCGTCGCCTGGTACCCATAGTACAAGCTTTGCTTAGTTTGGGGCTAGGATGATCTGTGTGACATTGTCCCCAGATATTATATTATATTATATATATTATAATATTTTGGACAAGGCCAATAAAAAAAGGTAGCGTCTGCATACGAAATCCTCAAGGTACTACCTGTTCATACAAAAATAAGCACGTACATTATAATTTACGTGTTACCCATATAAAATAATTACCATCTACCAAGTCACTAGAGTGTTAACTTAAATCATTGCGTTTCGAAAGTTTTGTATAGGTTATTCAATGTGATTTCACTTGACTATAACTTCAACTGATGGTAAATCAAGATGTGGTCAAAGATGACCACGCGTGCCGTATAAGTTGCGTGTTCACTCTAACCTTGAATAAACCCGTTATGAACGTTAAGAACATGTTACATTCATAACCACTGAAGCAAAGAGTTTGTAATCAACAGTGTTGGACACCCTCCTGACGCCTCGTGGCCCGATGGAAGAATGAAGAAGGAAGAGGCGAGTTTACAGAAAACCGATAAGTTTGATCTAGGTTTTGAAGCTGTTTACTTTTTAGATCGCTAACATCAAATAGTTATAGAGCAAACGCGGCTATCAAATCCAAGGAGTCCAGCTGACATTTGTGGGATCTATCTCACTTGATCACTAATAAGTGTGTTTTATGGCCACAGGATCGGATGATATAACTTTAATAAGGTAACTTTATAAAAACTGCATGAAAAAGAACCGAATTGAAGTGAATAAAGTGTTAATGCATTGAGTTGAATAACTTTGTCAATAAGTATATTTTTATTATAAGATGGTTCATATGTTTATAGGATATAATTATCTGCAAACGCCAATATTATTGATGCAAATTTGATAACTCAACAGTATAATAATATAAGCCGAGTCACTGAAGTGTCAAAGACAAGGGGGGAATAGGAGTGTCAATAGCTATGTTTAAGGCGGGTCGTATATCTATAGTGTGTCATTTCCTGCAACCAAGAAGTCTATTGATTAAACATTGATAAGTCAGCAATAACTACGTACAGAAGAACCAGTCGGAGTCACTGAAGTGTTAAAGCATTGAATCGAATAGTTGTGCCAGTAAGTAGGTTTTAAGGCGAGTCGTATATCCATTTTCTTACAACCTCTAGGTCCATTAATTAAACTTTGATAAGCCAGCAATAGGGTAACTACGCAAAGAAGTACCAGCCCGAATCACTTGAAGTGTTAAAGCATTGAGTTGAATAGCTGTGGCAATAAGTATATTTAAAGGCAGTACGTATATCCATAGTATGTCATTTCCTGCAGCTACGAGGTCAATTGATGCAACTTTGATAAGTTAAATATATAGCAACCACGAGTACCGACTTGCAGTCACTGAAGTGGTAAGACAAAACATTGGGTTGTATAGCGGAAGTGATAATAAGTATGTTTTAAGCGGGGCGTATATATAAAATGTGTGCATTTCCTGCAGCCGCAAGGTCATTTGATAGAACTTTAAGTAACATAATAATAATAATATCCCGGGACATTAGTCAAACATGGCCATCTGATCAAACTAAGCAAAGCTTGTACTATGGAAACCAGATAACTGATATACTACATATTCTACTTTTTATATAGATAAATTACCCCCAGGCTCAGGACAAACAGACATGTTCATGTACACAAATATCTATCCTAGGTGGGAATCGAACCAACGACCAGCGGCGTGGAAGGCAAGTATTTACCAACAACTCCAACGGGCCCGACATAAGTTATGAATACTTCGGTAATCATGATGATGAGAGTCCTATCGATTTCGGTCATGGCAACGAGTTCAACTCGTAGTAGGTACAGCTTGGGGTACGACAAAAGATGGCTTCCATAGCCAACTGCATAAACAACATAGCTTAGTTAACTGTGTAAACTCATGTGCGCACTGTGCGCACAACATGATTATATTGTATAGACACAGGCTTTCATCTCATTGCGATTTGTATCGAGCTCAGCTTTTCACTGCTCTTATCTACTACTGTACTACTGTACAGTAATGGGTATATTTTTTTTTATAAGAGGGTGACAAACGTGCAATTGGGTCACCTGATGGTAAGTGATCACCCCCGCCCATGTACACTCGCAACACCAAAGGGGTCGCGGTTGCGTTGCCGGCCTTTAAAAAGGTCAGCAAACCAGTGTTACTGACCCTGCCCCCTCGTATATGGTCCAGGGAGCCGCTAAAGTGAATACATATTTATATTATGACGCAAAAATATTTAGCACACTTTACAGGCAGATAATCTTAGGTCCTGCAGCCTTCTTCATTACTTGCTGCCTAACTAGAGAACCCGGACAAAAATCTTTTCTATAATCATTATTATAAAGTAAAATTTTTTTTTAAATTAGCACAATAAGATCGACAATACAGTTTATATTTTGTTCCATTTCGACCTGTGTTTTCATTGTATTTTGTTAGCTCTATTTTGAACCGTCATCATCATATCAGCTGAAAAGCATCCACTGCTGGACAAAGGCATCCCCCAAGAATTTTCACAATGGCCGGTCTTGCGCTGCCCGCATCTAGCGGCTTCCCGCGACCCTTGCATGATCGTCGGTCCACCTATTAGGTCGCCAATCGAGTACCTTTCTGCCCCAGTGGCCATCAGTTCTACGAGCTATGTGCCCCGCCCACTGTCACTTCAGTTTGGAAATTCTTTGGGCTATGTCGGCTACTTTGGTTCGCCTGCGGATTTCGACGTTTTCTATTTGATCAGAGCTAATTTTGAAAACGTTAAAATTGGTTGTTGTCAGCCTCTCAAGAGATACCTTCCATATATGATAGCAAAATTATGTTTGACTTTCTAGACCTAAAATTGTGTTAGCTTTATTGCTAGTAAAATAGGTATTGCCTAGCATGTAGTGAGTACATTCACTTTATTGCCAGCCATATAAATCCGACAGGAAGATAGACGACGCGTATACCGTTTTCTATTTATATCGATACCATTTTTCTTAAAAAATATTGCGAAAATATTCCATTCATGTTTTATATGGATATGATATATTTCTATTGGCTTTTAAGCGTCTTATGATATAACCATTAATACGTCAATGTATAGTAATATCATCCCATTTTGTATATTCACATCAGAAAGTGTATGTAATTTGACGGTCACCGTAGCCTAGTTGGTAGTGATCCTGCCTACGAAGCTGGTGGTCCTGGGTTCGAATCCCGGTAAGTGCAAATATTTGTGTGATGAGCACGAATATTTGTTTCTGAGTCATGGATGTTTTCTATGTATTTAAGTATCTATCTATATAAGTATGTATATCGTCGCCTGGTGGTACCCATAGTACAAGCTTTGCTTAGTTTGGGGCTAGGATGATCTGTGTGACATTGTCCCCAGATATTATTATTATTATTATTTGTGTCCGTCCATTATGTGTGTAAAGTACACCGCGACACAGGGATTAAATTCCCTAGTGCGGGCTATGTCTATTTTAGAATAAATATATTTTCATTATTTCGTACCCAAAGAGTGTAAACAGAACCTTATTTCTAAGCTCGGCTGTCCGACTGCCTATATGTCAGAGAGCAGCATCTCATGAACCGTAGTAAGTACCTAAAGAGTATAAATTATAAATAGAGTGTAAATGCCAATTACCGCTATACCCGAAATCATGGCAATGACCAATCATGGCGGTGCATGCCTTGAGAATTAAACTCGTTCGTACGATATTTGGCTCATCATCATCATCAGCCTGATATTGTCCACAGCTAAACATAGGCCTCTTCCAAAGGTTACTATAACGTTGCCATTTGGAGGGGTTTACCGTAGTCACCGCGAGTGGTATGCTAGTTGGCGACCACAGTTAGGTGGTAGTTGCTGCCCGTCTTCCTGGTGTATCCAGGTAGTCGCCTTTTCGCCCACGGGATGGTATGGGGTGGGCCATTTATTCTATCTCCGCCGGAAACCACACAGCTTATTTGGCTAACTCATACTAAAGCCACAGATAATCAAGCAATAACATTAAATATACGTTAATTAAAAAGCATAAACCCAAATAGTCATATACATATTTTAAGATGCCATTTAATTTCATTATCCCGACTCAATTACATTGTAACAAGCAAATGCAGCATTATTAATCTTTTCGCTATACAGCTTATTAGGCAACACGATGGTACGAAAAATATCAAAATGGAAAAAAGATGGCTCTGGCATCGTAAATCGGTCTGATGCATAATGTTTGCAAATTGCGAACGGCCGAACAACCTTTTTGCCTCCAAACTTATTTCGCATACAATATATTAAAATAAGAATGCTTTTTTTTTCAATAAATTTAAAGTTTGACATTCACCACTGATTGTGTTTAAGGTGGGTGTATTATGGAATTTAAATCGCAGCGACTTAACAAACTAGATATTTAATAAAGCAACAAAAGATTTGTTTTTTATCAGAGGGCGACAAATGAGCAAGTGGGTCACCTGATGGTGAGTGATCACTGCCGCCCATGTACACTCCCGACACCAGAGGGTCGCGGGTGCGTTTCAAAGGCCGACAGCCTTTCAAAAAGTCAGCAAACCAATGTTGCTGACCCTTCTCACATGCAGAAGCACAACATTAAGTTATTAATGTTATTATTAAAGGATGTAAGGTTGAAGTATTTCCCCAGTCGGGCTGCTCTTTGAGCAAATCACCGGCGTGCCGTACCTTCAAATTGCATTGTTAATAAGGTAAATAGCTTTCAGATTTACTTTTACTTACCGATACACTATAAAACAACTTCTAAAAAAAGTTGATCTAGAATTAAGCGCACAAATGTTTCACTCGAAAATTAGACGTTTTATAAGATATGTTATTACCGCATGCTCTTTTGCCTAATATGGTCATGTTATGAGAAAATTCTTCTAGAATAATTAGGACTGGTTTCACTGTTGAAATTTTTTCGTTAATACTACAAAAGTAGGAAAACATTTTATTCTATTTATATTCGTCTGTACAAGATACAAAAAGTCTAGTTCTTTTTTTGGCATCAAGGGATTTAAAACCTAGAGAAGACATACCTCATCAAAAGATCTATATATTCCAAAGACGATCATTAATAAATGTAATAAATTAGAGCCCTTATTATTGACTCCCAACACATATGCTTATTTTTATTGTTGTTCTTTAATTATTTAGCATATTTTAGTTGACATATTTGTTTACATAGTCTAGTTTGTCCCGGGTGGGAATCAAACCCACGACCTCCAGCGTGAAAGGCAGCGTATCTACCAATACTATATGCTACCTGCGCGGATACTAGTTTTACCAGAAATGAGACCTAGTAAGATTACTAACTGCTTGTTAAGCACAATGATTATGGCAGTCGCCTTGCTATCTATTACCACAGCCCACTCATGTTTTGGGTCTCATCCGTGCACAGGACAATTATTTGCGTAACCCAAATGTGTTGTTTAGCATCCATAAATAGCGAGTTTTTTACTGTGTACCCCACGAAACAGGGATGTATCTAGCCGTAAAACTCTAATGCAGGCGATGTCTTACAAAAATCCGTAACCACTACACTGCAATGTTAATAACAGAGGTGTTTTCCATATCTATATAGCTTGAATATTAAAAATACGTTAACTAACACATTATGTAGGTAGTAGGTTAGTATGGGATACTTACCTAAATGCAGGTAAAGTAACAATAGTGTTCAATCTTTATGGCACACATTACCTGCTTCGACAGCGAGTTTTTAGGGCCCATGCAGACACTTTATCTATAATTTGTAGTTAAAATTATAGTTAAGAGTAGTTCGCTAAATGAGCCATGTGTTATTTCCAAGAAACAATCGGACTACCATAAGCAGACTAATTTTTATTATTTTGTAATTGATCAACATAATTCTATGAACAATCTTTTCAATTTTGACTAATTTTGCAGTAGGTATATTTTACGACACAAAAGAGGCGTTTACATGTTTGATGCCTGTGTCTATGATATCGGAACTCGTCAAGAGATGAAACTATTCCAATGTGGAATATTATAATATATTTATAAAATAATTTTCATATTTTCAACAAGAATAACTGTTTTTCTAATAATGGGGGGGTATTTTACGGTGAAGTTATTAATTACAGCATTTGTTTATCAGAAAAAGCAGTGATTATTTTTTTTATCTCATATAGGTACGTGAAAGCAAACTGGATATAATAGCACAAATATATTTAAATTAATATTCACAAGAAACCGCAATGGTTTAACCGACATTCCCTTCTCACTCTAAACCCGAACCGAGAACCAAACCTGGCTTACCCACAATCTAAAGATGTACATGCAACGAACGAGAAAGTCTTCTAAGTAAGCCTTACATAAGTTTAGTGGTATACAAAGTCTATAGCAACTGCAATTTCAGTGAAACATTATCAAACTTCAGAACGAAAACCGCAGCGATTATGCGTCTTATGTGTTACCTCCTTAACTGTCGAAGTTTCGGAACACCATTAAGAGGCTTCTGATTAGACGACCATAAATTTCGAATGGGCTCTGATGAAAACATGTTCGCAAAACTGCTTTTTTGCAAGCAAAGGGTCGTATTTTATTTTATGTAAATATACAAATACAAAAAACATAATGTCTGAATACTTTTGTTACCTATATCTTGTTATTGTGGTTTTATGGAGTTTATTTTCTGAGACGAATAAATAATTACTTAGTGTAAATACGTCATTAATTACTCATGTTTCACTTTTGAAAAGGCTTAAATTGCTAGTAACACCGGAGTGGTACTTGGAAGATATTCTATTTTATTGAAATTTGCAGATGTCAATATTGTGAACCTTACTTAGTGTTAGTTATACATATATTTGTTTGTTTGTCGCGCAACAAGCCAAACAACAAACGCAACCTTAACCAATTAACTGATTCTCATGAAATTCAACACATGTTCACCGAGTTACAGTATAGGTCATAGGGTAAGTATTACCTATTACTATATAGTATTAGCTAGTTGCTTTAGAGAAATAAAGTCACAACAGTGATACTTTTATGATAATATAAATTTGCGATTTTTAAACTGGCAACACTGTAGGTCTGACCATACGACGACATTCGGTGCTTATTTCTCGCCTGGGGCGGTCGTTTCGAAAGAATGGAGCGATATGATTAGTTGCTGTCGTGATGTAGTTGTACGTTTCACTAATCGCTCCCGCTCCACAGCTCAAATAGATTTTGTAAACTGTAGACTTGTACTTAACGAATTTGCATTAACAGAATTGAGTCGGAGAATACTAACAAAACTTTCCCATCATATTCTTCTTTCACATACAGGTTACATAAGCCCATAAAACTAATTCAATACCAAAAAGGCGGGTACTTGCTTATGACCAAAAGATACTCGTAGCAGGGTAAAGATCTAATTTCTTATCGGATATTGGCAGATGACTGGAGCCGAGTATACATGATTCAGTATGTCAACGATCTAAGCGCTCTTGATATCGAGTAGAGCCGAGAATACCCGTACCGGCGTCACCGGCCTAAGCGTGACGCTTGACTTTCGTTCTCTTCTTAACAACACGCAACTAATGATGTTATGTAAACAGAGCCAACATTTTGACAAAATTAACCAACTTATTTGAATATTATATTGTAGGTACTCTTTTATACTTTGTCAATGTAACCACAAACCACGAATGTACAATTAATTGCACAGAACGCTACAATTACTAATGCGGTTTAAATGATTTGAATATTATTTGAATTATCACTAAATGGTTAACAATGTGACGGTGATGCGTGACGAGGTTAACCACATATTAAATTAATCAAACCAATATTATAGAAAAGTGTGAGCTATTTTAACTTGGTAACTTTTGGATTGAAAGCCACCGCGTAGAGAGTTTGATTATCCTAAAATAATGAAAACTGGATCCCATATCTTTATCAGCATGTGTGGTGTAGCGGCTAAGACAGTCGCCTCGCCGCTTCGTGTCGCGGGTTCGAGTCAAGCGCTGGATAACTATTTGTGTGACCCATAAATGGTTGTTCTGAGTCTGTATGTAATTTGTGTCCGTATAATATATGTTTGTAAGGTACCCCGCGACACAGGGATTAGATTCCTTAGTGCGGGAGTTGCATTTAAAAAAATCTGGCCAACTGGTCAAAACACATTTAACGTAATTTTTTGTCAGAATTTCAACCTTTTGCAATAGCCGTGGACGGCGTAGAATTCGGCCCGAGGCACTATATTCTAAATAATGGCCGGTAATATTTCTCTGAGTAAGTACTATGACCATCATACTGCGATCGCCAACCCGTCTGTCAATTGTGATGATTATCACATAGCTCCACAACATTGTGGACACAATAAGCGCAAGATCGGCAGTTGTCGAGATCTTTGGGCGAGGTCTTTGTCCAGCATTGGACGTTTTTAGGCTGGTATGATGATAACGATGTTGTAAAGCAGATTTACAGTCTCTTTAGTTTATGAATGTTATTGAAAGCCACAAAAGTTCTAAACTATCCAGATAGTAACCAGGACGGATTTAATAGGTCAAACAGTTTGTAGTTTTGTGGTTTTGTTTCCGTAATGCGAATCGTGTAATTAAAAGTAGCAACGTATACCTACATTGTATGTTATTTGATCTCTAACTACTTTGGACGCGTTAAGCACATTTTGATTGAACAAAATAATGAAACTCGCGTCATCGTCACGTCACGCTTCCCATGAGCTATATGTATACATAATACACCGTATAAATGTGTAAGTACCTACCCTAAACCGGCGAGCATGTATGAAGAATATAATGTCAGTAAACGAAGCGAAAGAGGTATGCAAGGATCGTGACAAATGGAAGTCCGTTGTCTCTGCCTACCCCTCTGGGAAACAGGCGTGAGTCTATTTATGTATGTATAAATGTGTAATTTTTAGGGATCAACAAACTTGAAACTCGCGTATATCTACGTTATAATAGTTACACATATATGTGTAACTATTATATTGTAGATTTTTAAATTAGAAATGTAAGAAATAGTTTTCATGGGCATTTCTATGGGCATTCGCTAAAGACTGAACCGCACTTTATTTTGTTTGGGCCACTATCACACTGCCATTTGATCCTAAACTAGTCAAAACCCGTACGATAACAACCTAACAACTTAATCACATTCTTATTATTTCTAAATACATACAAATTATAGATAAACCCAGACACAGAACAAATAATCGTACTCATCGCACAAAGTTTGGGATAAGAACCCACGACCTTTCGTTTAGCACTCAAGAGTCACTAACCACTAGAATATCAGTTTAATAATAATAATATAATAATAATAATAATTTATTATCAAAAAAGCCAAGAACTAATTTTCCATCTCATCTACACATAAATGCACAAATATATACAATGATGCTTAGAAAAAAGAGATAGAGTGAACGTCAGTGTCTATGATAGTATTAACTGTGTTACAGACATTGGCGCCTTCCTCTTACAATTTATGTGATAAAAATAGTCTAAGTACTGATGATTTGCTGTTATATACCTAATTTTAGACCTTGCAGTTTTAATAATATTTAGTAAATAAAACTTATGATTAAGACATCTTAAATATCGTACAACTACAATATACATGGATAATAGTGTGTTTGAGGTATGTGTAAGTTTATTTGAGTCTAATTGAGTTCGTGTGTGTGTGTGGGATTGCGTGTGTGTTTATGTAAATTTTGGTGAGTATGTATGTCACCGGGCTGAAGTTCAATTTTACATAGGAATTATGAAGGTTTTTTTGATAATAAATGCTCAGTCTCCTCGTAGGTTAACTTCTGTAAGTAATCATTGACCACAAGTTTACATTTCACTTTAGGCAAAGGATATATATTGCATAATCTGTTTATACTGTTGTATAGACGAGCGCTAACAGTTGGGTAACTTCGGCTGCCTAAATCTGTTTTAGCAGCTATAGTTGGGCATACTAGATATTTACGTCGTTTATGCTCATTTAGCTTAGAGTCGTAGGTTAAAGATGACTGCACTCGCAAGATGATCTTAAGCGCACAGAGTTGTCGGGCAGTGAGGACAGAAACGTCTTGGAATAATTGGGTTGTTGGATAGCGATAAGGTTTGAAAAGCATGACCTTCAAAACCGCTCTTTGCGCCCTCTCCAATCCAGTTTAATAGTGTATACCATATAACTACTGGAGTCATATTATAAACCCCAATTTTCATATATGCACTCCTTTCAATACATACATTCTCCATTATCTATCGTAGTTTACACTAACTTCGATGGATAATGGAGTATTTAATGTATTTATAATAAATCCGTGAAGTGGATTAAATATCAATTAACTGAGTTAATATGTTTATTGTTTACGTTTCGGCTCAACTACTCAATGTTATTGGGGATTTAAAGGGAAAACTGGTTATTATCACTGGGTAATGTAAACATGATTATGTATGTGAATATAGATTACATGGAGTTAGCGCTGTTGGAAGCAAATTATATATGCACATAGTTAAAATTCATCTAATATCCATATATAAAGACTATACGGTAACATTGGAACTTCTATTTTCAGACTAGATTTAAACAGTGATTTATTGAGTTATATTGCAAGCCCAAAATTCAACTATTTTATATTTATTTATTTATTTACTACATCCATTGCTGGACAAAAACCTACCCAAAGAATAGGGGGATATGCCATAATCGCCACGCTTGGCAGACAGGTTGGCGATCACAGTTCACAGAAAAACGCTGCTGCCGGTTCTTTGGTAGATATGCCTTCGGGAGGATTTTTACGCCCCAAACGGGATGAGATGGGGAGGTGATATTCTACGCCGTACCCACATTTAACTTCTTTAAACTTCATAGTTATTTTAGTATCATATATAAACAAAAACTACATAAAAATAGCTAAACCATCGTAAAAGATTAAGGTTCCACTCGCTGCGTTCGTCCAAATTATTTTCCTTCGTTGAATCCTTCGTTAACAGACATAAGACCTAATTTCAGGCAAATGTCACTCGTATGTGCTAACAAATATAGTTATCCGGTGAAGCAGTAAAAGCTTTCTTGACTAACTGTAAATCCTAATGAAACAAGCTTACAAACGCGACTCATAATAGCGGTACAAAAAAAGGAGAACACTCAAAAGGTTTAAAATAAAATAATTCAATGCGACGAAAAAGATAACTTCATATCAGCGATCTCAGTATAACTAATAAGTTTTACCCAATCAATCACAATGTATTGCATCCATCAATCCTATCTGCTTCTTGCATTAAGTCCACTTTTGTCCATTATATTTTAATATAATAATTATTAATAATTTACAAAATAATAGTTATTCTAAAAGTATATGGAAGCGTGACGTGACTGTGACGCTTTTTCCCATGATTTTTGTTCAACCAAAAGGTGCTCAACGCGCCTAAAGAAGTTTTCACTTCAATAAATAAATAAACTACTTAGTATCATATAAATTATTACTATTGAGTGGTATTTTCACTACCTAGGTTGCCTGGAAGAGATCACGCCTTATGATAAGGCCGCCATTTGTACTGTATTAATTTGTATATGTTGTCAGTTTGTATTGTTTCTTGAGGTGTACAATAAAGAGTTTTATCTATCTATCTATTTTTTAGATATTCTCACAATTTCATCATACTTTTTTCCTATACAAATATATAATGCTTAAGAGATCAATTAACTTTGTTTTTAATATGTCAACATTGTAGTACCTACTAAAAATATATAAAAATATAATATTATGTTTTTGGTACGACCGTACTCCCTGCGACCCTGCAGTATTGGTTAAAACTTGCAGAAAAAAAGAGTTCAAAAAGTTATCTCCAAGGGCAACCTGTCTGGAAATAGCCTTTAAAAGACAAACGACACATGATTTCTTAAAATTACTGCAATAATTTATAAGAAACTCATCGATAAGTATAAGGTAAAAACAATATAGATACTAAGAGCTAAATAAAATCAAACTAATCACTACAATCACTCTTAAGAGACATAGGGCGAATGCTCACGGTGTCGTCCATGTACTCAATTACGAACGACATGGGACGCAGTAATGAGGTGCAATCAACACGTCTCGATGACGTCACACAAGAAGGATAATACGCGTTATTTGTGAAGTGAATTATATTGTGTTTGGATACTAATATTGTTTGGATGGATATTGTTTTCGATTATGTTGGGTTGGTTTGGTCGTGTGATATTTGTTGGCGTGTCAGTTAGTGATTCACACATTAAACGTTATTCCTTGATCCCTCGAAAAATGAACTATTTTCTGGAGAGTTTATCTCGAAAATTTTACTTTTTCCGAGTCTTTTTCTGTAAGCCTGACAAAATATGTCCAAAATTTCATGATGATTGCAAGAGTAGTTTGGGCATGAAAGTGTAACAAACATTCGCATTAATGACGTTATGGCTGTGGCCATGCGGTTTTACCCGCGTTAAACTTTATAAATTATAGCCTATGTGTTAACTCAGGGTGTCAGCTAACACCATATCAAATAGAAGTAACAAACTTTCGCCTTTATAACATTAGTGTGATATTGGCTTCCGCCCGCGACTCGCTCGCGTAAAGTTTGTTCCGGTTACTTAAAGGTATTTATATATCTAGGAAGCAGTACTTTTTCTGGCTGATATATTCCATTTGTCCCTTTCTGTTCTCCTGACAAGATGTGTGCTGTCATGATGAATTTTAGACTAGTGTTAGCGTGAAAGTGTAACGTTCTGACAATTTCATTTATAATATTATTTATCTTTATAATTTCAGGCCAGACTTGTTTCATGTATAAAACACACCTCTGTCACCATGTCTACAGTCATGTTAACGTCTGTGTAAAACATCAAGATGAGCGGTTGTCGAGTACTAACTGCCAATCGCTTACCATGACGTGTAACAAAAGTTAGTTAAAATAAAGAGAAATCCCATGAAAATATAATTAGTTTGGATATTACTTGATTACAAGAATGGTTTTTTAAATACAGTAATACTGTATTGTTCGAAGAGCCAGAAATTAATACTAATAATAATATCTGGTCCCAAACCAAGCTTGTACTTTGAAAACCAGATAACTGATATCACACTAATATTATAAAGGTGAAAGTTTGTGTGTGTGTGAGTGTGTATGTTCGGTACTTCTTCACATCCAAACGGCTGGAGCGATTTTAATCAAATTTGGTATGGAGTTAGATGACACTCTATTATTTCTAAAGATTAACGTGGGTAAAACCGCGGGGCCCAGTCGGTACTACATATACTACTTTACTTTTGTAAATACATACTTATATAGACAATTTCCTATCTTATATTTATTCGTATTGCATGATGATGACACATTTTAACTAGTACTTTAATAAATATTAAATTCTAAGTCCTAACACGGTCAGCAACAAACAATTATTGTCCTTGAATTTAACGTGGGAAACGTTTTACTGAAACACAAAGCAAACATTGTCAAGTGATTATAAGTTTAAAATGATTCTAAATTATAATTACAAAGTTTTTGTATTTAGCCATAATGCGGTTTAGATTGGGGTTTTTACTTACATTTTTATAAAGAATTAACGTTCTGGGAGTTATTTTATAAGCCAGTTCAAGTATTTAAATATATATTATTTATGCTACTAACCAAGAATCCAAGTCCAAATAATTTAGTTATAAATCGCTATTAAATCTCCGTAAACGTAGATATTGTTTTCTTTTCACCTTTATTAATAATTTGTCGATATAAGGTCGATATAAGGTTTTCTTTTCACCTTTATTAATAATTTGTCGATAGTAAGATTATAAGTCGTTTTTTTATATGTAAAAGAGGGCGACAAAGGAGCAAGTGGGTCACCTGATAGCGAGTGATCACCGCCGCCCATGGACACTCGCAGAACCGAGGAGTCGCGGGTGCGTTGCCGGCCTTGAAAAAAGTCCGCAAACAATTATTGTAGAACCTCCCCACCCTCACCCCTATGAACACTGGCGACCTTACTCACACTCAGAAACACAACATTAAATTATTAATGTTATTAGTCTTCTGTAAGGTGTAGGTACATCCCCAGTCGGGCTGCAATTTTTTTTATTATAGTGATCTAATAACGCTTTTCAATAATCGATTTTTACTGTAACCAGTAATTGCCTACAGGGTGAGTGGGTATATTAACTAAACTACGTCGTAAAAAATAATACTATCGTAATTGTATTTATAACATAGTAATCTATATTATTTATTTTTTCAAAAATATTAATGCCATAGCTGCTGAAGTAAGTAGATACTAATTATTTTGAAATCATGTTTATATGGTTCGTCTGGATAGAAAATATTATAAAAATAATTGACATTACTTAGTTGCACATAAAATCAATCTACTGGTCGTATACATACAAATAGTACATTTTCACTTATCTGCCTCAAAGAATCTCTTTCATTAATGGAGAACATTTTTAAAAATTAATCAGTTCTAACTTTAAACATAACCCACGAGAATCACAATAATCACATTGAAATAATAACAGCCTATATTAAGAGGAGACATTTAAATCCTACTAATATTATAAACGCGAAAATTTGTAAGTATGGATGGATGTTTGTTACTCTTTCACGTAAAAACTGCTGAATGGATTGTAATTAAACTTTACAATAATATACCTTATAAATCAGAATAACACACAGGCTACAATCTATAAAGATATTGTGTGATTTTTCCAAAATATGACGATAAGTGTCAAGTAAGTAGGAAAAAATCTACCATCTGCGAGCTATTCCGGCGTGCACTGCCTAAACCGCTAGAGGTACACATCCTGCTAATATTATAAAGGCGAAAGTTTGTATGGATGTATCTTTGTTCCTCATTCACGCCGAAACTACTGTAACGCGAGTGAAACTTCGGGGCATAGCTAGTCATTCATCATCATACGTCATACATCCTCATTCCATTCCCAGTCACTCACAATTATCACTTTATCATCATCAGTTAACAATCGCTACGGGCTCAGCGAGTAATACACGAACAAACAGCCATTTTAAAATCGTGAGTAGTACACACGCTTGTCTTAGTACTTAATAGGTACAAACCAATGATTTACGTACCTTAAAGCACGGAACAAGCACGATATTTTTTGTCATTGAAACAATGTAAAAATAGCGTAAAGAATTTAAACTTGTCCGTTATTTCGTCGGTTTTCTTAAAGTTTTCAAAAAAGTGGCCGCTTATATCCTTAGAACATTACATTGACTAACATTACATTACATTGATTATTTTATTAAATTCTAGCTGCACCCTACCGTATTACTCGGGTTTTAGTAATGTATTGAAGCCTGCATGTTTATTTAGGATATACCTATAATCTATCTTGTTTCTAAATTTCATCTTAAAGCTCGCCACGTTTACGTGATTGAGTAGAAAACATATCAACATATAAACATCCACACAAAGTTTCGCATTCATATAATATTAATAAAATGTTAATATTTATTGTTCTTGGCACTTATATATATCTTTTTTAATCCGTCATAATATTTTTAAACGAATTATTTATTTTGCCTCAGCATGTACATTCTGCAACAATGTAGTTAAAGACCCACTAGCGCTGCCAAAGTGGACCCCTGGAGCGTTAACGAAACATTGTCTTCAGACAACGATTGCTACCCCACGATGATGTCAGCCTATCAAAAAAAGTCTTTAATTCATTTACGTTTGTTCAATCAGTTCAGGTTTGGGCTAGTTCAGTTACACCAGGGCTTCCGGCGAGGTAAAGATCGCGAGCTATTCGTAGGTATCAGAATAATGAAAAGAAAAATTCTCATCCGTTCAGCGCTAGTGTTTGACCCAGGCATTTCTGTCTCATGAAGAATTAGGAAGAGAAAGAACACCTTTAGCACTGTCTTTCTCCATATGTTTACGCACATTACTTTCCATAATATGATGCTAATATCATGGGACATTATTCACACACGGCTATCTGCTCCCAAACTAAGCAGAGTGTGTACTGTGAAAACCAGATAACTGATATATTACATATACTACATTTCTTTTGTAAATACATATGTATTTTTTTTCATGCACACAAATATCTGTCCTGGGTGGGAATCGGACCATTACAATACACGTGTCGAAAATTCCACCAGAAGCACTATAATTATTATAAATGAACTGATAACGCAGCGTGCAGTTATGAACTGATTAATTGCCCCAAAATCACATAATACTGGTCCATTGTGAACCCTTAGAGGGATTCATCTAAGGGTTTGAACAAAGCCCAACTACGTGTGTCGTATATTTGACAACAGCTGTCAGTCTTACAGTCCATTTAAGTCAGTCGAGTTATGTACCTATGCCAAAGATCCTTGACGTAAATGACGCGTCGTATGTGACGAAATATGGTGCTTTCACCTTCCTGTTGTAATAATAGGGCCGTGATTAGAGGGGACGAATTGAGTTATTTTGAGTAAATTATATGTTTGTGTTGTTAATTTTCTCGTGCGTTGAAATAGAAAATTATCGTTCTACACTGAAGGTTGTACAATTTTACGTTGCTTATTCTTTGATTGTGTAACAAGACTGGGGGGACTAATTCATTCAACTTCACGTAAGTTTATTCGTTTTCAATTAATGGTCCTCAGTTTACCTGGCTCAAAAAAGGGAGTTGTCTTTGAAGATATTTTAAAGTGCGTCTATGATTTCAGAATACAATTCAAATACTTTTTATCGATAGAAAATCAATCCTTCAAGACGTTAGGTGGTGATGATGATTGTTTTTTTTTGTTTTTAATCCAAATTACAATATCTTTCCAGCATACACCAAAACGATATTATAAACTATAGTTTGATGTTTATATTATTGCCAATTTTTTTTGGGTTCGATTCCCACGGAGGACAGATATTTGTGTGCATGAATAGTAGCAAGAATAAATATAAATAAGTATGGTATACGTAAGTATATCAGTTATCTGGTTTCCATAGTACAAGCTCTGCTTAGTTTGGGAACAGATCGTGTGTGAATCATATCCTAGGATATTAAAAGTAAATAAAAATATAAATAAAAATCCGTTTAAAGTAAACAATTATCGCAGCCTACGAACGCATTAAATACTGGGAAACCATATATATTATAGAATATATATGGTTATTATTTATTATACAGGGTGGCCGAGGAGTTGACGTTCATACGCAAAATTTTGATACTTTATGATGAGGAGTATCCGAATCGCCCCACGTATGTTCAACATTTTAATTTTTTTTTTTATACTTTGAAAGTTTATGCTTCCTGAGCACAAACCCTAATTTTGAACTTTCGAATAAATTCTAAGTCAGTTCTGCAATGATTAGATAAACCATACTTTTTAGGGTGTTATGTTAAACTATGCTAATTAGTCATCACAAAAAAAACTGAACCAGATATGTCCAACAGAATGAGAAGAAAATCGTAAACTGATGTTAGGTGAAATTTACTAAAAAAAGTATATCTCGAAAACTACGTTAAATCGTAGAACATACATGGGGGCGATTCGCATACTCCTCATCATAAAGTATCAAAATTTTGCGTTTGAACGTCAACTCCTCGGCCAGCCTGTATAATATATTATAGAATATTATCTACCACAAACCTTACAAAGCTAATTATAAAAAGCAATTGCGCTGTTCCAAATGACGTGATCAGCAATGAACTCATCAGTAGCTCTTCGTGATAAATTATTCTTTAGTACCTAAGCACGTAATTTCCATGTCTAATTATTTCCTTTTAACGTAAGTATGTAAGAAAAATAATAACTTATAAATGCGTTATAATAGGTTAAGTTTCCGCTATTAGGTTGTTTATGACTCAGTCTTACATAGGTCGTACTTAATCAGAAGCATATAGAACTTAAGGTATATGCTGAATGTGTGTAAAAATATTTTCCTTATTGTACCAAAATGGGCAACCTTAATTCATAATGTAAAAAACAGTCATCATTCATAAAAACAGACGTGACGCGAGATCATAGAACTCGCGTCACGTCACGCTTCCCATGAGCATATTATATTACGTATAATATTATTATGTATAAATATTATATTACTAATAAGTGTAAAAAAAGAAAAATAAGTGTTAAGAAGAAGTGTAAAAAATTGCTTTCTCATCTATCGGTATGCGCTGCATGTTTATTTTTAAATTTTAGGGATATGGCTACCATTTATACTATAAAACAAACAACCTGTTTGATACCAAATTGTAGCCTCATTCATAAGTATAAAAAAAAATCAATGCACAACTTTTTTTAAGTTTACTTAATGTTGCTGGTTTCAGTACAAGAAACAGTGTGCTCTAAACCACACGACTGAAGTACAACTTAAATATATGAAACGTAATTGGCTATGAGAGAGAGAAAGAAAATGTGTGCTCGCACCTCTAACTCGTTCTCTTTCTATCTTCCTCTCAACTTCCGTTCGCCTCACTGTATCACATTTTTCAAAACGCTCTTGTCAGGCATTCACCTGCTTACTCCCCACGTTAACCGTGTGTATAGAAGGTTTAGATACTTCAAAAAGAAAAATGTGTTTTGCACACATTCGTAGTTTTATTATACTAAAACCTCTCGCTTGTTTCTATTGTCCGATGAAGCTGTGAAAGTCATGGCTACCTGAAAACGTGTATAACGTATGTTAGGTGTAAGGCTATATTTTATTTTTGCATCCCTAATGCAGACCTAAAATATATCTCATTATTTATATTGGGACATTATTAACACACGGCTATCTGATCCCAAATTAAACAGAGCTTGTAAGTAGTATAGAAACCAGATAACTGATATAATACATACCTATACTACTATCCTTTAATAAATACATAGTTATGTCGATTATATTACTTAATTAAAATGAAGCTTTCTAGATAAATGTTTTTTTATTTAAATCAGCTTAATAATTTATCCTTTAAAAACAAATAAACAGACAACATTTCTTTCTCTTTTTATTATATTAGTTTAGATTTGATGTAAATACACTAACCATATTTCTTGTACACCTCGAGGATGATTTCATCCCATTTGTATTTCCATTCTTGCCTCACTTTATATCGAGTCAGAAGAATCTAGTATTCCTTCAAGTATATTAAGATTATCTCTGCATCCTGTTCACTTCATTACACTCCAATGAACTTTGTATACATTTTATGACGTCATGTTATTGCCAAAGGATCGTGAGTAAACATGGAGATTGAAAATGCATAAAATAACTTGTGATTTTATGCACCTACATTGTCAAAGGACTGATATTTAGCAAAGTACGTATTTGAGAGTGCAAATTGGGTTCTATCTACAAAGTGAACTTTTTTATATAGATATGTTTCGACAATAAATGTTTAATACAAATAAGCACACAAGCTACACTCACATAAGTGGGATTACAATGGTTCAGTATTATTTTCAAATGATTATGTCAGCCGAATGTAATCCACGGCGGGACAAAGGCCTCCCCAAAAAAATTCCACAATGGAGTCGTGTCCATAATTTGGTGGGATATGTGATAGTCGCCAAGCTTGGCCGACAGGTTGCGATCATAGATGGCCATAGTACACAGAGAGACGCTGCTTCCCGTTCTCTGGAAGATATACCCTCACTTTCATTTCACAGTTAGTAACTTATAAGTCTCAATGCCAAGAAAACTAAATCAATTAAATTCATTGCATTCATGTTGTCCTAGATTATTTAATGAACAACAATGGAGTGTTGGAATGTGTTTCGACCATTGTTTTTCTGGGCATAACATTAGACATAAAACTTCAATAGACTACTCACATAACCAATCTGCCTGAAAAATTAAGCTCTGATGCTTACGCAGTTGGAAAAGTTAGACAGCTCAGTAACATGGATAATGCAGGTCTGGTCTATTTTAGCTATTTCCACAGCATCATATTATTATCTTGTGGTACACTACTTTACCTATATACTTTCATTATTTCTTCATCCACTGGGACGAGCTATCGATGAGAGAAGTCACGTCAAGGACTTTACGTGGTCTCTACCGCACATGGGAGTAACATAACACTTTTTTACGAGGCAACGTGTCTGCAAATTGGCTCTCACCGTCTAACATTAATCTACCGTGGACATCCCTTGGCGCCTGACGGGGAACTCCAGGGACTACTTCAGCTTGCTACTAATAATTTTCTTCACAGAAACAATTCTAATAAGGTCATTATTTCTGGTTGAACTCTATTGAGTCGGTATTCCGAAAGACCAACTCTATTGACTCTAGCTAATAGCATCTTTCCACTTCCTATGCGAAGGAAAAGAACAACTCCTAGTAAGAAGAAACTAGTTTAAAATAAGTAACAAAACTGTGTGCTTAACTGTCTGTGAAATAAGCTGTATCCCCTTAAAAAGTAATACGATGACGACATGGAAATTATATAAAAAAATGAGATGTCTCTGTGAATACCCCAAAGAGTACCCTTCACTTAATAAGATGAGTACCCATGGGGAAGTTGTACTGCTGCGCTTACAGCACTATGGCACAATTTTGCGGAAAATAAATTGATAAAGGACCGTAGTATGTTACATAATTTATAAAGGCTATGTTCCGCTACGCTACCCCGCTATCGGAAGGGTCAGAAATAAATAGACGTTCATATTAATTTAATAGGGTTAGGTGTATATCCTTGCGAAAAACTTTGAAGGAAATACACAATTTTATATTACGATTTCTCCTTATATAGGATCTTCTTTTATGGGAACGGAAATTGTGTCAATATCTTGGGTAAAATAATGACATTGGGTGATAAAATACAAAAAAAAACGCTTCATTTACTCGGCTGTGATTATTTGTGGAAATCTAGGAGTAGGTATATAGTATAATAATGAAGTCCAATATTCTACAAAAAATATTATTACAGAACAAACTCTATGGAATTCAACAGTCTACTTTAATTTTTAAAGTTAATGAGAACCGTCTTTATATACCAATAAGGACAAAATCGTAAAAGAAGGCTTCCGTGTGTGAAATTTTGCTCACTTTCACAATATTCAGTTTGTATGTTTATTTAACAGAAAACCGGTTAAGTCCAGTTCATTATTAAATACATATACCTATTGTTTAGAATTTATAATTAATGTTTACATAAATTTAGTACCGGTTCATACGTTCCCGCAGCATTAAATTCATAGTAGCAATCGTAACATTTTTACGACTCAGTAAATGCACCAAATGCACCGGCACGTTTTTCTTTGGCGCAGTAAAAATAGAAAAATGCATTAAAACTGGCACAACACGTAGTTTTAAATGGAGTGAAATGGCAAATTAGCTGCTATACAAGGTGTAACTTAAATAGTGAAGAAAATTTAAAGTTTTTTTTTTATTTATTGATAAAACAAATATTTATAAAATTTGAGTACAGTTCTTACTGCCACCTAAACCACGGGGGTTTACGTGTGATAACAAATTCAATTCGACTCGATTTGGTCGGTTTAATATACATGACTAAGTAAACATATAACTAACCATGAAACTGAACTTAAGAAAGAAGACAAGAAGGTGAGTTATGAACAACAGCATAAGGATTTCATTCCCCAACATAGGTGATCTTTTATTTAAATCGTTGGTCTAGCGGTAGCGTGTTCAACCGCAGATATCGAGGTCTTGGGTTCAAATCCCGGTTCGGGCCAAAATTGATTTTGGGATAATTCTGTAAAAAGAGAAATTTCTCAGTATCAATCTGAAGTCTGGGAGTTGGTCCCGTGCCTCGAGAGAGCACGTAAATCCGTCGGTCCTGTACCTGACCACTTTCTGAATAGAATAGACTATCTACTGTATTCTATTCTCTTTCCGGTCGTCCCATCGTATCATGAGAGTAATGGAATAGAAAGTGCCCCTATGTTTGCGCACATACTTGTGCACTATAATATATCCTGGACAGACGTCTAGTCTCCACTGAGACTGGCCGCCGTGGCCGAAATTCGGCTAGGAGAACATTATTTAAACACGACACCATTATAATACCACGTCAATCAATCAATCAATCAATCAAATATTTTATTTGTAAAACATAGGTATTTACATAAAGGTGTTAAGTACGATGACATAATATATGGACGCTATGTTTTGCCGTTGTGGCGTACAAATATAATTTAACTTAGCTATAGCTACTTAAGAACTAAATGAGAACTTACAATAAAAATTAAAACTATCCGTCTAATACAACTAATAACGTCCTATCCGCAATCGGACGAGCGTAACAAAACGTAGAGCGATAGTTGCACCAATTGTTTCTATAAACCGGCCTTCTCATGCATCTCCACGTCAGTTATCGCCCCAAACCTAAGTTCAGAACCATAGACAGGTACCATGTGGCGCGGGTCACTAAGTTAGTAGTCTTTTGGCTAAACGGCTTGAGACCCCGCACGCGTCTGTGGTCCGGTAAAGCAGTGAAAGCCTCCTACGCTCACTCATGATAAAAAGCCATTAGAATGGGAACGTTTTGAACTGTCCTTTTTCCCGTTTTTTCTATATAACACTGCCTGCACTAGCAAACTTTACTTAAACTCGGTTAACTTAACCTAAGTTAATATGCAATTCACGCATACAAAGCCCGCCCACACTTAGAACAACAATAAAGAAACCATGCAATGTTAGTTCTGCGCGGGGTTCGCAAGGTTGTAGGTAGAAAACTAAGCCACACCTGCAATCTATTATGTAATAACTGTTATCTATATATTTAATTAAAATTACATAATTGTAAAGCTGTTTGATATTTTTATTTCACTTGCCAAATTATGTCATAATTAATAATATAATAATAATATCTAGGGACAATGTCACACAGATCATCCTAGCCCCAAACTAAGCAAAGCTTGTACTATGGGTACCAGGCGACGATATACATACTTATATAGATAGATAAATACTTATAAACATAGAAAACATCCATGACTCAGAAACAAATATTCGTGCTCATCACACAAATATTTGCACTTACCGGGATTCGAACCCGGGACCACCAGCTTCGTAGGCAGGAGCACTACCAACTAGGCTACGGTGACCGTCAACTTTGATAACATACAACTGATAACATACTTATGAATTTCTAAAGACACACATAATAAATAATCGTTCACATCGTAAAATTATAAGTCCTGGCTGAGGATCGAACCTAGCTTAGCAGTCTGGGTCACTAACCACCAGAACCATTAGCCAGTTAACAATAATTATATCATATACTAGCAGGGCCCGCGGACTTCGTTCCGCGTTATAAATATTGTTGTCCCTGCCCGTTTGTCCCGCGTAATACTTCAGGTTAAAATTTCGGGATAAATAAAAATTGTGATGATGAATCATAGCCTATGACATTCCACAATAACGCAGCTTTCTATTAGTGAAATAATTTTCAAAATCGGTTTAGTAGATCCAGAGATTACCCCTTACAACGTCACAAACTCACAAACGTTACCTCTTTATAATATTAGTATAGATATAATCATGTGGCATGTACATTAAACCACAAGAGTATCATTCTTAAATTGACGGTACGTGACTGTTTTAAAAACATATTATTATACATATTATTGTCCTAGGTGGGGATCGAATCCACAACCTCAGCTTAGCAATCGGGTCTACTAGACCAACTATTATTTATTATATTCGAAAACCTAACCATTCTTATAACCCTAAAAAAGGCTATTCACTACTTCAGTTTAAAGAACAATTAACTAATTTATTATTCCCGAATCTCTTCCGAAATTAAATTGGTAATTTAATCACTATCATTAAGTAAACGGTTATATCCTTTTGACTGCAATTACCAGCATTTCCAAGCCAATAAATACAGTTTAGAAACGCTTTTGGCCAGAATTGGAGCATAAATTCCACTTTTTAGAATTATTTATTGTTTTGTACCGAACTATTTAATAAGGCCTATCTTTATATGTACATCTAAGAACTCACTCGTAAATTTTTATTCATCTAATTAATAATTTTCATCATCATAACAATTGCAAGCATCACTGCTGGACAAAAAGTCTCCCCAAGAATCATCTTAGGGGGATCATTATGTCATCATTATTTATTCATTATTTATTTGATTTATGATTTTTATGATAGTTATGAACGCCAGAGCAACGGTGCAGTTATAATTAGAACATATATTCTAAACTTGATTTCCAGACTTCAAGCTGCTTGAAGTGGCAACTTGAATTCTGGGAGTTAGCGGTGGGTTATTGAGTATATATGTAGATAAACACGTTTGGTTCATCATTATCATATCAGCCCAAAGACGTCCACTGCTAGACAAAGGCCTCTCCCAAAGATCTCCACAATTGTCGGTCACATTAGGATATATTAGATGTAATTAAGTTCTTTATAACGCTTACGATTACGTATTTTCTAATAAATAAACTAAAATTAAGACAACCATTCAAACAAATATTACGTATACCTTCAAAATAAATACTACTTTTGATTACGTTTCGCCGGATGTGTTAACTCTGTGGAGAACCCACTGAGTTAGTTCCGCAGGATCTTCTCAGTTGGAGCGTATTGGATTGGATGGTATAATTAAGCACCATTGTCATGTCATACCCACAACGACCGCTATAATTCAATCATAGACTATTAATGTGGATTTGAATTTTAATATATTTCTGAATTTTCACCACAATATAGATAGGACAAAATAGTCAACAATCGAATACAACTTGAAAAAGAAATACGCTGCTTTAATTCCACAATTTTATCTAAGCAATTACTTACAAGTGGTTTTATTCATACAATAATTTTAATATCCCAAATTTTATTATCAGGTTGGTTTAGAATGCTGCCGTTAACTGTTGAGATTAGATTTACGCTTTGCATTGCGAATAATGGTAAAATAATGTTTAGATTATTTACAAGGGCAATATATATTTTTTTTTGTGTAATATGTGATACGTATGAGTGTTTATAGATAAGTAATACACAAACAATCGATTCGATTTCAAGCCAAAAAATTTGAACCCTACAAGGCTAATACGCTCAACCGCTCTGCCGGCTTCTAAGATGACGCACTTAGAATATGTGCTATACAAAAACATTAATTATTTCTACAACAAACACATTGTTTGTCGCTATTCAGTAAAGACCTATGAAAAAGGAACTAACGACTTGTGGTGTAACTTAAAATATTACCATATAATAACTCACGAACTTTAATCTCGTAGTTGAAATTCCAACAATATTACGCTTACCTGTAACAAAGAGTGAAAAAAGCAATTAAATAACAAAAATTTAATCAACAACCGTAAAATATAACACAAGCAACATTGTACTAGATCAAAAATAAATTGAACCTATAAATATGTATAAATCTAGAATAATAAATAAGCTAGATCCATCTATTAGAACTATAAAAACACGTTCCTATGCGTCACAAAAGTTATAGTCGTAAAACGGACACACACCTAACCCGTTAGAATCCAGACCTTTACGAATTCGTAGGGTCTCTACACACCGAATGGCCGTACGCGGTCGGAGTCTTCATGGCGCATGGCGTGTGAGACCTCCCTGCACTGATTCCGTTGTGCATCGATGCGGCGTAGTACCTCCTTTATGTAATCATCGCTCAGTCAATATCAGTACATGGTAGTTATAGCGGAAATAGCTTGCTATATAGCATATCTGACGATCACCGTAGCCTAGTTGGTAGTGCTCTTGCCTACGAAGCTGGTGGTCCTGGGTTCGAATCCCGGTAAGTGCAAATATTTGTGTGATGAGCACGAATATTTGTTTCTGAGTCATGGATGTTTTCTATGTATAAGTATTTATCTATCTATATAAGTATGTTTATCATCGCCTGGTACCCATAGTACAAGCTTTGCTTAGTTTGGGGCTAGGATGATCTGTGTGACATTGTCCCTAAATATTATTAAATATTATTATATTGCTATTATTGTTTGTATGAAATGAAGCTAAATTCAGTAATTAACCCAGAAACAGATATACACATGTATACTGATATTACAACACTGCGTGGCACAAAAAATTAAATATATTAAAAAAATATTCAATATTCAAGTGGGAGTTAAGCACATCTTAAAGCATGATACGGTCAGATTACTGAAAGCATTTTAGGTTAAATTTGTCTCGATAAGGAGAAACAAACGGTAGACACAGGACGGATGGGTGGATATAATATGCATACAAAACTCAGTTGTCTCGACCGCCCCGCCGCGCCGCCCCTCATTCGTTATACCTTCATTACCTTTCAGTATATTCCTACACAATATAACTTAATTGTTTATTAATGGCCGCCACAAGATATATTCGTGTACAAAAGAATATTAATCCTAAACGTTTTACCATGTTCCAAAATAATTATCGGCCATATGTTATGGTTTACATATCATGGTAATGGAACGGCGAAGAATGACTGACGTCATAGTATCGATTGGGCTAGGACGATGACTGGTATACACACCCTAAGTAAAGTATGTGATGTTAAGTGATTGCATTTGTAGTGCTTCGTTTTGGGGAGTTTTTGTGGAGTTAGATTTGATTTGTTTGTGATGTAAATTGTGTATTCTGATAATACCATTATGGTTCCAATATCAACCGTAAGTAACCGGCCAGCGTATGTTCATAATTCATGGTTTTAGCTCGAAAGTAATTACAAGGCGATAGAGTTTAAAGCGAGGTATAATAAGCAAGTAATTAGTGTGGTTTCCGGCCTCGAAAGAATAATAGGGCTAGTCGCCTTTTATGGCACCCATGGCATGGGATAAGGTATCCCATGCCGTGGGTGCCATAAGGCAGGCAGCACCAGGCAGTCGGGCTACAACCTTTTTTTTTCGCCTTCTCCGTCGGACCATTCTTGGTGGGAGAGTCTCCAAGACTTCACAGTACTACTCACCATCCACCTGAGCAACACCCTCCAAAATAACCACATTCATGTTTCCAGCCACATTCAACATACGACCAAATTTTTTTATTTGTAAATAAAAAAAATGTCTGTAATAGCGCGAAAATAAGGTCATATGCAAACCCTTTGAATATCAAAAGTACATCTATTTTCGCTTCAACCGCAGCAGGTTAGATCAACTTAAAAGGTATGTGTTTAACAGAATGTGACCCTGATAAAAAGTGACTCATCGCTCCGATAATCAGAAAACGCATGTGAAGGCCAAAACATGAAAGAGTTTTTTGTTCTTATCAATTTACCATCTACATTAATAGTCTATGATTGAATTAAGTAATTAGAAGTTTTTATACACTATCGAATCCACCCAAATGTGAGACTGTTCGTATATTTTTTGTTTAACGGGCAACACGTGGATTCGAACACGTTTTTACAAAAAGAGTCTTTCATTTCTTCTAAATAAAGTACTTACCTACATGGATAGGTTCTTAGGTTATTTGTGTTCTATGTGGTGATATTACAAACGAATACGAAATATATTATCGACTGGTATGTTTTTGGCATTTTGGCGATTTTCTCTCAATACTTGTACTAGGACGCTGGGCAGATACGAGGATGTATAACGAAGTTGTGAAACTGTTTTCACTTGGAGTAGTGTGTTGTTATAATGCAAAACTATGATACGGTGATTAGCTGATCAGAGCGAAGAAGCAAAACGCTTACAGAGGAAATGGAAAACCTACTATAGACTGGTAGTAGTCATGCTGCCCTAGTATCCTTTGCTCGCGTCTTCTTTCTCACACATTATCACTCACTTTTCTGACTCACATCATTAGCTTTCTTTGGTAAAAATACCTCGCTAGGGCCCTTCCCCATAAGACCTATGTTCAGCGTGTTTTTGTTCACAGATTACAAGTGAAAACGCAGCCAACTTGATACAGCAGGCTAAGTAAATGATAAATTTGTCACAATATTTCTTATAAAGCTAGTTAAGTTTAATTTTTACTGACCGTACAAGTTCAAAGAAAAGGTAAGCCGTAAGGATAAGCCGTAGACTAAGCCGGATTTCCGTTTCACACCCGATGAAACTGCCGGGGATGTAAGTATGAATATTCAATATGTGAAGGATGAATTAAAATCTTTCCATCCGTAACAAAGACACGCAAGTGGGCTTAGATAACTCCTCTTTTTGCGTCAAGAGTAAAACAAAAAAGAAGGAAAAGTTATTGCCAAATATGTAGGTAGAGACGTTCTACTCTAATCTGGCATGCTCCTCAACCGCCTTCGTAACTAAGAATAAAGGAAATAGAATTGATTAAGACATCGACCTATGTGGTGTTCAATTATCCTTGACCAAAACATTCG
Organism: Pseudoips prasinana; assembly: GCA_951640165.1. Classification (NCBI taxonomy): domain Eukaryota; kingdom Metazoa; phylum Arthropoda; class Insecta; order Lepidoptera; family Nolidae; genus Pseudoips; species Pseudoips prasinana. The sequence continues at coordinate 34,856,387 of OX621237.1, read as the reverse complement.
TAAATGTATACAAGGTGTAATCTAAATAGTGGATAATAATAATAATATCATGGGGCATTATTCACACACGGCGGCACACCGAGGCTCGGGCAAACAGACATGTTCATGCACACAAATATCTATCCTGGGTGGGAATCGAACCCACGACCTGCGGTGTGAAAAGCAAGTATCTACCAAACGGCCAGACTTAAGAAGATTAAATTGCGCATGAAAATGAACATCAACATGCAAAATTCACCAAATAATTATGAACTTCCCATACAAGAATAACTGTTAGCTGATGAATTTTGTATAGGGAGAAAAAAAAATGTACGTATTTCACAATATAGTTACGTTTTATTTGTTATCTTGTTTGTATCCTTAAGTTTCCTATTTAACACCTCGTATAAACCTATACAGCGGCGTCTCTCCATTGCCAACACGTCTGCCAAGCGCGTTAGCGTGGCGATTACGGCATATCCTTCCAGCTTATCACGTGGACTCAGCAGTGGACATAATTCGGCTGACATGATGATACTAATGAAAGAGTTATCTTATCTTATCTCACTTAAATGAGTTATAATATTATTTTGAGAAAAAGTTCATTAAATCTAACTTTGACACATGTGGCATAAGCGCGTGCCAGTTCAAGGTACAACGTCTCCACGGTCCTAATGGCCAAAAAAACCGACCTCGTGGGTGTATGATAACTATACGAACAAAGATTAGCGTAATTTGGCTCTTTAATTTTTTGTTACTGCTATTGTTAGCCGATATGTTGTTAAAAACTATAGTGGACTAGGGTTGTAGACTTCCATGTTACAAAATAATTGGGCGAAACAGTATGTATAGTTTTAAGAGTTATTTTACTGTAAGGACTCCTGGGTATGTGTTATACAGACTCCTGGATAACTTCTGGGTATGTGTATATATAGGTATAATATTGCATTTCTACAGCTTATTTTTAGTTATATTAGTTTTAATAAATGAATAAATATTTTGGGACTACTAATACAATGCCATCTGATCCTAAACTAGGCAGTCTGTGCTATGGCAACCAGACAACTGGTATACATACTTAGATATTTCGAAATACAAACCTACATATTATATATAAATTACACCCAGAAACAGAACAAATAATCGTACTCATCACACAAAGATTTGTCCTGGGTGGGAATCGAATCCGCGATCTAATGCCGCTAACCACCAGATCAACAGGCATTTATATTGAATTATAATTTTGTTGCAGTGGACATTTTTTATCATTAATTTGTCACTATTATTGAAGGTATAACATAAATAGTGTAGAAAATATAAATCTACCCTTAAAACTGAACATTTTGAAGTAAGCATTTTGCGAAATACGAAAAATACGTTTTTTAAATCTACTTACCCTATAAAATGCGTCAACTGATCGACAAGAATAAGATACACATTTTATCTTATTATAGTTACTTTGTGTAGGTAGGTACTAGTTTTTGATGAATATGAATTTATATCTGCCTTATCTCTCATTAGTCGCTTAAATACGCTACTGGTTCAGAGACTTCTGCGCTAGGCAACTGCTCTTTGTCGTAAATTGTTAAATTATATTACCTCTATAATAGTAGATGCCAAATTTAAAAATAATAACTTAGTTACTTATTATTTATTTAAGGACTTAAAAAATATATGTGATAATGAACCGCAATAAACAATATGTAATTAACAAAAATTAATTCAATGAGTCCGTCCGACTCATTGAATTAATTTTTGTTAATTACATATTGTATATACCTAACTACTGACATTTATGTACAGCATTGTGCGTTTGATAAGTATACGTGTAGGTTAATACCCAAGAGCTGAATAAATTGCATTATTTCTTCGGGATTGATTAATTTTAGAATACCTATTAAACTGGTCTAATATAAGCTATAATAATATATAAGCTATATTTTATACGTCTGTTCAGACTTCCATAGAGTTACCTATTAGTTATATTATAGTAGTTTTAAGGTTAGGTTATTATCGCAGCATTTAAAATGTACAATGATTTGTCTGTGAATATATTTATTATACCATTAAGTGAGGTAGGGCACAGCGTTCATTCGCTCAAAGAGCAGCCCGACTGGGGAAGTATCTCGACCTTACAGAAGACATTCCTTAATTATAACATTAATCATTTTAATGTTGTGTTTTTGCGAGTGAGTAAGGTCACCAGAGCTCATCGAGAAGTAAAGGCAACGCACCCGCAACTGCTCTGGTGTTGAGACTGTTGCGAGTGTCCATGGGCGGCGGCGATCACTTACCATCAGGTGACTCACAAGTTAGTTTGTCGCCCTCTTAAAAGAAAAAAACCATCAATATGCAAACAAAAGAAAAATAAAAAAATGTTTAAATACATACATCCGTTCATACACTCCAAAACACCATCACTTACATGGATATTTTGAAAAGGGAAGATAACAAAATTGAATAACACAATAATAAGGAAAATAAGGCGGAAAACCGACAAGGTCGTTCGCTATGTAGAATGTGCTGATAAAAATACTGACATCGTATTGTCATTGTGACTATTCTTATGCCATTCATCCTTTGGTATGATGTTTAGAGCTAGTTAGTTTCTTTTATAAATCTACTAGCTGTGCCCCGCGGTTTTACCCGCGTTAAACTTTATAAATTATAGCCTATGTGTTAATCCAGGGTGTCGGCTAACTTCATACCAAATTTTATTAAAATCGCACCTGCCGTGAAGAAGTATCAAACATACACACTCACAGACTCACAAACTTTCGTCTTTATAATATTAGTGTGATCCTGGGACATTATTCACACACGGCCATCTGATTCTAAACTAAACAGAGCTTTCACTCCATAGTACAAGCTCTGATATTTTACATATACTACTTTTCGTTTGTAAATACATACATGTATATATAGATAATTACACCGCAACTCGGCACAAACAGACATGTTCAAGCATATATGTATATCTGTCCTGGGTGGGAATTCACCCCACGACCTGCGGCGTCCAAGGCAAGCGGGAATTAAAATTACGGGAATAAGAAACTGAACCCGTATCTACTTCACAAAATATAAAATTTATTTAATGGACGCCCATACTCAGAAACACTATTTATGAGTCACACAAATAGTTGTCCTGTGCAATAATCAAACCGGAGACACGAAATGACGAGGCTACTGTCTTAACCGCTACGCTATACTTACAGTCAAAATCAAAGTTGTAATGTTCAAATTCAAATTCAAAATATATTTATTTTCTCTTCACAAAGAATAGGGTTATCTAGAATCTAGTGACAATTTAATAATAATATGACTATACAGCCAAGCTAGAACCCAACTTTGCGAGAGACTGGTGCCTGATGTAGGTTTACGAGAAACCTGAATTACAGGTCACCAGGGCCCTCACGCGGTTTGATTTGGAAACAAGGCTTATACTTAATATTAAAGTTTATTTATAAACTAGATTGTTAAGATAATTGTGTAAGCGCTCTTTTCCATTTGTCTGTGTGTAGCCAGCCAGGCCAGTTTTTAGGGCCACCTTTTGTGCAACTGTCATTCTCTGTTATCTAGCGTAGAAACTCCTCGAAATTTGTCCACGTTTTTATCGAAATGGAGTTAAAAGGTGGGTGCAGCAGTGTAAGTAATGTTAAAACATCGAAATTGATAAATTTCGTAATTTTGAAAAAATATATTATATTAGGTCTTTACCTATGAAATTGCCGTTCTGCAGTACTGGCCATTTCAAATCAAAATAATTTTTGTTTGGCTAAGAATTCTAATTTCAAATTAATTTTATTTTAAAAACATGGATTCTTTTTTCCAAAAGTAGTCATTTCTTTATTGATTAGTGTTACATTTTCATCGCATTTCAATCTTTTTCGTCATCATGGATACGTTAAAAATTCGAGTAATTATGGAATATGAGTACCGTCGTGGCAGCAACGCGGCACAAGCGGCACGCAACATCAACGACGTTTACGGAGCTAACACTACAAACCAACGCACCACCTGTTATTGGTTTGCTCGCTTCCGTTCTGGAAATTTCGACCTGAAAAATGAACCTCGCGGTCGTCCGAAGACTTTGGTCGACAATGACGAATTAAAGGCGGTTGTGGAAGCTGATGATACACAATCTACGGCTGAATTAGCAGCAGCTTTCGACGTTAGCGTCAAAACAATATTGGTCCATTTGCGTCAAATTGGCAAGGTAAAAAAGCTTGACAAATGGGTGCCCCACGAACTCAATGATCGCCAGCGCGAAGTACGCGTCGAGACGTGCCTTGCACTGCTCAACAGACACACAAATGAAGGAATTTTGAACCGCATTGTTACCTGCGATGAAAAATGGATTCTGTTTGATAACCGCAAGCGCTCAGCAAGTTGGTTGGATCCTGGTTCAGCACCTAAACAATGCCCTAAACGAAAACTTACCCCTAGAAAAGTGATGGTCACTGTTTGGTGGTCTAGCGCCGGTGTGATTCATCACAGCTTCTTACCAAACGGGGTGAGCATTACTGCAGATGTGTACTGTGAAGAACTGAGCACAATGATGGAGAAGCTGGCGCATCTCCAACCAGCATTGGTCAATCGCTCGTCTCCGCTGCTCCTGCACGACAACGCGCGACCTCATACTGCACAGCAGACGGTCTCCAAGTTGCAAGAACTGAGGTTGGAAGCTCTCCGTCATCCGCCCTACTCACCAGACCTTGCGCCTACAGACTACTACTTTTTCCAGAATTTGGATAACTTCTTGGCGGGAAAAAAATTCAATACCCGAGAGGCAGTACAAAATGCCTTTGAAGAATTTGTTGCCTCCCGTCCAGCTGATTTCTTTAAGAAGGGCATCAATAAACTGCCACTGCGATGGCAAAGATGCATTGATTGCATGGGTGATTACTTCGATTAATACAAATAAAAAAATTCATGAAAAAAATTCGTTTAAATTTTTTCATACAAAACGGCAATTTCATAGGTAAAGACCTATTATATATGTAAGTAATTAGCGTAACACATACCTAATCATTATTATTAGAGCTTTAGTAACCTCTCCTCGCTAAAATAATACAGATCAGAATAAATGTACACGTAGGGTCGCATCAAAAACGCCAAGTGACACAGACTTATTTTCCAATTTCTTAACATACATACAAATTAATAATCTGTAGCTTAATGACAGTAATGAAACAGAACCCATAAAATATTCATGTCAGACATAAAGACATTAATAAAATCGATTGTTTGACAACCCTGGAATAAAATAAAACTCCAATTACAACGTGTCTGCACGATTCTTACATAACAACTAACTACTATTAATTCACAGAATAATGACGAGTGTTCGTTTAATAACTATGTGCTAAAAAATAATGTAGGTTGGTATAGTAACACAAATAACACTGAACTACAGATTTATTTCTCTTATATCTACTCTATATTTTACGTATTCATTTATTCACCGGAAAAAACATTAGGGTTCTTATAATCTATTCGGTTTGTTTTAGGCACGTGACCATTTATTTTATCAACGACTAAATTACAAAATATCGGCAAAAGACGCCCAGAGTGAATTGTTTCAAAAAACATTAGGGTTCTTATAATCTATTCGGTCTGTTTTAGGCACGTGACCATTTATTTTATCAACGACTAAATTACAAAATATCGGCAAAAGACGCCCAGAGTGAATTGTTTCAAAAAACATTAGGGTTCTTATAATCTATTCGGTCTGTTTTAGGCACGTGACCATTTATTTTATCAACGACTAAATTACAAAATATCGGCAAAAGACGCCCAGAGTGAATTGTTTCAAAAAACATTAGGGTGCTTATAATCTATTCGGTCTGTTTTAGGCACGTGACCATTTCTTTTATCAACGACTAAATTACAAAATATCGGCAAAAGACGCCCAGAGTGAATTGTTTCAAAAAACATTAGGGTTCTTATAATCTATTCGGTCTGTTTTAGGCACGTGACCATTTCTTTTATCAACGACTAAATTACAAAATATCGGCCAAAAATACGCCCAGAGTGAATTGTTTAAAAAAACCTCTAAACGAAACCAATCAAAAATAGAAACGATTCCAACAATCAGATATCCCAAAAAACATTAATTTGTTCTCGATAGCCCACTTAATTATAATCAACCGAGGATTATTGACCGTACAATCTTGATACGAACCTCATTAATAACCAGCAAAAAATACTAAAAATAAAAGACATTTAGTATTTAACTCAAATGCAAAACACAAGATTATTTATTATGAACTCATAGGTTGCAAACAGATAAGATATAGTTAAACTATTATATCATATGAGCTGTGGCCGCGACATCGTCCGCATATTTTGTAATGACTCTGTAAATGTTTCATCAACAAATCTCTAATATTTTGTCTCTCGTCGGAAACTTATAAAACATTCACATAAACCTTATATATTATATATTTGTTATTATACACCCCTGTGGGTAAAACTTTTACAAACTTTGAATGTCATATTTATTTACATCGAATCAGGCTATAAACTAAGTTTCAAGCTTCTAGCTCTTAAATTGACGATATTTATATAGAACTTTTCATCCCCGCTTTCAACCCCTTACAACCCTTGTTTTCGCAAAAAAAATGGGCTCTAGACCATCTGTGTACTAAATGCTATTTCAATCAGTCCAGTAGTGTTAGCGTGAAAGAGCGTCAGACAGACAGATAGACAGACAGAGTTATTTATAATATTAGTAAGGATTTAAAAATACTTGGACAAGAATAATATAACTAAGAAACACATTAATTTAAACTAAAGATGAACTAAATTGCTAGTTATCTAATAAGTATAATATAATCTCATAATTTAATCAAAGCAGTTCTGTACAAGTTCTTTTCCTAATTAGCTTTCATCCCGTGAACGGTGTAGAATTCATCCCGAGGGAATAACTACCACAGTACGGGCAGCAGCAGGGGCTCTACCGGCTAAGTCGCCGAACATCGATTTTTTAAATGGCATTCAAATAAATAAAGGTTAAAAATGACTTAATCAATCTATAAATCGGCTTCAACGTTGACAATCGATTCCGGACTATTTATGACGTCACATGTGCTCATGGCAGCCGATTTAACGATGGATTAAGTAATTTTTAGCCTTTATTTATTTGAACGCCATTGAAGATATTATGTCCGTGATACTGCCATCGGCAACCCGTCTACCAAGCGCGGCGATTGGGGTTTATCCCCCAATTCTTTCGGCTTTTGCCCAGCTGTGGACGTCATTCAGGCAAATTGATGATAATATCCTAGTGTTAATGTTTCCTAGTGTACACACGGCTACATATCAAGCTATACATGTCAAATATAAGCTGACCTGTCATTGTATGGAAATCCTATGCAACGCGAGATCAGCTTATACTGGAAATGTATAGCTTGATATGTAGCCGTGTGTTCTATTCCTTACGTTCGTGAATAAAACATCTATCAAAGATGACACGTGACACGCATCACGTGTCTATATGTAGATAAATAATCGTTTCAATACATTACTCGTATGAAGCAGGATCTGTCTACTTTTTCTGCGCAAGTAGCATTAAGAATTATACTCATTAAAGTTACAAGCAAAAAAACACTGCACTTGTTCAAAACAACTTCCTGTAGTGCTTGTTTTGATTTGACTTACAGATAGACGATGCAAACAACGAATTTTAGAAACGAAATTGATAGACAAGCTTACGGGCCGCCCTATGGTAAGTGATTACTCTAGACCAAGTACACTGGCAAGGTCTAAGGCTTCTTCACGTATTACTTGTTCAGCTCCAGTCTTTAAACATGCACAGGATTTATTTTCCATGGCGTTTGCAGTTAACCTAAGCAGCTTTCACTGCTTCGCCGGACAATAGAAGCGGGCGTGAGCTCAAGCTGTCTAGGAAATAAACCTACAAACTAAGAACCCACGCCAGAGGGCATACCATGCATTACATATAAATTATGTATACTTCATAGTTTATGAAAACTATATAGTTGCTTGCTTATGCTTTGCTTGCTTGCTTGCTTATTGTATGAGCAGTGGTAACCCTAGTGTCAGAGTTGTTCAAGCCGCCCAGTAGGCCTCTGACATGGCTTAACGACTGTTGTCTAGTGACTACAACCGGGACCGACAGCTTAACGTGCCTTCCGAAGCACGGAGACGCTCAGAAATTAAACCACTTTGGCGGTCACCCATCTATGGAGTGACCGCGAGCGTAGTTGCTTAACCTCGCCGATCAATTATATAGTCATAACGATAAAGTCATTTTTAACCATCATCTATTTGGACGCCGATCACGATCATGATGATCGGCAACTTAGGTGGTAGGTCCCCAGGGGGGCTACCGGCAAAGTCGCCTATCAGCGTGATTGTGATCGGCGTTCAAATGGATAATGGTTAAAAATGACTAAATCATTCGTTCAATCGGCTTCAACGTTGAAAATCGATTCCAGACAATTTATGACGTCACATGTGCTCATGGAAGCCGATTGAACGAATGATTTAGTAATTTTGAACCTTCATCTATTTGAACGCCGATGACTATCACGATGATTAGCGACTTACGCCTAAGTTAATAATAATATCTAGGGACAATGTCACACAGATCATACTAACCCCAAACTAAGCAAAGCTTGTGCTATGGGTACCAGGCGACGATATACATACTTATATAGATGGATAAATACTTAAATATATATAAACATCCATGACTCAGAAACAAATATTCGTGCTCATCACACAAATATTTGCACTTACCGGGATTCGAACCCAGGACCACCAGCTTCGTAGGCAGGAGCACTACCAACTAGGCTACCGTGACCGTCGACTTCGTGGTTGGACGTTCCCTGGTAGGTATGTATTCGGCGCTCGCCTGGGCTTCGTCATCGATGGAAACACTCTAATTCTTTTTTTTGATTCCCGATAACATGGATGGGTCTATGTTTATTTACATGTTATATACATACACACCAGCTGTTTTCTCTATAACAATTATAACGGAGTTGTAAATATGGGGACGCTAAAGCTATAAAACGTACACGCTCGTGAAACTTGTTCTTTCAATATAAACACCAGTTAAAACTGCAATGCGTAGGTGGTGTTCCAATCCATGAAACCTATATAAGAGGCGTATATAGGTTTGATGATTCGCGTGCCATGCTGCCATGCCATGTTGAATGCACATGTCCCGTATCATCTGACTAATGGCGGCACTTAAAGCGACTTTTATTTTATTTTTATTTATTTATTACTTTATGCACATAAAATTGTAAAAGTCACCCTTATGGTGTTGTAAAGATAATATGGTACGTGCACAAATTTTATAACTACCAGAAAGTTTTTAACTTATTTGAATTTTATACTAAAATCTTAATAATTATAAATTATAATTAAAAATTAATAGTTATATACTATATAGGCTATAAAATACTATAAAATCCGATCTTGTAACCATGTGTTTCTTTATGATATCTTCCAGGGACCCGATTACTGGACCAGCACTGTAAGTGACCAGAAAGACGCAAGCAGTAGGTCAAGCAGTGAAAACTTTCTAGGCAAACTGTAAAGATCATGTAAAAATATATGTGTATATGGATGTATAAATATATCCGTATGAATAAATAAATACATATAATGGATATCAGTCTGTTTTACAGCTTTTTAAATATAATAAGTGACTGAGCAGGTCTTACTGACAAAGGCAAGATTTGTGCCAGACTTGTTCAAGCCAGTCAGGAAGCCTTATTATGACGTAGCGGAATGACTTGGCGGTTTAACGTGCACCCAAAACACCTAGACGCTAAGGAATTGAACCACTACTGCTACTACTTCTACGGAACATTTCAATTAACTGGATACTTAACTGTGCCAATTGTTATGTGTAACACTACTGTAGATAATTGAGATTAGAAGAGTAAAAATTTGTTTTCACTTATATCAGCTTTGTTCGCAAAGACTGTCCCGCATGTCTTTTTATTTTTAGATTAATCTGGCACTACGTTTATAAATCTCTGTAACGTACAAACGTGTCTTTCAGACACAAAGCACATCCTGTCTGAATTATGTATCGGTGACACAAGCAATTGTCATGTGCAGTAATCGAACTAGAAACACGAGGGAATCGAATCACTGAGTCACACAAGCGTTCCTGCTAATGATGGGAATCGGTTGAAAGATGGTTAATAACAAAGTTGTCATTACATGAATACGTTGTCAAGAACAGGCAATTTCTTTCAACGCGCTCACTCGTCGCCCCTTGTCTGGTTCAATATTATTTTTCTAAGCAATTTATGAATAAACGTGTTTTGAAAAGTAATAAAAAATCTCATCTCTTGGAAGGATACGGAATTTTATGTAATATACGGGGAAGCAATAAATTAATAGAACCATAACTTTTTTACTGCGTAGGTATGAGTCGATTATATTACAATATTTTAAATGAATGTACATAGGAAGATTCAATTTGGTCTTTTGAATTGCGTTATTTGTATCGATAAATTCTTCACGTCGACTGTATCGATCTATCAGTTGCTTAAATGAGGTACCGGATTCAATTTCCCTGTTCCCCATAGCAGTCATGGATATATCGCATCAGAAAACGTATCATCTATCAATTTATATTAAATAATTCTCATATCAAATACTCGTATACTGATTGCACATCAAATTTACCCAGAAGTAACTAAAAATGTACTCGTATTTCGCTACTAGGAAAGTAGGTTAGGTAAGGTTAGAACTGCGCCCCCATACAACGACCAGAAACAAGCTCATTTACACAACCATCCATTTTCAAATAAATAGCGCCATAAACTTAAATAGCTGCTAAGATTTTAGCATTTTGAGATAACTGCTTTGCAATCAGTAGTTTTGCTTAGCATACCGTTTTTTTGTAATACAAAAGGAAGATTTTTGATTTGCATATGATCATTCGATCATCAAGTATGCCATGTGTTCTTGACAATATCAACACGCGTTTTATCCCACGGTACCGTGAAGTAGTATTGCTTTTTATAGCGTAGGCGTTCATAAGTGTCATAAGGTCCGTAAGTGATCGGCGAGGTTAAGCAACTAGGCTCGCGGTCAGTCCATAGGTGGGTAACCGCCAACGTGGTTTAATTTCTGAGTGTCTTCGTGCTTCCTTGGACACGTTAAACTGTCGTTCCCGGTAGTAGTCAACAGTACGTTAAGCCATATCTGAGGCTTGTGCGGCTTAAACAACTTTCTTCTTCTTATTGAACACTAGACTTCGTTCCGCGTTATAAATATTTTTGTCCCAGCCCGTTTGTCCCGCGTAATACTTCGGGTTAAAAGTTCGGGATATATTAAAATTATGATGATGAGTCATATCCTATTACACTTCACAATAACGTAGCTTTCTATTAGTGAAATAATTTCGAAAATCGGTTCTGTGGATCCAGAGATTACCCCTTACAACGTCACAAACTCTCAACCTCACAAATTCACAAACGTTACCTCTTTATAATATTAGTATAGACTAGGGTAACCACTGCCTATACGATAAGTAAGTAATAAGCGTGGGGTAAAGAAATATTGTATGATATCCCATCCCTACACGTATCAAACTTATATATACATCTGACCTTCAACAAACCGGTGTAAGTCTAAATTACACGATTGCATCAACGGAACCTGTTTTAATTACTTGTGGCATTGACCTTGTTAATTAGTCGAGTTCGCAAGCCGGTTCGTTTTGTGAAGTTTTAGTTAAGATGAAGCTTATTGAACCAGGGTTGTCAGCAGATATATAAAACCAGCGCTTCTACCGCGACTGTACTTGTAAAAGTCGAACTTTTTTGTAAAAAAATATGTCATCTTCTACTTTTGCTTTGTTAGGGTTAAAGTAGTGATGAAGTGAATTTACGTTCAGTTGAAATATTTAATTTCATGTTTCTTATTTTCTATATAGCCGTTCATCCCTATTTAACTCACTTAAAGGTAAAATTAACTGACAAACAACCTTTAACCTTTTCATCCTTGTAGGATAGAATTTTCGGAACACCTCTAATATCCTGAATATTTTATTTTGATATATAGTAAGTAACTTACTAAATTTCGGAGTTCCATGCTCACCTTTAAGAGTGTTATTTCATATAATCCTTCGTAAAGTATGGCTTATTATTACTTATAGCAAAATTGCAGCGATTAAGCTGTGCGTGAACTAGATCAGTCATTCGCGACGAACATGTCTTCGAACATAACATCATTTTGACAGTAACATAATCTTATAAAATGGAACTCAATAATAAAATATTCCGAAATCGCTCAAAATATCTGTTGTTGTTATTCAAAAATCCCGAAAAAATTTGTCTTGAATAGATTTCTTTTTTGAAAATAGTATCTTTATATTACTCGTATTAGTTATTCGTCTTCAAAGAGGTTTTCTTGCTTAGTAGGTAGGTACCTATTTAAACATTTTAGACCTCAATTTAAAAACTTACATGGAATTTTAGTTTATACTAGACAAAGTGGTGTTAATTAAGGCTTAATTCTCATTCAAGTGTTATCGTTTATTTAGGTCTTATCTCAGCGGCTAAGCTTTTAAGTGGGGACATGGGTGGTTGTGTTAGAGGTTTAGAAGTTTAAGTAAAGATTAAGTGTCTCGGATGGTTTGATTAAGACATTTTCTTGTGTATAGGTCGTAGCTTCATTATGTGAATAAGGGTTCGTATGTTTGACGCAACATTTTAAATGTAGTAGACAACACACCATTGTTTGAAATATATTAATTAGGGTGTGGGCAAAGGCCCTAACCGTTCTGGTTAGCGACCCTTGTAGGCCAGTACGCTTAGGGACAGTAGTCATATGATTACAATCGAGACCAACTATTTAATCGTCTTCCTCTGCAATCAATATAAGGCGGGGCGTCGGCGTTATGATTTTTTCTTTATCTGTCACTTTTTTCTGCGTCCAACACCTTTTCAGGTAAAGTCCCACCATGATGAGTCGCAGGGCTTCACATATTATATGCTTAAGAAGAGCTAGCAGTGCCCAACATTTCATAAGACTGCGTCATTTGTGAATTTGTACGCTCACTATAGACACTTAGCTTGACCTGATTGATACAAGTGCTCTCAAAAGAACAACAGATTAGCTAGAATATAGCTCGTATTGTCCGTAATTTTTGAGGACACTATAAGCATAAATTGTCGCTTACTATATTATTATTATTTATTTTAAAAATATATTATACCAGTTTATGCATATGTCCCACAAAACCGTGTTATCGGTTTGACTGTAGGATCAAGTCTCTGTACAGCAATTATTTTTCTTATAACATTACTTGATGCATTAAATTAAATCTAATAGGGATTTTTTTTTACTTGAATTTAAATTTCTTTATATCAGTTTCGTGCCAAATGTCATCCGGCATACTTTTAACAGTTTTGGCAAGCATTTTTTAAGTGTTCCATCTCCATAATAGTTGGGACTTGTAGGTACTGTCAGTCTGCCGGTTGACATCGAGTGTGTATTGTACTTAACACTTACATGTATTAGGTTATGTTCTTGATTGCTATGGTTGTTTATATTTTGTTTATTTATTTGTATTATTGTTTATAAAGACACTTAACCTGATTGTTGTAAGAGTACTTTAAGTACAAACAGACCAGCTACAACAACGTTTGTGCTGTACGTAATATCTTGATCACCAGTTTAATCGTACGCGCACGTGCTATGCTATCCTCGTTTTGTTTACATAGCCCGCTGCAAACTGGCTATTAGATAAGATCACAATGATTCCTAAACAAAACTTCAGACTACATCGCCAATATTGATGTATTTTATGAGCAAACCAAGTTAAAAGTAAAACCTTGTTTATGTACCAACATTTTTAAACGATTTTCTAATATTTTATTATTTTTTTTTATTTATTTATTTGGGATAACAACAGCCGTTATACATGAAATTACTATACATAATTACTTAAAAAAGGCCAATTACAGCTATCCACTATGTAAATATATGAACAGTAAGCGTGCTAGAACTATTTCTTTGAAGTATATATAATGTTATAATAAGAAATAATAAACTTCATGTGTATGAGGTAGGAACTTAAATATTTACATTTCACATCGTGCATCAAATAAATATGTTTTTGTAACACAATACCAGCCAGCCTCCCGAACAAGCCGGTTTCCGAAAAGGCTTTAGCACCATAGACCACATACATACGCTGCGGCAAGTTATACAGAAGACCGAAGAGTATAACAAGCCACTGTGCTTAGCGTTTGTGGACTATGAGAAAGCCTTTGATTCTATCGAAACATGGGCCGTGCTGAGGTCTCTCATAAGGTGCCAAATTGACTACCGGTATATCGAGGTGATAAAGTGTTTGTATGAAAACGCCACTATGTCAGTGCGATTCCAGGACCAGATCTCGAAACCTATCCACTTGCAGCGAGGCGTGAGACAGGGAGATGTTATATCTCCGAAACTGTTCACCGCTGCATTGGAAGACGTCTTCAAGCTTCTGGACTGGAAAGGCTTTGGCATCAATGTCAATGGCGAGTACATCACTCACCTTCGATTTGCCGATGATATCGTAGTCATGGCTGAGACCATGGAAGACCTCGGTACAATGCTCGATGACCTCAGCAGAGTCTCTCAACAAGTGGGTCTGAAAATGAACATGGATAAGACGAAAATCATGCCAAACGTCCATGTTGCACCCACTCAATTGAAAGTTGGTGACTCTGCACTCGAAGTTGTAGAGAACTATATTTACCTAGGACAGACCATCCAACTAGGTAGGTCCAACTTCGAGAAGGAGGTCAATCGTAGAATCCAACTCGGCTGGGCAGCGTTCGGGAAGCTACGTAACATCTTCTCGTCCAAAATACCGCAGTGTCTCAAGTCGAAAGTCTTCGACCAGTGTGTGTTGCCAGTGATGACATACGGAACAGAGACGTGGTCGCTCACTATGGGCCTTATTAGAAGGCTCAAGGTCACCCAAAGAGCAATGGAGAGGGCTATGCTCGGAGTTTCCCTGCGGGATCGCATCAGAAATGTCGAAATCCGCAGGCGAACCAAAGTCACCGACATAGCCCGAAGAATTGCCAAGTTGAAGTGGCAGTGGGCAGGGCACATAGCTCGTAGAGCCGACGGCCGTTGGTGCAGAAAGGTTCTCGAGTGGCGACCACGAACCGGAAGACGCAGCGTGGGCAGGCCCCCTACAAGATGGACCGATGATCTTGTGCGGGTCGCTGGAAAATGCTGGATGCGAATAGCACAAGACCGGCAATTGTGGAGATCTTTGGGGGAGGCCTTTGTCCAGCAGTGGACGACTTTCGGCTGATATGATGATGATGAACACAATACGAATTTATACATAAAACAAAAATGTAGGTAGGATATACAAAAATTAACAATGTTTAATGAGCCGGGCCAACACCATGCAGACACTATGGTAAGTAGCGGTCAGGAGACTGCTTACAACTTTCCCATTTAAATCAATACGGTACTTTATCATACTAATATTACAAAGGCGAATGTTTGTGATTGTGTGAGTGTGTATGTTTGTTACTCCTTCACGCTAAAACTACCGAACGGATATTGATGAAACTTTGTAATGTAGCCTATATATCTGAATAACACACAGGCCACAATTTACAAAGCTTAACACGGGTAAAAAACGGGGGGCACAGTTAGTTAAAAAATCTATATAATCTATATAAATCAATTGCTGCTTGTTAGTCTCGCTAAAACTTTAAAACGGCTAAACGGATTTATCTTATCTTGGTTTTGAAATGTCCGTGGAGATCTAGGGAAGGTTTAAAAGGTGAGAAAATTCGAATAATTGCCGGGAAAGCAAACCCTAAAAACAGCTCTCTTTATCCCATATAAACATGACATTTTCTAAATAAAATGTAGCGTCAATTAGAACTTTATTTCCACTGTTAGTTAGTTGTATGTTATAAATTAGTATAATATATTAGTTAAGTAAGCAACACGATGTGAAGTTTAGGTCTTTTATTTATCGATTGAGGCAGTACGAAGTCTGCCAGGTCAGCTCGTTATATTATAAATTAAATCAAAAGATGAATATATATTTTAGGTGACTGAACGTTAAATAAAGAACAGCCTACAATATGAACCGAATAAAAATGACCCAGACTAAACACTTCACGCACTGTAAAACCATTTTAAAAATAACTCTCATTAATAATGCTAAAGCGACGATATGGAAATGTGGTCCCGAAGTTCATACAATGTTCATATCGGACCGTATTATCACCAACTAAGCATACCACGTAAAGAAAACATAAGAGAACTCGAACAAAAGAAAAATCCTTGAAACTGAACGAATACATAAATACATCAGAGTTAGATGCATATCTCTGGTCGACATTAACTATTCAGTTCAGACCGTGTTCAGACGAACAACAAGGGGACCAAATGTATGTTATGTACTCGAATAAAATCCAAAAACGCGTAGCTTTATTTGCCGATGTACCGACGCCAGCACATCAAGCTACCCCAATCTGTCAAATTTCCCCGTTTGAAAGTGAACCTTATGCTTTTGTGATAAAGTTGAAAATCTATAAGAGAAATTTGACAGATTGGGGTAGCTGGATGTGCTGGCGTCTGTACATTGACATGTCTTTGTAAAAAGCATGCGGGCAAATTGAGGTCTGAGCCGTACGTCTCCATAGACTTTTATGTGTTTTCATTTTATTTTCAATTGAAGTTTTATTGACGTTGGTCTTTATCTATACGGAGCTTTATTGACGTCATTAATAATAATTGATGTTTTACACGAAACTTTCATGCGGTGGATACCTGTTTTTATAAAAAATCTGTCGCTGTGTGGTGACGGCGGTGAATATCAGAATATCCATCAGCCCATCTCATCCCGTGGGGGACGGAGTTGACCCCAGGGGATATGTACCAGGATAAGCAACAGCTTCCTTCAGTATGCTATGACCTTCGTACTGGCGCAACAATTGGCGATTATGGCACAACCTCCAAGATGTTCCGTGGGGGAGGAATTTTGTCCAGCAGTGGACATTTTACAGCCTTTTTTATAAAGCACAATAATATTGTTTAGTATTTTTTTATAGTCCGTCTATGGGGTTATATAGGGTATAGCTAGGCTATGGGGGCCACTCCACCACTTTGTCGTTGACATTCCATCTTGCTGGACCAAGTGGTCTCCTTCCTCGAAGCTGTGGAATTATCTCTTCTACTAAGTACCTACATATGCAACATGGGTTGTTTAAGGCTTCTGGGTATGCGCGGACCACCCTAGACCACATCTCCGACTACCATAAGATACGATTGTGGTTATATAAAAAAACTAAGCCGTGTGGTTTTATGGAACCACGATGCATGTTGAAGACCTTGTCTCTTGCGGCGTAAAATTAATTTACTGGCGAATATTTTTGCATTATTCTTGGTTTTGCCGTCGTCGACCGGTTTATTTGACTCACTGTATCGTTGTCCATCACGATCAAGTGAACAAGAAAATTAATATCAATAAACTGATCAAAACATAAATACTGTGGAACACCTTCACAAATTAGTGACAATGTCAATGCGATACGGTCGGCTGATGCGAGCCAATCGCGCCGCCATTTTGCGACATGCGATAGATGGCCGAAAAATTTAGGAAGCTTTTAAAAAAGATTCAGTTAAAAAATAATATCCAAATCTTTTTAATACAATAGATCTTCTCTTCAGATGTGTTATTGGAGCTTGAAATGGATTTTATAAATTTAAGTCAGAAGACCACAGTGCCGTGCTGAAGCATTTAACGTACATGAATGAGGCTGGGAACCCCGTGGTTGGTGGGTTCGATTGTCCCCCGTACCTAAATTAATACAATTCATTTTAAAATCTGAAACTTAGTAGATATTTTTTAATGAGCATGACGTATTAATTTTCTATATAGATTTTTTGACTTTTTTTTTATTCAATTGCTTCTTCGGTAATTTAAATATATTTGATAATATTTTATACTTATTATAAAGTAACACACCTAGAAGTGTAACTACAGGATAGTAATAGATTCATAGATTTATTTGAATTAATCAACTAATGTTGATAAACAATACTGATTATTTTCATCACTTATTTAAAAAATTTAATTATTGCATTTTTACCATAATAAGGTGTAAGAATGTTTAACCTCCTGACATAGAAACACAAAATCGCAAAATGTTTTTTCTTTTTTGTACAAATTAAATTGCGCATTTAGTAAAAGAGACAAAACATTTCTTTGGTTGCTCCGTGTTTATAATTAAAGCGCAAAGTGTCATGTCATAATGTTGAAACGTAACGTCTGTAAAAGGCGTAATCAATGGATGCGCCTGATGTAGGCAAAAACACCGAATAACACCGCAACTCATTTTCATAATGCAAGACTATGAACAAAGACATTTAAATTTATAATTTCGTTAGGATAAAACCGCAAACGTGCGTCATGATGCCTTCTTTTAATTTTTGTACATAATTAATTCCTATTGAGGTTCATTTAAAATTTAATTTCATGATCTGAGATTGTTTGTACATTTTTGTTTGAGTAGGGCCTATAAAAAGAATTCGTTACCAAAATATAAGTGAACGCTTTGAATAAGTTATTAAAAGATCAGTAAGAATATTTTATCTCATGTATTTCAAATTAAACAGACAGTAACATGTAATTAATCCTTCTTTATCGTATGGGCAGCGGTTACCCTAGTGACAGAGTTGTTTAAGCCGCCCAGTAGGCCTCTGACATGGCCTAACGACTGTTACAACTACTACAACTGGGACCGACAGCTTAACGTACCCTCCGAAGCACGGAGACGCTCAGAAATAAACCAGTTAGGCGGTCACCAGTTGTCTGCCCCGATCGGATCCCGTTTGTCACATCAGCGCATATCTTTTAGTGAGGCCTGATACAATTAATCTTTCCAGACCGTCCGGGGTTCTTCAAGCATGTCCGAATTATTTTAATACACTCAGCTTTCAGATCTTAGATAGCCGTATTGTTACTTTGAGTTTTATGAGGCCAGATATAAATAACGAAAGTAATCAAATAGAAGTACATACTATGGGTAGAGTAATATTTTTTAAATAGAGTTTAACCTAGGCATTACGGGCGTCATAAGTTCTTCTTCAGCTATTTTGTAGTCCATTATAAAAAAGGTACTCTATTAATATTCGAACAGTTTAGCGAAAACGGATGACAGCGATGACTATCTTGAGATAATTTACATTATATCATATAAAGATCAGACTAAACTTCTACAGTTTTCCCAGGACCAAAACTTAATTCTAAAATTTTGTGATAAGGTTTCTAAAGCCTCCTTCGCATTATGCGGCTAGCCGTAATGCGGCCAGCCGTCCGGCTGACCGTACTCAGATATTTGTAAAAGAAATTAATTTTGAATCTCGAGAAAGTAGTTTTATTCTGTGATGCGGCAGCCGATCAGCAATATTGATTGCTGACGGCTGGCCGCATACTGTATAGGAGGCCTAAAGAGCGAGTCCACCGTCAGCTTACCATCAGGTGTACCGTATGTTTCTTTGCCGATATCATCGTATAAAAAAATGGCATATCTCACTTTAACAGCTTGTTATAAATTTATGTTGTACATACCTATTGTGTCAATCTGATTCATTAATTTAAAAACCAATATAGAATACATACAGCCGTTTACCTTTTATGGCCAGTAATAGTGAGGTATTATAGTAAGAATCTTGTAATACGTAAGAACATTGTAAATAAGGCCAAGGATAGACGAGCGTGCAGTCTTTAGAAAATCAAGTAGTTATTCTACCGTTTGTTTGCTTGTCAATCGTCCAGATAATCAAGTATGTGTAAGCATTGTAAAATATAGATTCTATAATTTATCTAAATTATTATAATATTGCAGATAGCGCAAGGCCGGCAATTGTAGAGATCTTTGGGGGAGGCCTTTGTCCAGCAGTGGACGTCTTTCAGCTGATATTATTATGATGATGATTATAGTATTAATAATATTTTTACCAAATAAAAATGAATATGACGAAGCGTTTGCAAGCATTAAAGGGACCGATGAATTTGTAAGGGTCGCTGGTAGCCGTTGACTGCGAGAAGCCTTTATCTAATAGTGGACGTCTTTCAGCTGACATGATGATGATGACGATGATTATAGTTTCTAAGACACCTTGTATAAAAAGGCTTTTTGAAATGGTTCCTTTAGTAATTACGAATTATGTTTACAATTGGACTGAGACTGAGTAACAATTGGACTAGTCCATGGCTACGGGAAATCATCCGGGAAAATAAGAGAAGTAAATGTTTCGTAGGGATTATATTTTGTTCAGATCTAATATAAATGTATAGTGTATGTGTGTGTGTGTGTATGTAAGTGGTGGGTTTTGGATTATAGTATACTTAATTTAATAAAATTTTCTGAAACATCACAATATTTATTTTATAATGGAATACGAAGGCCATATTGTAGTCTCCATTCATAGGAAAATTATAATAAGATATATAATTTTACTAGCTATGCCCCGCGGTTTTACCCGCGTTAAATTTTATAAATTATCACAGCTCCTCCCCCGTAGGTGTTAGCGTGATATTTGTACCCTATATGTTGACCCGACCTCTTAGTAATATTCATGCAAAATTTTAAGTAAATCCATGTAGTAATTTTTGAGTTTAGCCCGGACATACATACAGACAAACAGACAAAATTTCTAAAAACTATATTTTTGGCTTCGATATCGAAAGTAGATCACGCCCCAAGTATCCTTTAAAAAAATATTCAATGTACAGTTTTGACTTTTCTACGATTTTATTATATGTATAGAGTACCAAATTATAATAATAATATCTAATATCTAGGGACTATGTCACACAGATCTTCCTAGCCCCAAACTAAGCAAAGCTTGTACTATGGGTACCAGGCGACGATATACATACTTATATAGATAGATAAATACTTAAATACATAGAAAACATCCATGACTCAGAAACAAACATTCGTGCTCATCACACAAATATTTGCACTTACCGGGATTCGACCCCAGGACCACCAGCTTCGTAGGCAGGAGCACTACCAACTAAGCTACGGTGACCAAAATGAATTACTTAATCAATCACACTGCAATGTATCTGCCTTCTCCTCTTTACGTAAGTAAATATATGTTTGTCTGTGCTACGGCCTCTACAACGGCCCCATAGTATTTATTTACTGATAAACATACATTTGGTTGTAAAATTGTTTGTGTTAGGTTAAAGGTAGACCTTTATGACCAAACAATAAATCTTTAGTCACTGTCTCACATCTCAATGCTAATTTTATATCGCGACAATATCTTGAGACAAGTTAAGTGTTTTAAATGCTCATTGACAAAACAGTAAAATCGAACCTTATACTTTACATCTATAATTTTATTTTATGGGCTTATGAAATAAACAATAACTCTATGATATAACAAACAGTCACAAAAGGCGTTATACCAGTCACTGGGGCTCTACCGGCTAGGTCGCCGAACATCGATTTCTTAGATGGCGTTCAAATAATAAAGGTTAAAAATGACTTAATCAATCGAAAAGCACGAATATTTGTTTCTGAGTCATGGATGTTTTCTATCTAATATATAAAATTCTCGTGTCACAGTTTTCGCTGCCATACTCCTCCGAAACGGCTTAACCGATTTTGATGAAATTTTTTGTGCTTATCCGGTATCTATGAGGATCGGCCAACATCTATTTTTCATCCCCGTAAATGTTAGGGGTAGTCCACCCCTAAATTTTTTTTTTTATTTTTTAGACAAAATTTCTAATTTCTATTTTTTTATGATACAACATACAAAAATACGTACAATCCCCAATTTTCACCCTTCTACGAACAACCCTTATTTTTTAATAGCCATTTTAGTAATTTAATCAGTTTTCCTCTCCGGTCGAAAACCGGTAGGGTAGGGGTAGGGTAGGGGTAGGGTAGTGGTAGGGTAGGGGTAGGGTAGGGGTAGGGGTAGGGTAGGGTAGGGGTAGGGTAGGGGTGGGGTAAGGGTAGGGTAGGGTAGGGGTTGGGTAGGGGTAGGGTAGGGGTAGGGTAGGGGTAGAGTAGGGGTAGGGTAGGGGTAGAGTAGGGGTAGGGTAGGGTAGGGTAGGAGTAGGGAATTCGAATTAAATAGTCATCGTTAAGACAGGACAGCGTCTGTCGGGTCAGCTAGTATATATATATATAAGTATGTATCTATCTATATAAGTATGTATATCGTCGCCTGGTACCCATAGTACAAGATTTGCTTAGTTTGGGGCTAGGATGATCTGTGTGACATTGTCCCCAGATATTATTAACATTTCACTGAGTGCATATTGCTTTCTGATGGTCTGAAATAAGCATACTTAAAATAAAAAGGTTTATTGGCAGTAAATATTGGTACTTAGATTTGTCTTCCCTAAATCCCTCCACACTAGGCTGAGCCTGTTTCGTGGTCAGTATTTACAAGTACAGACGCCAGCACATCAAGCTACCCCAATCTGTCAAATTTCCCCAATTGAATGTGAACCTTATGCATTTGTGATAAAGTAGTAAATCTATAAAAGAAATTTGACAGATTGGGGTAGCTGGATGTGCTGGCGTCTGTACATTGTAAACACAGAGTTGCGGTACAATATAGAGATACAAGCTTAAGACTATACCAGATAAGGTACACATTTTTATGTTAAATGAAAATAAAATAATAAAAAAGAAAAATATTGAATTGTTCTATCCTAAGCATACAGTTACCCTGGATTCCTAAAATTATGTAGAATGCGCTTAAAATTTTTGTCTAGCCAAAATGTTGTTAAACTTTGCTTTGTAGCATATTTTTATTATTACAAGATTAACGTCCCGGTGGAGGGTTTACCACAACTTTCCGTGTTCTACATAAGAGGTGGACTATAAACATAACATAATTACAACGTGAATTGAATAACATACTCAGCGTGTTTGTAACAACATTTATGTAAGCATTACGTTTTTTGTTGTACAAAACTTACGAACGAGTTCGAGCTCTCGATGGACATGCAGTGCTGTGATTGGTTAGTATCGTGATGGCGTGATAAGTTTTGCCAATCACAACGCTCGATCGAGAGCTCGAACTCGTCCATACGTTTCGTTACATTTTAAACTAGCTGGTCTCATATTTATCTACGACGCCAAATTTATATTAGTTATCATCTGAATCTGAGATATAATGTACAATTAGGGTGGTCTTAGTCAAATTCTAGTAGTTTGTATAAATCAGTCACGTCAATAAAAACTTTTCGTCATCAATCATTTAAAATAAATGCTTTTATAGAAGCAACTAGCACTGATTGGAATTCATAAAAGATGAACATCGACAGATACCTGCAGACAGAAATATTCCTTATTGACATACAAACATCCTTTAAAATAGATGTTAAAACTACGAGTTTATAAAGACGCTATTTCCTCGCAAGGAGTTTATTTATACGATAAATTGCTCATGACCTCAATGGACACACGGAGACCATTTTATTACCAGCCAAGTGCGTTCAATTGTTCAATTGAGCAATGAGCTTGATACCCAAAGCGGTTAGCAGTGATTTATTTTTCTAACTACTGAGTTATGAAGACTATGATCAACTACGCTGTCACCGCCGCTATCTTCATTTAGTCACTCTAAGCAAGTGGTTTCATCGGTTCATACAACAATAGGTCTCATCTAGATGGTTTAATTTATGAGCGCTTTTGTTCTTAGGAGGCACGGCTCTTGAAGTAGCTAAGCAATAGCAAAATCTGCGCAATCCTCAAGGACAAATCTTTATTTGATGAGCACGATTATCTGTTATGTATCTGGGTGTAATTTATTTATTTATTATAAGTATTATAAGTATGTTTATCAGTTGTTTGGTTACTATAGTACAGGCTCTGCCTGCTTTGGGATCTGATGGCAGTGTGTTTGTTGCCCGAATATATTTATTACTATAATTTATAACGTTTGACTAGACGTGTGGCACAGTGGTAAAAGTCACTACTATCAAGTCACCCAAGTGTTTCAAGTTCGATGCACTGGACAACTATTTCTATGTCCTGTAGATATTTTGAATGTGGCTGTGCTTTACGTACCTAAATGAATGACATGTATGTAAAATTCATTCCATCCATCCATATTTTTTAGGGAATTGTCTTAATCGCCAGGCTTGTTTGATAATTTGGCGATCGCAGTATTATGGTCATAGTACTCAGAGATACTTTGCTACCCGTTCTCTGTTAGATATACGCACGGGACGAAAATCAGTAAATCCGTTGGAAACGCTGTGATGAACAGACACACAGGCATGGCTTCAAATTGATAATACAGCGAAATCATCTCAGTTTTAAAACGTTTACACATAAATTTCCAGCCAGCAGGCCATTTCTAGACGTCAGTAACTCATTAAATTCACAACAATCTCATTTGAATTTAAGCACCCCTATACCGAATACCTAATACTAGTATGAGGTATAGATACTTAAAGCATAATTAAAAGACGCATGAGTAAAAAAAAGTATAAAAAATTATGCATACATTTACTGACACAAACAAACGAAGTGAATATTAATTAGTAATTACAATAAAGAACATGTTTCAAGACTTATGAGCCAAAGGGCATCGAATACAGACTGGCAATTTTATTAATAGTTACCTAACTTGATAGCAACTGAACCGATTGTAAAAAAAGGAAGCTTACAATTTGACTGTATGCTTTATGGGTTTTTTTTCAATTGGGCTGTATGCTTGTATGTTTTTTTTTTTCAAATTTCATTCCCCCTACCTTGTAAAAATATCACTGATCAGATTGAGAGATATTTTATTTTTGTCTCTCAATTGTTATTGTGGATTCGAGTGACGAAGTATTTGTCAAGGTGAACATGGTTTAAATAATATTAATAATACTACCTAGTATATTTATTAACTTTAAAATGATTTAGAAAAGTGAAAGCAATATTTATAATATGGCCTGTTTGGTCTCATACTGACTGTTAAGCCTAAGGTCGTGAGTTCGATTCTCATCCAGGACAAATGTTTGTGACATGCACACGCTTATTTGTTCAGTGTCTGGGTGTAATTCATCTAGAATATAAAATTAAAATATAATTTATTAGCAGTCGAGTAATTGTACAATTTGATTTACAGTGATAGCGTCACTTTTTAAGTATGTTTAACAGTTGTCTAAATAAATGTCTAAATATTGTATATATTTAGACATTTATTTAGACAACTGTTAAACATACTTAAAACGACGACTGCTAATAAATGATATTGATTCTCACCCAGGACAAATTAATTATATATAATATTAAAGGAAAAATTAATTAATATTGTATATATTTAGACATTTATTTAGACAACTGTTAAACATACTTAAAAAGTGACGCTATCACTGTAAATCAAATTGTACAATTCTAAACAAAACTGCTAATAAATGATATTTTAATTTTAATTTAATTTAATATTTAGACATTTTTAAGTATGTTTAACAGTTGTCTGGTTTTCAAAGTACAGGCTCTGACTAGTTTGGGATAGATGGCAGCGTGTTAGTTGTCCCAAGACATGATAAAAAATAATATTTGGGAAAGTCTTAATATCAGGCCTGCCTCATATATGTCAGTATTCTGGTCTAGTCGGTACCAAGGATACACTCTAATTGACTTTATAATCCGTATGAACACCATAAAACGGTGGTAATATAAACTGAAGAAAAATTAACCTAATTAATGGAGATTGTCACTATCTATATTCACCCTTCGATCCCAGTCTTACCGTACCTACATTTTATGCACTTTCACAGTTTCTTTGTATTAAGTAAATTTATTAGTAGTAGCAGAGTTGCCCGTCTACGCAAGACACGAACAAAAAAAATTGTGTCCGGCAAGACGCTCAGGGCCGCAGATAACGATTGTTATAAACATGATCTTGCAATTAATTATAAAAAGTTTTGAAGATATATTACGCGACTGGGACTAATAATATTTTGTACTAAAGTTTATATATAAAACATCTTTATTTTATTGCGCGTATAACGTGGGAGTAACAATTCAGCTGTTTTATTCGCTCCAATAAATATACTCTTGATAGTAACGTACGTTTTGTATTTGTTATTAACTCAAAAAAAAATGAAAGAATAACCTCTGCTTTAAGTAGTTCCTTTTAAGGTACTCTAAAAACAGAGCTACATTTACGTTAGCATAGCAGACTTTTACTGCTTCACCAGACACGTAAGAACAAGCTGGTCACACTAAGTGTCTATAGTAAGCGACAACTTATTCTCATAATAAGATCGATCAATATTAATAATCCAAGTTATTATAGTTTGCATGAGAGCAAGTATGTAGTGCATTTTAAAGGTCCATAGATGAGTGACCGCCTAAGTGGTTTAATTTCTGAGAGTCTCCGTGCTTCGGAGGGCACGTTAAGCTGTCGGTCCCAGTTGCAGTCATTAGAAAACAGTCGTTAAGCCATGTCAGAGGCCTACTGGGCGGCTTGAGCAACTCTGACACTAGGGTTACCACTAAACATACGATAAGCAAGCAAAAAAGGTAGCTCGCACCTGCTACCGTTTATTTTAAATGATTAGTATTGCGTTGGCCCAAAGAAACTGTTCTTTAATGTAATAAACGTCAAATACTGTGGAACCATCCAAAACAGTCATAACATGTCAAAGTTGTAAAACCACCAAATAAAAACCATGTCTATTTTGAATAGCTTACAATAGTATGAGATACGACGGCATATTTTCTGCGTTCATTTGTTTTTGATAAAATGCATTTCTTCTAAGTATATTCTTTATAAAAATCAGTCAATTATAATGATAATGATAGTTACTTTAGCATTAAGCCTCCTCCCTTCTACCGTACAGTTAATAAATCGCCGTCATCACAGAAAAGCATCAGTCAAGGCATATAAATAAAGAATAGAATTTACCATGACAAATTTCACTTTACTACGGCTCTTTAGCTTGTGCACGGCAGCCTTAGCTCGGATAATTCTACCTATAGAATCCAATTATGAAGTATATGGCCACAAGTATTATCTATCGCATCATCATCTAGGTATACCATCATAAAATTCATAGAAAACAATTTATCAATAGGAATAACATGAAATTGAAATGAAATCTAACAAAAAGTATACAATTGGCAGCCTTTTAATGTTTGATTTTGCTTCAAACACCATTGTTTTCGTTTATTTAAACATTAGTGCCATACAATTAATTAACTAAAGTTAGTATCTACTCTTTATCTATACAGTACTAATAGCGCTATTATCACTACTACGATTCCAATGAATA
The DNA here is from genome assembly GCA_951640165.1 of Pseudoips prasinana. Classification (NCBI taxonomy): domain Eukaryota; kingdom Metazoa; phylum Arthropoda; class Insecta; order Lepidoptera; family Nolidae; genus Pseudoips; species Pseudoips prasinana. Next base: position 34,829,113 of record OX621237.1, on the reverse strand, counting down.
CACAAACGAACAGGCTCAGGTGAAACGATAGGTATTTTTTTTGTTTATATTCTAGGTACTAATAAAAAATTAAAAGGAATCTCAAAGTATAAAATCATGTATAATTAAAGCGAAAATGTTTAACCCTAAGCACCTTTAGGAATAGTGAAATATATTATTGTATTATAAAAGCAAATTATTACAAAAGAAAAGACAAGCAAAATATATGGAAGTAGAAAAGATATAAGTGTAGAAAAAATGTCTTCACATCCCATACTATGTCAATACAAATTTCTCCACATACAAATTATAAGACAAATTTTGAAACATCAATATTTCAAACAATCACTTTATATTCAAAGTCAGTTCGATTTCTTCCGTAAGGGAACGGCGAAGGAATACTAATCCCTAGCGCCAGGTACCAGGACCACAGTACAAGCAGTAACTTAACTACGACGATATCTCATGTATTCGACCTAATTTCGGTGAATCGTAATTCGGTGTGAGAAAAATTGACAAAAGAGTGAAATGGCAGCCTATTTTAAAAAATATCTGATTTGAGTACAAAGCTAGCCCTATTCTTGAAAGTAAAATAATATTAGATATTCTTTTTTAATTAATGCGGTACCTAAAGTCCGATTTCAGTTATTCATTAATAATGATAAGTATCTAAATATATATACGTACCTATAAATAATGTTGTATACTTAACTATATTCCTACAAACATGTCCTGACTTTTTAAAAGTCTACTTACCTGAATAAAATCCTTATTTATTTATTTACATATATTTTCACCCTATAAAATATTCTTACATGTTTTCACGAATATTAAAATGAAGGATTAATCAATTATTTTAGATTTCATTAAATATAGAGAACATTATCTTACCTCTTCTATGAGAGGAAGGATCTTAATTATTTATGACTTTAGAACGGAGCCAACGCACGAAGTCTACAAACTAGGTCCACAATAATACATGGGATAATATTAGCCACATCATTTTATCTCATTAATTATCCCAGTAAATATCAATATCATATTTGTCAGCTAATTTAACGGCATAAGTCAATCAATATTCCATAAATATATTAATATAAAAGTCACTGCATGGTTAGCGCGGTAATTAACGCTGCCAGACAAGCAGAGGAAAATCAACCCATTTTAATTATGTCATACATATTTAGTAGACCTAACAAAATAATTGTTATGAATTTCTTGCTACCCAGGAGTTGTGAATCTGTGTTTCGTAATCTTTCGGAATATCGTAGGTATTTCTGTGTTTGTGTAAGTGTCTTATTATTAACAAGATACAATTTTTGTGTGCAAATGCTACCGCATCCATAATCGTATGGGTATGGAATTATGGACATGGAAAATAATCGTAATAATCAAATTTGGGCGCTAACCGCGCCTTAAATAAAGGCAATGTAATTTTTTATTAAATGAAGATGGATCACGGGCACAGCTCTTGTAAGCACTATTTCAAGATCGTACTTAAGTATCTGTTTGTTACATTCAAAACTGTGTCGAGTCGTTGGGAATAAATTCGTTAACCAGACTTGATAGAATGAAATTCCGTTTTATGGAAGCGAAAAATCTAAATGTGTGGCTTTTGCTGACGATATGCAAGACATGAAATTTTACGGCTATTCTATGTAATAAGATATTGAATCCAATAGTTTATATTTAAAATTTATGAGTGCTCTATAAATTAAAATAGCGTTTAAATATTTATTTTTAATTTATTCATAAATTCTGACTCGGGAAGAGTTGGTAATTATATTGTATTTTACTCAAGTCTCTCTGTAACCCAGCCAGTAAAAAGCATTTGGCGCACGTAATAGAGGTTTCCGCAGCCATCACTCATGCTTTTCTAAGTTTTCACTCTATACTAATGAAATTACTAAAGGTGTATCATACATTTACAGGGCAGTAGGTATATTTCTAATTTATTAGTTTTGGACCTTATTTTAAGCTAATAGAGTTCAAATTGTGGTGGTAACTATATCCCCACTGCCCGGGAACGGGTTAAAGCATATTTTCAGCACAATATGGAGCTGTTGTCATTATTTTATATCACGAAAAGATGGTTGGATCGTCTTATGGAATGAAATAATTTAAATTTATTTTAAATATAAGTTAGACTTATATATATTTTACAAAACTTTTTACGGGTATTAACACGACTTACCATCCCAGTCAACCTGTGACCGCGATCACAGCAAATTTTTCGAAACGTCGTGAAAATAAAAATAAAGGTAAGTCGCGTTATACCTGTTAACAACGATGTATAATAATGATACGAAATTTAAAAGAGTATATTTTACATAAATTGTTTTCAGCAAAGCAAGCGTAGTCTATAAACTCGCGGAAAACATCCAATTTGGATATTGTTTGCGCTTTAAGATACAAACAAACAGTATTAATGATGGAGTATTTCCAAATGGAGCCGAAATAAGTCAGTATTTTGTATCCTTAGAACTTTGTTATTAGACACATACGGACAGACAGACATACATACAGAGCAATAGAGCTTTGCCGTTTTGCCAAGGTGGACACACACTAATATTATAAAGCCGAAAGTTTGTGAGTGTGTGAGTATGTATGTTTGTTACGTCTTCACGTCTAAACGGCTAGAGCGATTTTAATAAAATTTGGTATGGAGTTAGCTGACACCGTGGATTAATACATGGGCTAAAATTTATAAAATTTAACGCGGGTAAAACCGCGGGGCACAGCTTGTATCATATAAGTGTCCGATTTGGAGTGTGGACATAACTAAAAACCTCGTTAATGTAGAAACAATGCTTCTAGATAAACATCAGTTACGACGGTCAATCTCAACGGCAACTAGCCAACAAAACGGGACATATTATAGTACACATGTATGTGGGCAAACATAAGTAAACCTTATGTCAGCATCGTAAGACACAAACGGTATTCACAACGCAGTCTTTCTAAGCGGAGCTGAGTCAATGTACGCCCTATGGATCTCGTGTCAGTGTTGTTTGAGCCCCTCAGGGCCCTGTTATTAGTTAAACGGGTGCAGTTTAATTACTATAATAGCGGGATACTTATTCCGTCTAGACGTAAAAACATTTGAGGAAATGTAACAGTGAAGTTGTTTAGATTCAGTGACTACCTTGTTAGTATTATGAGTACTATAGCGTAAAGTATATATATTTATTTACCGTACTGTGCTTAACCTTTAATCGCATTAGGTATACTCATTACTTAACATATCGTTTCACGCAGATTCAAAATTCGGAAATTCGAATCGAATTTCAAATATTGAAATTCGACCAGGAACACTATTATTAATAGTTTAAAAATACAGAATAATGTTGTTGCTATTGGTAAGTCTTACTGATTACTCCTATTATATTGTGTCAACTAGCGGTGCCCTGCGGTTTTTCCCGCCTTAAACTTTATAAATTACAGCTTTATAAAATATCGCTCCAGCCGTTTAGACGTGAATAAGTAACAGACATATGTACACACTCACAAACTTTCAGCTTTATAATATTAGTGTGATTATATGTAATTTATAATATTAGTATATCTAGTATATTTTTAATACACATAGGCACAAACTTTCAGCTTTATAATATTAGTGTGATTATATGTAATTTATAATATTAGTATATCTAGTATATTTTTAATACACATAGGCACAAACTTTCAGCTTTATAATATTAGTGTGATTATATGTAATTTATAATATTAGTATATCTAGTATATTTTTAATACACATAGGCACAAACTTTCAGCTTTATAATATAAGTGTGATTATATGTAATTTATAATATTAGTATATCTAGTATATTTTAATACACATAGGCACAAACTTTCAGCTTTATAATATTAGTGTGATTATATGTAATTTATAATATTAGTATATCTAGTATATTTTTAATACACATAGGCACAAACTTTCAGCTTTATAATATTAGTGTGATTATATGTAATTTATAATATTAGTATATCTAGTATATTTTTAATACACATAGGCACAAACTTTCAGCTTTATAATATTAGTGTGATTATATCTAGACGACGATATCTAGTGTAATTTTCAGATACTACTTAGTCTGGTACTGGTCATTTGCAACCACTTTCTAACATGTCAAGCAAAGCTAATACGAGAACTGACCGAAAGATGGCAGCACATGGTACTTGCTTCAAATGCAAAAAACTGGTTGATATAAAAAAAATGGCTTTATGCTCCATGTGTAACAATCGATATGAACTAGATTGTGATGGATATCCAGAACAGACGTACCGTCTAATGAACCAGGAATCTAAAAAGAAATGGAAATGTACAAAATGCCTAAAATCTAAAGTTAATATTGTAAATGATAACTCTAATATCACAACTAGGAAAAAAACAAATACTCAAATGAGCTCACCATCCGAACAGACACCAATTAAAAGAAATTCACTCATAGAAGCAACTCAGCATTCTCAAAATTTATCAGATATCTTAGACTCGCATATTTTGACTACCTACGATACTTCAGATCAATCATTTGACACACCAAATAAGATGTCGAAAAGTGTAGACGGCACAATATCAGACACTCTGACTGTTCTAGAAATGAAAGACACTATAGACCAACTCACCCAAAAACTGAATAGCGCAGAAAATGAGCTAGAAAACACAATTTTGGAAAACAATGAATTTCGCCAACAAATACAAAGGCAAAATTCAGAAATAAAAGTATTAAAGTCATTGTGTCATGCATCATCAGTCTTAGAAAATAGCTCCAGTAAAAACATTAATGAAAAAAGGCATTCTTTACTATGTCCAACCTCCACTCCCTGTTCTCCACTGACAAGAAAGTCTTATATTGACTGTTCTAGTAGCATTAAAATATTGAGCCTACAACAAAAAATCTCTAATCTGCAACTAGATTTGGATAAAGCTCATCAAGAAATATTATCTTTGAAGAAAGAAATAGAAACCCTTCAGGATTTACGTATAAAAAACAAATCTGTAACGCATAGAATGCTCACCACCGGCATCAAAGCGCCTGATTCCATGCAGAAGCCACAACGTGACACAACGCAAAAAGTTTTTATTTTCGGATCGCAAAAATGCGTTGGTCTTGCAGCAGCAATGATGCGATCACGTGAGAAAACACAATATGAGAAGTATACAATAATTTCAGAAACGAAACCATTTGCATTGTGTAACCATATACTGGCAAATTGTCGCCATGTTAAACTAAACCCAAACGACCAACTTGTTATATGTGTAGGAGAAAATGATTATGACATGAAATTTATATTATCTCAGTTAAAAATTGTATTAGATCGATTTTATAATAATTTAAAAATTGTAATTAATGTATCAAAAAATAATAATTTAAATATTAGTACATTAAACAGTTGTATCAGCGAATTATGTAGCCATTATAGTAAATGTAATTTTCTAGAAACCAATACTCGCACAATAGCCGAATTAACGAAGTCAGTTAATTACCTAATAGATTGCTATGATTATAATGAGAAGTATTTGAACCCTAAAAATCTTAAAGAACGAATAGCAGCATTCCAACGTTTTTCGTGAATACTAAGGCAAGTGTACCAAAAAAAGGAACAATTCCCTTCTATTTTTCCAAAAAAAATATCAAACACCAAGAAATTGAGACTGTTGTAGAACCTGACAAAAAATCAAGTAAAGGGACTATTCCGTACTATTTCCCCACCATACAAAAAAACAAGCTTTTTCGAGCATAAATCGCTTAAACATACTTTAAAAATACTCCATCAAAACATTGCTAGTATTTTGTCCAAAAAGGAACTCCTCGAACTCACCATACAGGAATTGCGAGAGGAACACAATGATCCAGACATATTGTGTCTGTCAGAAACATTTGTCAAAAAAGGTCACGAGCACTACCTAAAAATTTATAATTATGAAATGGCTGCAAATTTCTGTAGGGTAAAACAAAGAGGTGGTACATGCATATTAATCAAACGTGGACTTGTCTATAAAGATCTAACATTTATAAAAGAGTACGCAGTGCAAAACATATTTGAAGCGTGCGGCGTAGAACTTATTTCGCCCAAACTAATAGTTATTTGCGCTTATAGAACACCCCAATCTGACCCAACCCAATTGCTGGCTAAGTTAAATAGTGTACTACATAAATTATTTCAAAAATATAAATCCAAAATAAAAATAGTTGTAGCCGGTGACTTTAATATTAATACGCTAAAAAAAGGCAAAATTACCAATGAATTACAGGACATATGTTATAACTTTAATTTAAAAATACACATTGACGCGCCAACACGTAAGTTGTCTTGCATTGACCACATTCTTAGCAATATTCCAGGTGCTAATGCAACTATAATGCCACTCTACCTATCCGATCATGACACAGCACAAATGCTTAGCTTTCCAATCAAATATACACATCAAAAACATACATCCTATTACTTTTACAAACGAGATTTTAGTTCACAAAATATTCAGAAGTTTGTAGAATGTCTGCAAAACTTATCGTGGACTGATATTTATGTTTTAGATGATGTAAATTGTGCATTTAATGACTTTCATGAAATGTTTTGCCTATTCTATAATCTCTGTTTCCCTAAGGTTAGAGTAAGAGTTAACATGAATAATAAAAGGAAACAGATTTGGATGAGCCGAGGCTTAAAGAATAGTTGCAAAACAAAACAGAAACTCCGACATCAATATTATAAACATAAAAATATACTAAATAAAAATAATTACACACAGTATTCAAGACTTTTAAAAAAGTGCATCTATAGTTCAAAAAAGCAAGCTAATATTAAATATATCAATAAAAATGACAACAAATGTAAGGCGACGTGGACAGTTATAAAAAATGAATTAAATGATTCTAACTTCATAGGAAACATAGAAAAAATAAATATTGACAATAGAATTATATCAAACCCGACTCATATAGCAAATGCATTTAACAACCACTACATTAATTGTACTAGTAACAATACACAGACAAATAGAAACACATCTTTTTGTAGTATCTTGAATGCTAATTCAATGTTCCTTAAGCCAATGTTTGAAAATGAAGTGAAACGGGAAATAATGTCTCTAAGAAACACGACCTCTGAAGGATATGACGAAATTAATACAAAAATGATTAAAGCATGTGCTAATGAAATTTTGCAAGTATTAACACATTTGATTAATTTGTCGTTTTACTGTGGAACATTTCCCGATGCATTAAAATTATCGATCGTAAAACCACTATATAAAAAAGGTGACAAATGTGATGTCAGAAATTATCGTCCCATCACACTGATACCGGTACTGTCTAAGTTATTTGAAAAATGTATGTACAAGAGACTTGTTGAATATTGTGATGAATACAATATAATTCGAAGTGATCAATATGGTTTTCAAAAGCATAAGTCTACTACACTAGCAATCTATTCTGTTATGAAAACTATACTTACCAGTATTAACGATAAAAACTTAACCACCGGATTGTTTTTCGATTTGTCAAAAGCCTTCGATCTAGTCTCACATGATCTACTACTTTCCAAACTGGAATTGATTGGTATCAGGGGTCCAACTGTACAGTGGATCGAGTCATATCTCAAAAATAGGCAACAAAGTGTTGTAATAAAAAATATCAATAACAATAATGATGTGGTATCTTATTTATCTGATTACAAACATAATAAATGCGGTGTCCCACAAGGTTCCATACTGGGACCAATTTTATTCCTTTTGTACATAAATGACATTTTTGACATTACTAATCATAAATGTTATCTATTTGCTGACGACATTTCTATAATTGTGACTTCCAATAAAAAATATAATACTATAATTGACCACCAAAATGACATTAACAACACTATTGACATATTAATTGACTGGCTTGACATACACAATTTACAAATAAATTTGGACAAATCTGTATACATTCAATTCAATAAATGTAATAATAGTAGATACAATATTAATTTATGTATACCTAAGGTCAAACCTGTAACACACACTAAATTCTTAGGTGTAATAATAGATGAAGATCTGAATTGGAAAACACACATAGATAACATTTCTTGCAAAATAAATAAATTTGTTTATGCTCTCAAACAAGTAAAAAATGTCACCAATATTAAAACTGCCGTTTTATCATACCAAGCCTATGTAGAGTCAACGCTCCGTTACGGACTTATAATGTGGGGAAACAGTACTGATCAAAACAGAGCCTTTGTCGCACAAAAAAAGTGCATTAGAGCCATATACGGGTTACAGCCTGATGAGTCATGCCAACCAGTATTTAGGAAACTTGGTTTGCTGCCGCTACCATCACTGTACATCTTAGAGATATGCATGTTCGTACGGAAGCACAATGCTCTGTTTAAAACTATAGACAAAGTAAATCCCAGAAATAGGCGTGATCCCAACCGATTAGTGCTTGATGACGCTCCCAGGCTAACCAAGTACAACAAAAGCTGCATAGCTATGTGTGTGCGTATTTATAATAAAATACCTCGTAATTTAAAATTGTTAAATGCTACCAACTTATTTAAAATTAATTTACAAAAATGGCTTAATAATTATAATTTCTACAGTGTAAAAGAATTTCTAGAGCTGAAACTGTAAAATTGTACTTGTATTTCTTCATTGTATTGCTGTGGTGTTTGTAGCCATTCTTTTTCTTTTTGCACGCTATCTACATATAATTAGCAAAACACGCATGTCCATTCATTCTAAGTCATAAAACCTTTGTATACCGTGTTTTACGCAAATAAATATTATGATTATGATTATGTAATTTATAATATTAGTATATCTAGTATATTTTTAATACACATAGGCACAAACTTTCAGCTTTATAATATTAGTGTGATTATATGTAATTTATAATATTAGTATATCTAGTATATTTTTAATACACATAGGTATTTAAATTCATATAACGCAAAAACTCAAGAGTTGGACAATCCTTTAGTTGGACAATCCAGTGACTATGAGTCATGGATGTTCTCTATGTATTTAAGTATTTATATATCTATACAAGTATGTATATCGTCGCCTGGTACCCATAGTACAAGCTTTGTTTAGTTTGGGTCTAGGATGATCTGTGTCACATTGTCACTATATATTATTATTATTTTAGTGTATTTTTATAATTTTCTCCCTTTTGTAAGGGGTTAATTACTTGCCACACGGACCATGGTCAAGCATGACAAGTTAAATCGTGAATGATGAAATAGTGGAAGATGTTAAAAACTTTCTTGTGATACGGCACGTGTTTAAAATGGTTGCCTTTTGTATTAAACTGATGATGTATTTGGGTATATCCAGTATTTCAAGGCTTTGTGAGAGCATTTTAGGTATTATACCAGTGGAGGAAACTACAATGGGATTATTATTATTATTACTATCCGTGACTCTATCTTTTCTCCATTCCCTAAATAGGAAGTCTTGAACAAATCTCATTTGTGTGATAAGACCATCAATTATACTTCTCTATAATGTTTATTGTTCTTGTACTGCTTAATTATTGGGTACACAGTAAAGAGTGTAAAAATATATACGGGACAATTTTTCTGGACTACCGATCGAAGTGAAAACTATTTTTAAACACTTATTTTTAATCTAAATAATCTACAACCTCATACATATCATTTGACGGTCACCGTAGCCTAGTTGGTAGTGCTCCTGCCTACAAAGCTGGTGGTCCTGGGTTCGAATCCCGGTAAGTGCAAATATTTGTGTGATGAGCACGAATATTTGTTACCGAGTCATGGATGTTTTCTATGTATACAAGTATTTATCTATCTATATAAGTATGCATATCGTCGCCTGGTACCTATAGTACAAGCTATGCTTAGTTTGGGGCTAGGATGATCTGTGTGACATTGTCCCTAGATATTATATATATATAGCTCATGGGAAGCGTGACGTGACGATGCCGCTTATTCCATGATTTTTGTTCAACCAAAAAGTGCTCAACGCGCCTAAAGAAGTTTTCACTTAAAAACGTTTTTAATCTTTCATTTCATATATACATATTTTAAACACAAACACAAGGGATTTAAAGGCAATATACCTAGTTACCAACACATTCACATTAAAAGCATTCCAAAAATACCTACTAATGCATTCCGTATGGGCTACACGTACGCAATTTATATAATCTATCACCGAACGCACGGAATGTTTGTCATTGGGCGAGGGCTTTCTCAAAAATCGACTTTTATGTATAGAGGAAGTAATATTGAAAGTAAGATGTCGACAGGAATGGATATGGGGTTTTAGGAGGTCAAATCGGGTGTCCCATTTCAATACGTAGCAGATATGGGACACGAGGAAAGGAGAGCCATATATCGAGTACAGTTTATGAGACAAAGATAGAGATGTTTAGTGACAAATTCGACAGGAGAGACAAACCGAGTTAAGATTTTATGATAGCCAGGAGGCCATCGAAAAACAAAGACCTAAAAATTTTTTTTTTTATTTTTAACCAAATTCTGTTTCAGTTTGAGTTGTAGAGCCGCGGCCCAGTATGCCTCTGACTTGGCTTATCAACTGTTGCCTAACGACTACAACCGGGACCTTTTTTTTTTCAGCCCAAGCATTCTTACCTAACGTAAGTCTTACCCACCACTGCAACTCCTGCAAACCAGGATCAACAGTGGCACACAATGAAATGACACTGAGCGGTGAGGCTCAGGCATGTCCCGGGGAATCGCTTTAACTGTCTTGGATCCCGCAACGAATTTAATCAGAAAGAAATAAAAGGAGGAGTTAGAAAATGAAATGTTCCACTTCCCTCCAGAGCAAAGCGGGACACACAACCGGGACCGACAGCTTAACGTCGCCTCGGAAGTGTGGAGACGCTCATAAATTAATATAAAATGGCGGTCACTCATCTATAGACTGACCGTGTGCCTGGTGAGAGCAACTGGCTGTGAGCGCTTCAAGCGCCAAGGTAGTAGGGAGGCGACTACTCACTGCTCCACAGGTAAAGTCTAATGTTACAATAGTTCAAAATAAACAAACAAAATAGGGAATTTAAAGGACGATAAACCGCTTGGGTATAAGAAATCTAGGGAACGCTTTCACTTTTCCACAAGTCACAAGTAAAACGTTGGCAACTTAGTCGCCCAGGTACATATTTAAGTAACAGAAAACATCAACTGTATAAGGATAACGTGTCAATAACAAATCCTAACAAATTGTGCGCTCAAAATAAATAGCGGTCATATTTATTCTCACAAAACACGTGCAAAAGAAATATGGCGATATCCGCACGCAATGGAGATATTTTTTCTAGCAATCCTAACGTATTATTTATTGGATACGATACGAATAAGTTTTATGCTTATTTATACTACGCAAAATATTGTATGGAAATAAAAACCGATACACATATGTAAATGTTCTTTTACGACTAGTAAGATCAGGATACAAGACATATTCTTTTTTTAGAACCACAATCAGCGACATTACGGTTTCGTGTAAATCTATTGCACAACTATGTTACTTTTTTATGAGGTTAGTGTTTATTTTTTCTAAGTAATATATTAGGCTGGATATTGGATAGGCAAAACACATATTATTTTTGTACCAGAATCGGCAACATTAATGAAAAAGATTTCTGTAAATCTATTGCATAACTTTTCTAATGTTTGATAAGTTAAGTGTTCTTTTTTATTTAAGTAATGTATTAGGCTTCTATTTGATAACAAGTAAGTTGTTTTATAGCAAATTTATGCTATAGGTACAACATTTTTTTAATCTAAAAATATTAAAAGTCGTGCATATCTATTGCACAAGTTTTCAATGGTTAACAAAAGAAAAATGTGTTTTGCACACTTTCAGCCAATCGAATGCCCTTAACATAAAAGAGATCACATTTAGAAACAAGGCCGCCAATTGTACACTTTTATTTAAAGATAACGCCCGTTCCTGGTAATCTATTCACTGTGTCGCGGGGTACTGTACAAACATATAATATACAGACACTAATTACATCCAGACTCTGAACAACTATTTATGGGTCACACAAATAGTTGTCTGGCGCGGGACTCAAACCCGCGACACGAAGCGGCGAGGCGACTGTCGTAGACGCTACGCCACACGTGCACTTTGTTATTGTATTACTTGGTGTACAATAAAGAGTTATTTTAACGCCCGGGAAGTCGCGGGTTCGATTCGAATGAATCAATCTGATTTACTTGCGCAACGTAGAAATAAATTATTAAAACCTCAGGTAAGTCCCCAGTACCAAATCCACTAACAGTTTCAATAAAATGAGCGCTAATGAGACAAAGGTAATGACGCTAAATTGAATATAACAGAGCCTAATTCACAACGGTGGCCCTGACCTGACACCACAATGGGCAGCATTACGGCAGTTGCATCATTTTCACAAGGAGGGTAGCTATTTGATGCTCATTATAGCACAATCATTACCTTACTTCTGTTGAATGGACCGAAGTTCAAGATTGACGTTGAGTGGTAATATGATGACACAGCAAGATTTCGCTGGAATTTATTGGTGTAAGAAGCAATGTTACGAATAATTATACCAGGGATTTTTTTATTTGTAACAAGATACGAGATTGTTACCTATTGGGGCTAGATGAACAAGGAATAATAGTGGATGTAACTAAATATGCTTATTTTACGGTTAAGAATAAGTTGTGTAAATACAAAACTGGTATAGAATGGTTTTTATGAAAAATTGGGGGCCAATTTATTGCAGTGGTTTATCATTTATATGCTTGAATATTACACGATACACGAAATATATATATATTTATATACGAAAAAAATAACTTAAGAAGCGTACAAGCATCTTTAATTCCTTAATTATAATATAGTAGTACTAAATTTATAATTAATAGCTTAGAAACTTATTATTTATTAATGATTTAAAGTTACTTTTATACTGTTTCCACTATGTTTATGTACCTACTGCGTTGTGAGCTTGACAAGTACAAGTGTATGTAAATACCCAAGTGCTGAATAAAATTCATTATTTCATCAGCAATTTTATTTAACTGTGGAATAGCAAATGAGCAACCGGGTCACCTGATGGTAAATGATCCCCGCCGAAAAGCCACCAGTGCAAGGCTCGCTTCTTGAAGGTCAGGTCATACCGGATCACCAATTACTCCGCAGTTAATTAAGGCCACAGAATGGTATTGCGTGATAAGAAGTTTTATAACCGTTTTGTTATGTAACCATCTGATGGTTTCTGATCTTTTCCCCAACCCTCAATTAGTTCCGGCTACCTTATATCCAAGACGTTATTACCTGGAATATATTCCATACTATAAATGAAATTCTAGAGGTATTTCATAAAATGAAAGGTCTCATATCAATGTTGCTTCATGATATAAGAGTCACTTTTTTCAAGAGACATGGAAAAGAAAACACGTAATTGCATCCTTAAACCACAAACCAACACAAAAACATACACATTATTGAATTATATTAATGTTACTACATTCATTTTAAGTGCTACTCACGTATATTATAGGGTACTCAGCCACTTACGGTGTATTTGGTCAATTAAGCACTACGTACATTGGTCAAGTACACGCAAGAAACTTATAATGGAGTGAACAAGGTTAAACTATGGGGACATTGAAATATAATGACATGTGTCTGCTGTTTTTACCGCGGGATATGCCGGTAGACATTAAATTGGATTATTTTAAGAGTCGTATATACAAATGTTGTGTGGTGACGCCATAGAATATCATCACCTTATCCCATCCCGTGGAGGGCGTAGAAATCGTCTGGGGGAATACTACCAGAGAACGGACAGCAGCGTTTTTCTCTGAACTATGACCATCAAACTGCGATCGCCAACCCGTCTGTAAAGCGTGGCAATTATGGCATATCCCCCCATTCTTGGGGGGGGGGGGGGGTTATGTCCAGCAGTTGACGTACTTTGGCTGACATGATATACGTAAAGTAAACACAAAAAGATCACTGATCGTAGGTACAAGTTCTATACGACCCCATTAATAATGTAATAAGTGCCTAACCACGCCCTGACTAAATTTATTTTACTTATTATTATTATTAATCGTGCGGGCAGTGGTTACCCTAGTGTTAGAGTTGTTCAAGCCGCCATAAGGCCTCTGACATGGCTTAACGACTGTTGCCCAATAGCTCTACAACCGGGACCGACAGCTTAACGTGCCCTCCGAAGCACGGAGAATGTGTGAAATAAACCACTTTGCCGGTCACCCATCTATGGACTGACCGCGAGCATAGTTGCTTGACCTCACCAACCACTTACGGATCGGTGAGAGAATCTGGCTATGAGCGCTTATTCTCCTTTAAGAAAAACGAAAGATTCGATTTCTTTTTGGCTATTCTTTATAAGTATCTATTGCGTACCAATAAGTCACGCATAGAGTAATTCCCCTTTAACAATATTCAAGGAAATATTAACTTAAACATCAGAATTTATTCCCGAAGCGCCCGTTCAGACAATTTGAAGGCAGCGCGTCCTTATTCCCTATAATCTTTGAATCGTACTTAGGCTTTGAATGCCCTCCTGCTTACCAATTTTCCTTCAGTTAAGCACAATCATTACTCGCAATTTGTGATGGTGGATAGAGCATTGTTGGTCGTTAATATACAGTTCGCACCTTAGGCGGTTGTTTGATATACGTGGCCCCATCTAGTCTTATTTTTTGTAGTGTTATTCCAAAAAATCTGAACCGACAATGTTTATGTAGGACTCAGATTAATATTATCTTTTATTTGTAAGTTGGTTCCTTGATATAAATGGATCCATTTAGTCTTATTTTTTGTAGTGTTGTTCCAAAAAACCTGAACTGGAAGGTTTATTTCGAATAAATGAGACTGGACTCGAATGCAGCCGGTTCATTTTTAAATATCTATAGGTCAAAGGAACCAAATAGCCTTGCTGCTACTACTTAGCTTTTATTTGTTAGATGGTTACTTAATATAGGTACGTGGCCCCATCTAGTCTTATTTTTTTGTTGTATTGTTATGAAAAACCTGAAACGTCAAGGTTTATTCAGATAAATGAGACTGGATTCAAAGGCAGCGGCTTCATGTTTAAATATCTATAGATCAAAGAACTGAATAGTCTTGTTACTGTTATTTAACTTTTATTTGTTATATGGTACCTTGATATACGTGGATCCATCTAGTCTTATTTTTGTAGTGTTGTTACGAAAATCCTAAACCGTCCTGGTTTATGCCAGATAAATGAGACTGGGTTCCAATGCAGCGGGTTCATGTAATTAGGTTGCCAGAGTTGCCAGTTGTTAAAAAGGTACTGCAGTAGCTTATTCTTCCATAATTTCAAAAACATTTCATAGACAAACTAACCCATAGAAAATATTTTCCAAATTCTGAAACTAGTATGTAGACATATGGCTGGATAGAGCATGAAAAAAAAATATATATTTACTTAAAGGAACTATACAAATACCTACCAATCTTTTCTTCAATTCTGGTTCATTAATCGAAAGAAATAAGAAACCATGAGTTCGCTGAATGCGGATAGCCCAAGACCGACAATTGTGGAGATCTTTGGAGAAGGCCTTTGTCCAACAGTGGGTGTCTTTCGGCTGTATGTTGATGATGAAATGGAAGAGATTAGACGATGATAAAGCCGCCATTTATGCAATGTAGTAAAAACTACACTCCAGAGTTACTCACTTAAGCATTTTTTCACGACATTCCAACGAACTGTTACGCTTTCAAAAACATACTTTTCCTCATTACAAAGAATACAAATACATACTAATTGTTAAAACCTGTCAATCCAAGTTGCAATTATTTTAATTGGACAGTAGTAATAAAGCGAAATCTCACACGTAAAATTTGATAAATAGTCATCTCAAACCGCTGAGAGTTTACCAAGTTACCCGATAAAGAGTTGTAACGCAAATCGGGGTAAATAGGGATCCAGGGATGAATAGGGACGAGAACAAAATGTCACTAATGTATGGAAATTGTCCCTATCTTCCTTAACCGTACCGTTATTTTGCCGTACCTATGTAGTAAGTGCAGTTACCATGGCGAATACAGATTTAGTTTTGGGTATAAATTCTTGATAAAGGTATGTCACTATCCTCTGTCCACGTTTTGACTGAGATACTGTAGATACTAATAGTAAAGTGGCTCGGTTATCAATTCAGAAGTGGAGATAAAAGTCGCAAAAATATCGTAAAAAGTTAAAAAGCAAGTAAACGTTGGTTTTGACCTTAGTGCTTAGTGACCCTGACTGCTAAACATAGAGCATGGGTTGGATCTCTATCCAGGGCAAATTATTGCGTGATGATCACGATTATTTTTCAGTATCTAGGTGTAATTTATCTATAATAAGTATGTAGACATATATACGTATGTTTATCAGTTGCCTGGTTGCTATAGTACAGGCTTTACCTAGTTTGGGAACAGATGACCGTGTGTTAGATATTTATCATTACCATGATATCTGAAGCATGGACAGCCAGTTGCTCCTCGGTCCTGTGACGATTTTCATGGTCCTGCACCTTCGTTCGTCAAGGAAAACGTATTAAAAAGAAATATTTAAAAATAAGTTTGATAGATATAATTTTATCTGTCAGAGTCTACGACAGAATCCTCAGAGTGAACATGCTGTAACGTATTATAGTTAAAATAAAAATAATATAATCCAAGTTGAATCCTACGTATTTTATTCCAATATCAAAAGATCCCGAAGGCATCTGGAGTAACAGATCGTTATAGTCCTTAGCTTCTCGGTCAGTTTAGGCATCTAGGCGCGATTGATATATACATAGATGAATGACCGCCAAAGTTTAGCGTCTTCATGGTTCGGAAGCCGCGTTTAGCTGTCAGTCTCGGTTGTATTAATTTGACAACAGTACTTAAGTCGTGTCAGAGACCTACTGGGTACCTTGAACACTTCTTACACTAAGGCAACTACTTTTCATACTACAAATAATAAAGCAGATGAAGCCTCCGACTTTCTTTCACAAGATTTGTGAAGCAAAATGGGAGATATCATAATTCCAATGATTACAGTCTGGACAACAGACCAAGTCACAGAACACGGTTACTCCAGACTTACGCCGCCAATTGTTTACAGATCGGTGATAGCAATTGTATTTAACCAATTCAAACGGCTGTGTCTAAATAAACAATGTTGTTTCAAATTATTCTGTTGGTAAATGTAAATCAATCTACGAAGCGTTAACCTAAGAGCCCAATAATAAAATTCACAACCAATTTATATTGCTTTTACGCTCATACTTTGCGAGTAAGACGAAGATATTCAGCCTAATGTCAATAAATTCCATTTGCTGGACCAGCTATAAAAGAGGAATGTACCTATCTGTTTATACAGGGTATCATGAACGCTTCTGGGGCCGCTGATTTGGATGAATTAGGGATTTTTTTTAATAAGACGACGCCGGTAATTGTTTGAAAAATATAAAACTCACTCACACATACCATACAAATAGGTGCCCTGTGCGGGAATCAACCCAAAATACGTATTAGCTTGGCGATAACTTTAACCGGCGCGCCACACGTTCAGTCTTCGTCGATCGGAGTAATGAGGTTTTTAACAGACTTCAAAAGAAGAAAACCTTCTTCTTTCCTATCTCTATTTCCTCTTCCTTCGTCAATTCGATTGTTAGTTTTTTATGTGTATGCCACTCGATTTCCCCGATATTAGTACACGATTCTGATAATTCCTTGTTTAATCGATAGGAAATATTTTCGGAGTGGACCCATACATATATTTTATTCCAATCTGTTGTTAAATGAAAAGTTGCATTCGGTTTAATCTTTTAAAAAAGCAGTTATTATTTCGAGTCGGACCAGAAATTGTTAGTTAATAAATATAAATGCATGTGAAAACGGCATTTTTAACTTACTTAATCAAACAAATTAACTACTTTTTTAAGGAGCCTTGCTCAAACATTCTTTATAAGCTCATTTAAGTTCTGAACAGAAAACTAACTTACAAATTACCTATAGAAATGTGCACAAACATCTGCCTCATTGCACCGGCTAGTGTAATTAAATCTTAATAGCTTAGTAAAATTAATTACTAAAGGATTGCCGGCTTTAATTTACTATATTTGACTGCACTTGTAGCGCAGTGGTTACAGTGTTCTCGTGTTTTGGTTCGATTCCCACACTGGACAACTATTTTTATGACTCATTTATATGACGGGCCGGTTGGCGTAGTTGGTAAATGCTTGCCTATCACGCCGCAGGTCGTGGGTTCGATTCCCACCAAGGACAGATATTTGTGTGCATGAACATTTCTGTTTATTGAGTCTGGGTGTATTTATTTATATAAGTATGTATTTACAATAAATAAGATATGTAGTATATGGGTTCTCAGATTTCCATAGTTCAAGCTCTGCTAAGTTTGGTTGGGATTATATGGCCGTGTGTGAATAATGTCCCTGGGTATTATTATTAATATTTGTTCTGACGTCCGTTTAAATTGTATGTTTACACATTTATTTCTCTAGTGCAGGCGTTGTCTCTATATCTAAATAATAGTTGCGAGACGGAACCCTTTACCGTGTCGAAATGTGCTTAATTGAATAATTATTTTACCAATAGGTGTGCAAATAATAATGTCATCTAGTGCCTGGAAACAATAGTAAAATAGGTATTCCCAAGTCAATACGAATAAACATAATATTGTAATTTTATGGGTCTCTTAAGTACTTCATGTCATTATAAGTATGCTTTTTTATATTTATTGCATGTTGTAATTTCTAGGATAATTAGTTTATTTATGTTTACTGTACGTAAACACCCCTTTGCAAAAACAGGCACCAATCATTGGCTTTTCTATGGAAAGTATTAATATTTTTAGCATGTCAATAGTATAATTGACTAGACATGTCTTATTATCATTGAGAATATAGTTTTTAAGACTTAAATTCTAGAATTCCGTGTTACTTAGCGTATGAATGGTAGCGTAAGAATGAATGGTTAGTGGTTACCTTAGTGTCAGAGTTGTTAAAGCCGCCCAGTAGGCCTCTGACATGGCTTGTTGACTAAACGACTGTTGCCTAATGACTACAATCGGGATCGAAATCTTAACGTACCCTCCAAAGCAGATAAACGCTCAGAAATTAAAACTTTGGTGGTGACCCATCTATGGACTGACCGTGAGCCTAGTCGCTTAACCACACCGCTCACTTACGGATCGGTGAGAGTATCTAGCTATGTATTTTTAGTCAATATAAACAGAGAGCCGTATTAAAATGGACATTTTTATGGTTTACTGGAAAAAAACTCATCAATGAGTTAAGCTCGCCTTTGACACACGTATAAAATCTATATTTTTTTTGTGCAATAAAGTTAAGAATAAGATACACTGAAATTAAGACTACGAGTATTTTAATAAAAAAGGACATTAAAATACAAAAAATTATAACGATTATATGGCCTTTGCAGCGACTACTTCCCACCAGGCTTTGGATGGTGTTCTGTGGAATGTATTCCCACTCAGCCGAAATTACACGTTTAAGCTCCCTAATGTTTTGTAGGAGTGGTTGGACAGATCGTACTCGTCTTTTTAGGAGGTCCCAGACGTGCTCAAAGGGGTTAAGGTCGGGGCTCCGCGCTGGCAAATTTAAACGACGAAAACCGACTTCTTGCAAATAAGCATCTACTCGTACGTAGTCCAGTAGGCCCAAGCGTTATTGTCCATGTAAATAGCATCTTCACTAATTACAGTCAGTGCAGGTTGGACATGTTGACAAAAGGATTTCTTTTATGTAATGAAATGAAATAATAAAATTTATTCAGCTCTTGGGTGTCACATACACTTGTACTTGTCAAGCTCACAATGCAATACATAAACATAGTTGAATAAAGTATTAAAGTAACGAAAATAATTTGAATTAGTCCGTCCGTGCAGTATGTTTCGTCACATATATTTTTATTAAATCCTTAAATAAATAATAAATAGCAAGTCACTAAGCTATTATTGTTACATTTAGCAATAGTGTATTCAAATTAAAGAATTGAAGACAACGAGCAGTTGGCTAACGCAAAAGGCTCTCAACCAGTAGCTTAATTTAAGCGTCTAATACCCAAAGATATTATAATATAACAAGATTGCGCACTCCAAGATTTAGTTCAAAGTAAAATGAACTCAAAGTCTTTAAGATACAGTCCATTTCTCTTTGTAGTGTACCAATAGGAAAAAAACGGACCACTTGAGAGGCTCTCGTTTTGGAATCTGTCCCTGTCTAACAGATGGCCAGCCTAAAAATAACTTACTTGACGTATAAAATAGTAGAATTTTTGGTCAAACACCTAGGATTATGTTTTCATATAACTATAATTAAATAATTTTTATTTATTTAAGACGTACACAACGTTTTTTTAAACTATGTCTTATTCTTTGATAGCTTTTTAAATACATTTAATTTGGGTTTAGTAAATTCAATAGCAGTATTTATAAGAAATGACGTTTACACACTCAATTTGTAAACAAATATGGCGAATGTTTGTTTTGAAATTATTTATCGTATTGTGCTCCAATCCAGTTCCAATTTGCTTAAAAATGGTTTTAACTTGTTGCGTAAAAGGGTGTAAAAGTGAGGGTCATCTGGGGAGTGGTATATCTTTTCACAAGTAATTGTTATCTTGTAATGTTTCTATATTTTGGCTAAGTTCAGCAACAGGGTAACCATTCGTTACGTATTTAATGGATCGTTTTTCTAGATTTCCCAAAAACGAGGAATTGAAACAAAAATGGATGAATATTGTTCCCGGTAAATAATAATCTGATATAGCAATTAACTGTTTTATTACAAATAACATTCACATTTATTTTAGAGTTTTTGCACATTGACACAAAATACTATTCCCCACTACCAGCCACTAAGCATAACTACTCGAGATTGTTGCCTCTTACAACAAACGATTTTTCCAACCTGTCGTTATGTATATTAGGTATTTTATACCTACGTAATAATTGTCTGCTGTGTGGTGACGGCGACAAATATCAGAATCAGAATATCATTACCCCATCTCATCCCGTGGGGGGCGTAGAAGTCGACCCGAGCGAATATCTACCAGAGGACGGGAAGCAGCTTCCTTCTGAGTACTACGACCATCATACTGCGATCGCCAACCCGCCTGCCAAGCGTGGCGATTATGGCATATCCCCTCAAGATGATTCTTGAGGGAGGCTTGTCTAGCAGTGGACTTATTTAAGCTCTAATGATGATGATGATGATGAATAATTGTCTATTTCACTATATCTAACACTAAAACGAGGCTACTGTTTCCTCGTGTCAGTGTTTGTTATGAGTAAATAGGTAAGAAATAGACAATTGCTACACTCTTATTAATAACAAAAGATATAAAATTATCTCAGTTGTTTAGATTAAGCCACTTAGAAGATATTTTCAATGAAGGTAGTGAGTATAGTATCATCATAATAATCCGTGGAATAAATTAAAAAATCGGGCCTGTAGTCTATTAGTGTTACCTGATTTTCACAATCTAATCTATATTGAATATATGTATTACAATAATTATCCTAGAATACTATAGCCGACTGACACAAAACACTTGTTGCGAAAAAGAATATAAGTAAATAAAACATATATTATACTTGAAAACTATTTGGATACATTACGAATATATAATATTTGGAAAGTCTATTGCCTTTGTCCAAAATATCTACCACTACTCACACTTACATTAGGCGGGAATTGTACTATAAATAATTATATAATTTCCAAACGTTTAAAAAATCTACAAATAATCTTGGTATAATTTAATTTATATTGCTTGCAGAGAGGCATACAAAATAAAGAAAGTATAAGTAACGAAAACATCTCGAATACGTATACCTAGGTATGCAGTGGGGCGAACAGTAACTTTAAAAGTACTGCATAGGTAGTATGATTATACTTCAAAAGTAAGTTTATTCATTCTCATAAAAACAAAATTTTAAATTTGGCGCGTTAAAACATTCGCATAATTCCACGACGCATGGTCACTCTATTAGAAGGAGATGCCATCCAAAACAGCTACTTCTTGCTCGGGCCGTTTTTGCTCCCTCAGTGCGCAATCTTGTTATATTATAATATCTTTGCTAATACCTGAAGACATCCGTTATGAGGTTCGGGCTACAGCTCAGGCGGTACCTTTGCAAAGTCATTTTCAATGATTTCAATCTCAGTTCAATAGTTGGAAGTTACGCCCGCCCTAAACATAACGGATCTTCCACCATAAGGGGTGATTTATTCCAAATACACGTCGGCATAGCGTTTCCCTGGTCTTCGGAACACTCACCAACGTCAGGCGTCATCAGTAGTAGTTCGCGTGCTTGAATTTAGTCGAATATATGGGAGTTGACGAACACTGTATTATATAATAAAAAGGACCGGAGACAAAGTTTATGGCGTGGGTGTAACGATTTTTGCTTACGTGATAATTTCTACCAGTTGATTCCGCCCATAAGCCGTGTTTACGAAGATCGTTCTAAAAATAGATAAAGAGACAAAAAGATAACAATATAATTTACTATAATTCGTGGAAGGTCCAAAATTGATTCGCTTCATTTGAAATATTTTTAACCTTAAATTTATTGAATTTGACAGGGGCATTATTTAGTTCTAGAGTTAGCAATTCCTGCCACCATGAGCGCTGCATACGATTTACGACGTACTATGCACGACGCACGGATCCAATAAAAACGCTTCAAGTACGTCCTAATGTCACTGGAAATTTTATCTATATTTGAAGACCTTACATGCTCCAATACAGTGAAATATAAACTATTAATAGCTTCATAACGTAATAATAATAATATACTGCAACATTCATTCTCACACGGCCAAGTCACATTTATTTACACACATATAACTTCTCTTCATCTTTTTTTTTAATTTAAAGACAACTCCCGCACTAGGGAATTTAATCCCTGTGTCACGGGGCACTTTACAAACATATAATAGACGGACACAAATTACAATTTACAAAAGATAAGTAGTATATGTAATATATCAGTTATCTGGTCCCCATAGTACAAGCTCTGCTAGTTTGTGTCGTGTGTGATTAATGTCCCAGGATGTTATTATTTAACAATTTTTAAAAAGTCATATATTTCAAATCCATTCAATTACCAATCTTGTACGTAGTTACCTTTGAGTTTACTTTTCGTTTTATCTTCACTGGCTTTTACACCAAGCGGCCTTCTTTGACACGTGTCACAGTTAATAGCTTCTGAAGTTTGCTTTTTATTTTGAAGCGTCTGATAAGCGTGGAGGCTGACCGGAGCAAGACAAGCGCCAAGTGACTTATTATGGCTTGTCTTTAGTTTGAATATTCATGATCTTCAGGACTCCGGTCACCAGTCACAATCTTTCTAAAGTCGTTTTTTAATTTGCTTGCAAGATGTTACTATTTGTTTTGTTTACTTTTCTATCTAAATAAAATATTGATATGCGGTGACGTTAACGTTTGAAGGTCTTCGACACTTACGTTTGCTTTCGTTGCTTAAAGTCCATTCAGTTTTAAAATAAATCTTATTATATCTTAAGATTTGTGTAGCTCAACGTCGATTAATTAATACAATTTATCACATTGGTACACCTCATCGTAAAAGCAAATATTAAATATGTTTTTTCGTAAATTAATATTCAAGTTAAACAATGGTTGTTTATTCATTTACTATATTATACACTTCTAATTTGTTATTTTTGTATTTATTTACGATCTATGTAATATTATATACTTAAAGAACAATGTACTTTTGCTATTAGACACTTTATTTAACACATTTATAATTATGAAGTAGTTAGACTTTAAGTGCCGATCATTTAGTGTTTCTAAATTGTGCATCCCTATTGTCACACGATTCATAATTTAGGAAAAGGTATTTTTAAGGCCCCTGCACACATGCCGGCGGCACATCCGCCGGGCTCATGCCGCGCAAGCATGCCGCCGGTATTTGTCATAGGAAGTCGGGGAGGAGCATTTCGGTAAAGTCTTGCCACATTACAATTTTCTCTAACATTCAGATCTGGCAAGTCACCTGATTGAATTATGTGTTAGTTTATACTGCGCGCTGGCCGGGGTGCACAGACGGCGTCCTCGCCAACGCCATCGGAGTAGCTTTTAGGTGTCAGAATAAAGTTGTATAAAATTATAATTATACAAAAATTACTTACTATACTACTACATTTAATGATCTAGTGGAATGATGAATACTAGACGGCGTTATATTAATCCTTACTAGTACAATCCGCTATAAAGATAGGACACACGCTAAATGGCATACTATCACACATCGGTTTCTCCGTAACTAGCAATTTAATAACATCCTTCAGCATTTCTCCTTATCACAAAATAGAATCAAGTTTCAGATCTCTTCATAATTCAATAAGTGAGATGTAATTTCCTTCTCTTAACCATTTAGCAGGTCTACCCATCAGTTAAAATGCACTTGCGTCGACCACTGGCATCGAATATTAATACCATAGAGTATGAATAACGTAGAAGTGGCATGACATATACATAAAAAAGTTGACGCTGCTCTGTTACGTGTTCACCTGCCTTCGTGACTCATTTTTAGGTATAATAAATACTTTCATAAGTATTAATCAAGGCAACAAAATTCACATAACTTACAATTTAGCTACCGAATTACGAACATATGGTGATCATCATCATCATCATCATATCAGCCGAAAGACGTCCACTGCTGGACAAAGGCCTCCCCCAAAGATCTCTACAATTGCCGGTCTTGCGCTATTCGCATGCAGCAGTTTCCAACGACCCGCAAATCATCGGTCCATCTTGTATGGGGCCTGCCCACGCTGCGTCTTCTGGTTCGTGGTCGCCACTCGAGAACTCTTCTGCCCCAATGGCCGTCGGTTCTACGAGCTATGTGCCCCGCCCACTGCCACTTCAGTTTTGCAATTCTTCGGGCTATGTCGGTGACTTTGGTTTAACGTATGGTCATGTGTCCTAAATTATTAAAACACTTATGTATTACATTTAAATTGTCTATGTTTCTTTTCCTTCACCCCATGGGGTCAACTTCCATATATTAAATTACTGTAGAATGATTTTGTCTTTAGTTTACTGTAAACGTGAGTTTTTTATGTAAACCGAGTCTTAACCATTCTAATCCGATCAGTCGTTTTCAATAACTACCTATACACACTTGTAACACAATATACTACATTTGTAGTAATACCTACATCACTACGAATGTTTAGTCGATTGATCGGATCAGAATGGCTAAAACACCGAGCCATTCTGATCCTCCATCTATCCAAAATTAAAGTGCTTGGCACTTGTCTGAGTAGCATTCTCCATTTATCCCGTTGTAGAACCATCTCTTTTACTTGTTTTTCTTTAAGTTGCTCACTAAAATTTCTTCTCGGTCTTCCTTTCTTTTTTCTTGAGTCTATCGTCCCTTCTATTATATTTGTGATAAATTGGTGGTTTCGGATCAGATATCCTATCACCTTACCCCTTCTGTTTTCTATGTGTTTAAAATGTGTAGTTCTTCATTCACTCTTTTTAATATTTCTTCATTGATGATCTTTTCTGTCCAGGACACTTCCTCAATTCTGACCCGGTCATGAAAAAATGGATTACATAAAAAGAATGCCACTTCTACCACATTTTTATTTAATGTTCTACAACAAGTAGCTCGACAGCATTAAATTAAGCCCCAAGAACTGTTAGCTGTGATAAATCAATTTCGAACCAGTTCTAATACGCATTACATACTGGAGCTCTGTAGAAATTGCTGTTTAATGGGTATTTTAATGTGTACCAGTTAAGAATTTCTGTTACTATATATATTTAATTGTGTATGTACAGTGTTCGTGCGTTCAGTGCACTCTAAATTTATTATAAATTGCTCTGATTTATAATATAAATAATTGTTACTATTAAGATCGACTCATCACAGCGAATACAGTGATTATTGAGAGAGATCTGTTGGAAAGAAATTACACTAAAGCAATGGAAAAATTATATTCGTAATAATATTCGTGGAGACCTATAAATGGCTAACTGCTGTGTATACCTAATCTATTATGTTATTGTAAGCTGTTGGTTTAATGTTAAATAAATAAATATAAAGATCAGTTTTGCATATACATTTCTTTTCATATTGAAGAATATTATTTGAACTATATTATTCTTTTCATAATAATAACCATTCAATTCCATCAATAAAGTGCGTCACCTGATGGTAAGTGATCACCGCCGCCCATGAAGAATACCAATAGGACCGCAACTACTTTGCCACTAAATATTAATTTCGTATAGAATTTCAGACATCTGTCCTGAGTCTCACCTCTCGCCAGGCGAGTCTTAATATGTGAATTAAGATATTGATGGAATATAAGTACATAACCATCATCCCCATCATAGTTTTCCACTGATCAGATTAAAGAGAAATAAACATTACAATACATACTCTTTATTTGCTACGTGGACATCGAAATAGTGGACTAATTAAACCTGGTTAGCTATTTGTTTCTTTTTCTATATAAAAACGAACACTTTTAACGCAATTCACCAATAATGAATAATCAACATGGACCTGTTATTAAAAAGTGCAGCATCAAACCATGTAGAATGGACGTATAAAATATTGAATGCATACAGTATCGGTGGCCGTTATATATTGGACGACACGATTATTTGATGCTTTTAATAGAAGAACAAAGGATCACTTTCTGTCATTATCATTGTAATCTATAAAAGGCGCAAATATTAAGCGTACCTACTATACTTTATTATTAGAACTGATATAATAAGACATAAAATAGTATTTTTGCCTAAATTGCTTGTGTATATATGTAAATTTTTGTGTATATTGTTTGTATTATGAGTAAGTAATGGTATATATACCTGCATATTATATGATATAATTATTATTATAGAGACCTAACAAGTGATCGCCTAAAAGAACAATTTAAAGATTGTAATTTTGTTCTCCTGTGTGGGATTAAACGAAAAAGTAAAAGTATTTTAAGGTTTAAGTATTTTTTTACAAGAAATATTTTCTATTAAATATTGGCGCATATTTTCGCGCGAAATTTTCTGTAGGACAGTTTTTTTATATTATATTTATTCACCGGCTGTTCTAAAAGCTTTTTATGTAAATTCACAGATTTTTTATCATGACCAGTCGTGTCGTCGCTTATAAAACGATCCTATATTAGCATAAACACACCGGCGAGGAAACAGCTGCTGTATCTTACACAAACACGTCCCATCCAGTCCCTCGTTTGTAAACTCGTACTGGACTTACCTGAAATGGAAGAAAAAAATCATTGATAGATGAGGGTAGCACACATAAATATAACTTGTGCGATAAATAAAGATATGAACACATACGCGAAATTAAACGCCGCGGTTTATAAAATTTCTCGGATAATTTAATTGTCAATTTAGGTTACTTGAGGAACAATTTTACGTAAAATTGTGTACATGTGTTAGTCAGATTTTTACGCTTTCTCAGTATATAAAAGTAAAATCAAAATCCGTAATACATAACTAATTTAGAAATTTTATGTGAATATTTCTAAGTTCAGTATCATATTCAGTATAAAATTATTTACTGCACTGACATTTCATACCGTCTAGAATTTCCACTAATCCTACGAAATGACAACAGATAGAAGGAAAAAATTTAAAGAAACTTAGTCCTCATAATATGGTATGACTATGAAAATATTTTAATAAATTTAAAACGTTTTTTTCAAGATTATCCAACACGTCAATTATAAGTTTGAGTGTAAACACAATCTTACCTAATAATAAGAATAAAGAGAAAAGACGTAGGGTATTTAAAGAATTAAGAAAACAATTGTTTTTTAATGTTTATTATATACGCAGGACAGATATTGGTGTGCATGAACATCTGTGTTTGTCTTGAGTTTGGCCGTAATTATCTATGTACGTAATATCTTAAAAAAAGAAAACTAGTAAATGTCATATATCAGTTATCAGGTTTCCATAGTACAAGCTCTGCTTAGTTTTGGATCAGATGACCGTAGTGAATATGTGCCAGAATATATATTATACTAGCTGTGCCCCGCGGTTTTACCCGCATTAAACTTAATAAATTATAGTCTATGTGTTAATCCAGGGTGTCAGCTAACTCCATACCAAATTTTATTAAAATCGCTCCAGCCATTTAGACGTGAAGAAGTAACAAACATACACACTCACAAACTTTCGCCTTTATAATATTAGTGTAGTTTATTATATATCTGAAAACACGTTG
Source organism: Pseudoips prasinana (assembly GCA_951640165.1). Lineage (NCBI taxonomy): Eukaryota > Metazoa > Arthropoda > Insecta > Lepidoptera > Nolidae > Pseudoips > Pseudoips prasinana. The sequence goes on along the minus strand of OX621237.1, from coordinate 34,800,860 downwards.
TTTGGAAGAACGTTCCAAACGTTGGCCATGCGTACAACAAAAGAGGAAACAAAAGGCTTCGTTCAGCAAGTTATAATATCAACGACGAAGCGTAATTGAACCGTTTTATAAAATAATTCTCCACCAAACTGAAATAACGTGAAACATCAAGAAAATGATGATATTTTACTTACAAATTTTGTTGAATAAAACATCGTAACCTAAGCTTATGATGCTATCGATTTGCGGTAAAAGGGTCGAGTGGTAACCCCATTCAAATATTGTGGGAAACCCCAGGTTAATGTATTGATTTGACTCAGGAAGGATTACATGACTATTTGTTAAGTATACCGCAATCCTCGGTTTATTTCGACTTGTACACCTGCCTATACATATCGCAGATAGCCATAAAAGACCTTGTCATTGGATCAATAAATACTAATCTCTTTTATTTATTGATTCCATGTTAGATCAACAGGTGTATAATTTATTAAGAATAAGTTATTTTTAACAAAATGGAAAACTTGGTTAATATTCTCTTGGCCGCATATCGGCCGGCAAAATAGGAAGCTTACTACGCAAGGCATACTATAATTCACTAATACGCAGATCTCTATCGATTCTCTAAGTCTATTGTCATTCTTTGGAGCACGGGGGTAACACAACCCATTTCCTGTTCTCGAGATTTATTTTAGGTCTTGGCAAAAAATCTCAACTGGCCCGTCCCGCGATTTGAATCCAGAATCTCACCATCGACTGTTGAACTCCATAGGACTAGACTAACAAGATAGTATGGAAAACCTAGTTTGATTATCGGTAGATTTACACAAGCAAACTCATTTTTTTTAAGGAACAATCACGTAGCATGTTGCGCCATGTTAAAAACCGTAGCTGTTTTTCTAGCGCATGGACACTCTCCATTATCCTAGGATCTTAGACGGGAGCTAACAGAAAATTATTGGCTATCAAAGAATTTATGTTACTATCGATGAAAACCTATGGTTTTTGTTTCCAACTAGATTGTTTCTCATTTTTACTTGTATAGTTTTATTTGTCATGCTTTAACAGCCAATGAATTAATTAGAAGACTGATATATCAAAAGTATTTTTTTTATTCGTCGAGTCTAGATCCGTATAATACTAATACTAAAAATAGAAGTAACCAGTTTTTTTGCTGTACGTGTAGTACGAGTTAGTCAACTTTGTAATGAATACAGTCCCTAATAAGAAATATTTAATAGGTACTGTATTTATAGAGCATCATTAAGTATTTAAGTATATCTTACCTTGAGAATATTGAAAGAAATCACAAGCAAGATTACCAAAATATTTTAAGTGCTGAAAATACTTGGATCTGCTATACAAATTCCAACCTTGTCATCTCGATTAATCTAACAGTTTACAACGTTGATAATTCTATTAATGTGAAGATTTAGTAGAAAATGTCGATTTGAATTGCCATTTCTAAAGTTTCAAGTTAAAAATGTCTTCGTCAAATTTCGTAATACATGTGGAATTACGAATACATGTGCTATTTAAGGTTGTCTGGAGAAGATCAATTTATAAATTTGCACCTTCACAAATTGTTTGTTAAATACGTCAAAACGTGTATTTATAATGTTTCAAGTAAGTAATATACCTCATACAAAATTTTATATTTGCGTATTGCGAATTTCGATAAAGTTGTGGCGAGCTTATCAGATTTTTTTATCACTCTCAAATTTACTGCACGTGTGGCACTGCGGATAAGATTTCTAGTCCCGCGCTCGTTTCCCGCGTAGGACAACTATTTGTGTGACCCATAAATAGTAGTCCTGAACCTGAGTGTACTTTGTGTCAATAAAGTACATATTGTTAAGTACCTCGCGACACAGTTCTTAATTTTCCTAGTGTGGGCGTTGTCTTTTTGAAAATAAGATTAAAACGTTCGTCATTTTCTTAATTACGATATAAAACATACGTACTTAATACCTGCAACAACCAATGAACTCAGTGCAAAACAGTTTACGTTACTTATACGTTTCTATATGAGACAAACTTGTTTGACTTGATCTCAGTTGTCATAGCGACCGCCTTTATCAAACAAAAGTAAGAGCGATTTCACTCAACAGAAGGTAGACTCAACAGTGTAGACTCGATTACGTTAACCAGTTTTTCAATTTATCCCTTTGCACGACGCAAGTGGTTTTCTGCACGTAAGTTGAAGATGTACGCGTAATATCTTTGAAGTTTCTTAGATTTCACTACTATGCATGTTAGTTTGTATGCATAGAAGTGAACAGAGATAGCACCGTTGACTAATACTTAAGAAATGATTATGCCCAGTAATAAAATTGCTATTGCCCTCACAGATCTATATATAACCTCGAGTTAGGCCTTTTGAATACCTTATCCTTTTGGTATCCCTGAAAACGTATGGCCAAAATTTCCTTTTAAGTGCAACAAACAAAAACCTTCCCATTTATTACATTATTACGTTGTAAAGATACAATGTAATTATTTGATTCATTTTTTGTAACATTTTCCAACTAACACTATAAGCGTAAATACACTGAAATTAAAATATTAAAACTATCACAAAATACCACCGGTCCAGAAAATTAAAATTCAATACGAACATCATGTAAAGGAAAATAGAAACATAAAGACCAGAGAAAGAACACGAAGAAAATACAATAATCAATACTTGCAATCAGTTAACAAAAGAAGATGGCATTGAAACAAAACTCTAGAAACGCTATACCCACGACTGCAAATTCATTTTCGACAAAAAAAAGCAAAATGTAAATGTAAAATGGATTACAGCACGAATGAAGTGACGGAAGTCCCTTGGGGAGACCCGGGCATTTATGAAAACACACCAACTTTTAGGACATAACATCTAATGGGCACAGTTCACCAGGACTACACCATCCATTACCAGAGTTTGTGGTCAAGCACAAACCCTTCGCACATAAACATCCGCAACAGAAAAACTCCAACATAGTCTAACTAATCCTAGCCACAATAATGTAAACATTTCACTGCAATAAATAAGCCATCGCCGTATAAAATATATTACTTACGTCATATAATATACTATTCCTTTCTCGCAGATAGCAGCCATTCCTATACGTCAGTGTAACATGACTATAAACCAGGATTCGCATTAAAATCAATTAAAAACAAGTAGTCAATAAATATATACGGTCGGAAAGCTGATATTACCACCGTATTGCGGTTGGCTGTAGAATAAATGGTGGTTCAGAAGTTTTACCCTGCAATCTATATAGGAAATCGTTACGAAAGTATGGGTAGGACATATTAAATACTTTTATTTAAATAAGACTAAGAATAGTCTTGCTTGAGGGCTATCATTTGAAGAAGAAACTCGCATATTTCCAGTCGCCCAGTTTCAGCAGCTGTGATATTGCTGATAAGAGTGATAACATTGAAGCGATATTGCGTAATAATTCTCATAGCTTAGAAAACATGACAGATCCAAAATATTACTGTTACATAGCTGTTCGGGCTGGTATCCAATCCTATGGCGGATAATCCATAAGAACAAATCATTATTAGTACTAAGTGTTAACATATAATCGAATGAATAACTACAAATATCAAAGAAGTGTTTCGAGTTTATGAGATCACTAACCATTAGTGTGACTCATTAATAATTGTTTTGAGTTTGGTTGTGCTTTGTACTTGTTGGTTATGTCCTCGCTATAACGGCTTAATTATTTAAATTATATGTTTAAATTCACTAGACAGTTTTGTTGAAAGAACCGAAACTGTGCAAATGTGACGTTGCAATAAAATTATAAAAATATAATAGGTCTTTACCTATGAAATTGCCGTTTTGTATGAAAAAATTTAAACGAATTTTTTTCATGAATTTTTTTATTTGTATTAATCGAAGTAATCACCCATGCAATCAATGCATCTTTGCCATCGCAGTGGCAGTTTATTGATGCCCTTCTTAAAGAAATCAGCTGGACGGGAGGCAACAAATTCTTCAAAGGCATTTTGTACTGCCTCTCGGGTATTGAATTTTTTTCCCGCCAAGAAGTTATCCAAATTCTGGAAAAAGTAGTAGTCTGTAGGCGCAAGGTCTGGTGAGTAGGGCGGATGACGGAGAGCTTCCAACCCCAGTTCTTGCAACTTGGAGACCGTCTGCTGTGCAGTATGAGGTCGCGCGTTGTCGTGCAGGAGCAGCGGAGACGAGCGATTGACCAATGCTGGTTGGAGATGCGCCAGCTTCTCCATCATTGTGCTCAGTTCTTCACAGTACACATCTGCAGTAATGCTCACCCCGTTTGGTAAGAAGCTGTGATGAATCACACCGGCGCTAGACCACCAAACAGTGACCATCACTTTTCTAGGGGTAAGTTTTCGTTTAGGGCATTGTTTAGGTGCTGAACCAGGATCCAACCAACTTGCTGAGCGCTTGCGGTTATCAAACAGAATCCATTTTTCATCGCAGGTAACAATGCGGTTCAAAATTCCTTCATTTGTGTGTCTGTTGAGCAGTGCAAGGCACGTCTCGACGCGTACTTCGCGCTGGCGATCATTGAGTTCGTGGGGCACCCATTTGTCAAGCTTTTTTACCTTGCCAATTTGACGCAAATGGACCAATATTGTTTTGACGCTAACGTCGAAAGCTGCTGCTAATTCAGCCGTAGATTGTGTATCATCAGCTTCCACAACCGCCTTTAATTCGTCATTGTTGACCAAAGTCTTCGGACGACCGCGAGGTTCATTTTTCAGGTCGAAATTTCCAGAACGGAAGCGAGCAAACCAATAACAGGTGGTGCGTTGGTTTGTAGTGTTAGCTCCGTAAACGTCGTTGATGTTGCGTGCCGCTTGTGCCGCGTTGCTGCCACGACGGTACTCATATTCCATAATTACTCGAATTTTTAACGTATCCATGATGACGAAAAAGATTGTAATGCGATGAAAATGTAACACTAATCAATAAAGAAATGACTACTTTTGGAAAAAAGAATCCATGTTTTTAAAATAAAATTAATTTGAAATTAGAATTCTTAGCCAAACAAAAATTATTTTGATTTGAAATGGCCAGTACTGCAGAACGGCAATTTCATAGGTAAAGACCTAATATTAAAATCGGCAACACCATAAACAAAAACATAATAGTTGAATTAAGAAACTCTTATTTTTCGAATCTTAGATTTGTTTGAATATTTTAAACTCACCTCCATGTGTGTAGCATTAAAAATACACTATTTTATATCATAAACACAATTCATTCTATTCCGTTAGTTATATTCCCTTATTATCATTTTTAATCTACCCTGTCGTTGCTAGGCTAAGGTTTCCCCCAACACCTTCCACGTTTCTCTCTTATCACTTTCTTACAATCATTAAATAAAGCAACCATATCGTCACACCATCTCTTTCGGTCGGTATATCTATACTTAGTCCTGTTCAGGCAACAACCGTACAAATTATATTCTGAAATCTAACAAATTGCGTGCAGTAACAATAGACTTTATTGGACGCTATGAGCACGCAACAAAGCCCTTTAGGATACGAATTAACATAAAACCAACAACAATAACACTCATGATGGTCGATATCTGCTTTTGTCACCATAAGCTCCACGGTAATGGAACACATCGTAGCGGGTACTTAGATAAATCTATATTACAAGCCTACTCAGTAAATATAGGGTTTTTTTTAGGCGGCAAGATTGGTTATTCGGCGTAATGATGTCCACGGGCATAACATAAAGCTCATCCCCTGGGAAAGCGGGTTGATCTTAAATACCTCCTCACCACATGGTGGGTGGTTGATTAAAGTGAAACTTTTTTAGATTTCCTCAAATTTTTTCGTCCATCTATCGCATGTCGCAATATGGCGGCGCCCATGGCTCGCATCAGCTAATCGTGTAACATTCACATTCTCACTCATTTGTGCAAGGTATAAAGCTTGTACCCTGGGAAAGCGGATTGGAATTAATTACCTGCTCACCACATGCAAGATTGTTGATAAAGTGAAACTTTTCTTAAATCACCTAAAAATTTCGTTCATCTATCGCATGTCGCAATATGGCGACGGCCATGACGCGCATCAGCTGACCGTGTAACATTTGCATTATCACTCATTTGTGCGATTACATTTATCTAACGCATTCATGTACACCATAAATAACAAATATAATTTATTAACTAAACTGAATCGACACATTGAATGCAAGACGCCAGTTTAACAATAAAATGTTTAGACAGAACAAGAGATTTGGGAAGAAACTATCTTGTTTTTTAAGTCTAAGTTCACAGACAAGGGCGCAAAATTGCCGCCCAGGTTCCAAACCAATACCACATATAAAGCGGTTGATAAAATTGAAACTCTAAATACGTGCGCAATTTAGGTATAACTTGTACGAAATAACACTTTGTGGATTTAGTTGATATTAGTTCGAAATAATTTGAATTAAAGTTATTAAAGTTGGTAGTCGAGAGTTAGCAAACTTATTAATGAAATTTCAAAGTGCAGACTGTGTTGATAAATTGAAACCGAGATTAATTTATTCAAAAAAGTAAAGATACTACTTACAATGTTTATACTATTGCGTACAGGGTGTAAGGTACATAAAAAGGTTGTAGTTTGCGATTACTGTTATTTGTTAATTTAAATATATTTGTTCTTGCGTATGGGCAGTGTTCACTCTTGCCGGTCGGACAAAAAGCATGGAAATAAGCCGAATTAAATTGACATAAAAATTAATTTAATAGGGGTGCGGTCTAACTTTAATCTATCTTTAGTAATACCATTTATTTGCAAGTATAGGTATATAAGGATGTTACAATTCGTTGATGTTCAGCTATATTTTACCGGCTAGGCATGCAAATTTAACATTACAAATTCATTATACCAGAAAATACTTGAATTTAAAATACCATGTAGTAAACATTTTTTTCTCAATTATAATAGCAATATTATTTATGGTGATGTTCCTTCAACATGGCTAGTTAAGAAGCTATAAGTCTATCAAGGCAGTTAAATTGATTACAGTATGAATCCGTTTAAAAGCTTTTAATTATATAAATATGCTCATAAAATATAAGTATTGCTTTATAGATAATTTTTTTAAATTTTATAGCCGTTGATAGATATAAATATTAATACTTTTTTAATGATATAAGCACGTATGACCTTAAGGGCTATACGCGGACTATACTGTTGACTGGCCTGTTGCCCTAGCGGTTAATGACTTTGAGACTGCTAAAAGCAGAAACTATTGAAAGCGTTAGCATAGGGACTTTTTTTTTCTTAGTCCAATAAGTACTTTTTCAATTGTCTTTAATGCATTTTTATCTATGTTAGTTATAGTATTTTTGTTTGTTTTTAATTTAAAATAACTTGTATTGTATGTCAACGTTGTCTTTGTTTAGTGCGTGTTGTGCATGCCTTTAATAGGTGTACATATAAGAACAGAACTATGTAGTAAGCTAAGATTTAAATGTTGTGTATGTATACTGTTGGTGTGTCTATAATAAATAAATAAAATAAATAAATAAATAAGCCCCAGTCATAAAAAATATTTACGCGATGAGACCATTATTTATTCTGTTCCTGGGTGTTGCTATGTGGCGGACGGCAAAGAATATTCCCACCCCATTTCGTGACGTGGAGGGCGTATAAGTCGACCCGAGGGAATATCTCCTAGAGAACGGGCAACAGCGTCTCTCGTCTGCCAAGCGTGGTGTTTATGGCAAACCTTCCAAATAATTGACACAACTCCATTGTGGAAGTCTTTTTGTAGAAGAATTTGCAGTATATAATATGCCTTATATTTAATAAAATGCAAATATATACAAGCAAGATGAGAAAATCAGAATCGAGGCCAATATCAATAAAATATGTACTTATTAACATTACGTTTACAAATAGTAGTTGTAGGCTGTCACTGCTTCACCGGACAATAGACGAAACAGGAGATCAAGCCTTCATCATCATCATCATATCAGCCAAAAGACGTCCACTGCTACACAAAGGCCTCCCCCCAAGATCTCCAAAATTGCCGGTCTTGCGCTATTCGCATCCAGCAGTTTCCAGCGACTCACACAAGATCATCGGTCCATCTAGTAGGAGACCTGCCCACACTCCGTCTTCCGGTTCATGGTCGCCACTCGGGAACCTTTCTGATCAATTTAATGTTTTTACACTTTCGCGATTTGTACACATTTTTATATATTGTGGGCACGGGTCTCAATCGCGATAACAATTTAAGGCAAATTATTACTTTAGGTTACTCGACGTTTCGGCATGGATTGCACCAGCCGTGGTCACGGGTCGACTGGTGTGGCTCGGCAGCGTCGTCTCTGTGAAGCTCGGATTTCGGTATCTACCCTCGCATGGTCTTGATATTTATATTTCTGATCAAGCCTTCTTGACTACAAGTTAAATAAACCGCTGCAAAGCAAGGTTCGAGCATAGACGCAGGGTAGTTAGTGACGTGGGAACGTATCAAAGGGTGGGTGTACAGGTGTTACCATTACTTGGAAATATGACGTCAACGTCGTTCCATGACCTGTTATTAATGCGTCATAGTTCCGAAGACCGTCTACATCTATTGGGAATATACGACTATACTATACATTCATAAAGTATCTAAATTTTGCGTTTGAACGTCAACTCCTCGGCCACCCTATATAAAGATTGATTAATGAAGAGATTATTAAAATAAAATGCTTTATTGCGTACAACAAAATAACGATGTGTAAAGTATTATAGCTTGTATAAGATTATCATGGTGACGTCAGAGATTAGGTACATTGTTACATGATCTGAGTCTAATCCCTCTGTCGCGGGGTAATAATAGGCAGACACAAATTACATCAAGATTCAGAACAATAATCTATGGGTCACACAAATCGGTGTAGTCCAGCGCGGGAATCGAAGCTAGGACACGAAGCTGCGAGACGACTGTCTTAGCCGTTGCACCACACGTGCAGATATGTATCCGTTTTATTTATATGTAGGCATGTCACCTGGGCGATATTTACGTTCTTTATGAACCGATTGTGATAATTCTTTTGAATTCGATAGGAAAGTTACTCTCAGAAAAACTTATACGGTACAACATAATTGCTATTTAAAAAACATAACCCCTCTTCGTGGCACGTGGGTAACACCGCCTACTTCCAGACTTCCGGCTAATACTAAAAATTTACTTTACTAAAAGAAATCCTATGGCACTTTTGGACCGACCCGGGGTTTAAACTTAGGACCTATAGTTGAACACGTTACCCCTAGACTTATGACGCAGTCAAAGAACTGTGTCAAGATCAAGCGAAATTATAACTACATGCCAATTATGCAGATGTATGTAATTGCGTAAGACACGTTTTTTCTTGTCATTTGATAAGTAGCGAATAAGTAGCGAATGCGTAATGTTGCGCAGGATCTATTCTTGCTAGCTACAGCTCTAGATTAGTCAATAAAAAAAACTGACTTACCGTATACTACCAGAAAAATTAACTATGAAATAAGTATGAATTTACAAAAGAAAAGTAGTATATCGGTTATCTGGTTTCAATAGTACCAGCTCTATTTAGTTTGGGATCAGATGGCCGTGTGTAAATAATGTCCCAGGATATTATTATTATCAAAATAAGTTTTATAGTAAATAATTTAGTCATCCGCTCGTAAGATACAATATTTTTTCGGTCGAATTTCGGCGACGTTGACAAGTTGCAATAGAGACTCGCCATCGACACGGATTATGCTATAGTGCCCTAGCGAGTGACCAAAGAGTGCTCTCTGAGGCACGGGGGTTTACCGACATTCCAGACTCCCACAATTTTTCTTAACAGAAAAATCCCAGTTTCACTTTTAACTGGCCTAGAATTTGAACTTGGTACATCATGATCGACGGTCGAAAAGACTACCGCTAGAACTACGTGCCAATATAAAATATTCCCAGTATAAAGTTGTGCTAATGTATTTCATCGACGTCGCAAAGATAAAATATATATTGCCAGACAGGTTTGTCAAGGCTCGACTAATATATTCTTAGATATAAAACATAATGTACGTACAGTATTAAGTCCAGATGAGAACACTTATATAATTAAAATTACTTGCGATGACGTCTTGTATTTTGCTAGTTAGTAAGCTGTTAGTGTTCCAACAACTTGATTATAGTCTCAAATCCGCCATAATAATACTACCTTAATATAGACAGAATCATTCAGACAATATGTAGTAAAATATAGCTAAAACTATAAATTTCGATATTTAAACTTAAACATGATCTCTTTGACAATAACTTAATACAAGCTAGCTAAATATCAACACTACTATAAAATATATTTTATAAATGTTTGCGTACAATCCATGTACCTAAATATCTATGTAACTAGAAATAATAATGTATACTTAATTATATTACTACAAACATGTTCTGACTATTTACAAGCGCTTTTTCAAAGTCTACGTGAATAAAAACCTTTTTTATTTTATATATTTAACATCCTGATTTATATCAAACCAAAATTGATAATATTAACCCTTTCCCTTTTGAGTCAAAATAAATAAGGGCGTTATAAATAGTGCACGAAACCGAACAAATTTAAGAAACCAGTTTGTAACGAAAACAATTGTTCTTAGTTCTGTATGAGAGTTTAAGTTTTTGTACAGACGCCAGCACATCCACCTACCCCACTCTGTCAATTTATAGATTTTCAACTTTATCACATAAGCATAAGGTTCACTTTCTATTGGGGAACTTTGACAGATTTGGGTAGCTTGATGTGCTGGCGTCTGTACATTGATGTCTTAAACGTCGACGTACAGGTTCATCGGTAAATTAAGCTACTTCAGTTGCATCCTCTATTTATGTTACATCAAGTATATGATACTACTTTTACGACATATATTAGCCTAACCCTGAATTTCTATTCATCCTATTACACCAACAAAATATTTTAACTTATACCATACGAGTAGGATTTGATCGATAGTTTTGATATTGACATTTCAACACTTCACTATGTTTTTTTTGGCCAACCAGTAAAAATATATATTTATTATGTCATATAATTAATAATAGTAGTTCACTTCGCTAATTTAAAATACTAATAAAATCAATCAACACACCCGGCACCAATTTGTCATTTGACATCTTGCATTGATATTGAAATAACCGACAATGTCAAGCGACGCGTAGTGGAATAATATTACAGTTTCATCAGCTATTGAATCAATTGTAAAAAAATATTCCAAATTTTACAATGAATAAGTTACTTTCAGCCAGACTAATTATGACATAAGATTCAAAATCAGAATGCCATTACGAGGCTTTTATCCTATTGGTTGAATTTTTTCCCATTGGTTTTTCATTTAAAACAATTTAATGAGTATTTATGTAGATAGTAATGGCGCCAATGCGGAAATGAAACATAGTCATTGTTTCATTTCTTAAAAGTGGCGGAAATTCAAGTGTGTATGCGTGTAAATATGGTTGATTTTAAGGGTTCCGTAGCCAAATGGCAAAAAACGGAACCCTTATAGATTCGTCATGTCTGTCTGTCTGTCTGTCCGTCCGTATGTCACAGCCACTTTTTTCCGAAACTATAAGAGCTGTGCTGCTGAAACTTGGTAAGTAGGTGTATTCTGTGAACCGCATTAAGATTTTACACAAAAATAGAAAAAGAACAATAATTTTGGGGGGTCGCCATACATAGAACTGAAACTGAAAATTTTATTTTGACCGTACTCATACATGTGGGATGTCTATGGATAGGTCTTCAAAAATCATATTGAGGTTCCTAATATCATTTTTGGCTAAACTGAATAGTTTGCGCGAGAAACACTTTCAAAGTGGTAAAATGAGTGTCCCCCCCTGTAACTTCTAAAATATATAATGATAAAACTAAAAAAATATATGATGTACATTATCATAGAAACTAACAACAAAAATTGGTTTGAACGAGATATAGCAAGTATTTTTTATAATACGTTATAAACCGCAATTTGCTTTCATTTAATCAACTGAAATACTTGCTGCTACGGAACCCTTCATGGGCGAGTCCGACTCGCACTTGGCCGGTTTTTAAACATAACGTCTTCGACAACGTACACAAGTGTAAGAAATTGGCATATTGCCGTGAAGTGAGATTTAACGCGTTGTTTCCCAAACTTTATAGAAGCCTTAATTAGAACAACGCTGCATAATGTTGAATTTCTATGCAAATAACTTGATTTATCAAATTACTCGACACTGGCTGGCAAATACTCTAATTGAGTGAGTCCATTTCAATGAAAAAACTATTTATGTAACAACTGGATTGGCTCCAGCAGCGGCATCTGTTTTTATAAGATACAATTTGCAAGACAAGTGCTATCGAGAATCGATGAGTAATCGATACAAGCTGAAGCGTTTTCCTTAAAGCCTTCATAGAAACAGTATTATGGTGTTAAAGCACGTGATACAATGTTCTACCTTTTCCATACCGGAGGTTGTAATGTCATACGGTTGCTTATTAGAGTCCTGGCTACTCATACCAATGAAAATAGATAATAATAATAATATCCTGGGACATTATTTACACACGGCTCCCAAACTAAGCAGAGCTTGTATTATGGAAACGAGTTAACTATTATTACACTTAACACTTTATTGCACCAGAAAATAGAATACATTATTTTGTAGTATATCTGTAAGATATACTACATATCTTACGGATAATTACACCCAGACTGAGGACAAACAGACATTTTCATGCACACAAATATCTGTCCTGGGTGGGAATCGAACTTATGGAACCCATGATCCGTGGCGTGGAAGCCAAACGTTTACCAACCACGCCAACCGGCAGCACACATGGTGTGCATTATAATATGTATAATTAGCCCATATAGCTATCATTCGAAGAAAGAAATCGATTTACCGTAGCCTAGTTGGTAGTGCTCCTGCCTACGAAGCTGGTGGTCCTGGGTTCGAATCCCGGTAAGTGCAAATATTTGTGTGATGATCACGAATATTTGTTTCTGAGTCATGGATGTTTTCTATGTATTTAAGTATTTATCTATCTATATAAGTGTCTATATCGTCGCCTGGTACCCATATTACAAGCTTTGCTTAGTTTGAGGCTAGGATGATCTGTGTGACATTGTCCCTAGATATTATTATTATTTATGTTGTTTTTGCAGCACAAATTGAATCCTGTAAATCAATTACAATATCATCAGTCGAATGACGTCCATTGCGTGATAATGACCTCCCGGAAAAATGTCCACAATAGACTTGTTTCAATCATTTGTAGTGATAATCATCATGCTTGGCAGACGGGTTGGCGATCGTAATATGACAGTCATAGCACGCAGCGAGTCGCTGCTGTCCGATCTCTGGGAGCTATTACCTGTAACGTCGACTTCTATGTCCATTATCTCTATTCCATAGATTTTATACGTTCAATTTAAACGTTTTTGCAGTGGTAGTCATAAAAATATAAACATACTTCCAATTTATTGAGCATAGCCGTGCCCGCGGTTTTACCCGCGGTAAATTTTATAAATTATCACAGCTCCTCCCCCGTAGGTGATAGCGCGATAATATGTAGCCTATATGTTGACCCGACCTCTTAGTAATATTCATGCAAAATTTGAAGTAAATCCATGCAGTACATTTTGATATTAGCCCGGACATTATGTATGTCCAGACAAACACACACACAGACAAAAAATCTAAAAGCTATATTTTTGGCTTCGATATAGATTGTAGATCTCGTCCCAAGTGTCCTTTTTAGAAAATATTCAATGTACAGTTTTGACTTTCCTACGATTTTATTATATGTATAGATTGTAGGATTTTAACCAGCGTTATCTATTATAACCTCTTACGTTTTTCTAATAACGTAAGGGATTACAGTCCGCATTAGGATTTAAATTCGCATTCTTAAAGTAAAACTAAGTTTATCATAATTTAAAACGAGTGAAAATATTTCAATTTGTTGAGCTTATCAGAAAGATACGGACACACAGTTTTGTTAGCAAATTATTTGCTCCACGGGGCTTATAAGAATCTGTCCTCAGCGTTAATCCGACGGTAATAAAATAGTGCTTTTAGATAAAATGACTTGTACACAGTTAATTGGTATCATAATTAGTATGAAACAGCTTCTCTATAATTAACTTTTAATATTACAAGGATTGCATGATAAAATGTAATCAGAAGACGATATGCGTTTTCCCTTTACATTTTATAATTGAGATGTTCATAATTTATTTATTACTTACATTTGCATATACAGAAGTTATTATAGATATAAATAGAAGCTAAACTTATTAGCGGATGTGAAAAATATATGAACACTTTATTTATATAAATACAAGATGATATTCTGATGATTTAATAAGGTTTACTAATCTAGACACTAAGTGGAGTTACTGCTGAAATACCAAGCACTTGTTCTTGACAGATACTACAATAAATCATCATCATCATCATATCAGCCGTAAGGCGTACACTGCTGGACAAAGGCCTCCCCCAAAGATTTCCACAATTGCAATGCTTGCGCTATTCGCATCCAGCAGTTTCCAGCGACCCGCACAAGATCATCGGTCCATCTTGTAGGCGGCCTGCCCACGCTGCGTCTTCCGATTCGTGGTCGCCAATTGAGAACCTCCGGAAGGCCATTCTGCCCCAACGGCCATCGGTTCTACGAGCTAAGTGCCCCGCCCACTGCCACTTCAATTTTGTAATTCTTACAATAAATACTTTATTAATAATATTATTAATTCCGTATTCATTAGCTTTGGCTTAACCTTTTATCAGACGTAAATCAGTTTAGTGACCTTCATAAGTTATTAAATATTACGAGATTGTTCATCAAAACTTATAATGCTATTTATTGCAGTTTTAAAACGGTAGTATAACCGCCAAGCCACGCGCCTAGGCATAGCAAGTGGTAGAAAATTATATGATAAATAATTAACAATAGAGAAAAAAAATTCTTGACAGTAAATTGTATCCATAAGAGCTATGATTTCTATAAAATATATAATAAGAAAAGATAATTCTCTTTTATTTAGTAACGACTGGAAAGCGTAGTCCTGTCTGTTACTATCACCGTAAGCACAGATAGGATGTATATTACGCTTTTCAGTCCAGGATATATGAGTATGTTCCGTCAAGTATTGGCTCTCATAATAAACACGATGGATGACAATTAATCAGTTCGGCTCTAGACGCAAATGTAAGCGAAATAACATACTAGATTCTAGGACAAAGTGCCCATCTCAATCGGATGTTGACGTTATGTTGACTTTTACTAAACGCATTTCCCGAAAGCGTGCAGTGATGAAGTGATATAATCTATTCCGTCCTTTTACGGGGATCTTTTTAATCCTAAAACTAAAATAATTTTCCGGTAGAACTTGGGTCTCTTTTTCCATAGACTGTGTTCTTAAAATATGCCATTCAAATGATCTAATTTGGAATGCATATAAAACCGCCTTAGCATACCTATTACATTTTGATGGCGTCTTATATTTTGGACAATAAATTATAAAGGATTATTATTTTCAAAGTTGTACCTTCTTGTTTTTCCCAATCTGGACACATTACGAGCTAAATTTGAATACGTCAGGTGTGTGATATGAATCCTGGTGATTACACTCAATAGCTAATGCCATCCGGGATTCATCTCGAGTTTTACGACGCAGCCCGATGTTTGGCTCCCTAGTCCAAATGTATGGATTTAGACAATTTACGTTAGGTTGTTGTTTTCATTTGCTTTATGTTCGTGCAATGAAATCTGTTTGTCTCGGAACAGATATGAGGGAATCGGAATGGCATATTTGATTGCCGGTTTCAATTGCAATGTTTCTGTTATTGTTTTATGCGAAGTTTAGGTGCGGGCGTTTGAATGGGAAAAATAAAATGTAATAAACTTAATGTTGAGTCGTAAAGAACTGTTTTAAGACGAATCGGTAGATCGATTTATTTATAAATATTGTGTCTAGGCAACGGTTATCTTATCTTATCTTATCTTGTTTGGGGTGTACTTCTGTACAGCACTTCAATCCGTCAGGATCTTTTGTACTATCCCCCAATGGTTTTATTCTATCCCTAGAGCCCTGAATGAAGTCTGCACGTAATCCAGTATGCTCCTTAGAGGTAGATCCTTGTAGTCCCCTGGATCTGGATATGCCAGCCCCAGGATTGCCATTCTGTGTCTTGCCAATGTATCGCATTTGCATATTATATGCAGCATTGTTTCATTTTCTTCCCCACAGGTCCTGCAGATCGGGCTATTCGACAGTCCCAGTTTGTGTAGGTGGTAGTTGGTGCCGTAGTGGCCCGTGAATACTGCTACTATTAGTCGTACCTGGTTTCTGCTGTATTTCCAAAGCTTTTTGGACCAGCTCTTGTCTACTCCTTTCATGAGTTGTTTGGAGTGTTTTAGTTCCTTGGTTTTGGTCCACATTTGGTTGTGGTTAATTGTGCATTCATTTTTGAGGAATGCTCCTATTACGTTTGGAGGAATCCCTACGCACGGTTGTGGTCCACAGAACTGACTTTCAGATCCCTTCCTAGCCAGTGCATCTGCTTGGCTAGGAAGGCAATGGTTAACTCAATAACACATATTTTTCGACAATATCAATGTTATTGTCAATTCGAGTTTTGCATCATTTTTAACCATCATAAAGTTAAGGTTTTACGTAATGATAAATCAATTTTACTCTACTCTAAACTGGTTGATAAGTACACCAAGGCCTAATAACCGTGTGTGAGACACAGAACAAATGATTATTTGTTCTGTGTCTGGGTATAATTTATCTATAATATGAACGAATTTTGAAATTTAGTCGTCAGTTTTCAAGTGTAGAGGTTATGCCTAGTTTGTAATCAGATGCCAGTGTGTTAGTTGTCCCAAGATATCTAGATATTTTTACCCACGACTCATCAAACATTCAGTAGATATGACCAGCCCAGTTCCAATTCGGTGTAGCAACATTTTATGGACGTCAGCGTCATGTGTTTTGAACGTAATGTTGTATCATTGTATATCTCATGTGATCCATAACCGATACCCCAAGGATGACGTGGTCCATTGTTCGTTCGCAAACCGCAAGCTTAAACGCTAACGAAAATTAATAAACTATGTATTAATTTTAAGTGAATTTAAAGTTTAGTTAATATATTTATCTTATTCTTTTTTAAAAGACACGTTGTTCCTGTGTCGCGGGGTAAACATATAACAGACGCACACAAATTACATCCAAACTCAGACCAATTATTTATGGGTCACCCAAATAGTTGTCCGGCGCGGGAGGGAGCCGGACAAGAAGCGGCGAGGCGACTACCTTAGCCGCTGTGCAACACGTTTTTTTATATACCAGTGGGCGACTAACGAGAAAGTGGGTTACCTGATGGTAAGTGATCACCCCCGCCCATGTACACTCGCAACATCAGAGGAGTCGCGGGTGCGTTGCCGGCCTTTAAGAGTCAACAAACAAGTGTTGCTGACCCTTCCCCCCACCCCGATGCGCTCTGGCGACCTTAGTCACACGCAGAAACACAACATTAAGTTGTTAATGCCATTAAGGAATGTCTTCTGTAAGGTGGAGGTACTTCCGCAGTCGGGCTGCTCTTTGAGCGAATGAACGCTGTGCCTTACCTCTCTCTACACGTGCAGTAATAATAATAATTAATATCTTTTTTAGTTATGGATACGTTTTACATTTAAGGCATCATATTGACACCAATTCATTCATATACGAAGATAGAAGTCGGAAGAAAAAGTGAGTTTAAAATAAATAAAACTATAGTTTTATGTTTGGTGTATCATTTTTGACAGCTTAACTTCTCAAAACTATAACAAATAACCAGCTATGTGACAAAACATGATGTTAAGTCGGTAATACTTGTCTACTGACCGTAGATAATGCATTCAAACTGCAACATTAATAGCACAATAATTATATTTAACAGATATTGTCGAACAGTTATTAACGAATTATGTTCGATTATGTTTTGCATTAATTGTAGAAACTTGGCTGGCATTTTTAGTAGCCATCCCTGCCTAGGTTATTTCTGGAATAATGTTAAAGTTCTCACGTTACTGTTGTTTTAATGTGTGGGATAGATAGATAGAGATTGGTAAATCCTTGCCTCTCACGCAGCAGGTCGTGGGTTCGATTCCCACCCAGGACAGATATTTGTGTGCAAGAAAATATCCGTTTGTCCCGAGTCTGGGTGTTATAATCTATATAAGCATGTATTTACAACAGAAAATAAGTATATGTAATATATCAGTTATCTGGTTTCCATAGTTCAAGGTCTGCTTAGTTTGGGATCAGATGGTCGTGTGTAAATAATGTCCCAGGATATTATTATTATTGCCTACGCGAAAGAAATCATAGGAAAAGACGAGTCTAAAATGAATTTTAATTATAGTTTTAGGTCTGATGTATCATTTTGAACAGCAATTCTTATAGAAGAAACAACGACCTTAGGCATAAAAACGTGCTATAAAGCCAAAAATACTTGTCTAATGTCCGAAGATAACACATTCAGACTGCAGCGTTAATAGCTTAATATCCAACAGATGCTCAACAGTTATTAACCAACTGCGTTGTAATCGACTTGTCTGTAGGTATATTTACGATGTATTCTATTTTGTTTTGTATTGATTATAGGAACTTGGCTGGCATTTTTGGTTGCTATCCCTGCCTAGATTATTTCTGTAATTAGGTTAAAGTTATCACATTACCGCGATTATCTCTACCGACAAGAGAGGTAGAACACAGCGTTAATTCGCTTAAAGAGCCGCCCGACTGGGGAAGTATCTCCACCTTACAGAAAACATTAATAATAATAATAATTAAATGCTGGGATTTTATTTACACACGGCCATCTGATCCCAAACTAAGCAAAGCTTGTACTATGGAAACGAGATAACTGATATACTAGACGTACATATACTACTTTTTCTTTTGTAAATACATACTTATAGATAATTACACCCAGACTCAGGACAAGCAGACATGTTCATGCACATAAATATCTGTCCTGGGTGGGAATCGAACCAACGAAAGCCAACGAAAGGTGTGAAAAGCAAGCATTTGCCAACAACGCCAACGGGCCCGTCATTTATTATTCATTAATAATAACATTAATAACTTAATGTTGTGTTTCTGCGTGTGAGTAAGGTCACCAGAGCTCATCGGGGTGGGTGGGAAGGGTCAGCAACTCTTGTTTGCTGACGCTTAAAGGCCGCGAATACTCTGGTGTTGCGAGTGTACATGGGCGGCGGTGATCACTTACCATCAGGTGCCCACTTGATCGTTTGTTGCCCACTCATATAAAAAAATCTGAAACTAGTTGATTTCCACTACTACTACGTACCCTATAAACTGGTGGAGCGCCAATATATGGCACTCCACCGTTGTTTTATAGCAATGTCTGGAAAATTGCCTTGTAAAGTAATATAGCGGTAGTAATTAATGTTAATTATGTTAAAAAACAAATTTAGCTTAATAGCAATTGAGGGGATTCATATATTTAATCGCCCGGTTGGAATCACACATGCACTATACGCACTACAGGTAAATTTTGGCAGTTTGGGAGGTGTTATCAATATGATCTTTCACTTGCAACTGTAAACATATCAGTTGGCTATGTTTCTAAAACATATATAGTATAAATTAACGCTAGTGATAGCCGTTAAGTAATGAAAGACACACCGGCAGATCGAATTTACGAGTTCCCTTTCTAACACTCTTACAGAATATGCAGGTGCCATCTACCGACTTTATTTTATAAACATAGCCAACTAATATGTTTACAGATGCATATGAAAGATCATATTGATAACACCTCCCAAACTGCCAAAGTTTAGTTTAATCCCAACTATTTGTATGACTCATAAGTGTTTGTTGTAACACCCAGACTACTTTAGGTGTGCTTTGTGTCTTTAATTATATAATTTGAAAAGCTTATTTCAAAAGAGAGCCGTCCGTCCTATAGCTGACCTCTTCCCGATCGTGTGACTAGTCGTTCCATCGGATCATAACATTGATGGAATAAAAAGTGCCCCTGTATTTGCACACCCCCACTTGTACTATATCATTTGTCCCACGCAGATGGCTGGTTTCCATTGAGACTGGCCGACATAGTCAAAATTCGAACAGAACGACATTAATGTTGACGAACAAAAAAATGGACCGGTAATTACATCATCAAGCGATATATTCATACAAAATAATAAATTCTCTGTACGTCTATTCGTTGCCTGCACCAGTAATTCCTAGACCGGTTTCGATCTAACCACTCGTATATAGGGGCACAACTTAAAACTCGACTCATTTTCTAGTAAAAAAATACACTGCCATAAGGAGCCTAACTATCATTTATCGATACCAATGAACAACAACACTATATAAGGTGTAACTATAATAGACACGTACCTCAAACTACCTTGATTATGCTTCTATAAAAGGGTTTAATATTACGACGGCTGTTGGGGCCGAAAAGTTTTCTAGGAGCGACCACGAACTGAAAGATCTTGTGTGGGAAGGCCACTTACAGGATGGACCGAT
The DNA here is from genome assembly GCA_951640165.1 of Pseudoips prasinana. Lineage (NCBI taxonomy): Eukaryota > Metazoa > Arthropoda > Insecta > Lepidoptera > Nolidae > Pseudoips > Pseudoips prasinana. Next base: position 34,780,322 of record OX621237.1, on the reverse strand, counting down.
GATCTTGTGAGCGTCGCTGGAAGTAGCTGGATGCGGGAAGCGTAAGACCGGGAATTGTCAAGATCTTTGGGGGAGGCCTTTGTCCAACAATGGACGTCTTTCGGCTAATTGGCGTGGTTGGCAAATGCTTGCTTTTCACGCCGGAAGTCGTGGGTTCGATTCCCACCAAAGACAGATATTTGTGTGTATGAACATGTCTGTTTGTCCCGAGTCTGGGTATAATTATCTATATACGTATGTATTTACAAAAAAAGTATTATTTGTAGTATACTAGTATCAGTTATCTGGTTTCCATAGTACAAGCTCTGCTTAGTTAGAGGGCCATGTGTAAATAATGTCCCAGGATATCATTAATATGATGTATGGATTTCGAAAAATTACCACTTAAAACCTGGTCGGGAGACCCGCACTCCGTCGGTATCGAAACTCTCATGTAAAATTGCAATAGAGACACAATATAACCAACATAGGATTTTAATCAATAACAAATAAGTATTAATAATTTCCACATGTTCAGGTTATCCAACCGGCCAAGCACAGTGCTCGTCAGAGGTACTTTCACATATTAACCCATGGAGGCAGGAAGAGAAAGTCGCATAAACACTTTTCCTTACGCGACGAGTTCTACTAGTCAATTCCTAAAGAACATCGTCCCAAACATCAACTCAAATAATTTCGATAATATCGATATTAGATCACGATAAGCAATCGTGATCACATTTCGATTTGCAACAACCAAATTAAGCATGAACATTTGAAATACATATATTATATTGACGGGCCTTTTGGCGTGGTTGGCAAATGCTTGCATATGCCGCTGGAGGTCGTGGGTTAGATTCCCGCCCAGGACAGATATTTATGTGCATGAACATATCTATTTCTCCTGAGTCTGGGTGTAATTATCTTTATAAGTATATCAGTTATCTGGTTTCCATAGTACAAGCTCTGCTTAGTTTGGGAACAGATAGCCGTGTGTAAATAATATCCCAGGATATTATTATTTTTAATATGATCGACGCTTATTATATCGACGCTTTAAATGGTCCTCCATGACAGTTTTTTGTATTTATACGAATGAAATGCCCCTCCAATTCTCGAATTGACGAGACGCTCGTATTTTTACTTATTAACGTAGAGCAACAGTTGCAATAAACGCCACAAATAACCGACCCTCTCATCCCCACATCAGTAACAGCTTTACGTGCTCTCCGAGGCACGGGGATTTAAATATAGCCTACTAACAGTCTTCACTTTTTGGCCCGTCCAGAGATTGGAACCTAGGACCTCATTATCTGCTGAGGAGCAAGCTACTGCTAGACTAACGAGGCGGTTCATAAAACGTAGATAGACATATATGAAATACTAAAGGCACGCATGGCTGACTAGTATTAGCGAAATCTATGTTGGCATAGTTTTAGTTACATTCCACTACGTATGTAGTAACATTCTTATAAGTTCTCATTCACTAAGTATAATTTTGATATAGAATTTTAATTGCATAATACTATTATGTGACCGGGAATAATGGAGCGAGAACAATGAAGCGAAACTGAAAGAGCATTAAAAAATCGAGTGGTCTCCACACGACTCGAGTAAAACTTAAATATACGAAACGTAAGGCTTTGAGACAAAGAGAGAAAGGAAATTTGTGCTTGAACCTCTTCTCTCTCTTGCCCTTGCAATAATATACGAACCGTAACTCTCTCTCTTTCTATCTTCACTAACCTATATCTCCCTCACAATTTCCATTCGCCCCGCCCGATTCCTGTTTTCGTAACGCTCTCGTCAGGCATTAAAAACCTAACTCGCCAAGTCAAGCGTACTTAAAGAAGTTTAACGCAAAAGGGAGAGTGATATTCATACACAAGTATAGACATTACTCCTCTCAAATATTTATAAAATACTTAGGTAGGCAGCCCCAAGATGTTTAGGAATTTAAGTTGCCTACAAGTTTCGAGATGTACTCTAGTTCATACCGAGTCAGTTAATCTTTATAGGACAGTTAAAAAATGCATTAAACCGGTGATATAAACTAATATACCTACTCGTATGGTTACATATTTACAAAAATAATCTTACACTTCATACGAAACATTTTATGTTGCATTTTCACAAAAAATACAGGCACTAATTAATAAGTTCAAAGTTAAATTAAAACAACTTTAACTCGGACAAAAACTCTACCTAAAATTGTAGGTTGAAAATTTGTAAGCTATACTGTTTACCTGTAACTTATTTTTTATAACAATACATGGTTACATATTTACAAAAATAATCTTACACTTCTTACGAAACATTTTATGTTGCATTTTCATAAAAAAAATACAGGGATTGAATTAACTAGTTCAAAGAGAACATTAAAACAACTTTAACTTGGACAAAAACTCTACCTAAAATTGTAGGTTGCAAATTTGTAAGATATACTTTTTACCTGTAACTTGGGACTTATTTATTATATTTATCGTGATCTAATAACTATTCTGAGCAACAATTTAGGAGCTTCGAAATTAATTTACAAGATCCTGTATTAATTGAAACACGAGGTTACACTAGTATAACTAAACGTATTAGAATCAAACACTAACGACACGCATAGCTAATTAGTATTATCAAAATCAAGATAAACGTTTGATTCGAAAATCTGATTGAATCGAAAAGAATTATTATAACTTATATGGCTGCACATGTGGTGCAGCGGCTAAGACAGTCGCCTCGCCGCTTCGTGTCGCGGGTTCGAGTCCCGCGCCGGACAACTATTTGTGTGACCCATAAATAGTTGTTCTGACTCTGGATGTAATTTGTGTCCGTCTGTTATATGCTTGTTAAGTACCCCGCAACACAGAGATTATATTCCCTAATGCGGGCGTTGTATTTTAGAATAAAAATGATTATTTATCTTACTTAGCTTTCTGCCCGTGCAGAGATGAGGCGTGTCGCAAGTATTTTTATTTATTTAATAAATATATAATTAATTATAATGAAGTATGTGTGGTGTGACTTTGAGAGACAGAATTCGAAATACTGATGTAAGAGAGCGTTGTGGTGTGAAAGAGGATGTAGTCACAAAGATAGAAAAAGGAATGCTGAGATGGTTTGGCCATTTAGAAAGGATGAATGGAAGAAGATTGACCAAAGAAGTATACCTGGCCTGTGTGAATGGAACAACCGGAAGGGGAAACCTCGTCGAACATTCTCTGCCCAAATCGGAGACGTTCTCAAGAAAGGACAGGTCAGAAGTACCCTAAACCGGCGAGCATGTATGAAGAATATAATGACAGTAATCGAGGCAAAAGACGTGTGCAAAGATCGTGACAAATGGAAATCCGTTGTCTCTGCCTACCCCTCTGGGAAACAGGCGTGAGTCTATGTATGTATGTATGTAATTATAATAATATCAACGATGCCAAACTAACGAACACACTTAGTTATCTATTAAAACATGTATTTGTTTTCCCTAAATTCAATTTACACGTCGTGATTCTGACAAGCACAATTGTATGTGAATAGTCAAGTGCTGAATAAATATTATTTATTTATTTACTCTCAAGTACTTTAGTCGAAATGACTATTTTAGATCAACTGTTCTGTGCCAACAAATAGGAATCTGTTCCAATAATTCAGTTAGCGAGATATTTATCGTTAATTTAGCCAAGTACGTTCTAATGAAGTGTTGTTTGTCTTTTTAATTAGATTAACTTCTTGTCGCAGCTCAATCGTATTTTTAAATTGAACTCTAATGACATTAGGAATAAAACTCAATATTTTCAATTCATTATTTAATTATGTAATATCGTTTAACTACATTATTTTCAAAATATTGAGTTTTTGACGATAAATATCTCAGTAAGGGTATTGGAAAGGCTAGCTGTATGCAAAACTATTTTTCTTTTTGTACGAAAAATGCCACATTAATTCAAAATGTAAATAATAATATTTTCTCCTTTTCTTTTCATTAAAAATAAAAATTATTGGGCTTCAGTTTGCTTTAGTACGATACAAAACACACAATTTTTTTTTGTAAAAAAAAATATTGCATAAATTTTCTATTGTTTACATAATTCATTAATGTTGCCGATTGTGGTATATTAAGGAAATTACTGTTTTGGGGTTTCATACCATGATTATCCGAGAGGTAGTGAACAATAAATGCGGTGTTATAAAAAAGTGATTCCTTCAAGAAACTGTCTCTGTGTCGCTGTGTGGGTACTTTACAAATATATAATTGACGGACACCAAGCGCATCAAAACTCAGAACAACTAATTATGGGTCACACAAATAGTTGTCCTGCGCGGGAATTGAACCCAGGACACGACGTAGCGAGGTGACGGTCTTAACCGCTGCGCCACACGTGCAGTCAAAAGTAGTAGTAAAGTAGTTTGGGTGTCTAGTATAGAACTAACAAAATGTATATCTCCCTTTTATCCCGCCTTTCCCCCATTTCTATAGGGGCTGGTTACCAGTTATTTTTAGATAATTATACACATAGTATACAGTTCCACTACAGCATATGTACAGGCGCCAGCACATCAAGCTACCCCAATCTGTTAAATTTCCCCAATGGAAACTAAACCTTATGCTTTTGTGATAAAGTTGAAAATCTATAAAAGAAATTTGACAGCTAGAGGTAGCTGGATGTGCTGGCGACTGTACCTGTGACACGGTAAGAGTACATAGCCGTATTCGTATATACATTACTTTTTGTACCACCATTTTTTACAATAAACACGTATCGTGTTCAGTCGAGAGTTGTCTGTATTTGCTTGGAGCCATTAAATTACAATGTACCTACTAAGATGTAATTTGGAAGTACCTATTGTCCACCAAGTTATATACCTAGGCAAACCTTAATAAATCTTAACTTGATGTTAAACTATGACTGTATTGGTGATTTTTTAAGAACACAGAACTTATACGATAAGATGACAAGAAGCAACACTTGATGAGAGCTCTTCTAGACTGGGATCAGACAGTCACTATAGCCTCAAGTACATCCAGCTACCCCAATCTGTCAAATATCTTTTATAGATTTTCAACTTTATCACATAAGGATAAGGTTCACTTTCAATTGGAAAAATTTGACAGATTGGGGTAGCGTGATGTATTGGGGTAGCGTGATGTGTTGGTGTCTGTACAAGGGGATGCCGTTCATGCTGTTTAAAAAAGAACTACTCACACTATTCAGTTATGTAACTCGGTAGTGGTCAAAGTAGTCACGATATTACCTCGGTGTACTCATGTGTCGGGATCCATCCCCGTACGGGACAACTCTTATGTAAACCACATAATAATATAGATGTTCAGAATTCGGGTGTGTTTTATGTCCGTGAAATTCATTGGATTGAATAGCAAGTCTCCCGCAATAGAGGGAATTCCCTAGTATTTTCTTTTTAAATAAAATACATTTCGATTGATCTAAATTAAGGTATGAGATATTATAGACCTATAGTCCACTCATTCAAATCAGCTTAATAATTATTTTATTGATGTCGTTTTCAAAGAGACACTCATCATCATCGTGTCAGCCGAAAGACGTCCACTGCTGGACAAATGCCTCCCCAAGATTTCCACAGTGAAGTTGTGTCCAACATTTGGAGGGACACACATTTCCTACTAGTATTATAAAGGTGAAAGTTTGTGAGTGTGTATGTTACTTCTTCAGGTCTAAACGGCTGGAGCGATTTGAATAAAATTTAGTATGGAGTTAGCTGATACCTTGGATTAACACATAGGCTATTATTTATAAAGTTTCACGCGGGTAAAACCACGGGGCACAGCTAGTAGGCTCTGCTGCCCCTTTCTCTGATAGATATTCCTTCGGGACGACTTCTACGCGTATGTAGTTACTATTAACTATTGTGTTTCTTGCATTTTTGTTAAGGTTAACATTAGTTTTTAATACTTGATATTACATTAACTATATAGGTAGGTATACCGTAGTATACATGCTACATAGTAAGACGAAATTGCCATATTTATATTTTAGTTACTTTTTGTACCACGAAATTTTACAATTTAAAAGTGCAATAATTACTTGTTAGTCGTAGTTCAGAGTTGGCTGTATTTGCTTAGAGCCGTTAGATGACAATTTAACTACTATGAAGTCATTTGAAAGTACCCATTGTCGAAGAAGTTATAAGCCTCCGCCAAGAATCATCTTGGGGGATAAGATATAATCGCCAAGCTTGGCAGATGGGTTGTAGATCGCAGTAAGATGGTTGTAGTACTCAGAAAGAAAAGTCCTCTGGTTGGTCTTCCCTCGGGTTGACTGCACGTGTGGCGCAGCGGCTAAGACAGTCGCCTCGCCGCTTCGTGTCGCGGGTTCGAGTCCCGCGCTACACCACTATTTGTGTGACCCATAAATAGTTGTTCTGAGTCTGGATGTAATTTGTGTCCGTCTATTATATGTTTATAAAGTCAAAGATAAATGTATATTGACTTAAAATTATATCAGTAATATTTCTCTTTATAATAGAGTTAGTTTACTACGTATGGAATTATTGTAGGAATTCGACAATTATTAGTTACTAAATTAGTTGAAGACACCGCCGGGGAAGGCTTTTTGGCACTAATATTAATTTCCTGTCTATATTTACTTCTATTTAAGGTCAAGAGTTCAAACTCTGAAACAAACATTTTATTATAGGCTGCAGATATTAAACAATCAACATTTCAATTCATAACAGGTAGTTGTGAGCTATTGTGATGGTTATTATGATGTCGTCCAAGTTGTCTGAATGTCAAACAACCGGCAACCCGCACGACCAGTTTTCTTGGCCGACACAAATGCACGTGGTATGGAAGCGCCCGCCAAATTGTACGTCGCATATGTGAATTTTAGACGTATGCTAAAATCCTAGAATTTAAATTAAAGTAATAAATCAATAAGACGTCTTTAAAAATAGTTATACTTTAATGAGATTAAATATGAAGCTATGAATGAATTAACATTTATCCACATAAATATAAAAGTCTAACGTCCATGACGGAAAGCAACAAAAAAAGGCACTTAAAATTTTCATTCATTACAAATACTTAATATAATATAAAATGTAATCTTCCAACATCAATCGGAGTAAATAAAATAAATACATTAATAATTTAAAATTACGGGTCCTCTCATAATAATAAATTCAATAAAATTCAGTACATGTTTTTTTTTATAAATATTTTTATTGAAGTACCCACTAAACACATATATAAAATAAGTTTTGAAATTAGAGTAAAATTGTCATTACATTTAATAATAAATTGAATAGAAATATAATTAAAATATGTTAATAATTTTACAATTGATTAATTACTAATTAAATGATCAGAATTAAGAATTTATTATACAGGTCCTAATAGTTATCGTATTAAACATCAAAATTATATACTCATATTCTAAGAAATGTTTCAGATTCTGATCCATACTCACAACCAAATACTATGGACTTCAAAAACTACTTTCCTTTCTACACTCTTCCATGCACTCTACATCTTCGTTCAGCGAAAGTTGCGAGGTCGTATAGAAATGGGAGGGTGCGGCGTGCGTACGCGCATTGCATAATCGCGCGTATAGATAGCTGTCATTGCCACCGGTAAGTGGGTTAGCATCGGCATCGTTTGTTTGAGTTCGGTTGTTAATAGATTCCAAGATTACGAAGCTTTTTAGACCAGGTGACAAAGCCTACTAGATTTGTAACGCTTGATGTCCGCGATTGCAATCAAAAACTTGCAAAAAATCTATATTTTCTAAAGACTGTTCGGTACGGGAATTAAACCCAAAACCTCTCCATCGGATGACAACACTACTCGGATACAGAGGTAGACACATCCTCACCACACGCTGTAAAAAGAGCGTGTTAGAAAAAGTTAACGAAATCCAGCAAGCTTGTCAGTAAGAACTATTGATAGCTTGGCGCCCAGACTAGACGGTTTGACTACCGCGGCGCTGGTCCCTGCGTCACATAGACCGCGACATGCTGACGGCTGCCGCCATTGCCATCTATTGGGGCGCTAGTGAAGGTGGAGAAAGGATCCCGTCCGATCCCGATTTGCAAGCGGACTGGTTCCGGGGTATCATGTCTCGCGTCTGCGACATGTCGATGCCTCGGATCCGTCCGGGTGACAGACGAGGCTCGCAATATTGGTGGTCGGCCGAAATCGCGCGACTCCGATCGGAGTACGTCGCAGCGCGTCGCCGACACCAGCGGGCCCGTCGGAGGAGGCGAGCCAATCCTGAAGAGGATGCCAGAGCGCATACGGCGTATAAAGTCGCCGTCAAGGTGCTATCGATTGCGATAGCAAGCTCGGTCCTGGAACGAGCTCATCGAGGGACTGAATAGGGACCCATGGGGGCGCCCGTACAAAATGGTACTGGGCAAGCTCAGACCTTGGGTCCCTCCGTTGACAAGTACCCTGGACCCGGATTTTCTGGAGAGAGTGATGGACACCCTCTTCCCTAGGGTCCAGGACAGTCCCTCGGACTCTCCGTCACCGTCGCACCATGATTGGGACGACCAGTTTGAGGTGACGGAGGGAGAGTTGGACCGAGCAGTACGGCGACTTGCAGCCCGAAACACCGCCCCTGGCCCGGATGGGATACCGGGCAGGGCGTGGGTGTACGCTCTGGTAGTCTTGGGGGACCGGTTGAGGCAACTTTTTACAAGCTGCCTCCGTAGTTCCGTGTTCCTTACCTGCTGGAAAGAGGCCAAGCTTGTGCTGTCGCACAAGCTGGGCAGGACCGCCGATTCTCCCTCGGCGTTCCGACCAATCTGCTTGCTGGGCGAGGCGGGCAAAGTCTTTGAGCGTGTCATTGCCGCCCGTCTCAGCGAGCATCTGTCGCGCGTTGGCCCCGACTTGTCGGACAACCAGTTCGGCTTCCGACAGGGACGTTCGACGCTGGACGCGATTAACCGCGTCCGAGCCCTGTCGGAACCCGCCGTCCGGGCGGGGGGGGTGGCGTTGGCAGTGAGCTTAGACATCGTCAACGCCTTCAACTCCGTCCCCTGGTGGGCGATACGGGAGGCACTGGTCTACCATAACGTGCCTCCCTATCTGCGTGGTATAGTCGGGGCATATTTGCGTGACAGAGCGATTAAGTTCGTCGGTCGGAACGGGATTGAGGTCCAGAGGGAGCTCTCCTGCGGGGTTCCTCAGGGGTCCGTGTTGGGACCTCTGCTATGGAGCCTCGCCTATGATGCGGTCCTGCGGATTGGCCTCCCTCCCGGAGTGAGCGTCGTCTGCTATGCGGACGACACGCTCGTTATAGCCCGGGAGGTCAGCTTCCAGCGGGCGTTACGGCTCGCCGAACTAGGTGTTGCATGTGTCGTCACGGCCATAAGGAGACTGGGCCTTCGGGTAGCGCCTCACAAGACCGAGGCGCTATGGTTCCACGGCTTGCGCCGTAGGCAGGAACCACCCAGTACGTCGATGTGGGTAGGTGACGTAGAGGTCAGGGTGGGGCGGTACATGAAGTACCTGGGCCTCACCCTAGACAGTCGATGGGGCTTTGAGGAGCACTTTGAGCGTCTAGCCCCCCGAGTGCGTCGGGTAACCGGCGCGTTACACCGGCTGTTGCCGAACCTCGGGGGTCCACGGGAAGAAGTTCGCCGCCTCTACGGAGGTGTCGTGCGATCTATGGCCCTTTACGGGGCGCCCGTCTGGTCTGAACGCCTGACGGGTGCCTCCCGCTGCAGAGCAATTCTGAATAGCCTGCAGCGTGTGGTGGCCATACGGATCGCACGAGGATACCGTACGGTATCCTTTGAGGCGGCGACACTCGTGGCGCGCCTCCCACCTTTCGATCTCCTGGCGGCTGTCGACGCGGCGGTTTTTACCGAAATACGCGTCCGCCAGGGGAGTGGGGGGGCGCCGGACCGGACGCTCATTGAGTATAGACGGGATGTACACCGGCGCGTACTAATACAGTGGCGCGCACGACTTGAGTTGCGCCTGAACGCGCGCCAACGTGCCGTCGGTGCTATCCTGCCTCACCTCGAGGCCTGGGTGGGAAGGAAGGGTGGTTACGTCACCTACAGACTGACTCAGATACTCACCGGACACGGGTGTTTTGGTGAGTATCTGAGCCGGATCGGCCGAGAAGTGACGACACATGACTGAGACCTGACAGACCTGGACTCGGCCCAGCATACGCTGGCAGAGTGCCCGGCTTGGGAATCCGAGAGGCGAGTCCTGGTCGCAGCGATCGGACGGGATCTATCCCCGCCAGCGATCGTAGGCGCGATGCTGGCGGGTGACAAATGGGACGCCGTGGTCTCCTTCTGTGAGACAGTCATGCTCCAGAAGGAGGCCGCCGAGCGGGTTCGGGAACGAGCCGATCCCACTCGTAGACGGAGGAGGCGTCGGGGCGGCGGCGGCAGCCGGTAGCCCAACTCCCCTCGGAGCTGCGGTGGCAGTATGAGAAGTGTCCTCTACTGCGACCACTTACAAGCAGCTCCGGGAAGACAGCGATCTGTTTGTGGCACAATCGCTGTGCCAGACTGGCAGGAGTCGGCAATAGGGGAGGGCAACCCCAAGCCCTCCCAGGGTACGTGTCCCGACCATCTGGGGCATGGCGCAAAAGAGGAGCACCGGAGCAGCATACCCGCGTTCCCGGGGCTCCTCCCATCAGGCGTCAAGAGAAGTCCACGGCAGGTAGGTTTAGTCGGTGCGAGTCCGACATATCCACCCGCAGACACTTTTTGCGGGTGGCATGCGTAGGCATTCCCCCTGCCTAATCAAAAAAAAAAAAAAAAGACGGTTTGACTGTGTGAAATGTAGGGTTAGCAATGTTGCGTAGTTCATCGGTCATCACCATCGTCATTTAAACTGAATGACGTTTTCCTAGGATTAGAGTTTCTCTCAAGAGTGGAACGATATGTCATAAAAATAACTTAATTGGCTACAGATAGAAGCGTAGGGCCACATTTTTGTTTAATTATATAAAATACTATGGTGGTTCTATTTAAACAAATATTCTAAATAACGTTCATCGAAACTTACATGTACCTAAAATGTAACGTTACCTGATCCCTGATATAAATGTGGTCGAAATATAATACCTACATCTCTTATGACCTTCAGGTGTTCTTGTTATTATCTCCAAAACTGTAACAAACTGTTATTATTGAATAAATTAGTTGTGTTTTAGATCCGTTATGTTGTTATTATGTCTCGGATTGGACTTGTGGCTTTTAGGGCTCCGTACTCAAAGGTTGCTAACAGAGCCATTTTACTAACCATACTCTGTCCGTCCGTCTGACAGCAGGCTATATCACATGAAACTTTGTTGCCTGTTGGTATACAGTTGAATTTCTACCAGAGCATTTATAACAAAATATGATAAAAACAAATTAAAGGGGCCCAAATTTTATTATTTTTATATGTATATACCTCACAATAAACGTGAGTTTTGCGGTTTTGCAGTGAAATCTTATTTGAAACAGAATCGTTTTTGTGAGAGCATGATGATAGCATTACAAAATAAATTAATAACATCATATAGGTCAAACGATAGATGTCATATACTAAAACTTAATTTAAATAGCCAATAAATTTGAGATTTAAGAGTCCGATATTGACACATTCTGACTACAATATTATAATATACAGCCCAGCTGTGAATCTATTCCAATATTATGTAATAATCTAGTGCATTTTTAGAATCTATAGTACCTACTACAACATAAATCAATTTTATAGTAGTAAAGGCACGAAAAAACCGAACCGTACTATGCTCAACCACTCCTAATAATCAATATTTGCAAAGAAAAGCAGTCCTTATTTTTTAGTAGATAATGTCTAGTCAATATCACTTAGGTGAAAATAATAATCAAAAGTGTAAAATTTAATAAAATACCTTTAATTGCTGATACTTTAGCATATTGTAAATGCGAATGCTCTGAAGACTTACTGCAAAGTCCAATAACTTTGTTATTTAGACTAATAGTAGAATAGCACTATTATCATCATCGTAATATCCGCGAAAAGACGTCTACTACTGAACAAAAGCCTCTTCCAAATATCTTGGGGATACCCTTTAATCTATGATGATCATAGTACTCAAAATGACGCTGTTGGCCGTTCTCTGGTAGATATTTCGTCGGGATGACTGCTATGCACCCCACGGGACGTGATGGGGTGGATGATATTCGTCGTGGTCACCATACAGCAACCTATGACGAGTGCGACCACGAAAATAACGAAGATCTACGTCGTGACATTGTGCGATTAGTTCACTCCGACGCGACGCAGTGAAGTCTTCTCTCAGGCGTACAAGGTTATATAAATGTCTGTGTATTCAAAATAGGTAATAACGAGACGAAACTAGCCCCGCGACATAACAAAGATATTAAACTATTTGGACAGTTGGTGCATCATGTCATCCATTTATAATTGAATAAATAAAACTAGACAGATGCGAGTCTGCCTCCTGCAATGAAGATTCCGTATTAACGAGTACGTACGAGTAGATAGTTCATTACGCGGATTGAGTCTCGAAGGTCTTTTCTTGTTTATCCGAATATGTAACTTAATGTCAACTTGGTGGACACACTTATCTTTGTAGTGAATAAATGTAGTGAAATTTGTAAACTTTTATTTTTACTTGTGCTGTGAAACTTGGCATCCGGCATTTTTTTATTCTTGATTAATTTGAAGGTAATTTTTAATTGCAATATTGTTTTATCTGCCCCTTAAGTCAAGGGTCACCACAATAAAATAAATATTCAAAATAGAAATAAGAATCCATGCTCATGCTCGTGTAGCATATGCTCTCATATCACCAAAAAGGAAATTTAATAGCGTGCAGGTCTTTTTCATAGCAGACTACAAATTACTATAGAAATAAATACTTGGTATAACTAAGAAAGTTTCAACGTAATTGAAAAAAAATAGCAAGAAACGCAATTTTTCAAACGACTTTAAAAACAAATAAAAGTTTCGAAGACAGAATTTAAAAATAAAATTGTTTCAATTCTAAAGAAAACGACTCATTAAAATTTCTCTCCGAACCAATTCAAAAGACCATTACTTTAAAACAATTAGCCATCTGCAAAAATATTATTGTTTTACTATTGAACCACAAAACGGTTCTATTTTGAGAATCGTAAACTGTTTGATATTCCACTTGTAGTACTTCAAAACGGTAGCTAGTGGTTACTGGCTAGCTGATTGTCCCAGCTAGGGTTGTCAACATTTTTTTGAGCTCTGCACAAAATTTAATATTGTTGTTTTACTACAACACGTAACGTAATTAACGCACACCCTCAAACACCCATATTAGAATATTATGTTGTAATCATAATACATACACAAAATTTTTTATTTAACATTTATATGCATTTTTATTTACTAATTAGTTTCTTGGAATAAAACTTGCTTTTCTTTATTTTGTGTTGAATGATGGAATTTGTATGAATACAAATAAAACTGCGATTTAAAAGTCTTATTACTTTGACTTACGCTCCATTTCAATTTGTTTTGACTGTACAGGGTTAAAATACCAACAATAATTAATAATTATTGTTGGTAACAATAATTTCCGTAACTTTAATTATTTTGGAATAAAAAATTACCTATATTAAAGATGATATAAATCGATTCAGTAAACGATTCTGAACAAACTATTTTCAGGATGTGCGTTAATTAAGTTACATGTTGTATATGTTCATGCTTCATTGGTTTAACTGTAGTATGTACAACCGTGGAAAATGAGGTGCGTTATCGCAATAACACATTTTGGGCCAACCCAGGATTTGAACCCATTTTTTTATTAGTTCGATTTTTCAGGTGTTAAATACTCACAGTAACAACCTAGAGTTTGAAAATGGTAGAGATACATATACCCTGTCTCGGAGATAATGTTAATCCGACAATCTCACACTCGCCCTTCGTACCGAATTAAGAGAGTAAGCAAACGTAAAACTGCTGCTTCTGCAATGACTTCTCTCTGATAGTATTGGCTTGTTTGTTTGGTTAGATTTTAAAGCGAGAGTACAGTGAGTGTTCTTGTTCTAAAGTACATATTTGGGTTATATTCTAGAAATATCATGTGTTCAATTATTAAATAGTATAGAAATAAATTGTTTATTTATTTCGGTAAGGTTGACACCCCCAGTCCCAGTCTAAACTTTATAGGAAATTTATTTAGACTTCAAAGAAGCAATTGATATCAATGATTCGGCATTTAGTTATTGCTTCGTCCAGTAGTTAAGAGAAATGGGTTCCATTAGTTCGGGAATTCGGATATTGCTTTAAAGGGCGGGTGCACATTGCTTATTTCCCTCAGAAACTATTCTCACGGGTTGATGTGGATTACGGGTACAGGAAGTCTTCGTTCGCCTCCATTGTTCGTTGAAGCAGTAAAATCCTCCTAGGATAACTGTATACATCATCATGATACTACACAGCATACGCTTCATGTATGCCCTGCATGAGAAAGTGAGCAGCAGATTCTAGACCGTGAAGTAGTATCCCATTTATCTTTGCCAGTATATTTTGCGTCATGTTAGTAGAGAAGTCACCATGGAAATGGGTAACTGATTATTGGGACGCGGAAATTCTATAAAACGAGGCCGCAGAACTTGATAAAAAAGCACATAGACTTCGTCGGCTTATCTCTTGCAGGGTCCGTTGCCGACGAAGACCGTCACCAATTAATAAATAAATAAATGGTATCAGGGAAGACCTCAAAATTGTATGGTCATAACCACGAGGTTGATTGGGGAATTGGTAGTTTGGTGTTGGACAAGAAGGGCATCGAGATTATTACGGTTACGGTTAAGAATAACTTTATTTCTCATAAAGAATTGTATAGGTACATAATTCACTTACTGAGAAACAATTTTTAAAACTAAGATTAATAATTAGGGCGCACAAAGGTACGTATATAAATTAACACAAACAATATTTTTAAGAACAAAATAAATGTGGGTAAGTAAATATCATAACCGGTAAGAAACTCAAGTCAAGTTAACCAAGCACAACATGGATGTACGTATACGAATTTTACTGGATGTGGCATTGGTGGCATAGTTCGTTATCACCAAGTTTTTGTAAAATTATGATTTGTTATTATAAAAGTATTTTATTTTTATTTAATTATTTATATTTGAGGTGTATATATATATATAGTTAAATAATATATAGTTGAATAATATATATATATATATATATATATTACACATGATATCTAAAACATTTTAAGTACTGAATTTTATTATTTATGTATGTTATTACTTATGTATATGTTAATTTAGAGATACTTAATCTATACATTGTATATTTATGTATATATATTTATGTTTGTGTATATGTATTGTTTTTTTTATTCACTTATTTGTATGTATTTGTTGTGTACATTTTTAGTAGCTTTTTGAACCGGGCAAAACTTTTTTCTTCTTTTATTACTGATGGTATTTTATTATAAATTGTTTTATAGAGAAGAAGGCAACCATGAGGAATTAGTCAATTGAAGTCCAACATCGCCTTACCGCAGGAGATATCTATTATAAATTTCCACGCAAAACATATAAAGTTTAAGAAAAATTAAAATAACTTAACCTACCCCGCAGAATTTAAGAAAGTTCTTCCTAGCGACCCTAAATTGGCCCCTAGTTAGATTTGGTATTCAGTTTATATCACCAAGAAATATAAATATTTTTACACCTTACAATAATTGTGCCATAGCTATAAGGTTCACCTTATGTACGATTTCCACCAAACAGAGCGCGCCGGAGCGCGTCTCAGCGCATTTCACATTGTGCTAAAGGAAATTGAGCCTTCTGTACAATACGTACACAGCATCACTCGACACCGACGCAAGTGACGAATGGTATCAATGGTATGCCGTGGACTAGTACAATATGTATGGACTACCTTTCAGCATACTGTCAAGCCAAAATTAGGTCGTACTATTGGCATGCATCAGACAAGCGTTAGAAGAGCGGCTAGACCGAAAAATTCCTCACGGTCGTCGAGTTCTATTGCAAAACATATGCGCAGTGAGCCTTCTGACGCGCTTCGTTCAGTTTTTGCAACAGATATTTCTTACAATATGCAGCCGACCTTAGGACTGTTAATTTCTGACTTACATTTCCTAACAATATAGGTCAAGAGATATATACATGAGATTATTGTTAAAAAAAAAGTACTTGAGTAAAATATCATTATTGTTTAGCACGTCATTAAAACAACATAGCCTTCATAATACCACTTCAATAATAATAAATATAGTATTTTTTACCTATCGCAGTCATTCATATTTTTCATAATATTTTTATACTTTGACAGTATTGGTAGGTAAACAATCACAGCAATGATGCAATAGTTATATTCTCTTTGATGACACTTATAGTGTTGGGGTCGCAATTAAACGTTACTACGGGTACGCATGGGTATATGTATACTAATTAACAGTATGACACAGTCCTATTCGTCGTCTTTTAAGCGCTGTCGGAAGATGTTACAATAATTATTTACTTTAACATTTGCTGAGACACCTTTCCTAGTTGACTGATCATCATCATCATCATATCAGCCGAAAGACGTCCACTGCTGGACAAAGGCCTCCCCCAAGGATCTCCACAATAGCCGGTCCTGCGTTGCCCGCATCCAGCGGCTTCCCGCGACCCGCACAAGATCGTCGGTCCACCGTGTAGGAGGCCTGCCCACGCTGCGTCTTCCGGTTTGTGGTCGCCACTCGAGAACCTTCCTGCCCCTGTTACATATTTCGAAATGAACTCCTATGTAAACTAAACGTAATTAGTTACATTGTCTTTGATGTAAACTAAGTTAAGTTATGGATTATCTGTGCTTGTTGGGAATAAATCTTTTTTTCTTTCTTTTTCGTATAAATCTGAATAGAAGTAATTATGATGTCAGCCAAATTACGTCCACTGCGGGACTAAGGCCTCCCAAAAGAATGGTGGAGTGAATATGCCATAATCGCCACGTTTGGCAGACGGTTTGGCGATTGCAGTTTAATGGTCATAGCTCACAGAATAACGCTGCTGCCCGTCCTCTGGTACGGATTTCCTCGGGACGATTTCAAGACCCCCACGGATGAGGTGATGATATTAGTCGCCGTCACCACACAGCTAGTAGAAGTAAAAAATGGTGAAATATAAAATAGACACATGTACAGACGCCAGCACATCGACCTTCCCTAATATGTCAAATTTCTTTTATAGATTTTCAACTTTATCATAAAAGCATAAGGTTCACTTTCAATTGGGGAAATTTGACAGATCCCCGTCAGTGCCCCGTCTGTACGTACCACAAATAACAATCCATTTTGCGCTATCGTTTAATAAAGCATTCCTGGAAGTTTTGTGTCACTTTTGCTAAGTTGTGATGCCATAGACAACGGGCTCGGCGGTAGAGTAGTACAATACAACTGGTTTTAATATAGGTATAATGTAATGTTTGTGGAGTAAACCGTGATGTGTCACTTCTGTTAAGTCGTCTAACGTTAATTGATTTAAAACGGGTATTCTTTGGTAATATTACACGTTTTGCTGGTTAAACTTTAGTAAGGCTACTTAAGAAGAGGTTAAAGCCAGCACTTCAAATAAAAAAATAATAACAATAAATAAAAGTATTTACATCACGAGCGGCATATTTTCTTTTTTTGCAACGTTATACTTTTACATTACTTATTTGTAGTTCATGTTGCATGTGATTGCTCTATTATTAGTTAGCAAGCAAACAAAAGTAATGAGATTTTAAAACATACTACCATTTGATAAAAGTAAAGTATCTCTCCTGATAACATACATACATTGAAACAGACAGACTGGTGTCAAAGAGTTTTTGGGGAACAATTATCTAAGTTAGAGTACTCCACATTTTTGGAGCTTATAATAACAAGAGCTTATAATAACAACTAATATTAACTCATATTAAACTACGCTCGCCTATATATAATAGTTTTAATCAGAATCAGAATTTTTATTTGTAAAACATAGATATTTACATAAAGGTGTTAGTATGATGACATAATATATTGGCGCTATGTATAATTTATATCATTTAGAAATGTAATAACTGTGTACAATAAAGAATACATAATAAAACATCAAACAAAACTGCAGCTTCATATTTCAGTCTACCAGCATAAATTACATTCGAAGCAACACAAACACTCCGAAATTGAATGCCATACAAAAACTATAGACATTGACAAAAACGGTGGCCTTCCACAAATAGGTACATAATACATAAATACCCGCATAATTCTAGTTATTGACACGTCAGTAATAGCTGGATCGCGTGACAGCACAAAGGAAATTCTACGTAAAGTGTGGGTATGTCAAAACTACAAAGGTCGAGGCATCTTCGTATTGTAACAAAAAGCTCGTTAACTGCAGTAATTATAGTTCAGTAAATAATATTTTTAAGCCAACAAATATATTTACAGAGTTTTAACTTAAATGTATATATGTGACTACTTAGCCGAGTAAAACTCTTCGAACTGACTACCGAGCCGGGTAAAAGTTTTCTATAATACTACTGAGCTATGTAAGTCTAATTGCCATTTAATATTTAGCGATTGTCACATATTGCACATATGCAGTAAGTATCTAAGTATATTAATCAATTTTAAAAGTATATTTATAAAATACTCAAAATAAGCATAACCTTATTGCACATGCATACTCGTATAAACAAAATCAGTGACTCTCTTATGGGCCAGTGTATACGCTTCTACAACATACTTTCCAATGACATCAGAAAACTGTCAATCAACAATCAATTAAAGCCTTATTGTGTAGCAAGGCATATTACAAATTTTCACACTATGTTAATGATAAAATTGCTTCGGAACAAGTAGATTTAATTCGACGCATTTAGATGATTAAATTGCAATTCGATGTTAATATGATCACGACTTTTTTAACGCATTACTAGTTTGTTTTTTTGGCAGTGCTTCTCAGTACCTGCCACGTCAAGCACTACACGGAAGGGTAAAAAAATCGACGATTCTTAATTTCTACTGAATAAAATATATATGACTATGATGACTTTATTTGGTTTAATGCTTTTACATGACTGAGGTAACTAACTTCCTAATATAATGCAACGCGTGCCGGTGCAGCTGTTTTAAAAATATGTTTAGTGTGTTACGACCGTTACGAGCGACCGCGCGGAGATGCGTATGAAATACTTTTAGTCGCTATATTATGTACATGACACAGAACCGCGCAAACGAGCGTGGTGCGTGGAGCGTGGTGCACCCATTTCCTAATCTTAATTTTAAATATCCTACTTACTTACTTATCGTATGGGCAGTGGTTACCTTAGTGTCAAAGTTGTTCAAGCCACCCAGTAAGCCTCTAAAATTGCTTAACGTTTACAACCGGGACCGACAGCTTAACGTGCCCTCCGAACCACAGAGAAGCTCAGAAATTAAACCAGTTTGGTGGTCACCCATCTATGGACTGACTGCGAGCCTAGTTGCTTAAATGTGCCGATCACTTACGGGCCAGTGAGATCATCTAGCGATGAAATATCCTAAATGTCAATATAAATGCATTGAAGGACGTGCCAGTTTAGATCAAAAGGCAAAGTTATTACGATCATTTAGATACTAAACTATCGTAAATTTTATTTAACTGTAAGACCGTTGTAGCCCAACACTTTTCGAGCTTAGATCATATACATTAAAAAAAAGATATGACGTGAGACGTTATAAACTTGGCTGTAAAAAGTTTAGTACTGAAGAAAATTGACATTTCCAATTAAAACTATGACAATGTCGCTATTGTTGTGAACAGAAAATTAACAATCTATTTTTCTTTACTTTTCCAAAACTTGTAAGATCTTGGCAACTTCGATGACAAGTTGATAACCGTTAAAATAATAAAATTTATAAACACGAAAAATCCTATATCCGTCTCGGGGTACTTGAGTTACGCAACACTTCCCATCCCGACCTTGACTAATTCACCTCACCATTAACATCAGTGACACATCCAAATTAATATCTACGTTTAGTTTATACTCTGTGATTAAATTTTAATTACCCTGAAACTGAAACATCAGACGTGGTTTTGGTATCCTGGTAAATTCACATTCTGTAGTATATTTAGTTTAATCCTCAAATTAACCCACTAAATAATATGCCTGAAATTATAGTAATATTTAGTTACCAAATGTAGTTTACAATGGACCGGCTATTATTTATATATAAAGGTACTATTTATTTCCCAATAAACTGAATCAACACAGGTCCACTCTGTGGATTGGATCATTACATTAAACTGCTTCCAATTTTAAAATTATATATTTGATTTGGGTTAGTTTTTTTTTGTTCTTATTTATTATTAATCTGTGGGGCGCCTCAATGCCTCACCTCATACATGAAAAAGGAAACGTCCTGGCACTATCAGAATTATCAGCGTCGGGGCAGTAAAATGTTGTGATGAAGACATTTCGAACTTTACACGGTTATGATTTTCCTTCTCGTGCTATTTGTTGGCTTTTTGTCAATGCAATATTCTAAATTCACATTTTTATTTTAAATTATATGCAATGCACACAGTGAACACGCGTAGTGGTTTAATTTCTGAGCGTCTTCATGTTTCGGATGGCACATTAAACTGTCGGTCCCGGTTATAGCCATAGGAAACAGTTCTGTTGTTAAGCCATGTCAGATGCCTACCGGGCGGCATGAACAACTCTGACACTAGGGTAACCACTACCCATACGATAAGTAAGTAATTATCAAATTTATATAAATCTTGCGTTAATATTGTGAGCTAGGCACAGCGCTATGATTATAAGCCCAACTCTACTATTGACAATAGGTAGGTATCAGGTACAAAATTAAAGGGTCTTCGCGTAGTGACGTATTATCATGTATGTAAATGTCAATTACTAGCTTAATTGGTGCTACATACAATTGAAACGTGAATTCGGCGTGTCAGCTAATACCAAGTTCCGATTACACAGAATATCAATTATACCACACTGTTGCTTTGACGTATCGATAGGATAAAATAGAACCGAATCGCGTGGCTGAAATTATTAGTAATTATTGCTGACACAGAAACTGTCTATAGGTTATTAGGCACATTTTTGGTAATAATTTAGTATTTTGTGGAACACACAATTATATTATATTGTATCTATAAATATAATTTCATAATTGCAATCTGTACTACATTAGTCATACATAGTATATGTAGTCATTATTTTGAAATTATTATTAATTTATTTATATCACGCATATAGAATACAAGTATTAATAGGTAATTAATACCCTTGCTACCTCTGCCTGCACCCTTGTGTTTTGGATTCGAGTCCCACACATGACACATCCAGTCTTAGAAGAACAATATATGGGTCACACAAATAGTTGTCCTGTCTATTTTGGTGACCCATATTCTTCTAAATCTTTGTGTGGTATGTGCCCGGGATTTGAATGTTTGCAATGATCCCGCGATACAAGGATTTAAAACAATAGTGCAGCCGCTGTCTTGAAAAAAAAATAAAGAGTTGTAAATCATATAAATGGCTTGAGAATGTCTGTCTGAAAATCTGATAAGACCGCCTACTGTACAAATTTTAAAGAATGTCCTATTTGATTACAATTTTACGAAAAATGCGCGGACGGAGGAGAATGAAATTTGGAAAAGTTAAAGGTCATATGCAGAAAGCTAATATATTTAAATAACAGGCATTAGAAGTAAATTATTTTAATGAAAAAAACATTATACACACTAAGATGCTTTTAACACAGTGACAAACTGAGTGTCAAAACTGAGAATAGATTAATATTGTTGGCCTTTAATGTCTCTACACTTAAACAATAGAACCTTAATGGTCGAATTTCGAAGAAGTAGCAATCTCTCGTTAGATAATAAAGGACTAGACTAGTAGTAGATCTTCAATAACAATGATTAATTCATAGTTACTCTAAAAACAGTATTTAAATTGCCTTAAGTCTATTAGACTTTAGGCAATTTAAATACTGTTTCTCGATGCTGGCCCCAAAACGCCCTTTCTCTTTTTTATTCATGTTTAAAAAAGGTAATTAATAAAAGTTTAAGATTCGATTATTCTCTACTAAACTATTAATCTATAGATCATGTTTTTTTTTTATTTAATCAGACATTAAATTACTAATAGTAGTACAGACGCCAGCACTAAAAGCTACGCCAATCTGTCAAATTTCCACAATTGAAAGTAGACCTTATACCTTACCTTGACGGTCACCATAGCCTAGTTGGTAGTGCTCCTGCCTACGAAGCTGGTGGTCCTGGGTTCGAATCCCGGTAAGTGCAAATATTTGTGTGATGAGCACGAATATTTGTTTCTGAGTCATGGATGTTTTCTATGTATTTAAGTATTTATCTATCTATATAAGTATGTATATCGTCGCCTGGTACCCATAGTACAAGCTTTGCTTAGTTTGGGGCTAGGATGATCTGTGTGACATTGTCCCCAGATATTATTATTATTATTATTATACTTTTGTGATAAAGTTGAAAATCTATAAAAGAAATTTGACAGAATTGAGGTAGCTGGATGTGTTGGCGTCTGTACCTCGATAATAATGATTGATTTATAGTTACCTTAATAGTGATTTTCTTATTATTACCTTAGTACTTAAATTCAGGCTGACGGGTGGTAAAGTAAAAAAACTTAATTAAAAACGTTTAAGGCTCAATGATTCTTAATTAAACTCTTAAACGATACATGGCGATCTTCAATTACATTAGATGATAAATATATATATTAGTAGAATCGTTTTCATTAAAGTTGTAATTGCTTTAGAATGATTAACACAATGTGGAAAGCACATTAGCAGTTCTGGACATTTATAGTCCAGTTCCAAGGCGGTCTTCTATCGGAATTAAATTATAGGCCGATAAAAAATCTAATTACGCAATATGCAGGTAATCAAAGATGCTTATATAGAGGTTTTAAGTTGTAAAGTCTCAATGTTCTTAATAATATGGTGGCTTAAACGATGATCTATTAGTAGTCAGTGACCGAAAACCGTATACCAGTATATATATATATATATATGGCCTTTGCGTATGTTACAGACGACAAAGTCAATGTCTGAGAGACATTTCTTTTGAAAACAAACAGATGCGAGAGCGACATAGCCTGCCGCAGGCCTGACAAGAGAAATTTGCGGTGGTTGGTGCCGAGCCGCTTTCATGTCGCTTCTGTCTCTTATCAGCAAGTACTCCGAACCAGGCTTCATCACAGATCTTACAACCCTCCACTACACGTTTGCGCCATTCAACTCTATTTTCAGCAAGCTTTTCCCAGCTACAATGATCAATACCAGTATAAAAGCCAATAATCTGACCAAAAACTAAGATACTAAGTCACCTGCTTGAGTTAATCATGTGTTGTTTATTGTATACTCACTGCGTACACACACTGTATCACCCGTAGTTAAACAATTAATTGTAGCTTTTGTTTAAGTCAAGGTTAATTCCACACCAAATTTTTTCCGAAACCGTTCAGCCGGTTTTTGCGAAGTGCGTAACAAACATCCATACATCTTAACGCACAAACCTTGACATTTATAATATTAGTACGATTGTGGGATAAGTTTCTTTAACACCATCTTCTTCCTATATCAATAAATGTAAAATCTTTACGGTATAAAGAATTTTTGACTTTGACTTCTATCAGAGCTTTCTTAATTTCGTTAGATTGCTTTTTGGGCTTATTACCTCCCATAAGAAATTCTTTCCTTTTAGGAAGACTGGCTGAGCGGCTGGCGTTCATAAAGAATTTAGTCACTCCACCTCATCCCGTGGGGGAATACAAGTCGTCCCGAGAGAATATCTACCAGAGGACGGGCAACAGCTTCTCTCTGTGTACTATGACCATCATACTACGATCGCCAACCCATCTGCCAAGCGTGGCGATTATGGCATATCCCCCCAAAATGATTCTTGGGGGAGGCTTTTGTCCAGCAGTGGACATTTTACAGATGTTATGATGATGATGAAAAAAGACTGGTGGCCCGTACCATCAGCTCATAGCCAACAGCTTTACACGTATATGGATAGGTGACCAATAATGCCGTTTAATATCCTTGCTTGTCCGTTAAGCTGGCACCATGCCAGAGTACTATTGTGCTGCTTGAACAACTCTGACAACCGACCACTCGATTTAATGAATAAAGATTGTATATAATTTCATTGGCAATATCACCACAATTCAATTCTCAACATAATTTGGCACATCAACCATATTCCAGACTTGTTAAAATTGTTACACGTGGATTCAATTTAAATTTTGCGCAAAGAGAATCCGCAATGTGAGTGAAAACTGAATAAAGTAAGAGCAATAGCGGTGCCCCGCGGTTTTACCCGCGTTAAATTTCATAAATTATAGCCTATGTGTTATTCGGATATATAAGCTATATTACTACAAAGTTTTATCAAAATCCATTCAGTAGGTTTTGCGTGATAGAGTAACTAATATCCATCATACTCACAAAAATATGCCTTTATAATACTAGTAGGATAGTAATATTGGTGAAAAATACTCAACAGTTTTAACTGTAATGCTAATTTCCAAATGTGAATGCCAGTTTCCATTAAGTTTAAGATCTCTTGAATTAAATCAGGTTTGATATTTTATTCTAGCAAACATTTTCTTAAATTGTATTACATGGCCTTTTTAGGACCAAGGTATTCTGTATGGACTAAAATGAATACAAACATTAAGCAAATGACTAACTGGCCTGCGAGTGTAGTGGTCAGTGACCCGAATTACTAAACCAGAGGTCGTGACTTCGATCCCCACCCAGGACAAATCTTTGTGGGACTAGCACTATTGATTTAATGATATTTGATTTTGAACGGGTATTCTTGGGTAATATGTATTGCAATTTAGCTGGTTAAAATTTAGTAAGGCTACTTAGGTAGTGGTTAACATCAACAATCGAAATCAAATATAATAAACTGGCAATAATAGGGATAATCTCCGCGCAGTAACTACTAATCCAAACATAGCTATGACCCACATGGTAGAAAACTACGAGTATGCAACACGTGACTTTTCTGGCACAGAATTCAAATAGTCTGTTAGATTTTTTGTACCACTGCATGCAGGTCATGGCCGCTGAACACGTTAAAAAAGTCAATTGTGCAAGTAGGTACAGACGCCAGCACATCCAGCTACCCCAATCTGTCAAATTTCTTTTATAGATTTTCAACTTTATCACAAAACCATAAGGTTCACTTTCAATTGGGGAAATTTGACAGATTGGGGTAGCTTGATGTGCTGGCGTCTGTACATGCACATAAAACCTTAGTGTCCCTACACCGCACCTGTCTGACTTAACCAGTACTAAAATTCTCTCAAATTATATTCTGTAAAAGATAAACCTTTCCGTACCTGAGTTGCGTAAAAAACAAACTAAAACAAAAGCAATAAACTTTATCACGCCGTCAAAATGAGAGGCAGAGATTTAAAATAAATCGTATACTAAACGGAAGGGTATACACATAATACGTGTCTTGTAAAAACTACGGTACAATAATGTATTGATTGGCGTCCGGCCAGTGGAACTAAAGTCTAATAATAATATATACCAGAACCGCATTTACATGCTAATCTCGGATAGAAAGAAATTTGGAACGAATTGAATGAGAACAATCCGAACAGAAATATTGTTTTGTCACAATCACTTGTTACTGAAGTCGACAGAACCGTTATTCTTTATATAAACTTCAATGGAGACCTGTACGTTCAACAGGCACCATATAAAAATATCAGTGCTGCTTCTTCTTATAACTTAAATGCTAGGCTCATATAATATGGGTTTATTCGAGGCTAGAGTGAATAGGCATCTTATGGGTACGCGCGGTCGAGCTTCGACCACATCTTCACTAACCATCAGGTAAGATCGTAGCCAATCATAAACCCAGACACTTGTCTTTGAGGCCCTAAACCGGTACAAATACGTGAAACTGAAAAAAATCTTAAGTATGTTTTCCTTCTGGCTATTGCTTTCAGTATTTCTAATAGCAGTAAATACTCGACTTAAGTTACCATATTCAATTCAATTCAAAATATATTTATTTTCTCTTCACAAAGAATAGGGTTATCTAGAATGTAGTGACAATTTAATAATGATAATATGACAATACTGCCAACCTAGAACCAAACTTTGTGAGAGACTGGTGCCTGATGTAGGTTTACGTACGAGAAACCTGAATTACAGATTAACAGGGGATTATAATACATATAGTTATTTATTAATACTCAAATGTACCAGAACTCTTTCGACTGGAGAAGCATTCCTAAGGCACCACACATAGTTCAGCGGCTGTGACAAATATAGACTAAAACAGAAATGCTAATGTTGTACTAGTTGAATTGCAGCTGACAATTTCAATAGAGACTATCTATCGAGGCGTGTAGGCTTAAAGTTCACAAGTTTATAATAATAATGTGCTGAATTTTTTTTTGTACAGAAGAGTCCCAAAATCACTTTTGCCCGGCCCGGGATTTGAACCCAGGACCTCATTCTCTGTGGGTGAACACGCTACCGCTAGACCAACGAGGCAGTCAAAAGTTTATACACCGCTCAGAGAGATATCAGGTACAGGAACGACGGCATATCTAGTTCTCCAAGGCATGAGAACATAGCACTATCCAATAAGACTTTTTGGCTTAACCCAATGAAAGAGACCGCCGCAATAATGTCAATATCCTAAGATACTTAATATAGCAAAGCAATCCCAAGGGAGCTACTATGGAAGATACATGTGTCTCTAATATGTCCCACAAATGACATCACACAAAAATATGTTTACATGACTTAACAGACACACGGTACGGTCTTACATGGAGATAGCTTTTGTCTACGATGAAGACATGTTCAGCAAATGAATTTAGTTTGTATCGTATCTGTCATACCTTGTGTACGCGTGCACAAATTTCTGTAACGCTGGTGACTGGTCTGTTGGGTCTAGTGTTATAGCAGAGGTCAGGTTGGGTCTGTGTCGATCCCCACATAGGACAAAATTGTATGATTAAGCAAAAATAATGTGTGTCTAGAAATATATAAGTATAGTTATCAGTTGCCTGGTTGCCATAGTACAACCCCTTCCTGGTTTTGGATCAGATGGCAATATGTTAGTTGTCCCTAGACATAAAAAAACAATGAAATATCATTGATTTTTTATGTCTAGGGACAACTAACTACTATTTTCTTTTAATAAAAAGAAAATGTTAAGTACCGGGTATATGGGACTAATAGAGATAATATAATATGGACTAATATCTAACCTTTTAACTGTTTTAGGGTGAGTTATCACACTAATAATTATAAAGGCGAAAGTTTGTGAGTGTGTATGTTTGTTACTTCTGCGCGTCTAAACGACTGGAGCGATTTTATAAAATTTGGTATAGAGTTAGCTGACACCCTGGATTAACACATAGGCTATGATTTATAAAGTTTAACGCGCATAAAACCGTGGGGCGCAGCTAGAGTCATATATTTGCCATTCCGTGGTATGAACAATCAATCGGTATTGCTCATACAAGGTGTAACCTAAATAGCAGAGGAAATTTTAAGTGTGCAATCAACCTATGACGCTGAACATATAAGCATTTTAGCTCCTCATACATCATAATTATATCGTCCACTTCTAGACATAGGCCTCCCCCAAAGGTTTCTATAACGTTGCCATTTGTAGGGGTTTGCCTCAGTCACCGCGTTGGTGACCGCATGCGAGTTGGTAACCTCATACATATTCGCCAGTTCATATACCTTTTTGTATGGAAAATAAAATAGTTTTTTTTGTGCATTTTACAAGTTGATATCCTTCATATTGTCCCCACGAGACGAGAATGTGGTGTGATATTCTTCGCAAACCACCACACAGCACTTATTTTATTAAAAAAAAAACCATAATACACCGGTTTTACCCGCGTTAAACTTTATAAATTATAGCCTATGTGTTATTCGGATATATAAGCTATATTATTATATAGTTTCATCAAAACCCGTCCGGTAGTTTTTGCGTGGAAGAGTAACAAACATACACAATCACACACAAATTTCGCCTTTATAATATTAGTGTGATTATATCTACTTATTATCGCAGTCACAAGCCATATAAAACTTATTAAAGCCAGATAAATTTATTCCATAAAAGTAATTTCTGTGTAACTTAGTGTAACCGGTAACCACACAGGATAGAATATCTGTAGGTCCATAAAAATCAAGCTCATAACCACTAATGGGAATAAACAGGTTTATAGATAAATTCTTAAGTTGTGCAAAGCTAAATAAGGCTTAGAAATATATTAAGTTGCCTTTGCAGACATGACTATCTAGCAATAAAAAGCAATTTTTACTGTTTATCAACTCGTAAGATTAATCTTTTGCTCAGGGTTCGATACCCGAAGGGTACCAACGGAACAGTTAAACTAAAATAAATAAAATAGTTTATATTTTCATTAACTCAATTTAACCTAATTACAATTTTGTTGGGGCATACCTTTTAGGCATAAAATTGCCTGTGTTAGGAAGCCCCGCTCTTCCACATGCAGGTAATACATTACAGTTTAAAAAGCGTTAGTTTTAAAATAATAATAAAAACAAAGACATAAAAAAAACAGTTATAGTTAATAACAAAAAAAAACAAAGGTAAAAATAAAGGCATTACGAGTGTGTGAGTGATGGTATGTGTATGTGAGGGTGTGTATGTGAAGATGTGTGTATGATTGTACTATTTTGGTTATTTTACTATAAAATGGTCAAGAGGGATTCAGTTTCGTCGTATGTTAGCGTTTTTAACGAAGTGGTTAATGCTTAAACTAAGCCTCCAATGTCTATCTTTCCCTCAGTCTGTCCACCGGCTGTATCTCATGATCGTTAGGTTAAGTTGATAGTTAAAATGTACATATGTCAGTATATCTAATGCCGCTATAACAATAAATAATCATCATCAATCGAAAGATGCCTACTGCTGGACAAAGGCCTCCCCCAAAGATCTTCCCGTAATTGCTCTGGCCTTTTGAGCGGCTTGAACAATTCTGGCAGCAGGGTAACCAGTACACGAGTAAATAAATAAAATTTGAGAACGTTGATATTTATGAGATAATGCTTTAAAATACATGGCAATAATTATTTTATCAATTAAAATTATTTTTAATACATTCAAGACCGGCCATTGGAGATCGTTGGGGAGACCTTTGTGCAGCAGTGGACGTCTTTTGTCTAATATTATGATGATGATTATTCAGATAATGTATCTCTCAAGATTGCCAGAGTATGTTGGTATTGATGAACGTGTTGAGACGGACGACCTAACTTCTTTTTTTTTGTATAAGATATACAGATCATCCTAGCCCCAAACTAAGCAAAGCTTGTACTATGGGCACCAGGCGACGATATACATACTTATATAGATAGATAACAACTTAAATACATAGAAAACACCCATGACTCAGAAATAAATATTCGTGCTCATCACACAAATATTTGCACTTACCGGGATTCGAACCCAGGACCACCAGCTTCGTAGGCAGGAGCACTACCAACTAGGCTACGGTGACCGTCAATTTTCTTCATAATCAAACTTCACTTACATTATCTATTATTTTTATTACTAATACCATATATATCTTTTAAGAACTTCAGAATTAGTTCTATTCTAGGTAAAGAACTTTTATAACGAACTATGGAGTCTTTTCTCTACAATTTGAAAAAAATATACAATGTAAAATAGGTTTAGCGTAAAAGTTTATAGCAGAAATTGTCTACCACGTGTATTTCAAGGCCAGAAAAGATTTATTAAAGTTTACCCAACTGCAAAATATCTCCAGTAACCAGATTCAGACTCACCTGAAACAAAAAAAGAAAACATTATTATAATCAAATGGATATATACGATGTGGATGGATATATACAATAAAACACGATATGGATATATACAATAAAATACGAAAATAATCTTAAGGCTTACTCAAATGGTAGGGACGCGGCTGGCCGGTTTTGACATCAAAATGGGACAGTAGTTAAAACAATCACGAACCTACATGCCCTAACGCCGGGGTGTATAGCCGCTGGGCATACCACCGGCTAAGACGACGGCATGCTCGGCGATCCTGCCGCTGGCATTGCGTGCAGGAGTTTTAAGGGAAAAAGGCAATAATTAAGGTATCAAAAATCAACTTCTACTTTTCTCTGCCAAGACCGATATAAACAAAATGTATGTGAGACCTCTCTGAAAACATTCCCTGGATTACTAATGTATAGGCAATATGTTTCAAAATATCACAAATTATTTTCAGGAAATTTTCGTTTGCTAGAAAAATATTTGTCACAACAACAAAATTGCAAATCGAAGCAGCTCGTTTTTGGAGTCGTCGTTTTCTAACCTAATCTAACCTACTATTCTGGCAAAAGTTCATAAGTGAATAAATTCGAAATGAAAATTTGCTGAATATAACTAGTTCTATGGGAAGGAAACTTTCACCAAAAATATTTTACCCAAAGGGCAGTACAGCGCATTCCCTATAGAATAAGATCGAATTATTAAAATTGGTTCACAGACAAAGAAAAATCGCGTAGCATACATTTAAAAAACATACTTTAATTGAAAACTTATTTCTTCTGAGGTCAGTTAATAAGATAGATTAAACAAAAAAGCCCATTAATTCGCTGTGTAAAACCGCCGCATTGGATTCGTGAAATCGATGTTTTTACAGTGATCCAGAATAGGACATTTCCGTTGTTCAAGCGTTGGCCTTCTACAATTTAAAAAAGAAAATCACGGTTGAGTTATGTGAAGCTAGCAACATTGACATTGAAGCTAATTTTTATAAATGTATCGAATTCCAGAAGTATTCAATAACAAGAGTACCATGTAATACGCAAACAGTTTTATTTGCAGATAATTGTTGCTATTCAATAACGAAGAAATATCTGTTTATAATCAAATAAATGTTACTTGCTTTTAAAATAAATGGGCTGAAATCGATAACAATAATCTACTAGTTGTCCCTATAACTTCACCGCGTAATAATCGAGATTAACAAATTTGTTTAAATACAACGTAGATATAATCACATTAAAATAATATATGCCAAAGTTTGTAAGTGTGTATGTTTGTTACTTCTTCTCGTGTAAACGGCTGGAGCGATTTTAATAAAATTTGGTATGGAGTTAGCTGACACGCTGGATTAACACATAGTTTATAATTTATAAAGTTTCCACACACATGTATATAGACACAGCTAGTGTCCTATAAAGTTTCAATAAGCTGTAAGTGCTGAATTTAAATTATTAGTAGGCTTTTTATTGAGTTTCTTCTAAGATTTTTAATCTTCTAAGATTTTTAATCTTTCTGAATATTGGCTTGGAAAGTTTTATTTTAAATTATTTCAGTAAATTATTTTTGTAGTCTAGTAGGTTTTGATACCTACTTATGTATCTCTGGGAAGATTTCCTTAGCAATTACATTTCACCTGAACTACATAAATAACTTAAAATTAAAAATTAGTCTAAAAGGACTTAGATTTTTTCCGAGAAATATCTTTCATCGTACTGATAAAAAATACGAAACTCGACGACATTAATACTTTAGACATCTAACGAAAAAGGGCCAAATTAACGCACGTAAAAGTTGCCAGCGCAAAAAATCTTGACCTACATATCGCCCATCCATTAGTGAACTTTGGACAAAAAACATACCAAAAATGTAGCGTCAAGGTACATTATGTAGATGAACAATAAAGCGCACCCTGTGTCATCGTAGGCTGCGCTAGTGACCCAAATAGTGCCATAATGTCGCAAAATGGCCACCACAATGCTTTAGCGCCGCAAGAAGAGCGCGCTCAATCACTAAGTTACGCCTAAGTGAAAAGCTGTGGCAGCGCTGAATGGAAAGGAAATGAGTAGTGAGTTGTGTGCTTATTACTTAGTTAAAACACGGAGTAAGTAGGAACGACGCTCTCTACAGATCAAGGTTTCTATGAGAAGTAATCGCCTGCACGAGTGAAGCAGTGGTTAAGGTAATCTTGCTACTGCCTCGGCATCCTCGAGTTTTGGGTTCGATCCCCGCATATGATGATTCATTGTGTGATAAATTCTGAATCTGGATGTGTCTGTAAATAGCGTGTTTAGAAAGTCCATCACGGTCTTGTCTGTATTGTCTATAAATAAATATGTAACAAGATTACAGTAACAGGCAGTTTAGCGTGATTGGTAGTACTTGGCTTCCACGCCGCAGTTCGTGGGTTCGATTCCCACGCAGGACAGATATTGGTGTGCATGAACATCTGTGTTTGTCTTGAGTTTGGCCGTAATTATCTATGTACGTAATTTCTTAAAAAAAGAAAACTACTAAATGTCATATCAGGTTTCCATAGTACAAGCTCTGCTTAGTTTTGGATCATATGACCGTATGTGAATATGTGCCAGAATATATATTATACTAGCTGTGCCCCGCGGTTTTACCCACATTAAACTTTATAAATAGCCATTGTATTAATCCAGGGTGTCAGCTAATTCCATACCTAATTTTATTAAAATCCATCCAGCCGTTTAGACGTGAAGAAATAACAAACATACACACTCACAAACTTTCGCCTTTATAATATTAGTAGGATTATTACGGGGGAGGACGAGCTTGTCTATGCTATCTTTTGTCCCTACTAATGTGATCCTAAGCTTATTAGATAGTATATACACAGGTAGGCAGGTATACATAGGAGTGCCGAGGTAAGGAACTTCTTTAACAAATACGCCGCAGGTGCGTAAAACGATGGAAATAAACTAATAGTCTAAACCCGTATTCCAATTAACTATATAAGGAAGCAATATTCTTGTATAATATGCAAACGTTACAACCCAAGCGTTAAGCAAGCACCCGTATAAGAATACTTAGTAGGCACCTTTACTTAGAAAACATTCTAATTAAAGAATTCCGATAAAAATCAAACTGATAATAATAAGTTAGTATTTAAACTTGATGTTGATGACTGCAACGAATTTCACCAATCGAGGGAATATCTATCAGAGAACAGACAACAATGTCTTCTCTCTGACTTTTATACTGCGATCACCAATCCATCAGGCAAGCATGCCTTTTAGTAACCTGGTGGTCACCAGAAATTGCACAACTTAGACGTGCTTCCGTATCGGCTCGACGCCAATCGACGCGTATTGGCAAGACAAAACCACAATCCGTCTGTGGAATCCCAAGAAGGGGATCAGCACTAGAAGCTCAGAGGTGCCGCTGCCGCTGTTCATGAACGCGTTAAAATTCAAGCTCGCGAAAGTTGTCGGCTAAATCCGTCCGGGATCCATGGAGAAGACCCTGGTGTGACCCGTAGTTTCCCCCACAAATTCACTGTCAACAGCCCCTGTTGCTGCAAGAGGTGGCGGCTGCTCTTTTCCCTAATACAGAGAAAGTACATTCCTCCACAAATGTTTACATCCTATGTGCTAAGACCGCAATTTGTAAAATCTTGTACACCGTGTTAATATTATATCTACGTGGATATCTCTGGTCTACAATAAAGGTAACATGAATCACTCTCGTATAATAAATAGGAGTTATCTTTTAAAATGAATGGCTTTAAAAGGTTAAAATGCAATCTTTAAAGTGAACGACCTTTGTCCCTTCCAAATAAATTGAAATAATCATGCTGCTTCAGAGATAAACGAAGGTTGAAATGTCGTTTTTTGTCAGCTCATGCGTAAATGGTGATTACGATATTCCGTAGCTGTGGCGGAAAAATATTACTTTTTTATTGACTTTTGCAAAAGCGAATAATGTCAGCGAAATGCCTTTTGTGCGAAATTAACTTAAACATAGTTTTTAAAAGCATCTGAGCCATAACAATTTCAAATTGAATTATGAAAGTTAACACATTTTTTTCTCAGTTGTGACTTAATTCAGGTTATTTTGAACGGACTTCATAAAAGTAAGAGGTTATCAATTCGACCATAATTGAAATGCGAACCGATCCTTTTTCTTATTCTTTAGAAACAGCTTTCAGAATGGAATCAGTTAGTATACAGAGGAGTTGAAGTCTGTTGTATGTTTTTATAACAGTAATTATGTCGCTATAAAAATGTTATAGAAGAATCTTCAAGCATAGTGCTCTAGTAAAATATAAATACTAAAACAATGATATATTAAAGTGCCATTATTTTGACACGGTTTTCCGCCAGGCAGCGCTATACGTCACCGTTACGTACCTCAATATTAATGACAGATGACACTGTGAAATACCGAGCTTATACGAGAATACTGACCCTTAACTATACTTTCGTGATTGATTATGTCTTAATTCATGTGAATTTTATTGTTATTTAATATACTAAATATCCTTAAAAATTATATCCAGATATAATATCAACTTTTACGTGACATTGGAAAAATCATGCGTGTATAACGCGATTTAGCTATTAAATAGATTAAAACTAAATTTCTGACACCTGCCATTGACATTGACGTAACAAGCAATGTGTAGCGACGCGTAGCGTACCAATACGGCGGTTTTAAACTCCATTGAATTTGGCATTAAGAAATTAACATTTTAAGAGAACTGCATGAAAGGTAGAC
The DNA here is from genome assembly GCA_951640165.1 of Pseudoips prasinana. Classification (NCBI taxonomy): domain Eukaryota; kingdom Metazoa; phylum Arthropoda; class Insecta; order Lepidoptera; family Nolidae; genus Pseudoips; species Pseudoips prasinana. The sequence continues at coordinate 34,745,762 of OX621237.1, read as the reverse complement.
TTTAAACATTCACTTTTACTATCTAATTGAGTAACAACAACATAAAATACCAGCCAAGTGTGAGTCACACTCGTGCACCGAGGGTTCCATGCCTACCATAGACCTATACAATTTATTAAGATGCTGACAACACCCATTTTATTCATATTCATTCATATGTCATCCATATACATATGCTAATAAGAATGGGTCAAATACAGTTCTCTAAAAAATATAAAAATCATTTAATATAGAAAACGAAGTGACATATTATCAAAGAACAAAAATTTATATCAACTCAACGTGTGTTTCCAAAGAAAATGTTTTATTGTTTTTCAGTAGCCATTTGGGGTATGCAATATTAAAAACAAATCAAATTTTAAAACATAGAGGGTAACTTACGATGTGGTGAGCATCATAAGGGTTGCTTTTAACAATTTTGGTACGGAATCCTAATCGCTGCACATTATTTTAAAAGGATCACTACTCTACACTGGATTCTATAAGCAGACACATAAAAATACATCTACGTATTCGTATGAGCATGGAGCGTGACGTGGACGTCCCTTCTAGTGATTTTTTATTTTTATTTCTAGAGCGACGTCCGACGAAATTTAACGAAAGGAACCGTGCATCGGGTTTGAGTGGAATTAAGGTTTTATTAGAGTATGCCGTTTTTAACCGACGCACGTAATAGGTCCTCTTTTTTGAACACGGTTAGAACGGTGTTCGTGAAAGGATTTTGGCCATGCTTTTTTTATTATACCAGCTAGTAGGATACATTTTAACAAGTTTAAAAAAAAGTAGATTATCAATTAAACTCTTGTTCCTCAGTTGTTTTTCAACCAATTATGTCAATTCTTTGTTTAATCGATGTGTTTTTGTCTCGGAATGGCCCCTTATATTTTGCTCCAATCTGTTGTCTATACGAAAACCTTCATAGTTTTAAGCAGTAGACATTATTAAGATCGGAAAAAGGTCACAAGTTAATGATCAGCATATAATAATCAGGGCAATCCAAATAATAGTGTTATTATTTTATACATTTTTGATAGTTTTGAAGACGGTGATTTTATTTTTATGCAGTTTTAATTAGCTTTAAGGGCTGAATTTTAATTTTACTCAATCAATTCTATTTTTAACGAATATTGAGAGTTATCCGTCTAGTTGTAATTCGATGGTAAGTGGCGGCACCTCGGATATAACTCAAGAGAGGCAGTATATTTAGAACTTTGTTCTTTCACCGTAAGTAATATGCTGCAGGTATAATTTAGGTCAAATAGTAGATATGTTAATGTCGTAAAACTGCATGTCAAGTCACCAAAGCAAATTTTTTACATGACGCTAAATAATAATAATCGAGCCGGTGATGTTAGGCAAATTAAATAAATATTTATGTAAGAAAATCATAACGGTAATAAAATTAAACTAACGTTACTCCAATTCCATAATTTACAACATGTACCGAATCAATTTACTATCCATAAAATTTACGGTTGCAACGCAAAATTATACGCATCTGTAAACATCGATGTACGTTTTACATCTTTATAACTCAGAAGTATATCTATGATCTTCGACTTTGACTGCACATGTGGTGCAGTGGTTAAAGTAACCACCTTGCTGCTACTTCAGCACCCTTGTATTTCGGTTTGAATCCCCGTATAGGCAAACATTTTTGTATAGTGATACTGATTATTATTTTCCTAGTATGTTCATATTATTTTATATTAAACTGAAATTAAAATAAACTAGCTGTGCCTGCGCCTTCACCGTATGGAATGCTCTGCCAGTACATATTAGATTTGCGGAGACTTATGATAAACTAACTTCGACCTATCTGTAGAATAGAGTTAACCCTGCATAATCATTATTTTAGAATAGAACGATTAGAAATTAGTCTAGTACAAAATCAGCAATAACATTATATGTCCATAATTTTTCTAGTATTTTGATTATTTTTCTATAAATATGTATATGTAAAATGTTATAACTCATTTTGTACCTGAAGTAACGTTATTATACGGATAGATTTACTGATATATTTCTAAATGCATAGGCACATATTATAGTTAAATTATACCCAGACTCAGAACCTGCTCATAACACAAAGAATTGTCCTCGGTGGGATTGAACCTACGACTTCTGGATTAGCTGTCAAGGTCACTCACCTATTGGTACATAGTTGGTCTCCTAACTTACTTAATAAAATAAACTAGCTAAATTCAGTTTACTGATTATATAAGTAGATATATATTTACATAAAGGTCGTGATTGGTGCAAGATTTTACATACATATATATATATATATATATATATATGTTATGTGAAAACCCAAAGCAAACGTAGTCACGGATACAGCTAGTTTAGAAAATGGTTGCTAACCTAATTGCATAGAATAAAATTAAACAAATAATTTAAAAGAATATTACCCCAAACAAACCGACATCTGGCTTCGAGATGCGTACTGACGTCATCCTATTTCACGTCAGGTCTATTAGATTCATTCATCTTGTTTGTAATTGATGATTTTCTGGTTTGTTTATTATTTCGATTCGCTACAACTTGTTTCTTTTTTTTTTAATTTTGACATTTATATGTCGTAAACGCGGATAGCTAGCTATATGAGAATAGCTGTGTCAATAAATATTTATTTATTTACTCATTAACAATTTGCATTGTGTTTGAATCCGTATAGAATACATTTCAATTAAATTATACAATAGAAAAAATAATAAATTGAAATAATAACAAAACAACAAAATAAAATAATACGATACAATAGTCCACACATTAAATTTAAATAAAATAAAAACAAACTACAAAACATTAATTTGTCACGTCATTACAAATAACATTAAGATTATAATTATTTTTGAAATAATTGGGTTTTACAATTCAGTCACAGCATAAAAACCCTTCTCCAATAGGAAGGCCTTCAACCTTGTTTTAAATATGTTCGTATTGTAAACTGTTTCCTTCAAAGATGCTGGTAACTTATTAAATAATTCCACTCCTTGGTACTGAGGGCAATGTTTAACAATATTTAATTTAGGAACCATCCTAAATTAAATATTGTTTGTATTCATATGTAGTAGCAATTTTATAAAACAGTAGAGAAACATGGTATTACAATGAGGGAAAAATGTTTCATACATCAGGTGGAACAATTGCAAGATAGGTGCCAGAAATGGATTCCTACCAAAAGTATCCAGTTTTGGCACCTTTCAACAATTGTTACAGATAGGTAATTTCTTTGAACCATTGTAGTACCGTTGTTCTAGTATTACGGCAAAAGGTCATGGTCTTTTATGCCAGCATAGAAGAAAAATGTTTTTACGTTTAGAGGTTGTGTATGTATCTGTGTTCCTGTATGTGTCTAAGCTTGTTGAGGATTTTCATCTAAAAGCTATTTTAATTTAAACGGCTTCTATCTCTGTTTCATTATAATATATTGAACCATTACATTTCTTTTAGTAGTTAAAGTGAGTGTATTTCACTGTAAGATTAATATGACCTGAATTGCTGTATCTATAAATATTACTATCAATGCCTAATGGTTTTGATAGCTATATCTAGCCCAATCTATAGGCATAACATAAACATGTAAAAATATATGCGGTATTAACACTTTGCGTAAAAAATGCATGTACTTTACCTTTATCAGGGATCCATATGTATAAATAGAACCATTGTTAGAATATTTATAAGGAAGTCCGCGTGTCAAAGCCAATTTACTTCGAATCTGGTGACTTACATGTGATATATCAAATGAAAGGATTAGGTGTGAGGGGTTGTACATATTATATTTATTATTATTAGTTAGTAATAATAATATCCTAGGACTTCTGCTCCCAAACTAAGCAGAGCTTGTACCTACTATGAAAAACAGGTGACTGATATACTACTTATCTACTTTTCTTTTGTACATATATATATAAATACATACTTATATAGCCAATTACACCCAGACTCAGGACAAATAAACATGTTCATGCACACAAATATTTAGATAGGTTTACCTATATTTTTAAGGACTTTATAGATTCCGATATACGATTAAACTTCTTATTCGATAGAAAATCTTCACTTAGTCGTCTCTTAAAACTGTTCAAAACAAAATAATTTCGAATTCTTACAACTCAATGTAAATACTCATTTTATATGCAGATACTACATTTTATTATTAGGACGAATTGATGACTTAGATTTGTTTTAAGATAACATTTTGCCCACAATTCATACATTTTATTCAATTTTCCCATACTTTTAAGTTATTTTGTTATGTAAGCTTATTATTATATATATTCCTTTCGAAATAATAGGTAAAGGTAAGGTAAAGCAGCAGTATCTACTTTAAAACTTGATTGTGTCACGGTCACCAAAGAAGACAAAGTAAATTTTATTTGCAGCATCGAAAGATCATCCGATTTCAAAAATTTTCTTCACAACCAATTTATAACAGCCAACAGAGATGGTGTGATTTTTTATAAATTACGTCACAAAATATCAACACAATTTTTTGTTGCACAAAGAGATTTTAATTTCTCTTGTACAGACGCCTGCACATCAAGCTATCCCAATCTGTCAAATTTTCCCAATCGAAAGTGAACCTTATACTTATGTGATAAAGTTAAAAATCGATAAAAGAAATTTGACAGATTGTGGTAGGTGGATGTGCTGGCGTCTGTACACTGCGCTTTTGTCAATATACGCTTTGCCAAACAACTTGTGTGTTGACAAGTCACTCATCAAATACCTCGGTGCGCAGTTCGTGAAACAGACAGTGTTTGTTTATGTTTAACTGGTTTCATTTATTTGACAGTTTGCTTAACATCCGTATGATAATTAAAAAGTTAATAGAGAACTTGGGTACGCGAGAACTCATTGCGGTAAAAATTATAAAAAATTAGAGAACATGCTTCTCCAAGGACATCATACTATCCTATGGCTTCAGCAATATAGCATTATCCATGCAAAGTTTCATCCCACTTTTCACCCCATAATTTTTAAATGCCTCCTTAGATCAATGCTCAATTCGCATTTATAACATAAGTATAATTGATACTATTATTAACACACATATGAATATATTTAAACGCCTCTCTACCCAAACCTCTGGGAGAAAGCCAGATGTTTGGGTATAGATTTCGGTCGGGTTTTCACACAATACGATCGTTGCACATCTCAACGCCTTCTTTACGATTAATTAACAATAGCGCAAAATAAAATGACACTGAGTGGTGAGGCTCAGGCACCTTCCGGGGAATTAATAATAATAATAATATCTAGGGACAATGTCACACAGATCATCCTAGCCCAAAACTAAGCAAAGCTTGTACTATGGGTACCAGGCCACGATATACATACGTATATAGATAGATAAATACTTATATACATAGAAAACATCCATGACTCAGAAACAAATATTCATGCTCATCACACAAATATTTACACTTACCGGGATTCGAACCCAGGACCACCAGCTTCGTAGGCAGGAGCACTACCAACTAGGCTACGGTGACCGTTGCTTCGACTATCTTGGCTTCCGCAAGAGAAGACACAAAGAGTTATAAAAAAGTAATTCCACTTCCGTCCAGATCATAAAGGGAGCTACAGTCTCATAGAAAATTACAACTAGAGAAGCCAGATGCAAGAGTACCAAGGTTATATTTTATCAAGCCCACATGATAGGACCCTTTATCACGAGGACTGTTGTATTTGGTCCCAATAAAATACTCGCTGTTAGTTTAGAGTAGGTACTTCTAACCTGTTCTCTTTAGTACATCTCCGACTATTTGAAATTTGAATTAAATCCGAGTGTGTGGGTATTTGTAGCAAATGTATATTTCGGAACCAATCCCTCCCTCTTACCCGCCACTGCAACTCCTGTAAGTCAGGATCAACAGTGGCACACAATGAAATGACACTGAGGGGTACGGCTCAGGCATGTCCCGGGGAATCGCTTTAACTGTCTTGGATCCCGCAACGAATTTAATCAGAAAGAAAAAAAAGGAGGAGTTAGAAAATGAATAGTTCCACTTCCCTCTATAGCAAATGAGATAAAGAGGCAAATGCAAAGAAATGGATAGAGTTTATTGCGATTCAGGTATTCCAGCGTCTTTTGTTATGGATGTTTATTAAAAATCCTTCATAAAGTTCATAAGGCAGTTCAAACCTTACAGCTCCTTTTCTATGTAGCGTCGTAAGTAAGAGTTACGTTGCAATAACACTATATATTTTAGCTAGTTAAACATAAATACAAGCCAAACAATGGCAATTCCATTAAAATACTTGATTTAAATCGCGTGCAAGACAAAGTAGAACAAAGTAATTAGTGTCGTTCATTTAAATAACAAATTACACATGACATGGATAAGGTGTAATTTGGCATGTTATTATAATTGTATACAACCTTATAAAGAAGATATACAGACTTGTCAGAGGTAGGGCCCATTGTGACATTATGACCTCTCCATACCGTATAGGGTGGTACCTAAAAGAAATTTATTTATTTTGTCAGCCTACAATTGATTACACACAACTTTCACAGTTTCTTCTTTACTAATAATAATATTTGTATAGTAAATAGAATAGACTTGAAGTAGGGGAGGGTCACTCAAGCGCGCCTGACGTTAAGCAGTACTAGAGCGTAATTCCTACGTGTACGTAGGTTTTTTTTTGTATTTAAGCGTTGTAAACCCGCTCCCTCCGCAATTAGCTAGGCACCCGTGCTTCCTCTGTCTAACAGCTGATAGAGTGACAGAACGCTATGGCACATCTCTTAAATGTTACTAACCATACAACAAGTAGGCTTATTGAAGCTTAACCAACGGAGACGATAGCATTCCACCTTCGCCATAGTAAGTAACAGTGGATTTTGGTTATAATGACGTTGGAGGACCCCTGCAATATCGTAGTTATAGGCGGAAGTCGTTACAAGCAAAGGTTAAGCAAATAAAATCACGTGTATATAGCTAATATTCATTTAAAGTTATGAATATTTAAGAAAGTAATTTACTTCAGTCTATGAAACAATATCCAACAACGGCACAAATAAAAGGAATGAAATGTATTACAAGAAACACTTTTGATCTAATACAAAAATATATTATTATGTATTAAATAATATTAGTGACTGCTTATAAAACTACAATAAATCTCTCGATGGCGTCGTTTTACATGAATTTATGATGGTGTTTGTCTTTTTATCTCATAAATATATTTATTTAAGATTAGTTATTTAACTCGCTTATATTCGATTCACCTTAATATATCATTGGTAAAATTTACCAATTGGTTTGTGCGTTTGTGCACATTTGACAAGACTGAAAAGTTATGACGGGCTTGTTGCTTTCCTTACAGAGGTTTAACAATAGTCTAAGTATGTCTGTTCGAATGCCCATTAATCGGTTGCCTGAATGATCTATTACCCAGGTTTATGTCATTGGTCTGCAATGAAGAGTTATCCATCTAACTAAACATTGATTTTGTTACCAGATGACGCCGTAGTTGCATCGTAAGCTACTTTTCTAAATTTACCGAAATTTGCTGCAGGTCAGTGGACTGTACCTCTATAGAACTAGTTCAAGACTTGAACACCAAGATTTCTTAGGAAGCAGCGGACTGTATTTCTATAGGGTTGGTTCACGGATCGAAATATTAAAAATTTCTGGTGGAGAAGTGGACTCTTTCTCTATAGGGCTAGTTCGCGGATCAAAGTATCCACAATTCTTGGTGAAGCAGTGGACTGTATTTCTATGGGGATCAACATGTTTAGTAGTGCACAGTAGGGCAGTGGACTGTTTTAAGGCAGTTGAAAATTTCTTCGTTACTCTATTCTTAAGGACGTGCCCGGAGACAGAAGCGGGATTATTTCTATTATCTTCCTGAATGATGTCGTGATGCGTAATATTTATTTTTATTTATATTAATAGCCTTCTCCAGATAAGTATACAATGTTTTTATACTTAAGTTGCTTTTATTCTGTACGCAATTTGGCAAAGGCCTCCTCCAACAGTTTTGAGTTTTTTTTTTATTGGTATATTTTTTTTTTTTGGTTATTAAACCCACCAAACTGCGCAACAGTTTGTCGGCGGGATTATAACTTCCTTAAACTAAGTACAAACTAGATGAATACATATAATTTTGATTAATATTTGTAACTGTAGTAATTTAAATTTCTCTTTGTACTAACATTAATGTATAAAATGCTATGAAATACCTCAAACTGCTTCTGTGAAGATAATTTAGATAGATAGATAGATACACTTTATTGCACAAACATTAAAAATAATTTTACAAAAAAAAACTTAATATTAAAATAATGTACAGACGCCAGCACATCAAGCTACCCCAATCTGTCAACTTTCCCCTATTGAAAGTGAACCGTATGCTTATGTGATAAAGTTGAAAATCTATAAAAGAAATTTGACAGATTGGGGTAGGTCGATGTGCTGGCGTCTGTACAATTGGCGGTCTTATCGCATAATAGCGATTTCTTCCAGACATAATCTATCATACATACAGACATATCTAATATCTATATCTAATTTAATAAATTTATGATAAAAAAGTTTCAACAACAAAAGCCTTGTAATACAATAGATCCATTCTTTAAATTACTTTAGACAAAGAATTGACTCTTTGTCAAAATGATGACTCATGTATAGAATCCTGTTGATGCTATCGCGTTCTTTGAATTTCAAGGTTGGCTGATTTCCATTAAGCAAACATGGCAAAAATACATTAAAGTCAAGCAAAGTCAGCGAAAACCACTGAAAAATATACACGGCAAACACAGAAGTTAAAAATCACAAACAGTAATATATTATGACGTTGAAACTTCTAAATCACGTAAGATTCACAGTTTGTATACATAGAAATAAACTCGCAGTAGTAAACCATGCTCTATGGCTAAATATACACCGTAAAGACTGACATTCCTTGGGAAATGTGATGTGTAGAACGATGGTTTTGTTATGGGACGGCTTAAGTGTTGGAATAAAGGAAATGGTGGCGTTTTTAGCTTTGTGTTGACCTATTTCATAAGAATTACGAGTATATTCTATACTTCACATAAATTAATTAAGGCAATATTTTTAAATATGGCATCCTTTTACAGATTTGATTATTTATACAGTAAAGTATCGAAAGTCAATAGACGGGCGTGTAGGCTTAGTGGTTAGGCATCCTCACTGCTAAGCGAGAGGTGGTGGGTTCAATCCCATCCTAGCAAATTTTTTGAGTGATTAGTATGATTATTTGTTCTCTGTCTGGATGTAATTTATAGACAATATTTGTGTATTTCGATATACATATTTAAGTATCTTTATCAAACGTCTGGTTGCCAAAGCACGGGATCTGCCTACTTTGGGATCGTATGGCATGTGTTGGTTGTCACATGATATTTTTTAAAATCTATATAATTATATTTTATTATCGACTTGCCACAGCTTTATACGGAGGGTGTTACCAAACCAATCGATCGATCATCGATAGATAGATAAAAAATAAATTAGAATGTTATGCTGAATAATGAATTTAGAGAAATAAATATTTATACATAATATGTCAGTCAATTTTTGAGGTTCATATTCCAAATATTTTAGAACCAAAATTGCCTTTTCATTGTTGTACTGACCATTATTAGATCTATTTTTCATTACAATGATACCAAAATGGTTACTTGTACTGGATATTTCTTAATATTACGAAAACTTACTTGATCAGTATCTTACAGCTATAGAAAATTTTGGTGTCAAATTTTACATACCTTTAATAATTGGAATCACAAGATGGTCTAAGCCTATTTTTAAAGTCAATACTATAACTTTATATCAAATAAAATGTGTAAGGGTAATAGATGAGGGGTGAATTCTGTCGTAGTTACATAGCGAACAAAGTCACAGGTACAGCTGGTCATTTATATAACAAGTAGCGTGGCAGTATGTTAGCAAGAACAGCATTAATGAGAACCTGTTTCGTCACGAATGAGTAAAATGAAGGCAATATGAAACTAGTATGCATTATTTAAGTACTATCTACATCATAATTTAAGTAACAAGTTCTAGATTGTTGCTTTATACATTGATACTTATTGTTTTTTAGCATTTCATACATTCTCACGCCTTTGCAGACGATTTATGGGATAGGATCCGTAAAAGTAGATCCAATGTCTATTAATTTACTTACATGATCCAAATGTAGACTAGAAAATGAATAAATTATAATAAACAAATTTCTCGGAACAACTAACACAGTGCGACCTGATCCCGAACTAAGCAGAGCCTGTACTAGGGCAACCAGACTTGACAACTGATAAAGATACTTACATATTATAGATAAATGACACCCAGACACGGAAAAAATAATCGCGCTTATCACACAAAAAATAGTCCTGGATGGGAACCGAACCCACGACAAGCAGTCAAGGTTAATACACAACAGGTCCATCAACTACATATTTTATGGATAAACATGCCTTAGATATAAAGTTATAGTTTCTACATTTTTATTATCTTCCCTTAGAAAGGATTAAATTCATTTTTAAATATTCCTTTCAACCCACAAAGTGCAAATACATGTCAATAATTCCATTGTTTAATTAAACGAAAATTGGTGTTGTGTTTATAACCCTTAGTTCATTTTAAATCTTAAGCAATAAACTGAAAGGCGTTTATGAAATTAGAGTGATAACACGTTTGAGAAGCGAATTAAAATAAATATGCGCGGTATAAATCCATCTGTGATATCAGATGGATTTATACCGCATATATTTTTTTTAATTCGCATAATCGCATATTGTCCACTGCTGGATATAGGCCTCCCCCTAAGGTTTCTATAACGTTGCTATTTAAGTTAACCCTTAAACAGGCTTTGCTATATCTGTCACTGTTTTAGCACCTTATTCCAAAGACATAAAGTTGAAATCGATGTGGTCTTGTACCATCCACCGCCTGTTTAAGGGTTAATAAAAACTAATTATAATACACTAATGTGACGCGCCAGGCAGCCACGTGAATTTTACACATTTTATTTCATATCAGCCACGTCAGGCAGTTTCCGAGCCATGTCCGTCCGACTACTTCAAAGATCTTAAGTGAGTCATGTGAAGGTTTAAGATGTTTTCAGATGTGTCCATCTTCTGCTGTAGCTCAGGTGACGTCGCAATAAAAAATAACATAGTCATCCATGTTTTTCTTTTACATAATTCAGTCGGAAATAAAAATACCAAAACACTAGTAATTTAGACCTCCACACTTTATGTAAGGTCTAAATTATTCGGTTACAGTGCCACGAACGCAATAACATTTAATTACACATGTTTATTGCCGCAGTACACCGTGACCGGACATTTTTTTAGAAGACCTTTTGAATATAAATTTAAATAGGAACAATTAAGGGCGGGACGTTTGATAAATGGTACAAAATGGTAAAAGTCACGTTTTTTATTCACGCCTCCTGTTACATGTTGGAAATACTCGACTCTACTGCCTCGTGGCTCTAGCAAATATGTTCAACCGCAAGTAAAAAGGCCTTGGAACGTATAAAAAGTGGTATCAGGGATGATTTGGTACACCGAATTGTTACTGAATGTAGGTTTTATACAATACCTAAAACTCGTTATCATTAAAATGGCGGCAACACAGCCCACCCCCATGCTTCATAAATCTAATTAAATCATCGGTTAGTGTCACACTGAAGAGAAGAACTGAGAAGAAACAATAACTTGTGTCATCATCATCATCAAATCAGCCGAGAGACGTCCACTGCTGGACAAAGGCCTCCCCCAAGATCTCCACAATTTCCGATCTTGCGCTATTCGCATCCAGCGGTTTCCAGCGACCCACACACGATCATCGGTCGGTCTTGTAGGGTCCTGCCCACGCTGCGTCTTGTTCGCCACTCGAGAACCTTTCTGCCCCAGCGGCCGTTGGTTCTATGAGCTATGTGCCCCACACATTGCCACTTCAGCATTGTAATTCTTCGGGTTATGTCGGAAATTCTTTACTAGACTTAGACTGGCAATTGTGGAGATCTTTGGGGGAGGCCTTTGTCCAGCAGTGGGCGTCTTTCGGCTGATATGATGATGAAAGAAACTTGGCGTCTCGATTTCGTTAATATGCCACTTCGGCATTTTTAGACTTTTTAATGATAACATATAGATAATTATACATATACCTACTTCTCTAAAATATATTTTTTACGAAGCCCTACCCATTTCGACGCTATAAAAGTATTTTCAAAGCGTCTAGCTTTAATAAATTGTAATTAAAGTCAGTTTTTTCTAAACGGTTGGAATGGCGCTCATTACTAATACACTACACATTACAGAATACGGCCGCCACCGTACTATAACATTGTAGAGACGCCAGCACATCCATCTACCCCAAACTGTCAAATTTCTTTTATAGATTTTCAACTTTATCACTTAAGTATAAGGTTCACTTTCAATTCGGAAAATTTTACAGATCGGGGCAGTTTGATGTGCTGGCGTCTGTACAATTATACGACGCATTGTATTATTCAATAGTTTCACTCATTATCAGTCTGGGAATCTGTATTTATTTTCGTTTTATTTGTAGACTTTCAATTGAAAAAGTATACTATTGTATTTTAATTAGTTATTTAATCATTAGCTTTTATTCCTTTATTTTTCAAACATTTTAATGTTTGAGCAGGTGCGCCGAGGCTATACTAGACTGGTCTTTGATCTGGCGGTCTCTGACCCTGACGCTGGGTTTGTTTCCACCCAGGACAAATCTTTATGAGGCGATGCGCACGATTATTTGATCTATGGCTGGGTGTAATTGATCTATAATATAAAGGTATTTAAAATATATCAGTATGTTTGTCAGTTGTCTGGTTGCCATAGTGCAAGCTCGGCATAGTTTGGCGGCAGTGTTCAGTTGTTCCAAGATATTTATATCCGTTGAACTCCACTGATCTTTGTGGCACTGTGTAGTCTAAAGGCAGATTTTATTAAACAAGGTTTCCTTTTATTTCTCCATCATAATTAGTCTCTCGACAACTCAACTAGTCCCTCTATCTTTCCCACCATTGTAACTCCTGTAAGCCAGTATGATCAGTGGTACACAATGAAATGACACTGAGCGGTGAGGCTTAGGCACGTCTCGGGGAAAAATTTCGACTGCCTTGGATACCTACCACAACGAAATAGTCATCAAGAAACAAAAACAAGGAGGTGTTGGAAAAAAGTAGTTTCACTTTCCTCTACAGCAAAGCGGGAGACAGAATGATAGAACGAGACTAGAGCCTCATAAAACAAGAGAATTACAACTAGAGAGGCCAGTTTCAAAAGCAATAAGAGTATAGTTAAAGTGTTCTATCAACTGAGCTGTTATACTTGATTCCAAAAAAGTATGTATGGCGCAAGCGCTAAAACACACGGGAGTTGTTCCTTGTTAGAAGATCTGTATAATAAACTACTTGAAAGCTATTTAATATAATATCACACTCCAAGTAAGTGGTGGACGTTTTGTTCATATTCGCGATGGGAGCAAAGACAGATTGGTGAATGTAATGAATTGAACTAATCAATTTACTTTTAAATTTTCACCATGAGAGTGATTATTTGTTTAATTATCTTGTCGAACTGAATCTTCATAAAGCAGTTTTCAGGCGCAACCTAAAAAATGTGACCCTCCAAACAAAAAAACAAATTGCTGACAGTCTTGACTGCCGAAAGAAGTGAAAACTATTTATCCACTCAATCAAAACAATCTACAATGTAATAGTTGACTCTTAACATTGAGACATACTTTTCGTATATAATGTATACTAATAAGGCACGGAGGCATATCTATATACCTATAAACACAGTATACATGTAGCACATGGGAAGAGTGCGGTGACGATAGTTTCACGCTTTTTGTTCACCCAAAAATGCAAAGCGTTTAGAAATATCAGTAGTAACTAATTTACCGCAAGCTTAGACACAGATAAATCAAATCAAATTAGTCAACCCAATAATTAATTATCTGTTCTATCTAACGACATACGATTCAACTTAGCAATGATATTTATAGCCGTACGCACTGCACTAACTATTATTAGAATAGTGCTGGGATGGGATACATTTTTCTGCTATACGTATATAATTCTTCTTTTAATTGCAATTGAATGATAGGGTAAATAAATGTGGTTCATTATAGCAACATGAACTTAGTTCTTCAGAAGAGTAAGGGTGAGCTGTGTCTGTATTTAATGGAGTTCATTCATTTGAACTATTTTTAACTGCCACCAATGATAAGGTAAATAAATGTAGTTGATTCTAGTTACATAAACTTACCTTTAGCTACAACAAAAAAAAAGGAGGGCTAGGCCTATATTAAATTAAGATTTCTCATTTCTTACAAATATTAATGAATGCTAAAGTGTTTCAAAAGGTAAGATGAATTTAGTTTTTCTTAAGAATAAATATGAATTGTGTCTGCATTGAATGGAGTTCATTAGTTTGAACTTTTTTATTTGCCATAGATGATAAGGTTAAAAAGCTGTGGTGAATTATAGTTACATATGTGCTATGTGTAAATAATAGTTGGCTGTGTCTACTTGTACTGAATTAAGTTCTCTGTTTTCATACAATTAATAATGAACATTAATGTGTTTCATAAAAGAAACATGAACTTAGTTCTTCTCAAATATGAGTGTGAAATGTGCCTATTTTTAATCGAGAACTTGAACTTTTTTAACTGTTACAAATCATAAGGTAAATAAATGTGGTTAATTATAGCAACATGTCCTTAGTTCTTCTCAAGATTAAATGTGAGCTGAACCTATTTTTAATCAACTTCATTAATTTGCACTTTTTTTAACTGTCACCAATGACAAGGTAAATAATTGTGGTTTATTATAGCAACATGAATTTACCTTTTGCTATGACGAAAAAAGCCGTGCCTCGATTTTTTTCTTACAAATAATAATGATGACCACTAATATGATTAAAAAAGTAACATGAACATAGTTCTACTCAAGAGGAAATGTGAATAATGCTAGTATTTAATGGAGTTAATACATTAGACATTTCTTTTAATTATCATTATGACAAGGCAAATGAATGTAGTTGTTTATAAGAATGAACTTAGTTATTATCAAGGGTACGAGTAAAGTTGTGCCTGAATGAAGTGAAGTTAGATACGTTTAATTTTTATTTAGTTATCACAAATGGTACATGAATGTGGTTGAATAAAGAATGACCTTGAACTTAAAAAAGTTAAATTCAAATTCATATGAACTTGTCCTTGAGAATAGATTTTCTAAAGTTATTTAGTTAAATGGGTAATTTTAGCTGAATAAATATTTTGAATTATCGAATTGTGAACCTCTTTCGTTGGAAGTCGATTAAAGATAAATAAAATACCAACCAAATGTCGAACAAGTGCGATCTCAAGTATATAGAATCATTCAAAATGATGACATATATCTAACTTTAAAATATGTATATTTTATATGACCAGTCACAAAACAAAATCTATTACAAACACGCAGAGAAATATATGTTTAGTTTTTACATTTCAAATATTCTTGCTATTAAGAATATTGGACGACATTTTCAGTTCTGTGGCATTCCAATTTTAGATATTCTAGACGTCGTCATATCTATAGTTTTACTATTCAGTATTATTTACTTTCGATAGTTTACACTTCGAAAATGTAACTTTTGACATGATTTGCTTATCGTATGGGTTGTGGTAACCCTAGGGTCAGAGTTGCTCAAGCCGCCCAGTAGGCCTCTGACATGGCTTAACTACTGTTAAGCCATGTCTTGTCACTGTTGTCTAATGACTACAACGGACAGCTTAACGCGCCCTCCGAAACACGGAGAGGCTCAGAAATTAATCCACATTGGCGGTCACCCATCAATGGACTCACCGCGAGCCTAGCAGCTTAACCTCGCCGATCGCTTACGGACCGAATTAATCCACATTGGCGGTCACCCATCTATGGACTCACCACGAGCCTAGCAGCTTAACCTCGCCGATCGCTTACGGACATCTAGCTATGAGTGCTTAACTGTTGACATTGATATTGTAAATTAATCTAAATATATAAAAATCAATGCCACTTTTCGTTGTAATGTTATAACTCAACAACGCCTTTACCGATTTGGCTAATTTTGGTCTTGAATTATTCGTGGAACTCCAAGAAAGGTTTGTACGTAGAGAAAATTTAAAAAAAGTCTTGAAAAAGTGTAAAATCAACATCTTTTAAGAGTACCCAATTTTTTGTTTGAATAAATGAACTTAATAATCATTTTTTTTATTACTATGCCTTATACGTAGTGAAGCACGTACCGGGCCGCTAGTATATTATATAAATTAACGACATATAGATAGTTTTCTTCAATTTGTTCCCATTACACTAGGTAGTGAGTAGTGGTAGTTAAAACGTTTGTATAAAACTGGTAGAGGTAAAATAAATGTAAAACTTTTCAAACTGTTTCTAACAAAAAAAAACAAGAAACACTACAACTGAACAAAAATCAAACAACACATCCAGAACTATTGAGCCGAACACAACCCGGCTTACTAGCGATTTTTGTGGAGATTTGTTTGTGCCACTTTTCTCTTGTGGATATGTTTTATTTAGGTATAAAACCTTGCTTTTCACGCCTTTTGTCTATCTCTCTCCTCTCTGTCTAATACGCAACACAATAATAATCCCCTAGTATTAAATAAACACTTTTACTTTTATAACATTCATTCTAATTCCAACATTTTTATTCCATAATTCCGTTATGTACAGACGCCAGCACATCAATTTACCCCAATCTGTCTAATTTCCCCAAATGAATGTGAACCTTATGCCTTTGTGACAAAGTTGAAAATCTATAAAATAAATAAGACAATATATAAAACAAATGTTCTGGCCTCTGTACTTTTAACAAAATTTTATAATTATTTTTCTATTGTTAACATTATTTTACTTTTTTAGGTGACTTATATTTTTTTAGACGCATATTCGTTTTAAATGATACGGGTTATTTTTTTTGTATGTCCATTTATTAATACATAAACAGTCGATTTGACAAGTCTAGCTGGAATACCTATGGATACTATAGGGTTATATGTGTATAGAACTCCCCTAGGACCAAACTTTTTTTTTTAATTAGAATTAGCCCATTAAGCGTAGGATACTTTTTCTGCTTTACTGGACAATGTAGGTAAGAGGGAGCACAAGCCATCTATCAAATAAGATTAAAACGTAAAAAGCGCCAGAGGGCACGCCCTTTGAGGTTTGACCTTCATATCAGGTTATTTACGGAGAAGGTCAGATTTTTGGGCAGTTATTTGCAACTGTCACTCAACGTTGAGACGCAAGCTACTCGTCCATGAAAATCGGAGGGAACATTTCATCAACACGAATTCAAACTGAGGTCGTACTCTCTGCTAGCGAGTGCGATATATCGAGTTGAGTACAGCAGCACGAGAGTTTTTAATTGAATCAGGCGTTACTTATCGGAAATCATTGCGGAATAATTTGTAGTGTTAATTCTGCCCATCGTCAGTTTAATCAAGCCGAGATGTAATATGCACATGCAAGAAGGACAATATAAAAATGCAATTACATGCGCCGGGACTCAAGGGAATCTCA
Organism: Pseudoips prasinana; assembly: GCA_951640165.1. Classification (NCBI taxonomy): domain Eukaryota; kingdom Metazoa; phylum Arthropoda; class Insecta; order Lepidoptera; family Nolidae; genus Pseudoips; species Pseudoips prasinana. The sequence continues at coordinate 34,728,164 of OX621237.1, read as the reverse complement.
AGGGATAACTCGTCGAGTCCTTGTATGCGACATATTGCATTCGAGCCCTCAACGAGTAGAACATTGGATTACTTTTAGTGAACTGGTCATCCGGACCATCCAAATCATTACAAACACGACGCCACCGCCGCGACGGTGCTTACGGAAGTGATCAAGCAAGGTTACTCAAAGCGCCAAAAAAGCATGTAAAGAAGAGAATCCTTTTCATACTAGTAATAATGGATAGGTTTATAAATGAATGCCATTTCAAGTAATTAGTTTATTTGGGTTATATACAAGGCCATCCTAAAAAAATTACACTGCACTTGTATAATTTGGAGGTAATGCCATAATCGCCATACTTGGCAGACGGGTCGAATTGCACTATGATGGTCATAGTTTACAGAGAGACGCTGTTCTCTGGGAGATATACCTACCCTCGGGTCATAATGTCAGCTATACAACCAAGCAGCATTAACTCATAACATAAACTACTTCTAAGACTTAGAGCCCCACACTATTGTCAACGGTATGCGTCCTAGCAATTAAGCGGACAGGAAATACCTTTAAAGGTATTCTACCAAGTAAGATAAATATTTTAAAATGTCTCCTATAATACGAAATATTTCTTTAAGCTCCATGTAAGTATTTTATTAATAGGCCTTAGGTTTAATACACGCTGGCAAGCGCGGCAGTAATAAGTTACTCGATCACCTGCTTTCCTCAATAACAGGCTTTCGCCGGCTTTTTCATGTGAGAACGTATGTGATGCAAAAATATACGATATTCTATTTCAAAACCAGTTTTATACGAATGCACTCGTGATCCTAGAATGGAAAATCAAATAAATAAACTTTATACGCGTAAAAAATCCTTTGAAATCAATCAGGTTTGGCTTTTCAATACCCTCGCCGACAGTGACTACGACTTCTTGGTATGCATAGTTTCTAGGTGGTGGAATTCATTAAAATACATAGCGACAGTTTCAGGGTTCCGTACTGAAATGCTAATAATTAATATTTTAAAAAACATATAACCATGTTTAAAAAAACGTACAACCGAATTCATAAATTCTTCTCTTAAATATCGTTATACTGACAACATTCTTTTTTTGGAGATGGTAAATTAGAGTTCAAAACAGAAAGTCAGTTTTACCATCAGTGGTCAGGCTGCCCTTATCAGAATTGTCAAACAACGGAAAAGGTACGTAATATACATGAAAAAATATAAGAATTGAAAGCCATCTTCTTTTGATGTTGGTTGTAAAGGAAATTTTATATAAAACTAGCTGTGCCCCGCGGTGTTCCCCGCGTTAAATTTTATAAATTTTCTTTGCTATAAACCTCACGGAGCCCGAGACCTTTACAACGAATGCAAAACCGTGGAAATCGGTTCGTGCGTTTTGGAGTTATAGCGTCAGGAAGGAAAACCCGACTTATTTTTATATAGTAGATAAATATTATAATAATCGTTTATTCTGCCAAAAATTCTAATACATCGCTATCGCTAATTGACCAGTGATATTTCCGGCCCCTAAATAAAGACACGAGAAACCCCATCCCAACCCGTGGGTATCTTAAAAAGTTACTGAGAAATACACTAAATAGTCGAGCAGCAGCACTACCTGAGTAAGAGCTATCTCTTAACTGCAGTCCGACTCTAAAATAAATAAAATAAAAATAATTTTATCGATATTTTGGCTCAAACCTATCAATCACAGTAAAATCTTGTACGATGGTACGGAACTCGTCGTAAAAAGTATTGTAATGTATGTATATAAATAAATAAAATCAATGTTCTACATGTGTGAGGAACCCGCGTTGTGTGTGTTCAACTTGCACTTCCCTAGATTTTTCTTTAACTCGTTATACTTATTAACTACTAAAATTCTTTTATTTCATTCACGATGCAAGCCCTCTGGCGCGACACAAGTCACGAACGAACCGTAAAAACTCAACTGTTCATTGGTCATAAACTACGTATTTTATAATTATACAAACATAAAAACTATTAAAACGAATAATTCTGGTTTACTTGAACCTACGGTTAACTTAACATTAAAAACCTCACACGAAAAGAAAGGTGTTATCATTTTGAAATATTTGAAGTTAGGTAGATCATAGTGTTCTCCCGCTCTATTAGTGTAGTCCATGTAATAGTATTTATTTATATGTAAATGTGATCCTAAGTGAAGGTAGGTCGCCAAAATCATTGCCTCGCCGACTAGGTAGTATTAATAATAATGAACCGATATCTATGGATATATCTGTCAGTGGCTCCCAAATTAATTTACAGAAAAATTAGGTATTTAAATCTGAAAGTTAATTTACGTTTCCTTCTAAAATGAGCTTGTAAGGTCTAGTATCTACTTGGTAGTCAATAAAAATTATTATACAAACTTATATTCATATAATGTATTCTTAATGTATCTATCATATTATATAAAATAGAGAGCAGTGACTGCAAGTGTAGCGCAGTGTTTAAGTTAGTCGCCTCGCTACAACCTCGGCACCGTCGTGTTTCGGGTTCGAATCCCGCACAGTACAACTACTGGTTCATATTCATAAATTATTGTCCTGAGTCTGAGTCCTTGAGCCTGTAAACTGCATGTTTGTGAAATCACGATACAGGGATAAAAATTTCTAGTGAAGCCGACCTTTAAAAAAATGGCAAAAATTGTACTATTTTATTATGCGTTCATAGTTCGTAGTATATACAAATAAATATTTAACCACCGAGAAAGTAAGCTAGTATAACTTCCATTCTTTATTTTCTGTTCAGTCTTTTTGTGATAATCTTAAGTGAACAGAAGCCAGAGATAATTGAATTTATCTACGGATGAATAATTCCCGTTTCTGATGTAAAAATATCTGAGGAGACTGAGTCATTCACTTCTAAACATTTTTATTAAATTGTACTACTAGCCATGACATTGAATCTAAATATTTAGCGATGTTGATTATATATAAGTCCAGCAGTGCGAGATATCAGGCTGATAGAGTAGTGCTCCTTAAGTTTTGTCCGCTATATATAATGGTTTCAAAACTATAAAAATAACATATAAAATTTTAATATTAAAATTATAGTTAAGATACACCACACTTAGGTACACAAAAGTATGACGTTGTCCACGTATTTAATATGTAGGCAGTAAGAGCTGTTTTGGCAGTAAAAGTGTGTCCACTGTACCATTGTCTCTAATAGTAATATCAATCATATGTTAATTTCAATGTTATTGTCATGGTCGATGTAAAACCAATATTTAATGATGACACGCCTAATTCAATATACGTTTTTTATAACATAGCTATTTGCCTCTTTGTGTCGCAGTATGAGCTAAAGGTTCTCTTTACTTTTCAAAATATCTTGATATGATAGAATTGGAAAGAAATGACATTTGGCAAATCATCAGCCAGCTGTATTTTTGCCAGCAATTAATAACTCACGCATTTAATTTTATGCTGGAATTGACCAACAGTTTCAACCTCTTCAGTAGATCATCTTCAGGCCATATAAAACCGGCAAGACGTCGTTACTATTTAATAAATATAAGCTATACCTAGGTCATATTTCAAGTTAAAGAGGTTTCACTCATCACTCGCGGTCTAGTTATAGGTTTATATTCAAATAAACATTACTAAGCAATACAGCAATTGAAACCTTATCTTTTAACCTTACCTAATACACTAGGATGTTTTATTTTTAATATCCAATTAAGGAACCCAATATCAAGAAGTTAGCTTATACTTATTTAATTATAGTGGTGACCCTAATGTCATTAAAGTCACCCAGTAGACCTTTGACTGTAGTCTAGTGATCACAACCGGAACTGACAGCTTAACCTGGCTTCCCATGCATGGAGACGTTCAGAAAAGAAACTACATTTGCCGTTACGATCGGTAACCGCAAAAGTAGTTTAATTTCTGAACGTTTGGAATTTCCGTGTGCTTAACACTGTGATCAACTGGCTTCTCTCTCTTCAGCTCCTCAAAACGAGCGGCTTGTAAATGGCCAGTCTCATAGTAACATTAATAAAAACAAAGTTTAGATAATTTAATGAAACTACCCGGTCAAAGTTAAAACGCGAACGCTATCGTATAGACCTGGCCTTAGAATCTTCAAATGCTTTAGACTATATAGAGAAATAGTTTGGGTCGTTCTCTCTGATAATGACAATAATTGAGCTATAAATAAGGATGTTGCGCATACTTAAAGTGTTCCCCATAAACGTGATATTTATGGAAAATTCATGGTTCATTTCACATTTCTATTCACAAACTTGGTGCGAAAGAGTTTTAAGGTGAAGTTATTTTAAAGATCCAATATAAGCAGTTTCTCGTGGCATACTTGCATTTTTCACTGGTTATGGTAGTTGGGATAAAATGTTTCAGATGCAAACGCTATGCAATTAGACCAACTATAGGTTAACCATCTAGGTGAACCAATCAACGTGTACTTTTATTCATATATATACATAGACTCACACCTGTTTCCCAGAGGGGTAGGCAGAGACAATGGACCTGGTATTTTATACGCCCCTGTACTAATTTTACGGATGGTAATTTTAAAAAGAGACGATATACACTCAAATTCTGACGGGCCTGTTGGCGTGGTTGGCAAATGCTTGCTTTTCACGCCGGGGTTCGTGGGTTCCAGTCCACCCAAGACAGATTTTTGTGTGCATGAACATGCCTGTTTGTCCTGTGTCTGGGTGTTATCATCTAAATAAGTATGTATTTACAAAAGATAAATAGTATATCAGTTATCTAATTTACAGCTAATCTAATTTATAGTACAAGCTCTGCTTAGTTTGGGATCAGATGGCAGTGTGTAGATAATGTCCCAGGATATTATTATTATTATTATTCTATTGAGTCGCTAATATTATTCCAACAAGAACCTTTGTTGTATAGTCAACACTGGTTGATACTAGTATGCTTTTATTAATTCGCATATGAGTATTCTTATGAGTAGACAATAGACCTTAATTAGTAACTATTCTGCTTATTAAAGCATTCCTACTCGTTGTTCTTTTTTAATTAAGAACTACAAAACTAGTATCACTACTCAATGTTATCAAATCCGTGAGTAAGATTCTAAGAGAAATATCTTCCCATACTAATAGAAAGTATAATTCTATTAAGTTCATATGAGATTTAAATTATTAAAATGAAATCAGCGGAAAAAGGCAATGGATATTTTTGAAGTGAAAATTTCGTTATGAGCGTTGAGCGTTTTTAGGTAAACGAAAACCATGGAACTCGCATCTTCATCACCAAAAGCTTTTCTAAGTAAGTATACTTTTTAAGTGAACGTGAGTTTTTGAAAAAACGTGAAACAACTCCATCGCACGTTTCCCATGAGCTACATCTATTTATTATTACTATACATCATATTATATATACAAAGAGTGTATTATCTCAATGGGAAGTGTCAACTATTATGTTGAAGATTATTTAGATTAGAAGTGTAAATAATAGTTTTCTCTTCTATCTGCAGTCCTCAAAGACTGCCCCTCATTTTTTTATAGACGACGTTTACAGTTAATCGAGCGGGAGCTTAAGCCATATAGCACACAAAATACGAACTAAGGAATCCATAGCAGAGAGAGCACCCCCTTTGTGATTCGAACTTCGACTAAGGTTGGTAACTGACGTGAAGTTGCATAAACGGATAAATTTTTAGGGACGTTTTGTGCATCGCTCTACATTGACAGGCCAAGACGCAGTGCGCTAGTCCGATAAAGGTCTACAGAGAGAATTTTGTCAAAAGTAATGCAAAATAAGGTTCATCATCAGTCTGATATCGTCCACAGCTGGACATAAGTCTCCCCCAAAGATTTCTATGACATTGCCATTTGGAAGGTCTTGTCAAAGTCACCGCGCTTGGCACGCGAGTTTGTGACTGCAGTTAGATGGTAGTTAATACCCAGGTGGTGCTGCTGACCGACTACCTGCTGTATCTCTTAGTCGCCTTTGATGACATGGTATGCGGTGGCCCTGTTATTCTTTCTCGGCAGGAAACCACACGGCAAAATACGGTGCATAGAGAGCAATGGTGGTCTAACTCTCGGCCGGTGAGTATGATATATCTGATTGTGTACAATAATTCAATTAATACAAAATAATACAGTAATCGAGGCAAAAGACGTGTGCAAAGATCGTGACAAATGGAAATCCGTTGTCTCTGCCTGCCCCTCTGGGAAACAGGCGTGTATGTATGTATGTAATTCAATTAATTAGACTTAATGTAATAAATAAAAATATCAATAAAAATCGTATATAAAAGAAAAACCGGCCCAGTGCGAGTCGGGCCCACGCTCGAAGGGTTCCGTACCTACCGTACCGTTTTTTTCCTACTGTGGCAACACTAACGCTAACAGCTGATTTTGAATGTCCTTAATTAATTATTGAATTTTGTTTAATTTTCATTGTTTAAAAGCCCAAATCTAATTAAATCACTGAGTAATTAGTATAGATAACTTGTTAAAATAATTATCTATAGTGTTTTATATGTTAAATTTGTGATTATATTGTGACAGTTACCGGCACATTTGCATGGACTCCTAAGGTAAAAACCACTGTATTTACTCGCAATCTAACAACAGAGCGTGTTAACTTTGATTTTATTTGGCATTTGTTATAGATGAAAGTTACTTTCAATCAAGGTTGTTGCGTATTATCACAGTTGTTCTATACGTTGACATAACCCCATTCCAGTTGATTTTAAGTACATTTTATTGTAAACAATGTCTGGCATTACCACTCGTGGGGCTTTGGCTCGTCAAGCTGAAGAAAACCTACTAAAAGCTTTGAAGGAACTACAGGACTCCAAGCAATTGTGTGATTGTTATGAGAAAGAGCGTGATGATAATGAAAGAATACTGTTAGAGTCATCTGAACAGGTGAGGATATTAAAAAGTCAATTGTCACAGCTACATGTACAATATACGGATGCTATTGAAGCCCGGGATCAGCTCCAAAACATCATAAATGGATTTGATCAATGTCGTATTGAATATGACTTTGCATTGAATAAATCCTATCATTTGGAACAACAACTGCAAGAGGCCAATAATGAAATAACAGCATTAAGATCTCAGTTGGGAAAATTAAATAACAACTTAATCACCTCGCAGAACCAAACACTTTATGATGAGTTGGTGGTCAAGGATGCTTCCATGGTTTCTGTTGCAGCCAATAACCAGCCCCATTTCACATCACTCCCCACAAGAGATGAGGATTTCATTAATATAAAATCAATGGCATTTAATGGCTGTAGCAAAACTAAATTCAAAAAATACCAAAAAATTAACAAATTCATCAAAAAGTCCCAAAAATTAGTAAAAAGACATAAATTCTTCTTTAAATATGATAGTCAAAACAGGGAAAGATTGGAATTAATAGAAAAGTTGAATTTGTATACTATAAAATTAAAAAATAGTACTTTAAAATACAATTGTGATATAGAAAGTCAACAAAAAAAAATTGACTTTCTTCAAGATGAGCTCAAAAGAATAACAATAAAGTATGAACTGTCCGAAAAACAGTCGCTTACCTGTTCCTTGCTAGAAAAACAGTCTCCTAATTTACTGCAAACAAATAATAATAATAGTAATAGTTCCCCTAACCAATCTGAAACTTCACATAACAGGTCATTAGCTCATAGAATACACACAAATAATGTAAAAATAAATTTTAAGTCTGAAGTGACAATATTCAGTGATGAAATTGGTAAAAACTTAGGGCGGTCATTATCAACAGCAGGACATTCAAATATCAATTTCTGTATGCCTGGAGCCTCTAGCCACCATATCTTCAAAAAAGTTTTTGAACATAAATTTAATAATCCTGGTAATCTGATTCTTTTAATGGGAAATAGGGGTAATTTGAATAAAAAATCACTTGTACAGTATATTAATCATTTAAATTGTTTAAATATAAGTAAAGTTGTTATATTCTCATTTCCCTATAGTGCTAGTTTGTCACAGGAGGAAAATATGATTAGATATAACTTGAATCTAACTTTACACACATTGTCAACCTATATGTAGGAGAAATTACATGTAATTGACATTAACACCTTTGTTAAGAAACCTTTTTACCTGACAAAAGATAACTATTGCTATCTTCCTAACTATTGTACAAGACAAATAGCTTCATCGCTATGTTATTTCTTTGACATTTCAGCCAGGAACTTGGCTAAACCTTTAGCTAGAAGTGAGATGTTTGGCCAAGTACTGAGTACTGAGCAATGTACCGTTGACATAAATAATGCCAGTTGTATGCCTACTGATGATGACAATTTGAATATATCCAATTCAAATGACATTTATATTCAAAATAATTTAAATTAAATAGTATGACAATAGAGGATTTCTCTTGCATAATACCAAATTCTGGTCATGGTTTTAATGTGAGTTTAAGTGGGAAGGCGGATCCACGTAATGTAATAAAAAAAAATTTGAACCCATCAAACATACATGATAAAGTCAATAAATATACAAAAAAAAATTGTATTAACCTGGTGCACCAAAATATTCAAGGTTTGATGGGAAAAGAGCTAGAATTGGAGCTGTTTTTGAATTGTAACAATATAGATATTTTATGTTTAACTGAGCACTGGCTAAAACTCCATCAATTCATTTTCAGCTTCAATAATCACCAGGTTGTAAGCTCGTTCATCAGGGAAAAATATATTCATGGTGGCTCTCTAATTCTAATAAATAAGTTGTTAAAGTTTAAAGAAAGAAGTGATGTTGTGAGCCTCTCTGTTGAGCGAGTTGTAGAGATTTCATGTGTTGAGTTGGAGCAATTTATTGTTTTGAGTCTTTACAAACCTCCTTGTGCACCATTTGATACTTTTTCAGATATTATGGAGGATGCATTAAATAAATTATCTAACAGCCATAAAACAGTTATTATTTGTGGAGATTTTAATATAAATATTTTGGAGAAAAGCACAATAAGTTGCAATTTATTAAATTTGTTTAAATCCTATAATTTATATCACAATTTTACAGAACCAACTAGAGTAACTGCTACAAGTGCTACATGCATTGATAATATATTTAGCACTGTAAAACCTTTATTTAAATCAATAATCAATAAAATTCAGTCAGATCATTCAGGTCAGTTGGTAACTTATTCAAATGCTCCAAAAATTAAAAGAAAACTTATAAGCTATATTCCATTTAGTGAAAACCGCTTAGAAAAATTTAAATGTAATATAGTAAAACAAATAGCATGGCTGCCCTATCATGATAATCCGGATCACTTGTACAACTCTTTATTCAATTTGATTAATGATGAGTTCTGCACAATGTTCACACCCAAACAACTGTCTGTAAGTGACCGTCTGGTATTCAGTGATTGGGCAACTCCAGGCATCTATAAAAGTCGGAATCGGTTGTATGAATTGTATGAAGAAAGATCCCATAATCATAATACAGAGTTTCAAGAATATGTGAAACAATATGCCAAAACATTTAGACGAGCCTGTACCGCTGCTAAATCTTTGCACATAAAAAATATACTTAAATCTTCTACAAATATAATCAAAACTACTTGGAAGATAATTAATGCTGAGACAGGTAAAACAAAAATACGTAGTCGTGATTTTAACTTAGTAATAAACAACATAGATATTAAAGGCGATTTGGAGATTGCGACTGAGTTTGAAAAATATTTTTCGAATATTCCAGTCATACTTACTAACTCTCTTTCATGTTCTTCTACATCTGCTGAGCAGATACTCAAGCAAAGCGTAGGGTCGTGTGACACAGTTTTTGAATTTTCGGTGGTTAGCCCTAAAGATATTTTAAATGCTTTCAAGAGTATTAATATGAAAAACACAAAGGATCTGTGGGGTCTATCTGTTAAGACTGTTTCATCAATTATTACTATAATCGCCCCACACTTAGCTACTGTGTTCAATTGCTGTGTTGCATCAGGTGTATTTCCTGACTTGATGAAGTATAGTAAAATCATTCCTTTGTTTAAAGCTGGTGATACTTCAGACCCTTCAAATTTTCGACCTGTTTCCGTGCTGCCCACTCTTAGTAAAATATTTGAAAAGCTTATGCTTAGCCAGCTGCTCAGACACTTTAATATACATAATTTACTACACCGGAAACAGTTTGGATTCACAAAGGGTTGTTCAACCATAGATGCAGGGGTCAACTTATTAAAAAGTATATTCGCGGCGTGGGAAGACTCGCAAGATGCATTAGGTATCTTTTGCGATTTGTCCAAAGCGTTCGATTGCGTTCATCATGATACTCTGGTCAGAAAATTACACCACTACGGTATTAGGAACAAGGCTCTCGAACTTCTGACTTCTTACTTGGGCAATAGAATTCAGAAGGTCGAAATAAACGGTAAAATATCTCCGGGATCTCCAGTGGTAATGGGCGTCCCACAGAGGTCAATTCTGGGCCCATTTTTGTTTTTAATTTATATCAATGACTTACCTTACTACGTAAGGGATAAGCATGAGATTGTGTTGTTTGCAGATGATACTTCCCTGACGTTCAAAATAAACCGACAATTAAGCAATTTTGACGATGTTAATGATGCAATCTCTAAAGTTGTTCATTGGTTTAATGCCAATAATCTTGTGCTTAATGATAAGAAAACTAAAGTCATTAAATTCACTACACCGAATGTGAAACAGGCGACAACCAATGTACAACTTAATGGAGCTAGGTTGGACCCTGTTGAATCAACTGTGTTCTTGGGTATCACTATTGACTCAAAGCTACAATGGAGCCCACAAATAGAAAAACTGTCCGGCAAATTAAGTTCTGCAGCATATGCAGTGAAAACTATTAGACGGCTGACTGATGTTGACACAGCTAGAATGGTTTATTTCAGTTATTTTCATAGTGTAATGTCCTATGGAATTCTTCTCTGGGGTAGCTCTGCTGACATTGACACCATATTTATATTGCAAAAAAGAGCTGTAAGAGCTATCTATAATCTTGGCCCGAGAGTGTCTCTAAGAGAAAAATTCAAAGAGGTCAACATTCTAACTGTACCATCTCAGTATATATATGAAAACTTACTATATGTGCATAAAAATATCGATTCCTTCTGTAAAAGGAGCGATACACATAATGTAAATACTAGATATAAGAATAATCTCATACTGCATACTACCCGTCTCCACAAAATAAGTAACTCTTTTATGGGGCAATGTATAAGATTCTATAACAAACTTCCCAATGATATTAGAGAATTGTCTACGAATAAGTTTAAAAGAATTATTAAAGCCAAATTGTGTAGCAGGGCATATTACAAAATTTCTGATTATTTAAGTGATAAAAGTGCTTGGGATGGAGTTGTTCTGAGTCAACACACATGATTGTAATTAATCTTAAGTATATTTTATTTTAAAAAAGGATTCCTACTGAGTTTTCTGGCAGTGTTTCTCAGTAGCTGCCACGTCATGCACTGCACGGTAGGGTAAAAAAAATATGACGATTCCACATAAATGTAAAATTTTTACGGAATAAAATTACTTTGACTTTGACTTTGACTATCTTTAAAAACGAGCAATAAAATCACGTTTTTTGTATGGGAGCCACCTTAAATATTTATTTTATTTAGTTTTTTAGTACTTATACATCATCTGTGAAAATTTCAAATGTCTAACTATCATGGTTTATGAGATACAGCCTGGTGACAGACGGACACACAGACAGCGAAGTCTTAGTAATAGGGTCCCGTTTTACCCGTTGGATACGGAACCCTAACTACACATAACAGATCTTATCGAACCCACCACCGTAAACGAAGCCAAGTAAAAACAGGATTTCTTTTTTACTGAGTAATATGTTCCATCTCATTATAATAAGATTAACATTGAACCAAAACTATAATTCAATGAAAATAATAGATATGTAGGTTTAATATAATATTTAATTATAATAATTAATAATTAATTTAATATTTTGTTGTACACTGCTTGTACCCATTATATAATAATTCCACTCTCCTTATAGTTTGCTGGAAGAAAATTCATTAATGAATTAAGCTCGCCTGTGTACATAACTTTTCATTGTAAAGTTTTATTTAAATGTATGTTTCTGTGTGCAATAAAGAATAAAGAAAATCTTACATGAAAGAAGAAAGTAAAATTAGTTTAGAAGAAAACCTGTGTACCTACACATAACAGGTCCTGTTGCGCCTGCGGACGTAAACGAAGCCAAGTAAAAGCTGATAAATGAAAGTAAAAGTCCATTGCTGTTTATATAACGGCGCATTCTATAAGACTCGAACGAAATGGGTTACTGGAGCGCTTGGAGGTGTCTTCTTACTGACTCATATTTATGAATAAGGTTACCTGGTTAAGGATTATATTAGGTGACAATCCTTCATGTAAATTTATGGTTTATGGGGGAAATAGATAAGATAATAATAAATACACTTTATTGCTCACCTTTTATAGGATATAGTTAGAAGATTCTTAAAATATTTAAAAAAGGTACAATAAGACGGTCTCGTCGCTTACAGCGATGTCTTCCAGACAACCTTCAGTTGGATTAAATTGTATAGAATTAGGAGTAAGGGTAGTGTATGGAGAAAGAAATGTAGCATATGATTACTTAAGACTAATACTGGAATTTATTAAACAGTGGTAAAACTCATAACATAGTTATTTTACTATATATTTCGTTTTATTAAATAAAAACTTGAGAGGTGTCAAGGGACACCCGGATGGAACGAAGTTATTTCTTATTATTTATTATTTACATAAAACCTGTATGTATACTCTCAACAAAAATAATCGTCGCGACACCACACTGTTCAATGCGAAATAGAAATGAAAATATCTGGCTTGCTTTCTATAAGAGAGAGAGAGAGAGAGAGAGAGAGACAGAGCAACATGCGCACGCCGCACAGCTGCAAAAAGTGTCGTGACAACTTTTCGTAAGATTTTTTTCCGTCTAGCCCCCTTTCACAACGCGCGATAAGGAACTTCGTTCCAAAAATTCTTTATATTTATTTCTGGCCTAGACGTCGGCCCGAGGGAATATCCACGTGAGAACTGGCAACGTTTCTCTGAGTACTATGACCATCATACTACGGTCTCAAACCTTTCTACCAAGCGTGGCGATTATGGTAAGTATATCCTCCAAGATCCAATACACGTTCACAGTTGGACAAAACCAGCAGTGGACGTCTTTCGGCTTACGTTATGAGTACCTGAACTAGCGGTCAACTAAGTCACGACACGTTGTTAGACAGGATAGCACGTCGGCTGCCCGAGCGCATTTGCCACATCAATGGGAAAATATGCCAAGGATGGTTCGGCGTCATATACTAATCGTGTTTGTATGGACACACCGTCGATCAATTTGTCATGACCCATACTCTTCACACACGCAATTTAGAGATTTATTTATTTATTTTACAAAGTTATTTTATCGAGATTAATCTAAGCAACTATTTTCCATACAAACTTATAATTTTAAACGAGATAGTAATATGTACAAGGTTAAAATTAAACACGACATCGATTTTTCTTATCATAATATATGTTAATAAAAGAACAGTCATTGTTCACAGTAAAATAACTTTGTATTCTTAATACAACTTCTGATAAATTGATAGATTTATGTTTACCTCCATCGAATTTCCGTCTGTGCGGTAGTTTATTTGAGATTATACGTTTTCGGAAGAGGGAGAAGGCTAACTTTCATATCAGTATTGAACAAAAATCTACGCATTACAATAATAATAAATAGTCTGTTCTATGTCAAAGGTATTTAATATTATATTGGTTCGATCTTGTAGGATAGCCCTTAAATAAATAACACGTTACTAAGCTATTATTTTTAAATTTAGTAATACTATATTAAAATTACATGATATAAAGTCATTACCACTTTTTTTATTTAAAGCTAAACCGGTTGATTACTATCATATAAAATGGCCACTTACCTAACACTCGTGAGAAGGAGGTCATATTAACTGACACTGACCTGCTTTTTGGTATTATAGACGCATCAAAGAAATTTTTGCTAAGTCACTTTAATACGATTATAGCAAATAATTCATAATAATATTAGGTCTTAATTCTGACTGACATTGTAATAAGGTTTAACTTTTAATTAATTCATCATTAGAAGTTTGTCGTAAGTAGCTCAATTGCAAATATACTCTTATGTCACCATACCGAGCACTTTAAATGTTGTAGAATATTGTCAGTTACATCAATACCAATATATAAAGCTCATGAGTTTGTGTGTTTGCTTGAACGCGCGAACCTCAGAAACTACTGGTCCGATTTTAAAAAAGATTTAAGTGTGTGATAGTATATAATTATATAAATCAATTGCTGTTCGTTAGTCTCGCCAATACTCGAGAACGGCTGAACGGATTTGTCTTATCTTGGTCTTGAAACGTTCGTGGAGGTCTAGGGTAGGTTTAAAAGGTGAGAAAAATTCGAGATATATATATATATATATATATATATATATTTCTTTATAATAATAGATACACACACAGTTGACACACCCATACAGATGTTGGTTCTCTAGATATATCCGAACACTATAATAACTTTTCTTCAATAAAATATCTTAACCTCTCGTATAAATACCGCAAAACTCGAGATCTGCAGCAAAGGCTCCGGAAAATTGTTGTAGACTCGAGGTGCCGTAAGGAGCACACTCTTATTAAACAAAAGTGACTCCAATTTTTTTGCTGACACCGGGAGCCCAGCGTTATACTTACTATATTTCTGGTATAAATTTTCATTACGCTGACCTTTGCACGCTATATATGAAAATTACGAGTTGAAAGTTTGAAAGAACTAATTAATAGGAACACCTAAATGATTAGTTAATTTAAATGAGAAACGACGTCATTATTGGCAAAAATGACAAGAAAAACTTGAATTGACTAATGACCAAAAATTATTTTAAAAATACATGTTTTTGTGGTCTGTTTAATACTTAAGAATCCGGTGACTGCATTTCAATTTAACTTAATACTATACAGTACCTCATTGATAAACTTCGAATATACATTTAACAACAATATAAGCTAAATACAATTAAAATATTTTTATAGGTAACGTAGCTGTCACCGGAACCTTAACGTGAACAAATAAGCGTCGATAGTTTTTTATAACACACTGACAGTAAAATAATTACGTTTTTAGGATCAAGCGGATTATCCGTACTGTTCAAGGTAACGATATGTAGCGTTATGAAATGTTATTATACGTCTGTTTGAGGTTAAACAGAGGTACTACGTGATAATAAATATCATTTGAAGTTAACATAGTTTAAATATTTTTGGATTAAATACGCTCGTAGGTAGTAGGCCCTATAAAACGTGGCGCACGTGTGGCGTAGCGGCTAAGACAGTCGCCTCGCCGCTTCGTGTCGCGGGTTCGAGTCCCGTGCCGGACAACTATTTATATAGCCCATAAATAGTTGTTCTGAGTCTTGATGTAATTCGTGTCCGTCTAATTATATGTTTGTGTCTGCGACACGGATGAGATTCACTAGCGGGCGTTGACTTTAAAAAATATAATAATAATAATAAAAAACAAAAAAAAATAAATGAGTTCCTGGAGGGCTACCGCCTAAATCACCGATCACCGTGATCGTGATCGGCATTCAAATAGATGAAGGTTAAAAATAACTAAATCATTCGTTCAATCGGCATCCATGAGCACACGTGACGTCATAAATGGTCTGGAATCGATTTTCAAACGTTGAACCCGATTGAATGAATCACAATGATCAGCCAATTAGTCGGTAGCCTCACTGATCGAATTTCGACCACTGCAGCTAGTCTTAATGGAGACTAGCTATCTGTATGGGACTTATTATAGTACACAAGTGTGTGCGCAAACACAGGGGAACTGTCTATTTCATCACTCTTATGATCCAATGAGACGACTAGCGGCAGAACCGGAAGAGGTCAGGTAAAGGACCGACGTCTTTACGTGCTCTCTGAGGCACGTAAGTATAAATACAGCGTCAAACAAACGAAGCAGTAAAGTTGCCCTTACCAGCCCATCAATAAACAGCGACATTAAGGCCCTTAGGTAGATTGTAAGCACTTTTCAATGAACTAGGCCATTGTAAGATTAATATTCCAAAATATTCAAAACAAGTTTTCATTTTGATATATTTGTAATTGTCACTATATATGGACGGTTCTGATTTTCCAATTTCCTTTGGAGAATAAAAACGTATACAAGTGCAATATTGCTCTGAATATTTATCCCACATCTTCATCCCACAAAATGACTTATGCACATTCTCCGAACGATCCTATCTATACAATTTAAAATTTATGCTCTCGTCGTTGGAGCTTTTTCAATTCCTCTTTATCTGTCCAAACACCTTGACTTCTTCATAAGACCCTACATCCTCACTTTCTTTCATTTATCCATATACAAGTTCCAGTCTGCCTCGACTTCTAAACCACTACTTTTTCTTCCATGATGTTTCCCAAAAACTTTCATATTCTACTCTCTATGATGTTTAGAATAGACCTATTTCATTTACCAATACTATTTATCCATTTATTTTTCTTTCTCTGCATTCTTTGCCATCACCCTTTTCCAAATTTGACGATCACCGTAGCCTAGTTGGTAGTGCTCCTGCCTACGAAGCTGGTGGTTCTGGGTTCGAATCCCGGTAAGTGCAAATATTTGTGTGATGAGCACGAATATTTTTAATATGTATTTATCTATCTATATATATGTATATCGTCGCCTGGTACCCATAGTACAAGCTTTGCTTAGTTTGGGGCTAGGATTCTCTGTGTCATTGTCCCTAGATATTATTATTATAAAAGAAATACATTTAATGTTTTATGCGGGTGGTGTCCAAAGTTATTTAATTTCTTTGAAGGGCTCGGTAACCTGGTCCTTGCTATATTAGCTATCACGGTATTCCCAAGGAATAACAGCATGGGGCCATTCAGAAGTAATGCTCCGGCTTTCCGAAGGTCGTACAAAACTTACCGATGGGCCGTATACTTCTATGGTCACCGCTGGACAAAGGCCTCCCCAAAAGGTTTCCACAATGGAGATGTGTCCATCATTTGGAGGGATATGCCATAATTGCCACGCTTGGCAGACGGGTAAACGATCGCAGTATGATGGTCATAGTACACAGAGAGACGCTGCTGCCCGCTCTCTGATAGAAATCCCCTTGGGGCGAATTCTACGACCCCCACGGGATGAGATGGGGTGGCGATATTCTATGCCGTCAGCCACACAGCAAACTTCTTTGCTGGTTAAATGGTTCTGGAGCCAAAGGTCAGCCAAATTTAGAAATAATTAACATGGGCATTAACACTGAGAATAATATATAATTGATGCAAACCAAGGTCCTTATTCAAATATAATTGAATAAGCACGTTATTATAAATGTAATAAAACAATATCTCAGTAATAAAAATATAATTAAAATGAATAAAAAACCAGCCAAGTACGAGTCGGACGACTAGTTATATTAACGCTTTGAAGATTTTAAGTATCTACCTACGGTTTTAAACGATCTAGTCATTATTAAGAATTACCAAAAGCAAAAGTTTATTTTGTTTTTAAACTTTATAACGATCACCTTTAAAAGGCATTGAGTGGCATAGTATTCACACTTGAAGTATCGATGCCAAAATAAACAGCAATAATTATAAAATAAAATTATAAGAGTCATATTAATAAATCATCGTCTTTCCTCAATACATTCATTGAGTGATTATTGGCATAATTCAAATGTATTCCAAAATAAATAGCAATAATTATAAAATAAAATCTTAGGAGTCATATTAATAAATCATCGTCTATCCTCAATAATCATTAATCGAATAAACATATTACCATTACAGGTAAAAATAAACTGAGATCCAAAAATAAAACCTAACGTGGCGCATGTTTTATAAACATTTCATTTTAATGCGTGTACGCAACGTTGATGGACGCAATAGATCGATGAAATAAACAACTATCGTTTAAAGTACAGAATTAAAACACTACTTTACACGGTACAACCGACCTAATTGAGAAGAAGAACTTACAACTATTATACGAAGGTTTAATTCATTTATTTATTATAATTATATACATAAATAACACATAAGTTTTCGAAATTTTAAAATTATATATAAATAAATTAAATAAATTGTTTGTGTGGTGACGGCAGCGCATTACACTACCCCATCTCGTCCCAGAATGACATACCAGAGAACGGTCAGCAGTGTCTCTCTGTGAACTAAGACCATCATATTGTGATCGCCAACCCTGCTGCCACGCGCGGCATTATGGCCTTTCCCACATTTAGGGAGAGACTTTCACAGTTGTGCATATAAATAATATAAAAAAAAAAGAAAACCACAAAGTGTTGTATTTATTAATAAAATTGTGAACGTAAGAATCTCCTATGAGTGGAAAATATAATTTAAGGCATAAAATTGTAATAAATCATATTTCTTTTGAAAATACTCGTACTCATAATCAATAAACTTTTATGCATTTAAATTTATTTTAATAATTATCATAATTTTGTTATATTATACGAGCACGGTGATATAAGACTATGAAACTATTTATATGCTTCCAAATAGAATTTGGCAAGATTAAAGACTTGAATGTGAATATTATTTCATCATATTACTAAAGTTATGAATAATCTTTCCGTCAAAACGTGTGTAATGGCTAATCAGATTTAGATCCATCTCGATTAAAGAAACTTCCAGTTACAACCAGATTGAATTTAAATTGGTTCACCTTTTTAGGAGTTACGCCGCTACATCAATAATAAAATCAATTATCGTAAAAAAAAACGCCTATGTAAAGATTACACGATTTATTTTCTCTTTAGTAAAGAAGCACTAAGGAAATAAAACCCTGTACCACGGGGGGGACAAATATACAGCGAATTATACGGGTTCACAACACTTTAAATTGAAGGTTATTTATTATTTCATCATCAGCCTGATATCGTCTACTGCTGGACAAAGCCCCCCCCACCCCCCAAAATTGTCTATAACGTTGCCATTTGGAGGGGTTTGCCATCGTCACCGCGCTTGGCACGCGAGTTGGCGACCGTATTTAGGTTGTAGCAAAAGCTGCCGGATTACACGGTGTATCCCTTAGTCGCCTTGTAAGACACCCACGGTATGATATGGGGTAGCCCTGTTATTCTTACTAGGCCGAAAAAAACATAGCTTTATAATTTATTGATAACAAATCCACAAACTGCAAGTTCAAGCTCAAGTTGAAGTATTGTTCAACAAAATTACAATTTCTCATAAACCTCAAATAAATAAATCAGTCTTAATGTAGTCGTATAATAAATTGTATATTTACTGACAATTGTATTGAACGTATCCAATTTTAACACACAAATGAATTTAATGTATATAAATCGGTTACAGCAAGACATTAAAACCAGCCAAGCAGCAAAGCGGAAGACATGGACATTAAATCCAATAGACTACGCGAATGTAATTTCAAAGAAAACTTCTACAAGATAGTTTAGATGAAGTTTTATGAGATTCAATTCAAGCTGGATTGTTTATACATTTTCAGTAAGTAATACAAATCAGTATCTACATAATAATACATAATCAAAAAATAATTTATATTTAATTTTACATCGGGAAACATCACTTCCAACTAATTCAGTGATTGCTTTTCTTCATCTTACATTAATGATTTATTTTTTTGGTTGGATTTTTAATCGGAGTTAAATTAAATTTATAGTAATATAATTTTAAACATCAGGATGTAATAGAATATTTATTGGAACTTCTACTAGTAGTAAAACATATGTCTAAATAGAATAAATACAATTGCTTAAAGTTATTGTAATTATATGTTTCATGCACATCACGCATGTATAAGCGTGAAGTGCAAGAAATGTGCACTTTGATGATACCTAATATTAATAATACAGATTTACACACATGCAATACGAAAACTGTCCTTACCACCCATGTAGTAAAGACTCAATTTTAATGTGTAGCCGCCGACCCGAAGACTAGACATCGACTCTACAGCGTGTTACTACTATGATGACATTCCATCATATGGCATTGAGCAGAATTGTTTCTAATTTTTTATGTAACAATTTTGTTTCAAAGTTGTTCACAATCTCTTATCTAATTAACCCAGATATCGTGGACAGTATAAACTATACTTTTGCTATTTTGCTGTCCCTTATAAAGTATCCTAGTAACAAGCTGGTTTAATCAAATGTTATATAACTTAACTATCCTAATATTGAAATCGCTCTGGAGTATATGACCTACATATTAAAGAACGCATGAATTCTGCTTTAGTTACTGTGATATCCCTTATAAGGTAGAAACCTCCTCTAGTAACAAGCGGGTCAATAGTCAACAACAACTTTTCCTCATATTTAGCTCGCTCTATGTTATAAATACTAAATATTAAGGCTCAGGCTATATCATCACTGCAGCTACAGCAGAGCTTTTTTAAAAATAAAATAAAATAAAAAAGGTTTTTATTCACGTAGACTTTAAAAAAGCGCTTGTAAATAGTCAGAACATGTTTGTAGTAATATAGTTGTATACATTATTATTTCTAGTAACATAGATATTTAGGTACACATTGTATGAAAACATTTATAAAATTTATTTTATTATAGCATTGATATTTAGCTTGCTTTACAAGAGATTATGTTTAATTATCTAGTTTAAGTCAAATATTTTTACTTTTAGCTACTCTGCTGCCCTTTATAAAGTACTCACTAGAGTACTTTATAAAGGGCACTGTGTTACTAAACAAGCGGGTTTAGTTACTCTCCTTTCGATTGCTCTATGTGATAGAGATATTAGGACCTATTACTACCTAAATATTACGGACAGCATGAGCTCTGCTGCTTTAACTAGTCTGCTGTCCCTTATAAAGTACTCTAGTAACAAGCGGGTTTAGTTACTCTCCTTTCGATTGCTCTATGTGATAGAGATATTAGGACCTATTACTACCTAAATATTACGTACAGCATGAGCTCTGCTGCTTTAACTACTCTGCTGTCCCTTATAAAGTACTGTAGTAACAAGCGGGTTTAGTTACTCTCTTTTCGATTGTTCTATGTGTTACAGATATAAGGACCTATTACTACCTAATATTAAGAACAGCATGAGCTCTGCTTTAGGTACTCTCCTGTCCCTTATAAAGTACTCTACTAACAACGTTTAGGTTAAGTTTCTTTAGTGAACGGTAACTTATCTAGATATTGCGGTTTATTTTATATAACTATTGAGGACAGCATGAACTCCGTTCTGGTAACAACTGACTTAAACACAATGTAATAAAAACGTCAACTCAATACATTATTATTACCGAGACCTTGAGTTAGAAAAAAAATAAGGATAAATAAAAATGGTTATGAATACAATACAGATTTATAAACTTAATTATTATCAACATTCAACAACATCGTTAGTTTTTTTCTATAATTATGACTCAATTGCAAGCCATGCAACTAACAAATTATACAATCGACAAAAACTGTTTAATGCACACGAAAATTTTTAAAAGAAACAATTACAATATGATATAATAATAGAGCTCCTAGGAAAAATTCAACTACAGCGACCAACCTCAATTGAGACAATAACACACAACATATTACTGTGCAGGAGTGAGTGCTCTCTCTGGTCCTGCTCTCCCATACTGACTGAGGACAGAGCAGCCGCTGGATGCGGGCAGCACAAGACTGGCCATTATGGAGATCCTTGGGGGAGGCCTTTGTCCAGCAGTAGACGTCTTTCGACTGATTTCAAGTTGATATTATTATGAACTTTACGTGTTCTAAGAGCTACGTAGAACGCGCAAAGATGTCTGTTTATATATGTAAGTAAAGTTGTCCCTCATAGGAAGCGTGCGGTGACTGACGATTGCGCGAATTTCACGTTTATTGTTCACTGAAAAAGTGCTCAACACGCCCAAAGAAGTTTTCACTTATAATATCTGTTTTATTTACCATGTGCGTAGCTAGTGAATTATTAAATCTAAATAAAAGTACTAAAATTTGACAACGATTGAAAATATGTTCTAAGTGCTTTGTAATTTAGTATTGCTTTTAACATTTGGGTGTATAAAAATCCTAAGATTGTATATAAAGCATGCACGTTGGCTGATAAACAATAATAGATTGCGCTCTTTCGTAATACATACGTATAGGCCGAGAAAAATAATGTTCAATAAATACCAATGACACGAACAAGATTGCCATGAAAAATAATTGTGTCATTGTATATTTTTGACACATTTCATAAAACACGCGTCGTGTTTATTCCTTTATTTTGTTCAACATGAAGGGTAGTCAAATACTTGTTGTACAGACAAAAGTGTCAACAGTTTGACGGACACCTCTTTGATTTTCTTTTTTTTTACCCACGTAATGAGATCATGTGATATTCATGTGGAAAATTACGTATGAAGCTTTATTATCTACTTATACAGATTTCTTAGTAACTACATACATATAATGAGGCCAGGGGTTACTTTTATTTGTTTGATTAGTGCAATCGATTTTTCTATCAAGATTTTCGTAATGGGAGGCTGGAATGACAGAGATTACGGGACTACTCCCTCCTGTCCTCTCTCCGGTCATATTGGGTATACCTATATCTCGAATATTGCACGTGTGGCGCAGGAGAAGCTATATTCTGCACCACAAGTGCAATATTATCGCATACAAGGGGAGCTCACTCCACATAATTCAGTAGGACAAGCTACCCAATACTACTTGCCTTTGCCTAGCCACTTCGTGTCCCAAGTTCAATTCCCGCGCAGGACAAATATTTGTATGGCCCAGAAATCGTTTTTATGAGTCTGGATGTCTGGATGAATTTTGTGTCCGAATATGTCAAAATAATCGTATAGCCTAAGAGGCTTTCACTGCTTGACCGGACAATATATTATGGGCACTAACTACCTGAATCAATGTACTAACTACCTAAATTTTTGTAATACTTCTTTGAAAATATTTTATTTAACATTATCTATTCATCATTAATTTTTTACTCATCAATGGAATAAAGGTAAAAGTGATACCTTTATCGCTCTCGTTCAAAGGAAAGGAAGGAACCTCAGAGGACTGTTCCTGTCATTGGTACCTTAATTACTCATAATTATTATTCAATAGAGAACATGGGGACCATTGATAATGAGACTTAAGAGAATACCTTAATTATCTTGGAAATGCTTTTAATACAGACCTTAGGAGTGATCTGTTTTCTTATCGGCTATCTAGATATCATATTATTGTAAAATGCATATTTTTAAGAGATCAGTTTTACAAAAATCTAACATGTAAATGTAGAAGTATAATGATTGACAGCTACCTATGTAACCTTTGAAGCGCCACGGTCTTCTATAGAACACTTTCATGTCAGTCAAATTGCGTCCACTGCTGGACAAAAGCCTCCCCAAAGAACAGGGGAGTATAACATAATCGCCACGCTTAGCAGACGGGTTGGCGATCGCAGTTTGATGGTCATAGTTCACAGAAAAACGCTGCCACCCGTTCTCTGGTAGGTATTCCCTCTGACGATTTCTACGCCCCCCGCGGGATGAAATGGGGTGATAATATTCAATGCCGTTACCACACAGCTTCATCATTGAAATCAATCAGTATTGAAATTATTAGAATGATTTATTGAAGTTATTAGATTATTAATTTCGGTCATAACGATGACAAAGTAACCAATACGAATTCGTCGTTGCATCCGGAATTGACAAGATAAGATATAATTTAACTACAGAATCTACAAACTTAACTTCTATATAAATATGATCTTTTGTGTGTGTGACATTAGTCATAAATTCTTATGGAAATATTGCGACCGCAGTCGGTACAAAAAGTTTTCTTACCTTTTATTCACATCTACCAGTAGTCAAGAACTGTGGACAGCTTTTGTATATATATGTATATATATATATATATATATATATACAAAAGCTGTCCACAGTTCTTGACAAGAACTGTGGACAGCTTTTGTATATATATATATATACAAAAGCTGTCCACAGTTCTTGACAAGAACTGTGGACAGCTTTTGTATATATATGTATATATATATATATATATATATATACAAAAGCTGTCCACAGTTCTTGACTACTGGTAGATGTGAATAAAAGGTAAGAAAACTTTTTGTACCGACTGCGGTCGCAATATTTCCATAAAAATATTTGACTAATGTTAGTTTGTTAGTAACAATTGCTACACCTGCGTTATAACCACATGAATTTTGTACTATAGTAAGCTTTAAATTCAAGGAAACTTCAATTTAACGTCGCTATAGCTAAATGGTCAATGTCAAACAAAATATTAAAACTTTTTCTAAACATTGTATTGATAATTATGACACTTCTTCAATATGGACGCGTTACATAATTACCAGTTTATTGCGTTGGCTTAACATTTATGAATAATATAAAGCATATAACGAAATAAATGGCAACCTGCTTGGTTGTAAATACAGTAGGTAAGCTGTAACTCTTCACGTTTTAACGTCTTTTTAAAATAGCTTGTATACATTTAAGTTCGGGCGGGAATCGAACCCAAGAATAAGTAATAACTGGTCTAGCGGTAGCGTCATCCGGTGTTAAGAGTGTCTAGCTACTAAGATAAGATAACTGGATATTGTACACAAAAACATCACAGGAAACAAGAATACAATATACATCACAAAACAGTACAATTGGCGGCCTTTTTTCCCATAATATTGCTTTATGGCTGATGGCACTGAATATCACCACCCTACCTGGTCCGTGGGACAGTCCCGTAAAAGTTTTCCCAAGGGACTAGGCAACAGAGAACTGTCAGCAACATCTCTGTTAACTATTATCATCATACTGCTTTAACCCGTCGGCTAACATTCTTGTGATCTCTTCCAGACAACCTAGGCAGGGAAAGGAGTATGGGGTGCAATTTAAGAAGCGGTACGCATCTATACCATTACAAAACTACTACATCATCGCTCTCGTGATTCGGGATCAATCTCCGCACATAACAAATATCTGTGTTATCAATGTAAAGTTGTTCCGAAATTGTGTCTGTGAATTGCATGTTTGTAAAATCCCCCGCGATGCAGCGATTATGTTGTCTAGTGAGAGCATTGTCAATTTAAAAAAAAGGCTATTGCGGCCAAATTCTAAATATATTAATTTCCATATCATCAATCACAATCATCATACATAACCAATAGATAATATTAGGACATCAAAGTTAAATATTTTCTCTTTACGTTTAAACGCACAGATTGTTTATATAATAAAATTAAATTCCGAAGCCGCTGGACTGTTTTCAATGACACATCAAAGACTTGTATATATAGAACCGTGATTGGATAGGATATCTACATGTATAAAAATCGTGTTTGTGTAAACTTGAATGTTCCATATATTTCAGACACCCATGAAGCATTTGACATGAATAAAGGACTACTGTCAAATGACTAACGCTCTTCAAGACCTCCGAAACATGGTACAAACACATACATACATAGACTCACGACTGTTTCCAGAGGTGTAGGCAGATACAACGACTTTACATTTGTCACGATCTTTTCACACACCTCTACTGCCTCGTTTACTGTCATTATATTCTTCATACATGCTCGCCGGTTTAGGGTACTTCTGACCTGGCCTTTCTTGAGAACGTCTCAGATTTGGTCAGAGAATACTCTACGAGGTCTTCCCTCCCTTCCGGTTGTACCATTCACGCAGGGCAGGTATACTTCTTTTGTAAATCTTCTTTATTAGTAGTGCTAAAACTTATTGAACGAATTTAAATGTAACCAACCTAAAAAGCCACCGTTCAAACTTAATTAAATATAATATACCGCACCCAAACACTCAGTCCGTTTTGGAGTTACGATACCACAGCCATATAGACATAGAGACATAATCTACGAAGTATTTATCACCCCTCTTTTTGAGTATAATAAATAAATAAATAAATATCTTGCGACAAATAACACACTGCCGTCTGATCCCAAACTAGTCAAAGTCTTTACTATAGCAACCAGACAACTGATGAACATAGTTTTATATTTCTTAAAGATAAATTACACCCAGGCACAATACAAATAATCGTGTTCATCACACATAAATTTGTCCCGGGTGGGATTCGAACCCATGACCTCTGCATTAGTAGTCAGGGTCTCTAACCTCTAGTCCAACAGGACAGTCAATATTATTAGCGGAAAGGAGCAAAATATAACCCACTGTTACTTATCCTGTTATTTTTATTTAACAAATCTCCAATATGGTCCGATAAAGCAATTAAAGCCTTCTAGACTATAATAAGAATAAGACATAATAAAATCCCATATTTAATTTCTAATAATGCTGACATTGTGTTGCAATTAAATATCTAGCCTATCTAAAAATTCGCTCTCAAAGTCTTGTTAAACATGAATTTCCGTGTTTGCTTTGTAATGAAAACACTGAGAACGAAATATATAATTAATACATTGGTACTTTAATAATATATTTATAAATTTTATAAGGCTGTTTAAAAAAGCATATATTGGCATAATATTTCTATTAGGTGTGACATTATTTTCTACATATTATTTTAAGTTCAAAATAAATTTCAAAATTATATGGTTTTTGTTTGCCTTGGTCTTGCCTTGTCATGCTATTTGTCTTGGTCTGGATGTTTATCTGTGTATTATATGTATATATTTGCAAAAAAAAAGTATTTCTACGAGTTGTCTATCATCGATAGTATAAGCTTTGCTTAGTTTGGGCTAGGCGCTGTGTGATACGCTCGGATGGATTTTAAATTAAATTTATTTATTCATTTGAATATATCTATTAAATCGATCGATAATCTCTCTCCTTTGAAGTCTGTTGATTCCTACAACCAACTAAAATATTTAAATTTGTCCGAAATCAACAAAAATAGGACCGATTTGGAAAGTATTCCCTATCAAATGAAAATAATGATCAAAATCAGATAAATAAACCACATACAGCGACTTTAACATATTATCTCTATAACAACCCATTTTTTGAATACATGCGACCATATACAAAGCTTTCCTTATCTAAAAACAAAATGGAGAAAACGCGTCACATGTGTACTTAATTTTCACCTCCTACTTTTTACGTCGGTTAAAATGTATTATAAATTATTGTGTTCATTATTAGAATTAAATTCTGAACATCCATTTTATTAGTAAAGTCGAACATTATAAAGTAATTAACGCCGGCGGTTGATACAATCACACCAATGCCTTTAGAATTTATAGCTGGCCTCAAACTTCGAACATTTCGCAGCCAATACATTTTCTATTTCGAAATGAATTAGCCACATTTTCAATATAATTACGACTCAGTTCTCGAAACTGGTCGGACAGTTAAATTTATAACGTCGCCGTTATAGCAATCAACAATGTCACCCCATAACAATGTGCGCTCCTATACCTTGAAATTAGTTGAAATGTACCATTTAAATGTTGGGAATATTAGTTTTTATGTGTCTCTATACAGGATGTCGCAAACATACCAAATCGAAACTCAATAGAGGCGCTCACAGCCAGATGCTCTCACCGTTCCGTAAGTGATCAGCGAGGTTAAGCAACTAAGGCTCGCGGTTAGTCTATAGGTAGATGACCCAAGTGGTATAAATTCTGAGCGACACCGTGCTTCGTAGGGCACGTTAAGCAGTCGGTCTCGATTGCAGTCATTAGATAGATCATCAGAGGTCACTGTTCGGCTTCAACAACTCTGACACTAGGGTTACCAATGCCTATGTAATTAAATAAAATATAAATAATTGGCTGAAAATATCTTTTCTGGAACAGCCTGTAGTTTAATTAACATAACATTAACAAAAGCATTGAGCAATCCAGACGATTAGTGTTTCACGACAATAATGAGGATAGCAGCTGTATAGCTCACAAATTATATTATAAATCTCTCCAACAATCCGAATTAACTATAGCTTGGCAACGGACTCATTTAAAAAAAATGTAAGATGCTGTAACAAAAGGTTTGAGGACAGAAGAATGTATTTTTTTTTCCACTAAAATAAAACGCGGAAAGTTCGGCGTCAGCCAACTATCTGTCGTGGTCTAGTCGGATGTGTTTAAAATAGATCGAGTTTCTAGTTCGACTTTACAAGTCAAAGCGACAATCGTTTGCTATGCATTAGTATTATTTAGATCGTCTTTTTGTCCGTCTGTTGGTCGTAGACCGATTGTTATAAATAGTAACTCTAATGAATTTGTAAGTACATTTACTTGTCACATGTGGCTTGTTCGTCGTCAGTTGTCTAACGTGTTCTCGTAAGTATTTTTTATCGGATGACATTCTTTTAGCAAACTAATAGTAACGGTAAAATAGGTTTAATAGAAATACCGGGATAAATAAAAACAAGGACTAAATAAGTACAATTTTGCTCTCGTCTCCAATCACCCCGTTTTAGGGAACCTAATCTTGAATTGATGCTAATATATATTTGACTTCATTACAGAATAAATTTAAAAATCGAACCGTCAAAAAATGCAAGTTAAAACAGATAAATAAGTAATTTCTTGCGGCAATTCAAAAAAATATTTGAACTTTCAAATAAGTTCTGTAAGATAAAAAATTATACAAAGACTAATTGAAAGAAGCCCTAATTACTTTAATAATAAGTATTATGACGAAGTTAATTAAATTCGAGTTACTTATTTAGTTATCTTCTTCAGAACACACAACGAAAAACGTGATAATCATTTCAGTATATTTAATAAGTAAAGTGGATAAACCGGTAGACCAGAGCAAGGATCTCATAGATAGAGCAGCAAATATACCTACATACTTTGTCGAGCTTCATAACAAAGCGAAGAATGAACATTTTTAATTTCCAGATAAGATATCAACGGAATTGATATTTTTTCCACATACATAACAAAGGAACTTGTTATTAAAACTGACATGAGGAGTTAACAAATTGAAAACTGTAATGAGTAACTTACGTTATTTCTAGTTACCAGTTACACTATGATAACAATCCTTCAGTATTGTACAATTGTATCACATTGTTCCGAAATGTTTAATCTGATTTCTCCTGTCTTCGTAAACACCTGCCTTCATAATTTAGTAGTGAGAGATGTTTCACTCAATTTTTTTGAAGGAGTATATTTTATTTTATAGTTTCCAAGCATCACGTCGTCGGAAGTAATTGCGCGTCTTATTGACGCGTATTCTTGACAATATAAACATAGCTTTTGCAGACGCAACGATAGACAGAATTTCAAACAACCAATAATAAATTATCATTTATATTGTTATAGCAATAAAATTTCTTGCATTATTGTTACTGGTGCTGGTTTCGTAAATATTCTTATATGTATTACGCATGCAACACAATGTTGTAGATTCTTAAAACAATTGCGAGCAATAACATGGTGCCTATTAGTATCCTGATTAAAAAAAGAACAAAACCATTTGGCATTAAGCCCGTCACAGAAATTACATGTGGAGAAGACAGAATTATTAAAATAATATAATATCGTTGACAAAGACAAGGTATCTATTAAAACCGTAAAACACACTTTTATCTTCCATTCCAATTACCTACTGCAATTTTAAGTCCAGTTTTTGAATTTGGAATAGGGAAAGGACACATCTTGGAATTGTATTTCAGTGGAAAATGTCGGAAAAGTCATATTATGAAATTCTAATGGGAATTATTCAAATAAGAATCGACCGTAGCCGGGATAAAGTTCGGTATAACAATTAATTTGATTATTTATCGGGACAGCGCTTGTAAACCTTAACTTGGGATTTTCTACGATCCTTATTAAGCCCGGAGCACAATATTTGAACCGACCCCGCGGAGATACGGCGTTCATATTTTATGAAGAAAACTTTCGGGTTTACGGATGAATATTCTATTACTGTCATAATGCATTTATGTTTTTGGGTTGAAAATAAAAACAGATGTGAATCGCGATCGTATCGTTTTTTATGGAGCAAAGTTACTTGATTAGAATGCATGACAAAATTTAGTAACTAATAGATTAGAACAATCTGACGGTTTACACAAACTAAACCAATAATATCCCGTGACGTTCCTTTTTTTAATAGAAGTGCCATTTGTAATTTTGAATTATTCTATAGTTTTTGTCCGATACGCCATTTTAATTATTTTTTTACAACATACAATTAAATCAAGGAGGATGACATTAACAAATTTAACAATAGTTGTTAAAAAAATATCTACTTACTTTGTAAACATACGATGTAAAATCAATCCGTCCAGTTTCCTTTAAAATCACACAGATTTCTTTAAAGCACAGTTCTATTTAACCAAATTTATGAACGACACACATGAACTGAACAATAACGTTCGTAAATAAAACTTGTTAACAACAGTGTTTTCTTCAGCAAATTGCGATTATTAAATGTACGTAAAATTTTCGCGGGAAATAGAAAGCGCGCGACAGCGTTCCACCCACGCGGCGTCTAGTACACGACTGAACAGAAATCATCAGTTCACCTGCAATGCGTGCGCTGATCGGTGGAGGAGAAAAGAGACAAAGATATAACAAATAGTGAATGCTAGAGCAGGATATACGATACACGTGCTTCCGTACCTACAAGGGGGGGTGAGCGGTTTTTAAGGAAAAGGGGCGCGTTAGTACAAAGCTACGAATGAATAGGGATGTATTTTGCATTATGAAGACTAGGACAATAGCTAGAATTATAACTTTTATTCGTGAGGAAACTCGATGTGACATTTTCGTAGCTACTATCTCGTTACGTTAATGAACTTAAGGCGTTTTAATGATAATGGAAACGATCGTCCGTGATTAGGTTTTCGAGTGAAAAGTTTTCCTAATTTTCTTATTCTTTTTTGTGTCGGTCCGACGATAATACCTTTATCAGCGTTTATCGAGGGATTAAGGGTAATTCAGAGCTCTTAATATCTTTGGTATTTTGATAAAAATAACTGATATTTTAATCTTCTTTAATAATAAGGAGGTTATCCTTTCGGCTAAGTTTATTTTTGGTTTATTAGACGGATTTTTCTAATTATTTTTATCATTCCAAAAAATCAGTTTTCAGTAAGTAACTGAGTTTCAGGAATACACTGGTCAGTTGAATCGTGGTTCCGGATCAATGATGTTCTTCAAAATGAATCTCGTCATCAATATAACCAGATGAATCTCCTAGTATTGGCAAAGATATCAGAAAAAATATACCAATTTGGCTGATGACAGCGCTTGAAGGGACTAACATTGTCTAGACGTGCCAAATCGGAATAGAACCGACATTTATATTAACTGCTTGTACTACGTATTTTAGATATACATATATCACTCGTCGTTTCGTCGGTCACCGTAGCCTAGTTGGTAGTGGTCCTACCTACGAAGCTGCTGGTCCTGGGTTCGAATCCCGGTAAGTGCAAATATTTGTGTGATGAGCACGAATATTTGTTTCTGAGTCATGGATGTTTTCTACGTATATAAGTATTTATCTATCTATATAAGTATGTATATCGTCGCCTGGCACCCATAGTACAAGCCTTGCTTAGTTTGGGGCTAGGATGATCTGTGTGACATTGTCCCGAGATATTATATGTCCCGAGATATTATCACTGTTCTGAAGGACAAAAGAAACATCATATAGGATATATATTATTGTAATAATGTTTAGCAGGTTATACTACTTTCGCCGGCCCTGTTGGCGTGGTTGGCAAATGCTTGCTTTTCACGCCAGATGGGTTCGATTTCTACCCAAGACAGATATATGTGTGGATGAACATGTCTGTTTGTCCTGAGTCTGGTTAAAATATCTATATAAGTATATGTTTACAAAAAAGTAGTTTATGTAATAATCTTTGCTTCGTGTGGGATCAGATGGCCGTGTGTAAATAATGTCCCATGATACTATTATTATTATTACTACTAGAACGACCCGGATCCTGGACATTACGTAGCATGTCCAGAAACGGCTTATGACGCTATTACGGCTTATATGTCTAATTGTAGTATTGCGTGCAAACCTGTAAAGATAATTATGTTGTAAATAAATATATAAAAAAGTTAATAACATTTCGAAGGCTCTTATCATCTCTTACCGTGTCAAATGATCGTAAAAACGTCGCTCCATATCGATGCAATTTTGTCAATTCCGATGCAGACATTATAATAAACTTGATTAACTTCAGATATTTTATTTACACTATAAGGTTAAGTTGTAAACTTAAATATAGGCATAAAAACTGGAAGACTAGAGTCGGTCAATATTAATTAGTTATTGTTTTATATTTAAGAATGTACTTGATACTTAAACAGGAGAATTATTTATTTATTTACTTTAAATGTGATCCAGTTAACATTTTTTTTTCTGTTTTTTTAGCCTGTATTGTCCCACTGCTGGGCAAAGGCCTCCCTCCATTCTTTCCAACGTTCACGACTGTGTGCCATCTCTTTCCAATTCTCAAGGAAGACATCCAGTTCGTCCCGCCATCTCCTTCGTGGTCTGCCGCGACCCCGTGTCACTGTTTCAGGGTACCAATCATGAGCTTTGCGTGCCCACAGCTCGTCCGGCATGCGACAGACATGTCCTGCCCAGTCCCATTTAAGCTGAGCAGCTTTTTTTTCAACAGTTAACATAGGAATTCTATTTATTATTTTTGGGCTTCGGAGATGCCCCATCGGACCACAAATGTATACACATGACACAAAGTTTATTCGACGTTAATGAAAATGTCTGTCATATCTAATCCGCTTTGGCGTGTAGTCAATGTTGAGAACTAAATAATTTGGAACGGAACAAAAGTATATTTTTTTACAGAATTTACAAAACCAGGTTTCTTAAGCATTTTAGTATCAATCGTATGACGCGACTGTGTCTGAACTAGATAAGTACTTAATTAAGTGGACCTCTCAGAAGATGCGCGGAAGACATCAAAGCACAATAGCCCGTCGTACGTGAGCTAGAACAGATGCTTAAAAAGATACATAAATAAGCCTAGTTGCTTTCATCAATTTTCAGAGAGTTTAAAAACTATATTGTCACGAACATTTTAGAGCCACCCAAAATACAATCGAGTGTTAGTAATAATAATAATAATATCTGGGGACAATGTCACACAGGTCATCCTAGCCCCAAACTAAGCAAAGCTTGTACTATGGGTACTAGGAGACGATATGCATACTGATATAGATAGATAAATACTTATATACATAGAAAACATCCATGACTCAGAAACAAATATTCGTGCTCATCACACAAATATTTGCACTTACCGGAATTCGAAACCAGGACCACCAGCTTCGTAATATTATTTAGATCATCCCGGAGTCCAGAATCTGACCCCGGGCCCAGAGAGTACGTTAAGTCGTCGGGCTTGTACCTGAACTCGACGTGTCAGCTCTCTGTCCCATCGGATCATGCGAGGCGCTCATAGCTAGATGCTTTCAACGGTCCGTAAGTGATCAGCGAGGTTAAGCAACTAGGCTCTAGGTTATTGATAGATGGGTGACCATCAAAGTGGTTTAATTTCTGAGCGTCTCCGGCGGGCATGTTAAGCGGTCCCAGTTGTAGTCCTTAGACATCAGTCGTTAAGCCATGTCAGAGGCCTACTGGGCGGCTTGAACTACTCTGAGATTAGGGCAACCACTGCCCTTACGATAAGTAAGTACGTAAGTACCGGTCCGAAAATGATGGGCGAGGTTAAGCAAATAGGCTCTCGGTTAGTCCATAGATGGGTGACCACCAAAGTGTTTTAATTTCTGTGGGTCTCCGTGCTTCTGAGGGCACGTTAAGCTGTTAGTCAAGGTTGTAGTCCATAGACAATAGTCGTTAAGCCATGTCAGAGGCGTACTGGGCGGCTTGAACTACTCTTACATTAGGGTAACCAGTGCCCATACGATTAGTAAGTAAGAACCGGTCCGTAAGTGATGGGCGAGATTAAGCAACTAGGCTCTCGGTTAGTTCATAGATGGGTGGCCACCAAAGTGTTTTAATTTCTGAGCCTCTCAGTGCTTTGGAGGGCATGTTAAGCTGTCGGTCCCAGTTGTAGTTCTTAGACAACAGTCATTAAGCCATGTCAGAGGCCTACTGGGCGGCTTGAACAACTCTGACACCAGGGTAACCACTGCCCATACGATAAGTAAGTGAGTATGCGAGTGAGGAACTATAATACAATCGCACTATAATACAACCGGTGCAGACGACCCCAGAAGACTGGCCTCCATGGCCGAAATTTAAGAACGTAAAAACATCCGAACATCTTCTAAAATAGTAAAGGTTCAATACTAACCATGAAAAATCAACTATGAAATTGACATAGAGGCCTCAATAGGTAATACAAAAGACTTTGAACAACTAATAAATAAACAAGACGAACTATAAATAATACTAGTTGCTTCTACTTTGTATGACGTAACAGTTTTCAAGAATCATCGTTCTAATGACGGTTGAGTGGCCTGTGGTTAACGAACAGATGTAGTTAGTGTAATCTCAGTAGTCAGTTTTTTCATATTGTATGAGATCTGACGACACTATTTCTACGCTTATGTTTTTTTTTTCATCATGTACTTCATCTAGATAATTATAGTTATATTTAAAGTTATGTTATTTGCGTATGGTTTTGCCAATGTTAAGTACACATTTATGTATTTATCCATAGGCACGGTAACTATAAATTTTAAAACCTTAAATGGATCACGAACTGTTCATGAGAGATATCTTATCAGAAATTAATAATCAAAATTAAATAAAAACAAAAAAACAGGTTTTTATTCACGTAGACTTTAAAAAGCGCTTGTAAATAGTCAGAACATGTTTGTAGAAATGCAGTTAAGTATACATAATATTTCTAGTTACATATTACAGATATACTTTAAAAATATAATAAATTCCGGTACCCACTTAGATATATTTCTACTTCAGTAATCGCCTTGTGCATAGGTTCAAACCCGAGGTGGCCTCCTCAGGTGCCAGTTAGCTAGATTGTTTTTTTTTTCTATAACAGAGTACATAGATACAGGGTTTTTTTTTTTGGGAAATATACAAACATGTAATTCACAGACTAAAAGTATATATTATATTTAAATATAAAAAAATAAGACACTAAGTCTTCGATTGCGCCTATCACTAAGGCAGTGAAAGCCTCCTAAGCCAACTGTAAACGTATTTTTTGTAGGACTAGTTCTATCTGTAAGCCACACAATGAATTTAACATAATACACGCTCGTTATGCCAGAGATCACACTCCCAAAGTGTGTGGTAAAAATATGCCCACGAGTATTTTTTACTGCACTGGAGTGGAAT
Organism: Pseudoips prasinana; assembly: GCA_951640165.1. NCBI lineage: Eukaryota > Metazoa > Arthropoda > Insecta > Lepidoptera > Nolidae > Pseudoips > Pseudoips prasinana. The sequence continues at coordinate 34,692,884 of OX621237.1, read as the reverse complement.
TATATAACTTTAACTTCAGTCATACGGTTCAGTGTTTGTTAGCCCATAATAACGGTTAAACCTAAAGTAAAGTGTTTTATCTAAAAAACAAATGAACGTAAGAATTGTGTTGTCGTATCTTGTATTAGAGCATGTTGTGAAATCAATCAATGTAGCGTCAACGCCACGCCGCTCACATCTGTGATTTCACACATGAGGATAGCGAGAAACGAATAAATGAAAATCCGGAATATTTGGAACACAGAACTTTTTCAGGGATTCTTTTTACGTTATTCATTACAGACACAATAGTAAAACAATGACGCAACAGTAAAACACTTTATCAGTCGAAAGTAAATATGATAGTAATATATGATTTCTTTTAATTTTAGGTTATCTAGAATCGATTTTTAGAATTCCTGTAAAGGTTTGCTTCTGTGTCGAGTCTGGAGGTAGTTTGTTGAACTGCACTAAAAGATGTCGAGTCTGGAGGTAGTTTGTTGAACTGCACTAAAATTGTCATGGATTCAAATTCCAGGTCGGGAAGAAAGTACTTCCATATTTAAAGTAAATTTAAAAAGATTTGTGGGAACTTTTTGGGAACTTTTTGGGAGAGTCTCCGTTCAGCAGTAAACACCATTCGGCAGATGTAATGATGATGAGACTTTTAAAAATGTTTAGAATTAATGTTTGTATTCAATAATTTAGATGTTTATTATTTAACATCTGAATTATTGAATAAATTGCTATCATAAATTAATGTTATCATTAATATGATGAATGATTGTAATTACTTGGCTAGATTATTCAAGACTAGTTGTGGCCCCCTTTGTTACCGGCGTTAATCTATCCGGCATTATCTTATAGCCTATATATCTTATAGAGTGCTATTCGGGTATATTAGCTATGTTACTACAAAATTTCATCATAATCTGTTCGGTAGTTTTTAAGTGGAAGAATAACAAACCTCCATACGTCTATACATCCATACTCACAAACTTATATTACATTACATTTATAATATTAGAAGGATAATAAATAATAATAATGTCCTCCTAGCCGAATCCGAAGCCGAATGTATAAGATTCTATAACAAACTTCCCAATGATATTAGAGAATTGTCTACGAATAAGTTTAAAAGAATTATTAAAGCCAAATTGTGTAACAGGGCATATTACAAAATTTCTGATTATTTAAGTGATAAAAGTGCTTGGGATGGAGTTGTTCTGAGTCAACACACATGATTGTAATTAATCTTAAGTATATTTTATTTTAAAAAAGGATTCCTACTGAGTTTTCTGGCAGTGTTTCTCAGTAGCTGCCACGTTATGCACTGCACGGTAGGGTAAAAAAAATATGACGATTCCACATAAATGTAAAATTTTTACGGAATAAAGTTACTTTGACTTTGACTTTGACAGTCTCAATAGAGATTAGCCATCTGCGCGGGATATATTATAGTGCTCAAACACAGGAGCACTTTCTATTCCACTCTCATAATCCGATGGGACGACTAGCGACACGACCGGAAAGAGGTCAGGCACAGGACCAACGGCTTTACGTGCTCTCCGAGGCACGGGGGTATAATACCGCCAACTCCCAGACTTCGGGCTGAAACTGAGAAATTTTTCTTTGACAAACAGACAGACAGCGAAGTCTTAGTAGTAGGGTCCCGTTTTACCCTTTGGGTACAGAACCATAAAAAGTGACACTCTTGACAGTACGTAAGTAGATGAAAAGACCATTTCCAGTCTTATCGCCAAAACATCACCATCAATAACCATCGCTACATCTATACATATGTATAATAAAATCGTAGGAAAGTCAAAACTGTACCTACATTGAATATTTTTTTTAAAGGATACTTGGGGCGTGGTCTACAATCGACATCGAAGTCAAAAATATTGTTTTTAGAATTTTTGTCTGTTTATCTGTATGTATGTCCGGGCTAAACTCACAAAGTACTGCATGGATTTACTTCAAATTTTGCATGAATATTAGGTACTAAGAGGTCGGGTCAACATATAGGCTACATATTATCACGCTATCACCTACGGGGGAGGAGCTGTGGTAATTTATAAAAATTAACGGGGTTAAAACCGCGGGGCACAGCTAGTTACAGGATAAATTTGCAATACGAAACATACTTTCCCTCTCTGCCTACCCCTCTGGGAAACAGGCGTGAGTCAATTTATGTATGAAACCTGCCCTTTCTGCCTACATTATTATGTATGCAGAAATGGCACACGTTAACTTAAACAACTCAATCGGAAGAGCGGCTTTGCGACTGCGTATTAACGTAGAGTGACAGCTGCACAAAACCACGCTAAAACCGACCTATTAATCCATTTACCCGTCATTAACCGCCATGATTCAACATTCGTACAAAACAGGGTGCTCTGGCGCGGGTTACTTAATTTTTAGTTTTATTTTTATTTGACAGAACGGTTGGCGTGGTGGCCATGACCATGGGTTCGGTTCCCACCGAGGGCATCTATTTGTATGTATGAAAATGTCGGTTTGTCCTGAGTTTTGGCGTAATTATCTATATAAGTATGTATTTACTAAAGAAAAGTTCCATATTACAAGCTCTGCTGAATTAGGGAGCAGATGGCCGAGTGTATATAATGTCCCAGAAAACCATATTTTGATTTCGCGCTTGAGTTCGACTCTAGTCCGGTGACGCAGTGAAACTGCACTTATAACATTACCGCCATGGTGAAGAATAAAACGAGGTTAAAGCGAAGTATTTTTTTTAGTGTCGGTAATTCCCTTTCTCTCAACGGCCGAGAACGGCTGCACGTTATGCGCTTTAGCACGGACATCCCTAGAGAAATTCTGCTAAATGCAGTTTATTTGGTATGGCTCATAAAAGTAGTAACTTTAAAGAGAGGTAGGGCACAGCGTCCGTTCGCTCAAAGAGCAGCCCGACTGGGGAAGTACCTCCACCGTACAGAAGACATTCCTTAATAATTTTAATGATGTGTTTCTGCGTGTGAGTGAGGTCGCCAGAGCTCTTTGGGGTGGGGTGAAGGGTCAGTTTGCTGACTCTTAAAGGCCGGCAACCCACCCGCGACTCCTCTGGTGTTACGAGTGTCCATGGGCGGCGGTGATCACTTTCCATCAGGACCCACTTGCACGTTCAAACAATGCGCATCAGTCCAGAGAGTCCACCGATCAATATGCAATCGCGACGGCTGCATCCTAAATTCTCGTCCTTTAGAAATCAATATAGTTATTTTCTGGCGTAAAACCTAGTAATATCCTGGGGCATTATTCACACACCGCCATCTGATCCCAAACTAAGCAGAGCTTGTACTATTGAAGCCAGATAACGGATATACTACATTATACTACTTTTCTTTTGTTAATATGTACATACTTATATAGATAATTACACCCAGACTCAGGACAAACAAACATGTTCATGCACACAAATATCGGGAATCGAACCCACGACCTCCAGCGTGAAAAGCAAGCATTTGCCAACCACGCCAACAGGCCCGTTACTTCAGGATAGCGAAATATCAACGTTTTTAATATTATTCGCCTGATTTCACACATGAGGATAGCGAGAAACGAATAAATGAAAATCCGGAATATTTGGAACACAGAACTTTTTCAGGGATTCTTTTTACGTTATTCATTACAGACACAATAGTAAAACAATGACGCAACAGTAAAACACTTTATCAGTCGAAAGTAAATATGATAGTAATATATGATTTCTTTTAATTTTAGGTTATCTAGAATCGATTTTTAGAATTCCTGTAAAGGTTTGCTTCTGTGTCGAGTCTGGAGGTAGTTTGTTGAACTGCACTAAAAGATGTCGAGTCTGGAGGTAGTTTGTTGAACTGCACTAAAAGATGTCATGGATTCAAATTCCAGGTCGGGAAGAAAGTACTTCCATATTTAAAGTAAATTTAAAAAGATTTGTGGGAACTTTTTGGGAACTTTTTGGGAGAGTCTCCGTTCAGCAGTAAACACCATTCGGCAGATGTAATGATGATGAGACTTTTAAAAATGTTTAGAATTAATGTTTGTATTCAATAATTTAGATGTTTATTATTTAACATCTGAATTATTGAATAAATTGCTATCATAAATTAATGTTATCATTAATATGATGAATGATTGTAATTACTTGGCTAGATTATTCAAGACTAGTTGTGGCCCCCTTTGTTACCGGCGTTAATCTATCCGGCATTATCTTATAGCCTATATATCTTATAGAGTGCTATTCGGGTATATTAGCTATGTTACTACAAAATTTCATCATAATCTGTTCGGTAGTTTTTAAGTGGAAGAATAACAAACCTCCATACGTCTATACATCCATACTCACAAACTTATATTACATTACATTTATAATATTAGAAGGATAATAAATAATAATAATGTCCTCCTAGCCGAATCCGGCGGCCAGTCTCAATAGAGATTAGCCATCTGCGCGGGATATATTATAGTGCTCAAACACAGGAGCACTTTCTATTCCACTCTCATAATCCGATGGGACGACTAGCGACACGACCGGAAAGAGGTCAGGCACAGGACCAACGGCTTTACGTGCTCTCCGAGGCACGGGGGTATAATACCGCCAACTCCCAGACTTCGGGCTGAAACTGAGAAATTTTTCTTTTTACAGGAAAGTCCCAAAATCACTTTTGGCCCGACCTGGGATTTGAACCCAGGACCTCGTTATCTGCGGGTGAACACGCTACCGCTAGACCAACGAGGCAGTAGAAGGAAGTAAGATATTGTTCTAGTGATTATTTATAGGTTTAAATAGTTTTTAAATATCAAAATTTATAGTTTTAGATACATATATTTTACTACATCGTGTCTGAATAGTGAAAACTTCAGAGAGCCCGTAACTCTGTTCCATGAATTTGATGACATACCTGCACTATAATAATATGGCCTGTGTATCTGATTCGTTTACGTGGAGATTGGCCAGGCCAATTAGCATTTAATTTCAATCAAATCAATTAGTTTTGATCAGCAATACAATTTAAACTTTAGCGTATCATAATTATATATGAACATTGTTAACAGGTATTAACGCGACTAACCTTAACACCGCGATATGTACAGTCGGTTAAAATGTGGACTCCGTTAGTGCAGTGTGTAACCGGCCTTAACAGTGTGACAAACGATCAGTGAGGGTAGTTAAATACTCCGCAGTAGCGGAGAAACACCGCTGCGCCAGTCATCCCGTGACCACGATCAATGCAACTTGGTTGAAACGTCGGGAAAATAACAATAAGGTTAGTCGCGTTAATAATATTTAATACTTAATATTTAATACAACAATACAATATTTAATAAGTTCATATATAATACAATTTAATCCCAATATTCATTACTATGCAAAAACATTATGACTTCAGCCAATAACGTGGCTAAGTATAATGGCGTAACCTGGGAATTCCCCAGGGATTGTAGAGACGCTAAACATTATCCATTCTAATAAAGAAATGACAGCATCTGTTATTCATTTGCTTTATTAAGTACTTGAGCTGAGTAATGTTATTACGAGTATAACTAATAATAAGAACTTTCATAGGGACAGATATTTTTGTAAACAAATTAGCCATTTTGTGATATCTTCTTCGCCAAATTAAATTCCTTTGTATTTATTAATTAAGAATTTTAGAATTGTTCAATATTCAAATATGTGTGTGTATGTGTTATCTTAATGAATTAATTCGTTTATTAAGAAAATCAACATTCATACAAATTACAGGATACAATATAAAGGGAAGGCCAATTACAGGTTTGCCTTAATATTAATATAACCAATATTTCGGAGAGTTTGCCCCTAGTAATCCCTCCATGGATCTCCCAGGGGCTCTACCGGCTAAGTCGCCGAACATCGATTTCGTGAATGGAGTTCAAATATATTAAGGTTAAAACTTACTTAATCAATCGTTATATCGGCTTCCATGACAATATGTGACGTCATAAATGGTCCGGGATCGATTGCCAACGTTGAAGCCGATTTAACGATTGATTAAGTCATTTTTAACCTTTATTTATTTGGACGTCATTTAAGAAATCGACGTTGGGCGACTTAGCCGGTAGGTGCTATCAGAATATCAGCGCTGTCGTAGTATTGCTCCAGTCGCATGACCGTAGCAATATTATGTCTACGTCAGCATTGAGATACATGCATTTTCACCTAGAATGGAGTATTAAAATTTAACGCTTAACAATATGTTTTTTTTTTATTATTGTATCAATTGAACAGTACTAAGGTTCGTCTGGCGATTTCGACATTACTGATTAATTCTCGCAAGGAAACTCCGAGCAGAGCCAATTACTCTTTGAAATAGGGTAAATAAAAAATACACAGGTGCTGTGTATTTTTGCTATGCCGTATAGGGGAAAAAGTAGCCTCCAAGGCTTGAATTTAAATAAAACCGGCCAAGTGCGAGTCGGACTCGCGCACGAAGGGTTCCGTACCATTATCTATAAAAACGCACGCAAAAAAATCACGTTTGTTGTATCGGAGCCCCCTTAAATATTCATTTTATTTTGTTTTTAGTATTTGTTGTTATAGTGGCAACAGAAATACATCATCTGTGAAAATTTCATCTGTCTTACTATCACGGTTCATGAGATGCAGCCTGGTGACAGACGGACAAACAGACAGACAGCGAAGTCTTAGTAGTAGGGCCCCGTATTACCCTTTGGGTACGGGACCATAAAAAGTGACGACTTTTACGGTACGTAAATAGATGATGAAGACCATTTCCAGTCTTATCGCCTAAACATCACCATCAATAACCATCGCTACATTACAGGATAAACTTGCAATACGAAACATACCCTCCCTCTCTGCTTACCCCTCTGGGAAACAGGCGTGAGTCAATATATGTATGAAACCTGCCCTTTCTGCCTACATTATTATGTATGCAGAAATGGCACACGTTAACTTAAATAACTCAATCGGAAAAGCGGCTTTGCGACTGCGTATTAACGTAAAGTGACAGCTGCACCAAACCACCCTAAAACCGACCCATTGATCCATTTACCCGTCATTAAGCGCCATGATTCAAGATTCGTACAAAAGAGGGTGCTCTGGCGCGGGTTACTTAATTTTTAGTTTTATTTGATAGAACGGTTGGCGTGGTGGCCATGACCATGGATTCGGTTCCCACCGAGGGCATCTATTTGTATGTATGAAAATGTCGGTCTGTCCTGAGTTTTGGCGTAATTATCTATATAAGTATGTATTTACTAAAGAAAAGTAGTATATCAGTTCTATAGTTCAAGCTCTGCTTAGTTAGGGAGCAGATGGCTGAGTGTATATAATGTCCCAGAAAACCATATTTTGATTTCGCGCTTGAGTTCGACTCTAGTCCGGTGACGCAGTGAAAGCTTACTGCACTTATAACATTACCGCCATGGTGAAGAATAAAACGAGGTTAAAGCGAAGTATTTTTTTAGTGTCGGTAATTCCCTTTCTCTCAACGGCCGAGAACGGCTGCACGTTATGCGCTTTAGCACGGACATCCCTAGAGAAATTCTGCTAAATGCAGTTTATTTGGTATGGCTCATAAAAGTAGTAACTTTAAAGAGAGGTAGGGCACAGCGTCCGTTCGCTCAAAGAGCAGCCCGACTGGGGAAGTACCTCCGCTTTACAGAAGACATTCCTTAATAATAACATTAATAATTTTAATGTTGTGTTTCTGCGTGTGAGTAAGGTCGCCAGAGCTCATTGGTGTGGGGTGAAGGGTCAGCAACACTTGTTTGCTGACTCTTAAAGGCCGGCAACGCACCCGCGACTCCTTTGGTGTTACGAGAGTCCATGGGCGGCGGTGATCACTTTCCATCAGGTGACCCACTTGCACGTTCAAACAATGCGCATCAGTCGAGAGAGTCCACCGATCAATATGCAAACGCGACGGCTGCATCCTTAATTCTGATCCTTTAGAAATCAATATAGTTATTTTCTGGCGTAAAAACTAGTAATATCCTGGGACATTATTTACACACCGCCATCTGATCCCAAACTAAGCAGAGCTTGTACCATGGAAGCCAGATAACTGATATACTACTTTTCTTTTGTAAATATGTACATACTTATGTACGTAATTACACCCAGATTCAGGACAATGACATGTTCATGCACACAAATATCGGGAATCGAACCCACGACCTCCAGCGTGAAAAGCAAGCATTTGTCAACCACGCCAACAGGCCCGTTACTTCAGGATAGCGAAATATCAACGTTTTTAATATTATTCGCCTGAGAAATGGTTACTAAATTATTCCCAACGCGGACAAATATTCAACAATGATTGAAATAACCTTGAAGCGACGAGGAAAATCTGGTAAAATAGAACAATAGAAAAATGTCTGAATTCAGAAGACGTCATAACTGAAACAAACAAAACAATATTGTGCTTCATTTTGTATAAATAATTATTCTGAAATTTAGTTTCGAAATCAAAGGCTCGGTTCACTTATTATTATGAAGTTTGATTTGCTTACAAATGGATTAATCCCTGTATTTTCATACGATAAAGATTTGGTTTTAAATCTGTTCTAGCCTTAAAATCACTTAATATTGTACGATACTGTCCTGCAAATTATGTTAGACACAGATCTAATAATGTTTCCTTTACTGCGTCGAAGTGGTTACCCTAGGCAGAGCTATTCAAGCCAAGTAGGACTTAACAACGACTGTAAGTTTTCTCCGCTAAGCAGCTTGATTCTCTCACTGGTCCGTAAGTGTTAAAGTTAATCACCCATCTATGGATTGACCGACGTGATTTCATTTCTGAGAGTCTCCCTGCTTCGGAGGCCACGTTTACCCGTCGGTCCCGGCAACAGTCGTTAAGCCATGTCAGAGGCCTACAACTCTGGCTTGAACAACTCTGACACTAGGGAAAAATGATAAGTACAGTAACAGGCTCATTCAAATAAAACCACTTTGGCCGTCATCCATCGCCATCCCATAGCGTGCCCCGTAGATACTTAACCTCACCGGCCACTTACAGACCAGAAAGAGCAACTAGCTATGACCATTGACCATTGATATTCTAACGTTTTTTTTATGTATAGGCAAACGAGCAAGCGGGTCATGTGATGGTAAGTTATCACCCCTGCCCAAAGGACACTTGCAACACTAGAGGGGCTGCAAGTGAATTGCCGGCTTTTAAGAAAGGTATAGGCTCGTTTCATCTTGTCAGTCGAATAACGACGACTGCTGGACAAAGATTCCCACATTGAAGTTGTGTCCATCGTTTAGGGGGATATGACATAATCACCACGCTTGGCAGACAGGTTGGCGATCGCTGTATGATGGTCATAGTAGATAGAAAGACTCTGCTGGTCATTCTCTGGTAGACATTCCCTCGAAATGAAACGACTTGGGATGAGATGGGATGGTGATATTCTATGCCATCAGCCACACAGCAATACAATAGGCTCGCGTAAAGTTGATTAGTTTCATCCGTTTTTCATTACTCCGCGTTATTCCCACGCTGTTAAAGTTACACGGTGTATATCTAAAGATTCCCGTGTCATCTATATTAAAAGGTTTAAGCAATATAGTGCACCTTCACCTGACCTCTAAATCCAAGGGTAACTGATAGACAATTACCGGCACATTGGTAGACACACTTAGGCTTTAACAACGTCTTATTACGTAGCAGTAAGGTTAGTTTTAGTTACACAAGGTTTACTAGTGACGTGACGTTGTATGTACATAATAAACGGCCGCTACACTTCTCACAGGCAATTTGATGTGTAAAACAATAGGAACAATTTAGTAGATCGTTGAGCTAACAAAGATTTCTTAGATTGAATAGAATGGCCGTGAATATTTAGTTACTACTGACTGCAACTGTGGCGCAATGGTAAAGCTGGTGGTAAAGCCTCGGTACTAACTCGGCGTCCTCGTTTGTTTTTGGCTTCGCCCGAAGAGGACTGCTATTTGTATGACCCATATATAGTTATTCTGATACTAGGTCTGCTTGTGTCTGTTAATCGGATATTTTAGAAATCTCCGTGATACAGGGATTTATTTCGATAATGCGCATTGTCTGTTTTATTCGTTAAAACTAAGCTATCGTTACACCAGTATCCCGTGGTAGCATATTCAACTGCAGTTCAAGCTTTGTCATTTCAATAAGTCTGTCAATAATTTGGAGTCAGATAGTTGCCAGTTCCACTTGATTTGGAGAAAACCTTAACTTAATGATCAGGGCCTTCCTTCTCTTAAGTCTAATTTGGAAACCATACTATACACTAGTCATTGGTGCGGACATACTACGGTGGACGAATGCACTCTGTATTCCATCACTCTTATAATTCCATGGTGATATAATTGGTCCGGCCGATTTCGGTCACAACAACCACATCAAGGCCTAGGCGCTTCGGCGTCGGTGCGCCCCAAAATCGCTGTCATAGTCAATCTTCTTAGTAAACAGTCGAGCGCATTGATTATTAGAGGTAGTAGAGGTAGGGCATAGCGTTTATTCGCTCAAAGAGCAGCCCGACTGGGGAAGTCCCTCCACTTTACAGAAGGCACTCCTTAATAATAACAGTAATAATTTTGATGTTGTGTTTCCGAGTGTGAGGGACTTACCATCAGGTGACCAAGTTGCTCGTTTGTCACCCTCTAATATAAAAAAAATGAATAGTTGCGGGTTATCGGGCTTTCAGCTCATCGCATTTTGTTTCGAGCTCAGCTTTTCTCTGCTGCTCTAATTCGAGGCGTATTTGGCTCTTGAATGGCCAGCGTTATTCCGGTCGTTATGCCACCAATCTTTCCCACTTAAAGGACTTCATATAGCATGGTTGTATACCATAGAAAAAAGGCGTAGAAATGACACAATCACATGCTCTCCAAGGCTCTACCAGCTTCCTGATTCCAGACAGTTTCACTCGTTTGCTAGGAAAATCAAAGCTACAGTATTCGGTCCACCATGAGAGCTCATTATCTGCAGTTAGACATGTTACCACTGGACAGACTAGGTAATCATACCTACTGATAGCCTCACACCACATAGCCTTAATTACATGGACACAAGCGTTAAATTCGCATGTTCTTGTTAGCGTCAATTATTCGTAGCTATTCAACCGTGACCAATATAACGCCACTGTTAATCCATCAACTAGATGTCAAGATATTATCGGTGCTACAGAAATATAACGAAGTGGTATTTTTAGAGGGTTTGAGTAAGAATTTGCTATTGTAATAGGGGTTATACAACGTGTACCTAACAAACTAGTCTATGACTACTAAAATATTGTTCATATTAAATCATGATTGCTTTTATTATAGTCATATTATATTTATTATGAGTAAATATTGATCATAGAATTTATAATTATATTAAAGTATAAAAATACGGATCGAATTGAACACCTTCCTCCATTTCGATGTTGATAAAAATACTTAAAAGTGTTTTTTAGTGTGTTTATTTTTCCAAACTAACATTTTTATTTTATACACTCATAACACCAGAGGAGCCGCAAGTGCGTGACTTAGAGTATACTTTCAAATGATTTTAAATTACTCCCGTATAAAAATTCATTGTAGTTAGAGTACTGTTTATTATTAACCGACTTCAAAAAAAGCTGATTATTAGGTGTACCTTATGTTTTTTTTTGTAAGTATTTTATGTTTTGTGTGCGAATTGATTTAGAAAATATTTTTGGTGTACAATAAAGACTATATCAATCTATCTATATTATATATATCTATATTCTTTTTTTATGTCACAGCAAGGCAAACGAGCAAGTGGGTCACCTGGGGCTCTACCTGGGGCTCGCCGGACATCGATTTCTTAAATAGCGTTAAAATAAATAATGGTTAAAAATGACTTAATCAATCGTTAAATCGGCTTCAACGTCGACAATCGATTCCGGACCATTTATGACGTCATATGTGCTCATGTATAATAAATAATAAAATAAAAAAGGTTTTTATTCACGTAGACTTCAAAAAAGCGCTTGTAAATAGTCAGAACATGTTTGTAGTATTATAGTTGTATACATTATTATTTCTAGTAACATAGATATTAGGTACACATGTATTGATAGTATTAAAACATTAATAAAATTTATTTTATAACAGCAATGATATTTAGCTAGCTCGAATCAAGTTATTGTCAAGAGATTATGTTTAAGTTTAATTATCTAGTTTAAGTCTAATTATCTAGTTTAAGTCTAATATTTGTGATACATATTGGCAATGGTTCTGTCTATATTAAGGTGATATTATTATGACGGACCTTGTGTTAATAACGACGGTCGCGCTTTAATGCTACCACCGGATCCAATGCGCCCCAACTGAGAAGACCCAGCGAAACAAACTCAGCGGGTGTCTCTACTACCGGTTTCAACACGGCCCAGTTGAGACGCTCCGGCGAAACATACTCAATGGGGCATATACACGAGATTTGGTCCACTTACTGAAATTATTTAGCAGGCAAACACAATATATGCTCGATCGGTTGTCTGATTATTTATTTATTTTAGGTTTAATATATTAGAAAGAGAAAATAAAAACGTCAAAATGAAGACATGGAAGCCGATTTAACGATTGATTAAGTCATTTTTAACCTTTATTTATTAGAACGCCATTTAAGAAATCGATGTTCGGCAACTTAGCCGGTAGAGCCCCTGATGGTAAGTGATCACCGCCGCCCATGGACACTCGCCACACGTTTTGAAGGTTGCCATATCATTCCGGATGGAAAATACCTCCGCAGATAATTGATTCCATAGAGTGGTAGTTCTCAAGCCTTTTAGCTTTACTCGTGCGGGTTTAGGTCAGTCTGTGATGATCCGGTAATCTTGCTTTAGTAAAAGCTTCCAATGTACACGAACAATAGTCCGGTGAAGCAGTGAAAGCCTCCTAGGCTAACTGTAGCGTCATGTTAAAAAAAAAAAAAAAAAAAAAAAAAATGTACACGAACAACACTAATAACAATGAATATGTAGGTAACGAGTCGTTTTCATTGTTATAGCGTTGGGTTATGCCCTTTATTCTGTGATCCTAATAAGCACAACGGTACGAATATCACGGGCGACCCTTTAACACAACACTGAGGTAGTAGGGGTGTGGTAAGAGCCAACATACCGATATACATGTCTACTAGTCTCGTTCCGTAGGTTAAAGTTGGTTATAAGTAGTAAATATTAAGTTAACTATAATATACTTCTTAAAACATAGTTTTTAGGGTTCCGTACACAAAGGAGACTTCAACTAAACATAGTCTCCTTGACAATAACTTAATACAAGCTAGCTAAATGTCACTACCATTATAAAATAAATTGTATTAATGTTTTAACATTTCGTGTACCTAAATATCTGTAATAAGTAACTAGAAATAATAACTGTATTACTTCAAACATGTTCTGACTATTTACAAGCGCTATTTTAAAGTCTACGTGAATAAAAACCTTTTTTATTTTATTTTTATTTATTTATTTATAAGGGTAAAACGGGACTCTATTACTAAGACTGTCTGTCTGTCCGTCTGTCACCGGGCTGTATCTCATGAACCGTGATAGTTAGACGGTTAAAATTTTCACGGATGATATATTTCTATTGCCGCTTTAACAAAAAAATACTAAAGAACCAAATTAAATATTTAAGGGGGCTCCCATACAACAAACGTTTAGCTGGTTTTTATAGATAATGGTACGGAACCCTTCGTGCGTGAGTTCGACTCGCACTTGGCCCGTTTTTTTATAATCAACTATGATTTCATTTATTAGGTACTTCCAGAATTATAAACATTCTTACCTGAAAACAAGTTTCAGATATCTTTAAAATGAATTGTATAAGCTTAAGTGCGGGTGGGAATCGAACCAACGAACCACGGGATATCCGGTCCCATGTGTGTTAACCGCTCGGCCACCGAACCGTAGTTCTCAGTATATACTGGTTAAAATGTTTTTGTCCATGTCACCGACCTTAGGAATTGAAATTTCTCATTTAGAGTTATATTCATTACTAGCTGTGACCCGCGGTTTTACTCGCGTTAAGTTTTATAAATTATCACAACTCCTCCCCCGTAGGTGATAGCGTGATAATATGTAGCCTATATGTTAACCCGACCTCTTAGTAATATTCATGCAAAGCTCGAAGTAAATCCATGCAGTACTTTTTGAGTTTAGCCCGGACATACATACAGACAAACAGACACACAGACAAAAATTCTAAAAACTATATTTTTGGCTTCGATATCGATAGTAGATCACGCCCCAAGTATCCTTTAAAAAAAGTATTGAATGTACAGTTTCGACTTTCTTACGATTTTATTATATGTATAGATCTTGGTTTGTGTATATTGGTACTGGACAGGGATATGTAACACCCCATGCGCCTGCGATCACTGTCTCACATAGTGATAAAAATATAAACTTGCATTACCAACCAAATTTCTCACATTAAACCTCTATGTTTTAAAACAAAAACATGCGTAACTTTTATATCTCCCTTTACGATTTCTAATAAATATGCCTAATTAGTTGACATTCCCAAATACAGAACAATGTAAGTAAACTTAAGTTACAGTAGTTAACCTATTGTAAAAAAATACTTAATTAAATATTACTTAAGTGTTGTAAAAATGCCTAAATTAATTAAGTTTTATGGAATGTTACAATAAGATTTACGCCATGAACGAAAATTATGTATTAAAATATTTGTAAAGAAAATAATAGTGGTACTAGCCAAATTTCGGTTATGGTGGTCAGTCTTAACGGAGACTGGTTAATAGTATTGGAGGAGCCAATAGAAGAATATGAAATCTCGATATTAAATATTAGACTGTTTTCTTTTTCACACGAGCGAGGCATTGTCGGCAATAGGAAATAAAGGAGTAAGTATCATAATATAAGTATATAAGAAAAATTATTTATCAAAGGTAGGGAAGTTTTGAGCAATGGTTACTCTTTTAATTCTACTAATATTATAAATGCAAAAGTTTGTGAGTATGTATGTCTGGATATTTGTAATTCATTTACGCAAAAACTACGGAACAGATTTTGATGAAACTTTGTAGTAATTTAGTTTAAATATCTGAATAACACATAGGCTCTAATTTATATAGATATTTGTGTGCATGAACATGTCTGTTTCTCCTGAGTCTGGGGGTAATTATGTATATAAGAATGTATTTCAAAAGAAAAGTAGAAACTGTAGTATATCAGTTATCTGGTTTCCATAGTACAAGCTCTGCTTAGTGTGGGATCAGATGGTCGTGTGTAAATAATGTCCCAAGTTTTTATTGAATTCACGTTCGTTGGCTATTTGATTACTCTGCCAATACGCGTAGAAACGAGCTGGTCACCCGATTGAGGATTAGAGAGAGCATTTCATCGATAAGGATAATGAAAATACATTGTGAGCAACACCATATGCGTATGCTTGTTTAACGACTTAGTGGTACACGGGTACACTTATTCTAAATCCGTACCAATGCGATCGGCAACGTTCCCATAATACTGGCAGCATTACCATGTTAAATGGCAATCAATTCTTAGTCTTGAGTATTCAAAGCGCAGTATGCAAGCATTCTCAGAACACTCGACTAGACGTGCTGCGATGTCTTAATATAAATGTTAATATTGTACATTTGACGCCATGCCGGTGTATACACGTTGACCTTAAGAGGAATACCTACTGTAGAGACTGTCTCGCATTCCACGCCTATATTTCCTCCCCGCTTTCTCGAAACTTTTTTTAACAATTCTTATAACAAGAATAAATACGCCAAATTTGTACACCAGACATTTTGTCACGGTAGTTCAAAACAAGCATTATTATTTATTTTTGAAACTAACTCTTTATTACAATTGATTTGAACAATATTTAAATGACACCATCTCCAAAGCATACATATAGAAAAATTAAATTATCAAAAACAGCGAATACGTGTTACATTGTATTGAAAAAAACGAACAATCGTGGTGATAACTTCCTTTTTGACGAAATAAACCGCGGACTTAACTAACAGTATGTACCTAGAAAAAAGCTATCGTTAACTATATAACTACAAAGTTGTTCTGACAGTTTACAAGCGCGTTTTTTGAAGTCTACGTGAAAATAATTAAAAAGGTTGTTTTTCCACAAAAAGTCAAGTCAAATTTGGGCATAGTTGTGGCAATTATTTTATTGCGTCAAATATATTGATCGAGTTTCAAAACCAGGGAGGAAAATGAGGAACACATCTGTATGGGGAAATGAACTTATTATGTAAGCAGTAAAGTCGCTTTTGATAATGCAAGTGTATACACAGACGTGGCGTAAATGTAAAGTGTAAAAACAACATTAAATGATCTAATCTAAAGTATAATTTGATTACTGAGATAACATTTTGCTTATCATGCCACGTCACGATACAACGAATGAATACACTATTAAGTTACCCTAATAAAGTGAGTTCCTACCTACCTACAGCAATGTTTAAATCGTTGTAGTAAGTGTATTCTAGCCAACTTAAAAATAACGAGGAGATTTTCAATTCGAGTGCAAGTTTTTAAGTAAAACTTCTTTACGCACATTTGAGAGAGTAAGCTGGTGAATGCATGGTGAGAGCGTTACGAAAAGTGTGATCAGGTGAAGCGGACGGAAGTGGGGAGCGAGATACAAGTTAATGAAGATAGAAAGAGAGAGAGAGAGAGAGAGAGTTTCGTATATCTAAGTTTTACTTCAGGCCTGTGGACCAAAGCACACGCGTTTCTTTAAATGTACCACGATGACTCCGCTGTTTTTAACGGATTTTGATACACTTTTTTTATTCGATGGAACGAGACGGTCACGGATAAGTTTCGATCGGATAACAAACGTAAGATTTATACAGAAAAGTTGAAGCTGGAAAGATCAGGCGCGTCACCAACTGCTTTATATGAAAACTTACTATATGTGCATAAAAATATCGATTCCTTCTGTAAAAGGAGCGATACACATAATGTAAATACTAGATATAAGAATAATCTCATATTGCATACTACCCGTCTCCACAAAATAAGTAACTCTTTTATGGGGCAATGTATAAGATTTTATAGCAAACTTCCCAATGATATTAGAGAATTGTCTACGAATAAGTTTAAAAGAATTATTAAAGCCAAATTGTGTAGCAGGGCATATAACAAAATTTCTGATTATTTAAGTGATAAAAGTGCTTGGGATGGAGTTGTTCTGGGTCAACACACATGATTGTAATTAATCTTAAGTATATTTTATTTTAAAAAAGGATTCCTACTGAGTTTTCTGGCAGTGTTTCTCAGTAGCTGCCACGTCATGCACTGCACGGTAGGGTAAAAAAAATATGACGATTCTACATATGTAATTTTTACGGAATAAAGTTACTTTGACTTATTATCTGAGACACGGACGTAGGTATAACAACGCCAACTTCCTTATTCCACACTTGCCAGTAAAATGGCAATAACAATATGCTCGCACCGGGTTTTAACCCAGTACATGCGACGGAACACGCTACCGCTAGACCAACGAGTCAGACAATAAAATAATGAAATATATTCAGATCTTGTCTTATGCTTACAGCCGGAACTCTAGCTAACTAAATGACTTCTGCGGTCACCTATCTATATACTGACCGCACGCCTATGGAGCTTCGCTAATGTTTTATCGCTTTTGAAGCCAAGTATGACTGAACGGAAATTAATATAGAGATAAAAAAATACTGCGGATAGAAAAGGAATTTAGAAAAATAGTATGATATTTATATAATAAATACGCTATTAATACTATATGTCTATACATATATAAAATAAGTAGGGTTATTTAGACTATTTATAATTCAAGAACCGCGCAAGACCGATTTGATTGATTTTTGATCTGTTGAATCTGGCTCCGTCCCGAATAGCAAACTATATAAACAACGAAACAATTTATCAACTACAAGCCATTATTATTGATTTTTTGATGTTATCTCGAGAATGGAGGATGATATTTGTGTGTATTTGAGTGGGTTGGTTTAGATTCACGCCGTTACCCCATAACATTAAGTACTTACTTCCAATCTTAAATCGATCTGATCCCAAAATAGGCAGCGCCTGTGCTATGCCAAACACACAACTGATAATATACTTATGTATTCCTAAATACATGCCTAGATATTATAGGTAAATTACACCTAGGTATAGAACAAAGAATCGTGCGCATCACACAAAGATTTAATTTTGTTCTAGGTGGTGATGGAACCCTTGACCTCCGCGTAGCAGTGCGGGTCACTAAACACTCCACCAACAGTCCTGTCCATTTTCTTCTCTTTTTTTTCTTTTCGTATTAATTTTGGCATATTAATCTCATAAAATGATCGATGTATCTACATTTCTCGAACATGTTGACAATAATTTTATATGGTATTAAACTTATTAATGAGCGAGCGATATAGCTGCAGCGATAAGACATATTATTAACCGCGACAAGGATTACAATACCAACGCATCAAGTTGTAATCAGTTATTCTCCATAGGTATATATGCAGCTTTAACCTGCAGTGGCCAACCTGGTCAGCGCTATTCAAGTAATAATAATATCCAGGGACATTATTCACACACGCAGTGCTATAGAAACCAGACAACTGATAGTACTTTTCTTTTGCAAATTCATACTTATATAGATAATTACACCCAAAGGACAATCTGACATAATATGTTCATGCACACAAATTTTTGTCCTGGGTGGGAATCAAACTCACGACCTGCGGCATGAAAGGTAAGCATTTACCAACCACGCAAAATTGCCAAATTGGCTCATATTAAGATATATTCTCTCTTTATTTATTTTATTCGCGGGCGCTTTCGGGGGCTTTTACTCAATCTGCGCTTGACGATTAAAGGTTATAAACCTTTAATCGTCAAGCGTAGATTGAGTAAAAGCTCCATAAATATGATGAACAATTATGTTAATGTTAGTCACTACCATTGGTATCATAACTCTGCCATACGGACCCCTAATATATAGCTATAGTGAACAAGTAATGTCGTTAGTGGCGGGGAACGCAAGCGATAAAATCGTCAGGATTTTTTACGAGGCTTTCGTTTGATGTATTACCCGTTTTTTGTATAGCTATTTTTACCATTTGGGAAATGCAACTACGATTGAGCAAGAATACCGACTTCCAGAAAAGTGGAGTATCCTTTTGGGGCTCATATAAAATGTGACGCATAAATCGTAAAGGAGATTGATTCTTTTTTTTAGTAAATATTGGATAATTGTCTTCAGCTTAAAAATACTTTAAACACAGTTGATTTAGCTTTCCGAAAATCGATTGCAACAAAATTTATATGGATTTCAAACAGCGCAAATATATACAAAAAGAACCATACGGCCTAGTTGATAGGGCGGAGTGTGGTCTATTTCACTGCTGATGTGATCTGAGACCTAGCTCTAGCTTAGCAATCTGTCCGATTAGCTAAGCTGGCGAATGGCCTTGGGGGAGAGTGCAAGTCACTGAGATCCCCAAGGCAAGTCTGATGGTCATCCTTCACGTGGTTGCCGCCTGTTACGTGTCTGCATCCTCAGCTCCCCAGCTGCGATGCGGGCACAAACTGAAACCTCAGACGCAATCCCAACTCACCCCACCTACACCCACTTCCTCAATCCCTCCAAACAATCCCCCAAACCCAATCCAAGGTGTCATTCGTACCGTGCCGAAGGATGCGTGACTGAGGGGGTGCTCAGCCTTGGACGGTGTCTCTCCGACAACAGGGCGAATCGGGGAGTATTTCTTGCCCTTCAGCCGGCATGCGGGGCTCTGCCGGTTGTGACCGTTTATTTCCCTAGCTACTCGTGGGAACAGTATGGATGAAGACATATTGTTAGAAAGTAGAGAGACGTCAGTTACGGGCTCTGTAGGAGGCGATGCAGTTGCCTCTATGGAAACCGATGCTGTGGCTCCAGCTGAGAGGACGGAGGGCGTTAATGAGGTTGGACAGACCTCAAATACGCCTACGGACTCCAGTAGGGGCCGAAAGATGAAGAGGCTGTCCGGCGCTGGCAGGCGACGGTACAAAAAGCTTCTCACAACAAACAACCTGTCGCAAGCGGAGGCGAGGGATCTGGCAATACAGACCTGGGACGACCTCGCTAAGACAGGGAAAGTTCTGTTACCGGAGGCAAGGAGCCTTAAAAGGGAACGATCTGAGGAGGAATCTCCAAAGAACGTCCCTAAAAAGACACTAAGGCTGGACGCTAACCAGGCGCCAGGGTCGTCTAGGCCCAGCTTCCGGGAGATAGCAGGCGCTGTACGAGTGGGCATTCGCAGTACCCATGACATGACCGGTGAGGAAATGTCGAAGGTGCATCGTGCCTTACTCGAGGAGTTAGCTGGAGCCGAAAAAGGCTCTGGGCTCATTTTTCTTGGCCTTAGCCACAAACCCGGATGGATTCTGGTGACATGCGAGAACCAGAAAAGCGGGGAGTGGCTGAAGTCAAAAGTCCCCACCTTGAAGCCGTGGCCAGGCGCGAGGCTCTCCTGCATGTCCGAGAGTGAACTGCCAAAACCAACGCTGGCCACGACTTTTATCCCCAGCTCGGAGGCGGACTCTGCGGAGGCTGCCCTCGCACTACTGCGGAGTAACGTGGGACTAAACACGGAGCACTGGAGGGTGCTCCACGCGAGGGAGGAGAGGGGTGGCCTTGTGGCCACGTACTCCATTGACGAGCCCTCAGCGGAGGCTCTGAGAGAGAGGAACCTCAGGGCTGGTCTAGGCTTCAGAAAGGTAACTTTCAGAGTCAGGACCAGCAATGGGGGTCCGACAGATCTCTCAGCACCCTCTGAGACGATTCCTGCCGCGGCTGAAAAAGACGTGGTAGAAAACCCACCAGCCCAACCCTCCCCACAGCTTGACCTAGCCACGCCGGGAACATCTCGAGGGGCGCCTCTCCCCACGGATAAGGCGACTCGGGGAACGCCCCGGCGAGGCATAGGTGCAAGGGGAGGCAGAGGCTTTGCACCTCCTAGGGGAGGGGTGGCTCACCGGGCCAAACCTGGCAGAGGCCGAAAAGGCCTCCACCAGGCCAAAACCGGAACACAGCCATCCTCCTCAAAGAAGGCGTAAAAATGGTACCCAGGCGAGAAGACGTGAGGGTGGTGCAGGCAAATCTCCATCATGCAAAGGCTGCCAGTGCTGTGATGGAGAGATGTCTCTCGCAGCAGGAGTCCCACATCGCCCTCATACAGGAACCCTGGGTACTCGAAAATTACATTCGGGGACTCAGTGCTGCTGGTAAGTTACTATACAATACCGGAGCCACAAGACCCAGAGCATGTATCGTCTTTAACAAAACCATTAATTACTTACCTGTTGCAGAGTTATGCAGTGATGACCTTGTAGCAGCGTACGTCAATTTTAAAGGGTGGGAAGGGATAAAGGCAATTATCTGCTCAGCTTACCTTCCCTATGAAACTAAGGACCCAACTGTAGAGCTTGAGCGTGTGGTCGAATATGCTCGCCGCAACAACGCTGAACTCATAGTTGGAGCCGATGTCAACGCGCACCACACAGCTTGGGGCAGCAGCGACATCAACAGTAGAGGTGAATTACTTTATAGTTTTCTTACCACTAACTGCCTGCAGGTACTGAACAGGGGTAACAAACCGACCTTTGTCACTGCCAGCAGGCGGGAAGTCCTAGATATCACATTCGCTACAGACAACATAGCCAGGAGACTTCACGACTGGACAGTCAGCGATGAGCCGTCATTGTCAGACCATAGACATATACGGTTTGAGTTTAGAGCGTGTCTCGAAAGTCAAACAGTTACTTATAGGAACCCTAGAGCAACCGCCTGGGATGTCTACCGAGAAAAACTAAGGCGAAACCTAGAGGACCTTCCTAGAAGCATTAAAACACCTGACGAGCTAGAACTGGCAGTAGAGCAAACCACGGAGGGCATCTTAGAAGCCTACGAGGAAAGCTGCCCCCTAAAAACAAAAAGCTCGAACAGGAAGGTTCCGTGGTGGAACTCCAAGCTGAAAAAACTCAGGGAGAAAACGCGGAAACTGTTCAATAGGGCTAAAAAGACTCGAGAGTGGGAGATATATACAAAAGCCCTTACTGAATACAACAAAGAAATTAGGAAGGCTAAACGAGCATCTTGGAAAAGGTTCTGTGAGGAGTTAATTAACACGCCTCAGGGGGCCCGCATCCACAAGCTGCTCGCTAAAGACAAACCTAACCAAATTGGCTTACTAAAGGGACCTGACGGAACCTATGCTGCTAACGAAGAAGACACGCTGAAGACTCTTATTGCAAGCCACTTCCCTGGCGCAGAATTGAACTCCTCCATGACGCCTGTACAACGGCCTCGCAACGAGGACTGGAATAGGGCGGCGAGGATAATTAGGCCTGGGGTTGTGAGGTGGGCAATCGAGTCTTTCAAGCCGTACAAATCTAGTGGACCAGATAACATATTGCCCATCTTCTTACAGAAGGGCATAGATATACTGGTACCGCCTATGGTAAAAATGTTCCGGGCAAGTTACGCCTGGGGCTATATCCCAGATCGTTGGACAAAGGCTAAAGTGCTTTTCATACCTAAGGCTGGCAAGAAGGATTATTCCCTGCCTAAGTCCTTCAGGCCAATCAGCCTGACCTCCTTCTTCCTGAAAACACTGGAGAAAATACTCGACAGGTACATAAGGGAGGAAGGACTAAAGTCACAGCCTATCCACAGTACTCAGCACGCATACTGTAGAGGCAGGTCTACGGAAACCGCCCTGCTGCAATTGACAGACAGGGTCGAAAGAGCACTGGAGGACAAACAGATAGCACTCTGTGCATTCTTGGATATTGAAGGTGCCTTTGATAACACCCCGACAGGCACGTTGATCAATGGACTAACAAACAAGAACATTGATCAAACAACTGTCAAATGGGTAAAGGCAATGCTTTCAAACCGTAAAGCTCTGGTCTCGCTGCATGGAACTTCCTTGGAGGTTGCAACAACGAGAGGCTGTCCCACAGGGAGGTGTACTATCCCCACTCCTGTGGACCTTAGCAATAGATGAGCTTTTATACAAGCTAGCAGAACAAAGAATCGACACCTTGGGATACGCTGATGACCTTGTAGTTATTATACGGGGATTCTGTCAAAGCTTGTTGTCGTCACTGATGCAGAACGCTCTTAACATTGTCAATCGATGGTGTAGAGCGAATCAGCTATCCGTAAATGCTAACAGAACAGTTATCGTACCGTTTACTCGAAAGAGGGCTCTAGACAAATTAGCCCCTTCAGTAATGAACGGCAGCGAGATACAGTTTTCCAATGAGGTTAAATATTTGGGAATAATTTTTGACCAAAAGCTCACATGGAACCCACATATAAAGAAAACTATACAAAAGGCAAAAATTGCCTTAGGTATAGGGCGTCGCCTGGTAGGGAGAAGGTGGGGATCCCACCCCCAACTTCTCCTATGGTTGTACACTGCTATAGCGAGACCGACCATCGCGTACGGCTCCGTAGTTTGGTGGAGTAAAACCAGCCAAACGACAGTAATAAACAGGCTCAATAGCCTGCAAAGATCTGCATGTATGGTAGTCACGGGAGCCATGTCCTCCACTCCTGGAGCGTCACTTGAGGCATTGCTGAATCTGCCGCCTCTTTCACTGTTCATACAGTCTGAGGCGAAGGCCGGCATGCTGAGAGCAGCCGCACAGGGGACCGAGACGTGGCTCTCAAAGGCACTGAGGGCTTTATGTGACCAAGTGCAACAGGACCCCATACTAGGCATGAAACTAGACTTTTTGTCCCCACAATATAATAGCACCAAGAATTATTGTGTGGAGATACCTTCCAGGGACGACTGGACTAACAACAAAGTATCCTGGAAGAAGGGGAGCCTAATTTGGTACACCGATGGCTCCAAAATGGGAAATGACGTAGGTTGTGGAGTTTTTGGGGAACGACCCAGATTCAAAGCCAGTAAAAATCTGGGTAAATACGCCTCAATTTTCCAGGCAGAGGTTTATGCCATCATTGTATGTGCAGAAGCCAACCTGCAAAATGACTATGTCAATCATACAATCTACATCCATTCAGACAGTCAAGCGGCCCTCCTAGCCTTGAATTCTGACACTATAACGTCAGGGCTGGTTATGAACTGCATTGACAGTCTCAATACCCTGTGCCTTAGGAACAAGGTGATACTTCGATGGGTACCGGGTCATGCGGGTATCGAGGGCAACGAAAGTGCCGACGAACTTGCACGGGCTGCAGCTAAACTGGTCCAATACGGCCCTGAGCCGATATGCGGAATACCAAAAACCACAGTCCAACTCACCCTAAGGAACCATTGCAAACAAGAAGCTGTTAAACGCTGGCACAAACTTCCAGGTTTAACCCACTCCAAAAAAGCTATCAAGGGCTACGACCGCAAAACTGCGAACGAAGTCCTCGCGCTTAATAGGAGGAACTTATGCATCATAACTAGGATGCTAACGGGACATTGCCGTCTCAGGAAACACCTATCCACGGTGGGCATCGGAGACTGTAGAGTGTGCAGATTCTGCAATAACGCAGACGAAACACCTCTACACCTGCTCTGCCACTGTGAGCCACTGATGCATAAACGTAACACCGTCCTGGGCCAACACTTCTTGCACCAGGACGATGTTATCGACACTCCTGCCAAAAAGATTCTGCAATTTATCTATGTTGCAGGGTTATAATAATAATAATAATCATTTATTATCAGGCATCTAATGGCCCATAGATATATACCTTACAGACTAACATATATAAAATATATACAAAAAGTGTTAGTATATAGGGCTTAAGACTATGTTAGTAACACTTCACTTTGCACTTATTGTCTTTGTGCTGTCCTGTGGCACTTGTCCGCGGAAGCGACGGAACACCACGTCCTGCGGCCAAAAGTCCTCATCCATGACGCGGGGCAGAAAGCAATTCGGTACTCGCACCACGAACGCCTTAAAGTTGACGTTCCGGCGCGACTCCAGTAACTGCACCCTCGGCGTGTACTTGATCTTCTGGCGCACGTACTCCACGATGTCCTCCGCCTTCGTGGTGTAGTGCAGGCGGGAGATATACACCGGTGTATTCGGCTTGGCGGCACGCAGACTCGTGTTGGGCTCCGTAGGAGCGTTGCCGCAGCGGTTCTTGTTGGTTCGCATTCGGCGCTTCCTCCTTTGCACCGTCACGAACCCATCATCATCATCAGCCTTCTTCGTTGCCTTATATGGCCCAGGCTTCAAACTGGCAGCGCTAGGGACGCTCGCAGTGACAGTAGCAAAATCCTTTTGGAATGGTTTTGCTGTGGCTGCAAGTACTGGCAGCGGGGCGGGGCGAGGGGCTCGAGCGGCGGTGCGTGGAGGAGCCGCGGCAACAGGCATAGAGCTGCGGGGCGCGCGGGAGGGGCACTTCGCAGGCTCAGCAATCGGTGGGTGCCCTGGCGACGAAACTGCTGACGCGGAACTCGATGACGACATGTCGAGCGCAGCTCCGCGACGCGTGTTTACGTTTGACGCATCGACTGGTGACCTAGTTACCGCCACGGTCTTGCGCAACTCGTCAACTTCCTTGCGCAAATCGGCGACGGTGTTCTGGGATGTGTCTAATTTCACCTGCACATCCACGAGTCTGGCCTTCAAAAAGACAATGTCCTTCAAAAGGCTCGTGACATCGACGTGGTCGAAAGTGACGGGGGGAAGCTTGTGAAGCTCCTTCGCCACAAACGTCGGCACGTCGTCCGGGTCGGTCTCCTTGAACAGCTTGATGATGTCTTCCAAGCTCTTCTTAGTCCCGTCACGCCGGCGGGACACCATCTGATCGCGCTTGTTCAGCACGTCGTACAGCATCAGCTTGGCAGCAGCTATGTCGTCCTCGCTGAAGTTCGTTGCGCAGATCTGGATAGCGGACACCTCGTCCATCACATCCAGCTTCTTCTGCAAGAACGCCAGCAGCTCATTTGCCACAAGTACAGTACTCATGGCGAGTAATTACGAGCGACAGCTCGCGCCGCGCTAATCAACACGGATTACGTAAAACGCGTCCGCACCGAAACGCTGCACAAGCGAGACTTTAGACAGGGAAGTTTAGTTGGAGCGGCGAGCACAATAGTTCATCACTGGACGCAGTGTTACCAGGACCTCCGGAGACTGGAAATAGCCGCAACCAGAAGAATAAGAAGAATAGTTGATAGGACGTTGAAAGGAAAATGTTTTATTTTTATTGATTTATTCAGGAAACATACAGTCGTTAACAAACAATACAATATAAGACCAAATTAGAATAAGACCAAAAAGTTCCATTAATTAGTTACGAATGTCGGTCACAAAGTACATCCAGACTCAGAACACCTATTCATGGGTCACACATATAGATGTCCTGCGCGGGAATCGAACTCGGGACACGAAGTGGCGAAGCGATTGTCTTGACCGCTGCACCACATGTGCAGTCAAATATTGTTTCCATATACCAATATACTGTTAGTTCGGGGCATTCTCTGTTAATCGAGTGAAAATAATATGAATGATATGCCTCAATTTTTTTAAGATAATATAATATTCTAAATAACTCGCTCGTTGCCTCGTTAAAACTAAAACACAAAAGGCGAATAGCTACTTAATACGTAAAAGTAGAAATGAAAAGAAATGTCTACACAAATACAAAAAACAGAAATAAAAGGCTAACCGTTGTTATAGAGGAAATGTCTGTTGCATCGGTATTTATCCAATACAATATACATTTCTTCTACAATATATTAATCATTTTGAGATTTATATAATTTTTATAAGATGCTTCATATACATTTTTTTTAACCATCATCATCATGTCAGCTGAATGACGTCCACTGCTGGACAAAAGCTTCTTCCTAAGATTTGCGAAATGGTGTCCATCATTTGGAGTGGCATTGGAAGAATTTTTCACCATCTTCTACTTTGTTCTAGGCATTATATAGCACTGAAAGACCCCATTTTACAAAAATAGTTAAACATTATTTTCTCATTTCACTTTATTTCCAAGTTAATTATCTATCTACTTAGTTAACTTACAAAGACAAAGAAAGCCTTTTTAAATATTTTAATACTAAGTGATACTTAAAGAAGAAACACGTGTTTTATTATTTTATTCAAAGTTTATACCTAACATTTAATTTACTTATTTAGAATGATGTCCTCCCGACCGAATTTCGGCCACGGCGGCCAGTCTTAATGGAGACTACCCAATTGCGCAGGACATATTAAAGTGCAAAGTGTGTGCGCAAACACAGGGTCTGTCTATTCCATCTCTCTCATGATCCGGTGGGACGCCTAGCGACACGACCGGAAAGAGTTCAGGTACAGGACCGACGGCTTTACGTGCTCTCCGAGGCACGGGGGTGTAATACCGCCAACTTCCAGACTTCGGGCTGATACTGGGAAATTTCTTTTTACGGAAAAATCCCAAAAATCACTTTTTGGCCCGACCCGGGATTTGAACCCAGGACCTCATTATCTGCGGTTGAACACGCTACCGCTGTACCAACGAGGCAACGAGCGAGTTATTTAAAATATAGTATTATCTTTAAAAAAAATTAGGGATTTGATGAATGGCAACATATCATTCATATTATTTTCACTTGATTAACAGAGAATGCCCCGAACTAACAGTATATTGGTATATGGAAATAATATTTAACTGCACGTGTGGTGCAGCGGTTAAGACAATCGCTTCGCCACTTCGTGTCCCGAGTTCGATTCCCGCGCTGGACATCTATTTGTGTGACCCATGAATAGGTGTTCTGAGTCTGGATGTACTTTGTGTCCGACAAATATATGTTTGTAAAGAACACCGCGATCTCCTTAGTGCGGACATTGTCTTAAAATGAAAGCAATCGTACTATATAGATTGCAGAGGTATTTCCGATCCGGTATGATTATCGGATCGGAAATACCTCCGCTATCTATATAGTACGATTGCTTTCATTTTAAGACAATAATTATTTAGGAACAGCACAGGCGCTGCCTATTTTGGGATCAGATCGATTTAAGATTGGAAGTAAGTACTTAATGTTATGGGGTAACTGCGTGGATCTAAACCAACCCAGTCAAATAAGTACTCACAAATTTCACCCTTCATTCATATATTATACATATCATAAAAAAATCAATAAAAATGGCTTATGGTTGATAAATTGTTTCGTTGTTTAAATAGTTTACTATTCGGGACGGAACCAGATCCAACAGTCAATCAAATTGGTCTTGCGCGGTTCTTGAGTTATAAATAGGTAGTCTAAATAACCCTACTTATTTTATATATCGTCCCCGTAGTTGGAAAATTAAATAAGTCCGATTTTGGGGATTTGGACGTTTTCCTATTTTCAAAACACTTAAAACATGCCGCATATTTGAGCCTTACAGGCATTTTCGTATCTTATTCAGTTCCAAAAATATTGCCATTTTTGTCAGACAGGTGGAATTGACAGAGAATACCCCGAACTAACAGTATATTAGTATATGGAAACAATATTTAACTGCACATGTGGTGCAGCGGTTAAGACAGTTGCTTCGCCACTTCGTGTCCCGAGTTCGATTTCCGCGCAGGACATCTATTTGTGTGACCCATGAATAAGTGTTCTGAGTGTGGATGTACTTTGTGTCCGACGCTACCTTTAAGTACTAAACCTTTAAGTAGGGTTTTTAAATAAAGAAATAGTTGAGCGGGGTTTAAGTGGTTGAGCAGGGTTTAGCTGAGACATGGTTAAGCGGCGGATATTCGGCATATATATAATATACATATATAAAATAAGTAGGGTTATTTAGACTATTTATAGCTCAAGAACCGCGCAAGACCGATTTGATTGACTTTTGATCTATTGGATCTGGCTCCATCCCGAATAGCAAACTATTTAAACAACGAAACAATTTATCAATTACAAGCCATTTTTATTGATTTTTTGATGTTATCTCGAGAATGGAGGATGATATTTGTGTGTATTTGAGTGGGTTGGTTTAGATTCACGCAGTTACCCCATAACATTAAGTACTTACTTCCAATCTTAAATCGATCGAACGGGAACATTTTGGGATCACCCAAAATAGGCAGCGCCTGTGCTATGCCAAACACACAACTGATAATATACTTATGTATTCCTAAATACATAGCTAGATATTAAAGGTAAATTACACCTAGGTATAGAACAAAGAATCGTGCGCATCACACAAAGATTTAATTTTGTTCTAGGTGGTGATGGAACCCTTGACCTCGGCGAAGCAGTGAGGGTCACTAACCACTCCACCAACAGTCCTGTCCATTTTCTTCTCTATTTTTCTTTTCGTATTAATTTTGGCATATTAATCTTACAAAATGTTCGATGTATCTACATTTCTCGAAAATGTTGACAATAATTTTACATGGTATTAAACTTATTAATGAGCGAGCGATATAGCTGCAGCGATAAGACATATTATTAACTGCGACAAGGATTACAATACCATCGCACTAAGTTGTAATCAATTAGTCTCCATATATATGCAGCTTTAACCTGCAGTGGCCAACCTGGTCAGCGCTATTCAAGTAATAATAATATCCAGGGACATTATTCACACACGCAGTGCTATAGAAACCAGACAACTGATAGTACTTCTCTTTTGCAAATACATACTTATATAGATAATTACACCCAAAGGACAAACTGATATAATATGTTCATGCACACAAATTTTTGTCCTGGGTGGGACTCAAACTCACGACCTGCGGCATGAAAGGTAAGCATTTACCAACCACGCCAAACGACCAAATTGGCTCATATTAAGATATATTCTCTCTTTATTTATTTTTTTCGCGGGCGCTTTATAAACTTTAATCGACAAGCGTAGATTGAGTAAAAGCCCCATAAATGTGATGACCAATTAATGTTCGTCACTACCATTGGTATCATAACTCTGCCATACGGACCCCTAATATATAGCTATAGTGAACAAGTAATGTCGTTAGTGGCGGGGAACGCAAGCGATAAAATCGTCAGGATTTTTTACGAGGCTTTCGTTTGATGTATTACCCGTTTTTTGTATAGCAATTTTTACTTTTTCGGAAATGCAACTACGATTGAGCAAGAATACAGACTTCCAGAAAAGTGGAGTATCCTTTTTGGGCTCATATAAAATGTGACGCATAAATCGTAAAGGGGATTGATTGTTTTTTTTAGTAAATATTGGATAATTGTCTACAGCTTAAAAATACTTTAAAACACAGTTCATTCAGCTTTCCGAAAATCGATTGCAACAAAATTTATATGGATTTCAAACAGCGCAAATATATATAAAAAGAACCATACGGTTCAGTTGATAAGACGGTTGAAAGGATTTTTTTTTAATTTATTCAGGAAACATACAGTCGTTAACAAACAATACAATATAAGACCAATTCATAATAAGACCAAAAAGTTCCATTAATTAGTTACGAATATAAGAACTAAGACACAAAAGGCGAATACCTACTTAATACGTAAAAGTAGAAATGAAAAGCAATGTCTACACAAATACAAAAAACAGAAATAAAAGGCTAACCGTTGTTATAGAGGAATGTCTGTTGCATCGGTATTTAACCAATACAATATACATTTCTTCTACAATATATTAATTATTTTGAGATTTATATAATTTTTATAAGCTGCTTCATATACATTTTTTTTAACCATCATCATCATGTCAGCTGAATGACGTCCACTGCTGGACAAAAGCCTCTTCCTAAGATTGGAATTGGAAGAATTTTCACCATCTTCTACTTTTGTTCTAGGCATTATATAGCACTGAAAGACCCCATTTTACAAAAATAGTTAAACATTATTTTCTCATTTCACTTTATTTCCAAGATAATTATCTTTCTACTTAGTTAACTTACAAAGACTAAGAAAGCCTTTTTAAATATTTTAATACTAAGTGATACTTAAAGAAGAAACACGTGTTTTATTATTTTATTCAAAGTTTATACCTAACATTTAATTTAGTTATTTAGAATGATGTCCTCCCGACCGAATTACGGCCACGGCGGCCAGTCTTAATGGAGGCTAGCCGATTGCGCAGGACATATTATAGTGCACAAGTGTGTGCGCAAACACAGGGGCCTTCCATCACTCTCATGATCCGGTGGGATGCCTAGCGAAACGACCGGAAAGAGTTCAGGTACAGGACCGACGGCTTTGTGCTCTCCGAGGCACGGGGGTGTAATACCGCCAACTTCCAGACTTCGGGCTGATACTGGGAAATTTCTTTTTACGGAAAAATCCCAAAAATCACTTTTTGGCCCGACCCGGGATTTGAACCCAGGACCTCATTATCTGCGGTTGAACACGCTACCGCTGTACCAACGAGGCAACGAGCGAGTTATTTAAAATATAGTATTATCTTTAAAAAAAATTAGGGATTTGATGAATGGCAACATATCATTCATATTATTTTCACTTGATTAACAGAGAATGCCCCGAACTAACAGTATATTGGTATATGGAAATAATATTTAACTGCACGTGTGGTGCAGCGGTTAAGACAATCGCTTCGCCACTTCGTGTCCCGAGTTCGATTCCCGCGCTGGACATCTATTTGTGTGACCCATGAATAGGTGTTCTGAGTCTGGATGTACTTTGTGTCCGACAAATATATGTTTGTAAAGAACACCGCGATCTCCTTAGTGCGGACATTGTCTTAAAATGAAAGCAATCGTACTATATAGATTGCAGAGGTATTTCCGATCCGGTATGATTATCGGATCGGAAATACCTCCGCTATCTATATAGTACGATTGTTTTCATTTTAAGACAATGTCCGCACTTGCGCTTGTGAAAGGGGTTTCACAAGCGCAATAAGGAACTTCGTTCCAAAAAAAAATATGCAAAAATCTTTTGATTGATGAGATGTTGCATTCTAATCGGAAGGTTAAATATATTCGTATTAATTTATAAACTGAACTATTTCTTGTTCATCTCCATTTTTAAACCGAATCAATGTATGTATATTAATCATCAAATAAATGTAATTTCTTCTTCCTTTTTTAGTAGACTAAGTAACTTCCAATAAACCACGCTTAGCAACTCTTTATAGCTGAAACACCAATAGGTTTACTATGAGTGTAAATAAAACACGTATAAACAAATTCATTCGTACATTAATAAAATTGTACACTCATTAAGCCTACTATAAATACCGTTAGGAATTGAACCGAAATTAATTTCCCTTTGAAAAATAAAATCGGCAGTAAAACTGTGTGTTCTTTTTTCAACTGACACAAAAATTATTCCTACCCTCATAAAATCGTTTACCTCTTATTAGCACTCACATAAGTCACTTAACTATGACAAGTAAAGCGTGGCACATATTAATGTCACCATTATGTTAATACTGACCCACTGTGACGGACAAACGTGCAGCAAATGGAAAAAGTCCACCCTATGTGTAGTCACAGAGAGTTGATAAGTTCAGAGAGATAACTACACCATCAAAATCCTCCGATTTAAACTATAAAAAGAGCAGTAACTAATTGGCGACAAAGATAAATACATAATAATTCATAAATCAACTATTTGTAAAGGAATATAATCCCTATTGAGGCGCTCTTTGAATTGTGGAATTTGACCAAAATAACGTTCAATAAAAAAACTGCATGTAAAAATGTTAAACGTTTGGTAGTTCGAATTACTCAAAGGCAAAAATATAAAGGCAGCAACGGTTTACAGAATTTAAATACAGGAATCGAATAACAATCAATTTACTTAATTTATTTATTAAGTAACAATTGGCATTGTATTGTACGGAATCTAAAGGAAATAATACACACAATTGACGTAAGAACGTCTGTGATGGTAGTGGGGAATAAATTTAGATAACCGTTAAGGCTGCGTAAGTATGTAAGTCCTAGTCAAAACTGCCAGGATAAATGTTGTTGATTTGATAAGGTTACAATCTGTATATCTGTGTGTACACTGTGTGGTAATATTTCAATCAATTTGGGCCAATTATTATTTCATTGAAATTCACGTGTCATGAAAATTCACTTCTTCTAAAGTTATAGCTCTTTCAACTACAATTTCATTTTTTTATTCATGAGTATCAATAAATATACCTCCTTTAAGTGGCGAAATTAATATACGTCATTGCTAAAATGCGAAAAAGAACAAAAAATCTAAATTCGAGTTTTGAAGATTTTGCTAGCGTAGAAGATTTAATTTTTTTTGATATCTCTCTGACTCTTTCTCTATGTGTCTACGCTGGAACTCTGGAGGTATTATGTGTAATTTTCATAGCGTGCGTAATGAATGGGAAATTTGCTATGGAAAGGTTTTAGTAATATTCGGGTATTCAAAATATGTTAAGTACAATATTAAAGAATAAGGATAGATTTATATGGAACACGCAAATGAGTTATAATCAAGGAAATTATTGGCTACAGCCTACTAGAATATTTAAGACTAAATATCATTTGGGGCAATATACCTATATAGCTATACATACTATATCACTAGCCATATCTCTTAAAATGACATTATAGCTCGTAGATCCTTGTCGGCAGAAAGGTTCTATAGTGGGGACCACGAACCGGAAGACGCTGCATTGGGATGATTGATGATGATCTTCTTCTCACTGATGATCTTGTGAGGGAGCTGAAAACCGTAGGATGCCGGGAATTGAGGAGATGCTTTTGTCCAGCAGTGGGCATCATATTGAATACAATATGACGCGAAGAAGGTAGAGTCGAGCAAATAGCACTCATCCTGAAGAAGGCCCCCCGTAAAAATTTAACAGTAGTTATAATAATAATATAATAATAATATCTGGGGACAATGTCACACAGATCATCCTAGCCTCAAACTAAGCAAAGCTTGTACTATGGGTACCAGGCGACGATATACATACTTATATAGATAGATAAATATTTATATACATAGAAAACATCCATGACTCAGAAACAAATATTCGTGCTCATCACACAAATATTTGCACTTACCGGGACTCGAACCCAGGACCACCAGCTTCTTAGGCAGGAGCACTACCAACTAAGCTACGGTAACCGTCAAGTTTATATAGTTTATATAGGACTATTCAAAACTGCACTTACTGTACTATTTTTGAAAGAACATTCACTACACAAGAATGGAATAGGAGTTTGACCCTTCTATATTAAGAAAGTTACTAAAATCTATGATAAACCAAATTATCATCCGTCATACATAACGGTAGACTTAGGTCATGGTTTTGTTTTACTTATAGATTTATCATGTCACTGGGGGACAATACCACCGCCGATCTTCAATGGGGCGAGCGGCCCGCGACTTCGCGTATTAAAGTAGAGCGACAATTGTAAAAAAAACGTTCGTAAAAACTAACCCTATGATGCATTGATTCTAATGCATTGACTGGCCGACTGGAGACACTAACCACTAGACCAAAAGTCTAGTGGTTAGTGTCCCCGACTGCTAAGCCAGAGGTAGTGTGTTCGATTCCCACCCGGGACAAATGTTTGTGTGATGAACACGATAATTTGTTCTGTATCTGAATTAATTTATCTATAATATGTTTATTTATTTTTATTTTAAATATTTTGCACATGAAAGTACACAGGCGGACTTAATGCCGTAGGCATTCTCTACCAGTCAACCTTGGGGTGATGCAGAGAAAAACAAGGTAGGTGCACTTTAAAAACGTCTTGTGTGGATTGTCAGTGTAAAAATATATAATTATGAATAATTACATACAATACATAAATAAAAACTATAATAGACTAATATATATTTATAAATAAATATACCTAGAGAACAATTAACGATAGAAAAGAGTGCTATTGAGCTGATTCTGCCAACATTGTTTTTGTAATGTGTTCGCGCATTTTCTTTATGTTTGTATTTAGATATGTATAAGTATGTTTATCAGGTGTCTGGTTGCCATAGTAAAGGCTTTGTTTAGTTTTTAATCAGGTAGCAGGGTGTTAGTTGTCCCAAGATATTTATTATTATTATTATTTCGACTTCCAAAGTGGGTGACCCTGAAGGTGAAAAAGGAAATAATAATACAGCCTATAAAAGGTAGTATTATTATTTCCTTAATTCCTTGAGTCTACCTACATTTTAACGCATTAGCCGATGTAATTATATTTAAAGCATAATTAATTATCACACCTATAATCCCGGAAACTATTATTTTATTAAACTTAAAACACATTGTTTCCGTAAATATATGTATAATATAACTATATCATTCTGCTGAGTTCAGATGCGGGCCACACGGCCCTTCATTTCTGTTTAACTGGTTCGTACTGTACGGAAGTTGTCTTCAATAACATATGACGAGGTAGTTTTTTTTAATTACACTTAATATAAACGTTTCAAACTCAAAAGTCATTTATTCCGTTAAAATATTCCATTTGTGTGGAATCGTCAATTTTTTTAACCTACCGTGTAGTGCATGACGTGGCAGCTGTTGAGAAACACTGCCAGAAAACTCAGTAGGAATCCTTTTTTTTAATATTGATTTCTGAATATAAAATTACATTGTATGTACTTAAATGTGTTAATCTAGAGCGACATAATCCCATGCCGTTTTGTCACTTAAATAATCAGAAATTATGTAGTTTGCCCTGCTACACAATTTGTTTTTCACAATTCGTTCAAAACATTTATCATTTACAATCTAAATATCTACGGGAGTTAAGGTAGTCGGCACGCTACAACCTCGATTACTGACTGGACATCTAGTTGTGTGACCCATAAATGTTTGTTCTGAGTCAGGATGTGCTTCCCGTTCGTTAATTGTATTTTTGTGTAGTCCCCCCAATACAGGCATTAAGTAGTGCGGGCGTTGACTTCAATTAAAAAAACACACAAAAAAATATGTTTTGGTTTTAGGAGTTCTTTGTTTAAACATTTTGATCGATGTATCACAACTGAGACTCTATTAGTAAAATTATCCAAGAGGGATCTTGGATTCACGATAACAATCAAACTCAATACAATTAAAGCTTCCAACTGTTTCACTTCACATCATAAAGATTAAAAAACACGACCCTAATTGCAATACCTAATTGTTTCCTTTCATTGCGAACATTGTTTTTATCGAGTTCAGATTATATCTCAGCATTAGAACAAAGCAAGGACGGTCTCAAGGCAAAAATAATCGCAGGAAAACCACTTCTGATATCATAAAGTTATACATCTTTTGTGCTAGATTTGAACAATTAAAAATAATGAGGATTGTACTAAAGGTAGCTTCGACGTTGTAAAAGATATAAAAAAAAAGGTGACTACTGAAATACAGACTAATTGGGTTACGTAATTTGTGTGGGCAGAAGTTACCCCTGTGTCAGAAATGTTTAAGCCGCCCACTGGGTCTTTATAAAAATGGCTAAAGGACCTTATTATGATATTGAGGTAAATGTCCACGAGTTCGTTAGAAAAAAGTACATAATATTAACCTAATTTATTATTTTTCATCTAGCGATGGAATTAAAGTATTTTTTTTGTAAAGCGTAGTGACAAACTATTAATTAATTTAGTAGCGATTATTAATTTGGTGAAATTAGGGAATGGAAAATTCACAAAATCGCTGAAAATCCAACGTATTTGGACGCGAGAAATTACGTTTACGTAGTTATCAAGAATGTATTTTTCAAACTAGTGATCCAACTAAACTTCGGTTGGGTAGATACGCTAAATAATGACTTTTATAGGCACATTTTGACACCGTCGGTTATATTATTTAAATTGTCAAAGAGATTATTTGAAAATAAGATCATTCTATCTATGACATTTGCTGATAATATTATCAACAAATTTAAAGAATTTTTCAATTGGTTTTAGATTTTAGATTGGAGATATATATATATATATATATACACACATCAACACAATCTAGGGATATTGAACATTTCATTGATTATCTAGAAAACTATAAACATTTTGTTATGACTGTAAATGGAAGAATTAAAGATAATTTCATGGCCGATATTTAAACATTAACAACACGATGCGATTTTGTTTTTCTAATTAATAAAAGTCTTAAATTAATTAAGCCATAGAAAATTACTGAGTGAACAAAAACATTTTATTCTTATAAAATTATTCAATCGAATTAAATGAATAAAAATCTTACCAAATCTGATAATCAGTAATCGGTATTTCCTCCTCTAACATTAATCACACAGCGGCAACGATTTTCCATACTTAAAATTAAGGTGTCAATGTCTTGCTGGGGTATGCAGTCCCAAGTTCTTTTTAAATGTTCGAAAAGTTGTTCTTCTGTTGTCAAGTTGGGCGGAAAATCCCTCAATGCTCTTCGCTGTAACATGTCCCAGGCGTGTTCAATTGGGTTTAAGTCTGGCGACTGTGGAGGCCAATCTAATACCTGAACATCGTGTTCTCGAAGGGCGGCCCTCACCAGCCGCGCTGTATGGGAAGGTGCATTGTCATGCATGAGCTGAAATTCTTGCCCCGTTAGGGCCCTGAGCGGGACAATGACACGTTCTACTACCTCCTCACGGTATCTATGGGCAGTCATGCTGCCCTGAATCCAAATGAGTTGGGTTCGTCGGCCGATTCGTATTCCTGCCCACACCATAATTGTCCCGCCTTGGTAAGAGTGGACCTCCTGTGGATGTCGGAGACGGCTGACCCTGCCTGGAGTTCTCCAAACGCGTGTTCGTCTCGAATCTGGATGAAATCCATAGCGGGACTCATCAGTGAACAGCACCAATGACCATTGTTGATCACTCCATGTCAAATGTTCTTGAGCCCATAAAAGTCGCCTACCGCGATTGCCACGTCGCAGCGCTGGGACTCGTAGCGGTCTGCGAGCGTGAAGACCAACTTCATGCAGCCTCCTTCGCACGGTTTGGTCGCTCACCAGCAGCTGCTGACCCTCCTGGAGCCTTTGCACTAGTTGCATCGCTGTGATATTGGGTAGTCTTCTGGCGGTCATTTGGAGAAATCGATCCTGTCTCTGAGTGGTAACACGATATCTACCTGTGTGCCGTTCTGCCACATCTCCAGTAGCGCGATAACGTGACCACAGCCTGGATACCACATTTTGGCTTGTGCCCAGAGACTCAGCAACGACGCGTTGAATAGCACCGTTTTGTAACATGCCAACTGCCCGTAACATTTCATCTCGACTCAAATGATGGCGTGGCATGACGCTAAAAAGCTTACACAACCAATTGAGAAAAGAAAATAAAACAATTTATCAGGTTTTCTTCAATTAACACGCAAAAAAAATTTTAATGCAACTTCTTGAAATTAGATACAACTCAAGATTGCGCTGTGCTTTGCGTGTTTTCATTTGTTTCTCATTTTAATTTTTAAATTTTGAATAAAGAATAGACAAGGTTTAAATCTGTAAATAAACTTTTTAAGGAAACTAAATAGGTTTTAAACAATAAAGCCATGTTTGATTTCAAAATAACGTATCCCTAGACTTTGTTGATGTGTGTATATATATATATATATATATATATATATATATATATATATATATATATATACACATATATGACGAGCCTGTTGGCATGGTTGGCATATGCTTGCACAAGCACAAGTCATGGGTTTGATTCCCACCCAGGACAGATATTTGTGTGCATGAACATGTCGGTTTGTCCTAAGTCTGGGTGAAATTATCTATATAAGTATGTATTTACAAAAAAATAGTATATGTAGTATATCAGTTATCTGGTTTCCATAGTACAAGCTCTGCTTAATTTGGGATCAAATGGTCGTGTGTAAGGGTTAAGGGTTACTCGAGAATAAAAATAACAAAGTATTTTTAAGCCTTACACTAAGGCTTAAGAACTATTGTACTATAGCCGAGACCAATAACTTGCCCTCCGAGCACACGCTTTGAAATTAAATCACTTTGGCGTTAAACCCATCTATAGATTGGAAACACGCCTCGGTGCTTAATCTTGCCAATCGTTTTCAGACTCTTATAGTTAGCTGGTTATGAGTGCTGCAGCTGTATGGCTAATCGTACAAAGTGTACAAAATCACTAGAAGGTGATTGTCAAGACTACAACTGTTTTTATTTTTGTGAACATATTACAAAGTAAAGAAGACGCAGCGTAGACCGACGATCTTGCAATGGTCGCGGGAAGCCGCTGGATGCGAGCAGCACAAGACTGGTGGAGTGTGGAGAGCCTTGGGGGAGGCCTTTGTCCAGCAGGGGACGTCTTTCGGCTGATATGATAATGAAAGAAAAAATATTCCCTGCTCCACCTTAGGCATACAAAAACACACATAACGTTATGCCATCAACATTTATATTAAGTATCAAACGTAAATAATTCAATAATTAAAAAATCATAATCCCCTCAATGACTCCATTCTACATTCTATACTTTGGCTGTCTGGAAAAGGATAATATTTTGTTATAAGACCTATTTATAGACGTCCATTGTATACTTTGACGTTTTAAGTGTATTAATGTGTTATTTATTTTTGTGTACATTAAATAATTTATGTATCTATCTATATGATGATGATGACTCCAGACCGGTTTCGGTCACGGCGACTGCCTCAACTCCGTACAGATAGTTGTCGTTGGTGTGCTCGCATATGACTACAGTAGCCAATCTTATTTGAGAAGGTCCGCGCACATTGCGGGCATGTGAGCACACCATTATTAAAATTATAACTGATCGCCGCAGGTGGTCGGGCTTTCAGTTCGTCACGTCTAGAGTCAAGCTCTGACCGACGATGCTCCTCAAAGTCAAAAACTTTGTTTTTGACTAGAGCTCTCCAATCAGATCTGTCGGCCGCAAGCCTTTCCCACAACGAGGGCTCAATGTCACATTTCTTCATATGGCGTTTTTGCACATCTTTATATCGGAGGAACTGTCCGCCTTGCTTTCGTTTCCCCTCCTTCAGCTCGGAATAAAAGATACGCTTAGCCACTCGCTCCTCCGCCATTCGAGACACGTGACCGCACCATCGAAGCTGTCGCCGCATAAGGTAAGCCTCAATGCCACCAACATTGGCTCGTCGCAGCACTTCGGTGTTACGCACACGATCAGACCATCGGATCTTAAGTATTTTACGCAGGCATTTAAGGTGGAATTGGTCTAGTGTGCGGATATGCCGACGGTATATAGTCCACGTCTCGGCGGAGAATAAGATGTTGGGCAATACTATTGCCGTATATACCGATATTTTGGTAGCCAGTTTGAGGTTATGGGAACGGAAGACCTTGGCATCCAGCTTGCCGAATGCTGCAGCAGCAGCACCGATTCTGCCGTTGATCTCAGCATCAAGGTCGCACTTCGATGTTAATGTGCTCCCCAGATACCGGAATTTATCAACCTGCTTTAACGAGTCCTCACCGAGTTTCATGGTCAGTGTCTCATGACCGTTATTGTCCAAGGACATAACTTCCGTCTTCTTGACACTGATCTTCAGACCAAATTTTTGGCAAGCCTCGTGAAAGTTGGACATCAATTGCTGCAGGCTATCTGGGGATTCCGCCACGAAACACAGGTCATCTGCATACATGATCTCAGTGATCATTGCATACGAAACTTTGGTGCGGGCCTTAAATCTGGCTAGATTAAAAAGATTGCCGTCTGTTCGGAAACGGATGCGAACTCCATCGGAAAATAATTGCAGGGCCTCACGGACTACGACTGCAAAGTACAACGCGAACAGTGTAGGTGCAAGAACACACCCTTGCTTCACCCCACAGGTAACGGGGAAGAAGTCTGACTGATCGTCGTCGACAGCGACACAGCACTCCATGTCATCATGCAGGAGTCTCAGGAGTCTCACAAATTTATCCGTGCATCCTAACTTTTCCAGTACTATCCAGAGGGCTTCTCGAGGCACACTATCAAAGGCTTTCTCAAGGTCAACGAAGCACAGGTATAGCTTTCGCCCCTGTTCACGGCTCTTTTCTTGTAGTTGACGCAATGAGAAAATCGCCTCACAAGTGCCTCGGTCAGGTCGGAAGCCAAACTGGGTTTCCGGCAAAATCTTTTCAGATAGGGTCATTAGGCGGTTTAGTAATACTCTGGCAAAGACTTTTCCAGGGACTGATAAAAGTGAAATACCGCGGTAAGAGTTACAATCAGAACGGTCGCCCTTGCTCTTGTATAGGGCACAAATACGAGACACTTTAAAGTCTGCTGGAATGCGTTCCGTTTCCCACACAAGAACTAAAAGTTCATAAAAGGCTGAATGCAACTCGTCACCGCCATATTTGATCAATTCTCCCGGTATGCAGTCCATGCCAGCCACACGCTTATTTGGCTGTTGTTTTATGGCAAGAACGATCTCATTGCGTGACAGTGGCTCGTTCATCTGACTTGCTACTGACATCTGAGGCATCGATCTGATGTGTTCTAGATCAGCTGATCGATCAACATTAAGTAGGGCACTAAAGTGTTCAGCCCATCGCTTTACTATAGCGTCTTTAGATTCTAGAAGGCCTTTGCCGTCCATGGACTTCAAAGGGACCTTCAGCGAATTCCTCGTACTAATAAGTTTTCGAACCTCACCGTAGAACTCTCCGAGCTGATTCGTATCAGCGAGCCACTGCATGTGCCGAGCTTTTTCTTGCCACCACCGATTTTTTATTTCCCTAGAAAGTTTTCGCAGCTCCAGGTCACTCTTTTTGATCTCTGCAGCGCCTCTACCTTGCTTCTTTCTGCTACCATTCCTAAGTAGGACACGATGTTTGCCGATTGCATCCGCAAGAACCCTATCGTTCTCATCAAACCAGTCCTCATTCTTACGGACTTTGACACCCAAAGTATTTTGAGCAGTGCCTAAAATATGAGAAGATAAAGCTCCCCACTCTGCATCAACCCCCTCCGCGCCGTTTCGTAGGG
This sequence comes from Pseudoips prasinana, assembly GCA_951640165.1. Taxonomy (NCBI): domain Eukaryota; kingdom Metazoa; phylum Arthropoda; class Insecta; order Lepidoptera; family Nolidae; genus Pseudoips; species Pseudoips prasinana. The sequence continues at coordinate 34,651,099 of OX621237.1, read as the reverse complement.
ATGGGAGCGTACTAGCTAAAGTTTGTGCAAACTGTTGTCTAGTCCCGAGATTCTGAAGCTTATCTACATCTAAGCACGCAAGCTTCACTCTTCCTGATCTGCGGGGACGACGTAAGCAGAGATTCAATTTGGTGACAACAAGCCGGTGATCAGTCCAACAGTGTGCTCCCCGCATTACACGAGTTATTTGGATTTGGGAAATATCTTTTTGTCGTACGATTGCGTAATCAATTAAATGCCAGTGTTTTGATCGTGGGTGCATCCACGTAGCCTTGTGCTTGGCGCGAAGTCGGAACATAGTGTTCGTTATAGCCATATCGAATTGAGCACAAAGACTAAGCAACAACCTGCCATTACTATTCATGTTGCCTATTCCGTGTCTGCCTAAAACTTTAGGCCAGGCTTCATAGTCCCGCCCGACTCTGGCATTAAAGTCGCCCAGTAGTAAGATCTGTTCACTGGGGCGTACGCGCTCGAGACAGTGTGTCAACTCCTCATAAAATTTGTCCTTGATGTCATCAGACTTGTCCAGCGTTGGAGCATAGACACTGATGACATTAAGATAATTGTCGTGTTCAAGATGCAAGCGCAATGTGGTCACGCGGTCAGAAATGTGCACAGGATATTCCTGAAGACGCTTTAAGAGGTGGTTTTTGATAGCAAAACCAACGCCCGACCGCCGCGGTTCAGAGGCAGCAGTACCTTTCCACAGAAAAGTATACCCACCACCGTCTTCCACCAGCTCCCCTTCGTCAGCGAGATGTGTTTCACTGAGAGCAGCCACATCTATATTATAGCGACGAAGTTCTCGAGCTACAATAGCGGTTTTTCGCTCGGGACAGGCGTTAGCATCACTATCGAGAAGCGTCCGAACGTTCCACGCGCCAAATGTCATAGTATTGGATGATGGTTGCGTTTTCTTTTTATTACGTGTGTAGCGTCGACCACGATAGAAATAGATGCAGAGGCAGCCGTGGTTACTACCCTCTCTGAAGTCGGGGTGAGCATTTTTTTGGGACACCTTTTCTAGTCCCCTCCCTGGCTGAGCAGGGAAAGCAGTGCCTCCCTAAATAGGGCTGCTTTGTCACCCTGGGTGCTGCCGAATCCATTCTGTCACCCCATGCGCAGAGCGAAAGCGACCACGGTGTACATACATACACCCCCAGAACCGCCCGTGTGCAGGCATCAGACAAAGCCTGGTTCGCATCAATCCAGACCTCTCTACCTCACCCCATCGCCACAGGACTTTGCTGTAATCGGAGTCCATGTTCGGAAGCAGTCAGGTGCGCAGGAAATATTAAGGTGCATAAGTGTACGCGCAAACACAGATGCACACACTCGTCCTTCCCCTCCTATCTCTAGTGGAACGGAGAACCGCTACAACTAGAGGAGAGTTTGGATGATGTGTCTGGCCGACGGTAACTATACGCTCTCTACCGTCGCCCTTGGCCTTCCACAATTGCCGTGCTGTTCCGCCAAGTCCGCCAAACCCGCTGCATATCAGCTGTGGGTTGCCTTCCTTGCCGAAACAGACTTTATGTACAAAGTGGGAGAGAGCCACAATAATACATTCGATTGTACCTGTCGAACGCAAGGCAGTTTAACGTCTTGCCCAGGACTAAATCTATCTATATATCTATCTATTAATAAACAGCTTTTATCATACATTTTTATAGAGTGTCGAGACAAACCAGCAAGCGGGTCACCCGATGGGAAGTAATCACCGCTGCCCATAGACGGACATAAATTACATCCAGACTCAGAACAACTATTTATGGGTCACACAAATAGTTGTCCGGCGCGGGACTCGAACCCGCGACACGAAGAGGCGAGGCGACGCGACGGTCTTAGCCGCTGCGCCACACGTGCACAGTTCCGTATGTTCTATAAAGTATGTGAGCCATTTATTTTACTTCATGAATACATTCGTATATTTATTTGCAAAATGATGTGAAATGATTTTCGTGATTATATTTCAATAAAGTTAAGTTCCTAAAGTATTACAAGTTAAATATATATATTTAATTCTAAGTAAATAGATATTTAAGTATGTTATTTGTATTTAATAAGTTATAATTATGATTTAATTAACGGTTGTAATGGTTTAGTTAAAGTATTAATTTATTTAAGTTATTGTCAAATGTGTAAAAATTCCATATAATTATTACGGCGAACATTGGTGGATGAATATTATTATTATCATCAAATCCTTCGCAAGTACTTCAAAGTAACGTCAAACCATAAAAAAACACAGAGAAACTGTTTAATCAATTACCAGAGTCATAAAATTGATAAACAGATATTAAATATATCGTACGATATAAAATTTATAACTCTTTAGACTGTAAATCTTTGATAACAATATCAAGGTCTTATTACTTTCAGGTTTTAGTTCAATGTAAATAAATATGTTTTTTTATATTAGCCCACTCCTAACTAAGGAAAGGCCTCCCCCTTGGTTTTTCTGATTTCCCTGTCTTGGGGCCTGTTTGGGCCTACCACGCCGACGTCGGCCATTATGAGGAACCCATTAAAAATACTGTATTAAAAACATGTAACTTTTTTTTATTTGCGTTCACAGTTCTACCTTATTTTTTTTTATATAATAGGAAGGCAAGCAGAGGGGTCGCATGTTCGTTGCCAAAAGGCGAAGCTTTACGAAAGGAATAGGTTCGCTTCTTCTACTTTTACTGCTTGCCCGTACAGTAGAGGCAAGCGGGGATCAGTTATTTAGAAAATAAGAAATAATCCGCACATCCCCTTTGGGGCTTAATGTGATAACTGACGTGGCTGCAGTCTTATGGGGAACTTATACAGTTATTGTCGTGCTACGTTAATACGAGATAATGCAAGCCGATAGTCCGCTTGTAAAAACGGCTGCTTCTTCAACTAGATTATATCGACACTACAAGGTATAGTGTAAATAAATCCCATGATGATTCTGATGAGTCCAACACCTAATTACTACTTTTTAAACAGTTTTTATGCGTAAGTACTATAACTTTACGAGAAAACTATAAAGTACAATCGCTGTAACGGAAGACGTTATTTTACCCTGAAAAAGTAATTGCAACACTGCTACTTTAGGGTTCAAATTCACAAAGTGACCCGATAGCGATAGTGATGCAATAATAATAATAATATATTGAATTCCGACAAAGTCCATAGTGTGTCAGTAAACAATTTCCTTAAAAAATATTGTTAGTAAATATAAACAACTCACACTAAAAAGAAACATGTAGCTGCATCCATCTCCGCGTCATAGGGGAATCCCATCTATCTACAAACACGCTTAGGATAGTGTTGGTACTGCCACGGATACGTGCCATCAAGAAAGCACACCTTTTTCGCTTGATAGCTGCGAAACCGTCAATATGCGTCTCAGCGAACATCCCTTACGCACTGCACCGCCATGGCAGCCCCAGCAGTACCCTAAGCGCGTAAGTCTGACTATATCTGGTCCACCAATAAGGAAAAAATCTGTATGCCTATTGACCTGGAACTAAGCGGTAACCATATATACGCTTGCAGTACGGAGAAGAAAAACGCGTATTTACGTTTAACTATCCAGAAAAATGATTTAGATTAAAAAAAATACAGGTTTAAGATTTATGTCTTAGATTTTGTTAGTGTTATGATACTTTCATCTTCTATAAGAAATGATAAGCTTGCAAACTATTAATATTAGGTCTTTACCTATGAAATTGCCGTTCTGCAGTACTGGCCATTTCAAATCAAAATAATTTTTGTTTGGCTAAGAATTCTAATTTCAAATTAATTTTATTTTAAAAACATGGATTCTTTTTTCCAAAAGTAGTCATTTCTTTATTGATTAGTGTTACATTTTCATCGCATTTCAATCTTTTTCGTCATCATGGATACGTTAAAAATTCGAGTAATTATGGAATATGAGTACCGTCGTGGCAGCAACGCGGCACAAGCGGCACGCAACATCAACGACGTTTACGGAGCTAACACTACAAACCAACGCACCACCTGTTATTGGTTTGCTCGCTTCCGTTCTGGAAATTTCGACCTGAAAAATGAACCTCGCGGTCGTCCGAAGACTTTGGTCGACAATGACGAATTAAAGGCGGTTGTGGAAGCTGATGATACACAATCTACGGCTGAATTAGCAGCAGCTTTCGACGTTAGCGTCAAAACAATATTGGTCCATTTGCGTCAAATTGGCAAGGTAAAAAAGCTTGACAAATGGGTGCCCCACGAACTCAATGATCGCCAGCGCGAAGTACGCGTCGAGACGTGCCTTGCACTGCTCAACAGACACACAAATGAAGGAATTTTGAACCGCATTGTTACCTGCGATGAAAAATGGATTCTGTTTGATAACCGCAAGCGCTCAGCAAGTTGGTTGGATCCTGGTTCAGCACCTAAACAATGCCCTAAACGAAAACTTACCCCTAGAAAAGTGATGGTCACTGTTTGGTGGTCTAGCGCCGGTGTGTTTCATCACAGCTTCTTACCAAACGGGGTGAGCATTACTGCAGATGTGTACTGTGAAGAACTGAGCACAATGATGGAGAAGCTGGCGCATCTCCAACCAGCATTGGTCAATCGCTCGTCTCCGCTGCTCCTGCACGACAACGCGCGACCTCATACTGCACAGCAGACGGTCTCCAAGTTGCAAGAACTGGGGTTGGAAGCTCTCCGTCATCCGCCCTACTCACCAGACCTTGCGCCTACAGACTACTACTTTTTCCAGAATTTGGATAACTTCTTGGCGGGAAAAAAATTCAATACCCGAGAGGCAGTACAAAATGCCTTTGAAGAATTTGTTGCCTCCCGTCCAGCTGATTTCTTTAAGAAGGGCATCAATAAACTGCCACTGCGATGGCAAAGATGCATTGATTGCATGGGTGATTACTTCGATTAATACAAATAAAAAAATTCATGAAAAAAATTCGTTTAAATTTTTTCATACAAAACGGCAATTTCATAGGTAAAGACCTATTATATCAAAATAATCCCAAAATAAATCAAATTCATAGACATTGGGTTGAAGATATATTTATACTTCGTTCATTGAAGTGTTCCGACTTTGCTGCGGAGTATGAGTGAATAGGTGTGATGAAATATTTTGACATGGGGAAATAGTTTATAACCTTCTAATATACATAAGGATATACTACAAATTAATTATGTGTATTATTACACGTTTAACTTTATAAATATAGTTTATATATGCGAATAACACATAGGGTATAATTTATAAAGTTTGACGCGAGTAAAACCGCAGGACACAGCCAGTTTATAATATAAATAGGTTATCATCCTTAGATTTTAAGATTAAACGAATACTTTTTTACGGAATTGATACTTGCAACAAATTTTCTCGACCGTTCCTTTTTCTAAACTAATATAGTAAAGAGAAAAGCTTTGATTTTTTATATATTTATTATTTGGTGGGAATAGATTAACTCAAGAGCTAAAATTACAAACATGTAAAATAAAAATTAGAAGATTTAAAAAGACATTTTATAAGACAAACACTATGTATTGCAAGGTTGCTAAACTGCATGTTTGTAGTCTAAACATGCAGTTTAGCAACTAATAGTTGTAAGGTGCAGGAGGCCTGTCAATGTAACGTCATACAATTGATAGCAACTTTAATTGAAAAAAAAACCAAGATCTGTATTAAGGAAACTTTATTAACTGAACATAATAATAAATAAGCATGAATACAACTCGCCATTAAAACGAACAGTTCCTAGTGTTGAATTATAATTATTTTGTACACAGACTTTATAAATAAATAAGGTAGGAGGGAAGCGATTGCTGTAACCATAGTGCCACACGTACAGCCATTTTTTTTTTTTTTTAAATCCTATAATAAGTAATCATGTATCTACCTAGTTTTGATTTTGCAACAAATCAAATGTATACCTTCAGATACATATGAGCTTTTGTACTATAAAGTATAGTTAATTTCGGAACTATAAGGGGTTGCTCAAAACATGTGCAGTTAATGTCCGTCCCTTCCAAATGAAGATAAATGATTTAGTCTCGAGCTATGGACCAAACTGGCCCAACTATATGTCATTCAAAATACATTAAGTACTGTATCCTAATCATATTATTATTATGAATGTAAAAGTTTGGACTGTATCGCGCAAAAACGGCTCAACTGATTCATATAAAATTTTGGCATTGTAAGTTACGACAAAAGCATTGAGGTATCAAATGTAAAAGAGTAACGGGCTGCATTGTAGTTTAATCAGTATCAGACATTTGACATCTATTATTAATATTGACGTAACCGGCAATATGTAGCGCCGCGGAATACTATGGCGGTTTTTTTACAACGGTACTTACTTATCGTATGGGCAGTGGTTACCCTGGTGTCAGAGTTGTTCAGGCCTCTGACATGGCTTAACGACCGTTGCCTAATGGCTACAACGGGGACCGACAACTTAACGTGCCCTCCGAAGCACGGAGACGCTCACAAATTAAACCACTTTGGTGGTCACCCATCTATGGACTGACCGCGAGCCTAGTTGCTTAACCTGCCAATTACTTACGGACCGGTGAGAGCATCTGGCTATAAGCGAACAACGGTGAATTTGGGTGTTGTCAGCCATTTGCAACTGTGTACGAAACTCTCTCTTTCTATCTTTACGAACTTATATCTCCCTCCCAACTTCCGTTCGCCGATTGCACTTTTCGTAACCACCAGCTTACTCCCCAAGGCAAACGTGCGTAAAGAAGTTTTACTTCAAAAACGAGTGTGATTGAAACCACACGACTACAATTAAACCTCTTTAGCTCTATCTACAAAACGTAACCGGCTATGAGAGAAAGAGACAAAAAAAATGTGTGCTCGCACCTCTGTCTCTGATCCTATAATAATATAGGCAACGTAACTCTCTCTCTTTCTATCTGCACTAACTTATATCTCCTTCTCAGCTGCCGTTAGTTTCGCCCGATCATACTTTTCATAACGCTATCGTCTCGCATTCACCTGCTTACTCCCCAATCAAACGTGCGTAAGTAGAAGTTTTACTGCAAAAATCTCTGGTTAAAATTGTTTTGGCGCATTGATCACAACCAAAAAGAGCAAACTTCGGTCGTAGTACCTACGTCCCTACAGTTTCATAACAAGAACTACAATATTCGAATGGTCGAAGCTCCAATATAAAGTTGGTAAATGTTTCCTTTATTCTGTTCTGATTTCGTTGACCTGTGAACTTCTACAGACATTAAATTAATAGGAAAACTAGCTGCGTGATCATTACACGTAAATGTTTGTTTGGCACGCCACTTACAGAGCGTCTAACAAAATTAACTGTACATATTTTAGGAGACCATTAAATTAAAATCATGTTGAACTAATTTTAGCTTAATTGCATTGTATGAGTAATCCTGCAAGCGAGTCTGTCTGTTTGGGAGATGTTATTTAACGATATGATACGATATTTCCTACGCAATTAGGAACTATAAGTATTGTCATATCATTATGAAATTGTCACTAGTTTCTAGATAACCCTATTCTTTGTGAAGAGAAAATAAATATATTTTGAATTTTTGAATTTATAAGTTCACAGTTGAATTTGAATTCCAAGTGGCCTCTAATTATTTCCGGTTTTCCTTGCCACCTGAAATATGTTTTTAAAAAATATGGTAAAATATTAATCACATTTAAATTCCCCCAAAACATTAAAATCTACCAATATTTTTCTAAAATCGACACTAATACTAATACTTCTACGGTTATACCTATACACGATAAAAATCGAGTGTCATTAATACATTTTATTAGACATGCGTCAGATTTTCAGATGTCGACTTCTTTCTTCGGAAAGCGACGTTCTTTTAAAGATTTTCAATAAGAACGAATGTGAAGTAGACTCACGATGATATGCACTCTTTGACTAAGACAGCATCTTTATCACGTGACGAACTCTACTAAGTGATACTTGTTTTTTAAATGTCTTTAGTACCTCGACAAAAGTTTAACAGTTATTGTTTTACACCACACTTTGATACATATAGTCGTATAAGTTGCATTAAAAATTTAAGCATTTAGAAGTTTAGAATTAAAGTTTACAAGGTATCGTGCTGAAGACAGTTTAGTTGCTACTTATAATTTATTTGCAATTTAAATTAATGTATTATAGCGTAAGAACGGACTTTTTGGTATTAAGTCGTTATTCTAATAACTACATATAACTATAACTAAAATACCGGTAGCGACGACAACGGACACTGTGAATTTATAACACAAAACAGCTCTATTTTATGTTTGAAATATTATCACAATTACGATTTTTTTTAGATTTCGACGTATAATATAAAAATTACTAAAATTATGGCTCATAGCCAATACGCCTAGGAGTTGTAACCTATTTTCTTTGTACATAATTTGATTAATTTTTAGGGTACCGTATCACGAAGGTTTAATTGTCGGATGATACATGACGTCCGACGTAAACCATGTTTACAGAAATAACTAAATGTATCATCTTTTCTTATAAGAAGTAGTACTGCAAAATTGCCAACTGGTCGATCATATTATAATCTGCCCAATCTTGCCTTACATTCTCATATCCAAAATCATTTTGTATCTTTCTAAGACGTCTATTTAGAGCTGTATTTAACAATTAAATTTTAGTTTTGATATCTTTATTCGCAATGCAAATAGTTAATCTAAATTGAATTAGTAGAGGGTGCTGGTTTGGGAAATTAATTATTTTCCATTTATTATTTATTAACACTTTGTCAAAATAGTACAACAGTGAATGTTTAGATTCAGTTTCCATTATAAATATATATTATAACGTAATATAGCACATATAAATTATAAAATTACTGTTCTCAATTTTTCTTCAATCCCATAAAATTATTATGGGATTGATTCAGAACAGTAATTTTCTAAGTATTTGATATTTAATGTGGAAATGTCTTTAAAAAGGGATCAGAATGGTGGATCAATATTTTAAAGTATAATTAAAATTTAAATTAAGCATATAGCATAGAAAGGATAATTTAAATATAGCATAGAAAGGGCCATACATACATAATTCAGGATTCCATGTCTTGGTGTTAACTAATAAATTTTTCAACATTTATTTTATTTATATATTTATTTATATAAATAGAACTTAACATAATTACATAATATTTGATGCAATCATAAACTCATTAGAGTTTGTCCGTGCATCAGAGTCATCGATTCTTTATAGGCAACCTGTTTTGTTATGACGATAACACACAAATTCAGTATACCCGGTTACACAGTAAAATAAAATAAATTACGTTGGCAAGTGTGGCCGGCCGCTTATCCATAGCTGTTGCTTGGAGGGGACATAGTTTTAGTACAGGTTGCTCCTTAATTGTGTCTTGTGTTTTGAATATGTTTCAGTAAATTTCGTTATTGTAAAATTGTTGTTTTAATTTGGCTTTTATGTTTCCATGTGTTAATTGGTCACGTAGTGATACAGGTAGATTGTTTATAAGATTAGGTATAGTGTATTTAAGCGTTCTTTTTCCGTGTAAATTTTTATATTTTGTTTGTAACAGTTTGCCATGTGTTACAGAGAAATAAAAACTAATTAATACCGTTTCCTAAGAGTCCTCTAAATACCTCTACAAATTTATTTAGTCGGTTCGTTGGTAGACTAAATATTTGTTTATAAATCCAAGGTACTCGTAGGTACGGAACTCACAGTTCACGAGCCTCACGCATACTTAACCTATTTTATTGTTCCAATGTAAGTTGTTATTTTTATAATAAATCTGTCAATCGAAAACATGTTTGTCATTATTTAAAAGAAAAATATTGTGGGTACAAGCGATTCATCAATACTTTAAATTATTACAAATTGCGTGGCTAGTTAATTTCTAAAGTTATCTCAAAAAATTATAAAACCCAAAGATTTTGATCTCTATTGACCTAGTAATACAGTTCAGTGTTACTTAACAAAAACGTTATTTACCCCAGGTGAAATTCTTCCATTTGTGTGGTAGGTACTATTGTTGAAAGTACGTCGTACGTACTAGGCTGGTGGGTAGCTAACGTGATCTGTGCTCACCTGCAACAAAGAAACACTTTATTAAGCATTTGTACGTAGCATCGAACCTATGCTGCGAGGATATGAACGCCAAACTACGAAACCACGTGACCGATTGTGTGATCTCTGATGCCATCGATCCGATGAAGTGGGGAGAATAAGATGTGCTATGAATATTTCCCACCGCGAAGAAGATGCGCAAGAAAGGCACGGGGAGCATACGCGCGTCCAGCCGGCGCCACTCGTGACCATCCATAGCACACATCCAGACCACAGTTTTTTTTATTTTTATTTATTAATACACAGACATAGCAATTTTACAATTAACACTATATACTCGCCAAACGTTTAATGGCGAGACGCACTCGTTTTACACTTTTTTAACCTTACTTAATCATAATTTTATAATTAACCTTAATTAGTCATGCAACGTTTCAGTTCTGCTTGTTTTTTTTTTTCTTTTTCTTTTATTTATTATATATTATTTTTGGTATTGTTTTTAGAATTTTAAATACAGTCTAATCATCATCGAGCAACAAGTTCTTCAGCTTATATTTTAACATAGTTTTACTTTTTTTAGGTTCCTGTTATCCATCCATATAAATAAGTAGCTTAGTTGAACCCGTCTTGAATATGATTGGTGGATATCAATCGGATCCATAGCATAGCACATTTAGACTGCATGCGTGGCGCAGCGGTTTAGACAGCCGCCTCGCCGCTTTATATCCCAGTTCGATTCCATGTGTTATCAATTATATGTTTGTAAAGTAATAATAATAATAATAATTTGTAAAGTAATTTGTAAAGTAATAATAATAATAAGAATTTCGGTCACAGGAGCACTTTCTATTCCATCACTCTCATGAACCGATGGGACGCCTAGTGACACGACCGGAAAGAGGTAAGGCACAGGAACGACGGCTTTACGTGCTCTCCGAGGCACGGGGGTATAATACCGCCAATTCCCTGACTTGGGGCTGATGCTGATATTTTATTCTTTTTACAGAAAATTCCCAAAATCATATTTTTTGGCCCGCCCCGGGATTTGAACCCAGGACCTCGTTATCTGCGGGTGAACACGCTACCGTTAGACCAACGAGGCAAAGTACCACGCGTCTGTAAAAAAAATCTGATGGAAAAACACCTTTGAAATGAGTTAATGAGTTTTTTCAGATTATATTGACAAAGTTAAGTAGCACAACATGAATAATTCTAGCTAAACATCACAGAGAAGGGATCATTTGCATGAAGGCACCGTATATGTTTACATTAATAAAAAGTGTGTCTTGAATCTCGGGTGTGAATTAACGAAAATAAAAAAAAAAGCGATTCGGACTCGCGCACGAATGGTTCCGTACCATTATTATCTATAAAACGAGCACAACATTCACGTTTGTTGTATGGGAGCCCCCTTAAATATTTATTTTATTTTGTTTTTTAGTATTTGTTGTTATAGCAGAAATACAACATCTGTGAAAATTTCAACTGTCTAACTATCACGGTTCATGAGATACAGCCTGGTGACAGACGGACAGACAGACAGACAGCGAAGTCTAAGTAATAGGTTCCCGTCTTAACCTTTGGGTAAGGAACCCTAAAAATGAAATGTATAAAATACTAGCTGTGCCCCGCGGTTTTACCCGCGTTAAACTTTATAAATTATAGCCTAAGTGTTAATCCAGGGTGTCAGCTAACTCTATAGCAAATTTTACTAAAATCGCTCCAGCCGTTTAGCCGTGAAGAAGTAACAAACATACACACTCGCACTCTCACAAACTTTCGCCTTTATAATATTAGTGTGACTATGGATTTAGAAAAATATATACACGGTGTAACATAAATAACTTCCGGAGCGCTATCTACCCAGGTAATTAAACTAATAAAAAAAAAACAATTTGTTAAATACAAAAATCATTTTTTGACGCCCCATGTATAAATTCTTGTATGGGGAGTCAATTTATTTTTAGTGGACGTATATTAAGGAGCTTAATTTGGCTATGTAAATGAAAATCAACATGTCATATATATAAAAACAAGATTAACTTCCCTTACATCGATCAGCTGATGTATTTTCAATGGGAGCCAAAATTTAACTACCGTGTTTCCCAACCCCGTTTTCTATCATTTCTTCAGTCCAATTCATTGGTTATTGAGAGCTTTTGGGTTTCTAATAACTTATATTAGACCTGTTATCAGATGGCCGTGTGTGAATAATGTCCCTGGATTTTATTTATGTTGCAATTAGTACAGATATATTATAACTAAATACTTAAAACGTTAAGTTAAAGGTATTCTAATTGGTCTTGTATTCGTAATGTTCCCAGAATACTGGCAGCTGTAAGGCAATACCTATTTGTTGATTCCTTAAATTTTAACAAATCCTACAAAATTAAAGAAAACTTTCAAATAAGCAATGCGTATTTAAGAGATAAATATCTCCCTTGCTCCATGATATGGTTGTTGAAAAATATTATGTTTTTACTTTACTCGAGTTTGAAATTGTGGGTTGTTATCATTTTATCGGTACAAATTTTATTGCAGTTTGATTGTACCTACTACATATGTATGTGCATTTATTATTCTTAATACTCACAAGACATTTAGTGCATATAATCCAGATAACTGCAGAAGGTCGGTAAATTGATTAATTTAATACTTACTTACTTATCGTATGGACAGTGGTCACCCTACTGTCAGAGTTGTTCAAGTCGCCCAGTAGGGCTCTGCATGCTTAACGTGCGCTTCAAAGCTTAAGCGCTTAGAAATTAAACCACTGGCCGTCATTTCATCGTCGCTAGTTTTTAATAAACTATTAAATAAAGAAACAAGGTGTCATCAAAGTCTTCATTCACGAGCATAGAGATGTACCTCCAGAGTTTTCAAACGCACCCATTTTACTGTGTTTCTTTTTTTATATATAATAATCTATACAAATAAATAAAATTGGAGTGTCTGTTTGTAATATTGAAATAACCGGATTTTACTACATTAATATGAATATATATACGGTACATACACCAAAATAACATATTTTACAATTTTTGTCTGTCTGTCTGTCCGATTTTGACGGGACTTTTATTGGCAGGTAGCTGATGTAATAATGAGTAACTTAGGCTACTTTTATTTTAGAAAAAGTCTTTTATTTTACAAGAAAAACTAAATAAACTAATAAATACGCGGACGAAGTCGCGGGCACAGCTAGTAATAAATAATAATGTCCTCCTAACCGAATTTCGGCCACGGCGGCCAGTCTCAACAGAGATTAGCCATCAGCGCGGGACATATTTTAGTGCTCAAGTGTGTGCACAAACACAGGAGCACGTTCTATTCCATCACTCTCATGATCCGATGGGACGCCCATGCGACACGACCGGAAAGAGGTCAGGTACAGGACCGACGGCTTTACGTGCTCTCCGAGGCACGGGGGTATAATACCGCCAACTCCCAGACTTCGGGCTGATGCTGAGATTTTTTTCTTTTTACAGAAAAGTCCCAAAACTCACTTTTTGGCCCGACCCAGGATTTGAACCCAGGTCCTCGTTCTCTGCGGGTGAACACGCTACCGCAAGACCAACGAGGCATTATATACAACGTGTAACAGAAAGAGTGAACGTAACTTAAGGGGCATATACGGTCTCCTTAAGCCTACCTATACACAAAATCTCATACCGAAATACCATCATTTTAATCTTGATCGTAAAATAATATACCATTCAATTTATCGACAAGTATTTTTATCGATATAACGAACATCCGTACTAACACAGCACAGCTGATTCTGATTTACGCTAGAAATTGTTTGACATACCTCTGTGTTTCTATGCACACCTGGTAGTTTGATTCCGATTGCACTCACTACACATATTTTGTTTTATTTTCGAGTTATGTTTTTATTTATAGCACTGCTGAATAGCTATTGGATACTTTACATCGTATAAGTACGTGATACACAAACACATTACGAGATCCTTTTTATAGTTAAACTTCTAGTTGAAGTTGTTTTCAGTACTGATGGAAGAATTTCATTATTTCACGTTCACTAAAATCTGCACCGACACCGAAAGCTTAACTCTAAGACTTGCCAACTTACACGAGTCTCTCTCATGTACAACATATTCATAGAATCGTAAAGCTTTCATGTTTCTTAGTTATAAAGAGGCGTGGCCTCCATCGCGACACTGTACCCTTCATGACATAGGTTCCTCGTAATTAAACAGCCTTAAATTCTGTGACCTATGAATCCTCATCATCACAAAGTGCACGTCTGAGGCTATTCTTTCATAGATGAATGCACGAAATTTTCAAAATTATTACGATCACTAAACGACATAGTTAAGGATTTCGCGGAACACTTTACTCATTACTAAACGTCATTTTAGACGATTTAGTAACTAAACACGACCTAAATAGACAGCAGTTTACGAAAAACTGATGATTTTAATATTTTTACTAAATAAATGAAATTGCACAATATTTGATGAATTTGGCGGCTTTCTTCGAACGCGGCCCCTTTGGCGGCGTCTTTGAGTCCACTCAAAAGAGCCGCCTAGGTATCGACGACGCGCGCGGCTCGCTTCATGAATATTAAAAGATATTTAACCGTTTATTATTTACCTACATCAACTCTTTGATTTTGCCGCCATATTAGTGTAACTTTGGATATAATCAGGACGGAATTCGAAATGTCCCCTAATGTTCATATGAGCCTAGTACATTATTCATATTTTTTCGTAATTTATCAGTAGTCGTACCGCGTGTGTTTATCTGGTTAGTTTGTATAGTTTGTATTAAAAATTAAGTACCTATTCGTTTCCGGCCAGATTAAATTCACTGAAAGAAAAATTTAATATTCTTACTATTTAACAAACAAAAAAATATCTGCAGTTACATAAGTCAATTAAATTATTTATTTCTCCTAGATCCAACATCTTGCGGAATATCAATTTAAATTAAATTAAGTGATTTTTCCTAGTTATCAAATTTGTATGAATGATTAAAATGTCGCTACAGGGAACCTTTAAAAATTAGAGCAAAAATTCAGTTAAACATTTGATTGAATCTTAAAATAAACACGTGTAATAAATTATGTGACTGTACAGAACCACACTTTTTATTTACAGTCTAAGTAGTAGGTACCACAAAGAGTTTGCGGTAAGGTTCATTACCCTTGCGGCTGAGTTTTTAGTGTTGTTCATAATGTCGGTAATCTTACTTGTTGATTTAGGTAGTCGATAGAAAAATAAATTACTAGTTGAATAAAAAATGATTATTTCTGTTTGAAGTTTCGTCCATAGTTAGCCGTCCTGATACCCTATAACCCCCTTAAGTTACGTTCACACTTTCTGTTACACGTTGTATAAGAGGGCGACAAACGAGCAAGTAGGTCATCTGATGGTAAGTGATCACCGCCGCCCATTCTGTGATCAGGTCAGTGATCAACACTCGCACACCAGAGATGACGCGAGTGCGTTGCCGGCCTTGAAATGAGTTCGCAAATAAGTTTTGCTGACCCCCCCGATAAGCTCTGGCGACCTTAGCACACTCAGAAACACAACATTAAATTATTTGAGCGAATTAATGCTGTGCCCTACCTCTACAAAAATGTTTGTATGTATTTTTACGACCGAATTTGGAGCGGCAGTATTGTCCCTAATATAATATAATAATAGTAGTGTGAGTGTTTTTGTTATATGATTGCTAATACGAATCTTACAAGTCTATTATCTCCTTAACCCATGAACTAGTGGCAATGCTATATTTTCATAAGGAACTAAGTTTAAGCAGGATGTCTCTTTACGAAATTATCTGTATTCATACAAACGTTCAATCTCAACTCACAAACAGCCTAGTTTTTGAATTATTAATGTTGTGTGATTCACACGTCAAAGATAGTGATAATTAATGTGTAAAAATGGAGTGCTAATATCTCTCTTCCATGTTTAAGATTATATCAACAAAGATAATCAGTTAACGTCCGTGTTTGGATAAAGATAATCTTTGTATTATATTATTTGTGTGTGAATAATGTCCCAGAATATATTTATCCTGCCCTATATTGGGCGAGATAAATATAATAAAATGACTATCGCTAAAAAAATAAGCGCTCATTTATAAGCTTTTTCAGTGGTAATTAACAGTAAATTCGACGAGATTCTAAGTAATCACTTATGAACAGACTAAAAGGCAAACCCATTGACTCCTATTTAGATTTTCACTTACCAAAAGTTAAAATAAATCAAACAAAATCTCCAACTAAGAACGAATCATTAGCTTTCATTTGCTCCGGAACGACTGCCTTTAATTTGTTTGGAGAAATGTAATGAGAGATCCCGTCAAAGCAAATTACTCTTTGAAATTCTGGAAATAGAGTTGACTTTAATTTGACGTGGTTTGAGAGCTTGTCTGAATAGGGCGTGATTAGATTATGACAGGAATCGTTGTTGAGTCTATGACATGAAAGAAAAATAGACGCTGAAGGAAAATTTGTAATAATCTTGAACTGAATTTTTAGCACGGGATTAGAAAGTGGGTTAATAATATACAGGACTGAGGGTACCACATCATTATAAGCAAATATAGCTCCATAATTTTCTTACGATTAAACTACTCATATGAGGTACAATGGGCGGTTTTACCGCTGCTGCTCTTTCTTCCCTGACGATAGTTCGCGAGGTAGTCAAAGACAATTCAACTTAATTATATTCATAGTTAAATCGGCAAACCGAATATATAACAGAAGTAAGCGACGGATAGATATTGACATTTCGAATTCAGATACTGCAGCGGTTTATACTCTATGAAATGTGGTTTCTATAACAAGATAGAAGCGCTCTGCTTCTAACACAAATACTGAGATTTCGTGTCCCTCTAGATTGGGAAAATTGACTAACTGCTATGTCACAAAGCTCAACTCTGATTTATATACTACCTAAAACGATCTATAAATTTCTAACTAACTCTTTAGCATTAAATATCTATTGAAATTGACATTGTTATAAAAGTACCCCGAAATGAAATTAAGTATGTATTGTTACCTATAAGTTAAAGCCTAACGTTATAAGTTCGAGCGTACATTTAAGATCTCATGTAACACTTAGTACGCAATTTATTATCTTTGAATGAATGATAAATTACTACTGTTTTTAATTGTATTATGATGATCATTACTAATATGATGTAGAATACTTCAGAGATTAACAGAATCCAATTGAATTATCATTTCAGGCAAATAACATTTAGGACAAAAGAACAGGCCAAATTAGAGTGAACGAAAAACTATAAGAACGAGTTATAGATTACATTAATCTTGTGGAATTTAAAAACTATATATTTTCCTATTATATTAGGCCTTTGTACAGCAGTGCAGTAGCAGTACGTCTTTTAACTGATATGATGATGATGATATATTTATTATACATTAACCGTGTGACGACGGCGAAGGTGGTAAATATGAGAAGGTGGTAAATATGCCCATCTCATCCCGTGGGGGGCGTAGAAGTCAACCCGAGGGAATATCTACCAGAAGACGCGCAGCAGCTTCCTTCTGAGTGCTATGACCATCTTACTGCGAGCGCCAACCCGTCTTCTAAGCGTCGCTATTATGGCATATCCCCCTATGATTCTTGCGGGAGGCTTTTGTTCAGCAGTGGACTTCATTCAGCTGTTGTTGGGTCTTGATGATGATGATGAAGTTGATATATTAACCTACAAAGTATAGGCGTGCTCACAACTAATAATATTAATAAAAAATATATTGGGACAACTAATACATTGCCATCTGGTCACAATCTAGGCAGACCCTGTATTGGCGGGCCTGTTGTCGTGGTTGGCAAATGCTTGCTTTTCACGCCGGAGGTTATGGGTTCGATTCCCACCCAGGACAGATATTTCTGTGCATGTACAGACCTGTTCGTCCTGAGTCTGGGTGTAATTATCTATATAAGTATGTATTTACAAAAGAAAATTAGTATATGTAGTATATCAGTTATCTAGCTTCTATAGTAAAAGCTCTGCTTAGTTTAGGATCAGATAGATGGCCGTGTGTAAATAACGTCCCAGGATATTATTATTATGGCAACCTGATACCTGATAAATATATAATAATATTATTATTAAACTCTTTATTGTACACCAAAATATTAATCAGTACAAGAATAATACACATTAGAGAGAACAGTACAATTGGCAGTCTTATCACTAAAATGTGATCTCTTCCAGACAACCTACTTAGGAAACAGGAGAAAGGATACAGTCACGGGTAGTTGCCGGTGCACAGAGTGTTTAAATAAGGTATAATACTTACATATTAGACTAAATACCATACCCACGGGTTGGTATTTAGTCTAAGATGGGGTGATGTTATTCTGATATTCATCCTAGTCACCACACAGCATGGTTCTCATAACAATATAATTAATTTCAATACATTTGAATTCGGAAAGTCAATGGTGCGCGTGTACAACAATGGTGTGATTCCACAGATACCCTAGTTGTTTGTCCATGAGAGGACTAACAACTAGGCTATCTCCACTTTAATTTCTTACTTGTTTTTCTTTAAACTCACTAACAAAATGAGACAAAACTGCAACAATCGATGCAAGATTTAAACCTATAATGAATCCCGGCAGATGCCCAGAACAGGACTTTGATAGGTACGGAATTTAATTGCTGCTTCCAATGGGATATCACCTTACGCCAAGCGGTGTAAGTTATACACTGAAGCGACTAAGAGCCGATTTCACCATTAAAATTAAACGCGATCAGTTTAAGCTGAACCTAGATTAATTTATGAGCGACAGGTTTTCAACGTTTGGCTAGTTAAAGAGCCGTAAGAGATGTTTTTTTAATCTTTACTAATATAATTTGCACTTGACATAACAGAAAGAAAGCTGTCAGTCACATCAATCAAAAACTGAACGCACTATCGTTCTATCATTTACTTGCTTGTGATGAGATTTACAGTTGGTAGAGGTATACTTTGTACCCGCTGAATGCGGGTAGTTCAAGACCAGCAATTGTGGATATCTTTAAGCGGAGGCTTTTATTCAGCAATAGACGTCTTGCGGCTGATATTATAAAAATGATGTAACTTTGCACTAGTGAATACGATCAAAGCTTAGCTAATAGAATCAGTTGACGTTAACAAAATTGTAGTAGAGTTTACCTAATCGCTGGTTAATCTCAAAGGAGATTGATAAAAGATTCATTAATAATTAATATAAAACCGATTTTTATTGCTAACTAACTAAAAACTTCCTATCCATGACTGGTAACGAGAAAAGTTTTTTATCAAATAAATCTAAATACTACACAAGACCTAGATTTTACTAACATAACTAATAGGTCTTTACCTATGAAATTGCCGTTTTGTATGAAAAAATTTAAACGAATTTTTTTCATGAATTTTTTTATTTGTATTAATCGAAGTAATCACCCATGCAATCAATGCATCTTTGCCATCGCAGTGGCAGTTTATTGATGCCCTTCTTAAAGAAATCAGCTGGACGGGAGGCAACAAATTCTTCAAAGGCATTTTGTACTGCCTCTCGGGTATTGAATTTTTTTCCCGCCAAGAAGTTATCCAAATTCTGGAAAAAGTAGTAGTCTGTAGGCGCAAGGTCTGGTGAGTAGGGCGGATGACGGAGAGCTTCCAACCCCAGTTCTTGCAACTTGGAGACCGTCTGCTGTGCAGTATGAGGTCGCGCGTTGTCGTGCAGGAGCAGCGGAGACGAGCGATTGACCAATGCTGGTTGGAGATGCGCCAGCTTCTCCATCATTGTGCTCAGTTCTTCACAGTACACATCTGCAGTAATGCTCACCCCGTTTGGTAAGAAGCTGTGATGAATCACACCGGCGCTAGACCACCAAACAGTGACCACCACTTTTCTAGGGGTAAGTTTTCGTTTAGGGCATTGTTTAGGTGCTGAACCAGGATCCAACCAACTTGCTGAGCGCTTGCGGTTATCAAACAGAATCCATTTTTCATCGCAGGTAACAATGCGGTTCAAAATTCCTTCATTTGTGTGTCTGTTGAGCAGTGCAAGGCACGTCTCGACGCGTACTTCGCGCTGGCGATCATTGAGTTCGTGGGGCACCCATTTGTCAAGCTTTTTTACCTTGCCAATTTGACGGCAATGGACCAATATTGTTTTGACGCTAACGTCGAAAGCTGCTGCTAATTCAGCCGTAGATTGTGTATCATCAGCTTCCACAACCGCCTTTAATTCGTCATTGTCGACCAAAGTCTTCGGACGACCGCGAGGTTCATTTTTCAGGTCGAAATTTCCAGAACGGAAGCGAGCAAACCAATAACAGGTGGTGCGTTGGTTTGTAGTGTTAGCTCCGTAAACGTCGTTGATGTTGCGTGCCGCTTGTGCCGCGTTGCTGCCACGACGGTACTCATATTCCATAATTACTCGAATTTTTAACGTATCCATGATGACGAAAAAGATTGAAATGCGATGAAAATGTAACACTAATCAATAAAGAAATGACTACTTTTGGAAAAAAGAATCCATGTTTTTAAAATAAAATTAATTTGAAATTAGAATTCTTAGCCAAACAAAAAATATTTTGATTTGAAATGGCCAGTACTGCAGAACGGCAATTTCATAGGTAAAGACCTAATATTTGATCATCGGTCACAAAGGTGCTAATCGTAGCTGAAAATGCTCGGAATAATGTATATAATAATAACCCTAAATATTAGTTCCTGACCAAAGTACTGATAAAGCTGCTAATTAATTTTCAAATGCTTTCAATATAATGCATTTCAAATATAAACAATATCTCTTGCCATTATGCATTCAAGATAAGAAAACCTTATTAAAACAGGTCCAGTTTTCCCAAGCGATAAATGATGGACGTTTGTTGATAATATTCAGCTTTTAGCTCAAACATATGCGCCGTGGCATCTTTACTGATATCCTGTAATATTTAATCATGACTATAATTACCAGGGAGCAAGTAGCTAATATATTGTTAGAGCCGAATGAATTACCAATTCATTGCATTCACGCAGCCCACGCTTTTTATTACCGACTTTGAACGTATGTAACAAGTGTAATAACTATAAATGTAGTAGTTTACTTTTGAATAACTTCTCCGTTACGTGCTCTCAATATATGGTTCCTAGTGTAGTTACTAGCCTAGAACAAAGAATAGTACTTTGCACAGAAAACTGTTCTCGTCAAAACCCTTAAGTTTATTACTATTTTATTTTAGTAACCGGCAATTATGTTTACGGATGGGAGCTAATTCGAAGTAAAAGAAGAATATATTTATTAAACACATATTAAAAATATACACTAAAACTAAACCTAAACAGTTTCTAAAATCAAATAGATGTTTACAGGTTATATACTGTTTAAGAGTTTTGTGTGTCCATCATAGGTTAGTCAGCTTAGCACGATGTTCTAGCCAGATTACAACTGTAACTTACGCCGTCCCGTGTTCGAGTCCTGCACCCGATAACTATTTTTGTGATCCATGAATAGTTGTTCTGAGTCTGGGTGTACTTTGAGTCAGTTAAATGTTTGTAAATTACCCCGCTACATAGGGATTAAATTCCGCAGTGTCTTTAAAAATCGCATTGATAAAATAAATAAAAATCGTTATCATAACTGCTATAAGAAGTCCACTATTGGCAAAAGCCTCCCCCATTAATCATCTCGGGGGCGATATACCATAATCGCCATGCTTGGCAGACGGGTTGGCGATCGCAGCATGATAGATGATCATGTACTATGACACACAGAAAGAAGCTGTTGCCCCGATATTTCCTCGAGTTCTACGCCCCCCACAGGATGAGATGGGGTGATGATATTCTGATTTTCGCTGCCGTCACCACACAGCTACTTGCCGTAATAAATAGTAATCAGCACAGAGTTGAATAAAAGTTGTACCTACTCTTATGACTTGAGTATGTTTGAATCTACCTATACAGTCGGTGATTATTAAAGAAGTTCGCACAGACGCGATAGGTAGACGGTTTCAATTAAAAGTTCAGCTTCAGGGTTTGCTGGTTTCTTTTTTCATGGTTTATGCAGGATAGAGTTTAGCTTAGTATAAAAAGTAAGGAACATTCTGTGGAAATTATTTTTACAACTTAACAAATTACAGCAGAACTATTAATTGCACTAAAACTGAACTGAACAAAGTGTTGCTAAAGGAAAAAAATACTTTCCTTTTAATTAACTGTTTCTCCTTGTAAATATTAATTTCCTCCTGTTCGGCTATGGCCGTCAGTCTCAATGGAGCACAGCCATTTGCGCGGAACGCGCTATGTTATTGTGCACATATGTATATGTGGAAAAAAGAGGTATACTTTCTATGCCCTTAGTCTTATGCTCTAAGGGTTTCGGTAGCAGATATGACCAGAAAGTGTTAAGGTTCAGGGGACAGCTTTACGTGATCTTCGAGGTGGTAGGTGTTACACGATATCCCTTTCTTTTGGCGACACCCGGGATTTGAACCCAGGACCTCATTATCTGCGGTGGAGCACGCTACCTCTAAACCAACGGAGCTGTCTTTATGGAATGTAATAATATAGGTACTGTAATAGTAAGATCTTAAATGGTTATAATAATAAAATCTGTTTAAAATTAGGAGCACCCTGCAGTATTACCAACGATTTAACAAT
Organism: Pseudoips prasinana; assembly: GCA_951640165.1. Lineage (NCBI taxonomy): Eukaryota > Metazoa > Arthropoda > Insecta > Lepidoptera > Nolidae > Pseudoips > Pseudoips prasinana. Next base: position 34,628,431 of record OX621237.1, on the reverse strand, counting down.
TTATGTTAATTCAGGGCATAGTCTATCTCTGTTCAAAATTTTATCCAAATCCGTACAGCCATTTTTGCGGGATTGAATAATAGACACACCAACTTTCACACACAACAAAACAAAACAGGTAACCACCAATTTACCTACAAAGTAATCCTGCCTGTAAGCAATTGGCAGTTCCTTGTTTGGTTCATTCATATACAATTATCACCACTTTAACCTAACGTACTAGAGTACCATACGAGCCTAATAACTCATCCCGTTTCTTCATATCTTCTTGGCAAAAAAAGGTATCAAAAGATAAACTACATAAATATAAAAAAAATATTGGTTGTTTGTGTTGCCAAAATCATTTTAGTGGCTAATAAAATAAACTATTATTCATAAAACACCCTCAACCATCAACTTTAATGACAAAATGGAACTATACAAGCTCACCGTGACACGTGAACTCAACATTGACGTCAAAATCTGCAAAAGTGACGTCATGGCAGGCACATACTCGTACACAAATAATGCAGCAACGTGGTTGACGTCACATGCTGTCGGTGCACAAAGAGAGCGTCAATGAAGAATTGAGTAGTAGAATTGGTTCAAGAATAAATATATTCGATAAAATTGCTGCATAATAATCTTAACTTTTTATGACACTCATACACACAATTACTAATTACTCATTTAGAAAATCTCTATAAATCATGATGGCAGAAGTTAGTCCTGGCGATGACTACATCTGCAAGTTTTCTTTGAGAATTTGTTATCTTTGCTATTTATATTTATTAAAAACGAACACAAAGCGCTCAAGTTTTTTAACAGCTCTTCAATGGCATTCATAAATGAGCATCTGTATAATCCAAAATGTTAGAGCGAGCGAATTTTTCCTTTTTAAAGGCTATGAAAGTATTTGAGATTGTTCAATAAGTGAAAAGTGACGTAAATATTTCTACACACTTCGGAGACCTGGGTTTTCCAAAAACATGATATACATGCTTATATAGATAGATAAATACTTAAATTCTATACATAGAAAACATCCATGACTCAGAAACAAATATTCGTGCTCATCACACAAATATTTGCACTTACCGGGATTCGAACCCAGGACCACCAGCTTCGTTCAAAAGTGTATCCATCTTCTTCCTATAATTCCCGAGCGTGATTAAACACATTGACAGGCTCCTCTATTTTACGTATTAAAACGAAACAAAGGGAAAATAAGCTGTCAGGGTCAATAGCGGTGCATCAGTTAAACTTCATGTAGGGTATTGTTTAAAACATGATGGAAATTTCCATATATATATGAAAAATATCAGCGGTTATAATCATCAAACTGGAACTGTAAATGAGATTTCATTACAATTAAACTATTGTGTGCATGTATGAAACCTATATCGGTCTCTCTTTTTTTCGGAGGATTTTTTTCTCTCTCAATTTATCTAAAAGCTAATTGACTAGACGACATGTAACATACATAAGGATTAATACGTAAGAACCGTATAGCTTAGAGCCTTTTATCGTGTTGCTGACAATCCTGTCTCATAAGAGTTACAGTGGCGGATGTGTGTGAGGGATTAATAGAAGTTCAGTTCTTTGAAAGTTGTAACTGTTTTTTATTTGACAGTAGGTTGTGATACTGAGATCCTCAAGGAAGTGTCTTATCTCACCTAAAATAAATCGCATTAATAGAAAGAGTACCCCCCATATGTAGTAAGTAAAAATCCATCTATGCTTTCGTTTGTGTGCTGCCAAAATATAAGTTACCCACATACGCCGTCACCGACTTAGAAGGCTAAAAATAGCTTACGTACCCAATTTGGCAAATCATAATGGAGTACGTTCCCGCATTACAAAGTACCTAAGAATCATCATTAGTCTGCCAGTCGTTTTTATTCAGCCTCCTAGTTGATCCAAGAGTCGTAAATGGCTTCAAACAACGCTGTCCTTATTGGTCAATATAGGTCAGTATATACATTTTTTTACGACAACGCAAGCACTAGGGAATCTAATCTCTGTGTTGCGGTAACTTTATTAGTTTATTTTCGCGAGACGAAAAGGCGAGGCGACTGACATAGCAGTCAAAATTTTAATGCTCATTACGTAAAGAAGATCAAGAAGTTCTAGAAAACCATTTACTCATCATCATCATCATCAAATCAGCCGAAAGACGACCAATGCTGGTCAAAAGGACCCAAGGATCTCCACAATAGCCGGTCCTGCGCTGCCCGCATCCAGCGGCTTCCCGCGACCCGCACAAGATCGTCGGTCCACCGTGTAGGAGGCCTGCCCACGCTGCGTCTTCCGGGTCGTGGTCGCCACTCGAGAACCTTTCTGCCCTATCAGCCGTCAGAGAAAGAAGAATTGCCAAACTGAACTGGCTGTGGGCAGGGCACATAGCTCGTAGAGCCATTTTCTCATTCAAGTTAAATGTCTGATAACTTTATAAAAGAGCCTTAGCGCAATGGAATTCTTATTATTTTTGTGTTCAAGTTCCTTTTAAAGCATTAATACCTACCTATTACCTAAATTCTGAACTTACTATAATATAAGTACAGAAGTTCCGTAGTTGCCACCATTTCCCTGCAATCAACTAAATAGCACTGCCATTTCAGATTATTTCACAATGAAAATCAAACCCGTAAATACCTTTATCTACACTACAAACCCATGAAAACAACTCCTACCATAATTTATCGAATAATATAATCATTGGCGCAATACAGTGAGACGTAGGCGCTATCAACAACGTAAACAAAACACATTAGAAAGGGACGACGATACCGTTTCCCTAACCAAGAGTGAGAAACAAAACATTATAGATTTTATTACACGAAACGAAGTTATGGTAATAAGGCCGATTTACAACGTAGATGCACGTTTTTATGATGGCGTCTATTGTTTGAAAGCAAAATTATTTTTATCGAGTTTTGTCGTGACATTGGGGTTCTCGTGGGAAAATTTCGGGTGGCATGAATAACTTGTATTTTTCAACTGATATTCGATTCGAAACAATCGTATGTTATAGGGAGATGAGATTATCATTAATATGATGACAAAGAATAGTTACTCATTTAAAAAAAATACTGGTACACATTTTTTCAATTAATGTTTTATCATTATTTCCACAAGGTTGACTGGTAGAGAATGCCTTTGGTATTAAGTCCACCTTGGTGAAATTTAGAGCCAAAATTTTTTCAACAAATATATATTTATTAATAACTTCTTCGGGTCTGTAGTAAAAATGGTCGGTAACCAGTTGAAACTATAAAGACAACGCCTGCGCTATAGACATCCAAATTTCACCGACTACTTTACAAACGTATAATTGACGGATACAAAGTACACCCAGTCTCAGAACAACTGCTTATAGGTCACACAAATAGTAGTCCCGTGCAAGATTCGAACTCGGGACACAAATTGGTGAGGCGGCTGTATAACTTGTAACGGTAGCGGTTAACGTAGCCTATGCTACCTGCGACATAAATCTCACCACTTATCGGGTTGCCAACCCTTCCCGTCTCCCCTCTGGGTTCTGGCTACTTTACTCATACCCAGGCCCATAATAACTGACTACAGCCAAATAAGTTTTTCTGAAAAAAAATTGGCAATACTACAGGATATATCACAGTTCATGGAGTGTACGCGCGAACACGGGTCACACGCTCTATTCCTTCAGTCCCGTAACTCAAAGGGAGGTCAATCCGACATGACTTGGGGATATCGAGTGCAGTACCGACAGATTTACGTACTCACGAGTCCATAACACCCCCGCCGGTTTCTGAACACCAGGCTTCAGACGGAAATATCCCAATTACACTTTTTGGCCCGACCTGGGATTGGAACACAGTACCTTATTGGCGATTGAACAGGCTACCACTAGATTAACGGTGCAGACATTTAACTAAATAAACTAGTATCTTTATACACTTCCTTTTAAAAGTTACGTCAAAGGCTTGTAAAAACGTACATTCTGAGTAGTAAATAAATACTTAAAACCTTACGAAAATCTAACAAACCTTATTTATGTAGGTTTGTTGGAAGTTTCGTAAGGTTTTAAGTAGCTCTTTAAAAACTAACTATAGATTCTTAGTACAGCCTAGTAGTGGCGCATGGCATTTACTCGTGTATTTTTCTTTGGTACAACATAAGTTAGGGTTGTCGGTAATATTTTTTCAGGACTATTCCATTAGATTAGCCGTAAAATGTTCACAGCAGATGCTTATATTGCGCTAATATTCGGAGAATTTTAGAAGTAGGCGGTGTAACTATTTGTTTAACCTATTCATGGATAGTTGTTTAAAAGATTTGGAAGAAAGTGAATGTGGTCTAAGGATAAATGAGTTACTCATCAAATGTCTTCTTTACATTGATAATCAAGTTCTACTTGCGACGTCGCGTCGGCGCGCGGCGGAAGAGTTGCAGGATATGGTAACAAATTTTAATATGCATGAAGTTGTTGAAAGGAAAGGAATGAAAATAAATGTTGGTAAGACTAAAGTAATGGTATTTGAGACGGATGTATTCATCACATCGTGTGATATTGTGATTGGAGGAGAGAAAGTCGAACAGGTGAAATAAATTGTATATTTATGAACTTTGTTTACGAGAGATGGGAAATATGAAAAAGATATATGTAGAAGAGTAAATGGGGCACTACACGCCTTCATGAGTAGTCATCAAGTCTCAAAAAAGGCTCGACTGGCTGTACGATGGAGTGTTAGTGCCAACTTTAATGTATGGAATTGAAAGTTGAATATGGCAGAAAAAGAATGAAAGTAGAATAAATGCAGTGAAAATGAGAGCTCTGAGAAGTATGTGTGGTGTGACTTTGAGGGACAGAATACGCAATACTGATGTAAGAGAGCTTTGTGGTGTGAAAGAGGATGTAGTCACAAAGACAGAAAAAGTATGCTTTAGAAAGGATGAATGAAAGAAGATTGATAAAAGCAGTATTGCTGGCCTTTGTGAATGGGACAACCGGTAAGGGAAGACCTTGTAGAACATTCTCTGACCAGGAGACGTTCTCAAGAAAGGCCAGGTCAGAATTACCCTAAACCAGCGAGTATGTATGAAAAACATAATGACAATAAACGAGACAAAAGAGCTGTGCAAAGATCGTGACAAATGGAAATCCGTTGTCTCTGCTTACCGCTCTGGGAAACAGGCGTGAGTCTATGTATGTAGGCGGTGTAACACTCCCGTGCTTCGGAGAGCACGAAGGTTTTTTTATGTTGTTTTCCTTAACCGTATTAATATACAAGAATTGAAAAAGTGGGTGGTGCGCGTTCGAATTCAAGACAACTGATTAGTCCAATGGTCTAATCACTACATTATCTAGTACTTAAAATACATCATCATCATCATATCGAGAGTAAGATCTCCCCCAAAGATCCTCACAAATGCCGGTCTTGCGCTATCCGCATCCAACGGTTTTCAGCGAACTTTACAAGATCATTGGTCCATTAAGCAAGCTTAATATACGTATAGGTTTGGGTTACCTATGGACACTTGGGTTAACTCTCATGTTACTAGAGGATTACTCTAAAATGCCAGCTGAGGTAGAGCTAATATGTTAGCTATATCTGGTTTAAATCCTTAACGACAACTGAATAACCTGCCGCATATAAGTAAACAATAGCGCTTACTTTGCTCCGGAAATTACGAAACCCATTTGGAGTTTGCTTAAAGCAGTCTTTTGTATTTTTCTTTTCATTTAAAGTCCTATAGAGTTTAGAACTGCTTACCAAATGGGCAGTAGTAAGTGGCAAGCTCATGACATAGAACTTGTATAGAAACATCTACTAACTTATTTCAGTTCATCGCGTGTAAAAAATAAATATTTTTCCTATTACAAATATTATGAAGTTATTCGTTAAAAATGTCGTCGACAAAAATAACTTAATCGAGATTAAAGAAAGTCTTAGAATTGTCTATAAATGTCTCAGTAGTAAAATATAGTCTCCTCCACACTCGATTAGCTAATTGTCTTTTAAGACAAACGGTGACCTAGTCTTGTTTTTCACGCTTTTATTGAACTCCAATAGGTCATTACGGTCTTTTACTTGTTTATGAGCTCCCATTTAACAGTGACACAACCTTACGTCTTTCGTCAAGGTACTGGAAATACGGAAATAAACTAAGCGCCAGTCTTACATATGAGTGTGGTGGCTTTCCAGGTGAATTAGTAGAGTAAATGCTTGTTTTTACCCAGGGTGGGTTAAAGAAGTATTGTGCTTGATCCCGCAGAGATACAGGTTCAATAATAAGGATGGTGTAAATGCAGCTATTAGTCGTATAAGGGCCACTTGCCACAACCACAAAACGCCGCCACTGGCATATTTCTTATAGTTTTCGTACATTTTGTATGGACTCGCCGCACACGGTTGACGCCGGTGGCCGCCACACTCTTCTAACTACTTCTACTGTCTAGCTTCTCGTGGCGGCGCTTGTGGCTGTGGCCCGTGGCTCGTGTGCGGCGACACTTAGATAAGTCTTTTTTAACGTGAAACGTTTGTGCCCTTTTAAACTAAATTAACTTAGGTCTGGCTTTCTTTAGGAGCGGTCACAGCCAGTTACGAGAGTCCGTACGAGATCGACGAGGTTAAGCACCTGGGCACGCGGTCAGTCTAGCCTAGTCTAGTCTAGTCTTGGGTGTCCGCCAAATCGGTTCAATTTCAGAGCCATGCTGCGAAGGGCTCGTTAAGCTGTCGGTCCCGATTGTAGTCGTTAGACAACAGTCGGTAAGCCATGTCAGAGGCCTGCTGGGCGGCTTGAACAACTCTATCACTTGGGTAACCACACCATACGATAACGTTAAGTTTGTGGCTTTCTACGCACTCTGGGCAACAGTTGGCAACTTTCACCACGATGGCAAATAATAATTCGATATAATTTACAACCTACATATTTATATATTGGTTATGTTCAGTAACATTTTTCCAATTACTATCAATCACAAAGTTTCACGTCTGTCGCGTCCCGTGACCGCCACATTTATTTTTTCATAAAAAAATTGACGTCAATATGGTCCCATATATACAAAGTACCAATAATACTATTATAAGGATTTATTAAGAAATTAACTATTAAAGTCAGTTTAATTTAATTTTTAAAATAGTACCTAATTATGAATATAATAAATATTCTTGCTATAACCCATTGCGGAAGATCGAGTATTATGATACTCTAAATTAACTCTATAAACATTCTTCAGAGCTGAAAACTTAAAAGAAAATATTTTCTTAGAATTTTTATTACCTACAATAATAGTATTTTTAACCTGGTGACAACCAAGTTTATATCTATTCGTGCTACATTGTCTGCTTACAGTAAATCATTGTTATTTACACGCACCTAACTCATAAATTGTTCGGAACCCTGTCCGTTCGCTCGTAAAGCTAGGAGCGTTATTTTAGCAAGTTCTCAAGATAAGAAAATGTGTCTTTTCAGTATTGTTGTAACAATAGCATTGGTAATAATATAATTATAACATTTATGTTTGAAAATTAATTAGTTTTCTCCCAAAGACTTTAGTATGGCGCTCTTTAAAAAAGGATTGTTAAAGCTTTTATAGGATAGGCAAGGCGCAAGTGATGCCTCTGGTGTTGCAAGCGTTCATAGGCTACGGACATCACTTACCTTCAGGCGGATCGTGTGCTTGTTGCTGATCGATGTTTATCGAGCCATTAACGATCTGTAATTCTATGTATTTTTGATTGTACGGTCGTTAACACGATGCGTGCAAACAGAATATATGAACGATAAAAAAATTTAAGGATGAATTTTGAAAAGCAACTTAATGCATGCCTGTAATAGGACCATAAATAAGAAAAAAAGTCGAGTGTGCTCTATTCCAAACGAGTGACCTAATACTTCAAAAGTGGTGGCTATGATTGAAAGAAAGAAAGAATATGTGACCCGCCCCCCTTGCCCTATAATTTAAGAAATATAGGAACCTTAACTGTCTGTCCTTCTATATTTACTAACTTATATCTCCCTCTCATCTTCCGTTCGCCTCGCCCGATCACACTTTTGTAACGCATTCACTTACACTTACGCCCCAAGTAAGCGTGCCTAAAGAAGTTTTACTTCAAAAATACATAAAGGCAACGTGAAACGACCGACATAACATATTAGGTCTTTACCTATGAAATTGCCGTTCTGCAGTACTGGCCATTTCAAATCAAAATAATTTTTGTTTGGCTAAGAATTCTAATTTCAAATTAATTTTATTTTAAAAACATGGATTCTTTTTTCCAAAAGTAGTCATTTCTTTATTGATTAGTGTTACATTTTCATCGCATTTCAATCTTTTTCGTCATCATGGATACGTTAAAAATTCGAGTAATTATGGAATATGAGTACCGTCGTGGCAGCAACGCGGCACAAGCGGCACGCAACATCAACGACGTTTACGGAGCTAACACTACAAACCAACGCACCACCTGTTATTGGTTTGCTCGCTTCCGTTCTGGAAATTTCGACCTGAAAAATGAACCTCGCGGTCGTCCGAAGACTTTGGTCGACAATGACGAATTAAAGGCGGTTGTGGAAGCTGATGATACACAATCTACGGCTGAATTAGCAGCAGCTTTCGACGTTAGCGTCAAAACAATATTGGTCCATTTGCGTCAAATTGGCAAGGTAAAAAAGCTTGACAAATGGGTGCCCCACGAACTCAATGATCGCCAGCGCGAAGTACGCGTCGAGACGTGCCTTGCACTGCTCAACAGACACACAAATGAAGGAATTTTGAACCGCATTGTTACCTGCGATGAAAAATGGATTCTGTTTGATAACCGCAAGCGCTCAGCAAGTTGGTTGGATCCTGGTTCAGCACCTAAACAATGCCCTAAACGAAAACTTACCCCTAGAAAAGTGATGGTCACTGTTTGGTGGTCTAGCGCCGGTGTGATTCATCACAGCTTCTTACCAAACGGGGTGAGCATTACTGCAGATGTGTACTGTGAAGAACTGAGCACAATGATGGAGAAGCTGGCGCATCTCCAATCAGCATTGGTCAATCGCTCGTCTCCGCTGCTCCTGCACGACAACGCGCGACCTCATACTGCACAGCAGACGGTCTCCAAGTTGCAAGAACTGGGGTTGGAAGCTCTCCGTCATCCGCCCTACTCACCAGACCTTGCGCCTACAGACTACTACTTTTTCCAGAATTTGGATAACTTCTTGGCGGGAAAAAAATTCAATACCCGAGAGGCAGTACAAAATGCCTTTGAAGAATTTGTTGCCTCCCGTCCAGCTGATTTCTTTAAGAAGGGCATCAATAAACTGCCACTGCGATGGCAAAGATGCATTGATTGCATGGGTGATTACTTCGATTAATACAAATAAAAAAATTCATGAAAAAAATTCGTTTAAATTTTTTCATACAAAACGGCAATTTCATAGGTAAAGACCTATTATTACGACGCCCCCGTAACGATCGTCCATAGCAGAAGAATGATTTAGTACTAGCTGTGCACAGCGGTTTTACCCGCGTTAAACTTTATAAATTATAACCTATATGTTAATCCAGGGTGTCAGCTACCTCGTAACCAAATTTTATTAAAATCGCTCCAGCCGTTTAGACGTGAAGACGTAACAAACATACACACTCACAAACTTTCGCCTTTGTAATATTAATGTGATGTGATAATTCCCCCATCCAAAATTTAAGAGCTTGGCACTTGTCTGTGTAGCATTATCCATTCATCCCGTTGTAGACCCATCTCTTTTAGTTCTTGATAATTGTTCACTTGTAATTTTTCTTTAAGTTGATCAGTTAACTTCTTCTTTCTTCGTGATTATTTTTAAAATAAATAAAATAAAATAAAATAAAAAAGGTTTTTATTCACGTAGACTTTAAAAAAGCGCTTGTAAATAGTCAGAACATGTTTGTAGTAATATAGTTGTATACATTAGATATTATTTCTAGTAACATAGATATTTAGGTACATCTTGTATGAAAACATTTATAAAATTTATTTTATTACAGAAATGATATTTAGCTAGCTCGTATCAAGTTATTGTCAAGAGATTATGTTTAATTATCTAGTTTAAGTCTAATATTTTTACTACATATTGTCAATGGTTCTGTCTATATTAAAGGTATTATTATTATGACGGACCTTGTGTTAATAACGACGGTCGCGCTTTAATGCTACCACCGGATCCAATGCGCCCCAACTGAGAAGACCCAGCGAAACAAACTCAGTGGGTTCATCTACTACCGGTTTCAACACGACCCAGTTGAGACGGTCCGGCGAAACATACTCAAGCGGGCATGAACACGGGATTTGGTCCAATTAGAGTAATTATTTAGTAGGCAAACACAATATATGCTCGATCGGTTGTCTGAATGCTTATTATTTTAGATTATATTTAGGTATACAAAAGAAAAACTTCGAAACAATAACATTATTCATTTTGAGACAGAGTCAATAATTTTAAATTAAGTATATGATAGCAATCATTTACAGATAGTTCACGTAACACAGCAGATCAGTCATGTCTATATAGCTACAAGATCTCCAGCGAGCAATGTGCAGGTAGGAAGTTATATATAGTTATTAAGAAACTATCCGATTAATGAACGTTTAAACGTTGTTATGACAACTGCTATAGAACCTGAGGTATTAATAATTACTGCTAGAAAAACATAGCACCGTCTTCAACTATTCTGGCTATAAACCGATTTAATGAAAACGTATATGGAACTATTTCGATAACATTCCCTTTATACTCAACTTACAATTTAATATAAAACTTTATACTAACGAAATGAAATTAGTTATAAGATTGAAAGAAGCTTCACAAAATACACAAACAAATTTAAAAAAATCTATTAATTACCAAAGCACACTCAACCTTGACTATAACATAAATATAATATAATGACCAATTATTTATGTTGAATTGCTAAAACGAATATCTAATGATAAGTATGATGATTATAATATATTGATGACAATGCAATTACGGAACTCTAAAATTAATAATATGATATAATGTAACTAATTATATTTTAACAATATACCTAGTCTCCTTGTAATGCCTTGCTGGGTCCTACACAACAGGGAGTTATGTGTCACTTTCAATATTGACTGTAAACGTCTATTATATCACATGATAGGTATTAAAAATATATTAAATTAAAATAAATAATAATAATAATATATTTATTCAAGTTAAAATGTATACAAAAATAATAAATTTATATTAAACATCATGATTACTAAGCCAAGCTATAGTCAGTTGGTGCCTGTACTAGTTTAAACCTGTACCATAGGCGTTCTAATGGCGTAAAAACTATACTTTAATGATTCTTTATTTTTATTTTTATGTAATAAAAAAAAATTATTTTTATATTTAAATGATTCAAACAATATTCAATTATTCATTTTTTTGGACATAAAATATACATTTTAAATTAATGATTAACTTATTTTAGAATTATACAACTCATCAGTCTCATAGGTCAACTTTTGTAAGAAATTACTATTGTAAAGATAAAAATGGATGTTATACTACTATTATTTATTCTTTGGTTACACAAATGGTAAAAGTGTCGCTTTCTCACTCTCTGAATTACTTATAAAATATTCTTGCCATTGAAACAATAGAAAAGCTATATTTCAGAACGAAGATGCTTTTTATAGGTACAGAACAATATTTTTGTAATAGGGGTACCGGTATCGTTAAAAAATTTGGTGCGTTACTAAAAAAATAAACTTATGTCATGCCACATCACATATGCAGTACAATAACCATCCTAATAGCCTACTTAATAATAATAATATCTAGTGACAATGTTACACAGATCATCCTAGCTCCAAACTAAGCAAAGCTTGTACTATGGGTACCAGGTGACGATATACATACTTATATAGATAGATAAATATTTATATACATAGGAAACATCCATGACTCAGAAACAAATATTCGTGCTCATCACACAAATATTTGCACTTATCGGGATTCGAACCCAGGACCACCAGCTTCGTAGGCAGGAGCACTACCAACTTGGCTATGGTGACCGTCAATATATAATAATAAGGACGATATGTATCTGCTGTCCTGACGTTGACTGTGCCAACGCTTTGGAACTGCTAGCTACACTCAAAAGATACATTTATCTTATACTCGCTGTACCCTGCGCGCGTTGCCACGGCAATATATGAAATTCATTGGAATGATAATGGCGCCATCTGTCAAAATTAGTCGTACCTACTCGTACCAATTTTCGTGGGCTCTTGCACAACACTTTGCTGAAGATCATCACATGATCAAATGAATAGGTTACGATTCTATAAAGGACATACAGACAAAAATTCATCAAGTTTCTTTTGCAATAGGCAGAAATACATGATATAAGAGCGTAAACGCCGGTTCTCATAAATATTATGATGACTACAATGGGTGTTTTGACAGGTGTGGCTGTATGATTAGTTACCAGTGCTATGTCAACCTGGCTGTCAAAACTTTTGACGTACAAATTTAAAATTAAACGGAAAGACGTTTCTGTTGCTGTTGAGTAACATGCTTTTTTATGTTGATTTCAGTAAACTAAACTTGAATTTTTTGACACTTTTAGCTTAGATTTCTTGGTAGCAATTAAAAAAGGTACAAAACTAACTAAATAATTATTTCATTTAATTTTAGTATTACTGATGCTAATATTTAAATATGATATCCATAAGATTAAAAACAAAATTGTTATAATTTTGTTTTTAATCTTATGGATATCATATTTAAATTAAAGTAATAATTAGTAATAAGTTTCCACCCACGGATACGCTATGTGGAAATGCGCCCTGGAAAAAGAAACCGTCTCCGACTACGACCGCACTAAGATCAACCTCATTGCAAATATGTGGAAAAATCTATCATACTTTTGAAATTACAACATTAGTATGGACATGAACACATTTGTAGGCTTTTGTATATTTTTTTGCAGAGACGGGCATAAGTTGAAGCAGATCTATATCGCGTCAAAAATAGATTCATCATCATTATATCAGCTGAAAGACGTCCACGGCTGTACAAAGGCCTCCCCTAATGATCTCCACAATGGCCGTTCTTTTGTTGCCCGCGTCTAGCAGCTTGCCGCGACTGTTACAAGATCTTCAGTCTACCTTGTAGGGGGCGTCCCGACGCTGCGTTTTCCGGTTCGTGGTCACCACTCGAGAACCTTTCTGCCCCTGCGGCCGTCGGTTCTACAAGCTAGGTGCCCAGCCACTTCAGTATGGTGGCCTATCCTAGCATAGCCCAAAAATAGATTAGTCTTCTATAAACCTTTAATAAGATAGAGAATTTGCTTCTATTGCAAAACGGTAGCAAGTAATTGCCCTTAATTATTTCCTTTATTAATTCTCCTTCTCCATAAAGAAGTGCACTACTTTCCCCTTGTAACATCATTTGCATTAAGAAGATTGGCTAGGTACAAAGACTGTGGTTCCTTTTGTTTTCACTCTTGTGTTTTAGTTCCTTTTTTGTTACCCAATGCAGTTTTTCTTTAGATTTGCTTCGCATTAGAAGGTAGCTTTATTCTCGTACTTATTATGTTAAATGTAGTTTTACTACAATAATTTAAAGTATAATAATATTAATGATAATAATTTAAAGTATGAGTTTAGACATTATCTTTATATATTTTGTCATCGCAGTTTCCGCATTCTAAAATTAAAATAAATCTTTAACCACTCTCTAGTTGCATCAACTGCTTAGTTTGTAGAGTCACAGATACTACACCTGCAGCCCACTTGTCTGGAGTCTATTTAAAGTCTCTTAAATAAATCATCCAGTGTTAGTAGCCAGGATATCGTTGGGAGTTGGGACAAATTTCCAAAGATAGCCTGTCCACTAACTTTGGACGACACAGTCTGGAAAAGTCCATCTTCGCATCTAAGCAGGTTTACCGTGTTCCAGCGTGTTAACAGTCTGACATAGACTTGATATTTGAGATTGCTTGGATAATTAATGAAATTTTCATTCTTGTGCTTACAATAATGAATTAAAAAATCTTCGCCTGAATAAGAGAACATAGCGTTTTGTTGCTTATTGAGCAGACACACGGTAGTACGTATCAGAATACATTAAAGAATAATAATTTTCTTGATTTTTTTTACGTGCAGTATACAAATATCCGGGTTTTACCCTGCTTCATCTTATAATGGAGAGGAGACAGGATAATAGCTGTTAAGACTGACTCGTTTTGTAGCACTTCATGAAAGTTTGCAGAAAAGCGCACGGATAGTTTTGATGCAATCATTCATCATTCGAATAACCCGCAAATATCCTCAGACGAGTGAAAAACATTGTGGAGAAATTAGCGAGGAGACTGATTAAATGAAAGATGCACTCTCCCATGGCGTATTCGACTTTTTTTTTTTTTTATAATTAATATTCCTAACTCTAGATTTTCATAACCTACGTTTGTACTATAATATATACATATATATATATGGCATTTGCGTCTGTTACAGACGATTTACGGCGCATTGTCTGAGAGACATTTCTTTTGGTGGCTAAACAAACCGATGCGAGAACGTACCAAAATTTTCGATATAAGATTTTTTAATTTATTTTTAATAATGGTAGTCACGGCTCTTTCGCGACATCTTGACCGTCGAATACGATATATAACTCCATATTTTTCTGTGGTTATGAGTGGAGTTATCAGAGCTCTACGGAAATAGATTAGCATTACGTGAGTGATACCATAAGTATCCCAAGTATCTAAAAAGTACAGTTACAACTTACTATCAGACTGGCCGAATGCTTGTTAGGCGATTCAGCTGTAAAGAAAAACATCCCTTTTCGGGAATATTTACAAACTTCACTGAATAAAAAATTATAAGTATAAGAAGTAATAATCGTCAGTAAAAATAGATCATTAAGCTTCGCAGTTGTAGCATCCCAACACTTTATTTGCGTCACTAAGGAAAGTTCCAGAAATTTCGGCCCGAAAAAATGGTTCCCATGAGACCCGAACATCTTAACTTCGGCAAAAAGTGGAATCTCTTATATTCCAGGCAGATCCATTGATTCTTACAGATATTTTTTGCGGTAAACATGGAAGATTTTACCTCTTTCAGGGTTCCGTACCGTAAAGGGCACAACGGAGCACTTGCCAATGAATGAAACAAAATGTATATACTAATGTTTACTAAATAACATTACTATATAAGGAATAGCAGAAGAAAAACCACCAACAAAAACTATTTCCGAGCGCGAACACAAAATAATCCATAACTCAATAGTGAAGAGCCCAGTACCTCAGCGGCTTCGTGTATAGGGTTCCAACCCCTGGGTGTTGCAATATAAAATATTCTGAAACATTAATATTTTATTAAGTAGAATATATGTCTAATCACTGTGTTTGTAAAAATTACATGTGCTGCTGCAATGAGTCCACAAAAGGGGAGATATGGATATATTTTCTAGAACTGGTTTTTAGTTATTATTATGTTACAAATGGAGCTGCTTTAAACCTTTTTTGTTATATAATTTACCAAAATTCGCAATTTTGGCTGATTCTGGCCTGTTGGTCAGCAGGCAGGGCACTAACGACTAGGTTAGTGACCCTGCCTGCTAAACCGGAGGTCGTGGATTCGATCCTCACCCATGGCAAATCTTTGTGTGATGAGCACGATTTATTCTATGCCTGGGTGTAATTTATCTACACATATTATAGATAAATTACACCTAAGCATAGGATAATGTATTTAGAAATAAACAAGTATGTTTATCAGTTGTCTGGTTGCATTACTCCAGGCTCTGCCTGTGTGGCATCAGATGATAAAGTTTGTGAAATATAATCAAAACAAACAAATATTTCTTAATTCCGGTTATTCCGATGCGTTATGTACGGAACCTTACCTAACAAGGTTTAACTCGCACATCACCAGTTTCTTCTTTAACCGTGAAAGTTTTTATTGAAACTGTAAATAAAAGATGAAAAGCAGACGTTTTCTTGAGGAGTAATAATAAAGCCTTCGAAAAGGTAAAACTACGTTAAAGATTTTCATACTCTGCTGCTTTATTAAGGCCTGCTGCTGGGCTAACATGGTAGTATTGACTTGAGTCCCTTTACTGGGTTCCATCTATGAAATATCACACGTTATAAATCATTGCGTATGTCCGAACTAGCCGCAGCAACATTCTGATATTCTGTTTTAGTGAACGCGTTGTAAATCTTCCATGGTGGCGGCTGGGTAAGTTTTGTTGAAAAGACCCGTGTTTTGTTAAAAAGTACTGTAATTATAGTTCTAGGAGTTTCATGTTTATATATTTGGTGTGTGGACGTCAGTCATTGGACATTGTGTGTGTAAGGGTAATTAGTGATGTAACCTAGAGGTTGAAAATGGATGACATGTGCAGCTTAGGCATCTTTAGGGTTAGAATCGAAACCAATTTGCAAATTGCGTGATTATGGTAAGGTACCTGAGAACTTGGAAATCATTTCGCTGGACGAATTTGGTGAGAACATTTTATTAAACATTTAGATATCGCCATCGCCTCACTAACATCATGGTAACGATTGAACGGAGGAGATCTCACGTGATTATATAAACAAAATTCAGCATTTCAATGGTCAAATGCAGTAGAGCAATTTATGACTACACTACCAAGCTTGTACGGCTAGTAGTAAAGACCAGATTGCCAGATGCTATTACCAGCATTAAAATATCGCCAAGGTTAATCATCTAGGCTCACGGTTAGTCTTTAGATACGATCGACTAAGTAGTAGTAGAGGCTTACTCGCCGGTTTTAACAACTGTGGCACTAGAGTACTGTCACACTTCCAACTCTAAATCAAAAGACTTGCTTAAATGGATGAATTTAATTTGAACAACAAATGATCATATCTTCTAGAAAAAAAAAATTATTAATCGAACAGTTCATTCTAAAATAGTACTAATAATATAATAAACAAAACTTGTCAATGTATCATACAATACTCACACATAAATGTCGAAAATTGATACGTATCCGGAAAACCATTTAAGAGCAACAGTTCTAATAATAATAATAAGTCATTTATTCTCTCTCACAAAGTACACACAGGTTTACAATTATAATAGTATCACAGCATATGACAAAACTTTGTGAGAGACTGGTGCTTGATGTAGGTTTGATACCTGTATTACAAGTCACCAGTGCCCTCCCGCGGCTATTACATAACTATGTAACCTAAATAACAGTAACAATTACCTACTATTTTGAGAGTGACTGTATTATCCATTAGTGTAAAGATATAGATAGGTATAGATGTAGGTGTGAGAGTGTATAACAATTGCTATCTGTGAAACTACTATTGTACCAGCCGAAAATAACAATATAGTGATTCCATATTTTAAAAACAGTCTTTCCATATTTGTACAGCAAATTGTACTTTATAAGTTCATTCACCTGTCACATTTGGGAAAATCCAAAAATAGTAAACCAAGCAACAAAAAGGGAATCAAAAGAATACATATAAAATGGACTAATCACATATTTTCATTCGGGATTTCCGGCACCAGGATTTCGGGTTCAAGTGCTTCCGCGACCGTAGGAATTAGGTCTAGTAACCCTTTACCTGACCGCCCACCTACTAACTGTAGGAATGGAATCATTTTTTTACCGGCTTCAAAAAAAAGAAAGTTTTTATTTAATCTAATCAGGAATATATTTGTACAGACGCCAGCACATCAAGCTACCCCAATCTTTCAAATTTCCTCAATTGAAAGTGAACCTTATGCTATTGTGATAAAGTTGAAAATCTATAAAAGAAATTTGACAGATTGGGATAGCTGGATGTGCTGGCGTCTGTACATGAAAATGGCCGCTAGTAATGGCTCAAAAAACCCTATTGATTAGAAGTTTGTTATTATATCATTATTATCATCATCATGTTAGCCAAATGACATCCACTGCTGAACAAAGGCCTCCCCAAAAATCTACACAATTGAATGATGGGATGACAGTATATCGCAGTATGCTGGTCCTTTTGTTTTTTTAATTATTATTAAGCACGGGGAATGCCTACGCAAAAGTAGTATGGCGGTCCTAGTCCTCAGAGAGACTCTGCTGTTAGTGGATATTGCCACGGGACGACTTCTACATGGGGTTGTAATATTCGTTGCCGTCTGCCATACATAATGAATAACGTTATAATTTATCTAGTAATAATTTAGTATTAAGATAAGCCTTCGTTGTAAGATGAACATTATATCATGAATCTGCACAATTTTGTACTTGATTGGTTTTTATTCAGAAATCTAGAAACCAGTCATATCAGAAATATTGTAAGTTAGATACTACTCCCCTCAAAATTCAGATTCCAGAGCTAGTAAAGCCATCGTTACAACGCCTAACTTATCTATCGTGGTATTAAAATGAACATGGTAACAGATTATGATGATGGCTTATCTCCGCTGAGACTGGGCGCCGAATGCAATTGAAAGGCTAACGTCCATAATACCATGATAATCCTACAGAAGGGCTTTTTAGAGACAGTATCAGCTGATACTGTCTAGAATGCTTAGGTTATGTAACATAGACTTAACTCAATGGTCAGATAGGTTGACGGTCTTTAAAGCTTAACCCGCTTGTTCCGCATGAAGTTTTTATAATGCATGAAGGGCTAACTATAGCAAAACTCATGCTGTACTTAATGCCTGGGTTAATACCTTCACCACGTTGAATTTTGCTAGTCTATGCAACAAGTTTAGTAAGGATGAAATTTTACTCGACCTACGTATTGGTTCTTTCAAGGATCGTTGAATTTTACAACGTACTACAGAAGTTCTAGCAAAGATTTAGATTTTACAGTTTAACGTTGGAGAAACGACCGTGGCTTAATGTATCTGGAAAATTGGATCGCCCACCTACCAACTATACTTATGAATATATTTGACTTCCTCTTGGTCGGTAACGTGTTCAACTAGATAATGAGGTCCTGGATATAAATTCCGGATTGGGCATGACGTGGTAATGGGATTTTTAATATCAGAGTATCAATCAGCCCATCGTCTGTACGGTTTTCTTTGGCTTCTAAACTCACGCTTCCCTGGTATTTTTTCCTGGACAATAGTTGACCATTGCCAGCGTCAAAGAATTGTTTCCTCAAGTGAGTGAAGATGCGGCGTTTACAATCAACCTTCAATAATCGAGGAAAAATATATAGCTTGTAATATTTAACTGCACTTGTGGCGCAGTGTTAAACTAGTGGTGTACCCAATGTAGAGGCCTCATGTGACCCATACATAGATATTCAAAGTAGGAATCATTCATTTTCCAACTACTCATTGTTTCTTTCTGATTAAATTCGTTGCGGAATCTAAATCAGTTACCGCGACATGCCTAAGCCTCACCGCACAGTGTCATTTCATTGTATGCCACTGTTGATCCTGGCTTACAGGAGTTGCAGTGGTGGGTAAGAGGGATGGATTATTCCCGATAGATGTTGTTTGTAAACTCTTCCAAAAGATAAGAATTTATATCAGTTATGCGGGCGTCACTTAAAAAGAAGAATCAATTTAACTAACCTCACAATAAACGAACGACTAAACGAGGAATAAACTTTGTTCCATAACGGAAACTGTCAAAACAGGGCAATATGTACAGAGTTAAGGAATTGCTCTACCTATCCGTCTGAAAATGGTATAAGTCCAGGCGCTAGCTTACCTAACACTGAAAGCTCTTTAACAATTTCTACATCAAAACAAATAAAATACAATATTTTCGACCAAACCGGACCTAAGAATACGAATAATTCAGTTCAGCATTTGCCAACAACGGCAACTTGTAGAATATTCAATTATTCGGAACATCAAAGTACCACAGACTAAAAAATGTGGTGTAAAGGAAAATGTTATGGTTAGTCCAGTTGACGCCACATCGACACACTTGTAGCTTGACTGCGTCTTTAATTCGTAAGGAATACGGGTTATTTTTATTGTTAAAGTGTCACCACTGAGGTTATGGTTATTCCTACCTTCCCATATTATTCATCATCGCTCATGTCATGGCACACATCATTAAGAACACCCAAAAGTTTAAAATAAACGTTGTTGTTTTAACAGCGTTTCTAATTATAATCTGCGTGGAAGAGTTATATTTGTACAGCCTCAACTAGTTGTACAAATAAATAAACTATTGTTTATGCGCGTTGTAATGTATCTTTTTATACAAATAAGAGCTTTTCTTTCTTCCTCTTCTGCAGACTGAAATTTTTGGGTAAGTTAAATGACTTATTTGAATTGAATCTTTGCTAGTTTATTTATTCTTATGGGTGGTATCTCTGTGTGGGACTTTTGTATTTTGAATACAGCCGTGACCGACAACTTATCTTTGGAAGCACGGGGGCGTACAGACATTTAACACCATTTTTGCGGTCATCCGTCTTTCGACGGACATTTACGGGACGATGAGGGTAACTGTGACATATTATGAGCGTAAGTATTTAAATATTCATAATCTTATCTACACATATATATAGATACATATAATAAAATCGTAGGAAAGTCTAAACTGTACATTTAATATTTTTTTAAAGGGATACTATGGGCGTAATCTAGAATCGATATCGAAGCCAAAAATATAGATCTTAGAATTTTTGAGCTTTTGAGTTTAGCCCGGACATACTTACAGACAAAGTATGTCCGGGCTAAACTCAAAAAGTACTGCATGGATTTACTTCAAATTCGGCATGAATCCTCTTACTAATTTTCAAATTACTAAGAGGTCGGGTCAACATATATTCTACATATTATCACGCTATCACTTGCGGGGGAGGAGCTGTGATAATCTATAAAATTTAACGCGGGGCACAGTTATTAGCGATAAAATGAAATGTAGATATTATTATCTTAAGTCTCGATAAGGCATTATTTGCTGCTGCTGTAAACATGCTGTTGGAAAAGCCACAGACCGAACGCTACTGAATTGCAATAACCGCATACCGAACATCACACAATTCTAAACCGGACGTCAAATGCTGGAGTGGGTATTGTCAGAACGCCGGAAGATGCACTCTTCATAATATGGTTTGTAGAAGACTCGACTCGGAGTTTTGAGCGAAATTCTATACGTCTAGTGGGTTGTAACTGATAAAAAATATCGCTATCACGTGTGGCGCAAAGGTTAAGGTAGTTGCCTCAGCGTCCACGTGATTCAGGTTCGATCTGTGGGCAGGATAACTATTTGTGAGACCCATATAAATTAATATGAGTCTGATTGTAAAGTCCCCTAGTGTGAAAAACTTAAGTGCAGATCTTGAAATATATCCATCTATATGGAATAGTGGCAATAAACAGCAACGGGCATTGCCAAAAAATGATAGACAAGGATTTTATATTTTTTTAATGGAAGAAGTATATTTCATGAATTATGTTATGAGTATTTTTAGAATTTGGTTGCTGGGATGTATTTATTTAATAATATGGCTACTTATTTGTATACTACTATATTACTACAAACATGTTCTGACTATTTACAAGCGCTTTTTTGAATTCTACGTGAATAAAAACCTTTTTTATTTATTTTTATTTAAATATAATAACATAATGGGATTAAAAATAATCATTATAACTTCGTTCTCTAGAAGTGAATCTGATAACAGTCAGAAGAGACCGTACAATGTCTCAGTTCATAAAGCGATAATACAAAATTGTATCAATTGCTATAATTTTAAGGGTCAAATGCTAGCGAAATTTAGTAATTCAAGTACCTATTTTCGGAAAATGATTGAATTGTGTAAAATTGGTGATCCATTTCATTTTAATAGAGCCTTCCAATAAAGAGTATACCAAAAACAATGGGTAGACGAAAAGTGTATGATGCACAAACCGCATGAGAAGAACCAATATTACACAAAAAAATAGGATAAATTAGATTTCAGAAAACTGGACAATTCTCATTATTATGATCTAGCTCGTCTTAACATGATAGACTTAAAGTGTTTGATGCACTAACAGTATGAAAAAATACATGCTTACACAGAAAATAGGATAAATTAGATTTCAGAAAACTGGACAATTCCCATTATTATAACCTAGCTCGTCGTAACGAGGGAGTTGGATCGCCGGAACGAAACTTCGAATAGTATGCGTTGTGTATTAGAAAGGAACCCAAATTTTCTTACAGAAAATCTCTTGGAATATGCTTCCGGTAGAATTCATTCACAAAACAAATTCATAAATTGGAATTAACCTCCTTCTTTTGAAATTGTATAAAAAGCTTTTTGTCATTGGAAAACAAGAGAGGTAGGGCATAGCATTCATTCGCTCAAAGAGCAGCCCGACTGGGGAAGTACCTCCACCTTACAGAAGACATTCCTTAATAATTACATTAATAGTTTTAATGTTGTGTTTCTGCGTATGAGTAACATTGCCATAACTCATTGGGGTGGTGAGGAAGGGTCAGCAACACTTGTTTGCTGACTCTTTAAGGCCGGAAACGCACCCATGACTCCTCTGGTGATGTGAGTGTCCATGGCCGGCGGTGACCAGTTACCATCAGGTGACACATTTACTCATTTATCGCCCTGTGATATAAAAAAAAATTCAAACGTGTTTTAACACTGGAGTAAATAATATTAAAGACTATAGTAGAAAAGTTCAAAGAAATGTATCAAAGCCGCAGCCCACTATTACTATCACTATATCTTTTATGTTTAAAGTTTGAACTGCGCGGATGATTGTAAGCCGCCTAAATTTTGAACAACGAATTGAACAAATTTACACCTTCATCCGACGTATGATCTAAAGAAAGCTAGCTTACCTCACGAACTTAAAACGTCACGCCGAAACTATTCCATTTCATTCTTAACAATCGTTTAGCCGAAATACTTACAGAAACAGAACTCGCCTACGTCAGAGAATTTATTAAAATACGTTACCAATATTTCGGAGACGACATAGAATAGAGAAATAAACAGATGTGCCATTGGTAGAACGAAATTTAAAAATAGTAAAGATTGCTAAGGCGTTTTTAAATAACTGTAATAAAATGGAATGGATATAATATAATGACTTTGATGTCCAGGTTCTTTACATAAAATTGATATGTAAATCCATTCACCCACAAGACTTCGAATGGAGCCGTTTTGAATTTTGGGTGTGACATACTACAAAAAGCAACTGAAAACTTACACGACTAAACATCAGTGTGATTTAATTGGCATTTTTTATTATAATTAGCAGTACCCTGCGGTTTCACAGTTCCGTTTCGGTTTGTTATTCGAATATATAAGCTATAATACTACAAAATTTCATCAAAATCCGTTCGGTAGTCTTTTCATGAAAGTGTAACAAACATCCATGCATCTATACCTACAAAATTTTGCATTAAGAATATTAATAGGAATCAGAATATAACATCAAAGAAGAGTCCATCATTCGTCATTCGACTACGTCGGAGATATTCTTCAATAATCACTGTTTAAAAAAGAAGATACGATATTTAAACAATTTTTATATGGAACTACACAGCAAGTATTGAAGCAAGTATGGTATTGTACCAATCGAATATTTTAATGTGTACCATATTTTTATGCTTCTAAAAAAGAAGCTAATAAGTATATTGGTTCTAAAAAACAGACCACCTTTGTAACAGACATGCGTAAAAGTAGTCCAGCCCTACATAGTAAATTTGGTTGTTTTGTGCCTACGTCCCTTGCAATGCCACTTCTATCAATATATTTTCCTAGGTAAACATATGTATATAGTATACGTCACCTCACGTGGTTTGTCATGAAACTCTCGCGTGATACGTAGAACTTGGAACAGATCCATGGGTGTAGAGAAAAAACTTTTTAAAATATCATAAATCAAGATCGTCGGCCCCGACGTCACGGTTCCATTGAAGCGTTTGTTTCTTACCATGAAAACTCGAAACAAACGTAGATTCGAAAGTATAGATGATATTAAATTACAAATTAAACACAAATTAATTTCAAGTAAGTTTCCATATAAAAAGCGGTAAACTCGTAGCCAGTTACTCTCACCGGTATGTAAGCGATTGGTGAGGTCACCTGGCGGGCGGTCAGTCAATAGAGCGACTGCGATAGTGATTTCTGAAATTTCTGATTGTTTCCATGGTTCGTAAGGTACGTCATTAAGCCAGACGCTTCGCAATGTAACGTGCACTTAATAACGTACGAGTACAACAAGAATATTAACTTTATCTTCTTAAATTCAAATAGGAAAATAGACGCTTCTAAGTTTTTTAAGCCTCTATAATATGAATACATCTATTTGTAGCACTGTGTCTCTGTTTTAAGTTGTAATTTTGAACGCTAATTGTAATTTGTTATGTTCTTTTTTAAGTACAATACTTAAAAATGATAAGCGAAGGACTTTATAAACATTCAGCAGCGGCATAAATGGGTCACAAATTGTTATCATGCGGGGGTCGAAACCGAAATACAATGGCGCCAAGGTGGTAGCGAGATGACTACATTAGAAGTCATATAACAACAAGAACAGATAATCCTTAACTTAGTTTACATAGGTGTTCATTTGGAAGCATGCAACAATATACGTACACACGGCTACAAATCAACCTATACATTTCCAGTTTAAGCTGATCCGGGTGGTATAGCATTTTCATACAATGAGAGGTCAGCTTATATTGGAAATGTATAGCTTGATATGTAGCCGTGTGTACAAGCGAGGAAAAAGCGCCATCGAAAGATAGTGCCAAACATTATTCACTCGTTTTCTGTTGCACTTTTTAAAGTGTTACGGTCGAGAAACCATAGTATCGACTCCGAATATTGAAATAGTTCATAGCAGATTTTATGTACAGATATTGTTTACGATTTTTGATGTGCGTTTTGCTCTAGTGTAGATATGTTATTTGTAGGTATACTACATACGCCATAGAGTAAACAACTTCATTGGTTTGTGTTCATAAATAAAATATTCTCTACATTGATCACTAGAACTGCATTACAGCAGCGGCGAAAAAAGGATAATTGAAGTTGAAGCAGAGCGGCTTTATGTTTCATCATCATATTTAAGAGCTATGCTCTTGTCGGTGGAGCTTCTTCCAATCGTCTCGGCTTTTGGCGAGCGCCGACATTTAACTTTTCCTTTATCTGATCCATATAGGTCCTTCTTGGTCTTCCTCGTCCTCTCCTTGCCTCTATTTTGCCTTCAATAATATTCCTCATAAAGGTGTCATATCGTATCAAGAAATAGGCTTAACGTTTAAGGATACTATTTTTTTAAAGACAATGATAGCATAGTGTAATGAATCCCTGCGTTGTGGGATACTTTACAAAGGCATAATTTACGAGCACAACGCACACCCAGACTCGGAACAACTACTTATGGCGAGGCGACTGTCTCGACCACTGTGAGCAGCGTGCAGCCAAGTCGAAAAAAAAAATTAAAAGAAACAGCAAAAAAAGGAAGAAAAAAAATATTTCGATAAATATTCTAACAAACCCAACTATATTTTTTTAATGCTGGTCCATTCAACGGTTTTCGTGAAGAGATTGCACCTAGTGATAAGGTCATTTTAAACAATCATGTTAAATATATATTTTTTAAAGTAAATTCATTACACGGCAAAAATTTGTTAGTGTGCGAGTGTGTATGTTTGTTACTTCTTCACGTCTAAACGACTGGAGCGATTTTAATAACATTTGGCATGGAGTTAACTGATACTATGGATCAACACATAGGTTATAATTTGCAAAATATTAACGCGGGCAAAACCCACAGCTAGTCTTAAATAATTACGCTACCAGCACCGTTATCAACAGACCATTGTTAATATAAAGTTGCATGGTAATTAAACGACTACGTAGAATTGAAATACCAAAAGTAATAATGACTGCGCGTGTGACGCAGCGGCTAAGACAGTTGCCTCATCGCTTTATGTCTCGGGTTCGAGTCCTTGCCGGACAACTATTTGTGTGACCCATAAATAGTTGTTCAGAGTCTGGATGTAATTTGTGTCCGTCTATTATATATTTGTAAAACACCCCGCGACACAGGGATCAGATACCATAATGCAGGCATTGTCTTTAAAAAAAGTTAATAGATATTTATAAAAGTAAAATGATATAAAAATAGATTACTTTATTATTATTATTTATTTCGGACAGTATACATCCATTTATTTTTTTATTAAGATTACTTAAATACTACTAATACATAAACCATGTCCATCATATCAGTATCCACGAATGAGCAACAAAAATGAAACCCCAGTATCTACATTCCACACTGTAAACACCAAACGAGGACGAAAAAAGCTCTACGTCCGCGGCTCTATGCCCGAATGTAGGTCGGACGAGCAAGTAAATCCCTCCTTTTAAACTCTGTTAATCCGCCGGCTTTCAATTGTGAAACCTTTTCAGGAGTATTAACCGCCACACAATGCCAGGCGCGAAGTCTTCAACGTACGCATTGTCTGACAAATCGTGAGCTTGGAACGTTTTCGCTACATCTTTTGTTACCACGTTTTTCATTACAGCTGTGTTGTGACAGATTGGGTTAAACGAATCGGAATTTTGTTCTGTGATAGATTATTTCTTTGTCATTTTGCTTACTTTGTTAGATACGCCGATCTTTTCCTTCTAGGTTTTATATATAAGGAAGACGTTTCTTTTCCATTAGTCGAGTCCAATATCTATTTGTGGTGTTCGATTACAATTTGACTTCCGAAATTAAATGTTCAATAAATTCCTTTTATTGAAAATCCATCACGTACTAAAGTTTTTTTATAAAGGTAGGTCTAGTCTATTGTTGACAACATGATCAAATATTTATGATACCTTGTCTGTAAAGGATGGGTCTTCATTTCATTTTATTCATATTATTTTCTAGTCTAGAAAGGAGGCTTTTACTGCTTCACCGGAAAACATTTGCGAGTCAGAGCTCTAGATTTTGCCAAAATAAAACTATAACAATATCCCCCTAACGAATTTTGGTTGCGGCGGCCAGTAGATATAGACTAGCCATTTGCACGGGACATATCACTGTGGACAAATACGTGCGCAAACACAGGGGCACTCGCTCCCCTTCCCTCACTCTCATGATGTTATGGGGAGGACACGATCGGAAAGAGGTCAGAAGCAGGAGCAACAGGCATGGGTGTAAACACCACCAATTTCCAAATACCGGTCTGATACTGAGTTATAGTTTCTTGACAGAAAAATTTCAAAGTAATTTTCATGCTGGACCCGAGATTTTGATTCTGAATTCACTACCTACGTTAAACATGGTACCCCAATTCTCATAAAACTACAAAAAAGTAACCCGCAACAAAGACCTCTGTGTCGCGGGTACCTTTTTTGTATCATCATGTATAGTCGAGATATCCTAGTGCGTAGACCTTTGGAATGTGCAATCAGTGGTCTCGGTACAAACCCAAGGTGCGCACCACTGACGTTTAAAATTCATACGCGTATTTCAAACTGATTATACCGTCCTTAAAATGGTGAAAGAAAACATCGTGAGGAAACATGCATGTCTGAGAGTTCTCCGGAATGTTCTTTATGTCATGTGACGTCTGCCAACCCACACTTGGCCACTATGGGCTATTTATTCTCTCTCATTGTGAGGCTCTTGCCCTGAAATGGGACAGTAACAGGCTGCATAATCAACACATAATATGCGACTGACTAAACACTGAGTATAGCGTAACCAAGATTGTTATAAAGGAGAACGGGCGGAAGTGGTCCAAATGGCGTCGGCTGATGAAACCTAGTCTATATAATAGTTCGTGAATGTAGGATATATTTTTCTATGGACACCATAAAATCGGCCCACGGAGATAAAAGTTATACAGTTCAGAAAGTATCTACCTATTATAGACGAATAATTGAAAAACCTGCCTTTTGTTCGGTCAAAACTTATTTGCCGTGTACCGAGTACTCGCACTTACTCCCCGCCGCCCGTATGCGCCCGCTACCCCTCGGGGTGGCGGGGGGTGATGCTCCTGCGCCGCGCGTATTGTTCACAGGTCAGTGAGTCATTCGCTATTATTCAGCAAGGACATATTTTGGTTTCTTTATTTTGTTCGTACCGGCTTTCTTTTTGGACATATTTTGATTTACTTACTCGATTACTTTGGCGCGTTTAAACGGACTTGTGATATTGCTTTTGGATTTGGCTTTCAAGATGTTGCCTAGTGCTGGCATTGTGTGTTTAGTGTGTAATCGTTCAGTGTTACGAAGAGAAAGGCAAAATGTTACCCGAAATCTTTTCGAGACAAACCCAGCCATCTCAGCACATATACTCGCATCAATTGCACCGCGACAGGTATGTACCTTTTAAGCCATATTGCTGTTGATTGTTGGTGCAATAGATAATATCAAACTGGTTAGCATTTTCTATAGTTGCCGTGACAGAGTTATTTAAAGAGCTGGTTATTATGGAAGAGCTATTTATTAGGTATAAGTATAAGAAAGAGTACTATTATAGTGAAAGAGTTATTTCTCACATCCAAGTACTCATATTTATTATTGACAAAAAATCTTTGTCCTTAGCTTTACAAAGATCCGTGAGCAAGTTATTTACAGCTTAACAATTGATTTTTACAATGTTAATGGTTTAGTTTAGTAATAATGTCTACTTACTTGGTAGGTTGGGAATTCACATGATAACGGAAAAAATCTATAAAATGAACCTACTAGTAGGTATTGCTCGTGAAAAGTCATTACAACTTTTTTGTTTTTTGTTGTAGGTTATATTCAACGGCAGAGAATACGTCTGTCGTCCATGCTGTTTAAGGAGTCAAAGGGCTCAGGGTCAGGGTGCTATGCAAGATCCTTTGCCAGGACCTTCAATACCACGGGAAGATGAAGTTGAAAATATAGATCAGGACGAAGTACAGCAGCTACAGCAACCTGATTTACTTCAGTCATTAAATCTGTCAGAGTTATCTCGTGCTCCAAATACAGCAAATGCATGTATTTTTTATGGCTGCCGTATGATATCGCGAGGCCGGATACCTGAGAGAATAAAGGCCGATTTTTTGATTAACGCAAACTATTATGTGCCACCAAGTGCTAGAGTATGTGACGAACATATGCAATCAAATAATTGGGAGGATTTATTTGAAGCCCCAAACATATCACATGATTTTTCGAGTGCACATATAATGGACATCATATCCATTTTAAAAAATGTCATAACAAATACAACACATATGGATTTTGAACATGTTGAAAATATGTCAGCAGACGAATTGCATTACTGGACCGGGCGGACTTCATTTTACGGGCGGCGGGGAGTAAGTGCGAGTACTCGGTACTCGGCAAATAAGTTTTGACCGAACAAAAGGCAGCTTTTTCAATTATTCGTCTATAATAGGTAGATACTATCTGAACTGTATAACTATTTTCTCCGTGGGCCGATTTTATGGTGTACATAGTAAAAAAATATCCTACATTCACGAACTATTATATAGACTAGGTTTCATCAGCCGACGCCACTTGGACCAAAGTCCATACTAAAATGTCCGATCTCCTTTGCCGAGATATTTGTAGTTTCCTGATACAGACGCCAGCACATCAAGCTACCCCAATCTGTCAAATTTCCCCAATTGAAAGTGATAAAGTTGAAAATATATAAAAGAAATCTGACAGATTGGGGTGGCTGGATGTGTTGGCGTTTGTACAAGATTTTGTGTTTAAAGGTCAAATAAAAAATTGCCATAGCATTATTTATAATATGGTTTGTATTAATACTCAAATCACTAATAGCTACATTTCATTCCCTCATAGCCAGATTCTCTCACCGAAGTTAAGTTAGGCATACGGTCAGTCCATAGATGGGTGTCTGCAGAAGTAATTTTTTCTTTCTTTTTTTAATAATAATATCTAGGGACAATGTCACACAGATCATCCTAGCCCCAAACTAAGCAAAGCTTGTACTATGGGTACCAGAGGACGATATACATACTTATATAGATAGATAAATACTTAAATACATAGAATACATCCATGACTCAGAAAAAAAATATTCGTGCTCATCACACAAATATTTGCACTTACCGGGATTCGAACCCAGGACCACCAGCTTCGTAGGCAGGAGCACTACCAACTAGGCTACGGATTCGGTGAATTTCTGATTGTTTGCGTGCTTCAGACAGCACGTTAACACTATTGGTTCCAGTTGTACTCAATAGCCAACAGTAGTTAAACCATGTCAGAGGCATGAGAAACTCTGACATACATAAAGGTACCCACTATCCATACTATAAGTAAGTCATTGATGTAGTCACACATAATATGAAAGCTAACCCAATAATTCACCTTTTAAGATATTAAAGCGAGATTTCCTTTCAGACCCTTTTCACTCCCTTGACTATTTTTTAGACTTTGAAGATCATGTGGACTTTCGAAAGGGTATTGGGTGGATCGGGCCCTTTGATGGTATCAAATAATGTTGTGTGTTTATTTGTTGTCTGGGGTATTGCTGCCTTCCCGATTGTGTATCTTGTTTGATAAAGGGAATGAAGTTTTTAAGATATTTGTTGGAGTTCTTTATACTATGGTAAGATCGATTGTGGAAAAGCTTATGAAATAAGAACCCTCCATGTTTAAAATTACAATCTTCACTAACTTATTTTATAGTTTAGTAGTAAAAAATCTTTAATACCCAATTTTTATTATATAACTAAACTAATTAGTAATTATTATTCATTAATTAATTAGTATTCGTAGTTAATTAACTTAAGGTATAATTGCCGACTATTTATATTGAAATATTATTTAGATATTGAAGGAGGTTTGAATTGATGAAGTTATTGTGTAATATATAAATAGGTTTATATTTAACTACAATTACAGGTTTGGCACAGTGGCTAACCTAGTACGGGCGTTATCTTAATACCTATAAGGTACATTTTTATTAAAAGTTACGTATTATCATTATGACAAATTCAACAAAATTTCACATTTGGCATTTCTCAAGTTCTATTCCACCTCCAATTCACTTAACAACCCGTCTGTCAAGCGTGGCGGTTATGGCATATCTGGAGGGATATGCTTTAACCGCCACGCTTGGCAGACGGGTTTGATGAATGATGAACACAACTCCATTGGGGAAATCTTGGCGAAGCCTTAGTCCAGCAGTGGACGTAATTCGGCTGACATGATAATGATGATGATTATACCTATTTACACTTTGTCGAGTATCGCCGCCGTAGCTTATATTCAGCCCGGAGAAAAGTTTTATTACATAATAGCATAGAAAATAATCGATCACTACGTTAAAAGCTCAAAAATTGTATCCATCAATGCAATATATATCTATCCTGCTTCAAAAAGCATACAAGAACAAAACACATGAATCCCGTACACCAAACAAACAGACAAACATAATATCTCTAGTGTCCGCGTAAATAAACCACTTTGAGGATTTATTTGAATTTGAAAAATAAAACGCTTTAAAAATGAAAAGGCCAGTTGCAGACTTTAATTTGAAAAAGTTGAGTCCGTGAATGTTTACGCTCAATTTACTGGCCAAGTGGAGTTTGTTTGTATATTTATCGTTATAAATTATGAGGAAGTTTACTCATATATGAGCTTCTGCCTGCTACTACGTGATAAAGTAGTGTAAACTAAACATGAGATTATTTTTATTATGAGATCGTTTTTGAATTCGAGTCTCGGATGACCTATCATGTCACCAAAATTAAACAAAAAATGACTGCACGTGTGGCGCAGCGGCTAAGACAGTCACCTCGCCGCTTCGTGTCGCGGGTTCGAGTCCTGCGCAGGACAACTATTTGTGTGACACATATATCGTTGTTCTGAGTATGGCCGTAATTTGTCTATTATATGTTTGTAAAGTACCCCCAAGTAATTCTTTGCGGGATCCAAGACAGTTAAAGCGATTCCCCGGGACATGCCTGAGCTTCACCGCTCAGTGTCATTTCATTGTGTGTCACTGTTGATCCTGGCTTACTGGAGTTGCAGTGGTGGGTAAGAGGGAGGGACTAGTCACGATAAAAAGAAGGTACCCCACGACACAGCGATTAGATTCTCTAGTAGGCACTTGGGGCGTAGGCATCGTTTAAAGTAAACAAAAAAAATCGTGTGTCCGATATCCATAAACTAATCAGTCTCCATACCACCACATATACATATACACTTGTGCTCGATACACAAATATTATGTACACATAATATTGTTGAAAATTATATACTCACCTACAAAGTGTAGGTGTACATCTACTTAATATTTGATACCTACTTTTTCTCTTATTTTAATCTTTCTCCTTTTACTGAATTTGTTTCACCTTTCACCCGTTTTCATTTCATACAACTCTGGTACATCTTAACGTTGTCTGTAAAAAATCGCAGCTAGCGATAAAACCGCCATTTGTACATTATTATGCTGCTATGTTTGTTCTATTTTTGGACTTTACATACATACATACACTCACGTCTGTTTCCCAGAGGGGTAGGCAGAGACAACAGATTTCCATTTGTCACGATCTTTGCACACCTCTTTTGCCTCGATTATTTATTTATTTATTTTAGTTTTATTTATAACTTTATGCACATCAAATAGTACAAAGGCGGACTTAATGCCCAAGGCATTTCCTGCCATTCAACCTTAGGGTGGTGCAGAAATAGACTTACTGACATTATATTTTGCAATTTATTTGGTGTACAATAAAGTGTATTGTACATGTTTTAATGAGTTACATTCCTTTGTCTTTGCGTTGTTTTAGGTCGAGTGAAATAGATAAGGGTGCTCCTTTAAAATGTACACCTTTGGCCATACAGATTTCAAAGGATAATGATCACGGCGGGCGTAGTTATACGAGTAAAACTCAAATTTCATTATGCATTGATGTATACTTTACACGCATTCGTTTTTAATTATGTAAAATATAACGGTATATCCTGGAATCATGTTCAGTAAGACTTCTAACGAATGTACAGACGCCAGCACATCAAGCTACTCCAATCTGTCAAGTTTCCCCAATTAAAAGTGAACCTTATTCTTTTGTGATAAAGTTGAAAATCTATAAAAGAAATTTGACAGATTGGGGTAGCTGGATGTGCTGGCGTCTGTATTAAAAAAAAATCTAACGTTTATTCGAATGTATCCGTTGGAAATAAACGTTTGACTTGTTTCTGGTGGATGTTGAGCGTTATTTGGTCCCAGTTCTAACCTAAACTACTTTTCTAGTAGTGAATGTTCGATTTATTAAAAATTCGATATAATAAACTTTGGAGTGTTTAGAAATGCAATCTAAAGTGGACAATTTATTTTATAATGGTAGTGATATTTCGCTAGCTTGTATTAAGTTATTGTCAAGGAGATTATGTTTAGATTTAATTATTGAAATTTATATTTTACTACATATTGTCTATATTAAGCTTTGCATTCAGTATTATTATTATAACGGACCTTGTGTTTAAAACGACGGTCGCGCTTTAATGCTACCACCGGATCCAATGCGCCCCAACTGAGAAGACCCAGCGAAACAAACTCAGCAGGTTCATCTACCACCGGTTTCAACACGGCCCAGTTAAGACGGTCCGGCGAAACATACTCAAGCGGGCATGAACACGGGATTTGGTCCACTTAAAGTAATTATTTGGTAGGCAAACACAATATCTGCTCGATCGGTGTCTATGGATAGGTCTTCAAAAATGATATTGGGGTTTCTAGTATCATTTTTTTCTAAACTGAATAGTTTGCGCGAGACACACTTACTTCCAAAGTGGTAAAATGAGTGCCCCCCCCCTGTAACTTCTAAAATAACAGAATGATAAAACTAAAAATATATATGATGTACATTACCATGCAAACTAACAACGAAAATTGGTTTGAACGAGATCTAGCAAGTAGTTTATTTTTAATACGTCATTAACCGTAAACAGCAATTTGCTTTAATTAAATCAATTCAAATACTTACTGCTATGGAACCCTTCATAGGCGAGTCCGACTCGCACTTGGCCGGTTTTTTATTACACACAACAATAATGTTGAAAGCTATTTCCTAAGATCTATCTACCTAGAGTAGGTTAAAACTTACTTACAAAGAAGATATCACAAGGCTCCTATAAACATTTCCCAATAAAAACCGATGGATATAAAATCCTGCTGTTATCAACGCGCTAGCAGAACCAATCGTGCATTGAACCATGACCTGCACTTCAGTTTTATATTTATTCTCTATATACCTGTTGCATCCCATTCCACATGAACACTGCGAAGTCGAAAACAATTTAGTTTTGTTGAGAATTAGCCGGTTGAATTGTTTAAGACATGTGTTACGCGTTAAAGTCATGCGTGAAACGGAAAATCCATTTATTTTATCATTGTTTTCTGGACAGTACAGTTTTCAGTTATTGTGGAGTATACTCAGAATTCCTATTTTATGGAGTAGCCAATAAAACTGTGTTCTTGCATTCAATATACAAGTAGTTTTACGAAGGAATAATTCACCGTAACCTAGTTAGTAGTGCTCTTGCCTACGAAGCTGGTGGTCCTGGGTTCGAATCCCGGTAAGTGCAAATATTTGAGTGATGAGCACGAATATTTGTTTCTGAGTCATGGATGTTTTCTATGTATATAAGTATTTATCTATCTATATAAGTATGTATATCGTCGCCTGGTAACCATAGTACAAACTTTGCTAAGTTCGGGGCTAGGATGATCTGTGTGACATTGTCCCTAGATATATAATTAAATACTTACATACATTAGCCTGCCCGTGGCGGATTTAAGATTATAATACTATTGGTTGACAAAACGACCCTTAGTTTAGCGTTATGTACTGGGTTTATGACAAGGCTTGTCTGTAGTAATAACTAAAAGTTTCACTTTCAGTCATTCATCATAACGACTTCCAGCGATCCTCACAAGATCATCGGTCCATCTTGTAGGAGGACTGCTTACGCTGTGTCTTCCGGTTCGTGGTCGTCACTCGATAACCTTTCTGCCCCAGCTGCCGTCGGCTCTACGAGCTATGAACCCTGCTAAGAATTTTCTTCTAAGATTCCACTTCAGCTTGGCAATTCTTCGGGCACCAAATGCCTGTTTCAGTTATTACTTCATTTTTAATATTCTCATACTCTCTAGCCCATATTAAGGTTGAGAGAGATTTTAAGGAAGAGATCGCTGTATTGCCCGCAGTATTGACCGCCAATTGTTCTATTGCCGCTTTTTAATAATATTAATTTAATCTTATAAAATTATGCTCTGTAAATGGTGTGCAATAAATAATAAAAATAATATCCTGGGACATTATTCACACACGGCCATCTGACTTGATTTATTTGATTAACCAACGATTGTTTACATTAATACTATTATTCGTTTGTGATGACAATATGCTTGCTTAAATGTAACAATCTTTTACTGGTTAACACCACATGCAAAAATACAGTTAACAGTGCAAAAAAAAATTATTATAATTATAACATGATAAAAATAAAACATCTAAAAGAAAATAAAAACAACGTTTAAATAAATAAAATAAAATAAATAAAAAAGGTTTATATTCACGTAGACTTTAAAAAAGCGCTTGTAAATAGTCAGAACATGTTTGTAGTAATATAGTTGTATACATTAGATATTATTTCTAGTAACATAGATATTTAGGTACATCTTGTATGAAAACATTTATAAAATTTATTTTATTACAGAAATGATATTTAGCTAGCTCGTATCAAGTTATTGTCAAGAGATTATGTTTAATTATCTAGTTTAAGTCTAATATATATAAAATAAAATTTGTTATTGATGACAAGCGCTCATAGCCAGATAGATGCTCTCACCAGTCCGTAAGTGATTGTCGAGGTCAAGCAACTAGGCTCCCGGTCAGTCCATAGATGGGTGACCACCAAAGCGGTTTAATTACTTCGGAGGACACTTTCAGCTGTCGGTCCCGGTTGTAGCCATTAGGCAGCAGTCATGTCAGAGGCCTACTGGGCGGCATGAACAACTCTGACACCAGGCTAACCACTGCCCATACGATAAATAAGTAAGTACGGCCATCTGATCCCAAACTAAGCAGAGCTTGTACTATGGAAACCACGTAACTGATATTTCACATACACTATTTTCGTTTTGTAAATACATATGTATTTATATATATAATTACACCGAGACTCAGGACGAACAAACATGCACACAAATATATATCTGTGCATGAACGACCTGCGGCGTGAAAGGCAAGCATTTACCAACCACGTCAACCAGCCCGTCAACCTACTTCTTTAAGAGTCAATTAAAAAGTACCTACTATAATTTTCTAAGCCACGAATAGAAACGAAATAAGCGGATCCATAAGTTAACAACAATCTCCCAATTATCCATCAACTACGCAAACACATGTTCGTCAGTCCAGATCAATACGTTATTTATACTTGAGTCACGTCATTGAAGTGACGTCTTGCGTCTGTGTCTAACGTAGGGATGGCAAATAGCACGCATAGCAATAGTGGCACGTGAACAACAGATTACGACACCAAGTATTTATAGACATTAATTTTAAATCATCTTCAACCTGATATAGTCCACTGCTGGGCATAGACCCCCCCCCCCCCCCCCAAAGGATTCTAACGGTGCCATTTGGAGGGTTTGCGACCGCAGTTAGTTAGTAGTAAATACACAGGAGGTGGTGCTGCCCAACTACCTGGTCTATCTTTCAGTCGCCTTCTACGACACCCTCGGGATGATATTATGGCCTCGTGGTGGCCCTGTTATTCTTTCTAGGTGGTCGGAAACCACACGGATCAATTATTAATAGCCCTTGTATTATGATAGCACCAACATATGGCCTGTTGGCGTGGTTGGTAGATACCCTGCCTTTCACGCCGGAGGTCGTGGGTTCGATTCCCAGCCGGGACAAATATTTGTGTGCATGAACATGTCTGTTTGTCCTGAGTCTGGGTGTAAATTATCTGTATAAGTATGTACTTACAAAAGAAAAATAGTATATGTAGTATATCAGTTATCAGGTTTACATAGTACAAGCTCTGCTTAGTTTGGGATCAGATGACCGTGTGTGAATAAAGTCCCAGAATATTATTATTATTATATAGAACCCGGCGAACTCTATAAATCGCTAACCTACCGCAAAAACACATGCATATGCAAGTAGGAATATCAAAAAAGTACATGAAAAAAACAATTACTATAAATTTATGGTTGAAAGCAATACAAACTGTTATTAAAACCGATCTTTCGTTAAAACAGCTAATTCGAAGAAAATTTTGATAGAACATTAATTTTTTTCAAATCAAATCAAATTACTTATTATTTCACTTACAAATTATTTCACTTAAACTTTAAAAATACGCTTGTAAATAGTCAGAACATGCATAATATTTCTACAAATATATATTATGCATGTTCTGACTATTTACAAACTATAAGTCATCACATCGAATAATCTCTTTTTACCTAGAATTAATATACAGTTAATTATAATAGTAGTATTACAAATTAACTTTATATTAATTCTAGGTAAAAGTAGATTATTCGATGTGATGACTTATATATCGTCATGTAGAATTAAAATTTAATTTATGATAGTCATGGTTAAGTTAAATAGCTAATTTCTTGAAGTTATTGTCAAAATGGTTATTTAAGCTTGTTTATATGTAGTTTTAGATATTTACTACGTCTGGTCCGAATCGTTCTGTCTATATTGAGGTAAGAATTCATGATTATAACGAAACTTGTATAAATATCGAAAGCATTCTCTATCTCTAATTTTGTCCCGAATTAAAAAAATCCAAATCGGTTCACAAACAAAAGTGAAATTGCGTAACATACACACAAAAAACATATAAAATCGATAATACTTTTATTGATGTTACCTTTTTAAAGCGATGAAGATTTTGTTTATCGACATCTAAAACGTATATGGTAATTATTGTTTTCCATTTGGTGAGCCAAGTAATTCTTCTGTCGCCCTAGGGAATTAATTATGGTGTCTAGCGTAATAAATAGAAACCACTTTCTTCTCGGTGAATGAAAACATCCTGAAATCACTCGACTGATATATGACTGATGTCTTGATTGACGAAGAATAAATGTAGTATGTAGACTCGCTAAGCCTTTGTCGCACTTTATAAGGGACAGCATACAAGTAAGAGGTTATATCCTGATCCTCATAGCATACGGGTTATGTACTATGTAGGATAAATTAATGTCAAAATGAAGATGGGTCGTCGCTTATCATAGACACTTCGATTAACGTATCTGCTATTACAGCACTTTATAAAGGACAGCACAAGTGACAGGATACATTTTGCTGCTTGTAGCACACGGATTATATTGGGAAGAGCGATGTCGAAGTGTAGACGGGTCGTCGTTTTACAAAGATACTTAGAATAACCTGTTTGCTAACACAAAATTTTATAAGGGACAGGGAAGTGAGAGGTTACATCCTGATTTTCATGGTATACGGTTTATGTAGGATAGGGTCACGTCAAAATGTAAATGAGTCGGCACTTATCATAGATAATTATATTGACCTATTTGCTTTTACAGCACTTTATAAGGGACAGCATACAAGTGAGAGATTGCATCTTGATACTCGTAGTATACGGGTTATATAGGATAGGATCATGTCAAAGTGAAGATGGGTCGTGGTTTATCAACAATACTTAGAATAACTTGTTTGCTAACACAAAATTTTATAAGGGACAGGGAAGTGAGAGGTTACATCCTGATTCTCATGGTATACGGTTTATGTAGGATAGGGTAACGTCAAAATGTAAATGAGTCGGCGCCTATCATAGATAATTACATTCACCTATTTGGTTTATACCACTTTATAAGGGACAGCATACAAGTGAGAGATTGCATCTTGATACTCGTAGTATACGGGTTAATAGGATCATGTCAAAGTGAAGATGGGTCGTCGCTTATCATAGACACCTAGATTAACCTATATGCTATTTCAACACTTTATAAGGGACAGCATACAAATGAGAGGTTGCATCTTGATACTCATAGTATTCGGGTTATATAGGATAGGATCATGTCAAAATGAAGATGCGTCGTCGCTTAAGTATCATAGACAATTAGATTAACCTATTTACTTTTACAGCACTTTATAAGGGACAGCATACAAGTGATAGCTTACATCATCATTCTCGTAGTACCTGGTTAAAGTTGCCTAACATAATACACTAGTATTCGTAAAAACATTTTAGATTTATTGTTACAAAGTTACGACGTTGATTTGCCATCCCTATGCTAGAATAAATCATTGGGAAGCAAATAGGGAACGCAGAAACGACCAAACGACCCATAAAATGTCTTTGAGGTGGCCTAATGATTGTCGATATAAATAAACATAATTCGAGTTACAATTTTAAAGGTGAGCAGTGAATTGTGCTAGATTCTTTGATCTTTGAAGCTCCCTTGATTCTGTTGGTTTTATGTAGTCTTATGTTGATTTTTTGCTGAAGAAACCGAGGTTTCCGATAGCTTATTATCATTGATGTAGCTAAATAATAATTGCTCAATGTTATCTTAGATGGATATATTTATGTTTGTGGATGCCGAGTCGCTTTAGTGAAATTTATGAGGCGTATAGTTTCGTAAGAGGGATTTAGGTCACCTATTGCCTGGAGCCCTCCCAGGGTTCGTGTCCCGCCCATCTGGGACATGGCGCAAAAAAGGGAGTACCGGAGCAGCAAACCCGCGTTCCCGGGACTCCCCCAACAAGCACCAAGAGAAGTCCACGGCATGTAGGTTTAGTCGGTGTAAGTCCGACATACCCGCCCGCAGACACTTTTTGCGGGTGGCATGCGAAGGCATTCCCAATTATCAAAAAAAAATAAAAAAAAAGTTCACCTATTGCCTAATAGGTATCAAGTCTTGCCAGGATGCCGCCTTAATGATTTATTGACCTAACTCTTTAGCTGTTATCATGAGTGAGATGAACTCGCTTACCGAAGGTTCCAAAAACGTTACTGAGTCTTAAAACTGTACTTTGTATGTGAAGGATTTCTGGTGATTTAATTATACACGTTTTTCCTGTATATTTAAGGAAAAAACAAGAAATGTAAATTTCATTCATTTCACCTGGATGATTTTTTCTTTCTACAAGACACACATTTACCGGGTACCACCACTTGGTGGAATCAATTAACTGCGGAGGAATTTCCCATCCGGTATGATATGGCAACCTTCAAGAAGCGAGCCTATTTTGTTCTTCTCTGGTGTTGGTGGTATATATATATATAGGTATATATATAGGGACAATGTCACAATGATCATCCTAGCCCCAAACTAAGCAAAGCTTGTACTATGGGTACCAGGCGACGATGTACATACTTACATAGATAGATAAATACTTAAATTCATAGAAAACATCCATGACTCAGGAACAAATATTCGTGCTCATCACACAAATATTTACACTTACCGGGATTCGAACCCAGGACCACCAGCTTCGTAGGCAGGAGCACTACCAACTAGGTTACGGTGACCGACATCTATCTATGGGTGGCGCTGATCACTTACCATCAGGTGACCCTCTTGCGCGTTTTCCTTGCTATCATATAAAAACAGGATATTTCATAATTGTTGCATAATCTCGTTTCAACTCATTGATGGGCCGGTTGGCGTGGTTGGTAGATACTTGCCTTTCACGCCGCATGGCGTGGGTTCGATTCCCAGCCAGGGCAGATATTTGTGAATAGAATAGAATTGTGGGCATGAACGACATGTTCATGCCCACAATTCTATTACGTTTGTCCCGACAGACGGAATTATATATATAAGTATATATTTACATAAGAAAAGCAGTATTCTATAGCATATTATACTGTATGTAAATACTAATCCATTTCCGTAGTACAAGCTTTGCTTAGTTTGGGATCTGAAAGCCATGTATGAAAAATGGCCCAGGATATTATTGCTATTTTTAACATTTATAAGTTTAACACAACGTCAGTTTTTCAAAGAAAATTTGTTGCAGTATTTTTCTAAACACGATAAGTAAACTTACATGGTAATGTATAACATCGCTTTCAAATCTAGCATTAGTAAAAGTCTTTACCATTAACATGTTTCTATTATAAATATAGATACCTGTAAAGGTAAGGATATTAAGTTAAGTATAATGTGACTGCCAACTTTCCATGGAATGTAAGTAAATTCGTTTTGTGATACATATTTTTTGTAATCAAATAGCTTATAGCGTAAACTTTTTTTTTCCATAATAAAGCTATGAATATGCATAGTAGACCAGGGTCGATAATTTTTAAAACCAAAAAAAATAATAGTAGGATGAAACCCATTATAAAAGGAGGGGAATATTATAAAAATGAAAGGAAAAATAATTTACCGGCGATCTGAGGTCGGGAAGGGGATGGGGGTGAGTTTTTAAGGGTAAAAAACGGATTTTCTCGATTTCCGGAAAAACTTAAAGTCCTATCGAAAAACGTCAAATGGCAGTTGTAGGTAATAAAAAGATGTAAAACTTTTGTATTTACACTTTTTTCACATAACCTCAAAATTTATGTGAAATATTCAAAAAACCAAGTTTTTTGGTGTTGGCAGAGTATATCCGTAAGCGGATCGATTTTTATCGCAGCCGACATGATGCACTTGTTTTTCCAACACAGTAAATAATGTCACGATAATGTTCACTTTTATACACTATTTTACACGAAAGTGTTATTCATATTGCTGTCTACCTGGGCCCATAACCTGTTGGCAGAGTATATCCAGGGACAAGTAAATAAAAACGTAATGATTACTTTAACACGCATGCATTTATTCCGGCACTCAACTAGGAACTAACTTAATAGATAATGCGGCGCGCGCGGGCGCATCGGCCGGCTCGTACCTATATACCTACATACAGCCACGCATAAAACATTCAGGTAGGCACAAGCTCGCTACGTCGTCGTCCATCTTGTGGGAATATGTGTCT
This sequence comes from Pseudoips prasinana, assembly GCA_951640165.1. Lineage (NCBI taxonomy): Eukaryota > Metazoa > Arthropoda > Insecta > Lepidoptera > Nolidae > Pseudoips > Pseudoips prasinana. Next base: position 34,586,561 of record OX621237.1, on the reverse strand, counting down.
GGTGTATTGCCGCAGCCATTACCTACGGATCCAAAATATAGTGAGTGGATGAAGATGGATGGGAAAGCGGAGTCGGACATTTTACTAGCCGTGAGTTCGAGTGAATTGCTTGCTTTGGACGGCTTGGCATCTTCGAAAGCGGTATGGGACAAGTTAAAATCTTTACATGCATCTAGTGGGCCAGCGCGAAAAGCGTCGTTGTTGAAAAGGCTTGTGTTAACTCGCATGCAGGAAGAAGATGACCTGCGTAAGCACATTGCAGATTTTTTTGACGCCGTAAAGAAGCTCAAAGAAATCGGGCTAGTGGTTATCGACGAACTACTTGCCGTGTTATTATTGTATAGTTTACCAGAGTCCTTCTCGATGTTTCGAACGGCCATTGAGACTCGTGACAATTGACCGGCGACTGAAGTGTTGAAGGTCAAAATCATAGAAGATTACGAGAGCCGTAAACCAAAAGAAGGTGGCGACTTACAAGGTGCTTTGTATGTGAATTGACGACAACAAGCTCACAGGAATATGAACTCCACATTTAAGAAAAATAAATATCAAACATTTATAAAATGTTTTCGTTGTGGACGGCACGGTCATATTGCAAAGGACTGTAAAAGTAAATTCGAAAAGAAGAATTTTTCGGAAGATAAACAGGCTAGTAGCTATTCTACTATGCTAAGTGTTACAGAAGATGTGATGCTGAGCGATTCGAATGGAGGTACAGTGTGGTGCATTGATAGTGGGTGCACAGGACACATGTGTAATGAGAGGAATATGATAAAAAGCTTCACCAACGTGGAAAATGAGCTAAATTTAGCAAACTCTGAGAGCACGCGAATTACTGGAACCGGTCAAGTATGTATTTCAGTAGACACTGGTAGCGAAGAGCGCCGTATTAACTTAGAAAAAGTTTTTTATGTGTCAGATTTACGCACTAATCTATTATCAGTAGCGAAAATCACAGACCATGGTTTTGAGGTGCATTTTAATAAGAATGGAGCGGTTGTACTCGACGGGAAAAATAAAGTTCACATGCGCGCTGACCGAGTTGGCAATCTTTATCATGTTCGTTTGTGTGAGAACAGTGTGAAAAACGCTGAGAAGCCAAAGAAGGGCATAGATATGTGGCACGAAAGATTAGGCCATTTAAATGAGCAAGATTTGAAGGCTCTGATGAAAAATGATTTGGTATATGACATGAAGTTTAATGATAATGAAAAATTGTCTAAGTGTGAAATATGTACCCGTGAGAAGCAAACATGCAAACCATTTCCTAAAGGTTCCGTTGATCGTACTACTGATCTACTACAGATTGTTCATTCGGATGTATGCGGTCCGATGAGAGTAGAATCATTCGGAGGTAAAAGATACTTTGTGACGTTTATCGACGATAGATCAAGGTGGTGTCAAGTATACTGTATTAGAAACAAAAGCGACGTATTTGAGACTTTCAAGGAATATAAGGCTGAAGTGGAGAACTTTACCGGGAAGAAAATTAAGAGTCTACAGTCTGATAATGGACGAGAATACGTAAACAAAGATTTTGATGATTTTCTGAAAAAGAATGGCATTACAAGGAGATTAACTGTACCACACACACCACAGCAGAACGGGATAGCAGAAAGGAAAAACAGGACATTGATAGAAATGGCAAGATGTATGATGAGCCAGGCAGGAAGCCCACCATCATTTTGGGCTGAGGCGGTCAACACCGCGAATTATATTAGAAACAGGTGTCCTACTAAAACATTAAAAGGAGGTATACCTTTTACTGTATGGAAAGGGAAAAAACCTACAGTAAAGTATATGAGAACATTTCGTTCAAAAGTTTACTACATTGAGAAGGGGATTAAGAAAGGAAAGTTTGATCCATGTTCTGAATTAGGTATATTTATGGGTTATGATTTGCAATCTAAAGCATATCGTATCCATAATCCGAGAAACCGAAAACTAATTATAACTAGAAATGTAAAATTCTTGGATGAGACAGCATTCAAACATGAATATAAAGAGATACTTGATGAAGAAGAAAGTATAGACACTGAAAAAGTGGTCGTCACGTTGAACAAACCTGAAAAGAAGATAGAAAACAAACGAAAACCCCCTCTAAAAGCTAGTAAAGATAAAGAAAAAATAAGGAAATCATTGGAAAGTCTAAATGATGAGACAGATTATAGATATAGTACACAAAGTAGAAGAAAAAGAGATGCTACTATTTCATGGGAAGAACTGATAGAACCTGCGAGAAAAGGGGCAGAGGAAGACCAATACGTGCTTGCCGTAAGAAAAACATGGAATATAGACCAATAATAGATGTAAACTCAGAAAGTGAGGATGAAAATAATAAACTTTCAGATGATAGTGATGAGGATTATGTTGCGGGCATTGCGACTATTGAGCCAATGACGTGGGATGAAGCAGAAAATTCGGATGATTCTCGGGCTTGGAGATCTGCTATAGAAGATGAAAACCACATGACCGAAAAGTAATTGGGACTCGTTTTGTTTTTACGACAAAAACTACTGGCGATGTAGAACGCAAAAAAGTGAGATTAGTCGCAAAAGGATGCTCACAACGGCCAGGGGAGGATTTTTATGAGACTTATTCACCCGTGGTGAGATCACCATCTATAAGAATGCTTGCCGCTATATCGGCTGAATTTGGACTTGAGATGCATCATATGGATGTTGTGACTGCATATTTAAACGGAAAACTAGAAGAAGAAGTTTTTATGGAAATACCAGAACAGTTAAAAGAAGTTTTAGAGAAAATAATAACTAACCAAAAGATTGGATCAAAGAAGGAGAAAATAGAAGATAAGAAGATTATAGAGACTGTTAAACGGTGGTATAAAGGTCTGAGTGATAGTGAAAGTGTGTGTTGTTCTTTAAAAAGGTCTTTGTATGGTTTGCGTCAGACTGGATTGCAGTGGCATAAGGAGTTGGTAAGAAAGTTAAATAATATCGGTTTTTACTCTTTGCCTCAAGATTCGTGTATTTTTATGGCAGAGAAGTATGACAGTATTATGTTGATTGCGATTTATGTAGATGATATAATATTATCTACAAATAATAATAAATGGCTGAAACAGGTAAAACAACAGTTATCAGACTCGTTCGAGATGAAAGATTTGGGTGAAATAAGTAATTGTTTAGGCATTCAATTTTCTCGTGATTATGACGGCAGAGTGTGTCTTAATCAAAGTATGTATGTTGAGAAAATATTGAATCGTTTTAAGATGAGTGAATGTAAGCCTTCAATTACACCAATAGAAAGCAATTTAAAATTAATTAAACCTGAATTTTTAGACAAAGATGTAATGAGTCAGTACCCTTATCAGAGTTTGATAGGTGCATTAATGTTTTTAGCAGTGTCGACTAGGCCCGATATTGCGTATGCCGTTAATTTTTTAAGCCAGTTTAATACTAACTATAATGTTGAGCATTGGAAAGCTGCGAAACGTGTATTAAGATATTTAAAAGGAACAATAAATTATATAGTACAGGTTTGCCCTTATTCGGTATGGTCGACGCGGACTGGGGTACAAATATGTTAGATAGGAAGTCGTACTCCGGCTACGCGTTTATTTTAGCGGGCGCTCCGATCAGCTGGGAAGCTCGGAAACAGCGCACTATTGCATTGTCGAGCACCGAGGCCGAATACATGGCATTATCGGAAGCTACTAAAGAGGCTGTGTATTTACGTGGCGTGTTGAATAATATAGGTATAATTTGTGATTGTGTACCAATATTCAACGATAGCCAGGGTGCGATTAAGTTAGCTCAAACCAAAAGTTATCGCTCCCGTACTAAACATATCGACGTTAGGCACCATTTTATTCGAGATATGTGCGAGCAAAATGTTATAGATCTAAAATACTTATGTACGGAAAGAATGCCCGCAGATGTTTTGACGAAAGGTTTGTCTGCATCAAAACATTATGAGTGTGTGCGTAACTTGGGCATTATTATTTAACTAATTAATGAATGAATCGTGTGTAAGTGTTTGGATCGCTCACTACTTCGAGGGGAGGTGTTGAAGATGGACGACGACGTAGCGAGCTTGTGCCTACCTGAATGTTTTATGCGTGGCTGTATGTAGGTATATAGGTACGAGCCGGCCGATGCGCCCGCGCGCGCCGCATTATCTATTAAGTTAGTTCCTAGTTGAGTGCCGGAATAAATGCATGCGTGTTAAAGTAATCATTACGTTTTTATTTACTTGTCCCTGGATATACTCTGCCAACATTTGGTTTTTTATTTTTATATTTTACAATTTTTTTCTTTTTTAACGAATTTTTGAGAAAACTTACCTTTTTATGTCCCAAATACGCTGTAATTTATTTGATTAAAAATATTTATTTTTCACCTTATTTTGAATTAATATCGAAAAAACACCATAATTTTCACCATCGGAAAGTAGGAGTTTCAACGAACAGAAAACATCAACTTTTTGAAAAAAGCTGATATCTTGACGGGTGGGTTACCCGTCAAGATATCAGCTTTTTTCAAAAAGTTGATGTTTTCTGTTCGTTAAAACTCCTACTTTCCGATGGTGAAAAAAAATATATATGTTCAGAAAATGCAAAAAATCGAAAAAAACTCGAATTCGATTTTTTTTAAATTATTACAAAATAATTTCATCTAAAAAATGTGATAGCTGCAATTTGTTTCAATTGTTCAAAAGTTGATTTACTTAATGCTAATTACATTTATGTCATAGAAAATCTCATTATATATAAATATAAATGTTAATAGTACAATTAAATGTAGATACTTTATTCTGATTACGTTATTCATTACAATATTTTTAAACACATTAATCTTATCATTCATAAATACCTACCTTATCTTCAATTCTAATCACTTATCCATTTGTTTTTGTCTTTTTGGCATTTCTTCATCGTTAGATTCGTCAAACATCTCCGATTCTAGTAGATCTTCGAAATCTTCATGACTATCACCTTCTTCCTATCCAACATTATTTCCAGACTGCGTTGGTTCTTCATCCACAATTTCTTCTGAATCCTCAACTTCCTCGTAGGTTTCTTCTTCAATATTGGAGCAATTTTCAGAACCATGACAGTTTGAACATAAATTTGTGCATTTTAAACCATGTTTTCGGCAACCACATTTTAAACTGTTACATCCAGTTTCACAGCTGCAGCATATAGTTTTGAGCAATATTTCCGGAATTAATTCTTTTTGTGTAAATTTGGGCATAATTCCACGTTGAAATTGCTTCCAGCCCCAATCTGTTGCTGTTAGTTCGTTACCCAACCAAGTTTCAAGCTGATAATATGCCCTGTAACAATGTTGTTCTACTGCTCCTTCTGTGGGTGGGAGGTTTGCCAAAACGATTTTGGCTGATTTTCATGTATATTTCATGTAATTTGAATACATCTGAAATATATTTGAAATTTATAAAATATATATGAAAATCGACCAAAAGTTTGTCATTAAAAATATATTTACGATGTATATTTAATATATTTTTTATGTATTTTGACATTTTTTTTTTTTTCATGGGGTTAATTAATTTTTTTTGTGCAAAATTAAGGAGATTATTATTAGTATGTATGTATGTATTATGACCCGCCTAGCCCCTTCCCCACTTCTCCATGAAATACCTTTTGATGGGCTACTATTTTTCGTAGGTCACTACTATTTTAAGATAAATTATATACCTATAATTTATCTTAAAATAGTTATAAATAGACATCTACGCATATAATTTAAAGAAGATTCGACAACTTTCTCCAAATATTGTAGATGTCTTATTAAATATTAATTTTATTAACTTATTTGTTTGTTAATTGTAGTAGTATATTTTTATTTACAATTTTTTTTTATCAATGTAACATGTAATCTAACGTTTTTCGAGTAATTTAAGTGTTAATTTTTATAAATAGCTCTAATTTTTTTTTAATAATTAAACTAAATCGAATTCGTGAAATAAAAGAAAAAAGTAAAAAACCAAAAACTTGGTTTTTTGAATTATTCACATAAATTTTGACGTTATGTGAAAAAAGAGTAAATACAAAAGTTTTAGATCTTTTTATCACCTACAACTTTACCATTTGACTTTTTTCGATAGGTCTTTTTGTTTTGCCGGAAATCGAGAAAATCCGTTGTTTACCCTTAAAAACTCACCCCCATCCCCTTCCCGACCTCAGATCGCCCGTAAATTATTTTTCCTTTAATTTTTATAATATTCCCCTCCTTTTATAATGGGTTTCATCCTACTATTATTTTATTTCACTTTTTATTATTTTTAAAGGCTTCTACCCTGGTCTATAGACTTAGTGGGTAGTTTTTAAATCAGTAGATTTCTTTTTTTTTATAAGTACATATGCGTATTTTGAGAGTACGCTTGAATCTGGGATTTCTAGTTGAAATTGGTGTCTATTACTTGTCCTAATGTTAGCTTATATCTGAATTCATCAACATTTTTTTTGTTATGTTATTATATGAGTAAACATAGATCGAACCATTTAGACAAGATGTAATAAAATATATCTAAAGCTATAAGTATTGACAATTGGTATTATAAAACCTTAAATAACCATTTTGACAACAAGTTCAAGAAATTAGCTATTTAAGTAAAATTTTATTATAATTTGACCGTTAACCGTTTGACCAAATATAAGTCACATATCTATTAGTCTATTTGCACTTACAATAATTTTAAGTAATACTAATATATATATATAGTAAACTTGTAATTCCAGATATAACAATACTATAAAGATTACCGGAGCGACTAGAAGGACCCTAATAATAACCTAATCGTTAGAAACCCCCAACTCCAACTATAATTACAGCATTTTGGAGACGAGCTGGTACTCTTACACAGCGGGACTAATATAAACTAAATATTAGTCTCGCTGTGTAAAATAATAAAATAGCTAAGAACCACCGCAAGGAAATTGGCTTTCTAGTGAAAAAACCCGAATCGAAATCGTTCCATCCATTTGAGAACTACGATGCCACACACACACACACACACACACACACACACACACACACACACACACACACACACACACACACACACACACACACACACACACACACACAACGCACCGACACAAACACACACACACAGAGAGAGAAATCGACTTTAACTTATAACACCCCTCTTTATGCATCGGGGGTTAAAAATATAGGGTTTTGCCAGTAGACGGTGACTCATGGCTTTTTTCCAGCATACCTCCCCGGCGGCAGGCAAGAAAGTAAAGTATAACACTAAATTTGAAACGAACGCACAATTTTTTTATTATGTTGTTTATCGAACGAATATCACGGCGATGGATATCACCATTCCATCCCATCGCGAAGGGGACTTAGAATTATTCCCGAAGGAACATCTACTACGGAAACGGGCAGTAGCGTCTCTCTGAACACTATGAGCATCATACTACGATCTTCAACCCGTCTACTAAACGTGGTAATTATGGCAGAGTCCCCGAAAAGTTTGGACATAATTCTTAGGCCGTTGTCCAGCAGTGGACGTCTCCCAGCTCACATAATGGGTTAAATACTCATCCATACTAAAAATTTCATACCTACTTAAAGCACTAAGTTCATACAATTAATCTATAATCAGTATACGTCACCAGATTTAGTAGCTATGTATGATATAATTTCGAAAATATTATTTTCTAAGACTATGTGAATTTTAAACCGTTTAAATAACTTATGCATTTTAAGGGTTCTGGCTCCAAAACGGTTCCAAAGTAAGCCTATTACTAAGTCTCCGCTCCTGTCTAATTAGCCGTAGGAATACAGAAACATTGAATAAAGAGGAACAATGAAATTTTCATATAGTGCCGGTATAACCACAAATTGGAAAAATAAAAAAGCGGGCAATAAAAACTCAACCGTAACAAATGCTATTAAATTTAGTAGTAGGAAAACTAAAGCCACACAAAATATCACACCACTCCTATTTACCTAAAAAGCTCAATCCGATACATCGAAAGCACAAAATGGGCGCCACAAAGGAGGCAGAAGTTAACAAATGAATGTGCTGACCATCACAAACCGATGCAATACTCGATATTGCGAACGTATGAATGACTGCCAACTGTTGACAGGCGCCTGTACTACTGGTTGAATTAGAAGTGAAATACTTGTGAGTTTGAAAATTTTATTACTGTTGAATGCTGTGAACTAGCTGTGTGGTGACAGTGGCAAATATCAGAACATCATTACTCCATCTCATCCCGTGGGGGGCGTAGAAGTCGACCCGAGGGAACATCCACCACGGACGAGCAGTATAGTCTCTCTGTGTAGTATGATCAACATACTGCGATCGCCAACCCATCTGCTAAGCATGGCGATTATGGCATATCCCCTATGATTGACAATAACTTGATACGAGCTAGCTAAATATCATTGCTATAATAAAATAAATTTTATAAATGTTTTCATACTATGTGTACCTAAATATCTATGTTACTAGAAATAATAATGTATACAACTATATTAATACAACCATGTTCTGACTATTTACAAGCGCTTTTTAAAGTCTTCGTGAATAAAAACCTTTTTTATTTTTATTTCTTTATTTATTTAAGATGTGCACTTTTTACAGTTGTTATGAGAATGCTACTTTATTTGATTTGATTAACAAACTTTTTGAAAATCCACTACAAAGATCAAGCTAATACATATTTAAAGTTGAATGATCATTATTACAGGTATAATAAAAATAACAAATTACCTCTATTTGCATTACTACTTCAACATAAATAGAAATTACAGATGAGTAGTAAATTCTAAAAAAGTACGGCCGATCTCAATGTTATTCAAATATTGAGATCAGCCGTACTTTTTCTTCTTAACTTCAAAAACGTCCTTCTTTTTGGAGACTGTACTCGGCTGGAGCTAACATAGTGAAAGCTGTAACGGGTAACTCGGGTAATTAATATACCCTTTACAATTTTCACTAAGACTGTACGTTTGTTTTTAAATACTAGTATTGGTTTTTTTTGTATAAAAGTATAACATACTAGCCGTGCCCGCGGACTTCGTTTCGCGTTATACATATTTTTGTCCCTGTCCGTTTGTCTCGCGTAATACTTCGGGTTAAAACTTCGGGATAAGTAATGGAATCAGGCGTTACTTTGCGGAAATCCATAACAATCAAAATACAAAACAATATGTAGTGTTAATTCCGCTAATTGTCAGTTTAATCATGCCGGGATTCAATTTGCACCGCCCTCCCGCCCGCAAAAATGTGCACATGCAAGAAGGACAATATAAAAAAGCAAATTACATGCACCAGTACGATACCCAAGGGCTGCTAACTCGTCGAGTGCTCCTTTGAGCACTCGACGAGTTAGCAGCCCTTGAGAATGGTCCGTGGAGGACCGAAACACGTTTTGGGTATCGTGCTGGCGCATGTAATTTGCTTTTTTATATTGTCCTTCTTGCATGTGCACATTTTTGCGGGCGGGAGGGCGGTGCAAATTGCATCCCGGCATAATTAAACTGACAATTAGCGGAATTAACACTTCATATTGTTTTATATTTTGACTTCGGGATAAATAAAAATTATGATAATGAATCATAGCCTATGCTATACCACACTTCACCATAACGTAGCTTTCTATTAGTGAAATAATTTTGAAAATCGTTTCAGTAGATCCAGAGATTACCCCTTACAACGTCACAAACTCACAACCTCACAAACTCTCAAACATTACCTCTATAATATTCGTATAGAAAAACATAAGAATAATATAACAGCTACATAAAATCTACTAGTATAAAACCTACAGAATAATTGGATTTCAATTTCGATTCGTGCCTAAATGGCCCTATCTTTAAACAAGGTAAGATTTTTGTATGATTGTTAAAAGATTTTTCCGTTGGTCGTGAGCTAATATTGAATTTTTGGGTCGACAGGAAATGTTTCCGAGAAGGCCTCATGTATGTTCAATTCATTGGTTTAAAGAAAAGTTACAGTCGATCATATGATTTTATTAAAACATAAATTTTTCCATAAACATACTTCTAACATACAACTTTTCTCTATTTAACAGAACTTTTTATCGCATCATAGATATTAACTCTTAACTCCAAATATTTGCATGCGCATGTCAGAGTAAATTTACATCAGTAAAATATTACAAAAATAATTGCCAGATTTTAAGAAACAGATCTAGACGGTCGGGATAATTAAGACTTCCGTTGTATATATTGTAAGTTTAGAGGGTGATCCATGGGCAACGGAGGGAAGCTGCGCACGGCCATTCTCGTTATGAAACGCATTTTATTTGTGTAGAACAAATTGTTCCTTATTTACGTTATACTGTGTGCCCACCTGTGTAGTTTGCAAGGCCACCAAGACTCATAATATTCTGGCGCCGCATATTTCACTATGCTAGGTATAACTTATTACAAAACGCACATTTATATATATTACCTTTGTAAATACAAGTATTAAAATACAAGTCCTACAGAATTTTTTTCTGTAAAGTTGTCACCCATTTATATTACAAAAATTACAAAGAAAAATAGATTATAATAATTCAGAAGAATACTAAATTAAATTATCTTAAGTGCATAACTATAGTACCAACAAATAGAAAGTGGATACTTTAGCAGTAAAAGCACCACAAAGATGTGTGCTGCTTTTGCTGTATTTGTTATGAAAAATTCATAAAACTAAAAACGGCATTTAAATTTTTTGACGGAAATATCTTTATAAATGTTTTTTTCTTGTTAAATTTAATTTAATTTATCAAATCGGATCACCCTCTATGTTGGTATAACATTTAATAATTTAGTATAGGTAATTTATAATAATGAAATGATTGATTTACTTTGTGGAAAGTTTGTAATACGTTATTCTTCAAGAACAACATTGAACTTCCGCGAGTTTTAAATTGTGAGAAGACAAAGACCATCAGCTTCAAAACTTTATGAAGAAATAATGATCCTTGCCGAATTTCAGCTACGTGGTCAATCTCAACGGAGACAAGTCAACTACGTACGACATTGTTTTTATAGTGCGGGAGAAGATCTCGTCTATTCACACTCATAATCCAATGGGACGAATCCGACACGAATGGAGAGATCAGGCGCACGATTGGCATCTCACAACGCGAATTTCCTGAATTCTTCTTATCGTGTCGATGGTAAGAATTAGATTTTATCTTGCCAAAATTGAGCACCGCTGATTGCCCCGGCTGAAGCGTCATACAAGTCCTGAAGGGAACAAGAGACTGGACAAGAAGGACAATCAGATAAATGAGCCATACTTTGGGGTGACACGCCGCACTCGTAGATGTTTTGTGATGTGGGAATGTAACCCCATTTGCACATGTTAACCTTGGATCTACCAACCTGGGTACGTAGTCTATTAAGAGTCCTCCAGGTTGGCCATGGCAAATTATATCCCGGAGGTAATTTTTCCTTTGGCGAGACAAACAGAGGAGGAGCAAATTTATCTCGCCATAAGGTTGCCCTCGCTTTCTGTGCATCGATCGCAGCTGTGGTAGTGGCCAGGAAACTTTTACGACTTTTCAATCGTTGGGGGGCTGGAGTAAAGTTATAAAGAGGGTGTTTTTCATCGGTCTCTTGCTTATACCTCTCAACACCACTAGCTACTTCCCTTCTAACAGCGGGGGGCGCGATTCCTGCCAGCGGATTTCCAGAAGGGGGCTGATTAAATAAATCCCATATTTTCGACCCAACTTGAGTTTGAACCCAGGACCTGTTTATCTGCAATTCAACACTATCGATAGACCACCGTGGTTGTTACGTAGGTAGAAAATAATTAATACAGTTCTATGTGATTTTTACGTTTGTAATTTTTGGGAACTATATTTTCTATCACCAAAATTTATATTTGTCATCAAGTTGTATCACCTAATAAATAGATCTGTCGCCACGAAATATTTTCGTTCTCAGATAAACAAAAATTGTTCCCAGGTATGAATTATCAAATTAATGTTAATAAATGTGTAAAATAAGAGATCGATAACCAATAAAAATTATATTGCATTACATGAATATAAACTTCGTTCTTATAATAACAGTTTTGTTACTTAAATAATAGCTCTGTGCTCAGAATGGTAGATCTGTCACCAAATAAATCGATTATCGATCCCTGACTGCGACTCCTTTTTATTTGATATTTTGTCACCAATACAGTAGTAACATTTTATTTCGTTCAGATATTAAATTAATAGTATTCGTTACCAATTTAATACATAAATTTATAATTTTAATGAAAAAATGATCAAAGGGGCGGAGACAAATTGGCGCGCTTTAAAAATTGACCAATCCGGCCTCAACGATGGGTTGTAGGTAACTAGGTTCGATCACACGATGCGCGACGCGGGTGGCGTGCAAGAGAGATGCAAGTTTATTCATTCGCGATTTCACGTTCATTGTTGTAGGTGCATTTTATTATCGTTGTGGATAATTTGTTGTTTTAGTTAATTTCTTAAATGTTTATTTTTGATTATGGCATCAAGTAGTGGTGAAGGTAATGCAAGTCATTCAAAAAGTTTATCGTCGTTTGTCGAGCAATCATTCGTGGAGAAAGTGCCGATATTGGAGTCTGATGAGGAAAATGAGGAAGGTACTGACACTGATGAAGGCACCATACCAAAGAAGAAACGGTCGCAAAGCAAGGATTGGATTTTCGTTAAAAAATTTGAAGACAAACACAGTGCTGAGGAGTATATAAAGGCTGAAAAAATTTGGTCTTTTCTGCGAACGCATGATGTAGAGGAAGGGAGAAAAAAGTACTTTAGATGTAATAAAGTGGTGCGGAAGGGACCACAGTGTTCAGCTCAGTTGTATTTACTCATGTACTCATTCTCGGATGAAGTATTGTTGTTTCGGACAGATTCTGATCATGACCACGATTCAAAAACGCTCGCTTGTTATGGGCTTAGTGACAGAGTAAAGGAAGAAATAAACAAATTATACGACTTACATCTCAAACCAAAAGCCATACTTGCAAATTTGACTAAAATTGATGGTATTAAAGTGCCAAAATTGTCCCAAGTAAGGACGTATTTAATTGACAGACGCCGTTGTAAATACGGACAGCCCACGATCAGCCTAGGCGAATTGGAAGCTAGGCTAAGGTCTCATTCACCAATTCCTGACAACGAACATGAAGTTTATGTTATTGGGTATGAAGTGATTGAAGAAACTAGTTCACCACGCTTTAGATTTGTACTATCAACAAAATATTTGCTGCAAAAAGCACGTGACGTAACAGTTATTCATGCTGATGCTACATACAAGTTGGTGTGGCAAGGATTCCCCGTTCTTGTCGTTGGAAGTACAGACAAAAATAAACGATTTCATCCATTCGGGCTTGGGGTTGCCACTAATGAGGCAAAAGAAGACTTTAAGTTGTTCGATGCCATCAAGACTAATATCTTTAACTTGTACTCACAAACCTTCAAACCAGAAGTTCTAGTATGTGACGCAGCGAAAGCAATACAAAATGCATTTATAGAGGTATTTGGTGAAGATGTCACAATTCGAATGTGTTGGGCACATGCTAAAAAAAAATTCAGGCTCATGTAGAGAAAGATACGCGAAAAAATGTTCACAAAGATTTGTTGACAGATGTGGATTCTCTCCAAGCAGTGACTGATTCAGAAACGTTCGAGTTAGCTTCACAAGCATTCTTGAAGAAATGGGAGGATGAGACAACTTTCATCCAGTATTTTAAGGAGCAATGGCTCATACAAAACCGTAACTGGTATTTGGGGGCTCACATGGGTTCACCAGCGACTAATAATGCACTAGAATCACATAACCGAGTAATCAAAGATGAATACACGCTCCGTGAACGTTTGCCACTGTCTCGTTTTTTGACAGTTGCTTCAGAGTTTGTAAATGGATGGTCGTTAGCTGTCGATGAAGTATTTGCGACATTACCAACTATGACTCTGAAAGACTGGACAGAAGCCTACCAATGGGCTAAGTTGCCTAAAGAAGTAATACTGACGTATAGTGACGATGCTTTTAAACACTACGAAGTACCGGCTGGTAAGGCAAACAAAATACAAAACTTTGAAAATACATGGACTGATTTTGATGAATACAAAGTCCAATGGTTCAGCAAATGGAGAGTGGATCTACCGCACAATATTGATTGGATGCATGGGAAATGCAACTGCCCTGCGTTTTACAAGAAATATATGTGCAAACATATTATCGGATTAGCCATACGCTTAAAGCTGGCCAACCCCCCACCAGAAGCAAAAAATGTGCTTATCGGCCAGAAAAGAAAAAGGGGGCGCCCTTCGAAATCCAAACCAGCGCTGATTATTCAGTGATTATTGTTTTTTAAGAATAAATATTGATTATTTTAACTTTAATTAAGTGTTTTATCTATTATTCTGCTAGCCATAAGCCAGCTATTTTAAACCAGCGCTGATTGTTCAGTGGTAATTATTTTAAACAATAAATATTGATTATTTTGACTTTAATTGTTTTATTTACTACTCTGCTAAAAATTTTATTTAAATATAATTTATACTACCAGTGGAAATTTAAAACCTTGGGAGTCTAGTTAAGTAGCAGAATCTTTTGGTTGAAACGATGATGACAACCCTAATTTTTTATTTGAACTTAATGCAATTTTCTAGTAACATAATATGATTTATTGGTGATCTCTTTAAATTAGTTTGCTTAAATACTTATTAGGACACACCTATTTTAATACATACAAAAACATTTATTTGGTACTAGACCTTATATCTCAGGATTTTAGGTGATTTACTGTGGAACTGATTTTGCATTGTTTGGTGACTACATTTTGGTGACAGATCTACTATTTTGAGGACAAACCCTATTATTTAAGAAACACAAAACTAATTAAATTGGTGATAGCTTAAATGATACCCGTAATTTTTGTTCCAATGATACCTATCATTTGAACAATAATTAAATTTAAAAAATAGAACAAAATTTTGTTAGGCTATAATAAAACTAATATAATTAAGAAAAAAATCATGTGTGGGTATTCCAATGGTATCATTGGAACAACATAAGTTTTACATGTGTATGTATAGAGAATATTAAATCAAATTTTTAATTACTTACCGACTGATTGACTTATCCTGTTTACAATTTACTCAGTATTCGGGATTTGAACCTCATTATCCACAGATAATAATAATTATTGAATTATTGAACACGCCGCCGCTAGACCATCGTGGTGGTAACGTGGGTAGAAAATAACTATACCAGTTCTTTGTAATTTTTACGTTTGGAATTGTATAATTTTGTTCCAATGGTATGGGTAATGGGTATGTACATATGTATAGAGAATATTAAATCGAGATTTTGATTACAATTCACTCAATTTTGATTGAGTGAATTGTACTTTTTTTTTGATTTATTGAGCAGAAATAACAAAAGTTTGCTTTTTAGAAGTGGCACAGAAACCTCTAGGGTTTGAGTGTGCCACTTTGCAATATGTCGACGGCACTTAAGAATAACATTAGGTAATGGAGAAAAGAAGTACATATGTTTATATATGACTTGAAAACTAGATAAGCAATGATAATTAATTCATTTAAGCCAAGCTTTCTTTTAATTCAAGCCTATAAAGAACTTGTGTCTCTATCTTGTGGGGGGACATGATTAGGTACAAGTAGTAAATAATTACCAAAATAACATGACACTGGCTTGCATTTAAAAACAAATATGTTTCTCCTTGCTTAAATACACCAAATGAATACTTCATTTCAATTTAATAATACATAAATTATAAAAAAAATATTATTTACCATCACATGTTCTGTGTCTAAACTTCACATTATGAGGCACATGCTCTCACTGCCCCAAAGTGATCGGTTAGGTCAAGCAACTAAGCTCGCGGTCAGTCCAGATATGGGTGACTACCCAACGCACTTCGGACGGCACGTTAAACTATCGGACCCAGCTGCGGCCCATACGACAAGTAAGTATTGTACAATATGAAGAAATGTATTCAATAATTTCTAATTTCGTTAGAAGAGAACCTATTTTGTTATACCTAGACAACTACAACTCTTCAATATAAGCCTTTCCATCTTAATATCCAAACGAAACGAAAAACTTACTATAACAACTTTGTTCACTTAGCTATGTGATCGTCTGTCTAGACTGCTAGTTAACGCTTACCTGCAAAAGAAAGATAATATTTTTTACATAAAAGTAATGTGAAAATGCAATAAACTGAAAATGTGTCGATTCAGAATATAAGCTTGAGAAATAAATTGAAAACCAATATACGTGTTGTGCACAATCAAATCTCAGACTTACACGGCGTAGTTGGGAGAAACTTGCCTTTCACGCAGCAGGTCGTGGGTTCGATTCCCATCCAGGGGCTCTACCGGCTAAGTCACCGAACATCGTTTTCGTGAATGGCGTTCAAATAAATAAAGGTCAAAAATGACTTCATCATTCGTTAAATTGGCTTCAACGTTGACAATCGATTCCGGACCATTTATGACGTCACATGTGGTCATGGAAGCCGATTTAGCGATTGATTAAGTCATTAACCTTTATTTATTTGAACGCCATTCACGAAACGATCTTCGGTGACTTAGCCGGTAGAGCCCCAGGACAGATATTTGTATACATGAACGTGTCTATTTGCCCTGATTCTGGGTTAAATTATTTATATAAATATGTATTAAAAAAAAAGTAGAATATATATATATCAGTTATCTGGTTTCCATATTACCATTCCATAAACTAAGCAGAGCCTGCTTAGTTTGTATCAGATCAGATGGCAGTGTTAGTTGTACCAAGATATTTTTTATTTATTTATTTGTATAGATTTTTCCACCGAGACGTTCCTAGGTACTTACCGAAGATCTACCAATTGTTCAAAAGAAGGCCGCTATGGGGGTTGAGCCAGATGAAGACCGATATAACCCATAGCCTTGTTCTTGTTTGTATTATCACACAAAAGACAAATATTAAAAAAAAAAAATTAATCTTTTTTACAAGATAGAGCTACTTCACGACCTGCTCATAGTGCGAAATAAAGAATGAAAGATAAAAATTTATTCAACAAATCGCACAGACAACAAAAACATAAAGAAACATGACGCGGGAAGGAAAAAACACTTTGTTATCCGTGGGTTCTGGCTTCTTCTCAGCATTTGCTACAACATTTTACCGTTGCATCGCTGATAATTCTGATGTTGCCAGGTGATTCTCAAGGACCATTTTCTCAAATTACTATGATACAGACATTTGAGATCTAATGAAGGAGTACAAAGAGATATATCTTAAATGTGTCTACCGTTTACCGTTCCCCAAGGGTCATATTAGCTCATTAAGCTAGTGTAAATGTAACTTAAGCTGTAAAGCTATTATGGAGTGAATTATAATATCCTGCTACATTATTCACACACGGCCATCTGATCGTTGTTGATGTCACGGATGTTATTTAGCTAGCTTATGTCAAGTAATTGTCCAAGAGATTATTTATAAGTTTAATTATAGAGATTTATAGTTTTACATATATTGTGCTACATCTTGTCTAAATGGTTATGTGTATATTAAGGTAAGAATTCAATTATTATTATTATAGTGGATCTTGTGTTTATAACGACGGTCGCGCTTTAATGCTAGAGAAGACCCAGCCAAACAAACTCGGCTGGAGTCTCTACAACCGACTTCAACACGGCCCCGTTGTGACACTCCGGCGAAACGTGCTCAATACTTGGGATTTAACACTATTATTATAATATTATAATAATATAAGCGCTCATAGCTAGATGCTCTCATCGGTCCGTAAGCGATCGGCGAGGTTAAGCAACTAGGCTAGAGTAGATTGGAAGTGGTTTCATTTCTGAGCATCTCCGTGCTTCGGAGGGCACATTGAGCTGTCGGACCCGGTTGTAGTCATTAGACAATAGTCGTCAAGCCGTATCAGAGGCCTACATGGCGGCTTGAACAACTCTGAAACTAGGGTAACCACTACCCATACGATAAGCAAGCAAGCATCATATAAAATAATCATAATACCTTAATTACGAGTTGTAAAGCTTTGGCATTACAGTTCTTGTCATAGTGAAAGCTTATAAGACACATAAGACAATACTTTATTGACTTGTACTACAAATAAGCCTCTCACGACGGCCGAAAAGCCTTCCAATACACAATACTAGTAGCCACACGTCCGGTAATACAATATGGTTTGATTTATGACATGGAAAACGATTTCTCTTCGTTATGTCAAAAGGATTTTTCGCTGTGTTACACGATACATGACTGTGCGATACGGCACAAGCGCCACAGTGCAATAAAATACAGAAGTGACACTCCAAAGGATATATATAACATTTGTTCTTCTGTATTCTTCTGTACTTCTATACATTACTAATCTTAATAATTATACCTAAAAATAATGTTATGAATTGTTATTTTCATTCCTATTTCTTTTCTTTATATAGGTATGAGAAATGTCCAAGATAGAGCCAAAATGATTTGATATCATCTTTAATGAAATAATGTAATTTATTCAGCACTTGGATATTTACATACACTTGTACGTGTCAAGCTCACAATGTATTACATAAACACAGTATAAAACAGTAATTAAAACAACAAAATATTTTAAACCAAGAGCTTGGTTGGTGCTACGATCAGCATGATGGTCATATGATCAAAGTACTCAGAGAGACTCTGCTGCCCTTCGCAAGCAGATTTTTCCGCAGGAGGACGTCTACGCCCTCTACCGGATGAGATGGGGTGGCGATATTCTATGCCGTCACCACACAACAAAGCAGCTTTTTACTACCTAGATGTTAAAATTAAGGACTTGTGATAAAACAGACCACACGGACGGACTAGTTTTTAAATCGAATTACTTTAATATTGTGTTAGACTATACTGCTGCATTGTGAGCTTGGCAATAACAAGTGTATGTTAAGACCCAAGGTCTGAATAAATTTCATTAATTCTGTATTTCATTTAATGCATATGCAAGTAAATACGATACTTATAACAAAAACAAATGTCAAAATTCAAAAGTCAATTATTCCGTTAGAATATAATATTTGTGTGGAATCGTAATATTTGTTTTACCCTACCGTAGAGTGAATAACGCAGCTACTGAGAAATATTGCCAGAAAACTCAGTAGGAATCCTTTTTTAAAAGAAAGAAAGACGTCTACTGCTGGACATAGGCCATCCTCCAAGGATCTCTACAATGGCCGGTCTTGTGCTACCCGTATCCAGCGGCTTCCCGCGACCCTTGCAATATCGTCGGTCCACCATGTAGGACACCTGCCCACACTGTGTCACTGTGGTCGCGTGTGTATTGTGGTCGCCAGTTTAGAACCTTTTTGCCCCAAAAATATGTAGATATATTATATTTCGACGAGACTCACTGGCAGATAGTGGATGTTATATAAATAAATATAGAAAAAAAACAGTCCCAAAGAGATACAATAATAACTTTTTACAGATAAATTTATAACCTAGTAATAAATAAATTCCAGCTTCCGGGTCAATGCTACATTCCAACGAGTACATATTTACTTTTACTCTAAGAAATTGACTATCTCTGAAACAAAAGGCAATATATTTTGAGACGTACACCGCAAAGTCAATAAATCTAGCTGATTGGAGGTCCAGGAACACTGATCATTTACATTTGTTGACTTTTGATAGTTATTTGTCTGCTTATAGAAATATAGAAATGTATTGAGTAGAAGGATTATGCCAAAAAGAATTGATAGCGTTCAATCGTAATACTAGCAAGTTGTATACCATGGTAAAAGTAGCTTACTTTATAAGACATTTTAAAATGAAATGCCTATTAATTTAATACACATTATGATGGTTTCGGATACAATGTAATGGGATTTTCTTTTCATGAATGGAGTTAAATCCATGTTATTCTTTATTATGACTACAAAAAGGTTGCAAGAACTATAAGGGGCAACTTTAGGTTATTCTGTTCATTCAAAAGCAATGGTATTCAATTGATTTACTGAAATTCAAAGAGGACAGATGAAACTTTGACGGCGGGGTCAAATCAAGTCAACCGCTAACCACACTTACTAAGAAAAGGTTCAAACCACCAATCAATTTTTCGTGAATGCTGACTAATTCTATATGCGAGATTGAGTATTGGAAACATCATAGGAGACTAATCTTTACAGAAAATTGTCTCACCAGAGGCGTTGTGCACGGTGGATTCCAACTAACTTAACGATAAGCAAAAGAGCACCGCGTGAATTGGTGTGCAAATCTATCATAGACAAATTCACCGCTGAAGAGATAAGAAAGTTTATTATTTACTGACCGGTCATAGAATATCATTATATATACATCAGACATGGTACTTTGAAAATGAATCGACTTTAACGCTATGTCCTCTTGCACGAAGCACGTAGATATGGCGGTTACTTCATTTTTCAAAACGTTTTTCCCATTGGCGTAGTATTAAAAAAAAACTCCAAATTGCACACAAGTTTCGGTAAGATGGCGGAGTGTTCTCAATTGCGTTAAGAAATATCGAATGGATTATACAAAATCGAGTCTGAGGACCACGGTGCGATGGTGGAGCGTGGGACCGTATACCCCGTGGTCGTGGGTTCGATTCCCACCCTCACTTAAATTTATACAATTCATTTCCAAGATATCATTCTGAAAATTTTGATTATCACATTGAGTAATCATAATACCTTCATTACGAGTTTTAAAGGGTTTTGGGGTAACAGTGCTTGTCATAGTGAAAGCATTATTATAACAAACTTCCCAGTGATATTAGAGAATTGTCTACGAATAAGTTTAAAAGAATTATTAAAGCCAAATTGTATAGTAGTAATATATTACAAAATTTCTGATTATTTAAGTGATAAAAGAGTTGTTCTCAGTCAACACACATGATTGTAATTAATCTTAAGTATATTTTATTTTAAAAAAGGATAAAAAATATGACGATTGCACATAAATGTATTTTTTTTACGGAATAAATGATTTTTGACTTTGACAATACTTATTGTCTTCTGCTACAGATAAGCCTAAAATACCGAAATGAAAAACTACTTATGTATTAAAAATGATATCAGCCTTGTGTGACAAGCGCCCGCAATCAGAAATCTTACACTGTCTCTGGCATCATGACAACGCCGCGTGCAGTTTTGCACACTTCTGGCAAAATATTCAAGTACATATATCTTAACACCATGATTAACCTTCTTCACCTGCCATATTCTTATAAGCTAAATGCCTTATGATTTTAAATCTTGGTAATAATGAAAGAGCAAGCGCTTTCTAAACAAAGAAGTAGCTTGGACTGCATGTAATTTTGAAATTTCTGGGAACCCTAAAGAATAGTGGACACTCTTCTTTAGGGATCACAGAAATTTCGGAGTTATGTAATTAGATTAGGTGACTGGAAAACTGTATTCGCGTCCTTTGTAAATACTAATAAAAAAGATACCTGTGTTAAAAATTTATTATTAGGAATCCAATTTCATTTGGCATGCCCCTAGTAGGTAGGTACCTTTCGCTAGCAATAGCCAACGAGTATTACAATATCTAAAATGATTAAGCTTCATACTGTAGTTTCTAAATATTAAAAACGTGAGATGAATATAATTTATATTATACTACGCAATTTTCTTTTTCAAATATAATATCCAAGTTGATGTATGTATCTCTTGGGCAAAATTGTCATTTTTAAACCAACCATTTTGAATTAATATTGCGTTAAATATCAGGGGTTTTTATAATTTAAAGATTTCTTTAGAGTTTTTGCAAGGAACCGTTTGATTTGAGAGTACCTATTTTTAATTTCAAAGCGCCGGAATATGTAAGTATCTTTTTCTCTTCCATGCAACAAAATGGCCTATACGTGACGCGTCCTTAAAATTTTACTCTTAACTCTCACTTCAATAATATATATTATGTGATAATATATACAACATGTAACTTAATTACCGCACATCCCGAAAATAGTTTGTTCAGAATCGTTTACTGAATCGATTTATATCATTTTTAATATAGGTAATTTTGTATTCCAAAAATACATAAAACTACGGAAATTATTGACATATTAACCCTGTAGAGTCAAAACAAATTGAAATGGACCGTAAGTCAAAGTAATAAGACTTTCAGAAATCGTAGTTTTATTAGTATTCATACAAATTCCATCATTTAATACAAAATAAAGAAAAATAAACCTTATTCCAAGATACAAATTTAGTAAATAACAATGCATATACATGTAAAATTAAAAATTCTGTATATGTATTATGATTACAACATAATGTTCTAAATGGGGTGTTTGAGGGTGTGCGTTAATTACTTTACATGTTGTATAGATAATAGAGCGGTGTAAAGGCCGACATTGATATCTAAAACTGTAAATTTATATAAGCTTGACAATTACTTAATATAAGCTAGCTAAATGAATAAATGTTCTATCTCAATGTTTCATACAATCCGTGTACTTAAACATCTATATGTACCAAGAAATAATTATGTTCGCTTAACTATATTACTGCAAACATGTACTGACTTTTCTGACAAGCGCTTTTTAAAGTCTACGTGAATAAAATCCTCTTTTATTTATTAACAATATCAACCTATATGGGCTGAGTAAACAAAACATCAAAATAAATTTCCGAAAACAAAATCACTTGCTCGCTTCATCAATTGCAGAGGTACATACGCTAGCATATCAAGCTACCCGAATCTGTCAAATTTCTCGAATTGAAAGCGAACCTTATGCTTTTGTGATAAAGTTGAAAACGTTCAAAAGAAATTTGACAGATTAGGGTAGCTGGATGTGCTGGCGCCTGTACAATAAATCCGTAATGGTGTTACCAAACGGATATAGAGAGGTATGCGGAACAAATACAGGCTGAAAGGGGTGATTCGCACCCATAAGACATATTGCTGGTTCTCACATTTACGGGGGACGTTAAAGAAAATGGTGAAAAGTGGATAAAACTAGTCTTAAATTTTTTGCAAATGTTTGTCAGCAAATGAAGAGAACTAACACAATTCAATATAGATGTAAGCATGGATCTACTTTTTAGGGTTCCGTAGCCAAATGGCAAAAAATGGAACCCTTATAGATTCGTCATGTCTGTCTGTCTGTCTGTCCGTCCGTATGTCACAGCCATTTTTTACGGAAACTATAAGAGCTGTACTGTTGAAACTTGGTAAGTACAAAAATAGAAAAATAATAATAATTTTGGGGTTCCCCATATATAGACCTTATTTTTGAAGTTATACTTCTTTTGGCGCGATGGAGAAAAATGATGAGAGTGAATTTTTACGATGCGTGCGCACACCGACACCAAAAAATTTAACAGCATGAAGTTAGTTCTAGGTGGTATGAGAGTGAATTTTTGAAGTGAAAAGTGAAAAGAGTCCCCCCCCCCCCCCCTGTAACTTCTAAAATAAGAGAATGATAAAACTAAAAAAAATATATGATGTACATTACCATGTAAACTAACAACGAAAATTGTTTTGAACGAAATCTAGTAAGCAGTTTTTTTTTAATGCGTCATAAATCGTAAACCGCAATCTATCTTTTATTTAATCAACTGAAATACTTGCTGCTGCGGAACCCTTCATGGGCGAGTCCGACTCGCACTTGGCCGGTTTTATTGTTTCATGTATCCCCAATAGTTTCCGCAGAGTTCACCAAATAATGACTTATATACGGAAATTATTGAAATGAAATGCAGCTCACGTTACTCTCGGATAATGTACCTGTCAAATAATAAGTTGATTCTTAAAATCTATTAAGTAGGTACCTAGTCTTTGGGTTTACTCATCACCCACAAACAAACATACTACAAAATATATTAATAATAATAATAATATCTGGGGACAATGTCACACAGATCATCCTAGCTCCAGACTAAGCAAAGCTTGTACTATGGGTACCAGGCGACGGTATACATACTTATATAGATAGATAAATACTTATATACATAGAAAACATCCATGAATCAGAAACAAATATTCGTGCTCATCACACAAATATATGCACTTACCGGGATTCGAACCCAGGACCACCAGCTATTGTTACTAATTTAAGTTTTGATTAGGTTTATAGTCAAATACCTTATTGACATGTGTGTTACATGATTGACATTTTCGTAATGAAATGAAAATTTAAATTTCTTTAAAAGTAGTTTATGAATTTTATGTACTACTAACAAACACATATAAAATCAAATCTTTTCCCATTATAATGTTAGTTGTAATATTGGAGAAACTATAATATATCATAGTTTCACGAATCGACTGTGAATCGGCCTTCCCACCTTTTAGCCCAGTCAGCGTCGGTTGATAGACATTTATTGGTTTGTAATTGTTTTGTGGACAGGAAGGCATGAGGAAGTTTCCTTCGGTAATGTTCAGATCAATTATTTGTACAAAGGGGATCGTGTCGCAAGGTTATAAGGAAAAGGAATTAAGAGGGTTTGTTACAAAAACTATCAAGTTAGTCGGGGAAGTAGGCGTTTATTTTTAGTGGTATATAATCAAATGGAATTATATTTATCTACTTGGGTATTCACATACACTTGTTAAGTGTAGAAATTTATCCTTTATCTTCATCATATGGGCAGTTACCCTGGTGTTAGTCTTGCACACCGCTAAGTATGTAGGCTATTGGCATGGCTTAGCCACAGTCTAACGACACCAATCAGATTTACCGACAGTTAAACGTCTAAAGTTAACGTTCAGAAATTAAACCTTTTTAAAACTGAAATAAGTAATTTGTAATTCATACTATTTTATGGAAGAAGGCGATAGTAATTGCAACACAGTGGAAAGACTACTGCAGCTATTATCGTTTCACCTGTTTTTGTAACATCTGTGTTATAGTTTTATGAATAAATAAAAAAAAACCTATTTGACGGCCACCTAACTATAGACCGCGTGCCTAAGTGCTGCACCTCACCGCACACTTACGGATTGTTGAGTCCAACTCGCTATGAATACTTTAAATTAAGGCACAACAAAAAATATTTTAGATAAATAAAATATATTATCTTTAATGTGACTGCAAGTGTGGCGCAGCGATTAAGACAGTCGCCTCGCCACTTCGTGTCCCGGGTTCAATTCCCGCGCAGGACAGCTTTTTATGTGACCCATAAATAGTTGTTTTGAGTCTGGATGTGCTTTGTGTCCGTCAATTATATGTTTGTAAGACACAGGGATTAATTTCCCTAATGCGGGCGTTAACATTTACAAAAAGAAATTGTGTTTAATGTCCTTTTGTATCCACCAGTTTTGTAACGCACGTATTAATAAAAAAAACGTTTTAGTAAGTTTATTTAAATTACATAAATTTTACTGAAATACTGACCCTGCGGCAAGAACAGAAGGCCGCAACAGTTTACAAATTTAGGATGCCAACCAAGTGTCAATAGAAGGCACTCAGACAGAGCCAGTGTTACGAATAGCAGAAGGCTCTCAGGGAGCAGTTTTGCAAATCGAGTTATTGACGAATGAAGACATTATGGAGTAAAGACCACGGCTTAGGGTGCCGCTGAAGTGAGAACATTTGAGTAGTTGTGATCGCTGGCGCGGGATCTCAGAACAGAGATATGGAGCCAATGTGGTTCTCGTTGGCGGGGATCTTGTCTTAACTAACGGAGTTCGTTTATGTAAATAAAAGAGGATCAAACATTCTGCTCCTTTCAGGATCGTAAATTAAGTACAATTGGCCAATAAGTGGCGGAATAAAATCTATGTGGTTATTATCAACCCCTTAAGAAAAAAATTTCGCCGCATTGTAGTGTGGTTGCAGTTCTGTATATTCGGGTTACTCACGTTTAATAGTGTGTTCGCGGCGTAAGTAATGAAACAATGTAGTAGACAAGTTACAATTAACTTACTAAAATTAGATTTATCACTTAGCACTAAATATAGAATTCGTAACGCGACACAAACAATTAGCACTACAAAAGATACTCGCGTAAAGACAATGCCTCAAGCAAGAGCGCGGGCGTAAATTTCATCAACTGTTTCAATTAAGTTTAACTGAGACCTTTGTTTCTTATCAAGTCTTGTATAAAAAATTCTTATTTGATCTTTATTCCTTAGGTTATCCTAATGAGGATAAATGCGACTTAAGATTTTATATATTATACATATTTGTCGATTCTTTTCACTGTCCCCAGCTAGACAAAGGCCTCCTCAAACCATCTCCAAAAAGCTGGGTATTGAGCCGCATCCAGCGGCTTCCCGTGATCGTTGGTCTACCAGTAGGCGGCCTTCCTACAATCTGTCTTCCAGCTCGTGGTCGCCACTCGAGAACCTTTATGCCCCGGAACAGTCGGTTCTAGGAGCTATGTGCCCCGCCCACTGCTACTTCAGTTTGGCAATTCTTTGAGCTATGTCGGCTACTTCGGTTCGGCTACGGATTTCTCAATACACCTTTTAAATATTACTGCGGGTGAAAGAGAGAGAGAGAGAGGCACGAGCAAATATTTTCTTTCTCTCTTTCTCCTATAGCCAGTTACGTTTCGTACAGGTATCGAGTTTCACTTCAGACGTGTAGTCTAAATTTCACTCGTTTTTATTTGTCTCACGTAACATTCAGATGTGTGTAACTAATTGTCTGATTTAGGTAAAACCTGCGTTTCAGGATCACCAGATAAGGGTCATCAAGACAGCAGTAAGGGTACTTGATTAAAATATTAAATAATAAATTATATTGAAATGAATAAAATTTAAAACAATATAAAATAAGTTTAATAACGACTTCGTACGAGTAAGTCGGTATGACGTCTTCTAATCCAAAGTTAAATCCCTACAGTGACGAGACATTAACAGAGTAGGTATCCCTAGTGATGTCAACCCTTCTTGTAACAAAATGTCCTTTTTCAACACTCTGAATGCAGGTCACGGGTATTTTGTACCCACAAATCTCTTCGGCCTCATTTGTATGCAACATCCATCTTATTTACACTTTTCCCTGGCTCCGTTCGTATGGGGTTAAATAAAAAAACCGGCCAAAGGCGAGTCGGACTAGCACAATGGTGGTTTCGTTGGTACAGACGCTAGCACATCAAGCTACCCCATTCTGTCAAATTTCCCCAATTGAAAGTGAACCTCATGCTTATGTGATAAAGTTGAAAAACGATACAAGAAATTTGACAGATTGGAGTAGCTAGACTTTTTGTACACTGGCAACTACCCAAATTCTTTTTATTCCATACTCCAATCCCTGCCTAGGTTGTCTGGAAGAGATCACATTTAGTGATAAGGCCGCCAATTGTACATTTCTGTAATGCATCCTTGTTCTTTCTATTTTATTTTACTTGGTGTACAATAAAGAGTTATCTATCTATCTATCTATCTATCTATCTAGACGTGCTGGCGCGTCTGCACTATAACACATGTGACTTAATTAACGCACATCCTGAAAATAGTTTGTTCAGAATCGTTTACTGAATCAATTTATATAATTTTTTTATATTGATATTTTTTTATTCCAAAACAATTAAAACTACGGAAATTATTGTCATATTAACCCTGTATAGTCAAAATAAATTGAAATGGATCGCAAGTCAAAGTAATAAGACTTTTGAATCGCAGTTTTATTTGTATTCATACTAATTCCATCATTCAACACAAAATAAAGATAAACCTTATTCCAAGAAACTAATTTAGTAAATAACAATGCATATACATGTTAAATAAAAAATTTAGTATATGTATTATGATTACAACATAATACAACAATTAGAAAATTGGGGTATCTGAGGGTGTGCGTTAATTACGTTACGTGTTGTATATGTAGTACGAAATATGAGTACTATCATTATTCTGGCCTAGAAAGAATAACATGGCCACCCCATACCTTCCCGTTGGTGTCGTAAAAGGCGACTAAGGGATACACCAGGCTAACCTAACCTAACTGCGGTCGCTAACTCGCAAGCCAAGCGCGGTGACTACGGCAAACGATACAGAAACCTTTGGAGGAGGCCTATGAACAGCAGTTGGCTGATGAAGGCTGATGATTTATGCGTCGCCATCAGTCCCAGACTAACTTACTCTTACTACAAATAAAGTTGATTAGAATTTATATAACATAATAGCAAGTACTCAGTAATAGTGTTTTGTTGGTACTATTTATTTAGTACGGAATCCTAAAAATAAAAATATAATTTCTGGGTGCTATCTGGTTGCGTATTTAGATAGGTCTTGTTTTGGGTTAAAGTTGGAGTTAGACTTGAGGCCTTGGTCCTAATTAGTTACATAAAAAAGGACTTAGGCAAATCCCGGCCTGTGATGGACAAAAGTTTATTACTATTTAAAAAAGAAATTGTAATATTTAAAATCCCTCCATGCCTTTTATTTCCTTGTACAACATGGGAAAATGATTTCGATTCTTAAAAGTAAATCATTTTATTCCGGCCTTCATTTTTCATAAACTGTCTTATAGGGTCTGGCTGCTTCGGTCTTTTGAGCCGTTGGGGAAATATTTATTTTTCCAGTCATGCAGTTATTATTATATTGTCATTGTCAGAGGCGCTATAATTTCACTGTATTTAAATATGTATTATTTGCATACATAATATTATCCTCAATAGTCATAATATAAATCAATAGTATGTATGGTATGTTGATTTATAAATCAATGAAGGAATCGATTCTTCATAGTAATGGCAACACTTTTTTATCTGTCATATTGAACTGAATGTATTTTTATTTACATTCGTGTTTAGGCTTGCTTGACTTGCATCGTGAATGTTTTCTAGTGGCTTGTGTATTTACGACGACCTTTGGCTTTGTTTCTGGATTCTGTTTTCGACTTCCCAACTGACCCCGGCTTTCTTGGACTTTGGATCTACGCATCATGATTTACCTCTGCTATTTGCACCTCGGATCACATATTTTGTCCTAAGCAACTATGGCCGCGGTTATTTTTTGAATAAGTGTTAACTTACCAGGGTTGTGATAAACTTACCACGGTTGTGATAAACATATCTGAACCTGTTTTACTTATTTATATATAGAAAGTAGTATAATTATTACAAAAATTCGTTCCATGATCTAATAAAATATTGAAATCTTGTTGACCTTATACGCCTTATATTACATAACTCCCATGTTTTACATAAAAAGTAAATATACACGGCGATAGAATATTAGTACCCCTACAAAATGCATATTGTTTTATTTATGTCCATTCCAGGCCATGTTTGTATGGGCAGATTGCCGATCTCCTTTTGGTCACGTCTACGCATACAATTGTTTCTTTTTTACATACAAATGTTTTGCATAGTTACTTTACTTACTGTATCGTATGGACTGTGATTACCCTAGTGTCAAGCCGCCCATTAGGCGTCCGACATGGTTTATTGACTGTTGCCAGACCGCCATTTCAACGTACCCTTGAAATTAAACCACATTAGCGGTCACCCATCTAAAAACTGACTGCGTGCCCAGGTGCTGATCACTTACTGATCACTTACGGGCCAGTGATAGCAACTGGCTATGAGCGCCTCTGTTTCTATCTCAATGTTTTGCATACATTTTCGTAGATTGCTTTTAGACCGAATAAAAGAACTCAATGAAATAAATTTTCTAACATCCAATTAAACTTTACATTTCCAAAGCGCGCAAAGTTTTCCCAACAAATTTAGCGTACACAATACAATTTTAAAGAACAATACATAATGAAAGCGTAAAATGGTTCGTGTAAAGGGACACTTATACTAAGCAAATAGTCTAAGTAAGCATTTACAGAACAGACTAAGCTTTTTTATTTAAGGGACTGACAACAGCAATTTTTTTCAACAGGTATATGACTCTCATGCCTATATTTTGAAGAATTTCATTGATCCAAGGCTCAACTACTTTTCTGCGGTGAAAAAAAAAATAAAATCACCATACCACCTCTAAGAAATGCTTAAAATAAAAGAATCTTGAAAAATAACGACTCAATTTATTTATTCCTACTGTTATATTATGTGTTTTGATAATTAAAAGTTTTGTCGTCGTGATTCGTTTGAAATTATATATTGCTCGCCAATAAAAAAATAAAATAAAATGAGGTGTGATAGAGGATGCAGTCACTTAGATTGAAAAAGCTTAGCACTTAGATAGGATGAATGAAAGAAGATTGACAAAAGACGTATATACATGGCCTGTGTGAATGGTACAACCGGACGGGGAAGACCTCGTAGAACAATATTTAACCAAATTGGAGTTGTTCTCAAGAAAGGCTACATAAGAAGTAGCCTGAACCGGCGAGCATGTATGAAGAATACAATGAGAGTAAACGCACACCTCCTTTTCCTTATTAGGCAAAGAGGTGAGCAAGGATCGTGGCAAATGGAAATCAATTGTCTCTGCCTACGCCTCTGGGAAACAGGAGTGAGTATATGTAGTTCAATTTCATCATTATTTCTGTTCACTCAAGGCAAATAATCCTGCCGGACAGAATAGATACGATAAATTTATATATTGTCAGCCTCTTAACTAGAAAGATCTTGGACGATTATAGCGTTTTATTGTAAATTAAAACTTTTGCATTGCCTTCATAAAAAATGTTTCACTAGTCTTAAGTTTGTGCGATAAATCTCGGTACGGGTGGTATAAAGTGGTTTTAAAGTTGATAATAAAAGATTTATGAAATTAAACAGTACAAGTAGCGAAACTGTTTATTAGGGTTCCGTTGTATGAAATGTAGACAACAATAATCTTTTTTTTTTAACGTAACCACAGTATTAAGTAAGTAAGTTTTTGAGAAGCTCATAGCATAAGCTCTCACCGCTCCATAATAGATTAACTACCCTGGCAAATAAGTAAAAAAAAAAATAAAAAAAACGGTTTTTATTCATCATGTCAGCCAAAATGTGTACTATTTGCGGACGATACTACAATCATCGTAAAGGGTGTTATAAAAAATTCATATGAGCACGATATAAACGTGGCATTAAAAATATCTATCGAGTGGCTGGAAGTAAACAATTTAAAGGTTAATATTAGTAAAACTAAATTAATGCAATTTCACACATATAGATCAAAACCACTGAAACTAAAGACATCCCGCTGTCCGAAACTGGGCTGGTAAAATTTCTTGGGATATCGCTAGATAATTTCTGCTCTTGGAAAAATCATCTTAATGAAATTTGTAGCAAATTAAACAGTTTTGTCTATCCTTTGAGGCGTATTAGTTGTGAAGTCTCGAGAGATGCTGCAATCACGCCATATCACGGTTACATATCTGCCAATCTCCGGTACGGCATAATTCTATGGGGTCGTTGTGTGATATTGACCAAGCTTTTATAATGCAAAAAAAGTGTGTAAGAGCTATATTTGGCCTTAAACATATAGATTCGTGTCGTCCATACTTTAGAAAATATAATATAATGACCTTACCTTGTATATATATATATCGGAATGTTGTTTATTTGCATTTAAAAACAGGTCAATTTTCCCACAAGCAACGCCTCACTATGCACCTCGGTCTGTTAATGCCAATAAGCTATACAGACCAAAAACGAATCTCACGTGTACAGCTAACAACAGCTATATTATGTGTAATAAATTATTTAATAAAGTGCCCAGTTTCATAAAAGCACTACCATTTTTCAAATTTAAACGTTACCTAACCAAATTTTTAACGGATAAATGTTTTTTATAGTATACAAGAATACCTTGACTATAAGCTGTGAGCCTTGTGCGTTTATATTTAAAAAAAATCTATATTGGTATGTATTATTATTAATAATGAATTAAGTATAAATTGTAAGGTATTTTTTTGTATTCAAATGTATATTTGCATGCTGAAAAGTAGAGTAAGAGATACCTATTTGTATTATGTTAAGAACTTTTGTCACCTTATTCACGTAAATAAATGACTTTTATCTTTTATCTAAAGAACGTCCACAGCTGGACTAAAGACTTCCCAAAAAATTATATGGCGATTATGGCATATCCCCCATATGCCATAATCGTCACGTTTGGCAGAAGGGTTGGTGATCGCAGTTTGATGGTCATAGTTCCCAGAAAAACGCTGCTACCCTTTCTCTGGTAGGTATTAACTCGGGTCGACTTCTACGCCCCCCACAGGATGAGATATATTAATTCTAGGTACAGTCAGCACCAAAAGTCGATGAACAGAATGTATATTTAACAGTACAGTTACGGCGTCAAATCAGGGTAATCTAATGATAATATTTAATGGATAAAAAGTCTGTACAGACGCCAGCACATCCATTAAATATATCATTAGATTACCCTGATTTGACTTTTGGTGCTGACTGTACAAATAAAGCTCCCAGTAGGATAGGCTTAACCTAGTGCAGAGTTTCGTAATTTTATATTTATATTTGACAAATTAAGTTGGTTCACTTAATTGCATCAACTCTGGATAAACATGTTAATTTTTGGTGAATAAAGTTCTATTCTAAATAGATATTATTAGCCCGTGATTTATATTAGATCATAAGGAATTATAGTTTAATTTATGATAGTAATGGTTTAGTAAAACAGCTAATTTCTCGAAGTTATTGGCAAAATAGTTACTTAAGTTTGTACTTATAGTATTAGATACACTTTGTCTTTAAATGGGTGATAGTGGTTTATCTCTGAGCGCCCTCCAGGGCGTAGGGCATTTTAAGCGGGCTATCCATCTTTCTAGAAACATAAATGGCACCTACTATAAATGTTGCTATGTACTTAGTAAAAGTAGCTTATACCAACTATACGACAACATCTGCCTTAAGCAATCAGATAGTTAGAATATAAGACAATCAATTATAAACAGATGGACCCACAAGTACGCATAGTTTCCAATAATTATTAAAAAGGAAATCCTTTATAACTTGACTTCTGACAATGGCGGATTCACTTGAAACTTCGCAGAACGCTTGAAAATGCAGATAAAACTTGCAAAAACTTCTTGAATTTCCAATAACTTCCTTTATTTCTGCCTTGTCATTTTTGCGTTCGAAACTACTGAACGGTAAAATGAAACTTCCTGTAACTGAAGATTGTTTATTCAAATCTTGATTTATTGTAAACCTACGACAAAAAGGGGCGGTGTTTTCTGGTTGAAGACTATGACTGCGTGTGTATCTTTATGATCACGACATTTTTAGGTAACAGTATAATTGTTAACAAAAGTAAAAAGCTTGAGTTCGGGATCCAACAGCTTTGAACTCAACGAAGCAAGAAAAGCTATCAATGAAAAACTCATACAGCAATATACAACTATAATAATTCCTCGTGTAACAAGATTAAGTCTTAAACAGGCTGTGGACTATACGACATTACAATATTTTAAACCTTATAACGTTGAAATAAGGTCCTAAAAATTGATTTGTCCTGGGTGGGGATCAAACCCTTTTGCTTAATATTGGGACCCAGTGCTTAATATTGTGATGCAAGGAAAAAAGGAAATAATTAGAGCGTATTACTTCACCTTCTATTCCTTACCTTATTATTAACCTTACCATTAAGTACTTATATATAATTTTTTTAATAATTCTATTTACAACAAATAGAAACACGAATCCGTTATTTTATAGAGTAATAACAGTTATATTAGCCTAGTCTAAACTTACAATTACTTTACTTATCGAATGGGCAGTGGTTTCTCTAGTATCAGAATTGTTTAAAGTGCAACCGGGACCGACAGCATAACGTATCCTCCGAAGCACGAAGACGCTTACAAATTAAATCACATTGACGGTCACCCATCTATAGACTGACCGCGACTCTTAATTCCGCGAACATTATACGGTAGCTTAGACCGCAAAAGCTTCTTGTAAAAAACCATTGTTGAAAAGATAAATACCTACTCATAGGAAAATTATCAATTTTGATTAAATTCAGATCTTCATAATGTAATGAAACGTAGTTTCTGGTTGAAGATAATGGAAGGAAATCGGATTATAAATATCCAAAAACAAGTAAAACTCGAGTAGCTTATAATAGAAAGTTTATTGTAGGTTTCTACAATAAGCCTTCTCGAATATCTCTTGAAACGCCCACGCACCGTAAATGAAACCCAATAGTTGACTCGATCGCAAAAGGTTCCCTTAAATTTGTATGAAGTTACGCGTGAAATTCTAAATTATTGATAAACATTTACTATATGGGAAACTTTGTTTGAATTGGGTACATTACACTGAAATTATTTTTGTGTTCCACATACATTTTGTTAATTGCTTGTCGTTAAGTAGAAAACTTTATATTCTCTAATAATAAAACTGATAATGCTTTCCGATCTAAAGGTTACGGGCTCCCTCACGGATTCAATATTTGTGATAAATTTGAGATAAATATGTGTATATGTCTTGCTCTAGGTGTCTGTCTATTGTATGATATATTTACAAAAAAAAAGTAAATTCGTATTTCATACCGTTGTCGAGTGTCCATAGTTCAAGCTTTGCTTAGTTTTGGGTAGATGGCGCTATGAGATATGTGCGCTGTGTCTTACAGATCTACCAGAAATTTACGGCAGAGGTAGATATAAATCTGTCTAAGCCTGTAAGAAATCGCAACTAGCGATAAGACCGCCTTTTGTACACTATTATGCTGTTATCTATTT
Source organism: Pseudoips prasinana (assembly GCA_951640165.1). Taxonomy (NCBI): domain Eukaryota; kingdom Metazoa; phylum Arthropoda; class Insecta; order Lepidoptera; family Nolidae; genus Pseudoips; species Pseudoips prasinana. The sequence goes on along the minus strand of OX621237.1, from coordinate 34,552,016 downwards.
TCTACTTATGTCATTATTTGGTTTACAAAAAAAAGTAAAGCATTGTATTGTAAATATGAAGTAATTTTAAGGATAAGAATATTGATTGGTTCCCAGCAGGAATACTACTGATAGTATGGGCAGTGGTTACCCTGATGTCAGAGTTGTTCAAGCCGTCCAGTAGGCCTCCACTCCGATTTTTATTTTTATTTTATTTTTAAATGAAATCCTCCGTACTAGATATATTTATCCATGTATAGTGGAGTACTTAACGAACATATCATTGATGGACACAAAGCACACCCAGACTCCAAACAATTATTTATAGATCACACAAATAGTTATAATGTGCGGGAGTGGAACCGGGACAGGAAGTGACGTTAACCTCTGCGTCATGCAGATTTAACTATTGTTGCCTAATGACTACAACCAGGACCGATGTCTTAACGTCTCCTCTGACGCACGGATTAACTTCGTCGGTGACTTGCGGACCGATGAGAGTAACTGGGTCTCTTATTTATCTTATCCCACAAGGCACCATCATAATAGACTTGTAACTCATCTGAACTCCGTCAAATCTCGGCTAGGCTTAAACTTGAAAACCTATCTACGTTTATAACAAAATTCTCATTAAAAATTCTCAAACAGCTAAGCAAAAAGCATATTCCAAAATACTGAGATAAATCTTTATACGTGTATTATTAACTAGCTATGCCCCGCGGTTTGACCCGCGTTAAAGTAGTTTTGGCGTATTAAAGAGAAAAAACATACATACATCCATAAATCTATACTCACAAACTTTCTTAGTAGGATGTAGCTTAGTAGGATATCTCTAGCGGTTTGGGCAGTGCACGCCCGGATAACGAGCAGATGGTAGATTTTTTCCTACTTACTTGACACTTATCGTCATATTTTGGACAATTCACGCAATATCTTTATAAATTGTAGCATATGTGTTATTCTGATGTTTAAGCTATATTATTGTAAAGTTTCATAAAAATCCATTCAGTAGTTTTTACATGAACGAGTAACAAACATCCATACATCCATCCATACTTAGAAACTGTTCCGTTTATAATATTAGTAAGATTTAGAGTTCAGTGGGAAGATAAAAACGGACCCGTTGACATCGTAGACCACAATTATTGTGGATTAAAAGCTTTCGGAGACGTAAAAATGTTACGAGCTGCCGGCTTTGTGCACTTAGCTTAAGGATGGCTTTTCACTTTTTTGGCTTATTAAGCGTATTGCCTTTAACATAAAAAGGCCTTGCAGTCTTATTTTCATCAGATACGTATATTTAACTTCGAATGTCCTTTTTGAATATCAGAGATAACTTAATATTTTTAGTTTATACAAAAAAAAGTAGCAAATGGCCTGTAGCGAGACGGACGCACATCGCGAGTTCCGCGAATTCTTAGGCGCATATAAAGCTGTTGAATTTGTCTGTGAAGGATTAAAAAAACCAGATATAAACAAACATCCTTAAATTTTTCGATAATATTCGCGTAAATATTTATCAACTATTAACATCTCTGCTTATTTGTATGACAGACTTCGGATGTAAGGGGTACGATTTTTATATACGTTGGGGTACGTTATTTATATATTTAACACTAATATCTACAACACAAATGTATCTTTTCTCAAATGGTAAATAGCGGCCATTCGTTGACGGTAAGATGTACCGTGATGGACAGATAGCTGAAATCGCCATTTTTTTTAATTTTCGAATGGAACCTTAAAATAGTAGAATTACGAGCCTATTCTCGTTTTAGAAGGCGCTTACATTATAAATGACATTAGTTATTAAAAAAATCTTTTTACATCATAATGACAGCCGAACGGCTTGACAAGAGCCTTCCCAAGAATGGGGGGATATTCCATAATCGTTACGCATAACAGAAGATGATTGGTCCCAGAGATACGCTGAAACTCGTTTTCTGGTAAGTATTTCCTCTACGTTCCCAAAGGGATGGGGTGGTAATATTCATCACAGTCAGATTTTTCTTTTAAATATATTTTCATCTAATTTCTTGCCTAAACGAATGTCTGGTGAAAACGTCTTCATGTATCAATACAGATAACAAATCAAAATACAATAAACAAATATCGTAAGTAATCCACTAACATTATTTACAATAGCCGTAGCAAATTACTCGAAATATATCTGGCAACCTGGCAACACTTAAATAAACTGCTGTCCACGATCCTGGCAACACTGGGAGAATTCTCGAGGACTTTGGCCGCAGGTATTGTTGACTGAATGCGTACAGCTAGAGTGGCCACGATTTTGGGAATATTTGAGACTTATAACAGGATCGGTAAATATTCTACGTGGCAATAGGAAAATAAGCAAAATCAGTAAGTTTTCAAAAAATTTTATGAGGACAGAACAGAATTCTTTTGTACACACGCAAACAGGAATAATAAATTTGGATATAAAATACATATTGTTGAAAGTGAGCGGTCTAACAGCCTAAAATGGTCAATTTCAGCTTTGGATGAATATGAGCTTCAAATATATTGTATTTGACGTTTACAGCTGCTCTAGGAGGCTTTCACTGCATAACAGGTAAAAGAGGCGATTGGTAACTCGAGCCCTCTAAACAATAAAACTACAAACTTACTCGCACCAGAGGTTTTCGGGTACAAACATGGAGCTATTACAAAGAGGAGACGGCCTAAGCAACTGAGCACTGTGATTTTCAACTGAGTCTAAACGTCATCATGTAGGCGTGGCCTAAGTCAATGTATTGTTGGCGTTCGTCCTGTGCACAACTACGTCACGTTCACAATTTACAGCTATATTTGCGCTAGAAGATAAAAATAATGAAGTGTTGTGTTTTATCTTGTAAAAACTACTCGGACAGACGTTCTAATGCTATGGATGGCATCAAATTTCATTTGTAAGTAATTTTATTCGATTTTTTATCAAAATAGTTCTAGAAAATTCCCTTAACGTCGGCGTTTCGAAACATAATTCTACACGACATTAGATGGCGATACTTGGGGTTATGGGAATAAAAAATATTTAGGTACGCAGAGCTCAGTACTATCATAATCTAATAATCGTATGTACTGAAATTTGTTTTACATTCATTCGTAAAACCCCTTTAATGGCCAAAATACATTTTTGTAGCTTTTAATATAATTTTTAAAAAAAGAACCGCCATCTATCGTACAAATATGAACATAACAAAAACAGGGCCGTAATTAGGATCCAGTTATTTTTCCTAATGTCCCGCAGCTGTATCACAAATAGAAAGTACTTAAACATGGAATGCACTGCACAAAAAAAATATAATCTCCTATAAATTAAATATTCTATGTACAGTAATTTAATTAATGTACCTACTTCCCTTCATTAGTATGCTCGTTGTTTACTTAATTTAAATTAAGTACTTTAAGCCTACCTAGTTTATTTAGTCAAATTTTAAAATGATGAAACTTATAGATTGCCATCTGAAGATAACCTTAGACAAAAATGGATAGCAAAAATTAACAGACAAGACTGGTCTCCCTCTAAATATACAAAAATTTGTTCTTGCCATTTTAACGATGAAGACTTCGTAGTAACAAAAAAAGGCCTTAGAAAATTAAAGAAGGGAACTTTACCTTGTTTAAAACTGGATATATCGGTTCGTAACAATGCATTTTTTTACCCATAAAATATTTAATTTTATTTCCAATATAACATGAATAACAATTCGGAATATTAATAATAAGTCTTAATCAAAATCCCATAATCTTCATCATCATCATCATTCATCAATGACCTTTTTATTCTCACATTTATTTTATAATAATATCACTGACAATAAAAAAAAGATATCATTATGGTTCGCAAAAGTATAAAAAAACAGTAGGTACTCCCTGGTACGAAGTTATGAGTCCGGCCCTGTTGCATCCTGCACTGTGTGACATCTAGTGTAAAAAAGTTACGTTACTACTAATTATAGTCCACAAAACATGCGAATAGTTTACCTATTGACCGGTAGATGTAAACAAAGAAATAGGCGGGATCTAACACCCTCTCCACCCCGCAAAATGTCACGCGTCGTTTCATAGAAAAATCGAATTACAACGTCTCCTCTTTGTAATAGCTCCATGGGTACAAACCTAGGCTCCAGACGGTTACTAACGAGGAGATGCATGTTTTTAGGGAGATTTTGTATAATTGTCACTCTACATTATTTGGCGATGACGCCGACCGCTCATCCAATAGAGGTTCGAACAGGGCATGTATTCCTACCTAGTATTAGTGGATTGGCGTGTCACTAGATGGCAGTATCAAACTATTCAAATCGCGTATAAATTTACGTTTAAATATTGTCTCCAATTAATTGTATCTTGAAGAACCTGAACCTAATTTCCACACAAAACATTGCAATCACTACACGCAGATGGAGTTTTTATGGTTAAAGCTTCGATATTTAATAATATTATTTATTTATCGTTAAAAAAAAGTACATTTTAATATTATTAATTCCTAGTTTACTTACTTACTATATCATAACTCTCAGGGCAATAGGAACCGTCATTTACACTATGTAACTTAGTCGTATTACTTACTACATCAACTTGTATTGCAATCATAAAGCTCTTGGAAACCGGAATCAGCCTACGCCACGTCCTTATTGCGTATCATTCCACTCAAATATAACAACATAAAGGCAAACTACAGCCGTCACCCCACTTCAAGAATATTGACAATAAACTAGACCGTATGTGGCGAATGGCTCAGTAATGCTTCGTATACTACAGAAATATGGTAAGTAGTTTGAGCACTTAACTATATATTTGCAAAATAAGGACTGTAAAGGTTATGGCCTATCTGCTCATAACAGAGTTCAAATGTTTACAACCTACGACAAAATTATATTTTTATACTGATAAAAGAATCTTGACAAAACTAAGCGCCCCCTCAAAAAATTATAACATAGATAATAGATATATAGACTGTTGCTCTGGCGGTAGCTTAGCAATCGCAGACTACGTCGGACCAAAAAGTGCTATTGCACTATTTCTGGTAAAAAAAGCACCCGGAATCCTGAAGTTGGCAGTGTTATGTGTCCGTGCTTTAGAGAATACGTAAAACTGTTGCTACGGCGCTGATCGCGTGATCTCACCTGGTCGTGTCGAATAATGAGAATAAGGGTAGAAAGAAAGCACGAATTGGCACACACACTCCTTAACTATAATATATCCTAAATGATTGGCAAGTCCCCATAGAGAGGGACAACTTTCTCTCTCTTCCCTTATTCCGTCGAGACAACATCTACGCCCGCCACTCATCTTAGTTGCGGTGGTTATATTCATCGCCATGACCGCACAGCTCACTATAACTACATAGATATACAAACATAGCCCCAGTTTAACACCTCGAATTCAGTACTTGCAAATTATATGTTCAATAGTGTGCGTTTGGATAATATTAATTGAAATAAAAAGACTCACTTATAATATTATTTGTGACAACACCAAGCGGTAATGTATGAGATGTAGATGAGCCGAATGGATCGGCACTTCGCGCTGGAGCGCGCTACGAGTTGCATGTGTCAAATTAAGGTATAATTTTCATTGTTGTCAAACATGTGTAGAAGTGTCTTAGTGTTTTAATAAATATATATGTAATTGTTATCTGCATATAGAGTTTTATTACAATAGGATATAAAATTATTGTGGTCCCTTTCGAAAAATATGCGTTTAATATTCTGAAATATGTAGATCGTGTTTTTAGGCCCATATAAATCGAATTAATTTCCTCATATATCCTAGTGAGTACAAAAAAATTTATAAGTTAAAACTTATTCTGGGTATTTTAAATATTATCTAATTAAAGATCAAATATTATCTAAGCATATTTTCTAAAGTATCTACATGCAATAATACGATATCCCATAATGAAACTTAAAGCGAGATAGCTGCGAGCTGAATTCTGTGCCTTAAGTATTTAGTAAAGCTGTAAAGTGGCTATAACTTTTCTCGGTCTTCCATAGAAGCTCCATGAATCATTCTGAGTCCTTCAAAATATTACTAATTTTAGGCTAAGCAACGATAGTTTGTATAAACTTGTTAACCAATTACTATCCAACTATTATATCTTCAGACGAGTCCTGTTTCAGAGAATTAATAGGGATAGTTAATGAACTATTGTTAAGTTCCTACTCCAAGAACTTACTTATTTGTTGATAGTTTAAATATCAATAATAGCTCGTAGAACCGTGCTGGGGCAAAAAGATTCTCGAGTGGCAGACTCCCTCCAAGATAGACTGATGATTTTGTGAGGGTTGCTTGAAGCAGCTGGATGCGGGTCGCCCAAAACCGGCAATTGTGGAGATCTTTAGGGAGTCCTTTGTCCAGCAGTGGACGTCTTTCAGAATATTGCGGCTATTTTTTGGACATAAGCCTTTATTTGAATATTTTATCGGCACCGTGATGTTTCAGTCTCGCTTGTGCAGCGTTTCGGTGCAGACGCGTTTTACGTAATCCGTGTTGATTAGCGCGGCGCGAGCTGTCGCTCGTAATTACTCGCCATGAGTACTGTACTTGTGGCAAATGAGCTGCTGGCGTTCTTGCAGCAGAAGCTGGATGTGATGGACGAGGTGTCCGCTATCCAGATCTGCGTAACGAACTTCAGCGAGGACGACATAGCTGCTGCCAAGCTGATGCTGTACGACGTGCTGAACAAGCGCGATCAGATGGTGTCCCGCCGGCGTGACGGGACTAAGAAGAGCTTGGAAGACATCATCAAGCTGTTCAAGGAGACCGACCCGGACGACGTGCCGACGTTTGTGGCGAAGGAGCTTCACAAGCTTCCCCCCGTCACTTTCGACCACGTCGATGTCACGAGCCTTTTGAAGGACATTGTCTTTTTGAAGGCCAGACTCGTGGATGTGCAGGTGAAATTAGACACATCCCAGAACACCGTCGCCGATTTGCGCAAGGAAGTTGACGAGTTGCGCAAGACCGTGGCGGTAACTAGGTCACCAGTCGATGCGTCAAACGTAAACACGCGTCGCGGAGCTGCGCTCGACATGTCGTCATCGAGTTCCGCGTCAGCAGTTTCGTCGCCAGCGCACCCACCGATTGCTGAGCCTGCGAAGTGCCCCTCCCGCGCGCCCCGCAGCTCTGTGCCTGTTGCCGCGGCTCCTCCACGCACCGCCGCTCGAGCCCCTCGCCCCGCCCCGCTGCCAGTACTTGCAGCCACAGCAAAACCATTCCAAAAGGATTTTGCTACTGTCACTGCGAGCGTCCCTAGCGCTGCCAGTTTGAAGCCTGGGCCATATAAGGCAACGAAGAAGGCTGATGATGATGATGGGTTCGTGACGGTGCAAAGGAGGAAGCGCCGAATGCGAACCAACAAGAACCGCTGCGGCAACGCTCCTACGGAGCCCAACACGAGTCTGCGTGCCGCCAAGCCGAATACACCGGTGTATATCTCCCGCCTGCACTACACCACGAAGGCGGAGGACATCGTGGAGTACGTGCGCCAGAAGATCAAGTACACGCCGAGGGTGCAGTTACTGGAGTCGCGCCGGAACGTCAACTTTAAGGCGTTCGTGGTGCGAGTACCGAATTGCTTTCTGCCCCGCGTCATGGATGAGGACTTTTGGCCGCAGGACGTGGTGTTCCGTCGCTTCCGCGGACAAGTGCCACAGGACAGCACAAAGACAATAAGTGCAAAGTGAAGTGTTACTAACATAGTCTTAAGCCCTATATACTAACACTTTTTGTATATATTTTATATATGTTAGTCTGTAAGGTATATATCTGTGGGCCATTAGATGCCTGATAATAAATGATTATTATTATTATTATAAAGTCGAGGGCAGATGGATTATATTATATTATAATATATATTATTTTTTATCCTTGCGTAAAACAAAAGCATGGTTAACAACGCCAAAGTTTGTTCCCCACAATATCGCTCGCGATTTCAGGAATCTATCGTTTGTCGGTCCAAAGCCAGGCTGTTATATAAATAAACGAATAAATACCGCAAATGTTCTCCAACTCATAATAAATATGGAATGAGACCTTTAATACTATGAAGCTTTTGTTTTAGAGAGCAAAGACTGACGGAATTTAGTCTTTATATTTCTGCATGGTGTAGACAATGGTATAACTCATCATGGTAGCTGTAATAGTCTACTGCTAGACTAAAGAATCGTCTTGGGGGGATATGCCATAATCGCCACGCTTGGCAAACGTGTTGGCGATTGCAGTATGATGGTCCTAGTCCTCAGAGAGACGCTGCTGCCCGTCCTCTGGTAGATATTCCCTCGGGTCGACTTCTACGCCCCCCACGGGGTGAGATGGGGTGATGATATTCTGTCTGATATTCCGCGCCGTTACCATACAGCAATCGTATAACTGTCCGGTAAGAATACGCACTGATCATACATACAATACATACTGCAGTCCATACCGTTAGTCTGATTGACCAACTAACTCTTGGCAGTGATGAAAAGCCCTTTTTACCATAAACGAAGCTTCACAGATTTCTATATTTATATAATGTACGATTTCGATGAAATGGATTTTTATTGCTAGGTTTACGTTTACGCCGATTCCGCTTTTCCTCACGCAATTCTATTGGAAATCATATTTATAAATACACGTTTCTACGTACGTAAATTTAGGTTTCAGTTACTAATAGTTAGTTGGGCGGTTTCGACTTCTTTTACCATATTAAGTTTCGTCCAGAAGTCCAAAAGACCTAAAATCTACTGAATTTGCTCGAATGGAGGTGTTCTTTCACTTTAGAGAATACAATGTTCAATTGTTAATGGTGTGGGTGTGAATAAACTCGCCAAATAGTGAGGGGGAAAAAGCAAGATTAGGCGAGCTTAATATAAGCTTAAAAAAACAACGTGTGAGTGATGCGCGTTTTTCATAATTGTAACCGTTTATCGTAAGAGGCCCATTCGATTGTTTTCAGAAGAAATTTAATGAGGTCTGGGGTTCAAAACCAAGTGGTCAGCCAAGTTTGGTATCAGCCCAAAGACTGGGAGTTGGCGCTATTCACACTTCCGTGCCTCTGAGAGCACGTAAAGCCGTCCCTCCTGACCTCTTTCCAATTGTGTCGCTTGTCGTTCGATCGGATCATGAGATTTATGGAATAGAAGTGCCCCTGTGTTTGTGTCCACATTTGTGCTCTATAATATGTCTTGCGCAGAGGGCTAGTTTCCATGGAGACCGACCGCCATGGTCAAAATTTAATCAGGAGTACATTATTAGTATTATTATATGTATTATTATTATTATAAAAAAATGTATAACAGTTTTACAAGCATTTCAAGTTTCAATCCTTATTTACTAAGTTTGAACATGTTACCTAGATCATCAAGTCAGACACAGCAACATTTACCAAATATACGAATATCTAAATTAATTGAAAGACCTGTGTAGACTTTACCTATGTCTATATAAGTATCTCAATTAATTTAGATTACGCAGTTAATAATTATATTCTACCACCGTCATTTACATAACAAAGCACAAATTATTCTGCACATACAATGGATATTGTATAAACATGATATTACAATACTGTAGATTATAAGCATTATGGAAGTTATTCTAGATTAAATGTAATGAAATATTTCATAAACATTCACATTCTCGGATATTCTACCCGAGTTTATGTCAATATTCGGTTTAGGTACAGACGCCAGCACATCCAGCTACCCTAATCTGTCAAATTTCTTTTAAACATTTTCAACGTTATCACGTAAGCATAAGGTTCACTTTCTATTGGGGAAATTTGACAGATTTGGGTAGCTTGATGTGCTGGCCTCTGTACATTTAATAGAGCTATTTATAGCAACAACATTAATTTCCAATGTTATTTTACCATTTCTATTTGTGTGTTGTTATGTAAAAACATTTGCTATTTTTGTTGTATCAGTGCCATAATAAGATAACACTTTTTTAATATAATTGCGGCATGCGGTAATGAATCTTTGTATCGCGTTGTACTGTACAAAACATATAATTGACGGACACCAAGTAAGCCCAAACTCAGAATAACTACTCATGGGTCACACAAACAAATGTCCTGTGCGGAAATCAAACCCATGACAAGAAGTGATGAGGTGACAGAAGAGGGGCTGGCTACAAAATATTCAGTTATGTGAGGAATAAAACTATTTTATTTTGTACAGAAAACGTTCAATGTTTGATTTTGATGAAATCTGATATGAAAATAGGCAGTACTCTAAATTAACACATCGACTATAATATAGCTAGTTATAAATTAAAGAAGCTCTGTTTGCCTGTTTGGCCATATAAAAGTTTAAACTATTAGATCACCATTTTAGTATCCTTGTTGTCAACAACACACAAACAAAAAAAAAATTATACACACACACATATTGCAATAAGGCCTTTTTTGCCCACTCGGCTTTAAGTAAGTAGAAACTGTCTAGCATTTCAGAGAGTCCACCAAATACCTGTCTATAACAAACGCACAAACTTTCCATTACCCTCGCTACCAACGACTCACAAACATAAATAAATCTACGCGCACACACATAAAAAGATACACACACACACACAATAAAGATGTTGCCAATAAAACAATTTAAGAACGTTCCGGAAATTTTCCTTAATACAGTTACGTAGTGGCTTCCCATGTATGTATAGTCAACAAACTAAATATCTATACAGTGCCCAAAAATCACAGATTCTCAAATGGCAATTAGATAATTCAAAGTTCTAATACATTTTGTTTCGTTTTATTTTCTGATCTTTGCAATATGTAATTATTAATTAAAATTTGTAAATTTTAGAGAAGTGAGTTTTACAGAATCTAGAAATAATTATGTTTATTTCTTTAAAATTGTCAATTATTTGCAATTTTAAAGAAATGAACATAATTATTTCTAGATTCTAAAATTTTAGTGAAATTTTATATGACACTAATAAAAAAATATTTATTAATAAAAACTCAATATGGAAATACGGATATTTCTCAGGAATCTTGATAATTATAGGTGCCACCAAACCATTAACCAAGTTTTATAATAAAATAAATAAGTATATTTCCAAAACAATATAAAATATAGAACGACGTTTATTCTTCGCACTCGGATTTTCAATACACCACAATTGGCATTTTTAATTTGTTTATTGACTCCGAGAGTGCTTTTAGTTATGTAGACATATTTTGTGTTGGATTTCCGCAAGACCTGCACACTCCCGGAATACAAAACTTGACATATTGTATGTTGTAAAAGTCAATAAAGCGCAGAACCGTTGATGTTGACAACCATCTGCTAGCTGTATATCTTGCTGTAACATTTTCTTTTTCAATCAATCATTCTTCTGTTTATTGTGCTAACTGTACATATTATACCGACTGTAGCTAATAAAAGAGGATATTTAATCTTAAAGGCACAAAATGTTACTATAATGTACGGATTTGTTTTTGGTCGTTGTTGTTGAAGTAGTGGTACGAAATAGGAGGGTAAAAGAAGAAAGTTAGTTGTATGATACATACGTGCATTTTTGGCTTAGTGAGATTGAAACAAACACGAAATTATCCGTCATTGGCTGGCGGCTATATTTAATTTTTGAAATATGTTATTTTAAACGTTTTGTTTATTTAATTAATTTACATAAAACTGGGCCAGAAAGATATTAATCCCTCAAGGAAGGAAAGTTGATATATTTATTCCTATATATACAAAATGTTACCACAATGTACGAATTTGTTTTAGTTCCATGTTGTCTAGGAATATGATTTTAGATACGTGATACGAAGTAGGAGGCTAGAAGAAAACATGAAGAGCGATGATGAGATGCGAGATAAAAGTGTTAGACTTAGACAAAAAATATATTATATGGAGATGGATAAATTTAACCCTTTCTACAGCAGTAGGTATATTTCGAATCGAAAGTTTTAAACTTTATAACAAGCCAATAGAGTTCAAAATATGGCAGCAACTGTATCCCAACTGCCCTGGAAAGGGTTAATTTGTGTCATATGCTTATTCAATTATTTGACATAAAACTGGATAAAAAGGAATTAAGTATACGAAATGTTGCTGTGTGGTGACGGAGACGAATATCATCACCCCATATCATTCCGTGATATAGAAGTCGACCCGAGGGTATATCTGCCAGAGAATGGTCAGCAGCTTTCTTCTGAGTGCTATGATTATCTAACTGCGATCGCCAACCCTTCCGCAAAGCTTGGCAATTATATCCCCCTAAGATGGGATCATGAGGGAGGTTTGTCCAGCAGTGGACTTGTTTCAGGTGTAATAATGATGATACGAAATGTGACTGTAATGTACGAATTCGTGTTGTTGTTACGTGATAGGAAATATGAGGAAATAGAGAGTGACAGTTAGATTTATGATAAACGTGTTGGGATTAGTAAGACTCTACATCTAGAGCGAACAACCAATTATTCAGAGTTGTCTACATTAAATTTGTGTAATGTGCTTATTTAATTATTTAACATAAAATTGGGTTACAAAGGCATTCAGCTCTCTAGGGGAAGCAATTTGAGATATTAGATCTTAAATACACAAAACTTTATCGTAATGTACGAAATTCTTTCTGTTCGTTGTTGTTTAAGTATATATATACTTGTTGATGAGTTACTTGAAATAGGAAGCTGAAAGAATAGAGAGAATTTTAATCGTCTATCTAGACGTATACTTCTGTAGAGGCCATAACGTAAATTGATTTAGGCGAATTAAAACCACGCAATATATTATATTTTTTTTAATGTGCGCGCTGGTTAATTTAATTGATATATAAATTTTGTGAAACTGGAAGGAACCTTTGCAACATGGTAATTTTTTTCAAAGTATTTTTAGTTTTAGGCTTTCTGTTCTGGCGCATTCCGTACTTTAGGAGCGAAGCAGTGTTTGTCAATCTTGATATGTCTGTAGGTATAGCGTCGGCAAAAAGGCACAGGGCAATCTTGGGACGGTCAAGGGAAATCAAAATATATAACTCCACCACCCGTGTACTTGATTGAACTGTTTTGTTTATTGCGATAGTAACTAGTTATTTAACGATTAAGGAAGCAAATAAACTTCAGTACAAACACATCTTTCTTCATCTTTATTATGTGGTTTGACGAAAAGTTTCTAGAACAGCCTTCCATATATAATCCTGTGTACCTTTTCAACTACATGTGTACATTACATCAAGGCAAGAACCACAATACCCATTCCGTCTATTCCCTAGCTTACGTCCGTTTAGCTAACTCCAGTTGGAATGCGAGAATGTTTGCGGGGGAATGAATCACGGTCTTCGGCCTATACTGACCTGTCATGGTACACTGTAAGTTATTGTTGTTGGCATAATAACTTAGGAATGACTAAAATATATAACCATGAATGCAATTAAAGTTGGGCGAAGCTGGAAAATATCGTTAATCGATACTTAACTGTAGCAGATTAATTTTGCACCCTGTAATGTGGGTATTATAGGAAGAGAATAGATGTCGGGACCCTTGATACTACACGACACTTTCATCTTCTATACATCTATACAAATAAATAAAATTGGAGTGTCTGTTTGTAATATTGAAATAACCGGTTTTTACTACATAAATATGAATATATATACGGTACATACACCAAAATAACATTTTTTACAATTTTTGTCTGTCTGTCTGTCTGTTTGTTCCGGCTAATCTCTGAAACGGCTGGACCGATTTTGACGGGACTTTTATTGGCAGGTAGCTGATGTAATAAGGAGTAACTTAGGCTACTTTTATTTTAGAAAAAGTCATTGATTTTACAAAAAAAAAACAAAAATAAAACAAAATAAACTAATTAACACGCGGACGAAGTCGCGGGCACAGCTAGTAACAAATATTATGGAAGGAAAAGTAGTCGGAAGAATACATCGGGGCTGACCAAAGATAACTTATATATATAATATTTTTCTTTTTTTTTAAAGACAACGCCCGCAATAGGAAATCTTACCCTTGTGTCGCGGGGAACTTTACAAACGGACACCAATCACATCCAAACTCAGAACAACTATTTATGGGTCACACAATTAGTTATCCGGCGCGGGACTCGAACCCGCAACACGCAGCGGCGAGGCGACCACACGTGCAGTCAATATATGAATTGACAGAAAGTAGGATCGTAGCAAGACGTCAAAACATTTGTCAAAAATAGAGGAAAAGGAAGTCTACCTACAAAAGCATAGTTCTTAAATCGGATGCATTGATATTCATGATACAAAGCTGCCCTGAAATAATTTCCACGTAATTAGCTAGGCCACAATAGTACGCAGTATTGAACCTCACTTACTTGTTAAATCAATTATTCGCTGCGCCACAAGTGCAGTCACCAATTAAGACTTGAAGGCTGATATCCATTGCTAACATATAATATACACAATGAAAGGCCATGAAAAGATTACAAGGTTGGGACGACACTCGATGTGAAACAATATTTGGAGGGCTCATAATCATAAGAGCGTGAAAGTTTTGTTAGGACACCAGCCCGGGTCAGCCAACGAGACGAAATAAAACAAAAACAATATTACTCTATTATTATTCGTAGGTACTGTAGACGCTACGTCAATGAATACGCTTTGAACAAGACAATGTGTTAATTACGCAGATAGTTAAGTCGGCTTTTAGTGCGTTGGTCTGGCTATACCCATTCAACCGCAAATAATGACGGGGGTCCTGGGGTCGAATCTTGGATCGAGTCGAAAAGTGATATTGGCATTTATCTGTTAAGAAAAGTCATTCCTCCGTCCCTCGGGGAATACGATAATATACTTTAATATACCTATCTCCATTGGGACTGGCCGCCGTGGCCGAGATTTAACCAGAAGGATATTATCATTATTTGTATTGAAAGTCTGTTACGTAGTGCAAGTGTACAAATACCGTAGACAGTTCAGTATAAACACCAGCCACTACATTATTTTTATTCCTATAGGGGGATAGGACATTTTTTGCCTACATATGTTATGAATTTATGATATAAGGTTTGATTAAAAAAAGATTACCTTAACCGTGAAATTACGTAACCTACGACAATTTTTAAATTAAATAATTAAATTACACAGTTGTACGTACCTGTCCGTCAGTTTGGAAGCCACGGTGCCACACGCATGTTCTCTAACGCGGGATAAAAATATTCATTCCACAAACGTAGGTATAAAAGAGAAAAAACACAAAGTACATATAAAGCCAACAGATCCAGTGTCACAACTGTTTGTGATGTAAACAAATTACTATTTTCCGTGACTCAATTTCTGATGGTCTCATGGACTATACAAATACAGGATGTTAGGGAAATCATAACGAGAACATACGCCATGGGTTTCTACTAGTGCTCTATTATTCTATTATTTTAGTACGTAGTTTTTTGTACCCAGGTAACGAGATTTCTCCATTATTTTTAAACCTATTGTGACTATGAAATATATAATATTTATCTCAATTTAATTTTCTCAAATTAGTTGTTATAAAGAAACGTTTAAGACGGTCCCATGTTTTTAAAACAGTGAATATATAAGTATTTATTCTTCTTAGTCTACCATTGCGTATTTAAACTTTTTTTATTTTTTTTTAATGTAATCTAAAACCCAATAAGACACCACGTTTTTTAAGCGCGCCGTTGACGCGCGTTTGTAGCGATACAGACGCGCGTTAGCATCGCGTTTGTATCGATTCAATCAAACACCAAACTGCTCTATAGGGTGCATGAAAGGAGCCTCCCCGTGTGACGTACCTCACAAACCCGTACGTTCGGCGCACCCTGGGCAACAGTTAGCGAGTTCTAACGCTGACTGGCCAATCCTTTCACCACGATGGCAAATTATAACACCACCCCACCAGGTCCAGTGCATAAGCCGGCTCTGCGTGTAGTTTCGATTAACATCGAAGGTTTCTCTGAGGATAAATCGGAATTATTGTCCGAGCTCCACCGTAAAACACGCTGTGATGTCCTCTGTGTCCAGGAGACCCACCGAGATGAAACGCAGAGCCGTCCCTACATAGCTGGACTGACCCTCATTTCCGAGACTTGTCACCCGAAACACGGTAACGCAGTGTTTGTTACTCCCGGAATGAGTGTCCTATCGACTGAAAGCTCGACCCAGAACGGCATCGAGGTAATCACCGTAAACCTCGACCACTGCTCTGTTACTTCCATTTACAAACCACCCGGTACTCCATTCCAGCTTAGGCCCCGGGAGGGTGCTGACGACCAACTCGTTAGAATTGTCATAGGTGATTTTAATAGTCACAGTCCACTTTGGGGTTACAAAGACCTCGATGAGTGTGGTCAAGCACTTGAGACATGGGCTGAAATGAACGACTTGGTCTTGGTTCACGACCCTAAACAGCCGGCATCCTTCAACAGTGGCCGATGGAAGAGGGGCTATAACCCGGACCTTATCTTTGTTAGCTCCAACGTAAGTTCCCAATGTGTCAAGACGGTATGCACTCCTATTCCCCGAACTCAGCACCGCCCCATCATGTGTGAAATTGTTCCGGTTGTGCGACCTTTACAGGTCCTTCTTAAGCGCCGGTTTAACTACTCAAAGGCAAACTGGGAACAATTTGCGCGGGATATCGACAAAGCTCTCCTGATCGTGCCTCCCTCCCCGAAAGGATATGACCAGTTTATAGAGTTAGTGTGCAATGTGTCCCGAAAGCACATCCCTAGGGGTTGCCGCACATCGTACGTTCCAGGGCTGTCGAGTGATTCCGCAAAGCTATTTAAGGAGTATGAGTCTCTGTTCAATAGTAACCCGTTCGCAGAGGATACTTTGCTTGTGGGAGAAAAACTTTTATCCCAAATTAGCGAGAACCGCCGGGAAAGATGGATCAGTACAGTTACCGGTATCGACATGACCCACAATAGCAAAAAAGCCTGGAATACCATTCGGAAGCTTACTAACGATCCACCCGCTCCCTTAACACCTGGTAAGGTTACTGCTGATCAGATAGCTCATCAGCTCATACTAAATGGCAAACCATCTGGCCGTCTCCCGAGGCCCCCAAAACCGAGCAGTTCCGCATGCTCTTGTGACCACATAAGCAAGCCTTTCCACCTACCAGACATCGTCATGGGAATAAAAGCCTTAAAGCCCGGTAAAGCCTTAGGCGTAGATAACATCTCTGTTGAGCAAATTAAACACCTTGGCCCAGTTGCTGTGTCCTGGTTGCTGCAAATGTTTAACACCTGTCTCGAAACCTCCCAAATTCCCCGCATCTGGCGAAAATCAAAGGTCATAGCTATACCAAAGCCAGGAAAACCGGTACAAGACCGTAAAAACTATCGACCTATTTCACTCCTATGCCACACATATAAGCTGTTTGAACGGCTGTTGCTGACACGCCTCACAAGCTTTGTCGACCCGAGATTAATCCCAGAGCAGGCAGGTTTCAGACCAATAAAGTCTTGTAGCAATCAGGTACTCAAGCTCACGCAACACTTTGAGGATGGGTTTGAACGGGGGAAGGTGACCGGTGCTGTGTTTGTAGATCTATCAGCAGCCTACGACACAGTGAATCTGTGACGGCTTCTGTGGAAGGTGGAGACTCTGACAGCTGACTTTAAGTTCGTCAACATTCTTCGCGAACTACTCCACAACCGCCGCTTTCAGGTCCATCTTCTCTCGGAAAAAAGTCGTTGGAGGGGGCAAAAGAATGGACTTCCCCAGGGGAGTGTCTTGGCTCCGCTACTATTTAATATATATACCAACGACCAACCATCCAGCCCAAACACTTCCCGTTTCCTATATGCGGACGATCTTGCGCTCACGTCTCAAGCGACCAGTTTTGACAAGGTTGAGGCTAATCTCACTGCAGCACTAAGTGACCTGAGTAGGTACTATGGTGATAACTCTCTCAAGCCTAATCCCTCCAAAACTGAGTCCTGTGCTTTCCACCTTCGCAACGCTCAGGCGGGGCGTGAGCTCAAAATTGCCTGGGAAGGAGTGTCTATCACTCACAACTGCTCTCCTAAATACCTCGGCGTTATCTTGGACAGATCCCTCACCTATAAAAGGAACTGTGAGGAACTAAAGAGGAAAGTGCACGCCCGCAATAACCTGTTGCAACGCCTAGTCACAACCAAATGTGGAGCAACGCCGCAAGTGCTGCGGACGTCAGGACTGGCGCTAGCATTTTCTGCCGGCGAATACGCTTGCTCAGTTTGGGCCCGCTCCACGCACGCAAGGCGAGTGGATACAGCCTTAAACGAATCGTGCCGGATAATCACTGGGTGTTTGAAGCCGACCCCGGTAAATTTGCTGTATCCACTGGCTGGCATAGCGCCACCAGACGTTCGCAGGACTGTAGCAAGCTCCCTAGAAAGGGCCAAAATGGATGGTGATCCCCGGCACCCCCTCTATGGGCATAGGCTACCGCCGCAAAGGCTTAAAAGCCGAAATAGTTTTGCCAAATGCACCACGCCACTAACGACCGATCCCTCAACAGCGAGATGCAGCATCTGGCGTGCACAAAAAGGATTCATGGATCAGTTTGTCACGCTTTCCGAAAGCCTCCCACCTGGACATCAATTACCGTGGCCGATCTGGAAGTCCCTAAACAGACTCCGGACTCAGGTGGGCCGAAGCAAAGAAAACATGTCTAGGTGGGGACTGTCGAACAACCCCAAAATGGACTGTATTTGCGGAGCATCGGTCCAATCCATGGCCCATCTAACAGCTTGCCCAGCCTGCCCTGCCACATGTTCATGGCACGATCTTAAAAGTGCCACAAGCAGGGCAATCAGTGTGGCCACGTTCTGGGCCACAAAAATTTGACGAGTTTGCCATCGAAACGCTAAGAAGAAGAAGGATAAAAGCGCGCCGTTAAAAAAACGTAGTATGCATAGGCCCTAATAGCGCGCCCAGTATAGGCAACACGTATATTTTGAACATGTTGCTTCGCAATCCTGACAATAATCTGCGAACTGGTGTGATTTCTGAACGAGTTTAGAGATTACACTTCAGTTCCCGAAAGAGGCTCCCGGAATTATATTAATAATTCTCCACTGAACATCGGTATGTCTGCTGTCAGTGTGCTGTATCTCATGAGAAGGTTGGTAGTAGGTATTTTCTTTTGCAGCTATAATGAAAGATAAGCAGTTGTTAACGTGGCTACTACCTGGGCGCCGTTGTATTATATTCTATTCGTGTGTTTTGGGTTCGATTCCCACACAGTAAAATTAAGTGTGTTTGCCCGTCAGTTGCATGTACAGTCCCCTGTGATAAAGCAGGTGACCTATTTTTTTTCAAGACAATATTATCAGAGCGATCCAAGAAAAGGAATTTTATCAATGTAATTGCTCGATCCGCTTCCTACATAGTGTAATATTTTTTAAATAAAATGGAAGTGCGTGAATGTCTCGCACTTAGCTGGCTTTTATGGGTTAGGATTTAATTTATGTTAGTATTATAATTGACCCAATAGAAAATTCAACAAACAAATTTCTTATTGATAAAGGTAAATAACTTTCAAAGTAAATTTTGTATCTTTGGGATTTCTTTATGTTGTCCCTGACACCTTGTGGAAGTCTGATCAGCTATATTAATACTGTTTTCTTATCTATTAGATGGTTTACGTGCTAAATATTTTATTGAGGATTAGTGTGGGCGTTGATAAGATAAAGGTCAGACGTTATTACTGCGTAAATATAATGTGTTGAATTTAGTTTCCCTTTTAGGTATTATGGGGGATAATATTGGGATTATACCTTGAATCTCCTTAAAAACATATTGGCAGAAATACATTTAAAAGGTTTGGCCGTCTTATATGTTAAAAATAGTCTTAATATGGATTATGTGTTATAATGTCATATTTATTTTTATAGGACGTTTACTTAAATTAGTATAAGATAACCATTAAAACTTATTAAATTTTAATATTAGATGGGCGAACTTCTAAATGTATTTCTTCCAATATATTATTATATAAAGGTAGATGATAATACCCTCTTGGTAAAATTTGGACACTAACCATCTGCGTGGTACATATTATAGCCCTATACAAGGTGTACACATAACTTAAGGAGCGTTATCTGCAAATGAAACTGAACTAATTAAGCAAAACCAGTATATGAAATACGAAACATTTTATTGACGCCCGCTGGCAATTGATTTTACTAAGTGGTAGGATGCAGTAAGAAGCTACTTATGAAATGCATGGTGGTAGTCGACAATTCATCTAGGTAATAAGAATGAAATTCCGAATTCTCTAACAGTTCTTCAGAACCCACCCGCACACACAAAAATGCTATAAAGGACATGTAGAGACACCACGTCTCTCGGCAGGGTAAGAGAATCAAGCCAAATATTTGCATACATTCAGCTCATTTTATGCCCTTAATTGAGGTAGCTAGCTAGAGCCAAAGATGACAAAAAGGTAAGAAGGTGTTGTTATTACAATTCGATTATTTCTTCCATGTGTCGTGTTCGTAAGCCAGATTTTATTTATCAAACAAAATCCTGGAAATTCTCGGTTCACTGAATTGCTTCATGATTGACTTATAATTTGTAAACTCTTAAGAGAGTTCGAAGTCTTTCCATTTTCTAATGACAAAACAAATTTCATATACAACGCCACCTTTGTTCACAAAATTTCGAACATTTCAAATACATTTCGTTCGATTTCAATGGAGCATTTGTATTGTATCGGTTGATTTGTTTAGGACTGTTTACGTACACGTGTAAATGTGATTGAGTGTATTGTTTGTAAGCTATGAAGAGGATTAATGGATGTTGCTCGAGACCCCTCGTCCAACTTTAAGTGTATTGACGGACACTTCATAGTAGATGTTTCTTTGACTGTTCTTCGAAAAGTCTAAAGTATTACTAGATTTGTAGAGTTTTATCGACATAAACCTACAAAGAGCTCTTTCTGTTAAATGACGTTTTAGTTAACCTAGGAGGCTTTTACTGCTTCACCAGATAATACAAACAGGACATCAAGCCGTCTAGCAAATATGACTACAAACTAACTTACTTTTAACTCCCCCTTTGGGATTATGGCGTAGAAATGCATAAGAGGGTTTATTGGGAACCTTTGTACAACTGTAGTTCTACGTTAATACACAAAGACGTAGATGACATCATTTAGGATCGGTGGGAAAATTTTATAAAAGCGAATGCAAATTCAGCACCATGGAGGCCTATGGTGGTCGCGGCAGGATCGCGGTCGCAGTCTTCGTCTCTGCCGATGACTACGATTTATCATGGTAGCTGTTAAGACGGACTCTTCAATGCAGAGCTTAAAAAAATTGCTCTCAGAAAACTAGTTCCGTTGAGACAGGCCACTATCACACAAATTCAATCAGAAACCCTTAATGACTATTAATAGATTTGGGATTTTACAATTGGTATTTTTCTGATAAGAAAAACATCCAATAGCAGTCCGGAGTTGTCGTTGTCAGACACGGAGAGCACATAAAGCCGTCTGTACCTCATCATTCCCGGGTCATGTCGGATAGCCCTCCTATCAGATTTAGAGACTGAACTTGTGTTTGTAGTTAGCTGTCACCGCCGATATCTGCATAACCGAAATTCGGCTAGGAATTGTTGTTTACTTCAAGAGTACGAATACATTTTCGGTGAGCCCAACCAAGTTAGTTAGTATGCGGTGGAGGAATACGTAGTATATGTCGCTATATTGCCTTGCATGACGTTTAGGGTGCTTATCCACCAGACAAGAGAAATAAGAATGAGTTTTAATGTAAATAATTGGTGGATAACCAATCATCTACATTTTAATTTTTTAAAGACAACACCCTCACTAGGGAATCTAATCCTGTCGCGGGGTACTGACACAAATTACATCCGGACTCAGAACAACTATTTATGGGTCACAAAAATAGACAGTGGCGCGGGACTCGAACCAGCGCCACGAAGCGACTGTCTTAGCCGCTGCGCCACACGTGCAGTCGTTCTTATAGCTTAGCACTGGTGGTAACGGGTTCTACTAACTAAGCTATGTTTTTATATGGATGAGTGTGTGCTGTAGATCCGTGCTGTAGATGGATGATGTGGATGCGTGATACGGATGGTCGCAAGTGGCGCCAGCAGAACACGTGGCGGCGGCGCAACCGCCTCTCTTTCACCTCACCAATATTGTCTACCACATAGCTTAAATTGCGCATCTTTCTCACGGAGACACATCTTCATACACATCTTAAGGAGATCTTAATTGCCCCGCTACATAGCTTATTATATATCACACACATACATGCAAAGTTTAGCATCACAGTGTCACCATGACTTCCGTGAACTGAAAAGAGCCGCCACTATTAGAATAATAAGTTTCTAGTCACGCGGAGATATCAAGTCTTAAGCCTTGTACTCACTAATTGGGTATGTTTGTCGATTTGAACAAGTAATCAAGTGTTTCTGTCAACTTACTTATAGTATGGGCATTTGTTATCGTAGTGTCAAAGTTGTTCAAGCCGCACACTAGGCCTGTGACATGGCTTAACGACAGTTGTCTTATAACTACAACGGCTTCGGAGGGCACGTCAACTGTCGGGCTAAACGTGCCCTCCGAAGCACGGATTTATCTATATAACAATCCTATGCATAAAAACAGCCACCTTACAGTCATTGGCTTCTCTATGATTAACATTAATATTTTTAGACGTCATTAGCATAAATGACTAGAAATTATTATTATTAACGAGAATAAAGTTTTTAACACGCGCTGCGAAGCGCCGTGTGCGCTTCGTTCATATCTACCCACCGCAGCACAAAAATTAATTATAATCTAGTCGGCAAGAATGGATGGAATTTGTGTATTTATTATTTGTAAAATTGTTTAGCTGTTCATTTGTATTGTATAGTTTAGTAGATTGGTAAGTAGCCACGCTTGGCGCCCTATATTAAGTATTTAATTTCTCTGCAAGTGAATGTATTCTTAAGAGAAATAAAGAATCTTTAACCGTAACACTTAAATCCTAGAACCTGTAATTAGACGTCAATGTAAACAGATAGCAATGTTAAAATGGACAGTTTTATGACTATAATGAAATTCAGTTTACGAGTATTTTTATGGTATTTTAATAAACAGAAAGGATCTGTGTGGTTTCCGTACGAGAAAGAATAATAGGGCCACCCCATACCTTCCCGTGGGTGTCGTAAAAGGCGACTCAAGGATACACCAGGTTGTCGCCTGACATCCTTTAGTCGCGCCACCTGTGTACTAACTACCACCCGACTGCGGTCACCAACTCGCATGCTAAGCGCGGTGACTACGGCAAATCCCTTCAAATAGCAACGTTATGGCGGAGGCCTATTTACAGCAGTGGACGATAAAATGCTGTGGATGAATAAAAAAAAAGGCAATGTTTTAACGACTATGATTCCCCTTGTATATGTGTAGCTGTTTTTAATAACAAATCCTTAGTCTTATACATTACCCTCTAGCGTTTAACTTTTTCGAGTATATCAAATCTCTTTACTAACTAAATTTCAAGATACAAAAACTTTAAGACGGGTTGTAACACCAATGCTTCTTCAAACGTTTAAATTGTCGGCCTCAACCAAATACGCCAAATACACAAGATCCTCCCCTGAATACTAAAAGCAACTTTGAATAAATCTCTTCGTAATACACTCGAGTTATAGACAAGACAGGATCGGGGTGGAAAGTCTGCGGTGAAGACTTAAGGTCTCAACTTTTCAGACTAATACCTAGTGAAGAGAAACGGTTTTGCAAGCTTTTAGCTTCGCGTTTCGATTAAAAGATAAAGGAAAATATGTTTGACTATTAGCTGGTGTTTGAAGAAAAAGTTTGATATGAGGATTTATGTTTTTATTTATGTTTTCTGTTGGTCTAGTAGTTAGCGAGATTGACTGCTAAGCAAGAGGTGGGTTCGATTCCCACCCGGGACAAATCTTTGTGTGATGATAAAGATTGTTTGTTCTGTTTCTGAGTATAATTTATCTGTAATATGTATGTGTTTAGAAATATATAAGTATGTTCATCAGTTGTCTGTGGCTCTACCGGCTAAGTCGCCGAACATCGATTTCTTAAATGGCGTAGTATATATAAATAATATATAGTATAAATAAAGGTTAAAAATGATTTAATCAATCGTTAAATCGGCTTCCATGAGCACATGTGACGTCGTAAATGGTCCGGAATCGATTGTCAACGTTGAAGTTAGAGCCGAAGTTGGTAGAGCCCCTGGTTGCCATAGTATAGGCTCCATCTCTCTGGGATCAGATGCCAGTTTGTTAGTTGCCCCAAGATATTTATTTATTTTCTCTCGCGTTTGATTTAAAGATAAGGGAAAATATGTTTGGTATGAACTGATGTTTGAAGAAAGTGTTGATATGAGAACTTCTATATCAAATTAGATTAAACGGGAGCATCATCCAAAACAAGAGAGTAGCAAGCGCAATACTTTTATGTTTTACACATTTTATTTCTTTTAAAAGTCAACGCCCACTTTAAGGTATTTAATTCCTATGATGCGGGGAGTAATCACGACACGTCAATTATATGTTTGTATAGCAATACTAACATATAATTGACGCACACAAAGTACATCCAGACTAAGAATTACTGTTTATGGGTCACACAAATAGTCGATCTGCACGGGAATCTAAGAGAGGAAGGGCATAGCGTTCATTCGCTCAAAGAGCAGCCCGACTGGGGAAGTAACTCCACCTTACAGAAGACATTCCTTAATAATAACATTAATAATTTTAATGTTGTGTTTCCAAGTGTGAGTAAGGTCGCCAGAGCTCATTGGGGTGGGGCGGAAGAGTCAGCAACACTTGTTTGCTGACTTTTAAAGGCTGGCAACGCACCCGCGACTCCTCTGGTGTTGCGAGTGTCCATGGGCGGCGGTGATCACTTACCATCAGGTGACCCACTTGCTCGTTTGTCGCCCTCTGACATAAAAAAATCGAACCCGGAACATGAAGCGGCGAGGCGGCTGTCTTAACCGCTGCGCTACATGTGCAGTCAGAGTGGTAGAAGCTGATTACATAAATATAAGTCACAACAAGATACCCAGTTGGCACAGCAAAAGCTTAAAGCATATATTCATTTGGTAAATTCAATTTTCAAAATTATTATTTAATATTAAATAACATTATTATTAAAGAGAAAAGGCCCACAATGGCCAGACCTTCGTTATTTTATAAAAGCTGAAAATTTCTCAAAGCATGTCCAACACAGGTAGTTTTGGGGACATACCTTGAGAAATTTTCAGAGAAATATCAATGAGTATGGAGTTGTGGTTACTTGGGTAGGTAACAGGTAGTAAAAGTGTATAAAATATTACCTGCCCCAACTCGTTAAAACATGTACAGCTTATTTTTTATATTCTCTTCGGAATAATATTATGATAAGATAAGATCTTTAATTGCTTAAGATACGGTTATCTACGGTGGTAGGCACATAATATTGGTTCCCGAAATCCCGACACATCTAACCTTAGAGGGCATGCGAATAATTAATTAATCATAGATATTGGAGATATATACATGATTGTACAGAGCCAATTTGTACAACATAGTAACTACTTAATATTTAAATAACTTATACAACTATTCAATGATTTAATAATACTTACTAACACAGAGATTACATACATACATACAAAGACTCACGCCTGTTTCCCAGAGGGGTAGGCAGAGACAACGGATTTCCATTTGTCACGATCTTTGCATACTTCTTTTGCCTCGATTACTGTCATTATTTTCTTCATACATGCTCGCCGGTTTAGGGTACTCCTGACCTGCCCTTTCTTGAGAACATCTCCAATTTGGTCAGAGAATGTTCGACGTGGTCTTCCCCTTCCGGTTGTCCCATTCACACAGGCCAGGTATACTTCTTTTGCCAATCTTCTTTCATTCATCCTTTCTAAATGGCCAAACTATCTCAGCATGCCTTTTTCAATCTTTGTGACTACATCCTCTTTAACACAGAGATTGTTCATTAAAAATCACGTTATCCATTGCTCGACACTTAGTATCGTTGCAACCCCCTGCCAGACACCTCTAAACTTTAATCCGACTAATATTATTAATTCGAAAGTTTGTATGTATGAATATTTTGTGTTACTCTTCCAGGCAAAAAATATGGAACGGATTTTGATGAGAATTTGTAGTTATATATCTGAATAACACATAGGCTAAAATTTATGAAATTTAAAGGCGGGTGAAACGGCGGGGCACAGTTAGTAAACTGTAATTATACATATATTCTAATAACACACAGGCTAAAATTTATTAAGTTTAACGACGTTGGAACTGCGGGGCATAGCTAACAAATTATAATTATATATATATATATACTATAAAAATAAAAGCTGGGATTACATAATATGTTACTTGTTGACCTGTAAAAATCCTTACCTCAATAAGTAATAATAGTTTAATGGTTTTTACATCTTTCCCGACGCATTAAAAGTCTGATGTAAGAGCTAGCACCAAACAATCATAGTAATATATCTTACAAATGATATAAAACTTGAATATACGTTTGCGAACGCCGCACGCACCAATGACCTGTCGATTCTCGGTAAGCTCGGTTTAACTTTGTTACGTCTATACACTTTTAAACTTTCGCGTATCATAATTATAAATATATGAACATTGTTAACAGGTATTAACGCGACTAACCTTATTGTTATTTTCCCGACGTTTCGACCAAGTTGCATTGATCGATTGGGATGACCATCAATGCAACTTGGTCGAAACGTCGGGAAAATAACAATAAGGTTAGTCGCGTTACTACTTTGTTACGTCTATTATTATAGACGCGTCCATTCTACTTCAAAAAGCTGCATTTAATAAAAAATACAAAACGACAAGACTTACTCGTTGCCCCACGATTTCACCCGCGTTAAACTTTATAAATTATAGCCTATGTGTTATTTGGATATATAATTTACTACAAAGTTCCATCAAAATCCGGTCGGTAGTTTTTTGGTGAAAGAGTAACAAACATCCATACATCGCAATTATAATTCCAAATCTGTTCACAACTTGCCATATTCATGTACCTAATCGATTACCGAGGAAGAACAAATACGGTTTGCTAAGTGTGCCCGTATCTAAATCGAATCTTGGGCACTTTGCTGCCGTGCCGAGGTTCTGTAGGCAGTACAACATGCTATCAAAATTCGAAGCTATTGATATCTGCTCAAAGTTCGCAATTTTCCGGAAGGACCTAAAGAAGATACTACTAACTACATCCAATAATAATTGCAATTAATTGTTTATATTTTTATTTAATTCTTCGAGATTGTGATTTGTTCTAGTTTTAAGATTCTTTATTTTGTATAATATATGTTTTAATGTTATTAATATCTAGTAGGCATTCTTGTAGATTTATTTAGTATCTAACATGATTATATTTTATTAGTGTATAAATTTTAGTTTACTTATAAGCTAATTTACGCAAGCTGTGGTCTCCTATAAATGAAGAAGAACACTGCTTACTATCTTTTTGCATGCACTATTTTATGGAATGAATTGTGTTTATTCTTTGTTGGAGATCCTTAAATAAATAAAATTAGTAGGATTGTTATAGGAGATTTTCTGGTAAGACTAAAACACTACACTTGAGTACACGCGAGGCGCAGTGGTTAGGACAATCGACACGTCAATTGGTGCCCTAGGTTTTATTAAAGCACAGGTAAACCATAAACTTTACTAGCATTAACATTACTAGCTACAAAATATAAAGCACACATTAGATTTAAACGATATGGAAATCCAAGGGATTACGATATGTTTTCAATGCTCAGAACTCGGGCGAAAGCATTAGCTTGTGAATGTTTTAAAATCTACATCGATCGAATTGAGGAAGATCTCAAGTTCAACCTAAAAGCTTTTTGGCGCTATACTAAAAGTAAACGTTTAAATAATAACATGCCCAGTCGTATGTACTATAAAGACAAGATCGGCAGCTCAGGTGAAGATATTGTTAACCTGTTTTCTGAATACTTCTCGTCAGTTTACAGTTCCAGTACTACAAGTAGTTACTACCCTGATTTTGTATTCTCTAATCTATCGATTACTAACATACACATTGACAAGAAAGATCTATTGATTAAACTTCAAGATATTAATGTCTCAAAAAACGGTGGTTATGATGGTATTCCCCCTATCTTTATTCGTATGTGTTCAACTGCATTGGTTACTCCACTGCACATAATATTTATCAAATCATTACAGGAGGGTACTTTCCCTGAGCTATGGACGATAGCCAAAGTTACTCCGATATATAAATCGGGGGATAAATCAGATGTTTCTAATTATCGCCCTATCTGTGTTCTTAACTGTTTTGCCAAAATATTTGAAAGTTATATTTACAAACATGTATATAACTACGAGTATGTCAAGCCCATGTTAAGTACAAAGCAACATGGGTTTGTCACAGGACGATCTACCAACTCTAATCTGCTTTATTACTGCAACTATATATGTGAATCTTTTAACTTCAAAGGCCAAGTAGACTCGATCTACACTGATTTTTCAAAAGCTTTTGATCACGTGGATCATTTGGCACTGCTTGCAAAACTTCAAAGTATAGGAATACATGGAAACTTGTATAGATGGCTCAAGTCTTACCTAGAAAATCGCTCACAGCTTGTCACACTAAACGGATATGACTCTATTCCATATATAGCATCATCTGGCGTTCCTCAGGGCTCTAATTTAGGTCCCCTTTTGTTTTTAATATTTGTCAACGATTTACTGAATAGTCTCAAATGTGAATGTTTGGCTTTTGCCGACGACATAAAAATATTTAAACGAATATCGGATTATAAGGACTGCGAACACCTTCAAACTGACATGAACACAATTTTAAATTGGTGTAACGAAAATCACATGTCATTAAATATAAAAAAGTGCCAGGTGATCACGTTTACTAAAAAGAAACAAAATGTTCTGAAATATAATTACCATATTGACAATACTATAATTACGAGAGTTACAGAGGTTCGCGACCTGGGAGTGATGTTCGACTCTTGTTTATCTTTTAGACCACACTATGACAATATTTGTAATAGAGCTAATCGTATGCTCTCATTTATACTCCGAACCACTCGCCCATTTAAAAAAACCAGCTCCGTAATTATAGTATACTGTTCTTTGGTAAGAAGCATTCTGGAATACTGTTCTCCTGTATGGTCTCCAATCTACAGCACACATATTGATCGTATAGAGGCAGTACAGAGACGGTTTGTAAGAGCTCTCTGCTCAAAATATGGGCTAAGGCGCAAAATTCCAGACTATAGTGACCGGCTTCATAAATTTTCTTTGCCAACGCTACAAAGTAGAAGATGGATAAGCGACCTATGCACACTCCACAAAATTATAAATGGTTCATTGGATAGTTGTCTCATTGAAAAAGTAAACATTAAAATACCATTGCGATCTGTTCGTATTCCACAACTGTTCAATGTACCCTCGAGTAACAATAATGTATCACAAAATAACCCACTTAATAGAATGTGTAGAAATTATAATGCTATTTGCTCACACACAGACATATGTCACGACAACTTCAGCAGATTCAAATATTTTTTACTTCAATTTAACAAAATGTAATAGTAATTAACTTACATCTAATTGTACTTTTTAACTTAACTTAAGATTAACTAGAATTTAACTTACAAAGAAGTATTGTCTACTACAAGTGTTGTGTACAGCTGTAACTGGATTTCAGATTCACTCACAATGTATTAATATAGTTGTATACTTTATATTATATAATCTGATATCTGTAACTGTACCTTCTAAATAAAATAAAATAAATAAAATAATTTGTGTGACCCATATTTAGTTGTTCTGAGTCTGGGTGTACTTTGTGTCCGTTAATTTATGTTTATAAAGTACCCCGCGTCACAGTCATTCATTTCCCTAGCGCGGGCGTTGGCAATTACAAAAACAGGAATTAGGAAGTAGAACAATGGAAGTTATCCTGCACCTGATGTCTTCCCGGTCATGTCAGATAACATGTAATGACCCATCGCATTATGAGAGTGTGCGAATAGCCGCTACAGCAAAATTTCTGGTTCACAATACTCACAATTCAAGCTTCGCCAGCAAACGTCAATCTAGCTGAGAGACTTCCTTACCTGAAACAAAGGATAACTTCATTAAAATTTAGTTATTTCTAATAAGTTGCTCATCGGACCCCACTTAGTTTAATGCTATTTGGGAGGAATGAGATTATAATCTTACTTTTTTGTTTTTATCTATAAATAAACATCAATAGCACAAGACCGGCAAATGTGGAGATTTTTGAGAGAGGCCGTTGTCCAGCAGTGGACGTCTTTTGGCTGATATGATGATGATGATGAATCACCTGGGACATATGTATAACACAGCGCCATCTAGGCCAAAGGAAGCAAAGCTTGTGCTGGACAAAGGATACAAATAATAGGTCTTTACCTATGAAATTGCCGTTTTGTATGAAAAAATTTAAACGAATTTTTTTCATGAATTTTTTTATTTGTATTAATCGAAGTAATCACCCATGCAATCAATGCATCTTTGCCATCGCAGTGGCAGTTTATTGATGCCCTTCTTAAAGAAATCAGCTGGACGGGAGGCAACAAATTCTTCAAAGGCATTTTGTACTGCCTCTCGGGTATTGAATTTTTTTCCCGCCAAGAAGTTATCCAAATGCTGGAAAAAGTAGTAGTCTGTAGGCGCAAGGTCTGGTGAGTAGGGCGGATGACGGAGAGCTTCCAACCCCAGTTCTTGCAACTTGGAGACCGTCTGCTGTGCAGTATGAGGTCGCGCGTTGTCGTGCAGGAGCAGCGGAGACGAGCGATTGACCAATGCTGGTTGGAGATGCGCCAGCTTCTCCATCATTGTGCTCAGTTCTTCACAGTACACATCTGCAGTAATGCTCACCCCGTTTGGTAAGAAGCTGTGATGAATCACACCGGCGCTAGACCACCAAACAGTGACCATCACTTTTCTAGGGGTAAGTTTTCGTTTAGGGCATTGTTTAGGTGCTGAACCAGGATCCAACCAACTTGCTGAGCGCTTGCGGTTATCAAACAGAATCCATTTTTCATCGCAGGTAACAATGCGGTTCAAAATTCCTTCATTTGTGTGTCTGTTGAGCAGTGCAAGGCACGTCTCGACGCGTACTTCGCGCTGGCGATCATTGAGTTCGTGGGGCACCCATTTGTCAAGCTTTTTTACCTTGCCAATTTGACGCAAATGGACCAATATTGTTTTGACGCTAACGTCGAAAGCTGCTGCTAATTCAGCCGTAGATTGTGTATCATCAGCTTCCACAACCGCCTTTAATTCGTCATTGTCGACCAAAGTCTTCGGACGACCGCGAGGTTCATTTTTCAGGTCGAAATTTCCAGAACGGAAGCGAGCAAACCAATAACAGGTGGTGCGTTGGTTTGTAGTGTTAGCTCCGTAAACGTCGTTGATGTTGCGTGCCGCTTGTGCCGCGTTGCTGCCACGACGGTACTCATATTCCATAATTACTCGAATTTTTAACGTATCCATGATGACGAAAAAGATTGAAATGCGATGAAAATGTAACACTAATCAATAAAGAAATGACTACTTTTGGAAAAAAGAATCCATGTTTTTAAAATAAAATTAATTTGAAATTAGAATTCTTAGCCAAACAAAAATTATTTTGATTTGAAATGGCCAGTACTGCAGAACGGCAATTTCATAGGTAAAGACCTAATATTATTATCATTATTTACTTTTTATATAAGTATATAGATGCAACATACAGAAAACACCCAGACCATGACAGATAGATGTTCATGAACACAAATATTTGTCGCACAAGACGGGATCGGCCCCGCAACTTTTGGAAAAATGTGGGTTCACTACTAACTGATTTATGAACTATTTTTCAAACTACAATTACTGTTTTTGAAACCTAAAACTGACTTCAACTTTTATTGACATTAGCCGATTTAAATCAAATTTGTATGGTATAGTTTTAAAGGCATTCTCTAACTTAACTCTTACTTTGCGAGTGTTACTGTTAAAATGACGTGGCCTAATCTTTCCCGAAGAACCCGTATTGCAATTAGGCTTCGCAACTGATGTATGTATATGCTCTTTTAAAACTACTTTCATTGAACAAGAATATGTGATGTTTGTAGTTGTACAATTAATTGATAAACTTCACTCTTTATAATCAACCGGACAGATTTTGATTATTTTTTTTTAGTGTTTGAACGGGACCCTGAATAATAAGACGGTCACCGTAGCCTAGTTGGTAGTGCTCCTGCCTACGAAGCTGGTGGTCCTGGGTTCGAATCCCGGTAAGTGCAAATATTTGTGTGATGAGCACGAATATTTGTTTCTGAGTCATGGATGTTTTCTATGTATATAAGTATTTATCTATCTATATAAGTATGTATATCGTCGCCTGGTACCCATAGTACAAGCTTTGCTTAATTTGGGGCTAGGATGATCTGTGTGACATTGTCCCTATATATAAAAAAAAAAAAAATATAGTAGATTTACAATAGATTTCCAGTTATTTTTCTATATGTGTGGCAGGATAACGTTTTCCGGAACAGCTAGTTTTAAATCAATATAGCCGATTTGGTACATAATGTCACATACTGTCTTTTTAATACGTTTGATGGTCACCGTAGCCTAGTTGGTGGTGCTCCTGCCTACGAAGCTGGAGGTCCTGGGTTCGAATCCTGGTAAGTGCAAATATTTGTGTGATGAGCACGAATATTTGTTTCTGAGTCATGGATGTTTTCTATGTATAGTGTTTGAACGGGACCCTGAATAATAAGACGGTCACCGAAGCCTAGTTGGTAGTGCTCCTGCCTACGAAGCTGGTGGTCCTGGGTTCGAATCCCGGTAAGTGCAAATATTTGTGTGATGAGCACGAATATTTGTTTCTGAGTCATGGATGTTTTCTATGTATATAAGTATTTATCTATCTATATAAGTATGTATATCGTCGCCTGGTACCCATAGTACAAGCTTTGCTTAATTTGGGGCTAGGATGATCTGTGTGACATTGTCCCTATATATAAAAAAAAAAAAATTATAGTAGATTTACAATAGATTTCCAGTTATTTTTCTATATGTGTGGCAGGATAACGCTTTCCGGAACAGCTAGTTTTAAATCAATATAGCCGATTTGGTACATAATGTCACATACTGTCTTTTTAATACGTTTGATGGTCACCGTAGCCTAGTTGGTGGTGCTCCTGCCTACGAAGCTGGAGGTCCTGGGTTCGAATCCTGGTAAGTGCAAATATTTGTGTGATGAGCACGAATATTTGTTACGGAGTAATGGATGTTGTCAATATATTTAAGTATTTATCTATCTGTATAAGTAGATATGTATATCGTCGCCTGGTACCCATAGTACTCCCTTTGCTTAGTTTGGGGCTAGGATGATCTGTGTGACATTGTCCCTAGATATTATTATAGATATTATTAATACAAAAAAACCGGCCAAGAGCGAGTCGGACGCGCCCATGAAGCATTCCGTAGCAGCAAGAATTTCAGTTGATTAAATGAAAGCAAATTGCGGTTTACGATTTATGACGTATTAAAAAAACTACTTGATCTCGTTCAAACCAATTTTCGTTGTTAGTTTGCATGGTAATGTACAGCATATATTTTTTTTTAGTTTTATCATTCTCTTATTTTAGAAGTTACAGGTGGGGGGGGGGGGGGGGGACAGTTATTTTACCACTTTGGAAGTGTCTCTCGCGCAAACTATTCTGTTTAGAAAAAATTATATTAGAAACCTCAATATCATTTTTGAAGACCTATCCATAGACACACCCCACATGTATGGCTACGATGAAAAAAAATGATTGTTCTTTTCATATTTTTGTGTAAAAATCTTAATGCGGTTCACCGGATACATCTACTTACCAAGTTTCGACAGTACAGCTCTTATAGTTTCAGAGAAAAGTGGCTGTGACATACGGACGGACAAACAGACTGACATGACGGATCTATAAGGGTTCCGTTTTTTGCCATTTGTCTACGGAACCCTAAAAATCTTACATATTCTAGGTTGGGCAATAGCTACATTAAAACACATATTCCGTACAAGCAACAAACATTGTCTGCTGTATTTCCTCCCATTTGTCGTTAAAACTGAAAGCTTAATCTTCCAAGCTTTTATTGCTTAAAATTATTATCTCCACCCACACATCATACAGTGTATCCTATATCTTTGTTTTACGCAGACGGTACAAAGTTGATTTACTGTCAAATCATAACTACAAGCAGTAAAAGAGACGAATAAATTTTACACGCATCCAAAATATCGCTGTTATATAGCTAATCAATGTTGTTTCATTATTGTGAAAGCTAGAAAATCATTGATTTCATAGTTGAGCGGCCTCCCTTTACCAATCCGCGGTGGAACTAAATTTAAATGTTCCTAGTTATAACCGACTTTAAAACTAGGTAGTCATAGATTGTTCATATTTTAAGGGAGCTCCAGCAACCACACTAGTGCCTTGCATGCTACGCGCCTCGAATACGTATGGACATGGTGCTTAGTACGCGGGCTCTCTACTTCTAATTGCGAATACGTCTAAAGGTGGTTCGTAAGATGTCGCAAACCGCACTCCTGGAAAATTACTCGCTAACCGCTCGCGATGTCCAAAGAGTCCATACTCTCGTAAAAATGGACCTTTTGGATATCGCGAGCGGAGGCGCGTATTCCCAAACAAGTGTTTAGAATATCTCTACATGAGAACTTGTCTTAAGGTGGTTCCTGATTTCTACTCGCTAACCGCTCGCGATGTCCATACTTGCGTGCGTAAGATGCTTGCCGTGCTCAAGTCTGTGCTCCCCTTAATATATGTACGCAATTTCTACTTTGTTTGTAAAGCCGTATAGCTAATCCGTCGAATCCGAGAATCTGCCCAATCCACGAATCTGTCGAATTGGTAATCTGCCGAATCACGAATCTGTCCAATCCAGAATTTGTCCAACACCGAACAAGCGCTGATTTTTATAATTATTGTACCATTAAGAAAAGTTTTTAAACAGTTATAATTAATTAAAGGTTTACACTTTGCATTATGACTAATTACTACAACACTCAAATAATAATCTTCAAATGTTGAACCTAGTTTTAGTAATTGGAACGTGAATTTACTCTGAGGGAGGCTTCGCTCGCACGACCTCCGGCTAACCGCCATAGACGGCTTAAAATGGGAGCGTAAACATCACCAGTGCGGTGACCGAACCGTACCGCTCTGACGTGTACCCCAGTTTATATGAAAATATGAACGCAGAAAAAGCGTAAATTTTAATGTTAGAAGCAAGAATAAAATCAGTCTTCTAGTGACAGTTACTGTTATTATAATATCCTGGGACATTATTTACACACGGCCATCTGATCCCAATCTAAGCAGAGCTTGTATACTACATATACTACTTTTCTTTTGTAAATACATACTTATATAGATAATTACACCCAGACTCAGGACAAACAGACATGTTCATGCACGCAATCTGTCCTGGGTGGGAATCGAACCCTCGACCTCCGGCGTTAAAAGCAAGCACTTGCCAACCACGCCAACAGACCGATATTAAAAAATGATAATGTCCTCCTGGTCGAATTTAGGCTATTGTCTTCCTTTATCGTATGGGCTGTGGTTACCCTAGTGACAGAGTTGTTCAAGCCGCCCAGTAGGCCTCTGACATGACTTATCGACTGTTCTCTGACGACAACAACCAGGACTGGCAGCTTAACGTGCCCTCCGAAGCAAAGCGACGCCCGAAATTAAACAATTTTAACGGTCACCCATCTATAGACTGACCGCGTGCATAGGTGCTTCACCTCGCCGAGCCCTTACAGACCGGTAAGCACAACATTTCCTTCCCAATAACTGAAAACCGGGGGAGCTGAAATATTAGCGAGGCGACCGATCCACTGCGCCAAATGCGCAGTTATAAATACTATAGACATTATAGAGATCATTAACCATAGACATTAAAGACAAATAATATTAATCTGTTCACAGTTTTGACACTCAGTATGTCAGTTCGCCAGTGTGTCAAAAGCATGGTAGTGTGTGTACACACGGCGACATATCAAGCTATACATTTCCAATATAAGCTGACCTGTCATTGTATGGAAATTCTATACAACGCGAGATCAGCTTATACTGGAAATGTATAGCGTGATGTGTAGCCGTGTGTACCTAATGTTTTTTTATTAAAATATTAGGTACACACGGCTACACATCACGCTATACATTTCCAGTATAAGCTGATCTCGCGTTGTATAGAATTTCCATACAATGACAGGTCAGCTTATATTGGAAATGTATAGCTTGATATGTCGCCGTGTGTACACACACTACCATGCTTTTGACACACTGGCGAACTGACATACTGAGTGTCAAAACTGTGAACAGATTAATATTATTTGTCTTTAATGTCTATGGTTAATGATCTCTATAATGTCTATAGTATTTATAACTGCGCATTTGGCGCAGTGGATCGGTCGCCTCGCTAATATTTCAGCTCCCCCGGTTTTCAGTTATTGGGAAGGAAATGTTGTGCTTACCGGTCTGTAAGGGCTCGGCGAGGTGAAGCACCTATGCACGCGGTCAGTCTATAGATGGGTGACCGTTAAAATTGTTTAATTTCGGGCGTCGCTTTGCTTCGGAGGGCACGTTAAGCTGCCAGTCCTGGTTGTTGTCGTCAGAGAACAGTCGATAAGTCATGTCAGAGGCCTACTGGGCGGCTTGAACAACTCTGTCACTAGGGTAACCACAGCCCATACGATAAAGGAAGACAATAGCCTAAATTCGACCAGGAGGACATTATCATTTTTTAATATCGGTCTGTTGGCGTGGTTGGCAAGTGCTTGCTTTTAACGCCGGAGGTCGAGGGTTCGATTCCCACCCAGGACAGATTGCGTGCATGAACATGTCTGTTTGTCCTGAGTCTGGGTGTAATTATCTATATAAGTATGTATTTACAAAAGAAAAGTAGTATATGTAGTATACAAGCTCTGCTTAGATTGGGATCAGATGGCCGTGTGTAAATAATGTCCCAGGATATTATAATAACAGTAACTGTCACTAGAAGACTGATTTTATTCTTGCTTCTAACATTAAAATTTACGCTTTTTCTGCGTTCATATTTTCATATAAACTGGGGTACACGTCAGAGCGGTACGGTTCGGTCACCGCACTGGTGATGTTTACGCTCCCATTTTAAGCCGTCTATGGCGGTTAGCCGGAGGTCGTGCGAGCGAAGCCTCCCTCAGAGTAAATTCACGTTCCAATTACTAAAACTAGGTTCAACATTTGAAGATTATTATTTGAGTGTTGTAGTAATTAGTCATAATGCAAAGTGTAAACCTTTAATTAATTATAACTGTTTAAAAACTTTTCTTAATGGTACAATAATTATAAAAATCAGCGCTTGTTCGGTGTTGGACAAATTCTGGATTGGACAGATTCGTGATTCGGCAGATTACCAATTCGACAGATTCGTGGATTGGGCAGATTCTCGGATTCGACGGATTAGCTATACGGCTTTACAAACAAAGTAGAAATTGCGTACATATATTAAGGGGAGCACAGACTTGAGCACGGCAAGCATCTTACGCACGCAAGTATGGACATCGCGAGCGGTTAGCGAGTAGAAATCAGGAACCACCTTAAGACAAGTTCTCATGTAGAGATATTCTAAACACTTGTTTGGGAATACGCGCCTCCGCTCGCGATATCCAAAAGGTCCATTTTTACGAGAGTATGGACTCTTTGGACATCGCGAGCGGTTAGCGAGTAATTTTCCAGGAGTGCGGTTTGCGACATCTTACGAACCACCTTTAGACGTATTCGCAATTAGAAGTAGAGAGCCCGCGTACTAAGCACCATGTCCATACGTATTCGAGGCGCGTAGCATGCAAGGCACTAGTGTGGTTGCTGGAGCTCCCTTAAAATATGAACAATCTATGACTACCTAGTTTTAAAGTCGGTTATAACTAGGAACATTTAAATTTAGTTCCACCGCGGATTGGTAAAGGGAGGCCGCTCAACTATGAAATCAATGATTTTCTAGCTTTCACAATAATGAAACAACATTGATTAGCTATATAACAGCGATATTTTGGATGCGTGTAAAATTTATTCGTCTCTTTTACTGCTTGTAGTTATGATTTGACAGTAAATCAACTTTGTACCGTCTGCGTAAAACAAAGATATAGGATACACTGTATGATGTGTGGGTGGAGATAATAATTTTAAGCAATAAAAGCTTGGAAGATTAAGCTTTCAGTTTTAACGACAAATGGGAGGAAATACAGCAGACAATGTTTGTTGCTTGTACGGAATATGTGTTTTAATGTAGCTATTGCCCAACCTAGAATATGTAAGATTTTTAGGGTTCCGTAGACAAATGGCAAAAAACGGAACCCTTATAGATCCGTCATGTCAGTCTGTTTGTCCGTCCGTATGTCACAGCCACTTTTCTCTGAAACTATAAGAGCTGTACTGTCGAAACTTGGTAAGTAGATGTATCCGGTGAACCGCATTAAGATTTTTACACAAAAATATGAAAAGAACAATCATTTTTTTTCATCGTAGCCATACATGTGGGGTGTGTCTATGGATAGGTCTTCAAAAATGATATTGAGGTTTCTAATATAATTTTTTCTAAACAGAATAGTTTGCGCGAGAGACACTTCCAAAGTGGTAAAATAACTGTCCCCCCCCCCCCCCCCCCCCCCCACCTGTAACTTCTAAAATAAGAGAATGATAAAACTAAAAAAAAATCAGTCTTCTAGTGACAGTTACTGTTATTATAATATCCTGGGACATTATTTACACACGGCCATCTGATCCCAATCTAAGCAGAGCTTGTATACTACATATACTACTTTTCTTTTGTAAATACATACTTATATAGATAACTAGCGGCCCGGTACGTGCTTCGCTACGTATAAGGCATATTAATAAAAAAATTGATTATTAAGTTCATTTATTCAAACAAAAAAATATAGAAAGATGTTTATTTTACACTTTTTCAAGACTTTTTTAGAATTTTCTCTACGTACAAACCTTCCCTGGACTTTCACGAATAATTCAAGACCAAAATTAGCCAAATCGGTAAAGGCGTTGTTGAGTTATAACATTACAACGAAAAGTGGCATTGATTTTTATATATATAGATTACACCCAGACTCAGGACAAACAGACATGTTCATGCACGCAATCTGTCCTGGGTGGGAATCGAACCCTCGACCTCCGGCGTTAAAAGCAAGCACTTGCCAACCACGCCAACAGACCGATATTAAAAAATGATAATGTCCTCCTGGTCGAATTTAGGCTATTGTCTTCCTTTATCGTATGGGCTGTGGTTACCCTAGTGACAGAGTTGTTCAAGCCGCCCAGTAGGCCTCTGACATGACTTATCGACTGTTCTCTGACGACAACAACCAGGACTGGCAGCTTAACGTGCCCTCCGAAGCAAAGCGACGCCCGAAATTAAACAATTTTAACGGTCACCCATCTATAGACTGACCGCGTGCATAGGTGCTTCACCTCGCCGAGCCCTTACAGACCGGTAAGCACAACATTTCCTTCCCAATAACTGAAAACCGGGGGAGCTGAAATATTAGCGAGGCGACCGATCCACTGCGCCAAATGCGCAGTTATAAATACTATAGACATTATAGAGATCATTAACCATAGACATTAAAGACAAATAATATTAATCTGTTCACAGTTTTGACACTCAGTATGTCAGTTCGCCAGTGTGTCAAAAGCATGGTAGTGTGTGTACACACGGCGACATATCAAGCTATACATTTCCAATATAAGCTGACCTGTCATTGTATGGAAATTCTATACAACGCGAGATCAGCTTATACTGGAAATGTATAGCGTGATGTGTAGCCGTGTGTACCTAATGTTTTTTTATTAAAATAATTTACTTCTAATAGAATAGAAAATTTATTTATCTAAGTAACTATGACTCTTATATGTTAGTAGGACTTACAGTTATATTAGTAACATACATTATAAGTATAACCCTTCAACCGTTACCCCTGCGACAAGCCATGGGAGATGGTACAGCAACTATTTATCTAGGCGCAGTCCAACTTACTTGCAATCATGTTTAGGAAATAATTAGCCTATTAGTAATGCCTATTTTATAAAAAAATAGCTTTTTGCACTCCAGTAAAAGTTCATATGGAGAACCATATGAACTTTAACTGTTCCAAATTTCATACTCCTCCATCCACGCAATTTTGTTACTTCGGCGTGGTTGCTAAATGCTTGCCTTTCACGACGCAAGTCGTGGGTTCGATTTCGACCCAGGAGTAATATAATAGAATAAAAATATTTATTTGTAAGAATATTGTTGTTACAGTTAAAAATGTCCAAAACCTTCTGCCGTTTCCGGCGCACAAATCTTTACAGGTCGATACAAATTCAATTTACAAAATAAATAACTCTAAAACAATTACCAAGTACTGAAAAAGGGCACAGTTGTTAAGTTTTTCCCAGCAGACATTGGTGTGCATGATTATGTCTATTTGTCCTGAGTCTGGCTTATCTATATAAGTATGTATTTACAAAAGATAAGTAGTATATGTAGTATATCAGTTATCTGTTTTCCATAGTAGAAGCTCTGCTTAGTTTGGGATCAGATGGCCGTGTGTGAATAATGTCCCAGGATATTATTATTATTATAAATATTGTATTTGATTTTGATAATATATGCATGGGAAAACCAAGTAGTTATATATAAATACACATAAACTATCCCGTTACACCTTCCATACATTAAATAATGTGCTATTCCAAACAGGATGTCACATAATATCACTCGTGGCAACACATTATCTTTGTTCAATTGTATAATAATATGTTTACATGTAGGTAAAATGTGTCGCAGTTTCCGTTAGCACCAGAATAGATTTATTGTCACATAAATAATGTTATATCTAAGTTGTAACTGTCTTTGATAAGTTGCAAATGAAATGTTCTGTTTGCTAAGAGAACCTACTTTATATAATGAGTTAAAGAGGGTACCTAATATAATGATTATAATACCCTTAAAGTATTTAGTTTTTATTCCCGTATACTTCAAAAATGCGCTTGTATATAGTCAGAACATGTTAAGTTAATATATATGTAATTATTTCGAGGTACATCATACATACTTACATACATCATCAGCCTGATATATTCCACAGCTGGACATAGATCGCAGGGTTTGCAGTATTCACCGCGCTTGGAATGCGTGTCGCTATAGTACACAGGTGGCGCTGCCGCCCGACTACCTGGTGTATCCATTAGTCGCTTTTTAGGACACCCACGGGATGTCACCACGCGGCATATTTCTAGGTACATAAATATATTGGGATACACCGTCCGAATGAAAACATTTAGGAATAACATTTAATTAATCGTTTTGCTTTTTTTAACAGCGCCTGCACTAGTTAAATAATTCCCTGCGTCGCGGGTACTTTGCAAACATATCATTGATGGACACTAAGTACATCCCGATTCAGGACAACTATTTACGGGTCAAACAAATAGATGTCCTGGGCGTGAATCTAACCCGGGGCACAAAGTGGCGAGGCGACTGCCTTAACCGCTGTGCCAAACCTGCAGTGCGTGATTAATTATGGTAATTATATACCCTATTTAAGTTTTTGTCAAAGAGATTATTTATTAGTTCAATAATCGATATTTATATTTTAAGATTTAAAATATAAATATCGATTATTGAACTTTACTTTTATTTTACTACATCTTATCTACATGTCATGAAAGACAAATTATGAGAAAATATTGAAAAGAATAAAAGGAAATCAAAGATCATGCCTGATCTGCAAACTAGGTAACTCTTTGGGTTTCGAACCTCGGCTCGACAGGATGGCTACTGACGTGGAGAGATGAAGAGTGCATGATAGGATTGGTTTTTATGCAACTGTCTCCCCACTATGCGTTATGTACGATCGGTGAGTGAGTTCTGTGTTAAATTGTGTAGTAACTTTTAAAATCTTTATAGTATATTTTTCTTTATTTAAAACGGTTACAAATATTTCATTAATGATATTGAAGTACCTCGTTACACTGTTAATAGCATTTTAAAATGTTAATAGCAGAAAATACTTGACAACACCGCGGTTTATACAAGAGGTACAAAGTTGCAAAGACAAGATTGGAATCTTAGCAGAAATGTGTATGCTCATTTAAAATGATGAAGAACTATTTACATACAGACTTACAGACGCTTTTTAAAGCCCTTTGTTCGCAGTTCCAAGGATTTTACTCGAACTTTTAGCGAGAACTTTAAGAAATCTGCGATTGTCTAACGAGACAATTGTTAATAATTTTAAATATCTGGCCGTTGGATATAAATCTTAGACTTAGAGATTTTGTGTCATCGGCTTCGAAAATAAGTTCAGTGAACAACTTATTGGCCACTACTTCAATAAGAAAATACAGGATATGTATTTACTTAAAATGTCCTCAAGGGCGAATTTCATCCATGGCGACCTATCTCAATGGAGACCACGCCAGCGGCGCAGATTACAGGAGCTCAATACTCAATAGTTAATTGCCTTACATAATGTAAAATACAGGTAGTTTATTTAGAATTATTGTAACAATTATGGACCCTGTAAGGGCACAGCGACACAGTTCAGTAGGAGAGAGGAAGACATGCTGTGCATCTTCTATTCCCCGCTCCCATGAAACTGGCTAACTGCCATTACCAAAGAGACGTCAGGTGAGGTCCAACGGCTACGTGCTCGCCGAGTCATGGGGGTGTAAAACTACTTTGGGATGCTATAGATGATTGTTCTTTACAGAGTAATCTAACACTTTTTGATCCGACCTGGGATTTGAAACCGGAATCTCTGTTTGTACGGTGATCCCGCTACCACTAGACCAGCGCGGCTTTTTTTATGCTGAATGGCTTTGCGCTTACCTGATGGTAAATGAAGATGTGGTCGAAGATGGACCGCGCGTCCCCATAAGATGCCTGTTCACTCTAGCCTTGA
Source organism: Pseudoips prasinana (assembly GCA_951640165.1). Classification (NCBI taxonomy): domain Eukaryota; kingdom Metazoa; phylum Arthropoda; class Insecta; order Lepidoptera; family Nolidae; genus Pseudoips; species Pseudoips prasinana. The sequence continues at coordinate 34,509,040 of OX621237.1, read as the reverse complement.
ATAAACCCATGTTGTATGAGTCTGAAAACACGTCGATCGGGAGGGTATTCCACCGTTTAGCCGTGCGTATGAAAAAGGAGGAAGCAAAGCGCTTCGTACGGGCAGAATTGGATGTCAAGAACAAAGCGGTGGAAACCCTCCCGACGCCTAGTAGTCCGATGAAAAAAGGAGGAAGGAGGGGATGAAGGTCTTGAGCGCATTCTCCATTAAACAGCCTATAGAAAACCGATAAGCTTGCAACCTGAGGCCTATGCTTTGCAGCTTTTTATTTGTCAGATCTCTGTCATCGATTATCCTGCGAACGCGTCTGTCTATTGAATCCAAAGAGTCCAGCTGATATTTTGCAGAGCCATCCCAAAGATGAGAGCAATACTCCATGCAGGGTCGGACTTGAGCTTGGGTCTTGTTCATGTCAAAGCCGAAAACCATGATTATAATACCTTATAATCCGGCATGCCATGGAAATAGCAGTAAACCATGAGAACGATTAATTATATACAGATTTTTATTTACTTTAATACATACATGATGTCCTCCCGACCAGTTTTCGGCCACGGCGGCCAGTCTTAATGGAGACTAGCCAATTGCGCAGGACATATTATAGTGCACAAGTGTGTGCGCAAACACAGGGACACTTTCTATTCCATCACTCTCATGATCCGATGGGACGTCTAGCGACACGACCGGAAAGAGTTCAGGTACAGGACCGACGGCTTTAGGTACTCTCCGAGGCACGGGGGTGTAATACCGCCAACTTCCAGACTTCGGGCTGATACTGAGAAATTTCTTTTTTACGGATAAATCCCAAAATCACTTTTTGGCCCGACCCGGGATTTAAACCCAGGACCTTATTATCTGCGGTTGAACACGCTACCGCTAGACCAACGAGGCAGTCATACATACATACATACATATATCCGACATCTAACACAAAGAAATCAGGTATCAAAATTTGACAACGACAAACCTAAAAAATGTTGATAGATAATCAGTAGTGTATATTTTTTACTCATAAAATCGGAGACGTTCTCAAGAAAGGCCAGGTCAGATACCCTAAACCGGCGAGCATGTATGAAGAATATAATGAAAGTAAACGAGGCAAAAGAGGTGTGCAAAAATTGTGACAAACGGAAATGCGTTGCCTCTGCCTACCCCTCTGGGAAACAGTCGTGAGTCTATGTATGTATATATGTAAAATCTATAAATGTTGAATAGATAAGATATTGTAATGTTTTTGTAAGTGAAAAGATAAATCATTACATGGATAACATATCATATTTCGAGACGCGATCCATTTATCTAATATTACTTTAGTAAAATAGGTCCTGATGTAGAACGTGAATAATATGAACGAAAATAAATCAAAATGTCAAGGTTACGCTTAAGTCCCGAAAATGGGTCTAGCACTATAAATTGATGGAAAAAAAACTGACTGCCTCGTTGGTCTAGCGGTAGCGTGTTCACCCGCAGAGAACGAGGTCCTGGGTTCAAATCCCGGGTCGAGCTAAGTGATTTTGGGACTTTTCTGTAAAAAGTTAAATTTCCCAGCATCAGCCCGAAGTCTGGGAGTTGGCGGTATCATACCCCCGTGCCTCGTAAAGCCGTCGGTCCTGTACCTGACCTCTTTCCGGTCATGTCGCGTCCCATCGGATCATGAGAGTGATGGAATAGAAAGTGCTCCTGTGTTTGCGCTCACACTTGTGCACTATAATATGTCCCGCGCAGATGGCTAATCTCTGTTAAGATTGGCCGCCGTGGCCGAAATTTGGCTAGGAGGATATTATTATTATTATTGATGGTCAGCCGTGAACATTTAACCAGTAGTAGTATTTTGTGTAGAGTAACTATCAGCGAACGATGTTGCAACAAAAGCACGTCGTGGGACACGAAATGGAAACGACGCTTCTTAGATTAATTATAAAAGTAATTTATTATTTAATTGACATGACTTATTATTTTCATGACTAGTTAATTTTGCGGACGATGGAGAAACAGCGAAGATATTTTTATATTTTTTTACATCTAAGTAACTTATGATAAGGCCATTACATACATCATTCTACACGTGCAGCCTGTGGGCTAACTATACTCAAAAATCTTACAGTGCCCTCCGAGTTCAATTTAATAATGCGTTCAGGATGCTGAAGGGGGTTCGGCGATTCTGTAGTGCATCAGGGATGTTTGCTGAGCATCGCGTAGATTGTTTCTACGCTACGATGCGTAAGCGATGCGCATCTCTGGTGCGCAGAATACGTGGCAGCACCAACAGCATCTTTCGCATTATCGCTAGTCGGCTAGACTGTATTTACGTCAATAATTGCTGCGCCATTTCGCATGGAATGACGCAGCAATGAAAGGTAAATTTGTTACATATTTAAAAAATACTAACTACTAACACTAGTTTATAAGAAAATTGTTACTAACTAATTGGACACTAATTTGGTCTGAAAATAAAGACTTATTATTATTATTACATAAAAGCTCTCATTCTGACAAAGGTTTGATATTGAGAACTCATAGTTGGGGTCGAAACGCTTGGAACGTGGGGTCCGAGTGCCCATAGTCTCTATCGTCAGATTTCGAAGCATTTGGTTGACACCTCCCGTGACAGAGGGCTGACTTTTTCTTCGACCAAAGAATTAGTTTGGCAATACAACGCGGTAATGCGGCCAGTCTTCTGGGCCTGGGCCTGGGCCTACCTTTTCTCATGGCCTCGATGCGGAGGAATACTACGACGCAATCTGTATTTAGTTAACTATCTATGTATATATTTAACTTTTTCGTAGATTTTCTTTTTCTTTTTAATGTGGTTAGTAAAGTATATCCATAAGTTTATTTAGTTTCTTAAGTTTTTATTTCTAGTACTATTTTAATTTCATTTATATATTTTTACAAATATAATGACAGTCATCGAGGCAAAAGACGTGTGCAAAGATCGTGACAAATGGAAATCCGTTGTCTCTGCCTACCCCTCTGGGAAACAGGCGAGAGTCTATGTATGTATGTATGTATGTTATATATTTTTCGCAAATAAATTGTTGCGCAGAACTCATAGTTGAATTAAGCTCGCATGTGCACATGAGTTACCTAATTTGCTTACAAGACAGGAAATAAGCGTACGGCTCATCTCATAGTATGCGGTCATCGTAGCCTATGGACGCTAAACCACATCACTAGGATAATGCCGACCTTTTGAATACCTTACTTATGAATAAACCCAAGGACACTTCAGACTTAGAAGTAAAATACGGCTTATTGCTTGGGATCGTCGACAATCATTCCACAAAGATTCCGACTTTGACTGTCTTCAACGCTGCGCCACACGTGCATTCAAATTGTTTTTATAATTGGAATTATAATTCATCTGGCAACACCCAGTTCGAATTATACTATGTTTTAAGTATAAGTATAATTTGGTTTAATTTGTATTTGATAATTTGGTTTAGTTAAGTTTAATAACTGTTTGTTATATTTTTGTTTATATAGTTTATTATCACTTTAATTTTATTACACTTTGTTTTAGCTTAGGTTATCATTTCTCTTTGTGAGTGTTGGTTCACCTGTTATTGGCAACTGTATAAGACCATAACTTGGTACCAATCATTATTTGAAATGTTATATACAGAAGCTGTTGGTGTACCTTTAAATAAATAAATAAATAAATGTCTTTGATTTCAAATCTTATCATTGGAATATTAGATCATGGATGGACAATTCACCGCTTTTGATTTGAGTTTTTTATACAAAAAGTTTTATCTGAGGATTGATGTATCGGGCTACAGACTAATAAGTACCTAATAATGTTCTTGTACATCCTCTTTTAACCGGCCGTTGTACCCTCTATAACAGTTGACCCACACCTGGAGGAGTACCCTCATAAAACGGCCGTATTCCTACAAATAACGTACTGGCTTTAATTTTCATTTCGCATTATGACCGATATACACGCGTAACGGAGTGTTGCGATAAACATGTACACATCCCTGTTGGTATTCTTATATTTTTTTAATTATTGTGTATATGTGGTCTAATTTACATTGGCCAGGAAGAGAGGGTAAGGCGTGTATCAACGTAGACTGATAATTGCATAAAACAATCCTAAAAACCATCCCTCTATGTATACTTCTGTGTGTTGTGCCCCTATTGCCTAATTTCTACTGATGTTACACATTATGTGTCTTAAAAATATAAATTCTTCTTTCTTTGTATGAGAAGATGCATTCATTTACCCGTCAATAACCGCACTGAGTCAAAGCTCGGACTCCAAAGGTAAAACCCTCTAGCACGGGTTACATGGTCTATAGTTTCATTTTCCTCCATTCACGAACTGTGTATAGCTTGGCTTAATATTAATTATTTTTGATATCATCATATCAGCCGAAAGACGTCCACTGCTGGACAAAGGCCTCCCCCAAAGATCTCCACAATTGCCGGTCTTACGCTATTCGCATCCAGCAGTTTCCAGCGACCAGTACAAGATCATCGGTCCATCTTGTAGGGGGCCTGCCCACGCTGCGTCTTCCGGTTCGTGGTCGCCACTCGAGAACCTTTCTGCCCCAACGGCCGTCAGATCTACGAGCTATGTGCCCCGCCCACTGCCACTTCAGTTTTGCAATATTTTTCATATAAATAGATATAATTTTGTTCACATTTTTTCTTGAATAAAAATGTATTATTATAATATTTTGGTAGATAGCATGAGGTCTCACTAGACTTAATTGTCCGGTGAGATAATAAAACGCCGACTGTGATTTCATACAAAAATAAAAAAAAACTTCGTTTAAAAAAACCGACTTCAAAAACTAAAAAGTATAAAAAAATATCTTAATAAAGATTAAATTTAATACATCTGTTATGCAAACGCAATACCTTTAATATTAATGAAATACTATAATTTATATGTGCTACTTATTGATAGGTTTGAAGTCGGTGCCAAGCCAAATGTAATAGCAGGTACCACACTCGCCGCGCGTTACTTTCAGCGGGATAGCTTCAAATTTAGTTTTTGAAGTCGGTTTTTTTAAACGAAGTTTTTTTTATTTGTTACTTTTTAGTGTCTAGCTAGCACTACGAAAGGTGCCGCGCGCCAGAACTATAGGTCCCAACAAACGAGAACGGAAAAAAGATATATTTTCCGTAAAAAAATGTTGCTCGAAACTCTTTTTCACGTTCTTGTGAGACAGTGAATGGTCGAAAAAAACCTTTTATAAAGTAAGAAAAACAACATAAAATTACGTTCACTCTAAGAAAACGTGCACAGTACGAGTCTAGACTCGCTAAGATTCATGAAATTCTGAACAGCGAGCGCATAGGTTAGGCCGTATTTATAACCATCTAGCTAACGAGTCTGTGTGCTGAGGGCTTATAGACTAGGTCTTATTAATGATCGATTAGCCAACGAGTCTTCTGAGCAGAGGGCTCATAGCCTAGGTCTTATTTATGATTGATTAGCTAATGAGTCTGCTGGGCAGAGGGCTTTTAGAATAGGTCTTATTCATTAGCCATCGAGTGTACTGAGAAGAAGGCTCATAGACTAGGTCGTATTGATGATTAAGACATTGAGAGAGTTCGAATCGGACTCGCCCGTGAAAGGCGGAATATTTTTTTCCGTAGCAGCAAGTATTTGAGTTGATAGAATGGAAGGTAAATTGCGGTTTACGATTTATGACGCATTAAAAAAACTACTTTCTAGATCTTGTTCAAACCAATTTTCGGTAGAAGTTTGCGTGGTAATGTACATCATAATTTTTTTTTAGTTTTATTATTCTCTTATTTTAGAAAATACAGGGTTACGCCTTTGGAAGTGTCTCTCGCGCAAACTATTCAGTTAAGAAAAAAATATTTTATAAACCTCATTTTTGAAGACCTATGCATAAATACCCCACATGTATGAGTTTGATGAAATTTTTTTTTGATTTCACTTATATTATAAGTATGGGGAACCCCCAAAATTTATAATTTGTTTTTCCGTTTTTGTGTCAAAATTTTAATGCGGTTTACAGAATACATTTGCGTACCAAGTTTCAACAATATAGTTCTTATAGTTTCGGAAAAAAGTGGCTGTGACATACAGACGGACAGACAGACAGGCATGACGTTCCATTTTTTGCCATTTAGTTACGGAACTCTAAAAATGGCAGCTATTCCGCATCAAACTAAAGAAGAATCACGTAAATCGGTTCATAAACCTCAGCGTAATCGGTGTGCGTACATAAAAAATGCGCTTGGGCTAAAACCTGCGCCTACATGCTTTTCCAAAAACGAGCATATACGCGAGTATTAAACGCTAGTCGTCTGAAACTGTTCTTTATGTTCATGCCAAGAAACACTTGAACAGTATGAGTCTAGCTAGACTGGCTAAGTTTTAAAAACGTCTGTGCCAAAGACAATTACATCGTCCACATAAACAAAAAATTTCATACAAAAATGTCCATAAAATGAAAACTAATGGGCCAAACTATATAAATTTTTTATGGGACCAAATGGCAACTATTCCGCATCAAACTAAAAAAGAATCACGTAAATCGAATCATAAATCTCCGAGTAATCGGTGTACATACATAAAAAAAAAAAAACCGGTGAACTTGAGAACCTCCTCCTTTTGAAGTCGGTTAAAAAGGCATATGACACTGTTGTCTTAAGGATAGAGTCCAGTCATCCTGATATTGCTACTTTAATCTCTCACTACTCTACTACTCCCACCTGGAGTATATTCTATATAGAAGACTGCTCATAGAGCGCAAAACCACTATGCTTAATTAAACGTTACTATCGCTACTCATGGATCACGTGTAGGGTTTCCAGAGCCAATTGCTACGGAACCGTTAGCAATCGGAACTTAGATATAATATAAAATCCTGGGATATTATTCATACACGGCCATCGGATCCCTAACATCCAATAAAGCAGAGCTTGTTCTATGGAAACCAGATAACTGAAATACTGAATAATATACTACTTTTCTTTTGTAACTTTTATACAATAAATTAAGTACACCCAGAATCAGGGCAAACAGACATGTTCATGCACACAAATATTTATCCTGTCTAGGAATCGAACCCACGACCTGCATCGTGAAAGGTAAGTATCTACCAACCGGCCCTTCAAAATACAATAGTTAAACGTATTTTTAATCGAAGTTTATAATTTATATATTCACATAACATCTTTCTTAGTAACTGAAATTCGTGATTCGCGGTAGTATATACGTAACGTCAAATTTAACGTAAATAATATCCTCAAAATAATGGCACATCATCAAGATGAAGGCAAACAATATCGAGCGCACACTCTGTGACTGTACCCACTTAATACAGACACAAAAAGTAACAGACATCTATACAAATAAATAAAATTGGAGTGTCTGTTTGTAATATTAAAATAACCGGTTTTTACTACATTAATATGAATACATATACGATACATACACCAAAATAACATTTTTTTTTAATTTTTGTCTGTCTGTTTGTTCCGGCTAATCTCTGAAATGGCTGGACCGATTTTGACGGGACTTTTATTGGCAGGTAGCTGATGTAATAAGGAGTAACTTAGGCTACTTTTATATTAGAAAAAGTCTTTTATTTTACAAAAAAATTAAATAAACTAATTAACACGCGGACGAAGTCGCGGGCACAGCTAGTTCTAAATAATATTATTGCTCTACAAAGCGAACCTAATCTTTGCATACTTCAAAGAGAGATAAATAAGACTCATCAAATTCCCAATAACATAATAGGAAGAAAATATTGTGGCATACTATCAGCAAATCTCAGTGTTAGAGGTAAAGAATAAATATTAACACATAACTTTCATAGTAAGGACTTGCCGAGTCGAATATTTGTAATTCGCGGTTGTACAAAGATAACGTAAATAATATCCATAAATTAATGACACCATCAAGGTGAAGAAAAACAATATTGAGCACACTTTATGATACACACTTAATACGACCACAAAAAGAGATAATTTCTTTGCTTATATAAAGTGAAAATAGACTTTAGGTTACTTTATGTAATACAAACTGTTTTTACGTTAAAATGGAACTTTAGAAAATAAGTTTGGCCTCTTTTGCTGTGTTCGCAATTTGGAAACGTTTAACTTATGAATAGGTATGGTTTTTTTCTTGAATCGCAGTTAGTAATATTAAATCGGAGTGGTGCCGCTATATGAAGGAGACAACTAAAACAACACGATTATCTATAATGACATTAAAGTGGCACAGCCACCATAAATCATGTTTTTAAAACATGTTGGACATATTATTTTTACTGGCCTTCCGTTAGTGACCCCGACTCCAAAACCAGAGGTCGTGGGTTCGATCCCCAACCGGGGCAAATCTTTGTGTGATGAGCACGATTATTTGCTACGGATGTAATTTATATATTTTATGTGTTATGTATAAAGATACATAACACATAAAATATATAAATTAGTTGTTTGGTTGCCCTTGTACATACTCTGCCTAATTTGGGATAAAATTCAGTGCGTTTGTTGTCCTAGAATATTTATTTATTTATTATATATTTATTTTAACTTGGTACGAATAAAAATCACAACCAGACTTTGTTTAAATAAAGCTTTCTACCTTTACATAAGTCTGTGGTACGCAACGTAAACATTGACGCGTCGCGAACAAATCTTGGGCCCTATTTGAGCTTACGATCGTCATCTTTATGTATAATAATAATTTATGGCTTTCCTTATATATATGCCTTTGTTTTAGTAATATGATGCGGCGTTATAGAATATTAGTTGGGGAACATAAACAAATATTTTGACAAGACGGATATGACGAGGTGATAAAAAAATTAAGGTATATTTATGGAGTAGGTTTAAGATCCTGACTATTTTCTTGGTGTTAAGACTAAAAATAAAAATTTTATTTCCTTGTTTTTACAACGGAATCGACGCTTGAAATATTCACAGAATATTAAGTAAAATATTCAATTTAAAAATAAATTGATAAATTAAAATAAAACAAATATTTAAGGCCCCCCCCATAACAAACCTGATTTTTTGCCGTTTTTTATGGATCATAGCACGAAACCTTTCGTGCTCAACTCCGACTTGCACATAGCCGCTTTTGATTGGTTTATTTTAAGGGTTTCGAGCCAAACAGCCAAAGAGAGAAACTTATTGCCTAAAGAAATATTTATAAAGAAACTAAAATTATCGTAACAGCCAACCAAATAAAAGTCACGCCTGTCCACGTTCTGACATATTTCCTGCCACAATTGTATTTGAATAATTGCCGACTAAAACGCAGCGAAGGTAAAGCTACCACAACCGACTTCTGTTTATTGCCTGTCAAGTCTATCACCACTACATTTGTACGTGTCTAGTAGTTTTATCAGTCTGTGGACCGTTACGTGAGTTCATTTTTATATAATAATATGTGGAACATAAATGCTATATAATATATAAGACATATTGATCCTACCTTTGAAACTTAACCAAATATATGCTAATAGTCGTAATAACAAGTAAAATATGCTTTAAGCTCCTCAAACAAAGTTCGTCTGTTGCTGACGCCTGTGTGAAAAGATTTTATTCGTGTACTTTGCAAAATAATAGGTAGATTATATTTTCTTTGTATATTGTAATAGTCTTAGCAAATTATGTGGGCACGAGTGACGCAGAGGCTACCCCCTCGACTCTCTGGAGTGCCACTTTCCACTCGAAAAGATGTCAATGACCAACAAGGTCATATTACAGTGGATTCGAGGGAACAGTGGATCCCTAGGAAATGACACTGCAGGCCAGAAAGGGACTGGAAACGATAACAATGGGATCTGAACCCAATGTACCCATACCTTATAACCAACTGAAAATATGGCTGTGTAAGAAAACCACACAACAACATAAAGAAGAGTGGATGAATCTGGAATCATGCAGATAGACAAAATAATTTCTACCATCTCTGAACAAACGCCTAACGCGTAATCTATTACACCTGAATTGGAAGGATCTACACATGGTGATAGGCACAATTACTGGACACTGCACACTAAATAAACACGTCTTCAAGATTGGCATCACAGACAGTGCCCTGTGCAGAGGGTGTCTCGAAAATGAAGAAACACCAGCACACGTACTGCTACACTGCAAGAGTGCTGTCTGCCAACAGGCAAAGTTCCTGAATGATCCGAAGACATCGCTGGAGGCCCTCATTCCAGGCTTTCGTGGTCTCCTGGACTTCTGGATGGAACTGAAATGGTTCGAGGAGCCATACAAGTTCATGCACAATGGCCCAATTACGAGGCTGAGTGCAGAAACCTATCGCCCAACTAACTAACTAACTAAACTCGGTTCTCTCCGTGGTTCGGGCTCGATACCCGCATAGGACAGCTATTTGTGTGACCCATAAATGGTTGGTAAGCTTTGTGTCCTTTCATTGTATGTTTTAAAATCCTCTGCAATACAGTGATTTATTTCCCAAGTGCGGGCGTTGTCTTATAAAAGAAAAAACTATAGTTAATTTTATTTCAGCTAGGGAAATGGATTTACATTAAACTACAAGCTTAGGCGATGGATTTTAGTTTAAATATGACGTTTCTTATTACACCAGACATTAGGCGCACGTAGACGCTCAAGTAGCCTTGTAAATGATACTACAAAAGACGAGAAGACGTACGCGAGACTCGGTACCTGATGGAATGTACCTATAAAACTACTTATACCAAGATATACACACCAAGTAAACATTTTCCTTTGGAAAATGAAATCTACTGAACTAAACCCACAAATATTCAATGCCATAAAAGTTAAGCGCTTGTTATAAATTGAAGTATTCAATTATATTAACGCAATTAATTTTTCTATGAATATAAAGTGAGGAAATTCTGAATATAACACTGCCGTTTCCGGCGCCGAAATAATAACAAAGCCACCACGGGGTGACTCTGTTATTATTTACGACACCCACAGCATGGAATGTTCCATCTCGTTGGTGTCGTAAAAGTTGACTAAGGGATACACCAGGTAGTCAGGCAACACATTACTTACTTGTCGTATGGGCAGTAGTTACCCTAGTGTCAGTTGTTCAAGCCGCCCAGTAGGCTTCTGACATAGCCATGTCAGCGGCTATTATCTAATGACAACAACGGGGACCGACAGCTTGACATGTCCTCCGAAACACGGACACGCTCAGAAGTTAAACCACTTTGGCGGTCACCCATCTATGGAATGACCGCGCGCCTAGTTGTTTAACCTCATTAATCACTAACGGACCGGTGAGAGAATCTAGCTATGAGCAGCACCACCTGTATATTAGCTACCACCTGACTGCGGTCGCGAACTCGCATGCCAAACGCGCTGACTACGTCAAGGTCTTCCAAAAGACAACGTTGTGGTAACCTTTGTGGGACACTTATATCCAGCAGTGGATGACATTAGGCTGATTGCAGTAATTTTTCAACTTCCTCCGAAATAAACCGTAATTCTTAAACCTCAATTTCGGCAATGATGACGTCATAAAGCTTTTAGTATACAATCATGTATTACAAAACATAAAGACTTTACAACGTCGTTTGAAAAACGCGGCGACAAATCGGTCGTGTGCACCTACTCTAATGTCTTGCGTCTTGCGGGGTCATGAGTACATTGGAATATATGAAGACGTAAGTGTTACAGCGTGTTACTTAAATAATGTAGGATACTAAAAGAACTCAATGTACCCATGAGGTTGAACAACACTTTGCGATACGTTGAAATACTTTGCGTTGATATGAAATAAAATAATTTATTTAAAGTTGTTTACTAAAACATACAACTAACTTCAACTTTTTCATTAATGCTCATTAAGAAATGTTATTATTCAGTGATAGAATTTTTAAATGATAATCTCAACCAGAACCTCTGGCTTAGAACTCGGGATCACTTACCACTATATCCAAGCCTATGTGTGTATGCTTGCCAGTAACTATTGTCCAGTGCAGCAGTGAAAGCCTAGGCTATCCGTAAACATAAGATAAAAATTAAATAAAAAGATGATAGATAGATGGATAGATAGAGTACACTTTATTGCACCAAAAGAAACAAAATAAGACTTACAAATACGCAAATACAGGTACAATCGGCGGTCTTATCGCTTTGTAGCGATCTGTTCCAGACAACCGTTGGGTGGAGAAGGAAAAAGTAAGACAGAAAAGGCGATAGTTGTAGTGTACAGTCAAATATACAAATTAAATAATTATATACAATTTACATAAATATACTTATATTCTAAATACTAATAATACTATACTATATTAATATACCTACTATACATACAAAATATTATGCATCTATTCAATTAAGGAGTTTGAAAAATGAGGTTACGAAAAGCAGTTAAGAGATAAAAAGACTAATGACTGTATCACAATTAATAAAACAAAGTCATATTAAAGTTATAGACAGCAATCTTCGTACGTTAGCGGTTTTACGCGCTGCGCATAACGTCGCCATGTTAAACGTTGACGTGCGACCATCTTTATTTTATTGGCCAGTACGAAACGTTATGGCAACAAGCGTTCTGTACCTACAATTACTTTAAAGGTTTTATTTAAAGCGATGTATTTTAATTAGCCATTCTAACTATATGAGGACAATGTTTTTCAGGTGTATAATACGTAAACTAATTCGTATCACTATATCTATATTAAAAGTGTTAAATAATAATATTCAGGGACATTATTGACACACGGCCATCTGATCCAAATTAAGCAGAACTTATAGATACTGTAGGAACCAGATAACTGATATACTACTTTTGTAAATACATACTTATACCTATAGATAATTACACCCAGGCACAGTACAAACAGACATGTTCATGCACACAAATATCGGGCCTCGGTGAGAATTAAACCCACGACCTGCGGTGTGAAGACAAGCATCTTACCAACCACGCCAACTGGCCAACCAAATGTTAATGATTTGTGTACAGGAACGACAGCTTTACTTGCTTCCAAGTCACGGCGGTTTTAATACCGACAACTTTCAGACTTCGGGCTGATACACAGAAATTTTCTAAAGAGGAAAATCGCAAAATCTTTAGGGCCCGAACCGGAATAGGAACCCAGGACCTCATTACCTGCGGTTCAACACTCTACCGCTAAATCGACGAGGCAGTCAAAACATGTTAAGAACTCACAATGAAAGAACATTTTCGCATTAGTCATCTCAACGACCTACTCTCCTAATATTGTTATGCATGCACACATCGCAAAGAGTATATAAACACACTGCGTTTACACATATATCGTTACAGAGTCAATAATTCAATATAATAAAGCCATAATAAATAAAATTATTTTAAGCCTTTTAACAATATGACAATAATTCTTGCCAGGAAAAAAAAACAGATAAAAAATATTCGCGTCAACCCCACCTAGAAGTGTGAACGAAACCATTGCGACTTCTAACTTATTAAACAACGCCATCTAGGGACACAGATTCCAAATTGTGTGTAATATCACAATACACTAAACCGCTACCAGAAATACTAGAACTTTTTATGCCGGTTGTTAATGGAAATATACATGAAACTAGGTCTGCAAGTCATTCTGCTGCTTGCAAATATTGAGCAATAATAATAATATCCTGGGACATTATTTACACACGGCCATCTCATCCCAAACTAAGCGGAGCTTGTACTATGGAAACCAGATATAGATTTTCTTTTCTAAATACTTATAAAGATAATTAAAAATAAAAGAACACCCAGACTAACAGACATTTTTTTTTTGTTTAGGCAGGGGGAATGCCTACGCATGCCACCCGCAATGCCGTGGACTTCTTCGGTATGCTGCTCCGGTGCCCCCCTTTTACCCTGATAGGGCTCTGACTTGCCCTCTCCAAATTGCCGACTCACGCCAGTACGGCACAGCGACTGCGCCACAAACAGTACGCTGTCTTCCCGTAGCTGCTTGCACGTGGCGGCAGTAGAGGACACTTCTCGTACTGCCAAGACTAACAGACATGTTCACGCACACAAATATCTGTCCGGCGTGAAAAGCAAGCATTTGCCAAACACGCCAACATGCCCGTCACAACACAACAACTATATCTACACCACAAACTTATATACTTATTTTTCCTTTATCCTGGCTCGCACTTAGAATTTCTTAGTATTAAACTATGTTTATACTTAAAAGACGGCGAACAAGTACCCTGATAATAAATGGTAACCGTCACATGGTAATTATTAATGACTTGCTACCTCTTACCCTCTTCCATGATCACAGCTTTTTTTTTAAGGCAACGCATCCACTATGGAATCTAATCCCTGTGTCGCGGGGTACTTTACAAACATAGACGGACACAAATTACATCCAGACTCAGAACAACTATTTATGATACACACAAATAGTTGTCCGGCGCGGACTCGAACCCGCGACACGAAGCACCGCGGCACCGCCACACGTGCAGTCAGCTTTAACGTATTAATGATTTTACCTAGAGTTATATATGATGATTATACATGATTCCATTCATTAGCAGACAGTAATTTCATACAATTTCGTTTCGCAGAAAATTTTTCATATAATATTTGGACCTTGTATTTATATTTCGAATATTAAAGTTTCAACGAAAAATTCATATTATATCCCAGAAACACAATTCAATACATTTTGTAATTAATTATTTTATTTAACAAAATAATTAATCAGTATTTTTTTTAATGAATGTTGTTTGTTCAGTGTGTTTTTAATAGTATTTCATTACAATGAAAATATAAAAATAGAAAATCCTTATTTTTCCTCTATTTAGTAGATAATATATTTAGAAAAGTAGTTAGGGTTAAGGTAGATAATGTAGGAAGGTAGATGTCATAATATTTATAATGTAAGTATTACTAAATAATGTAAATGGAATGAAAGGAAGGAAATATCACTCATTATCCAACTCTCTCTTTCTTTTATAGATTTTCAACTTTATCACAAAAGCATAAGGTTCACTTTCAATTGGGGAAAATTTGACAGATTGGGTTAGCTTGATGTGCTGACGTCTGTACAATTTTGTGATGTATATGTATTCTTGTTTCCTGTGATATTTTGTTGTACAATAAAGAGTTATCTTATCTTAGGTCAGCTTATTACTGCGAACCCGGCGAAACAACGTGCTGCCAGAAAAGGTAAGTTTAGCTTACATAAAAGTTTGTACAGACGCCAGCACATCCAGCTACCCCAATCCGTCAAATTTCTTTTATAGATTTTCAACTTTATCACAAAAACATAAGGTGCACTTTCAATTGGGTAAATTTGACAGATTGGGGTAGCTTGATGTGCTGGCGTCTGTACCTACCGTTCAGCTACTACTCAAAGCTGTAGAGCATTCTGCAGTTGTCTGATTGCCATAGTACAGGCTCTACCTAATAATTATATGAAACAATGCTGCATATACTATATAAATGCAATGCGTTGGCAAGACACAGAATAGCCATGCTGGGGCTGCCATATCCAGAACCAGGAGACAACAAGGACTGCATTCAGGGCTCTAGGGATATAATGAAAGCATAAAAGAGGGTTAGTACAAAAGATTCTGAAGGGTCGAAGTGCTGAACGCAAGTACACTCCTGCCAAGACAAGACAAGTTTGGTATCAGCGAGCTGCCCCGAGATATTTATTATAATATTTTTATTATGTTGCTTAGATGTCTATTATAATAACATATTGAATATCGATGGTAATACTCAAAAGAGTAAAATAATAAATAAATCTTTACTCTTTATTTATCTTCTAAATCTAGTGATTTCTATTTTAGACATAGCCATTGGACGTGTTCTTCTATGTATAGACTTCCATCCAAAACATATATAAAACTATTAACATGTAAAGTAAAACGAATATATTTACGTACGTACGTAGTTCAGCACTTACATATATTTGTTTCAAACATGTTATTGTATACTTAATTAATTCAATAAAGCCACAGTAAAATTAATTACTTAGGCCTTTTTAAAAATATGAGAATTTTTCTTGCCAGAAAATTACTGCTAAGTTACTTCGCGCTGACCCCACCAAACAGTGTGAACGAAACCATTGCGACTTTTAACGAGCTGAAACAACGACATCTAGTGATACGAAAGGGAACCTTCGCTTGTAAAACTTAATACATCGATAACCGCTACTAGTGCCGCGAGCACTTCGATAACGAAATTTGTGGAGATTAAGTTTAATAGCGGATTTATAAATGAATATAAAAAACTATCATAATTAATTTAGAAAATACTTTAAACCTTCTTAAAAGTAAAATGAAACTGGTATCGAGCAAACTATGCACCTGATTCTATACAATACCAACGAATTTTTTTTTACATTATTCCATCGCTTTCTAACATAGTTGTCATGAACAGGCCACTATAAGTTGTTTCAATTTAGTTTTGGCGCGAAATACTGAGGGAAATTAAGCGACACGTTAGAACTTATCGACCGATTATGCGCCAGGGAGAATGTAAGTATTAAGTTTGCGTATTATAAGTAGTTTTAGTTATTTTCTTTTAGTTCCTCTTCTTTTCATACGAGATATATTAGAAAGAGAAGTAAACAAAGACATCTAATCTGACTAAGGATTATGATAGTTAATTTAATTAACTATCATAATCCTTAGTCAACATCAACTAATAATAATGGAATGTCACTATTTTTTGTTAATAATGATATGAACTTTGAGCTTGTCCTACCAGCCAATCGTATTTCGTGTGATAACCTCGATACAGGCATTGCCTAGTGAGGCTATCATTGTTAGTCAACCATGTAAAAAGTGAAGTGCAAATAAAATTATTATTAGTATTAAATTACTTTAGTGCGGTTCAAGCAGGAATCGGCACCATTACAATGTTTTTTCAATTTATAGTGTAGTATAGTATATAATTCTTTATGAGAAATAAAGTTATTCTTAACCGTAACCATATAGCAAATTCGAAGCCCTTGTAATTTCAACCTAAAGTAGTTTAGGGTCCGTCCGTATTTCACAGATAAACCAAATAGTATTCGCAATGACCTAGCAGGATGAAATTCCGATATTCCGTTAAAAATGATCCACAAGAAACGTAATATTGAATTAAAAGTAGTTAAAGTAGTAAAAGTCACAAGATATCATTCTATGTGGCCTAGATAAAAACAGATGAACTTATGGGTTCATTATCAATATTACGTTTCTTGTGGATCATTTTTAACGGAATATCGGAATTTCATTCTGCTAGGTAATTACGTCTACTAGTCCGTTCATACCTATTATAATAACTGGTTTATTAAATGTGAAAACGTAAGTAATAATAATAATTTAATAATTGTTTATTTCTCACCACAAGCCAAATAATACAAACAATATTTACATGTAAAAAGTAGCCAACGATTTTTTGGTTGTGGATCGCTGGTGCCTGTGGTAGGTAGTAACACCTGTAATACAGGTCACCAGGTCCCCACCTGTTTAAAGTTACACAATTGATAGCTTACATCTGGTATCACAGCAAATAACAAATATTTCAAACGATTAGTGAGCTTATTAGAAAAAGAGACACAAGAGAGTATTACAGTAATTTAAGTAAAATAATAATTAAAAAGTTAAAGTACAAACGTTGGTGGTTTTTATGAATGTAAGTTTGTGTGTGCGTGATGTGTATGTGTGTGTGTGTGTTAGAGAGAGTGTTAGAGGATGAGTCTGATTAGACTAACACGTTAAAGAGAGCTTCTGTGGCAGTATATGTTTGGCTTTGTAGCCAGGCATGTAGAGTGATTTTACAGTTATGCTTGTTCAATGGGTGTAGGGAAAGTAAGTATTTAAGAACTTAGGATTTCTGTAAGGATATTAAGAACTTTTAAACAAGGCACCGCACTAGGGGTATGATTCACTTGTACAGACGCCAGCACGTCCAGCAACCCCAATCTGTCAAATATATTTTATAGATTTACAACTTTATCACAAAAGCATAAGGTTCATTTTCAATTGGGGAAATTTGACAGGTTGGGGTAGCTTGATGTGCTGGCGTCTGTAAAAAGGTATAGGTAATGGACGGACACAAATATATGAGTTGTTATAGAAATTTTCTCGTCTATGATTCTGGAAAATACATATAAATGTTTGGTATGTATCGTATCAAACTAAAGCTCTTGGTGGGCAAATTTTAAATATATTATATACCTACACATTGGTGTAGGTATACAAAATGTGCTAGAAGCCGGCCAAGTAAGTAAATATACAGAAAATAAATTGTGTAACGGTGTCCATATGACGTCAAACGTTCGTAAAGAAAACCAACGACTGTTATTCCAAGGTTGGCTTCATTGGATGTTTCAACAATATATAGGGACAAATCATCACTATCAAGTCACCGTGGAAGAAGGTGACGGCAGCTATTCGGCCCATAAAATATAGGACTCAAGGTATCTCTGGTCACTATTACAAGTAGGACGTAGCCGGGGAGTGCAGCATATCAGAGTGATTACAAATCACAAATGCACTGACAGAGGTGATTAAAGCGCGGGGAATTTTAATACCTCCATTAAAATATGACGTAATGGGTACAACGCCATCTAGTATCAGTACAATGTAATTAATGAAGTAAACTATTAAAGTAAAGACAAATATTAATAATGATTGGGTTGTAAGTCACCAGGGTATGACAGGATAACTTCCGAGATGCTGAAGGCTGGACATGGCGTCATAGCGAGTCAGCTGTGCAGCCTATTCAATTTATGCTATACCACCGGCCAAGTGCCAAGTGATTGGTGCAAGGCTGTCATCGTACCTCTTTACAAAGGGAAAGGCTCACGGCAAGACTGTAAAAACTATAGGGGCATTAGTCTACTCAGCGTCGTTGGTAACTTGTATGCAAAAGTATTGGTTGAAAGAGTTGTGAAAGAAACCGATGCGAAAATATGGGATGCACAGGCAGGTTTTCGGAAAGGAATGGGATGCACGGATCAAGTCTTTTCTCTGCGAAGCATAGTAGAGAAGTTTTTGGGCAAAAACCAAAAAGTTTACTGTGCCTTCATAGACTTAGAAAAGGCCTACGATAGAGTGTTGAGGAGTGAACTATGGTCGGTACTGTCCATGTATGGGTTGAACGACAACCTTGTTCAAGCACTAAAATCTCTTTATAGGGATTCCAGAGCTTGCGTGAGGATTAACGGGTCATACACCGAGTGGTTTAGCATCCAAAAGGGTGTTAGACAGGGATGTGTAGAGTCACCGTGGTTGTTTAACCTATTCATGGATAGCTGTTTAAAAGATTTGAAAGAAAGTGAATGCGGTGTAAGGATGAATGAGTTACTCATCAAATGTCTGCTTTACGCTGATGATCAAGTTTTACTTGCATCATCGGCGGACGAGTTGCAGGTGATGGTAACAAGTATGCATGAATCTTTTGAAAGGAAAGGGATGAAAATGAATGTAGGTAAGACGAAAGTAATGGTATTTGAGAGGGATGAATACACGACAACGTGTGATATTGTGATTGGAGGAGAGAAAGTCGAACAGGTGAATGAGTTTGTATATTTGGGAACTTTGTTTACGAGAGATGGGAAATATGAAAAAGATATTGTTAGAAGAGTAAATGCGGGGAACAGAGTGAATGGGGCACTACACGCCTTCATGAGTAGCCGGCAAGTATCAAAGAAGGCTCGACTAGCCGTGCACGATGGAGTGTTAGTGCCAACTTTAATGTATGGAAGTGAAAGTTGGGTATGGCAGAAAAAGAATGAAAGTAAAATAAATGCAGTGGAAATGAGAGCTCTGAGAAGTATGTGTGGTGTGACTTTGAGAGACAGAATTCGAAATACTTATGTAAGAGAGCGTTGTGGTGTGAAAGAGGATGTAGTCACAAAGATTGAAAAAGGCATACTGAGATGGTTTGGCCATTTAGAAAGGATGAATGAAAGAAGATTGACAAAAGAAGTATACCTGGCCTGTGTGAATGGGACAACCGGAAGGGGAAGACCACGTCGAACATTCTCTGACCAAATTGGAGATGTTCTCAAGAAAGGGCAGGTCAGAAGTACCCTAAACCGGCGAGCATGTATGAAGAATATAATGACAGTAATCGAGGCAAAAGAAGTATGCAAAGATCGTGACAAATGGAAATCCGTTGTCTCTGCCTACCCCTCTGGGAAACAGGCGTGAGTCTATGTATGTATGTATGTAATTTTATATTATTTACTTTGAAACTGATCAAAAATATATTTTTGTTACTAAAAAATATTTGAAAAACTATTAGATAAATTTTAGCCACCAAAATCCAACAATACATGTATTATTTTTATTAAATGATTCATCTCATCCATTAATACTTTCCTAGTATCTATATATAGTACGTTCCTCATGGTCAACTTCTCATCTCTTTCTTGTACTAAACTCACCTTTACTCCACTCCACACACATGTTTCTGCCTACATTATTAAAGGTGCATAGCAGGCTTGTAAAGCATTAGTAAAATTAATTAGGTACTAAAGCCATTTTTTTTGGGTCGCTGGAAGTCGCCCAAGACCGGCAATTGTGGAGATCTTTGGGGGAAGCCTTTGCCCAGCTGAGGGAGTCTTTCGGCTGATATGATGATGTTGATGATGTCAGCCATTTCATTTCATTTTTTCACTTTCATAACACGTGTCTTATTAATCAGACAATGTTCAACTCTTGCAGTGACAATGATGATGGGTAACAATCAAAATGCTTTATTTATTTATTCCTAGTCTATGTACACATTAAATATTTAAATATAAGTATGTATTTATAAAATTAGTAAACGTAGTATATCAGTTATCTGTTTCTGACACACTATCTGTAGACCAACGAGGCAGTCCTAATACCTAGGATAGATTAAGGAGCATGTACCAAATTCGCACAGGAAACCAAAATCTGCACTATTTTCAAGAAACTAACGTTCAAGGGAAGCCAATTCGCAGACAGCTCAAAGCAGACCGCCTACATAAATAAAACGAGAAGATACGGAAGTACCAGATAGTAAACCACATGTTTCATTACCACTAGACTTTTATAGCCTAAATCAAGTTCAGACATCAAACGGTTTAAACGTAGATACGTACTTTGGATTCGAATTTACATCAATGAGGGCTATAATCATGTTATTTGAAATGGTGTTATTCGATACTTACGTCAATGATGGTAATGTATATTGAGTATTGCAATAATTTTTTTAAAATCTTTATTTAAGGAGTTTTAGTCAAACATTATTATGCCACTCCATTGGGCTGTCTCTAACTACTACTTAAGAAATATATAACAATAATCACTACGAGCTACGTCCGATAGCGGAAATGCAAGAATACTATTGCGAGTATTGCAATATGAAATAAAATAAAGGGTGTTTTTATAGGTATAGAAATTTAAAATGCAATAAAACAACGATGGATTATTCGATTGACATGAATTTATTTATTTATCCGAAAGATAATCTTGAGGCATTACATTTTAAATATGATTTCTGGCATATGACCGCCACGGCTAGCTCGGATGTAGTCCAATCTGGACGTCTAATTTTCGATGACTTTTTCCAACATCTGTGGCCGTATAATCATAATCATTATAATCTTTATTCACAGAATACAGGTTAAAAGTACAAGTTGTTACAGTGTTGGTATAGTGCTCTATATGCTACCTTAAAATAAGGCATGCGAACAGTATTTTTTATTTTTACATCATCTTAAATAGTATCCATGTAGTGAAAATAATTAGTAAGTATTTAAGAATCAGTATATACATTATAACCACGCATTGCATTGCATTAGAATATGTATTAATATAATGTATAAGTAACAAAATTATATCCAAAGTAGCAAAATAATGTCAAATAAGTATAATGGGATTGAAAAAATAAGGTCAATGCATAGTGTACAACTTCTTCTGTACGCACCGTACGGCGTCCTTGGGGATGCGAGTTATCAATAAGAGTAAACGTGATGCGAAAACGTTCCATGGTTAATCGAATTAACTGCTCTGATGGACGATTTTGTCGAAGATAAAATGGACGTAGTGCGCGATACGTATTCCGCACAAAAACATTATTTTCGAAATAAAATTGCACTATTTGCAAGCGTTGTCCAGGCGTGAGTCTATTCATGATGAATTGCCAAACCAAACTGTGAATAAATCACTTGACAGCTGTTAAATCGGTCGCCATCTTGAACAGTAATGCCAACTTAAAGTTCTATACTTCTAAAAAAGCACCCATTATAAGCGTACGTAGATCCCTATCAATAGGGGCGCTTTCTGAATAAAGTTAAATGAATTATGCATGTGCTAGTGCTGTTTGATACTTTTGGTTAGTTACGAAATGAAGAAATCAAAATACCGGAGAAAAGGCCTGATTTTAGTTGAAAAATATGCTTTTCGTTTTTACAGTTTGAGAGTTTTAGTGAGGTTTGTGCAAATAATAAAATATCTTAGAAGAATAAAAGTCTTTCATATACATGGTACAGAAGCCAGCACATCCAGCTACCCCGATCTGTCAAATTAATTTTATAGATTTTCAACTTTATTACATAAGCATAAGGTTCACTTTCACTTGGGGAAATTTAACAGATTGCGGTAGCTTGATGTGCTCGCATCTGTATATCAATGTATACTTAATAGAACAAAAATGGGACTATTCATGGAAAATCAATCTCTATTTAAGTCTGAATCTTCCAGGTCTATGTTATTAATAAATATGTATATGCACAGAACAAACCTGCAAAAAGGTACGTCAATCATACAATTTATTTTCACTCAGACAGTTAGGCCATACTCCTAGACTTAATCTTTAATCTATATCTATACAAATAAATAAAATTGGAGTGTCTGTTTGTAATATTGAAATAACCGGTTTTTACTACATAAATATGAATATATATACGGTACATACACCAGAATAACATTTTTTACAATTTTCGTCTGTCTGTCTGTCTGTTTGTTCCGGCTAATCTCTGAAACGGCTAGACCGATTTTGACGGGACTTTTATTGGCAGGTAGCTGATGTAATAAGGAGTAACTTAGGCTACTTTTATTTTAGAAAAAGTCATTTATTTTACTAAAAAACAAAAAAAAAACAAAATAAACTAATTAACACGCGGACGAAGTCGCGGGCACAGCTAGACATTAATAAAATAAAAAAAATTATAAAAAAGGTTTTTATTCACGTAGACTTTAAGTAAGCGCATGTAAATAGTCAGAACATGTTTGTAGTAAAATAAAATTAATTAATATTTCTAGGTACATATAGATATCCAAGTACACGGATTGTATGTAAAAAATTACAATACGATTTATTTTATAATAGAAATGATACAAAGCTAGCTTATATTAAGATATTGTCAAGGAGATTATGTGTACGTTTAATTATCGAAATTTAGAATAATATTAAATAATACTAAGCTTAAACACCTTGAACATCAGGAACCAGCTGATAAAGTGATACCTCGATTGGTGCCAAAGCATGCGGGTATTGCCGGCAACTAACATGCAAAACTCGCACGGATTTGATCAGAGTCGATATGCGGAATGCTAAAAAGCACATGTTAATATAGTCCAGTATACTAGGGTATACAATACTAGGGTCTAACATTGGTTTGTTAGGACAAACCAATGTCAAAAGGAAGCTGGCAGAAACAAACATACCTATCTCAGTAAAAAAAAATTACCACAATTAACTGCAAAGTAAATAAATATTTAATAATAATAATTATAAGTTTACCCTGTCATTTACCCTCAAAGAGGAGAATATCAATTTGTCAAAAAATAATAATAATATATAGGGACAATGTCACACAGATCATCCTAGCCCCAAACTAAGCAAAGCTTGTACTATGGGTACAAGGCGACGATATACATACTTATATAGATAGATAAAAACTTAAATACATAGAAACATCATTCATCATTTTTATTCACAGTATTGGCTAGATCGATAGAGATGTGTGATATATCCCGGATATTCATTATTACTTTTAGGAAACTCTAGCGCTTAATTGGAGGAAATTAGGCACCATAATAACCAAGGTGCTAACAGGACATAGCAGTCTCAAAAATCATTTAACCACATGGGAGCACTGGTAACTCGCGAGCCCATTGGTTACCCACTTACTGTGCCAATGTGTACCACTGGTGCACAGACGTATTTTTTTTAAATAATATTGTTAGGAACTTTGAAGACTGGCAATGAATCACGTCGGACTTTGCCTATATAAGGCCCAGTCAACCAGTGCGTCTCTCTCTTTTGGGGCCAGACGTTGACGAGGGCGAAGCTCTGCTGGTTTACGTATCGATCAAATCTTGAGTGTAATGTGCAGTGGTTACAGTTATAATCGTTATAAGTGATTTGTCATAAGAAAATTGTTGTTGATTTCTAAATGATTTATTCTGAAGTGTGAATAAACCTCATTTTTATAATAAAATCCTTTTAATTCCTAAAATCAGAAGTGGGATAAAGAACTCAAGTGCTGCTTGTTGCCATCCAAATTTAATAAGATCTAACCTCGTGTTACTTTCATTTGTGATTTTCTTAAGACAAATCGACCACGTTGTGTATTGTGTGTTTTGAAATTCCAACGCCGCTGCGTATCTCGTGTAATCGAGTGCTTAAGGATTGGGATTGGTAGCGTACGTCAGAAAAAAAGTGCGTCTTATAGACCACGTGGCAGTAGCCCCGACGCCCTACCTGTACACTGCGGTCGAGATCGCAATCATAGTCGCGCTCAAGTGAATAACCGATCACGTAGGCGTATTTGTTTGTCAAAAATGGGACGATTTCCGTTTACGTTCCTTGTGTTGCTCATGTAAGTGTGAACCTGAAGTGTCTTCCAAGGCACAATAAAATCTACACCGTACGTTCGATACTATCATGATTAGTTAAGAAATTATCGAAAGTAATTTTACATCTGTTAAATAAACTAAAAAAAATGTGGGTAGTTCGGTTACTCAGGCAATTGTTGACACGATTCCATCGATAGTTGAGTCGTGTTAGCCACCATTACGTCATTGTGTTTATTTTAATCGATCTCTTCACAATTTACAATTATTATGCGACGGGGTGGATCGTGCTCATACACTGAATTATTGTGACGACAAAGAATGTTTGTTCAAGCCTTTATTGGATGTTATAACTGTAAAAAGAGTTTACGAAGTGTATACCTAAACGGAACAATTCTACCCCAGTGTAAATTTATTTTAGTAAATTTTTGTGTTGTGATTTACGTAAGTACAATTTTATTGCTTTGTTTGTGAAATACCGCGATGTATTTCACGTAGCCGATCAAGAAAATTTCTTGAAAGGTGGATCCCATATAAGGGCGCGAAAGCATTCACTTAGTTTGTCGCACGGTAGTTTGCGACAGTCCGGTGAAGCAGTGAAAGCCTCCAAGACTAACCGATTCGTGATGTTAAAGAAAGGTAGTTTGCGATGTGTATTACGATCTAAGCTCGACTTGTAGTCGTCGTAGTGTTTGATAGCCGTCGCCGGCGCCGCTCAGTACCGTGGGTGCTGTAGTTGTGGATCACCGCTGAAGAATGGTACCTCAAACGTAAGACTGCGTTTTACGCCTTATGATACTGAGAGGATTGAGTGAGGAACTGAGAAGCATGTGATACAAGGCATCTACGAAACTCACTAACTAACATTTGACAGTCTTATAATTTTTTCAATTTAATACTCAATGTGTTATTTGCATTCTACAATGTAAATGAGTATTTAAAACCTAGTAGGTATAATAGCAGTGCACGTTCTCAGGCTACTTCTTAGCAGCGGAGTTATCAACATAAGTTTGAAGTCATCCTCTAAAGTTTGACTGCACGTGTGGCGTAGAGGTTAAGACCGTCTCCTTTTGAATTCCTGTCCCAGGTTCAATCCCGGCACGGAAAATCTATGTGTGTGAACCATAAGTTGTTGTTGTGAGTCTGAATGTACTTTGTGTACGCCAATTATACGTTCGTCATTATGTAATTATGTTTTGTAAAATACAAGGTCAAACAGAGGACAAATGGAGTTTCATCAAAGTGTGATCAGAGTCATGTAAGCAATCTGAAGACAAGTGACTTATGGTCAGGTGAGGCCGAGACGGAGTTTGGAGTTCCGGTTCCACGTGGTTCAATTTAATTTTACTTCGATTTTCATTAAAGTCTAACCAAAAGAGTTCACGTTTGGTGATGTACACTATCATTCATATGTACAAATTGTTGGATCCGGAAATGCGTGAACCCTAAAGTTGGTGAGCATGTTTTGATAGTAACTTTTTAACCAAACCTCTTTAATTTTGTTTCATGTTACACATATGAATGGTGTATATGCGTGTCGAAGAAAGGCGAGTGAGTTCCTTGCTGTTTGGAACAAACTGTCTGCGAGGCCCAGTGGCTGCCTTCGACGCTGAAGTCCTGAAGCGTCTGATCTGGCAGGCGTGCACCTGGCGCACATGGCTGGCTGGCAGGAAGTCTTACGTTTTGAGTTTTGTTCCGCAACTTTGGTAATAAGTTTCAACCTAATCATTAAATGTTGTTTTGTTTATAGTACGCTTGGCGTGTGTGAAGACATGCGCTCCGTACAGTAAAATCAATGAGTTATAAGTGCTAGTCGCTATGGTACTATGCACTCAGGCATGTCGCTTGGCGTTTGTCGCTGTAACTTGGCGTTTATCGCTGTAACTTTGCGTTTGTCGCTATAACTTTGCGTTTGTCGCAATACTTGGCGTTTGTCGCTATAATTTGGCGTTTGCCGATATAACTTGTTCAATTATGAGTATGACAGAAGTTTACAAGAGATGTTTGTATACATTTGAAAGCGAAGTATTTTGAGTTTGAGTGGTGTGTTATTGTGATTGCCTTGAGTGCGAGATGGATGACTGAATAGGCATCTTTGTGCAGTTGCCATGATAATTAACTGTTTGTTTTTTACGCAGATGATGATTCTGATGACGGTGAGCTGTCTAATGCAGTAGGAGCTGGCGATCATAGCTTCGCCGTGTCTCCTGGTGGTGCTGAAAAAGCGCGGTCGTGGTCGACGCGAAGTCAGGAGAGGCCGTGTTAGGAACTTTGAAGACTGGCAATGAATCACGTCGGACTTTGCCTATATAAGGCCCAGTCAACCAGTGCGTCTCTCTCTTTTGGGGCCAGACGTTGACGAGGGCGAAGCTCTGCTGGTTTACGTATCGATCAAATCTTGAGTGTAATGTGCAGTGGTTACAGTGTTTCTCGTTATAAGTGATTTGTCATAAGAAAATTGTTGTTGATTTTCTAAATGATTTATTCTGAAGTGTGAATAAACCTCATTTTTATAATAAAATCCTTTTAATTCCTAAAAATATAGTATGGCAAACGAGGATTTGTGTCACCCGATGGTAAGTTATCACCGCCTTCCATGGACACTCACAACACTAGAGGAGCCGCAACTGCGTTGCCGGCCTTTAACAAAAGAATGGACTCGCTTCTTGAAGGCTGCCATGCCATACCGGATCGTCTTCGGATAAAATTTCCTACCTCAAGATAATGAAAAATGTTCTGCAATTTATCCAACTTTTAGAGTTAAATGGACTATAGCCAGGTGAAGAAGTGTTATCCACTATATTGCTATTATTAAGCTTGGTATCCACACTATCCTTTAAACTACATGTGTGTGTCGCTGTGCATGAGTATACCTACTTACTTTTTGATTTTTACTTTAAAATTCTGATAGAACCCAGAGTAAGATGTTATTACGCACACGTAGCTTAAAATTTATAAAACATATTGTAGTTTAAATTTTGACTGTCATGGTTTTAATATAAAACATAAATTACTTACGAAAACAGATGAAATCAATCTGTTTTTGTAAGTAATTTATATTTTAAATTAAAACCATGACTGAAAATATATTGATGTTCACAAGACTTACGACATGGTTGACTGAGTCTATAATTAGGCTAATGGCTACCTGTAATCATTGCCTTAAATAGTACCGATGGCATTCAACCAAAAAACCATTTACAAAGTAAATTCGTAAGCTGTATCAATAATTCATATTTACATTAATACTGAGATTCCAGTAACATACAATAGCTTATTTACGGTTATAGTTTCACGGAAAGTTATATGGGGCGCGGAACACACTCCGTAACTTCCTATAAGTTGTACCAATATGCCAAGTTATTCTGTAATCGTTGAGCTCGATATTAAATTTTACTTAGACCTAAGTTACTTATTTCAACACAAGAGTAATTAATTGTAGAAATCCTACCTGCTAATATTATAAATGTATAAGTGTATATATGTATATTTAGATGTGTGAATTAAATTAGGAAAGCAGATATATAACCTAACTCCCTGAATTAACACACCGTGGGGTGCAGTTACTACAATAAATGTAAAACATTTAAAAATTTAATAATAAATGTAAAATCACATGAAAACGGCTTGAAGCGCTCTTAGTCAGTTGCTCTCGGTTGTAGCCATTAGGCAATAGTTGCTAGGACGTATTGGACTAGATTGTATTTGGTAGAGGTAATGAAATTAGTATTTGCTGTGTGGTGAAGGCATAGAATATCATCACCCATCTCATCCCGTGGGGGGCGTAGAAATCGTAAACGGGAATACGTTACCAGAGATCGGACAGCAGCGTTTTTCCGTGAACTATCACCATCTTTCTGCGATCACCAACCATTCTGCCAAATGTGGCGATTATAGCATCTCCTCCTATTCTTTGGGGAATAATTCAGGGGAAACCTGTTTTCCCCTGAATTAACACATTGGCTGCAAGTAAATCGTAAGTAACATTGTGGGGCTCACCTAAAGTGCGGTCGCGAAGCAAAAAGAGTTTTGTATATTAACCTGCAATTACGACTGGCATTTTTCCGTACATATATTGCGTCACGCTCCCATAGATAGATGGAATGACCGCAGTTTTAATTTTCATATAATCGAATTCAATATAAAAATTATTGTAACTACAGTCAGCCAGTACGAATTTCATCCTGCTTCGCGACCGCACATTAGTAATGTATAAACTTAAGATTAGAACATACCAATCTGATCAATGCGGTTGTTTAATATTTTTACAGAACAGTCTAAAATATTATGAAATTTGCATATAGATTTGATAGAAATATGCATAACTATAGTATAGGTACCTATTGTTCTGTGCCATTGTGTGTGAAATGTGTGTCGCTTGACGTATATGTTTAACCATTTTCTCCGAAAAGTGTTCCGCGTGCCATAATAATATGTCAAGCGGCAATCATTCTTCGAAAGTGCTGACAGTAATTTTATATGATACTATTATAGCTTCGAGGTAAATTCTAGGCCTTAAAGATGCTTCGTAACAAATTTTGTATCAGATATAAGCATCTCACGTGTGTTGTAAACGTAACAAAGACCATTTCTTCTGAATGAACGCTATTTTCTCTCTAGATACTGTATCATACATATTCATGCAATTCCCGGAAATTTTCGAGGATGATGCATATATTCTAGAAGGGCTTATGACTAATATTATGCATAAGCAGGTACCTATGTGAAGCGACACGGAATATGCCTGAAAACGTATTTCCTCTAAGCGGTACGCGTATATGATTATCACTTAAAATTCGCTAGTTTTCATTTATGTAGGTACTCAGGAATGGTGCCAACCGTAGTACGGAGGATACTTTCAACGGAGGCTAACGTTTCTTCACTGTCATATTTATATTTGACGGGCCAGTTTTTTTTCCAGTTTTATTTATATATTACTAGCGGCCTGGTACGTGCTTCGCTACGCTTTTAAGTAGGTATTAGTACAAATTGTTTGTATATGGGAGTATAGAAAGATGTTGATTTTACACTGCTTCAAGATTTTTTTTTTAATTTCTCTACGTACAAACCCTGGACTTCCACGAATAATTAAAGACCAAAATTAGCCAAATCGGTAAAGGCGTTGTTGAGTTATAACATTACAACGAAAAGTGGCATTGATTTTTATATATATAGATGTTTGTGCCATTAAGCCAAGAGTGGTTTGTATTGTCACTCACATTCTCTTATAACACTTAGGAAGGAATCATATGTACTTAATACTTAAGTACATAATGATTCCTCATTTTATAATACTATTAGGTACTTAAATACAAAAATGAAC
The DNA here is from genome assembly GCA_951640165.1 of Pseudoips prasinana. Classification (NCBI taxonomy): domain Eukaryota; kingdom Metazoa; phylum Arthropoda; class Insecta; order Lepidoptera; family Nolidae; genus Pseudoips; species Pseudoips prasinana. Next base: position 34,478,994 of record OX621237.1, on the reverse strand, counting down.
ATACATTATATTAAACGCACATTATCCTAGTTGGCGTGGTTGGTAAACGCTTGCTTTTCACGCCACAGGTCGTGGATTCTAATCCCACCCAGAACAGATATTTGTGTGCATGAAAGTGAGGATCGAACCCGCAACTTTTTGATCAGAAGGCAGGTTCATTACCACCAGTTTTAGACGGTCTGCTGTCCACAGTATTCTGGTGTGGCTAAGTGTCTATGAAGAGACTTAGCCTAATATTGTGATCGCTCTATGTTACATGGCCAATATATGACAGACAGCTTAAGCTCAGTTTTATGAATGGAACGCTTATAATTAGTTGTGTCCCGGCGAGCGGGTGCTCAGCGGTGATTGAACAGCGCTCGCCGACGCGAGGTAAGAATATTCTAGAAGGGCAGTCTGTCTTTGTTTTTCACCCGCTAGGCGCGAGCGCTAGGTTTTACTAGTCTGCTGCCTAAGTACTAAAGAAACAAGTGGGTTAAGAGAGCAAGAAAGTTAGTTAGGGCAATGGTTACCCCTGCGTCTGCGATGTTCAAGCCGCCCAGTATGTCTTTTGACATGACTTAACGACTGCTGTACAATGTCCATTGTTTAACGTCATTGTCAATCATGTCCAAACAGTCACAGTCATTTCATGGCCAAAACTTGTAATAATATTACGAGTTTTGGCCATGAAATGACTTAATTTTGCCTGTGTGGGTCGCTCATTTAAATAATGGTCGCCGTAGACGCTTAACCTCGCCTATTACTTAAGGGCCAGTAAGAGCATCACTGCATCAGTATTAGCAGCTCACCTAACATAAAACCAATTCGGCACAACTAAAAAGAAATGAAACGCAGTATTAACAACTTTAGTTGCGTGTTATCAGAAATGCCATTAACTTCCTGTCTCCGGGCTTAGAAGAGAAATAATTTCCTGTCCTCTTAATGGAATCATCATTATCTGTGTTTTGACTCACTACAATAGTAGAAAAAATCCTATTTGAATAAGTGATGGACAGATTCTATCTCATTGGTCGAACGTAGAAATAAGAATTAGGTGTGCTAATAATGTCCTTTCGGTCGACTTTGGGCCATGACCAGTGTCAATGGAGATTAGCCATCTGTCCGTGAAATATTATGGTGCACAAACACAAGGGTACCTTCTATTTCCTCACTGTCATGATCCGATGGGACGACTAGCGACAAGACCGGAAAGAGGACAGTAACATGCTTTACCTGCTCTCCTAGACAAGGGAAACTCAAAATATATAATTTAGCCAGATCCTGGATTTGAACCCAGGACTTCATTGCCATCGGTTGAACACTTTACCGCTAGACTAACGAGGCCGAGGCAGAGGTCGAGGTCTGCTATGTCAGTTACAAAATAAGTAAGTATAGCATTTCAGCCAATATTAAATATTCTACGATAGTCATAATCCCAACACTTCGTAAGTTTGCAGGAAAGCGAAAAATCTCGCTAGACTCTTGTTACATAGAAATAGAGTCGAAATTACCTTGAAGTAGTACTTTCACATTAAGTATAAAATCGCTTACAAGACAAATTGGACTTCATTTCTAGGGCGTAAAGGTTGCAATTTACAATCAAACAAAACATTTTTCCAGAGCGTTTTTACGTTGAATGGACACGTAGTGTTGATCAGTGAATTGAAAGGTATTTTCACACTTATGATCTATTGTCTTCCTCTGACCCATGAACAAAAGTCCACTCGGCTTCCCTTTAGTCTGACGTGTTAAATCTATAAAGCCAGTACATAATAATAATAGACTGGCCTATTGGTGTAGTTGTTAGTGAACGTGACTGCTAAGACATAGAGGTCGTGGTTTCAATCACTACTCGGGACAAATGGCCGTATCACCGTAGCCTAGTTGGTAGTGCTCCTGCCTACGAAGCTGGTGGTCCTGGGTTCGAATTCCAGTAAGTGCAAATATTTGTGTGATGAGCACGAATGTTTGTTTCTGAGTCATGGATGTTTTCTATGTATTTAAATATTTATCTATCTATATAAGTATGTTGCTTAGTTTGGGGCTAGGATGATCTGTGCGACATTGTCCCTAGATATTATTATTTCAAAAAAAAACAAAAAAAAATGTTTCCCTACTAAGCCAGATGTATTCAGGCATCCACTTACTAAACACTGGTTCGAATCGTTTCAGTGACTGTGTCGCTTTGACTACTGTAATTATATAGCTAAAGATATGTTCATCTGATTTTCGTTATCTTATTGTTATCTCATCTTAAACAATCAAGCTATTGTTTGTATTCATTTACGAAAACATGTAATTGGTAATTAGTTGTTATAACTTGTTTCTTATTATAAGTGTTAATGTTAACACTGTTTGTTTCCTTAAAAAATAAATAATTTGTTTTCTGTTGGTTATATTTATCTGTAGCAGTTAAAAAGTAGGTTTATCAGTTGTCAGGTGCCATAAGGGCCTGCCTAATTTGGGATTAGATGGTAGTGAGGTAATTGCCTTCAGATATTTAAATATATACAATAGACGACATCAATATTCAACTGGTTTAATGTACATAATTATGATCAGTAAGTTTTGTTGATTTGTTTTGTTTAACCTAAATTTAAATGTCTCTTTACCCGCTCTTATGTAAGATACTGCTCGATATAACTTTGTTTTCAAGCTCCGGGAGGGTCCCAGAGACCTGTAATACAGGTTTGTTTGAAAACCTACATCAGGCTCTGGTCTCTCACAATGTTACGTCTCATTGTATATATATCAAGTGTAATACCACATAATAACTCACATATAACTATTGTGAAGAGAAAATAAAATTTATTTTGTTTTGGTTTGATTTTGATGGTCTACCACGACTCCATATGGTTTACTGACTCGGTGAAGCTTACCTAATTCGTTAAAGTTTTACTGGGGCGCTGCTACTCAATGAATGGGAGAAAACTGCAAGTTTCATCGAAGTAACTCCCTACACGAACTTGTGGTAGACGTGCAAAAGTAAGTTGTAGTATATTTAATGAACATTAGTATTTTTTTTTATATATAAAAAGAGGGATCACTTTACTTTATTGGCCGTGGACGTCCTAGTGTAAGGCTCGTTCAGGCAACGCGGTATACCACTGTCATAGCATAAACACTGTTCTTTAACGACTACAATTGGGACCGACATCTTAACGTGCTTTTTGAAGCACGGAGCTCCACAAAAAATATCGCGCATGTATAAAGTGACTGCGTGCTTAGTTTCAAACCTAGCCGATCACAGCGCCTGAAAAGAGTGAAAAAGAGAGATGTATTATAGCACGGTAGAACAGAGAGGCCAAATGAGGAAACCTCAATAGTTTATCGCTGTTTATTTGCGTAACCCTTGCTTGTGCTTTATATAAAGTTTGATATAAAAGTGATAACACATCAACCAATACCTCCTTTAAAGGCAAACGTATACACATCAAAACAGTTACTATTAAATCATATTAATAAAAGGTTCGTTCAAATTGATATAAAATACATGTTTAAAATGTTTCACCTAACCGAATATTTTCTTAAATATTTCGGTAATTATATTATACAAATAATAGGTATCTTTACCAAATAAAATAAAGTCACTCCCGCCGTCTGTGCGCTTAGATCTTTAGATCTACGCAACGGATAGATAAAGCGATTAAAAAGGAAGGTTTATATGTAGTCCGCGGGAATGGGAACCACGCGTACGTAGTCGCGGGTGTCCGCTAATGTAATATAGTGTTATCAAGTACTCAATAACCGCGCAACGGTTATGACGAAGCTGCTATGTTATAATACTATTTGTACACTGTGATTATTTATTTGATTAGTGATTATCATTTTATTAATTACTATTATAATAATTTTACATCTGTAAACTATTAATAATCGATAGTAGACTTTTAAATGGTTGTCACTGATAAAAATATAAATAGGGTAGGAGAATTATTAAAGAGGCATTCTTTGTACGACGGTAGATGAGAACGTTACTCTGTTCGATTAAATTTTGTGTGTGGAAAATATCTCGGAGTTTTAATGTGCAGAACCTACGAGTGCGTAATAATATCTTTAAAGTAATCGGTTTAAGTATTTATGGCCAACAACACGAACAATCAGCCACGTTGTTGTAGCTCAGTGTTCGTGTTGTTGGCTCGTTAGTAGGAAGACCTTCCCGTATCTGGCATAGGGGTCATAGGCATGATAATAGAAGCTTCGCGTCGGATTTTAAATTATCAGCTTCACATCTGAATATTTCACCTGACGCCACTGCACTCCACAGTGGCGTCGGCTGAAATATTTACAACTACGAACAATAAACATATATATATTTCGATTGCCTATTATTCCCCAAAGCCGTAAACTAAGCAATTAAATAAATATAACTTGTCCCTAGAACCGTGCAGTGAAATTTAATGTGTTCAGCATGCGCTGGGAGCTAGAGTTAAATTCACACTGTCGAAATAATGTGTTCGTAACATGCTTGTTTTGTGGAAAGTCAATAAAATTCTCGAAAACGTTTGCCTTTAAACTCATAGGGATATAGCTTGCAATTCTTACTATATCCGCATAAGATGCCGGTTGAGGTGGGTGATATTTACTTGCCTTTCACGCCGCAGATCGTGGGTTCGATTCCCACCTAGGACAGATATTTGTGTCCATGAACATTTCTGTTTGTCAAGAGTCATTAAAATATAATACAATTAATTAAATCGTATAACTACGAATAATGTGGTGTCTGGAATACAGTAATGAACTAATTCGTTTTGTGTATTATGGAGCCAAATCTGGCCCCGGATACCAAATGGTATATTAATGGTATGGCCCCCTACAAGATGGACCGATGATCTTGTGAAGGTCGCTGGAAATCGCTGGATGCGGATAGCGCAAGACCGGCAATTGTGGAGATCTTTGTGGAGGCCTTTGTCCAGCACTGGACGTCTTTCGGTTGATATGATGATGGTATTAATGATGGGGGGTATATTAAATTTTAGCGTTACATTTCGTAGTTTGTTACCAAATCGTTTAAGTGTGCTGTTTGTAAAAGTAAAATATGCATCTATCATCTTGCAAGGGTGGAGGTAAAATTTATTCATTTTCTGGGTATTTCCAAGAGCTATTTTCTGGGGCGAAGGTGCATTTAGCTTTATAAATGAGACTTATTTATAGTTCAGAACTGCATTCTAAAGAGGGTATAATTTTACTTGAATTAAAGTGAAATTTGTGCACAACGACGTGTAAGAACCCGATTTAGTTGTAAATAGGACCATTATGTAAGTTACAAAGTGGGTGTACTTTATTACTTGTCAGTACACGTTTTTCAAGTACGTAATATTTATTTTTGTCTTGTACCTACAAAATAAATTAATAGTTGTATAGGTACAGCAAGATTGATTCTAAATAAAAGAAGAAATAAACAAACGTATTTATGTACAGACGCCAGCACATCCAGCTACCCAAATCTGTCAAATTTCTTTTATCGATTTTCAACTTAATCACAAAAGCTTGCATAAGGTTCACTTTCAATTGGGGAAATTTGACAGATTGGAGTAACTGGATGTGCTGGCGTCTGTAACTAAGTTTAAACATAAGTAGTGGACGATATTTAAAGTATGATATCTAACCATGTAGCGTAACGGAGATGGAGAATGGAGGTCTTTGGAGGAGGCTATTGGCCAGCAGTGAGTGTCTTTCCTCGCCCAAAGATTTCCACTATTGCCTTGCGTCGTAAAAAAGTTTGTAAAAGGAATTTCTGTTTATAGTAATATATTTTAAGAGGGGTAGGACACAGCGTTCATTCGCTCAAAGAGCAGCCCGACTGGGGAAGTACCTCATTAATAACTTTAATGTTGTGTCTCTGCGTGTGGCGTGTGACTAAGGTCGCCAGAGCTTATTGGGGTGGGAGGGAAGGGTCAGCAACACTTGTTTGCTGACTCTTAAAGGCCGGTAACCCACCCGTGACACCTCTGGTGTTGCGGGGGTACATGGGCGGCGGTGATCACTTACTATCAGGTGACCCGCTTGCTCGTTTGTCGCCCTATACCATAAAAAAAAGTTTAATCTACTTAACAGCATTGAAATCAGTTTATTAATATGAGGTCATTATGACTTCAACAATGTGACTACAATGAATCTGAAAAAAGATCAAACCGAAGGTGTGTCAATATTTTTCACCTTTTATTAGTATATGTATAAAATAAATATATAAAAGGTGAGTTTGTTTTGGTTCTCTTTGTTCAGTATAACTGCATTGATTGGAAAATGAGCACTGTTGCGGGAGATAAATGCGTCAAGCCTAGTTCAGGAACAGATGTAAATTGTTAATCAGACTTAATTATTTACTGAATAAAGATATAATTATTATTATGATATAATTTAAAAAGAGACATAAGTACATCTCACACTTATAAGAAACTTCTTTTAAGTCGTCGTCAATAAAAGGAGGAAATGTTATCTTCAAATCGCAACAACAAAAAGAACTTGTATTCTTTGACCCCTACATTTGAGTCCGCACTCATACCGCTAACGCTAGTTAAGAGTCTATTCACAGAGTGGGTCGCTCCGCTGCCTTCAGTTAACGAGCCTCAAGTTATAAAAACTCTACATATTATGCAATTCATGTTCAAGAGTCCGCCGCGAAAATGAAGGGTCACGTACCCGGGGACTGATCTGAATCTCAGCGGCAACATACAACTTCATTTTTCTTTTCATATCATTATAAGTACTTCATGAATGCGTGTTGTGAATGTTGTGATACACTGTAAGAGATCAGAAGAATTGTTTAATGACACATTGCTTCCGGCATTATTCACCTGCATTTTGTTTCGTAAATATGTTGAACTAAACGTCCCTACGAGTTGTTGGTTCTTTTTATTCTGCTCATAGTCTCTACTTATAACTTACTTTGACATTCTTTCGCCATTTGGCGGTATTAACACCAACTATATCTAAATAGGATGTAGCATACAATGAGGCCCCCCCTCGTGAATAACGCAATATGTGTATTGTCATAAAAAGCAGGCTTCACTCGAGTCCCAATTAATTAATGATCCAAGTTGAAATCATACAAATCTGACACATTATTTGTTTGAGGTACAGTTAATAAAAAAATATCTTAAAAAAGTATCGTCAGCATTGGGCAAAAATCCTGGTCTCACGGTGTACTTTACAAACATATAATTGACGGACGCAAAGTACACCCAGACTCAGAACAATTACTTATGGGTCTCACAAATAGTTGTCCTGTGTGGAAATTGAAGTGTCGAAGTGTGTCATAACCGAAACGCCACACGTGCAGACAAGTTGCAACAATACTATCTTCTTCTTCTAATGCTGCACTAACTAATGCACTAAATAATCGCAAATTGCTTCCGCTCTCGGGCAAATAATATCAATGGTTGCCATACCTTTCTCATCCTTGATGTAACCAATTCACGCTCTTTTATACCAACATTTTTTCTTTAATTTGCCCTTCAATACAATTTGCAGGACCCTGTATTTTTCATGCCTAAGAGTGTAGTATTCATTAATCGATTGTTAACAAAAGTTCGCAACAATATCTCAAAATATTGTTATAACCATAAACTAATACATAAAATAACAAACATCGTAACGCTTGTTTCAATATAGCTACGAAGAGACTGCTTATGGATATTGATATTTTGATATTAAAATCGAGCAAGTCTCATATCCGTTCAGCCGTGCCAATCGAAAGTGGAGCTGAAAACGTTCCGTGACGGATATTACTGTAATCCCGATAGCTATGGTCTACTTGGTGCGTAGAAATTGGTACGGACAGCAAAACCGTTCTTTAGGGAACGGGAGTATATAATGAGAGATTCATTTCGTCTCCTTTTTAAGCGTTCCGTACCAAATTATAAGAAAATGTCCATAGTTATATCTACTACAAGCCTGGTCGCTAAGCAACCTCACCAATTGGTGCAAATACTATGTTTACAACATAGTTACACTTTACAGAATGCAGCCATATTAATAATGTGTAGGAGAGTGTGTAAGTTTTCACGAGATATTGAATATTGTAAGGATCAGACTGAGAACATACGTCATAACAATCCATCAGCGTTGCATATACATAGGTCCGTGCTGTCTTCAGGTACCGGCACGAACCGAGATATACAAACGTAATAAAACAAACTGCTATGTCTGAGGTCGTGGGTTAGATCTCCACGCAGGATATATGTTTGTGTGATGAGCACAACTATTTGTTCTGTTTCTTAATACAATGTATTTTATACACATGCATATTATATGTATGCATTTTAAAATATATAAGTATATTTTAACCGTTGCAATAGAACAGGCAATGCAAGTATTAAAAACAGGAACATTGTAATACACATATTTGAAATAAATGTTCATCATGTTAGCCGCAAGACTTCCACTGCTGGACAAAAGCCTCCACAATTGCTGGTCTTGCGCTACCCGCTTCCAGCGATTTCCTCACAAGATCATCGCAAGGATGCCATCATCGGAATCCTACGCTACGCCTTCCGCTTTTATCGCCCCGCAAGAACTTTTTTGCCCCAGCGGCCGTTGGTTCTACGAGCTATGTATATGCCACTGCCACTTCAACTTGGTAATTCTACGGGCTATGTTTTAATTCACGGTAACTTTGGTTCATCGGCTTTATTGTATGTAAATATTTTCCGCGCACATACACACACGCTTGTATAATCAATACAAAACAATTGAATACTGAAGAATTACAAATCAGCAAACACTTAAACACTTTCAAGCAAAACAAACATAATTTGGTAAGTCACAACAATTGTAAAAAGTTTCCACCTCAAAAGCACAAACAATGCGCGAGTTAGCGTAATATTTTTGCTTCCTCTGCCCTCTTTTCGTTGAAGAGGTTGGCCTGGCAAGTCGGGGTTAATGAGCGCTGCTCCATCGCAGTTCATTTTAGCAAACAAAATGTTACCGTCAAGAGGTTATGTTGGTTGAAACAAAATGTTGCTGTGTAGAATGGTCTGCAACTTTGGAGCCATTATTTTCAATGGAATTCTGAACAATTTCGAAACTTAGAACTATTATAAAAATATAGAACTGAGAATACTTCTGTTTCGCTTAAAATAAAATTATACATGATATCGAAACTGTTCAGGATTTATTTAGGTGATATTTCATTTCATAATTTAACCGCCAATATATTTTCATTTTGTGAAAAACTGAACATTGACATGTCAAAAATAAGCAATCAAGTACAAAGTTCTAGTTTTTAAATATTAAATTCTTAAATTACATAAAATTCGAATGATATGTTTAAAAAGATAATAGATCAAATTAAAGAAAAACACGTTAATTAAATATATACTGTAGATAGCTGTTATAACTCATAATTTTTGCATATATTAAAGTAAAGTAAATCACATTAGTATAAAAAAGGGATTTGGGATTTACTATGTAAGTATATTATTATGACTACTAAGTTCTTATTCAGCTTGTAAATGTTATATCTCTAACAGATCAATAATATAATTCCTTGAAGATACTTATCAGGCGGCTCAAGATCACCCAAAGAGCAATGGAAAGGGCTATGCTTGGAGTTTCCTTGCGAGATCGAATCAGAAATTCTGAGATCCGCAGGCGAACCAAAGTAGCCGACATAGCCCAAAGAATTGCCAAACTGAAGTGGCAGTGGTCAGGGCACATAGCTCGTAGAACTGACGGCAGATGGGGCAGAAAGGTTCTCGAGTGGCGACCACGAACCGGAAGACGCAGCGTGGGCAGGCCTTCTACACGGTGGACCGACGATCTTGTGCGGGTCGCGGGAAGCCGCTGGATCCCTGCAACGCAGGACCGGCTATTGTGGAGATCCTTGGGGGAGGCCTTTGTCCAGCAGTGGACGTCTTTCGGCTGATATGATGATGATGATGACTAATATTTCATTCAACAATTCAAGTTTTATACTAGTATTTTTGTTTATTATGATGCCTACATTTATAACCAGTTAATTTCATCATAGCAATGTCGGTGAAAGAGATTTTATTCGCACATACAAAAAACTAAATTTTTAGTGCAACACAAATATCGAACGTACCATTCTCATTGGATGATTCGTTTTTTATACATATATAGATAGTATATATGTATAAAACGTAAATGTCCTTAGAAAACCATATGTTGCCGTTCTACGAATCACATTGAAATAAAAAATAAAATAAGTCGCAATGCAAATATTTGTAATTCTTTTATGCACGTGCTGTTTTCTTTGCGCTGTCGAAGCGAAAACCAATTTCAAAGTCTGAAGTTCTGCATCCTTGCCTTGAATAGATAGCTGAGGAGTTATTTTCCTTATATGTCTCCCGTGTCTTGTTACCTTTAGAATTTTCAAGCGAAACCGATATTCATGCTCTGAATTTTCCGTCTATTCATAAACACAAAGGCCGTCAAGAAAGTTTGTTATTAAACCTGTTACTGACAGGAGCTAGGTACATAGCACTCACAATCAATTCTTAACTGATTATAGTTATTTTAGTAGCAGGTCTGAAGTTATTGAATATTAATTGTTCACTTACTTCTCCTTTCTCTCTTTCTAGTTATATTTTACCAATGTGATGTCATGCCTGGTTCAAAATATTTTTGAATGGGCTGATGTAAACAGACTGAAATTTAAACAACCTTTATCTATTGAATAAATATGAATTAAACTAACGTCAATCCAACCTTTAATAAACGGTTTAAAAAAGGAATTATCAACATCTTTCTCTCTAACTTCTTCCTAAAATACTTTTATCGGGTCAGTTAGTACACACGGCTACATATCAAGCTATACATTCCCAGTATAAGCTGATCTCGCGTTGTACAGGATTTCCATACAATGAGAGGTTAGCTTATATTGGAAATGTATAGCTCGATATGTAGCCGTGTGTACATAATATATAATATAATAGATCGGATGATATAGATTCTATACTCGTAAGCTATTACATGTCTATAAGACATGTTATAGATTAAATATAGAATTGAGACAACTTGACGTTAAAAACGCGACATTGAAGATAACCAACATAGAGTAAAAGATAATAGAATAAGCAAAATTTGTTCTCATACGAAATAAGAAAATGTCGTTAGTAACCTAACAATATATATAGCTAATTTAATCTATTACATGTCTATAAGAAAATACCTATCCGAACCTTAACCTATTCGACCTCATAATATACACCCATGCCATGCACGTAAACTAATATATCAAATGAATACGTAATATAAATTATATTATATAAATTAAACATAATATAAGATTACGGTAAAAATGCAGTATGTAGTATTAACAATATAGAATAGATGATAATATAATGACCTAAAGTAGTGATTCTCCGTATACTTAACTTGAAAAAAAAATATGGCAATTGGATAATGGCGTTAGTTACGTAACACTGTATAGCAAATATAATCTATAACATATCTATAAGAAAAATACCTATCCGAATCTCTTAAGATACACCCGTGCAAGTTTTTTTTTTTTTTTTTTTTATTGTCTTATGAAGCAGACGAGCTAGCGGCCCACCTGATGGTAAGTGGTAACCTCTGCTCATGGACATTCGCAGTGCCAGGGGGCACAGCAAACCGCTGCCTACCGTGATATTAATACTCTCTTTAAACCTCGTTTGAAGAAGGACATGTCGTAGCGCTGGGGCAACACCGCAGCAGGAAGTCTATAGAATTGAGACTACTTCCCGATAAACGCAGTAATTAGGATTAAAATATATGATAGAGGATAATATAATAAGCTAAATTTGCTATTAAAAAAGATATTCAATATTAAAAAAGAAACATGAAATTGGATAATGACGTTAGTAACGTAATAGTCATAGTTATTGGCTCGTTGTTCTAGCGGTAGCGTGTTCAACCGCAGATAATGAGGTCGTGGGTTCAAATCCCGGGCCGGGCCAAAAAGTGATTTTGGGATTTTTCCGTAAAAAGAAATTTCTCAGAATCAGCCCGAAGTCTGGAAGTTGGCGGTATTACACCCCCGTGCCTCGGAGAGCACGTAAAGCCGTCGGTCCTGTGCCTGAACTCTTTCCGGTCGTGTCGCTAGGCGTCCCATCGGATCATGAGAGTGATGGAATAGAAAGTGCCCCTGTGTTTGTTATAGTGCACAAACTTGTGCACTATAATATGTCCTGCGCAATTGGCTAGTCTCCATTAAGACTGGCCGCCGTGGCTGAGATTCGGTCGGGAGGACATCAGTCATAGTTAATATAATAATAATAATATCCTGCGACATTATTCAAACATGACTATCTGATTCCAACCTAAGCAGAGCTTGTACAATGGAAACCACATAACTAATATACTACATATTATTATACTCCTTTTTTTGTAAGTACGTATTTATATAGATAATTGCACCTCGACACATGACAAACAGACATATTCATGCATACAAATATTTTTCCTGGGTGTGAATCGAACCCACGACCTACGGCGTGGAAAGCAAGCATTTACCAACGCCAACAGCCCGTCAAATATAATCTTTAAGTCTTAATACCTTATAAAATTTCAGTTAAACGCGAAATCTCAAATATAATATTCAAAAGTAAAATTAAGGCACATTGCAAATAATGGTTTCAAATATTAGGAACTAAGTCAAAACTCAAAAAAAATGTTAAATACCGGCCCTCGCATACATCCCCACGTCTACGCGTGTCTCCTAAAAGAAGTTACCCCGTGAAGTAAGAAATAAAAAAACCCTTCCCTCTGGAACGAGTAATTTAGTTTGTAGTCTAAATTATTAGACTGCTTGAGTCTCCGTTCGCCTCTATAGTCCGGTAAAACAGTCAAATAAAAAAGCAGTAACATTAAAGGTATAAACAACGCATGCTTAAATTCTCTCGTGGGATTAAACGTTCTTAAAAAAGTCATAAGGGCTTCCAAGGTCGGCAGCACAACACTCCCATGGGCTTTACACGAACACGAAACAACGCTGGTACACTTTAATTTAACATTGAAAAAAATATTTTGAACGGTAGAATTTTTATATGAATTTCGCCGCTGTAAATATAAATGAAATTTTGTGCCACTAAAAGCCAATTTTCGCGATGGTGTGAACAAAATGAAAAAGTTTTCATTTTAGAAGAGGTATTTTTTTATCTGTTACGGAAATAGTATATCTACTAAGCTTAAATTAAATATTAAAAAATAAATGTTTAAAGTTGAAAAAAAACGAAACACGGATGAGTTATAAAAAAATTGTTACAATTCACTCCAGAGAAAGGCGGGAATCATTATGAAATAACTTAGAGCCTCATAAAACGAGACCTACATCATGCTTACTAGTGGCAGTATCTTGGTTTCGGGGTCAAACGACAGTGACTCGATTAATCCTGGTTAGATGTCACTGAGAGCTGATGCCAATAGAAACTGCAAAAAGGCAAGTACGCAGGAAATCTCTTTATTCTGAAAAATATGTTAACGTAAAAACACTGCCAAGACAGTACTAAAGACGATTAATAGTATATCTGGGAGCTGAATTAGTTGGCTACTCTAAACGGTATTTAACTCAGGCAACTATATGACTGTTCTGTTGGTCTAGAGGTTTGGGATCCTGCTAAATTAGAGGCCGTGGGTTCGATCCTTGTGTGATGATCACGATTATTTGCAATGTCATTGATCTATAATATGTATTTATCCTACTAATATTATAAATGCGAAAGTTTGTGAGTATGGTTGTATGGATGTTTGTTACTCTTTCACGCAATAAATACCAAAAGGATTTTGAAGAAACTTGGTAGTAATATAGCTTATATATCAAAATAACAGATAATTCATAACGTTAAAAAATATAATACAATTAATAACGGGTAAAACGTGCGGGGCACAATTAGTTTAGAAATATATGCGTTGGCTGATTGCCATAGTGCATGCTCTACCCAGTTTGGGATTAGATGGCAGAGTATATAGATAGAACCATTCAGACAATATGTAGTAAAATATAAATTTCAATAATTAAACCTAAACATAATCTCCTTGACAATAACTTAATACAAGCTAGCTAAATATCACTATAAAATAAATTGTATAAATGTTTTAACATTCCGTGTACCTAAATATCTGTAATAAGTAACTAGAAATAATAACTGTAGGTATTACTACAAACATGTTCTGACTATTTACAAGCGCTTTTTTGAAGTCTACGTGAATAAAAACCTGTTTTATTTTATTTATTTTATTTTAGATTGTTAGTTGTCCCAAGATATTTATTCAATTATAAAAAATGTTATGAAATTGATCCGCCAAAAAAGTACCAAAGTAGTATCTTTAATTATACACTTGATAACTATTAATACAAAGAGGATGGTGGGAATTCTTATGTAATCCTAGTATCATTTTTGATACTTAAATATATACGTGAGCAAACTTTATGAAGCGAAATAAAAATAAACAAAAATGCTTACTGGCCTCCTATACCTACTTTTATAATGTTTGTAATTCCGCTTTTTTAATAAAGCAAAGTAATTTTCCACGGTAATAATACGACTTAGAATCGTTGTTCCAAATTTTTATAATAAACGTTTTTCATTCCCTTCCTCTTACATTTAAAACTTTATTATGTTCTATTTGGGATGCAATTAAATGTGTAATAAACATTATTAATTTTGAAAGTAGGTAATATTTCAATGTATATCGTGCAACATAAATCGAAAAACAGTTAATGGACTTAATATATGTATCCTTTTTTCTTTTAGGTTGCCTAGAATACATCACATTTTAGTGATAAGACCGCCAATTGTACTGATGTCTCCAATGTGCATTGTTTTCGTGCTGTGTAATCCTTTGGTGTACAATAAAGAGTTTAATAAATACGCATCGTTAATTTGTTAAGTTTACTTAGAGTCGGCGCTTTAGAGAAATTAATCTCTGTATTGTAGACACCCAGACTCAGAATAACCCTATATGTGTTAGTTAATAAGTTTTCCGGTGCGGGGATCGAATCCAGATCACGAAGGTGCCAAGGTAGTAGCGGCCACTTTAACCATTGCGCTATAAGTGCAATGTTATTGTAATGAACATTTTTTAACATTGCATATTGTAAATCAGCGTCAGGTATTTCGCAAGGTGATTTTTGGAGAGGTTATAAACACAATTGATGGCACACATAATTTTGTTTCTCTCGATGACCAGCCTGACTATGGACTTTCTACTCTAACTAACGCTCCGCTCCGCGATGTGGTAAATAGAATAATAAACTTACTTTAGTAGATCGTATGGTTAGTTGTTGATTAGTGTCAGAGTTGTTGAAGACGCCCGGTAAGCGTCTGATATGGCTTACATTGCTTATGACTTACAACTACAACCAAGACAGACAATTTAACGTGTACTTGAAGCACAGAGACTCTCAAAAATGAAACAGTATTGGCGGTCACCCATTTCACTCATGGACTGACAGCCTTGTCGAGGTGCTTAACCTTGCCAATGTGAGCCCTTTACTTATCTAAATAGTATAATAATATTCTGTTCTGATCTGTTCCTGCGCGTGCGTGAGTAAATGACTATAGATCAACAAGGATAGCGGAAAGGTGGGCAGCGCGATCTGTGTGTTACAAGCATACGAGTGGTATGCTTGTTTGCCGCTTTGGTTATATAAATATATTCGTATCCATTTGCACGCTCATAGTTGGGGTAGGTACTAACCATTTATATTTACGAGCCTCATACAAAACTCTACATATCGATTTTATTCATATCCAAGTGTTATAATGCTGCAGGGTTGGCACTTATACCAATTTAAGTTATAATGCCTTTATTTAAAAATAATTGCGGATCATTGGTTTATTACGTTGGTTTTTGACGGTCACCGTAGCCTAGTTGGTAGTGCTCCTGCCTACGAAGTTGGTGGTCCTGGGTTCGAATCCCGGTAAGTGCAAATATTTGTGTGATGAGCACGAATATTTGTTTCTGAGTTATGGATGTTTTCTATGTATTTAAGTATTTATCTATCTATATAAGTATGTATATCGTCACCTGGTACCCATAGTACAAGCTTTGCTTAGTTTGGGGCTAGGATGATCTGTGTGACATTGTCCCTAGATATTATTATTATTATTGTATTATTATTAGTTTTCTTTGATTGTGCATTTACGAGCGTTGAGGATCTTGTAATGTCATCAATTAAAAATAAGCATTAGTGATAAACAAAATGGTCGTACGTGTCCAAAATGCCGAATTTTGTGGAAAAATGGTTAGTCACTTTGTGCCTTTATTATAATAATAATAATAATATAATAATAACTTTATTTCTTAGAAAAGTTGCTGTAGTACAGTACAAATGGCATATTAAGGTTACAAACACATAAAAATACTACACTTAAATGGTTAGGGTACTGTCCTCTTAGATAGGCTACAGGATAGCCTGTAATAAAGAGAAACAGTGCCGTCCCCTTGGGATTGAATACAGTGTTTAATTCTCAACATAAGTACTACTTTAATTTTATTAAGAATGTGAACGCGTGTATGTGCATGTTCGTGCGTGTATGTGGATGCATGTATGTATGTATGTATGTGTGTGTGTGTGTGTGTGTGTGTGTGTGTGTGTGTGTGTGCGTGTGAGTGGATGTATGTTTGTGTGTGTGTGTGAGCGTGTGAGTGTGTGTGACTGTGTGTGTGTGTGTGCGTGCGTGCGTGTATGTATTATTAGTTTATTGCAAGGATTGGAGGAGTGATTCCGTAACTAATATCTAGGAGAAAAGAGTGAACAACTTTTTTACATTGATAGTATGATAAGGTATAAATTTTAGAATTTGCATTGATTTTGTTATATAAGAAGGGCCCAAGGTAGAGGAAGAATCTTTTTGTGAACGAATATTTGATCTTGGGAACAGTGCAAACTTTATCTTTGCGGCGATTAGTCAACACAACATATGGCGTCTTGGAATGTTGTAAAAGAATTGTTTGTAAAATAAAATGTTGTCTTACGTTAAGGACCTTGCAGTCTTTGTAGAGTTGGGCTGTAGAATATAGAATTGGTCGGAAGGTAGCAGTCTTTAATATGGCTCTATGTGCTATTTCCAAAGGATAAATGATAGTTTTACATGTACCACCCCAGCTTGAAATGCAGTAGGTTAAGATGGATTGGCAAAGTGCGTAGTAGACGTTACGAATAATAAACTGGTTAGCGACATATCGAAGGGTTTTAAAAATATAAATCAGTTTACGCACTCTGCCCGTTAAAGCTTCTATGTGGGGTCTAAAATTTAGTGTTCTGTCTAAAACTATGCCAAGGTACTTAATAGAGTTGACATTATCAATAACTGGACAGTAACAATTCTGTTGAGTTTGCGGAAAACATGTATGAGGCTTGAGTGTTATTGGAATTTTAGGTTGAGATATAGAGCTAATCGAGAATGTGATGAATTTAGTTTTACTAGTGTTAAGGGTTAGGGTGTGAGATAAAAGCCAGTTTAAGGCAGACGTGAAGCCACTTTGCGCTTTATTTTGAAGATCTGACCAGGAATTTGCGAAGAAGGTGATTGCAGTATCATCTGCGTAGGAAATTATTTTTGAATTGGGGATGTTGAGATTGCATAGGTCATTTATGTAGACTAGAAATAGAGTTGGTCCAAGAATGCTGCCTTGTGGCACGCCGTATTCGATTGGGAGTTCGTCACTGACGTGGTTATCTATTTTAACAACTTGGGTTCTACCAGTTAAATAATTTTTGAAAAATTGGTGTTGGGTACCCCTAACACCTATACTTTCGAGTTTTCGCAAAAGATTTTTCGTGGGAACAGTGTCGAACGCCTTGGCGATATCTAAGAATATAGTTAGGACCTTTCTATTGCTATTGAGGCTGGAAACAATGAATGTAGTTAGTTCGTGAACGGCGTCTGATGTGGATTTGTTTTGGCGGAACCCAAATTGTTGCGGGGAGATGAGCTTATTGTTTTCTAAATAGTTTCGAAGTCTATTATTGATGAGGCGTTCAAGTACCTTAGAAAGAGCACTGAGTACTGCAATTGGCCTGTAATTGGTCACCAAATTCCCATCACCACCCTTGAAAATGGGATGAATGATTGCTTTTTTGAAAGAAGACGGGAAGACGGATGTCCGGAAGGAGATATTAAAAATATGGCATAACACAGGTGCCAGAATAGGAGCGTATCTTTTAAGTACAGTGGAAGAAATCCCGTCCCAACCAGTTGCTGCATTGGATCATAAGGAGTTGATAGATATTATAATTTCATCGGGATCTGTTTCTTCCAGGACAAATGAAGACATGGAAGTGTGGGTACTTGAGGTGATCGATTGAGGAGGTAGTGTTTGATTATTTTTAATTTTGTCTGAGAGCTCTTTTCCTACGTTAACGAAGAAGTTGTTTGCTTCATTGCATGAGTGAGTTGTTGAATGTGAGTGTGATAATAGTTTAGATGATGAGTGATTAGTTTTAGTAGAATTGGTTATAGATTTTATAGTGCTCCATAGCGCTTTGGTATTATATCCGGCTCTTTTTAGTTGGTCAGTATCGTATTGACGTTTTGCCTTTTTAATGACTTTTGTGCAAAAATTTCTATACCGTTTATACGTTGTTATAAGAATGTCATTGTTCGGTGACAGTTTCAATTTTTTGTGTAAGGCATCCCTGTTTCTAATGCATCTTAATAGGCCCTCGGTTATCCAAGGCTTGAGAATTCTTTTTCTGGCTGACACTTTAGAAATAGTAGTATTATCCGAAATAGCCTTGGATATTGTGTTTACAAGTGTATCAGCTGCAGTATTAGGGTCTTCGATGGATAGAATAGGCGTTAGATCTAGTTGTTCTATTGTTCTGTCTAAGGATTCAAAATTTATTTTGGATACGGTTGAAACAGTAGACTTTTGTGACATCTTGATTTTGATACATGCTACGGAGGAATAGTGGTCTGTGATGGTAGATTCGAAAACTAGAGTCTTTGCGGGGAATTTAGATCGTATGAAAGTGTGATCGAGACAGCTATTACCTCTTGTTGGGAATGTGTGTGCGGATAGAAAACCGTGATATGCGAGACAATTGAGGTACTTTTGTGACCGAATATCCGTTAAGGTGTTTATGTCTAAATTTATATCACCAGTCAAAATGGCAGACCGATAACTACTAAGCGATGGAAGTATATTATTTAACGCACATAAAAATGAGTCAGTGTTATCTATAGAAGGTGACCGGTATATGCACAGTATGGCCGTATTTACTTTGGTTTTTATTATTAATCCGGAAGCAGATTTGTTGAACTCTGGTTCTTCCACAGTACATTCCAGACAGGATTTGGTAAACACTACAACGCCGTCACTTTGGTTCAAGTGCTTTGTAGTTTTATGAGTTGTGTGTTTTATTACAAGATACGTCATATACAAAATATCAAGAATCACACAATTATGTTCCTAAATCCGTTACAAAATAATGCCTCAATCACTTTATATGATATTCCCGCCTACAGTATAGAAATCACATAATCAATTACACGAACTGTGAGGAAGTGGAATGCTCTACCAGCCTATAAGAAAGATAATAAAACAAAAGCTCTCTTTTGAAAATAAGTAGGTATATAATAGATATTCCTGTTTCAACATAGATCGCATTTCCATCATCATTTGAAATGACAGTCAAATATCAAAATAATAAAAAAAATACCTTTGAAAAATGAATTTCACGAAATTAATGTCTGTATTGTGGGGGAATTCACCCATACTAAACACACCCATTCAGGACAACCGTATGTGTGACACAAAAATAATTGTCCTGTCGGCGATCGAATCCAAAACACGAAGTTGCCGAAGTAGCGTCGCAGCCACTTTAACCACTGCGTCATAAGCGCCCTCGGTGACTATATTTTAATTTCAGTTAATCAATGTATGAAAAATATACCATATTATATGTAAATCCACCATAGCAGTGTAAATAGTAAGTAAAATATTTATATATTTTATATTACATGACATACATATACTCTAAATACTATAATATACTAAATATTATGTGAGTTCCTTTTTGTCAGCGTAAGCGCAAACGACAAAACAAAATACTCTATAATCACTTCGTATACGAAATAGAATCAACAGAATATTGCCAAATATCCTAGCATTTGGCTTGTTCCCAATCGGTAATTCTGTTATTGATTTATAAATCGCATTAATATTTATTAAGAAGAGGGGCGGAAGTATTAAATACACTTATTTTTAGATCGAAGACCTGAATCCAAGATAAAGTGCAGACGGATTCGACTGGTGAAGTCACGAACGCAATCAACTAATCTGTTTTAAGTCGTCTGGCTCACTATGGGCTAATCTGACATTTTCATGTCGAAGATACTCGGCACTAAAAATAAAACAATTGTTTTCAGACAAGAACATAATAATCGTATAGTTTGTCGTATAGTATCAATCGTAGTGTAGTTAGTTATTATCTTTTTTTACAGCTTTATGAAGCAGACGAGTTAGCGGCCCACCTGATGGTAAGTGGTAACCGCTGCACATGGACATTCGCAGTGCCAGGGGGCACAGCAAACCGCTGCCTACCGTGATATTAATACTCTTTTTAAACCTCGTTTGAAGAATGGCATGTCGTAGCGCTGGATAAAACACCGCAGCTGGTAATTCATTCCAGAGCCGGCACGTACGTGGGATGTATGAACGCTGAAAGCGAACCGTGCTTGATCATCGTAATCGTTGTTAGTCTGGCGGTAACCTGTACAACTGCAATTAAAGTACTTACTTTAATTGCAGTTGTACAGGTACAAGAACCTAGGACTTCCTAGGTTCAAATCCCGGGCCTAAACCACAAGTGTTATTGGGATTTTTTTGACAAGAATATCACCTATTTATAGCTCGGAGTCTGGAATTGGCGGTGTTAGACACCTTTGCCTAGGAAAGCACATAAAGCAGAAAGCAGAAGAAAGTCTTGTCCCTGATCTCGGACAACGAACTTGTCGGATAGGGGCCCATCGGATGATGAATACACAGGTGCATCTGTGTGCTTACACCCATTGAAAAATAATAATAAGACCTTCGTAGCTGGCTAGTCTCCATTGGTATTGGCCGAATTTCGCCTAGCAGCCTTATTATTACAATCAATAGCATCCTTATTATTGCAATCAGTAGTTGTTTCGCTGGGTCTTCTCAGTTGGGGCGCATTGGATCCGGTGGTAGCATTAAAGCGCGACCGTCGTTATAAACACAAGGTCCGCCATAATGATAACATTTAATTCGTACCTTAATATAGACAGAACCATTAAGACAATATGTAGTAAAAATATAGCTAAAATTTAGATAATTAAACCTACACATGATCCTTGACAATTACTTAATTTTAGTTAGCTAAATATCGTTACTGTTATAAAATAAATCTTATTGTAAATTATTTCCTACAATCCGTGTACCTAAATATCTTTATGTACCTACCTAGAAATAATTATAAATTAATTATATATTACTGCGAACATGTTCTGACTATTTACAAGCGCTTTTTTAAAGTCTACGTGAATAAAAACCTTTTTTATTTAATTTTATTTATTTATTTAATTAATCCTATAGTTGTAATGAAGTTATTAACAAAGCGTTATTAAAATTACCACTATATTTGTTTTCGGCCGTACCAAATAGTTTCATAAGTAGTTTGAAAACAACAATTTGTTCTTGAAATTTTGCTTCTCTTACTCTTTTCCCGAGGCCAAGCAAATGACATATTTTCAGACAAATATAAGATAGCTCTAACCAATTCCACACTATATATCTTATTGGGGTATATAGTGTGAACATACACTTTGAGGAAAGATACTTTGGAATTGTTACTTAAGAAAATAGCATTTTGCAGGGTAATGTGAAAACAATACTCTCTTAAGTATACATTTCTTCCAGACACAGCGACCGCATACCGCATAACTTCTGTTTCTATAATAACTATTGCACTAATATTTTTTGTTCGATACAACAAGAATAATAATCCTTATCGTATAATAATAGTAATTTATTAAAGGTAACTATACATCCCAAGCCTTCCACTAAGTATTACAAGTTAATGTTACAGAAATCTTTTTAAAATGATTTGTATATTTTTAAGTGCGGAATCGAACCCATGAACCACAGAGTATCTGGCCTCATGTGCGTGAACCCCTCCGCTACCGCACCGAGGTTCGTACTCGAATTCATACAAGCCATTCTACATTATTTTAAAACAATTAAGACTCTATCACCGTAGCCTAGTTGGTAGTGCTCCTGCCTACGAAGCTGGTGGCCCTGGGTTCGAATCCCGGTAAGTGCAAATATTTGTGTGATGAGCACGAATATTTGTTTCTGAGTCATGGATGTTTTCTATGTATATAAGTATTTATCTATCTATATAAGTATGTATATCGTCGCCTGGTACCCATAGTACAAGCTTTGCTTAGTTTGGGGCTAGGATGATCTGTGTGACATTGTCCCAAGATATTATTATTATTAACTCCATTTTACCGAAACCAACACGGTCAAGTTTAGTTCGAAAATTACTAGATATTGTTAGCATCCTCCTAGGACGCTTATTTGGTTAGATCTTCTTAGCCAAATAAGCATTCTATGAAAATGTGAGGGAAGTGGTGTGCCGGGCGACTGCTTTCCAACTATTTGTGTTGAGAACTTCTATATACGCTAAGGCTACGTCCGCACAGACAACGGCTTGCTTAGCGACGAGAGCATAGTGGCTTGCGCTCTAGCTACTTGCTAGGATTCACGGTGGCTGCACTCCAGGTGGTTTGCGCGGTGGTTCTCTTTTAAAAACTGATGCAATTAATATTTCATCACTATTTTCTTTTAAAATGCCTCGCGCCTCGTGTCAAAAAACCAACAGGTTTGTTTACTTCGATACACGCTAAGCGACTAGCTAGGCGCCAAGCCCACAGTGCGGCTGGTCGCGACTATTATATATATAGAACGTTCGTTTTACTAAGCTACTCGCTAGGTGACTCGCTAGGCTTTAAGCGCTAAGCAATCCGCTTGTCTATGAGGACGTGGCGTTAGTGTTGTGAGAACTTTGCTTGCGCGATGCAGGATTCGTGACGTCACGTTCCATTCATTATCATCTCACTACAAGTACTAACAAACCAGTAAACCAAACCTCTGTTACTAACACTTGATCCGTTACAAACGTGATTACTGCAGATTTATTTGTAGATACTAAGTAGCAGCCCTAGAACATTTTACTCCGCTGAATTACTCCCAAGCCTACGCTGTTTCCAACCGGTCCAGAAAAATATGTGCACACACGAGTTTTATACTAGTAACTACGAAAGAATGTACTTTACGTACAGAAACTGTACTGAAAGCATTTCACTGAATGTGGAGGGAGATAGGCATGAGAAATGTTTGCAGCGGATAAAAGTTTAGTCGGTCTTATTAATAAATACCTATACAGAGACTGCATCATGGTATAGCGGTAGCGTGTTATATTAGATGCGGTATACAATGCTCAGCCGTGTGGTTTCCGGCGTAGGAAAAATAACAGGGCCAACCCTACCATCCCGTAGGTGTCGTAATAGGCAACTATGGGATACACCAGGGCAGCAGCGTCACCTGTGTACTAGCTACCACCTAACTGCGTTCACCAACTTGCCAGCGCGGTGAATAAGGCAAACCCTACAAATAGCAACACTATAGAAGCCTTTGGGAAATGTCTATATCCAGTAGTGGATGATATCAGGCTGATGATGATGATACTCCTCCTCATTTGCGTTTTTATAGGAAAATATATCATAGTAACCCGTGTGGCAAAGTGGTTAAGGTAGGTTTCCTTCTTACTACCTTGGTGCCTTCGTATTTCAGGATCGATTCCAGTAAAGTATAGTATCGGGGGCGGGGGGCAGTGATAGCCTTATAGACTTACTTGAAACGCCAGCCCAAATATCAAATATTACATGGACAAGATGTACAAAGGGCGGTCTTATCGCGTAAAACGATCTCTTCCAGACAAACTTAGGATGGATAGGAGCTGAACAAAAACTAATAGCATAGGTGTGTAACAAGATATACGAAAATTGTGCTATGTATCCATAAATATAATGACTTTAATAAATTTACTGTTAAAAAACCGGCCAAGTGCGAGTCGGACTCGCGCACGAAGTGTTCCGTATCTATAAAACGAGCAAAAAAATTCTCGTTTGTTGTATGGCAGCCCCCTTAAATATTTATTTTATTTTGTTTTTTAGTATTTGTTGTTACTATACTATTACTATTACTAAGACTTCGCTGTCTGTCTATCACCAGGCTGTATCTCATGAACCGTGAAAGTTAGATAGTTGAAATTTTCACAGATGATGTATTTCAACTGTCTAACTTTCACGGTTCATGAGATACACCCTGGTGACAGACGGATAGACAGACAGCGAAGTCTTAGTAATAGGGTCCCGTTTTACCCTTTGGGAACGGAACCCTAAAAAGAAGGTATAATATCTAACAGGGTAAACACTGCACATGCGAAAAAAAAAGTATCAGTGTTTTATTTGGTCAGTCACAAAGATTAGATTTTCCAATACGAATATGACAGTAAAAAGTAGTATTTAACTGGAAGTCTTTCTTTTGTATTACAATAAAATCCATATTCAAAGCAAATCGATCGATACGATGCTCTTCTTAACGTCACAAGCAGAAAATTGACTAAAAGTGAAGGAAGTGTAGTTTTGAGTAGGTATAGATGAAAGAGGATTTAAGGAACTTGGTTGCCTTGTTGAAATTGGGATAATCAGAGAAATGTTTGTTCAAAGAATTAACATCAAAGTTTTTGGAGTAGCGTTATTTTGGTGTTTTCCTACTCTCAACGAACGTAGAAAATTCTAAATTTATCCTCCGATATCAATCCGATTACTCCGTTATCAATGGAGCTGTGGATATGTTAGTGTTGTGCACTCCTATACACCATAAATAATTTAAATTTATTTATTTTTTAAAGACAATGGCTAACACAAAGTACATAAAGACTCAGGTTCTCCTGTGCAGGAATCGAAGTAGCGAAGACGCAGGCCCAGTCCATGTAATGAAAGCTTTGTCCCTACTGAGACTCAATATCTTGGTTCATTAACTGGTTATAATATATTTATATATTATTAACCATTAGAAAATCCTTGACTCCAACTATAATTACATCATTTTGGAAAAGAACTGATACTCTTGCACAACTGGACCGACATTAACCAAATATAGCTAAGAACAACCGCAAGTAAACTGGCTTTCAAATCAAAAAAACACATCGAAATTGGTCCATCCATTTGAGCGCTACGATACCACATAGACACGCACACAGACATCGACGTCAAACTTATAACACCCCTCTTTTTGCGTCGCGGGTTAAAAATAGTTACAATACATATACTGTGTTTGGCGTAACCTAACCCAATGAAACACATTATTGTCATATGTCATCTAAGCCAGCTTCAGGCTTGCACGGACAACTAGTGTCTGTTTTTATTTTATTTTTCGTTATGTTATTTTATATTCTTGTTGTCTGTGCAATTTTCTGAATAAATCTTTTTCTTTCTTTCTTTCTTTCTAAGCCAAGATCATTTCAAATATCGTTGTATGTATAATGTTCCAACATAAAACGCTACCAAATAAAAACAATCAATCTAACTTCAAACAATACATTACCGTGAAGGATGTTGTAGTGAATTGCTTCTAAAAGATTGACTTCGGACACCACCTGCGATATCTGAGACAGTTGCAATTCCCTGGGCACAAAGTGAAGACCCGTTCTTATTCCTTACTCGTGTTCACAAATGATGATTGCTACACTACTACTCCTGGTCCAATCGCAATGGAAAATAGCCAAATACACAAAGAATATAAAATATCAACACAAACATAGATGCATTATACGCCTTCGTGTACAGAAGCCATTTAAAAGATTTTTCCCCAATTAAAAGAGAACTTTATGCTTATGTGATAAAGTAGAAATTTGACAGATTGGGATAGCTGGATGTGCTGGGGTCTGTACATTGTGCGATGGCAAGGCTATCCGAAATGACTGGAGTGAGATCAGACGCAGGACCGACGGATTTACGTGCTCACTAAGGCATGGAGGTGTAACACTACCAAGTTACAGATTCCGGAGTGCTACTGTGGGTTTGTTTTGCCAGAATAATTAGTTAAGAAGCGCTCATGGCCGGCCAGTCACCGGATCATAAGTGACCGGCGCCATAGATGGTGACCGTTAAACTGGTTTAACTTCTCGCGTCTCCGTGCTTTGTAGGGCACGTTAAGCTGACGGTCCCGGTTGTTGTCATTAGACAACAATCGAAAAGCTATATCGGAGACCTACTGAGCGGCTTGAACAACTCTGACACCAGGGTAATCACTGCCCATACGATAAAGAAGAAAGAAGATTTGGGCTCAAATTAGTATTACTTATTTGAGCCCAAATCTTCATAATTTGCAGTGAGCTATACCAAGAAAGCAATTATCTAAAGTTAGGTGATCTATGAAGCGTGCTTAGATTGCCTAACAAGTTGCAACAATACGGTATTCAAAATGCAATCTTACAAAGTGCCATTTAAGGAAAGCTACTTAAAGCAGTCCTCAAACGATCGGCAAGTTTAAGCACCTAGGCGTGCGGTTAGTATTGAGATGTATGACCGGTATAGGGGTATAATTTCTTAGCGTGCACCTGCTTAGGATGGTACTAAGTTGTCGCCCGGCCAAAGAAAATAAATAATAATAAACATCTCATCTTGGGAAAACTAATCTGATCTCAAATTAGGCAGAGCCCACAATTGATAAACATACATACCTATATATTTCTAAATACTTACATATTATAGATGTATTACATAAAGATTTTCTTGGGCGGGGAACGAACCAACGACCTCCAGGTCTTGTTTTGCTTACTAACATAGGCAAAACAATATCCTTTTGACATTTTCAAAGTTAAACTAAAAAAAGTTACAGAAATATTAACCAATATATTTGCCGTCCAATTCTACTAAGACAAAGCCGGTATCAAACCAAAAATACGCTTGCTCTTTAGTTTACTTACCCTTAGCGCACGTGGAAAGAAATCATACATACTAGAGAATCCGTTAATATGCCGTCTCCTACATTTCTTACCCAGTTTGTTTAGCTTAGTTTGTTTAATTCTCAAAGGACGCTGGATTACGGAAATCGTCTGCCGTGTACGGAGATGGTAAGGAGTTTTGAGCTCGATGTTAGGATTCGATGTACGTAAGTCTTATTGAGAATAAATATCGACTTTTGTATATTGCACTCTCTTTCCACATTTGATTGGTAACAACCCTCTGAGGTCTATCTACTGTGGTCGTATCTATGGCTGAAATATAAGACGAGCAATGGCGAACGTTATTTATACCCTGCATAAACTTTGCGTCACGAACCTTGACCTGTAGCAATTACGGAATAATAAATGTTATTTATAATTAAATTGCAAGTATTGATGTGAAGTTCAAATTGGTAACAAAATACTCTGATTTCCACTACAAGACCCGAGATACTTACTTTATCATCTAATAACGGTGCTACTCGCACCAAGGAACGTAATATTTCTTCAGTGGGTACTATACAGACATGCGTTCAGAATATATGCATCACATAGATAGTTAACCTGTGTGTAAATGGAAACACAAGGATACTGAAGGCAATATACAACTACCTTGCACTACATTGAATATGTAATAACATCATACTTGTAAACCATCACCTTAATTCGCTTCTGACCAGTGTAAAGGACAGCAGAATGGCAAAGCTTTCTGTAATAACTGGTCTATGAAAATATGAAGAAGATAAGTTGTCGCTCGCTATAAACACTGAACTTAACCCACTTAGTAATTTCTATGGCAATAGATTCCTGCGCATAACGTTTGGGTCAAACAACGCCATTGCTTCCTATTAAATGAGATTTTCATTCTTTATAATACTATGGCAAACGTGCAAGTGGGTCACCTGATGGTAAGTGAACACCGACGCCCATGGACACTCGTAACGCCAGAGGAACCGCAATAGCGTTGCCGACCCTCAAGAAGCGAATAGCCTCGCTTCTTGAAGCTCGCCATATCATGCAGGATCGGAAATGCATCCGCAGTTAATTGATTCCACAGAGTGGTAGTTTGCAGCAAAAACATTCAGCTCAATCACCTAGTTACCTATTGCTCACTGTCCTCAGATTTGTGCCTTTGTTGTAATACAAAAAGGTAGCCAGTAGATTGTACGAGTTAGGAGATTATACTACACAATACGCAATATAATAAGTATTACATCTAATAAAAGTACGTACACACTTTCTTTAGTCTATAAAGTAGCGGTTGAGTTTAGTGTTACTTAAACTGACGCTTATGAGTCATAAAAGCCTTACCGACTACAATTAGTTCTTAGTAATTTGGTGCTACATCGTACAATTAGTAATGTAGATTCAAAGTTAATTAGTGAGCCAAGCTGAGCATCTTGTTCTTGCGTCTTTATTCTACTTTAGTTTAATTAGTTACTACAAGTTGTGTTTCAAGATTATTTTAGATAC
Organism: Pseudoips prasinana; assembly: GCA_951640165.1. Lineage (NCBI taxonomy): Eukaryota > Metazoa > Arthropoda > Insecta > Lepidoptera > Nolidae > Pseudoips > Pseudoips prasinana. The sequence goes on along the minus strand of OX621237.1, from coordinate 34,450,541 downwards.
GACTAACTTTTAACTTGTATATAGCTACTACGCTTGAATGCATGCAGTTAAAATATTCTTTGCCAACTAGGCAAACAAACTGAGTAGAAACAGTAGACCTGTAGGATTGACACGACGTGCATTCGACCAATTATGACCTACATAAGTCCATCTTTTCCCATGCTAAGACTAAATTATAAAACTTTCTAATGGTTTTAATACCTATAATGAAGCCAAGAATATACCATGCCCTTTTTTGCCTTTTCGTGGTCGCGGCAGTCATATATAACGCTCGGTAGTGGACTTGTTCTAGGTAAGCCATTATCTCGTCTTCGTCTGAGACTATCAAGAGGAGATCGCTGAGCAAGTCAAGACAATTAGAAACGATCGTGATAACTTAAACAATATACCATATCCACACGGACCATATAAAAGTACCATCGCTCCCTGTGATCCTAAGTTTACATTTGTATCAATAAAATGTTCTATCTGATCTTGAACCGGCCGCGTCTTCACACTTTAATGTAGTGCAAAAGTTTTACAAAACCCCTCCTAGCCCTCCATTATAGTTTTATATTGTTTGACGGCTTGAGCTGTTACTCACTTCTCTTGACCAGTGAATTAGTAAAACCATCTTAGGCTAACTGTATCATACAGAATGTACAAAAAAAAAAGATTTCTGGTCTTCGCTCCCTCCAGTGAAAAATTCTCAGAGATTGGCTAATTCTTAAGTATTCATTCAAGTATTTAATTTAGGTATTCGCATTTCTTTAATTCATCTTATAATCGTCCGCCTGATATAATCAACTGGTCGACATGGCCTTCACCAAAAGTTTCCACAACGTCCATTTCGAGGGATTTGCCGTAGTTAGGTGGAAGCTTGTCCACAGCTGACGCTGCCCGTCTACCTACCGTATCATTTGGTCGCCTTTTACGACACATACAGGATGTAACGGGGTAGCCCTGTTATTTTTTCCGGGCTAGGAACCACACGGCTAACTTAATTTGGTCATTAAAGCACCCATCCTTCTGCCGTATCCATTTCTACACTATCTTGAACAGAGCTTATTTTAAATGTAATATCCAAGAATATCTAGTTTATTTACAGCAAAACTGAATAATCTGATTAATCATTGAATTAGGCTTTACTAAAATTCACACCTAATGGAATTAGTTTGTTGTGAAATTAATTCCATTAGGTGTGAGTTGAAAACGAACGGTTCCTATTAAATCGGGGTTAAATGGGCTTTTCAATTTTTTTTTCATTTCAACGCCTTTTGTCGCATATAAATAATCATCCTTCGTATAATTACCCGTTATAAGTTAGTTAAAGATATTAGGTACAACGCTAAAGTTCTAAATCTTAAATCCACTTCACCATAATCTTCATCATCATATCAGCCGAAAGACGTCTACTTCTGGACAAAGGTCTCTCCCAAGGATCTCCACAATAGCCAGTCATGCGCTTCCCAAGTCCAGCGGCTTACCGTGACCCTTGCAAGATCGACGGTCCACATAAATCCACATAGGTGATTTAATTACCACTATTCATCAGTGTTTTTCGTAGGGTCTTGTGTCTTTTGGAACCCGTTAGTTATACGAGCACTTTTTAATATAGAACCAGCTGATTATGAGGACAAGCTGTTATCAACCACAGGAATATAACAAAACCCACTAGTTACTAAAGTACTTTCTAAGAGACAGCCGATTAGCGAAAGCAGAGACAACGTTTTCCATAGGGTCTGGTTTGATTGACAATCACTTAAACCCTCAGGGCTTCAAGAAATTAAGACAGACGTATCCTACTAATATGATAAATGCGAAGGTTTATGAGTATGGATGTATGGATGTCCATATATATACCCACAGACAGCAAGAACTGAATGTTTGTTACAGTTTCGCGCAGAAACTACTGAACAGATTTTATTGAAAATTTTTAGTACTATAGCATAACATTGTTCAATATGTGTAAATTTGTTTGCAGTCCATTCCCTAGATGGCGTTACCGTCGAAATAGATCGCGGTATGATTTCGTTCGGGATTGAGGATGACCTATAGATGTTTTAAGATGTGAAATATAGACCAGCTTCAGATCAATATACAGATTGTGTTTAATTATTAAATTTGAATTTTATAGCATTATTCACAATGCAAAGCGTTTATCTAATCTCAAAAATAGGAAATCATAAATTTAATCGTCTGGCGGGTCTCGAACCTGCACCATCTACCAATCCAGGGTAGGCGCTCTGCGTTAAGCTATGAACGATACAAGCTGGCCTACCCCGGATTGGTAGATGGTGCAGGTTCGATACCCGCCGGACGATTAAATTTATGATATACATATCTACGAATAACACATGGGCAACGCATAATGTTTAATGCGGGGTACAGCTAGTATTGTATAATACCTTGTACGTAGACCACGTTGGATGTTGGATCAGAACCAACATAAGTCTGGAGCCTAAACTTTTGTACGAGAATTAACAATGTTACACACGGAACGCATCACGCAACCCTACTACATAATGTTCACAAACTCAACACAATCTTAGACAAGTTTACTTGAAACTTCTTTAACTAAATTAGGCAGGCACTTCTTGATTTGCCAACTTTTTGGAGCAAAAAAGATAGACCACCTGTGATTCTGGCAAAGTCTGTAACTGGGTTTAGCAAGTCTGAATAAATTAGTGTACCTAATTAAACTTTGTGTTTTCCTACAAGGGTGCAAGGGACATCGTAACTGAAACTGGCAGCAGGCCTTCGGTAGGCACCCTCGAAAATGACTATTGCATTTGAGTTAGTTCAACAAGAACATCGCCGACTTGTCTGTCTGAAATGTCAGCCGAAAGATGTCCACGGCTGGTCAAAGACCTCCCTATAAGATTTCCGCAATGGATTTGTGTCCATCACTTGGAGGGATATGCCATAATCGCCACGCTTGGCAGACGGGTGCAGTATGATGGTCATAGTACACAGAGACGCTTCTACCCATTCTCTGAGAGATATTCTCTCAGGACGGTTTCCACGCTCCCAGCTCCACAGCATACAATTCAGAATATACAGCATATAATACAAAAAATATTATGTTAATTTCTTTAAACTGACTTTTAATAACATAAATTTAAATCGTATGGCCGGCGGTTACCTTATTGTGAGAGTTTTTGAAGCCATCCAGTGGCCACCAAAGCAAGGAGACGCTCAGAAATTAAACCACTGTAGCGGCCACCCATCCATAGACTGACCGCGTGTCTGGGTGCTTAACTTGTTCCATCACTTACGGATTGGTGAGAGGAACTCGCTGTGAGCGGCTCCACAAAAATTAACATAAGTGGAACTCACAAACGCCACACTATGCGCTCTGTACATCGTATTTTGTAGGTACCATTATACTCATTTAAATATATTTTCATTTTCTTTTAAAAAGAAGTGGGTAGAACTGGGACACAAAAGTAAAGTATGAAAGGAACATTTTAACAGATTTTTGTTTTTATGCATATTCATTGGGCTACCCTTTTGACTAAATAAAAAAAAATAGCTTCACCGTCTCTTATCATCAGGGCTTATCATGCAAAAATACTAATGCTTACAGCCTTTAAAATACAGCTCATTTACTTTAACGTAAATATTCCCTTTTATTGAGGGCATAAACGAACTATATAACTTTTTAAAGATGGCATTTTCAACGAAAATGCCTGCATCTGGAATTGCGGGAATATTGCGGGACACTTTAAAAACATGCATTTCATATACACCCAGACCATACAAACTACACCCATATCCTGTATATTGAGCTGTCACAAATAATTCACCTGAGCGAGAGTGGTAACCGAAACATGTACACACGGCTACATATCAAGCTTTTTAATTCCAGTATAAGCTGATCCCGCGTTGCATAGGATTTCCATACAATGAGAGGTCAGCTTATTTAGGAAAAGCATAGCTTGATATGTAGCCATATGTACAGACGCCAGCACATCAAGCTACCCCAATCTGTCAAATATCCCCAATTGAAAGGGAACCTTATGCTTCTGTGATAAATTTGAAAATCTATAAAAGAAATTTGACAGATTGGGGTAGCTTGATGTGCTGGCGTCTGTACCAACAAGAAGACTACCTTAGCCACTGTGCCACACGTTTCGTTGCTAATATTTTCCGGTTGTATATAGATTACGAAAATGTAAAACCTTTTCGTAAATATTATAAATAATTGGCATTAACATTTCATATCGAATACCGAACACAAAATCAAATTACGGGAAATCTATTCTCGATACAAAATTCAACGTACCATGTTCGATACAACCCAACAAATAAATAAATAGCAATTTGGATAATAACCCTTACATTACTTATATTTTTTTTACTGTTACTTTTTACTAATGTTATTTATTACAGTAGTTTATTTTTTATTAGAGTAGTTAATATGTAATTCCATGCTAAATTATTATTAGGTTTATGTTTGACTGCACGTGTGGCGCAGCGGCTAAGACAGTCGCCTCGCCGCTTCGTGTCGCGGGTTCGAGTCCCGCGCCGGACAACTATTTGTGTGACCCATAAATAGGTGTTCTGAGTTTGGATGTAATTTGTGTCCGTCTATTATATATTTATAAAGAATCCCGCGACACAGGGATTAAAATATCTAAGTATAATATGGGTGTCGTTTGTTGTTTCGATACACGCTGTTGCGAATTAATCAACCTTTGGTAACATTATTTTAAGTATCGAAACGATATAAACTTAATAATAATAAAACACAGCAAATGTCAGCGAATTTCTGTGTACCTACTATGGCCATCATATTGCGATCGCCATAAATTATGGACACAATTCCATTGTGGAACGCTTTTGGTGAGGCCTTTGTCCATCATTATGACGATGACCCATGTTTGTCGCAGATATTGTAGTTTAATTTGAGTCATTTTTGAGTATATCCATTACAAATATACAAAAATTCCATAATATTAGTTTACAGTTAAGAGCTACTTAAACCTACTTGGATTCTTAAGATTATTGAATGAAATGTGGCTACACTCATATAATGAAGTAAATTATTACAATATCTGAATCAACAGGTAGCTTGGTAACTCTGGCGAGACGATGTCTCAATTTAACTTCGTCTTGTGCGGTAACTATTAATTATACCCGTGGACCGACGTAAAGACTTTACACAGGTTCATATTGTTACGCTAAATTAGTTTTGAATACCAAAGAAGTATTCAATAGAGTAGCAAAATATGCTTATGATGACGGCGACATCCCATTTCGTCCCGTGGGTCCCGAGAAGTCATCGCGAGGGTATTTTTTTTTCTTTTGGAGGCAGACGAGCTAGCGGGCTACTTGATTGTAAGTGGTAACCGCTGCTCATGTACATTCGCAATGCCAGGAGGCACAGCAAACCGCTGCCTACCGTGAGATTAATACTCTTCTTAAACCTCGTCTGAAGAAGGACATGTAGCGCTGGGGAAAAACCGCAGCAGGTAATTTATTCCAGAGCCTGCACGTACGTGGGATGTATGAACGCTGAAAGCGAACCGTGCTTGACGAGATCCATATATATATTTACCAGAGAACGGGAAGAAACGTCCCTCTGAGTACTGCGATCGTCAACACGTCTGCCTAACGTAGCGTTTATGGCATATTCCCCAAATCAATGGAAATAATTCTTTCGGTAAGGTCATCAGAATCACGGTCAGCAATAGACTTCTTTGCGTTGTAAAAATGATGATAGTTCAATATAAGTACCGTTGACAGCCTTGCTTCTGCCGCGATCACCTCGTGTTCGAATTTCGTTTCTCTTAAAGGACAACTCTTGGTGACGCATATACTTTATTTTGTTTCTAGGTGTGTTTTATGTCCTTGATAAGTTGCCTACGATGAAGGTATTTATGCCTAGTGTAAGTATCGTATTTTTAATTAGACAAAAACGAAACAATATTTACTTATAAATACAATACATCAAGGTAGTTCTGTATTACATAGTATCAGCTAAAAGATGTCCACAGCTGGACATAGACTTCCCTCAACGTTCTCCACAATTGCCAGTCTTGCGCTCCCCGCATCTAGCGGCTCCAGCGACCCTCGCTCACAAGAATAACTTCTAGGAGGTCACCTACGTTGCGTTCAACGCGTCATGGTCACCACTGGAGATCCTTTCTGCGTCAGCGGCCGTCGGTTCTATGAATACGTATTGAAATAATTATTTGATACTAATCAGTTAGTCGTATTTCGAATAACCAATAGCTTCACGCGCCTTACCTAATTACTTGATTGTAACACTGGTTTTTAATTTTCATTCCACCTAAAATAAAGTACTTTGATCTTAGTACAGATATGGTGTACAAATATTTGTATTTCTACTTATACAATATCTATTTTAGATTGCTTTTTAAGGGAATGACAGGTATTGACCTAGCTCTTTAAATGCATTACCCTGTGTTGACAACAATAACTTGTTGCAGAGTTCCTTTTAAACTGCAACGAAGCAATTTTGTAAGGCGTTTTAAACTTGAATAAATTTAAATTGACTAGATACTATCTTACGACAAAATTAACGAATATAAGAGAGATTTATGTTTACAATATAAACAAAAGCCGACGGTCATCTTTCAAAAATTTGATATTCTTTCCAATAGACATCGCACCCAGAATTCTGGCAGCGTTGCCACATTGGATAGCAATGGTTAATGTCTGCCTGAAAATAGGCCAGTCCTGTTACGGGTACCATTTTATATAAGCACCACCGGGAGATAATACAACATGGTCGTACTAAATCCCCTTAAGAAATCCCAGATTTGACGAACCAGCAAGAGAGCCTGAGCGATACATTTCCACATCGAACGTTGCTCATTTGTCAGTCTGTTTCTCACGTTCTGGACCGTTCCGTTCTGGAGTTGCTAGACTCACACAATAAAGAAAAAAAAGTTTCCCTTACTAATTTATCTTATGTAATACAGCTTTTAGTATTGGGGCGTTTTGGGTATCATTATGATCGATCTCAATTATCATAAATGAATTTTCGTCACAAACTTAAATTAAATGTTTTCAACCACGTATTTGATGATATAAAAATTTGAGAGGTGTCAAGGGACCCGGATGGAACGAAGTTATTTCTTATTATTTATTATGTACAAAAAACCTGTATACACTCAACAAAAATAATCGTCGCGACACCACACTGTTCAATGCGAAATAGAAATGAAACTATCTGGCTTGCTTTCTATAAGAGAGAGAGAGAGAGAGAGAGAGAGACAGACAGAGAAACATGCGCACGCCACACAGCTGCAAAAACGTGTGTGACAACTTTTCGTAAGATTTCTTTCCGTCTAGCCCCCTTTCACAACGCGCGATAAGGAACTTCGTTCCAAAAAATGAGTATCCAGATAATATAAAAAATATTTAAAAATGTTGAACTTGGCAGTTACCATGAAATTCCGTATCGCACAAAAGCTCTTAAAGCCGTTATTTTAAATACTGCGAATCGAAACGTCAATGCAGCATTTTTTCACGACCTACATCTACATATATTTGCTTGTATCCCGTTGGATATAGACACTATAAAACAGAATTTACTGTTTGATGCAGAATAAACAATGCTGCAGAATGCAATAACACGTAATCGTCTACTAACTCCTCATTTTAACTATCCACCCACGGTATATACTCGGACGCCGCCCACGCTACGCAACGGAGAAAACATTACCCGAATTCATCTTGTAAAAGAGCTGTTACTTTTAAACGGCTGAATGAATATAATAATAATAAATAAATTTATTTCTCTCACAACGATCAAGTACAAAAGTAGTAATACATTATATATATATATATATATATATATATATATATATATATAGTCTAATTAACTAGCTTTGTGAGAGCTGGTGCCTATTATAGGTTTAGAAGAAAAACTTGTATTACAGGTTTATGTACAGGACAAACAACAAACAAACAAACTTGCCTAAGATTTATCTCTATTAATCTTGCAATAAGATATGACTGCACGTGTGGCACAGGGGTTAAGATAGTAGCCTCACCATTTCATGTCTCGCATTCGACTCCCTGGAAAACTATTTGTGCGGTTCATAAGTAGCTGTTCTGAGCCAGGATGTGCTTTGTGTCCGTTGATTATATGTTTGTAAAGTGCCAGCGATTCAGGAATTCATTTCCATAGTGCAGGCGTTGAATAAAAAAAATATATAAATAAAATTGCATTGTAATCAGGCCACCTGTTTGGAAACTAAGATGCCAAAAACAGACAGAATTACTTCAAGCTTAAAACATGCATCTTGTTTATAAGGACTTAAAAATATCGCTTGTGAATTTCGGTTTTTGCACATTGCCAAATTGTATTTACGTTTTATCTCGATTAGTTCAGCTATAAAATAAGATAAAAGTATATAGTAATAACTTCAATCCTAAAACACCCATATACCCATATGTAGCTACTTGGCTTGTAAAATTCAATTTCCGTATCATTGCCAAATTTTACCAACATTGTAGCTCGCTTTATTTGACGGGGCGGTGGACGGTGACCCTCATTCATTTCTATTTGCTCTCTTTCTTTATATAGATGATAATTCAGCATTGACGACCCCCTACCACGCAATCTCCATTGTTTTGCAAGCACCATCCCGTCGTGGTATTTGTTCAAACGTTCCCGACAACCGTTGATCGTTTTTGCTACGTCGCTGTTTGCATTAGAGTCGCATTGTTAAGCCTCCCTCCCTTGTACTAGGTATTATGTGTTGAACACGATTGTCTGATTTTTTGTCGCGTTCGCACTTGTTGAATTTTCAATAGATAGCCGAGACGGCGGGACAGTGTGATTGAGATTTTAGATTCGAAGAAATTGTGACACGAGTGCGATGGAAATTGCTACGAGGAAGTGCTTTGAAAGAAAACGATTTGATTTGAACTGCAGCTGTTGGATTTGCTTGAAGTACACTTGTTGAGTAAACAGACTGTAATGACATTTCGGAATCTGCTTTTACTGCTTGTCAAGTACATTTTAACTTTCTAAATCTTTTATTGTGCTAATATATGCATCTACCATGATATTTTAGCGACCGCGATCACTAGAAGCTATGGACAGAATACCAATTTAGCTTACATTTAAACAAATTACGGAGATTATCCCATTTTATCTTACATGACTGGCCGGTTTGCGTGGTTGGCAGATACGTAGCAGGTCGTGGGTTCGATTCCCACCCAGGACAGATATTTGTGTGCATGACATGTCTGTTTGTCTTGATTCTGGATGCCTATGTTAATTATCTATATAATTATGTATTTACAAAAGAAAAGTAGTATATCAGTTATCTGGTTTCCATAATACAAGTTATGCTAAGTTTGTGATCATATGGCCGGCTGTGAATAATGACCAGGATATTATTATTATTGTAAGATTATGTGTCCAACTATTATAGTTAAGTAGCATTCAACAGTTTATTGTTTTTAATTTTAACAACGGCACTAGGGAAATTAATCGCCGTGGAAAAAAAAAAGCAATACCCTGTCGAATACGGTATTTCAAATTGACGGGCACAATCCAGTTTATCCAGACTCAGAATAACTATTTATAGGTCTAATGGTTCAATAATAGCCACAAATAACTGTCCTGCGGGGTAATCGAACCCGGGACACGAAATGGTGAGGTGACTATCTTAACGGCTGCGCCACACGTACTAATTTATCATCTACTATCTAGTCTTGTAAAGCTATGACTAGTTTTGAATAAAACGCGTAAACTGTAAACTTAAAAGATGACCTAAATGTAGCTTCAAACAAAACAAACTATCAGTCAATATCAGTACCGTTTATACTCCATAACGTTATCTGCATGCAATATTTTACATCTCCGACTAAAAACAGGCGCGAAACAGAATCCTCATTGAATGCATTGAATAAACATATATTTGTATTAATATTTGGATCCGATGTAACAGCCGTGGCTCGTTGCCAATTGGGTGAATACAGAATAGAGGTTTAAGTGGGTCTCTTTTGCGGGTTTTCTTTAAAGTGGGCGGATTGGCTGAGATATCGGTTGGACAAGGATTTATAGTATGTCAAAAAGCTTAGTTCTATAAAGGCCAACTGCATGCCAATTGCAGTAGACATCTTATATAAAACTAAGCCTAGTGCTTTGTCTCCCAGAGTCGAGGTTCGAACCCCACAGGGGGTGCCCTCCGGCGCGGGTTACTTAATTTCTAGACGGCTCGAGCCCTCTGCTCGCCTCTATAGTCCGGTGAAGCAGTGAAAGCCTCCTAGGCTAACTGTAGCGTAATGTTAAAAAAAAAAAAAAAAAAAAAGTGCTTTGTCTATTATATTGACTTCAATCATATTCAGATAATTATTCAGTGTCTGGGTGTAATTTATCTATACATATAATAAAATCGTAGGAAAGTCAAAACTGTACATTGTATATTTGTTGTATAGGATACTTGGGTACGTAAGTACTTTTTATTCTGTGACTTGGGCCGTGATCTACAATTGATATCGTAGCCAGAAATATAGTTTTTAGAATTTTTGTCTGTGTGTCTGTTTGTCTGTATGTATGTCCGGGCTAAACTCAAAAAGTACTGCATGGGTTTACTTCAAATTTTGCGTGAATGTTACTAAGAAGTCGGGACAACATATAGGCTACATATTATCACGCTATTACCTACGGGGGAGGAGCTGTGATAATTTATAAAATTTAACGCGGGTAAAACCGCGGGGCACAGCTAGTCTTATATAAAACTAAGCCTAGTGCTTTGTCTATTATAATGACTTCAGAATCATATTCAGATAATTATTCAGTGTCTGGGTGTAATTTATCTATACATATAATAAAATCGTAGGAAAGTCAAAACTGTACATTGAATATTTTTTTTAAAGGATACTTGGGTACGTAAGTACTTTTTATTCTGTGACTTGGGCCGTGATCTACAATTGATATCGAAGCCAAAAAATATAGTTTTTAGAATTTTTATCTGTTTGTCTGTATGTATTTCCGGGCTAAACTCAAAAAGTACTGCTTCGATTTACTTAAAATTTTGCATGAATATAACTAAGAGGTCGGGTCAACATATAGGGTACATATTATCACGCCATCATCTACGGGGGAGGGGCTGTGATAATTTATAAAGTTTAACGCGGGTAAAACCGCGGGGCACAGCTAGTCTATAATATGTATGTATTTAGATATACACGAGTTCGTTTATCAGTTGTCTGGTTGCCACAGTACAGGCTCTGCCTAGTTTGGGTTCAGATGACAGTGCCTTCGTTGACGCAAGATATTTATTTATTTTTATATATTTAGTTGTTTAGTAGTTCGAAGCCAATGGATACGGTTAGCGCAAGACCGGCGATTGTGGAGATCTTTGGGGGACGTCTTTGTACAGCAGTGGGCGTCTTTCGGTTAATATAACGATCACCGTAGCCTAGTTGGTAGTGCTCCTGCCTACGAAGCTGGTGGTCCTGGGTTCGAATCCCGGTAAGTGCAAATATTTATGTGATGAGCACGAATATTTGTTTCTGAGTCATGGATGTTTTCTATGTATTTAAGTATTTATCTATCTATGTAAGTATGTACAGACGCCAGCACATCAAGCTTCCCCAATCTGTCAAATTTCGCCAATTGAAAGTGAACTTAGGCTCTAGTGATAAAGTTGAAAATCTATAAAAGAAATTTGACAGATTGGGGTAACTGGATGTGCTGGCGTGTGTATATAGTCGCCTGGTACCCATAGTACAAGCTTTGCTTAGTTTGGGGCTAGAATGATCTGTGAGACATTGTCCTAAGATATATATATATATTTAGTTTATTGTTGTGTTGTGAATGCACCATCAATCTATAACGTGAATTGATTAACGAGTAACACGGTACAAAATAGCAATGACTATAGAGATTTAACATATCATCGCTTGAAAGGGCTATATAGCCATCTATAATTTTATTCAGTGCTCCCAGAGCAAAATTTATAAAATTTTGCTCTGGGAGCTAAAACTTATAGTATTATGATTTTATTATTGGTGTACGGTAAAGAGTTAATCTTATCTATCTATCTATTTAATGGATCATTATGAATCTTTAGTATTGTATAACAAAAACCTTTTTAAAATATTTAGATTAGTTATAATAATCTAATCATAACAAATAATGTTTCATAAAAAATGCGTCATACAATTTTATCATCCTCTGAAATTAAAGGCCTTGAATACTTACTAATATAATCATAATAAGTATTGCTCAGGTTGAAACCATTTCACCCTCCTCGAAGAGCTTTACCAAACTTATTCAAACCCAGCACAAATTTAACATAATAATGCTATTACCTGAAGTATATTCGGCTACATTTGACGACTTATCACGACATTTAACGTAAGTAACATTCAACACTAGTAACTTCTCCACAAATACCTTCAACCTGAAATCCAATAACAGAATTTCTATTTGTAGATAATCTTCAACACAAAATTGAATTTGAGGAATTAAAGCTATATGAGACTCAGAAGACTATCGTAGTTAGCAAACAGACGGAATGATTAATCAGAACCATTTTATTGCGAAAATCTAATCAGTGGTTCCAAAGTTTCTCTGAATCTGGTCTTACTTTGTACTCGTAAATTGCATGTTTGGCAAGTCCCCCGCAATATAGGAATTCAAGTTCTTTTATTGTGTTGGAATTAAGTTTATAAACGCATCTTAAAGTAGGAGTTAACTGGTAGAAATCGTCATGTAAGAATAAGGTGTTACGCGAGTCTCTCTATGTCACTTTGATGTTCGAGCAGACGAGCATTATTATAATTAAAACCGACAAGAACAGCTAACATCGTTAAAACTGTATCGATAACTCACGACATTAGTTTTATGTTGATTTCAGCCTACAGCTTCTATCTCTTCAGATTGAAACTATTGGCCGAGTTAGGGCCAGAATATGACCTCTCGAAGACAGTAAAACTGTTGGCTATGACCAACATTCAATTTAATACGTGTGTTACCTGTACAATTTCCATAAGACGAGCACTGTGCGCAGCCAGTTTCATAACTTCAAAATAGTAAATGGTTGACAATTTTGCTTAAAATGATACATTATTTGCTTTTGTTGTAAATTATGTAGGATTCACACCGTCGTATGTTTGCAACTATGCAATTAAGATTGGAGAAATGAAAACTGCAGCTTATATAATACTTAGATAGGCTCACCATTTAAGGGGATATGCCATAATCGCCACGCTTGGTATACGTGTTAACAATCGCAGTATAATGGTCATTGTACTCAGAGAGATACTGCTGCCTATTCTCTAGTAAATATTGCATCTGGACGACTTCTACGCCCTGCTAGGAATGAGATGGGGTTATAGTATACTACGCACATGTGATACCTTTCCCACTATTGTCTGAACAGACCAGTGAAGAAAAAGTCAAGAACTTTGCTTATAGTTGGGGCTAAAAAGGCTCTTTTAACTTAATTAATTCATGTAATACTAATAGTTGATTTATCTTCCATGTTTTCGCTCACTGGCGGTGCGTAATTGATCGGCGAAATAAAGCACCTAGGAGTACTTTTTATTCTGTGACCTAGGTACGCGGTCGGTCTATAAATGGGTGACCGTCAAAGTGGTTTAATTTCTTAACGTCTCCATGCTCCGGAGGGCACGTTAGGATATCGATCCAACTGCCATCGCGATCAAGAAGAAAGTTGCAACTATGATGAATAATCTAGTGAATATGACTTTAAACTATGATGTATATTGGCTTGAACATTAAGTGAAATTGGCTGACCGAGCATGATATTTATTTCTCCAAATCTTATGCCAATATATTCACCAGTTGCTTCCTGAATAGCAAGTCATCTACGGTAAATGACTTTACATTAATTCCACAATATATTATTGGCTATAATTTTACCATTCCACGTCTATACCCATGCATAGTGATATATTTAAGAAGCCCAGAATACCCAAACATAGAACATCTTGTAGAACATTTTGTGGAATACGTAAGTAAGTTTTTAACTGACGCAGAAAGAAGGAGGTTATCAATTCGTCTGTTAATTAAAAATACTATTTTTGATTATTATTAATGTACGATTTCAGCGTTGTTTATAAACCGATTTGTCTGTGTTACTATTTTATTTGTGCAAGTCATTTCTCAAATGCTTTCTGTATGATACAGTATTATTTATATATGTAGAAAATCTCCATATGTATGTAACAATGGTATATTTATACAACATTGTAACACTTCTATATTTATAAAAATTATCAAGTGCAACTAAATATGTATAACCAATTCTGGCATAACCAACTCGTAGCGTGTTCCAGAACAGCGTGCCGACCCATTCGGTTCATCTACTTGTCTAATGTCACCGCTTGGTATTGTCACATAAATAATCGATATTATTGTTTAATAGCTTTTATTTAAATAAATATTACCCAACCTAACATATATATAATAGTAAGGTAAACGAATAAGGGGGTTACTGGACGGTAAGTGTAACGCTCCCCATGAACATGCATAACACCAGAGGGGCCGCAAGTGCCGGCATTTAATAAAGGAATAGGCTCGCTTCTTGAGGGTTGCCATGTGATACCGGACCGGAAATACCTCCCGTAGTTAATTGATTGAAAATTTTTCTTGTAACGCAGGCTGCTAGAAGACCATTCATCCGTACAAATTTCGTTCAAAACGGTTGTTGTAGAAAAAAGTTTTACGGTTAGACGGTTCTAAATGAAAAGAAAAACATCTAGTGTTATTTTTGTTGTAAACACTGTGAATTGTTAATAGAAACCTTAATAAGTTTGGAAAAGTGTAAACAGATGTATAATATGATCATTCAAAGCATCTGTAATCAAATCAATCATCTTATTTCGCGTTAGACGTTTGATTGACAGCGCCGATATCGATATATTCAGCGCAAAATAACCGGACAAGTTGAGACTGAGTTGGATTTGAAACAAAGAAATTGTTATGGAGATTACCTATATAAGTATGTATTAACAGAAGAAAAGTAGTATATGTATATAATACAAGCTCTGCTTAGATTGTGTCCAAGGATATTATTATTATTATTGCTAGCTTATTTTATAAACGACAAGAATAGCTAAAGCAAAAGCCTTGTTATTTGTAATGTCTAGGCTTAGTTTATGAAGGTCAAAAGTTGTCCAACTGCTCATGAAGCGAAACAACAGAGCGTCGTTTCGCTGAAGAAACAGCTCGAAATGCCCACCTCTCTTTAATTTCATTATTAAACAAAAACTAATATGTATCTATTATTGTCCACTGGCAGACGGATGAGACGAAATCTTACACGATTTCGTCTCAGCCGTTAATAACGGATATCGTAAATAACCACACTTTAGGTTATATTTCATTTTCAATTGAATGTGACAGTCTGGTACGTTAGGCTCATTTATATTGATAACTAGATGTGCCCCGCGGTTTTATCCGCGTTAAACTTTATAAATTGTAACCTATGTGTTAATTCAGGGTGTCAGCTAACTCCATACCAAATTTTATTAAAATAGCTCCAGCCGTTTAGACGTGAAGAAGTAACAAACATACACACTCACAAACTTTCGCCTTTATAATATTAGTGTGATACATGTTTTTGTCAGATTAAATGAGGGCTCGGGCTCGCTTCACCTGCTAGGTTTGGCCATTTAGCAATACATACATTTTGGATATGTTCATTTTAGATCTCAAACAATATTATTAATGACATTACAATAGGTTAAAATTAAAGAATATATATTAAACTAAGGCCCTAGGCGTTTACTGACGTGACAGCGATACACCTCTTTTCATAAGGCAGGGGGAATGCCAGCCGCAAAAATAAAAGTGTCTGCGGGTAGGAGTGTAGGACTTGCACCGACTAAACCTTATATGCCGTGAACTTCTCTTGGCGCCTGATAGAAGGAGACCTGGGAAGAGGCGATTACTGAAATGACAGGAATGCACCACAACCACCCTAAGGCGGGATTTGAACCTTTAATTGGATGTTCTCTGTAGCTACCGCTTACCACTGATTTACGGTGAAGCATGTGGAGTCATGGTAAGTTAAAATAAAATACTCTTTATTGTACACAAGAGAAGGAAAACATAACTTACTGTAAAATTACAATGGGCGACCTTATCGCTGCTGCGATTCCTTCCAGGTAACCTTTAAGCCAAGAAAAGTTGGTCTCGAGTTCAAACTTTTTTTTTTCTTTATTTTAACGTAGGGAAATCCTTTATGGATAGTCCCGCCGCTGGGGAAGCGACGGGGTATGTTGCCCAGCCAGATGGTAGGGCTGGATTTACCGACTAAAACCCCACGGTGTTCCTCAGCCACCTACAGTCCAGACAACGGGATTCGCTCGCGCATTCACCGCAGTCTGGACCTCGAGTTCAAACCTAATCTAGGTTTAAACTCCACACATTTTTCGAATGCATCTGGGCAAGCAAGTAAAACACCATGAGGAAACTTGTATACCTGAGAGTTCTCCAAAATGTTGTTGATGGCAATTTAAGTCTGCCAACCCACACTAGACCTGCGTGGTGGTCTATCGCCTATGCTTTCTCAATGTGAGAATAGGACCTTACCGTAGAGTGGAAAAATAATGGGCTACAACATCAAGTTGCTAAGAAGGCGAATTCGTGTAAAATGTGTTAACCAGGTTAGGACATCATATTTTTATTCTAGTGACTGCACGTATTTATTGACGACACGAAGCGGCTAAGTCAGTCGCCTCGCCGCTACGTGTCGCGGGTTCGAGTCTCGCGCCGGACAACTATTTGAATGACCCATAAATAGTTGTTCTGAGTCTGGATGTTATTTGTCTCCGTCTATTATATGTTTGTAAAGTACCCCGTGACACAGGGATTAGATTCCCTAATGCGGGCGTTGTCTTTTAAAAAAGAAATTCACCTACATAAAGTTCTTCATTCCTAAGGGTGATTTCATAAAGAAACAGATTTCCGGTACAGACAAATCTGTGCATGTCGGATACAGGTTTAACTTGCATAAGGATACAGGTAAATATATCCTTAGACAACCACGCTTGAATCGTATGGCCCGGTCCAGGTAGTCGGCACCGAAAAGTTTAACCTTTTTCTTTATAAGTGAAAGTATGTATTAGATAACTAAAGATTTGTCTGTACCGGAAACCTATTTCTTTATGTAATCACCCTATCTTTGTAACAAAAAGTTCAAACGACAATATTTGTTAAACAACGGTATCTTCCATATTGGCTTAATCAAAGACATGAATGACAATTTCTTTGGTTAAGGAAAGCTATCCGTAACCACTACTTAGTTTCAAACTACTCCGAACTAATCTTACTTAGTAAATAGTTCCACAATACCCCAATCTTTAATCAGTGTCCACAAATGAACGGTAAATTATGTACTAGAAGTAAACTTTTGTTTTTTCTTCTTTTTTTTTGTCCAGCCGCCATATGGCTTGGCATTATGCCAAAACGTATCGATCATTTGGATTTATGCCAAATTCAAAGTAGAGAAATGAAAACAAATCCTTATAAACGTGACGGGTATAAGTTTCAATCAGGAAATTTGGGGAATATCGAGTTTGCTAATTGGGTCCAAGATCAGTGGTGCAGAGGCGTCGAAAATAGAAATGTACGCTCGGATTATTTAGTTGGACAGCGGAGGAGTTTCAATCGACTATTGATTTATATCTCTCTCTAAGGAAACACGACATTTTTATTTAAAATACATTACATACATAGGACTCACGCCTGTTTCCCAGAGGGGTAGGCAAAGATATCGGACTTGAATTAGTCACGATTCCATCTCTTTCACCTCCTTTACTGTTTCATAATAATAACTGTCATTATATTTTTCATTCAAAATACATTAAATTCAACTAAATATCTCTTTTCGTAATACACCGTACTCTATTATGTCTTGCAACTCGAATGATATATTATTCGACTTGTCGTCTTCCCGGGACATATTATAGTGCACTTCTTCACACTCTTCGCAACTGATATTTATATACACATCTTTTATGTTCCAAGGTAAAGTGAACGGCTTAAGTTTTTAGTTAATAGAATAGAATGGGCGCAGATTTGTAAATAGTCTAACGTTTACTCCTCCTAACTCCGCTCACTGCCTAGGTCCACTTAGGCCTCGGACACGAAGTCAGCGGGAACGGGGCTGCAGCAGCGGCAACGGTGGCGCGGCAGCGCTGTACCTGGTCACGAAACCAGCGGGCAGACAGAACGACGCTAGAGAGGCGTAGGTAATGTTGTGTTACGAGAAATTACTATTTTTATTTTGCGTTCGTGCGTTAACAGTGACAACAACTTTTTGATATTAATGCCTTCCTAAAGTTTGATTTGTGTGCAAAAAAAATGTACATTTCTACAACCGGGCGAGGAAGATAAAGGCGAGTTAAATTTATGAAGAAAATGATAATATTAACGGTTAGAACTTCTTTATTTCTCAAAGATTACAATAATCACTTCGAGGTGAAAAAAATATACATTAATTATAATAACTTAAAAATAAATTACTTTTGCAATGCGCCCATTAACGGAGTGAGTTGTTGACAAAACATAATAATAAGTAGGGTATGTCGAAAAAATCATACAGTTATGTTGTCATGGCGTTGATGCGGTTGTGCAGATATTAAGAGAAATGTTTTTTGACTATACCAGAATTGGTACAGAAACATCTGATTCTTGAGGCTTTCAAGTGCGATTTAGAATCTGGCATTTTAAAGCAGTATATATCTCCAGCAGAAAAGTTGTATCTAAGTAAAACAACGAAATACAACTGAATATGCTTATTGATAAATTGACAAAAAATGCTCATTCCATTAATCTATAATTATTTTACAACAGTAGTCTTGATTCCTCAGATATCGTGTTTTTATTGAATACCTGTCGTTAAAAAGCAAAATAAGAGTACTTCAATTCATTACTTCTTCAATACAGATGCGCAGGCACCACTAGATGTGTATGTATCGCTTGTACGTCGCTCGCTGCCCGCTCCTCGCGCCGCTGCCTTTGAGGCCAGTTCCAAACCACACCAGAAAATGAGTAGTAATTTTTAAAATACAAAATTATCCATTTTGTATTCATTCATTATAAATAACAATACAGTAGGGTTGTAACGGATCTTCGCCTCCGCTTCCGTTACTGCGGAAGTTCCGCATGAAATCGTACCTTAGTCTCCGCCTCCGCCTCCGCTGTTTTTTTGCGGAGTTATAACGGAGGTTTATTTACGGCATAATCTTATATCTCTGCATCACCCAAAGGTCGACTAGCAGAGAATGTCTTTGGCATCAATTCCGCCTTTGTCATCATCATCATATCAGCCGAATGACGCCCACTGCTGGACAAAAGCCTCCCTCAAATATATCCATGATTGCCGGTCTTACGCTATCGGCATCCAGCGACTTCCAGCAACCCGCACAAGATCATCCGGCTCGTGTTCGCCACTCGAAAACCTTTCTGCTCCAACGGCCGTCGGCTCTACGAGCTCTGTGCCCTGCCCACTGCCACTTCAGCTAGGGTTAAGTCGGTTACTTTGGTTCGCCTGCGGACCTCAGCATTTCTGATTCGATCTCGCAGGGAAACTCCAAGCATAGCCCTTTACATTGCTCTTTCGGTGACCTTGTGCCGCCTGATATGACCCATAGTGAGCGATGACGTCTCTGTTCCGTTATTCATCACTGGCAACACACACTGGTTGAAGAGTTTCGACTTGAGACACTGCGGTATTTGGGTCGAGAAGATATTAAGTAGCTTCCCGAACGCTGCGCTGCCCAGCCGAGTTGGATTCTATGATTGACCTCCTTTTCGAAGTTGGACCTACCTAGGTGGATGATCTGTCCTAGGTAAATAATATAGTTCTCTACAGCTTCGAGTGCAGTCTCCATCTCGTAATGACTCTCGAAAACGACTTGTAAACATGGCTCAGCATTGTGATGGGTCTGTAATTCTTCAAGAGGGTTTTTTTCACCTTTTTTGTAGAAGAGCACCGCTACACCTCTGTGCCATACTTGTGGCGTTTGAGAGAGAGAGAAGGATTCTTATCTCGCACATGCTGACGTCCGGGATGTCTTCGGTGAAGTGTCGGGTTATTCGTGCTCTGGGATCTGAGGCACAACTATCGACAGGTGACTGGGTTCTCGTATACAGCTGTCCATAGAACAGAACCTCTCGATCTCTCTCAGCAACTCAGGTCTAGACGTGACGATTCTTCCATCCTCAGTCTTCAGCTTCGTCAGTTGGCTCTGTCCAACAGACAGTTCTCTTGCTAACACTTTAGAGCCTCCGTTCCTCTCGGTGGCTTCTTAATACATTTTGTATTAATTGGGCGCGTGTCGCGAGTCAAAGACTTTGAAATCTGTCTGTTGAGCTGCCGGTATCTGGTAGCAACATCAGAGGATGTCAAAACCATTTTCCGTCTTTCTACCTTTAGCTGCAGGGTTTAGTCAGAGATCTTTTTGGTTCTGTTTGTACGGCAGGCCTTAAAGACCAGCCGTATGGACAGCTTCTACGAACCTGTCGTGGTATGACTCCACTCGGTTTTGCAGTTTGAGCTGAAAGGGTTCCGGGTTTTCAACGTGGATGGGTAAAGGTCGCAACATAGACTTTATCAGTCGGGAGCTCTGGAGCTTAAGGTTCAATGAGCCCCGCCTGTGATCGCTCCCGCTTTTAACCGTAATGATCACAAAGACGTCATTGATCATCTGTTTTATCGTCGACAAAATAAAGTCTATCTCATTTTTGTTTTACCTTCGGGGCTTACCCAGGTCCATTTGTGGTTATCCGGCTTCTTGGAAAAGGAGTTCATCATAAAGAGTCCCTCCTTCTCCATGAAGTCAAATTGAAATTTCCCCACTTCAGCTCATTCTTCATTTATTGAGATTATAAAAAAATATTAATATTACTCATAAAATACTATTTTTTCATATCCACTTTCACCTTCGCATTCGCATCCGTTAACCTCCGCATCCGCGGAGGTGAAATCCATCATCTTCGCATCCGCCTCCGCCTCCGCTAAGAGGCCTCCGTTACAACCCTACAATACACCATCCCGAAAAACAAATATCAGTTGTAAAACATCAGCTGATGTTCATCAGTTTTGTATCTACGATGCCACCTTTATATACTTACACATACATAAAACCACAGATTCAGACATATAGGCGACAGATGTCTAACATCTTTTTAGGGTTCCGTAGCCAAATGGCAAAAATCGGAACCCTTATAGATTCGTCATGTCTGTCTGTCTGTCCGTCAGTATGTCACAACCAAAAAATATATGATTTACATTACCATGTAAACTAACAAAGAAAATTGGTTTGAACGTAGATCTAGTGAGTAGTTTTTTTTAATGCGTCATAAATCGTAAACCGCAATTTACCTTTCATTTAATCAACTGAAATCCTTGCTGCTGCAGAACCGTTCATGGGCGAGTCCGACTCGCACTTGGCCGGTTTTTTTTATCTTTATCGTTAGGGCAATGCCCTGTGAACTTAGACACTAGGCTAACGGTGTCTAAATTCTTCAAGCTGACCAGTAGGCCTCTGACAAGGCTTAACGACTGTTGTCTAACGACAACAACCGGAACCAACTGATTGACGTGCCCTCTGAAACATGGAGACGTTCAAAACTTAATCCACTTTGACGGTCACCCATCTCTAGACTAACTACGTGCTTAGGGCCGATCACTTACGAACTGTTAATTCAACTGGCTATCAGCACCACACTTACTCATAACACCTCTCTGTTAGTGTCTATAGTTACAGAAGAACCACTTCCAATATCAGAGTAGAAAGTTATAAGGAATGAAAATTAAACTTTCCTTTCAAAGCGGAAAGAGTAAAGTGCTCTTAATAATTGCAAGACATTTATACTTTCTTGTAGCAGAAACTGTAAAGTAAAAATGAAGTCGACACTTAAGTAGCATTGATTAAAAGTATATTCATAAAAACCATGCTTAACTTTACTCATAAAATTATATTAACAATATGGATGAACTTGAAATAAATGATTATTATTATTATTCCAAATTATATATTTAAAGTTCTTATTTTAACATATTTATATCTATAAAATTGAAACAAAAAAGAAAACAATTTATATAAATAAATATGTAAAAAATAGAGGTCCTCCAGCGGCGAGGTTTGACGCCCTAGGCCGCCGGTGGTCAGGGCGACAGAGTAAGGAACCTCCTCACAATGCGTGCCGTTCCCATTATTGCAGCATTTTGTATTAATCTAATTATTATTATTATGTTTTTCTTTAATATCTCCCTTCCTGGAGGGGTTTTTTAGTCATCACACGGGCCGTAGCCAAGCGTGACAAGAGCATTATGTTATGGTATAGGCTGAAGAAACTTAAGAAGTAGTTAAGAATTTTCGAATAAGACGACACGTGTTCTATTATTATTAACATTTTAATATAGATATTAGTAGAAAAAGTTCTATGTTACCCATGAACCGCCCTATGCCCTTTCGTGGGTTTGGTAAAAGGCGACTACATCAGGTAGTCGGGCAGCAACGACACCTATGTACTAGCTACCGCCTAACTACGATGGTGAACTCGTATGCACTCATCACGCACATGATCCATGTATCCAGATAAAGCCGGTTGGCGTAGTTGGTAAATGCTTACCTTTCACGCCGCAGGTAGTGGGAACGATTCCCACCCAAGAGAAATATTTTTGTGCATGAACATATATGTTTGTCCTGAGTCTGGGTGGAGTTATGTATATAAGTATGTATTTACAAAAGAAAAGTAGTATATGTAGTATATCAGTTATCTGGTTTCCATAGTACAAGTTCTGCTTAGTTTGGGATCAGATGGCCGTGTGTGAATGATGTCAAAATGTCCCAGGATATAATTATATTATTATTATAATAGCATTATAAGTTATGAATAAGGTCATCAGGAAGAGGAAAGGCGTTAGTGCACCGAACGACGACTGATATTGACAAATAGGTGACGACATGTCACTAGTTCTATTATTAAGATCCGTTGTAAGTCGATAGTCTTATTATGTAGCGACTATATATTAATCACGTCGTCAAGGATAGAAATCGCCATTGGTGCACAAACACCCAAAGGGTCGGTAATAATGTCCTCCTAGCCGAATTTCGGCCACGGCGGCCAGTCTCAACAGAGATTAGCCATCTGCGCGGGACATATTATAGTGCTCAAGTGTGTGCGCAAACACAGGAGCACTTTCTATTCCATCACTCTCATGATCCGATGGGACGCCTAGCGACACGACTGAAAAGGGGTCAGGCACAGGACCGACGGCTTTACGTGCTCTCCGAGGCACGGTGGTATAATACCGCCAACTCCCAGACTTCGGGCTGAGGTTGAGAAATTTTTCTTTTTACAGAAATGTCCCAAAATCACTTATGGCCTGACCCAGGAGTTGAATCCAGGACCTCGTTATCTGCGGGTGAACACGCTACCGCTAGACCAAAGAGGCAGGCGAAGGGTGACGCGTATTTTTGTTAAGGGATCCATCCTCTTACCAACTACTGTCAAACTCGCCCAGGCGGGTTTCATAGCTTCACCGGACAACAGAGTCGAACGTGGTCTCAAGCCGATTGTATCAAAAATGCATAGGTCACGGTAATGATCAGACTACAAGTGATTCATGGACAAATAAAAATAATCTGATTGGGGTATCGTAAACAGGGTCGAGTTCAACGCCACGAAAACACAGGCATGTCTTTTTTCCGCCAAGAAGACCCCGTTCTATCGGACTCCCACATTTCGTGACGCGTCTGTACCCATATCCAGTCACCTAGACTTATTGGGTCTCAATATATCTTGCGACCTGAATTTCGGTCGATCCATCGAGTTTAAAGCTAAGGTCTCTGTTAAGAAGCTCAGTATCCTTAATAAGGTGAGACGGTACTTCACGAAGGAACAGCTTTTAAATTTGTACAAAGCTCTAGTTCGACCTTGCATGGAGTACTGCTTTCACCTTTGGGATGGCTCTGCAAAATATCAGCTGGACTCCTTGGATTCAATAGACAGACGCGCTCGCAGGATAATCGATGACAGAGACCTAACAAGTAAAATACTGCAAAGCTTGGATCATAGGCGTCAGGTTGCAAGCTTATCAGTTTTCTATAGGCTATTTCATGTAGAATGCGCTCACGACCTCCATGAACTTATCCCTCCTTCCCCCTTTTTCATCGGTCTACTAGGCGTCGGGAGGGTTTTCACCGCTTTGTTGTTGACATCCCATTCTACCGTACGAAGCACTTTGCTTCCACCTTTATCATACGCACGGCTTAGCTGTGGAAAACGTGTTTACAGACTCATACAACATGGGTTTATTCAAGGCTATAGTGAACAGGCATCTTATGGGTACGCGCGGTCCATCTTCGACCACATCTTCACTTACCATCAGGTGAGATTGTGGTCAAACGCAAACCTATTCAGCATAAAAAATAATAATAATAAATATAATATCGGGGACAATATCTGGGGACAATGTCACACAGATTATCCTAGCCCCAAACTAAGCAAAGCTTGTACTATGGGTACCAGGCGACGATATACATACTTATATAGATAGATAAATACTTATATACATAGAAAAAATCCATGACTCAGAAACAAATATTCGTGCTCATCACACAAATATTTGCACTTACCGGGATTCGAACCCAGGACCACCAGCTTCGTAGGCAGGATCACTACCAACTAAGCTACGGTGACCGTCTAAATACATACATACTAAATACATTGCCATCTCATCCCAAACTAGCCAGAACCTGTACTATTGCAACCAGACAATGAATAACCATACTTATACAATTATTACTTATACTATTATAGATAAATTACACATATAACAATTTCTAAAACTTCCTAACGTATCGTATGGGCAGTAGTAACCCAGGTATCAGAGTTGTTCAAGTATCCCATTAGGTTTCTAACATGGCTTAACGACTGTTACCTAATATATTATATAAAAATTATTTTAGTAAAGTCTTAAATCCTTCCTATTGGACAAATGTCTGTACACTATAGATGAGTTATGATTTTGAAATCGATATAGAACATGAAATATTATTAATATAATTTATTGGACTATCACCTATTTAATTCTGTTTTAATTTGATGAAATTGTTGACATACATATGACCCCTTGTACATATTTATTGTTGTTAAGTTCGTGACATGAATTACATTTTTAAAATTATGATTATGGTTATATTGACAAAATTTAATAATTATTTTTATGTGTAATGACTTGTTATGTTATTTTTTTTTATATCATTACATTTATTTATAAATAACATTATAATAATAAATCGTTCCTAAAGATATAGAGACAAAAATTAAAAACTACATTAAACCTACATAGATATAAAATAAACTAAATCTAAACAGCGTCAAAAAAATCCTCATCGTTGTCGGGGAACGTACCCAGAAGACTGGCAGCATTGCCACATTGTATGGCAACATTATTCAACAAACACAAAACGTTTACGACGCTTATTCCAATGCTCACAACGCGACACGATCCTAGATCTTACACAATTCTATTTCTAGAATGATCGAAGCTCATTTGCATACGGACAGACAGTTTTTATTGTCATTATATCCAACACGAAACCCACGTGTTTGTAAATGGGAGATGAAAGTGACATTCTACAGCATATGGTGTTGGTGGTCCACTGAACATGACGCTCACATAATTTATTATTATTATTTTTTTAGGGACTTCGCCAGTACTTGGCGTATAAATTCTTGTATTGCGGTGTAATTACAAATATGCAATTCGTGGACACAAATTATAAATTTCGACGGTCACCGTAGCCTAGTTGGTAGTGCTCCTGCCTACGAAGCTGGTGGTCCTGGATTCGAATCCCGGTAAGTGCAAATATTTGGGTGATGAACGCGAATATTTGTTTCTGAGTCATGGATGTTTTCCATGTATATAAGTATTTATCTATCTATATAAGTATGTATATCGTCGCCTGGTACCCATAGTACAAGCTTAGCTTAGTTAGGGGCTTAAAAAAAAAATTAACTCCTAGTCGAGAATCGGCCATAGCGGTAGGTCCCAATGAAGACTAGCCATTCGTGCGGACATATTGATAGAGTGCGCAAGCGCAAACACCCGCCATGTAGTTTCAGGCCTACAAAGAATAAAAGTGCCCCGTAGGTGTCGTAAAAGGCGACTAAGAGTCAGCGCAGACAGAGAGGAGCGCAGCGGAGAGGATTTTATTAAGGCACTAGAAAATCAACTTTAGAGCTATAGGAATAAAGTGCATATATGCTTGAACCTGACAAAATGCTCGCGCAGTCTCGCTCATTATAATTTTCAAGCATACATGCACTTTATTTAAATAATTTTAAAGTTGATTTTCTAGTGCCTTAATAAAATCCTCTCCGCTGCGCTCCTCTCTGTCTGCGCTGGCCCTAAGAATACACCAGGTAGTCGGGCAGCAGCGACACTAGCATCTGTGTACTAGTTACCACCTAACTGCGGTAACCAACTCGCATGTCAAGCGTGGTGACTAAGGCAAACGCCTCCAAATGGCAACATTATTTTATTATAAACCTTTGGACCAGTATTGGATGATGTATATATTTTATTTATGTTTATATATAACTCGGTACTGAATGATTCCACATGGGAGTAGTGATTTTGCGAGCTGTTATTCAGGATTCTATACGAGAGCCTTTAAAATCCCGTAGTTCGGCTGCATTGAAAAAATCTCACATATTCCAAATCCTAATAGGACGTCTTTACCCATAAACTATCTATTTAATTACGACTTCTTAAGTCAAGTATTAATAAGAATTCTTGTTAATCATTGAGTAAATCAATGACCTTACGTGTTTATATTAAGATTTGTATTTCTGAGTATGTTTTTAATATGTACACATCCAACATTACACAAACTAATGATTTTATAACACAGACCATTACTATTTCCACGAGGTTATTCCCAGTCATATATATAAGTGTCCAATGGAGTATAGAATGTTTTTTTATTGTCATTACATGTGTTGAATTGGGACACAAAATTCCAAACTATTTCTATATTACGACCGTATCATTAGTTTAGAGGATATAGCGTATTAAACCGCAAAATTATGCGATCCCAGGTTCATATTCTGAGTGAGTCCAAAAAGAGTTATGACGATATATTATTTATCGCGCGCCTTGAATCGGAAAGCAAATAAATTCAGTTGTCTGTTTTGTGCCTGTTCTTTCCCCAGTCGAGTTGGATCACCGTCCCATAGGATTATCTTCTTTCTTTCTTTATCGCTATATTGTTGATGTTGTTATGACATAACATGACATATTATCATAAGATGAATGTAGTTAGATTTTTGATAATCCCACACGAAATATGTGAAGTTAAGTGTTAACTGTGTGCCAAAGGTAAACGGCAAGAATGTCTGAGAATTTAGTACCGCTAGTAAAATTTCGTGTTTCGGGATATTTTATGTTTTAATTGGTGGTTAATGCGATAGAAAAGACATTTTTAATTTCTTAGATTTTTAGAAGTTGGGATATAAAAGTTATAGCCAGTTTTATTTTAAGGTTACGTTTGGTAATCTGTGGGTCAACCCCATGACCGTGGAAACATTGCAGTTCAAAAATCACTCTTACTGCCTAAGTAATAAAGATACTGTAAATATCAAAGTGTGTCTACTGATGTGGCAATGAAATGCTAGTGTTAACTAGTGTACCAATGAAGATTGTTACATATTATATTTACACCGTAGCCACCGTAGCCTAGTTGGTAGTGCTCCTGCCTACGAAGCTGGTTGTCCTGGGTTCGAATCCCGGTAAGTGCAAATATTTGTGTGATGAGCACGAATATTTGTTTCTGAGTCATGGATGTTTTCTATGTATTTAAGTATATATCTATCTATATAAGTATGTATATCGTCGCCTGGTACCCATAGTACAAGCTTTGCTTAGTTTGGGGCTAGGATAATCTGTGTGACATTGCCCCTAGATATTTTTATTATTATTACATAAACATTGTTATGGTGATAAAGTAAATGTTGTAGCTCTTTTTATAGTTTTTTACATTGATTTATTCCGAACCTGCCCTGAAAACCCTAAACGGGTCGTGAGTTAGGTTAGGAAGATGCAAAAAGCTATTATTTGTTGAAATAATGAAAAGGTCTTTATTGCCATTAATTACATAGTGTGAGGTTGCGAGGGGTTATATGAGGTTTTGAGTGGAGGTAATTAATAAAACAATAGATTCTTTGTTTTTTGTAACTACATTAATCTTATTGATATTATTATTAATTTATCCTAAGTATTACTTCATCTAAGAATATCTTCATATAAGTACCAAACAATAATTATCACATAGCACAAAGCAACATTGGGTTTATTGAGAACTTCACTCTCTTCGGATAATGTTCGTCTTCTTAGACGGGGCAAACGAATGTTGCAATTAACACATTGCAAACTCGTCATTTTAATTAAATGATAAAGCGTCCTTTCGTGAATCCACTGTCAACAGATATATATTATAGCACGGAGGAACTGATGCTGAACTCACGTAATATCTGCAAGATTATTTGCTAAATTGATGACATGTATCAAAACAACAGCAATAAATACCTGACAGATTGTCTTTGCCTGTCAATAAATAATTACCATGAACAAAAAAAAATACTGACGACGAAAATCGTTCCTATTCTAAATCATTAATTATTACGATTTAATGCAACTACTGTGCTTTCTTAGGTATAATAAATAAGTATATTATTATATGATTAATATGTAATGTTGTTCCCATTTATAAATAATTAATTATAATTTCGACATTTATATTATTTTACACATGGCAATTTTTGTAAACGTAACTGCGTTTAGTTTACGATTTTATTACGTTTATTTATTGAAAATAATTGAAATATTCTTTTTGATTTTATTAATTAATTCCAAGTTCTAAAAATATTATACTTACATTAAAATCAATACCTTAGTTGTCTTAACAAGTGGTACAAATTATATAGCTGAACAACAACAGAAGTATGCGATACGAATTCTGCCATTCTCTTTTCACCCAAATTCGTTGAGCCGTTTTTACGTGATTGTCTAAAAAATATCTAAACATCCTACTGATTTTATAAATGACAAAGATATATTTAATATCGATTGGATAGCCGGAACATTTCCCTTGTAATTGACAAAGGGTACAGTTTACTCGTTAATTAATACACATTTGTTATTTTTGAATGTCATGTGTGGAGCGAATATCAATTTGAATTTATTAGAATGTCACGATGAATTTTAACTTATTACGGATCAGAACTCAAACGGCTTGATTAAAAATAGATGTATATTCTGTTGTTATAAAAGTCAGTGACTAAGAAACAATAATACGGTCGAATGGAGATACCTTCTCCTTTTTTAAAGTAGGTTCAAAAGGTTTTGTTTGTACTATGGTCTGATTTGGAAGCAAAGAATTTATATTTTTTTGAAAGAACGCTCGCACTAGGAAATGATTCCCTGTATCGCGGGGTACTTTATAAACATATAATAGACGGACACAAAGTACATCCAGACTCAGAACAACTACTTATGGTTCGCACAAATAGTTGTACTGTGCGGGAAACGAACCCGGGACAAAGTAGCAAGGCGACCGTCTTAACCGCCGCGCTACACGTGCAATATTCTATGAGACCATTTGGAGAGCATGTGCTAACGGACATGTGCGAGTTGATCTAGACGAATAAATAAATTTATGCACACAATATAGAAAGACGTTATATTAAAACCTTAAAGTTAATCCTGTAATTCAAAAAGACCTATATTTACTTGTCAATTAATAATATTTAGCCGTGTGGTTTCCGGTCCAGAAAGAATAACAGGGCCACCCCATATCATCCCCTGGGTATCGTAAAAGGCTACTAAGTGAAACAGCAGGTGGTCGGGCAGCAGCGCCACCTGTGTACTATAGCTACCACTTAACTGCGGTCGCCAACTCGCATGCCAAGGGCGCTGACTACTGGAAACCCCTCAAAATGGCAACGCTATAGGAACCTTTGGGGAAGGCCCATGCCCAGCAGTGGAAGATATCAGGCTGGTGATGAAATTAATAATATTTACAATATTCTTCTCATTTTCAGGTCTTATAGTTTCTGAGATTAGGGTCAATCCCCCATATCCAAAACTACTGAACCTCTTATTTCAAAAGAAAAGGAAGAAGGTCAATTGGTAATATTTATTTAATATATATTTCATCATTATCAAGTCATCCGAATGATGGAAGATATCTAACCAATTTAGAACATACATAACAGTTCCAAATTTTAATAGTTATTTGGAATAAATACAGCAAAGCATTCGGCCTCCCCACACACTACACTCCTATAAGGATACAAGTCAATGAATCAATGGATATGAAAATCAAAAAGGTGTATTTCCGCGACAAGAAATGGCCGGCGCCAGAACCAGTCGAATATATCAACAATTTCACATTATGGCACAATTAGCAAAATTGGTCTTTTTGCAAGCAGGTTTAGTACTAAATTAGTGAGCTATGAGGAGAATAGCAACTATATTCTAATATTCATCTAACAAACTCTCAGTATCTCACAATAAACATTTTGAAATGAAAATAGACATACAATTTTCATAGCGCGCACAATTTTGCAACGACGAACACATGAAGAGGTGCTTCCAAATATACAAAAAGACATATTTCATGTTGCAAAAAGATATTTCTTATTTAAAAGACACACATTTTCATCGAATAACTAGTGTTATACTTATAACTGTTATTCTGATTGATATGTGAAATGATAAATGTACCTCATTTACTTCAACAAACTTTACACTAAATACATTCATTCTGTCTGTTGGACATGGCTTTCTTTCGTTAACTAATCAATTACTTACTTATCGTCTGGACAGTGGTTACCCTGGTGTCAGAGTTGTTCAAGCCGCCCATTAGGCCTCTGACATGGCTTAACGAATGTAGGCTGTCTACAACCGGGAGCGACAGCTTCAACGTGCCGTCCGAAGCACGGGGACGCTCATTAATTAAGCGGTCTTCTCCTCTTTAGCGGTCACTCATGTATGGACTGACCGCGAGCCTAGTTTCTTAACCTCGCCAATTACTTACCGGTGCGAGCATCTGTCTATGACTCCTAATCAATGACTTTATCAGTACGATGTAAAGTAAAATGATGGTCTTATTAAATAATGATTTATGAATTGATAAATGGATATTAACGTTTATAGTACTCGTTAAGATAAGCTAATCGATAAGTGCGTTCAATAAAGATTACTGTTATATATGGTCTACATTAAAATTAAACCGACCAGTTACACAGTATCTGCAGTTTATTCATGCTTCCAGTATTTAAAATAAAATGATTAGTTTATGATATGATAACTTCATTGATTCTTAAGGAACGTTAAGGTTATGGCGCCGATAACAGTAAAATTGGTTCTTTTCTGCAAGTTACAAATTCTACTTGGCTTACAATATTAAAACATATTATACGTATGTAATATAGACTATCACACTAATATTATAAAGGTGAAAGTATGTGAGTGTATCTTTGTTACTACTTCACGTCCAAACGGCTTAATTTATAAAGTTTATCGCGGGTAAAACCGCGGGGCACAGCTAGTATTCTATAGAACTTTGTTTATTCAAAATACGATTCTCTATTTCCCATAATAATCACAAAGTCACCATTAAAAATGCTAAAAACAAAAGAATCTCGAATAATGTCAACTCAATTTAAATTATTATCTTTTATGTTGTGTATCGCGGGTAAAACCGCGGGGCACAGCTAGTATTCTATAGAACTTTGTTTATTCAAAATACGATTCTCTATTCCCCATAAAAATCACAAAGTCACCTTTAAAAATGCTAAAGACAAAAGAATCTCGAATAATGTCAACTCAATTTAAATTATTATCTTTTATGTTGTGTACTTTATGATTTGGAAAAACTGATGTTTTAGTATTGTCATATCTCATATATGTTGCTGTCAAAAAAGGGTAAAACTTAACGTAACTATTTATTATAATAGTTATATTCATTTTTATCCTGTTTTTTTAACTAGTTCTGATACTCTTCTGTTAACTCAGTTTTGGTCAGTGCTTATATACGGGGTATTGGCCTGTTAATCTCTTGGCTGTATCTCTTATAATATTGTCTCCATCACTATAAGGACATCAACTGCTACATAGTGGCCGCCTTATTGCGACATGCGATAGATGTACGAAAAAAATTGATGTGATGTAAAAAACGTTTCACTATAAAAAAAAACCATGAAGTTTGTATCAAGTGTTTTAACTTCTTTCTTATTTAGCTCTATATTATGTTTAGAATAGGCAAGATACAATATCAAACAAGTCCAACAATCTAAGTTTTCTAAAGAATCGCTCGACATAATAGGACCTTAGTACTGATTTTAAAAGACGAAACCATTACTAAAATTAATCACACCAAAACAGTTAAACGTAGTAAATGGGAGAAAGTTAAATATGCAAGGATTTACTGAAAAGCTTGTAGCGGACTTGTAATGAATGAATAATTAATTCTTGTCATTTACGAGTTCATAAACTCAGTCCATCGAGTTAAAGATCATTATATGCAACAGGATGGCGCTAATGAAGATGAAATTATCACTCCATGCCTTACGCAACATGCAACTATATCATAAAATATTTTTATAAAATACATAACAGCCTCCGATTTAAACCAATCTACAAGCAAATAGAGGAAATAAACGATTCAAAAATAGGTCACATTAGTTGAAAAAATATTCAAGTGTATAAAATTTAAAAGGTTGTCCGGATTCTTTGCTGTCGTAAATTGAGTCTCGGTCAAATTAAAAGTGGAAGCAAAGACAATAGAGATGCCTAATAAACATCAATAACAATCAGTCAAGTTTCAAATGTATTCACAAATAGATACAGATTTTCTTGGAATGGACACCACAGTGTCGTTTGCTGTTGCAGAACTATCGAGATTGTTGACAATAAATTTACAGTTTACGATGTTAATCTACTGGCCGAATTTCAGCTTTGAAGGCTAGTCTCAAGGAAGATTTACCAATAACACAGTCTTGTGGCCTTCACGCTCATAACCCGATTGGGCGGTTATTCGACATGTTTGAAGACAGATCTAAGTGCTCTCCGAAGCACGGGCGTTTCACAGTGCTCAGTGCATGGATACTCCGGGCTCGGTATTTTTTGGAAGTAAAATCCCAATATCGTTTTTGATCTGTCATAACACGTGGACGAATAATTATCGCTAAACCAACAAGGCAGTCAAAACAGTTTACGATATGGTAAAATATTCACAATATTATGTAGCTGTTATAGACGAATTTACTCCCATAGGAATTGCCACCTCGCAACTGCCGCGGCGGTGCCGTGGCGTCAGGCTGCTCTGAGCATAAATATGCCATGTTCTTCCTTTCTAAAAGGCTTACTTAAGCATAAAAAAAAATCCTTTCTGCTAATTATGCCAACAAATACCCAAATGCCTTTTCTATACTCCTGGTCCATTCAACGGTTGCCTGGAAGAGATCGCACTTAGCGATAAGGCCGCCATTTGTACAATCTTAACATGCTCAAAGTTCTTTTTATGTATTGTTTTTTGGTGTACAATAAAGAGTTACTTACTTACTTACCCATGTAATCAAACTAATTAAACAAAACCTGTTTGTGAAATACAAAAACAAATTGTTTGGCTCCCTTTACAAGATGCATTGGCTGATCGTCATTCCTGTATGGGGAGTTAAATATATTATTTGTGTATTTTGCATGTTGAGTTGTCGCTCAGTTTCATGGGCAAATTAAGATCCTTAACTTCGGTCCGCTATTGCTCTAACAAATCAACTATGAGTAAAAATTAGCTACACATTAGAATCTTTATTTTAACAGTTA
Source organism: Pseudoips prasinana (assembly GCA_951640165.1). Taxonomy (NCBI): domain Eukaryota; kingdom Metazoa; phylum Arthropoda; class Insecta; order Lepidoptera; family Nolidae; genus Pseudoips; species Pseudoips prasinana. The sequence continues at coordinate 34,416,681 of OX621237.1, read as the reverse complement.
TTTGCAGGCCCTGATCTTTTCAGACGAGCTGTATAACAGAGATATAATTATATTTAAATTAGTCTAGCGGTGTAAAAAACAAAATTGCCAGCATTGTCAATGAGGTAACAAGAAATTTGTGGTGCATAAAAAAGTGCTATAATTTCAACGCGTTTATCTCCAGGATTAATTCGTTTGAAGTGCTGAATTCTTTTCACAATGCATTTTGTTTAAATGTTTCATGACGTTTTATTCTCGTATTTAAAATGCATTTACGACCGTATACTGTTGTGTGCCAACAAAATGTTGTTAGCCTATGGAGACACAAGTAGCTGTCATATTTATTTTCTTTAAACTCCTAAATATAATCTGGAAATAAATGATATCACATTAAACTTGTTCTACAATTGTTGATGAATATCACCGTACCGTCAAACGAATATATCATTGTGAATCAGAAGTCACAATGATATATTCGTTCGACGGTACATGCTTGACGATTTCCGGCGGATACTATATCAGTGGCGAGGGGTTCTATATCAGTACTTAAAAAATGAAGCCGATTGTATTATATTGTAATCATGTAAAGGAAGCCTTCTTTTTCCTACCGTTTTTTTGTATGTATTACCGACGGACAAATTTAACAAAATTAGGTAGAAAAAAAATATTTTCTTAATTTTGCTAAATAAAGGCAGCTGCGTCTCTCTGTATACTATTATCATTTTACTACGATCGCCAACCCGTCGCCCAAATGTGGTGATTATGGCATATCAAATGATGGACACAATTCAATTTTGAAAATCTTTTGGAGAGGCCTTTTTCCACCAGTGGATGTCATTGACGGTCACACTAGCCTAGTTGGTAGTGCTCCTGCCTACGAAGCTGGTGGTCCTGGGTTCGAATTCAGGTAAGTGCAAATATTTGTGGGATGAGCACGAATATTTGTTTCTGAGTCATGGATGTTTTCTATGTATTTAAGTATTTATCTATCTATATAAGTATGTATATCGTCGCCTGGTACCCATAGTACAAGCTTTGCTTAGTTTGGGGCTAGGATGATCTGTGTGACATTGTCCCTAAATATTATTATTATTATTCGGCTGACATGATGATGATAAAAATTATATTTATATTTTATTTTATTTCGATAGTTTGTTGGACCTGCATGACCCAAAACCTTTACTGTGGTTTTGATGGAAGCATCCTCGTAGGTAGAAACCTTTCATGGTTTAAAAAAAATCTTAGGAAAGCGGAAGTCTCTCATAGATACAAGTATTTGCTATATTTGAGAATGGTAGCCCGACAGAAATCGGGTTATATACACCTCTCACCGCTGAAATACAACATCTCAAGTATAATAAATAAATGATAATAATAACAGAACATAAACATTATTGACTTGTCACTTCTGTTAGTTCTTTACAATATTATAAAAGATTTTAAGAAGCGTAATAAAATTGCAATAAAATGGCCGCGGAAGATTATTATTGCATCAATTAAAATTAAAATAGGGTTTACGAGTTTCCGCAAAGCAAAGAAAAATACAATGACATTATACAAGGTGTAACAATAAACAGGTGGTCATATTTGTGAAGTTCATTCCACCAAATACATTCCGAACAAGAATGTTACTTACAATTATTCAACTGACTTCATGTTTTCATCGTAAACCCTGACTTTATTCTATTTGAAACTTGATTTGTTTTAAGCAGAACATATACTGTGATACAACAACTCATATCAAAATGGGTTAACATAAAACGGCAATATGGCGTAACAATTACAAATACAATCATAAATTTACTTCTAATTCCAAACCATATATGTAGTGCAACTGAAGGTTGTCTGGAAGAGTTAAGACCGCTGTTAGCGATAAGACCTCCAATTGTAATTAACAATAACTATATAGTAATCGTCAAACAAGAGTACAATCGCGAACATGCATCCAACCAAGACCATGACTTAGTTCGCTTTCGTTTCAATGAAATGCCCCAATCTGTCGAGCGGCTCGTTTTTCGCATATTAGAGTGACAGTTGTAAAAATGTCTCTAAAAACCGACCCCTTAATGCATGCATCTCTCTCTGCCGAGGTTTAAACTAAGTAACCTGCTGAGGTTCCCTCGCACTAAGTGTAACCAGAAGAAAAAATCAAGTCTGTAGACAAAAAATTATTGAGTTTCTGTTCTATGTATGGGGAACCCCCAAAATTATTGTCCTTTTTCTATTTTTGTGTGAAAATCTTAATGCAGTTCACAGGTAACATCTACTTACCAAGTTTCAATAGTTCAGCTCTTATAGTTTCGAAAAAAAGTGGCTGTGACACACGGACGGACAGACAGACAGACATGACGAATCTATAAGGGTTTCGTTTTTTGCCATTTGCCCTAAAAACGCGCGCAGGTGTGGCACATCGCCCTCAACGCTGGGCAGCGGCTGAATTTTATTGAAATTCTAAAAATCATAAAATTTTATGAGATTATCAAAATTCAGCCGCAATCCTGAGAAGACTCCATAAATCCTGAAATCCCAGGACAAATCCTGAGATATGGCAACCCTACTCGTACGAAATACGTAGATTGTAATCTTATTTGCTTGATGGCTTGCGTCCCCACTCACCTATATTGTCCAGTGCAGCAGTGACCGCCTCCTAAGTAAACAGTAATGATCACCAAAGAGAACTTACTTATTTGCAGAAACACATCATTATATTATTTGGTAGCGGTATTCTAGGTATAACGTGCCGGTTGGCATTGTTGGTAGATTGCCTTTCACGCAGCAGGTCGTGAGTTCCATTCCCACCCAGGACAGATATTTGTGTGCATAAACATGTCTGTTTTTGCGTAATAATGTCACAGGATATTATTTTATAAGAAACACATCCTTCCCCGCTGAATTGCTCTTAACTAATAGCAAGGCCTAGGTGGAGGCCCAGATTGTGTTAAAAAAACTCTTTTTGCGTGGATTTGAATTGCCAGATTGTGCAATTCAAATCCATGCAAAAAGAGTTTTTTTTAACACAATCTGATTGCACACAAGCAGAGTGTGTACAATATTAATTTCAAAGTATGCACCTAGGCCGAAAAGATGACCATAAGCATAACTAACATTTTTTTAAACGTTTGTTAGTTATTCGGAGCTATAATTAAAGAACGGTATCCGCAATACACTTTGATGAGACGAAGAGCAGCTGAAAGTCATAAATTTTAAGGAGACAATGATGCCCAGGAATGTCTTAAAACTGTAGGAACTAATTAATTACGAATATATTATCTATTTCCATGTACTAAGTGACTTTTTCAAGCGTAAAGGGGTGAGCGATTAAAACGTCTATAAATTAAACGATTTGGCAGTTGGTTCGAGTTGAAAGCAGAAGCGAGTCATGCCCTAGTTAGTCCAGACGACATCCGTCATTTGTGATGTGTTATAAAAATGTGTTTCCTCATTTTAGTTATTTACTCAACAAATATTTGATTATGTTTGAACTCGAAGACTAATGAAACTGATATTCATAATATTTACGTGTGTGTGTGCGTGTGTGTTTGTGTGAGTGTGTGTGAGAGAGTGATTGTGTAATCATCTAGTGATCCCACAAATAGTAGTCCCGTCGAGGTAGTAGTCGAACAGCTATATTAACTACTAACTACCGCTGAAAAGCGTCTACTGCTGGGCAAACGCCTCCTCTAAGAATCTCCACAATGGCCGGTCTTATGCTGCCCGCTTCCAGCGCAGCGGCTTCCCGCGACCCTTGCAAGATCGTCGGTCACCCTTGTAGAGGCTGCGCACGCCCAGTTTAAGAATTATTTCATCAATATATAACTATTATCCACAGATTAGAAATCGACAAGATATTGACAATAAAATAATATTAATCTGTAATGCCAATTATGTAAAAATATTACCAATCTAAACTCCTTCTCCATATGAGTTTTAACTGTTCCAAATATCATACTCCTCCGCCCAAATTTTTGCTTCACGTATTAATATCATGATAACTAAAATCAGCAAAATCACAAATAATATTCGTATGTCTAACAATGTCTCTACAAAGAAATCCATAATAGGAATCCATATTGTTATTTATATCAATGACGTATCTGCCCCAGGGGTAAAAGGGTTGCCCGTTACCATGGCGACGCCGCTCCATAGTGAGATTGTAATCACGGTAAAATTCACTACCAGGAAAACATAATAACATTATGTATATACTAGTATTTCAGGTTATTGAGTACCTTTGAGGACGAGTGGTGTGCCGTTTGGTCAGACCATGTTATGTCACGCCGGGCATCTCTTTGGACAAATATTTGTCTCACGAGACAAATGTTTGTGGAATAATGGATATTGGTTATAAAATAGTAATAAAATTCCTTTGTTTGAATGCATACGTAATTATTATGATTTAAAGCTTTTAAGCAAAATTCCTTTAAATTGTAATGATAGTGTTAGTTTCTGAATAAAATACCAATACCATTGTATTAAAAGAAAAATATATAATTAACCTAATTTCCTCTACAAGATGGACCGATGATCTTGTGCGGGTCGCTGGAAATCGCTGGATGCGGATAGCGCAAGACCGGCAATTGTGGAGATCTTTGGGGGAGGCCTTTGTCCAGCAGTGGACGTCTTTCGGCTGATATGATGATGATGATGAACCTAATTTATTTAATATTATAAACAAATTTAAGTAATTTATTTGCATGCAATAGTTTTGTACTTTGTTTTAAAGGCTATCTAAGACGCTAACTGTATTAAGACAGGTCGTCAATCCTACCAGATCCATAGCATCGAGAGACATTTTATTATTTAAATTTTTCTTTTATTTTTCGGATTTGTTGTTATAGCGGCATTAGAAATAAATACTCTGTGAAAATTGCAACAGTATACCAAACAGAGAGACGGACGACCGGACAGCGTATTTTTTAATTACATTTCAATATTATTTCAATTAAAACGTGTCTATGCAACTAAAAAATCACTTTTGTTATTATCGTTCATATCCTTTGCTTCATAACTAAATACAGGAATTAAAACCAATGCTTCAAACGCAAGAAATCATCTTCCCTTGTTCACAACAATAGTATGTTAGTTCCGAGCTACTGTCACGGTGCATGTGCTTTAAAAATCCCCGTCAGTGTTTACTTTCCACGTTCCCCGTCCCGTCCAAGTGGACGGGACGGGGAACCTAACATAACCTAACGCTGTCTCGTAAACGTTTCATATGCAACGACTTTTAAACCGTCAGTCTTGTACCTTAACCCTTAGAGGTCATGTCAGCTATCTGTCCCGAATCCATGTCATGAACCATGTCCCATATCCGTCATATGACCGTGAGCGTGAGAGGATAGAAATTGCACCTATATTTGCGCAAATATTTGTGCACGGAGACGGACATAACTAGCCTCCATTAAATTCAAAATTCGGCAAGGTGGATATTATTATTATTGTTTTATACTTTATATATAGAGAGTTTCATATTCCGTATGCTATCGCTTAATTAAACCATCGATTTATTTTGTAATAGCTAAGGAAAAAAAACAAAAGAAAGTTTTACTTTTAAAGCTTATTACCGCAGACTTTTCTAATTATACGCAAGGGAATGAATTTTTTTAACATCGCCAAATATTCGCTTACTAAGTATTTTAGACGAACTGGAAAATATTTTTGTGAAGTTAATTAAATTATTTGTTCCGCCATTTTCTTTTATAGGTATCTTTTACGAGATATAATTAAAATGTTAAGGATAAGTTCTTTAAAGAACAAAACAAGGTAATAATATAGAAATAGCGATTGGTTACCGTATATTGCTTTGCGAATTTAAAACGTAAGATTATTTAGTGGGCAATGTACCATCCAGAACATAGCCGGTGAACCACCGTTACAGTCCTTGGACGCTCTCAAACCTGAACCTCTTAATGGATTTTACGGCGACAGCGTTAAAAATATAGAAATAGCGATTGGTTCCCGTATATTGCTTTGCGAAATAAAAACGTGAGATTATGTAGTTGTCAATGTACCATCCAGGACATAACCGGCGAACCACCGTTACAGTCCTTGGACGCTCTCAAACCTGAACATCTCAATGGATTTTACGGCGACGGCGATTTTAGAGACAGATTATTCAGTAGCAAACTGACAAATCTGTCTCTAAGAAAACAATAGTAAAATCCCGAAAATCATGGTTTCGTGTTCTTAGATTTCTCCTTGAAAACTGATTTTATTTCATCGCCATCATTATATCAGCCGAAAGACGTCCACTGCAAGAGAAAGGCCTTCCTCAAATATCTCCATAATTGCCGGTCTTGCGCTACTCGCTTGCAACGGCTTTCAACGACCCAAACAAGATCATCTAGTGATTAAATTTATTTTTCAATAATTAAAAACAAAAGAAATGGGATATGTCCGACCGTAATTTTTTTCAAAATATTACGTCGACGTGCTTACCAGATGGTTATTTTGGACAGTTTAAAAAAGCTTTTTAGTAACTTTTGGGGAATTTTGGTTTGCAAGAATCATAACTTCTACAAAATCAGGTTTATCTACGGATCGTTCGCGTATCTTCGCGACAAATATTTCTCTAGTCTTAAAATACAAGAAGGAAAATTAGTGACGCGCTTGTATAGGAAAACGGCAGTAAAGGCTCATAATAAACGAGTTATCGCTCGAATGGCTACGATGACGCATATCGTGTGAAACTTATTTATAAAATTCCATCAAAACTTTAGCCTACAAAGCGATCCAACTAACTCGGCAGTGGTACAACGGAAATGTCCTTGATAGTACTACCATTTCACTAACTTCCTTACACGTGTAACTAAGTTTTTGGTATACTGGATATCATTATAGTGTTTGTTAATTTTATACGGATCCAAGTACCTAAACCATTTCTCATTCCACCACCACTTTTTATTATTTATGTGGAGACTAGTCTGGAAACTTCACAGTATTTAACCCAAAAAATTTGTTCTAACATTTTGTTATGTTATTTTTCGACTTCAATTTAAAAATGTTTATGTAACTAGAGTTTCATTAAATGTCTAACGTCAAACCAGGCTTTGAACTTTTATTTTATGTTAACTTAGAAGGTTTTCTACTTCACCAGACAATAGAAACGAGCGAGCGCTCAAGCAAATTATAACTACGTACCTCGCGACAAAGGGCAATCCCTGAGGGTTTGAACCTCGAATCAGGGCGGTTACGGAAAGGTAGATTTAAGAGAAGTTTTTTAAGGGGTGTTTTGTGCAATACTTAAAGACACAGATCCGATTGAGGATTGGAGAATACTTATGAATATTTTGTTGTATATTTGTTGTATTTTTTGGAACCTGTCAAATTCCACAAATTTTATAAACAAATTTCTAATGTTAAAATATTAGTACAAATAGACATTCAGGCAATCCATACTAAAGTCTTGATACGAGTAGGTCCAGAAATTAAATGGTTTTGGTTCAGCAACAACAGTCAACGCCAACAGAAGTGACACAAATGAAAAAACTAATGATATAATTACTGTTTAGACAACAAGTTTTATGAGACAAAAGTGACCTATATCTATTGATTATATCTAATATCTAAGGACAATGTCACACAGATCATCCTAGCCCCAAACTAAGCAAAGCTTGTACTATGGGTACCAGGCGACGATATACATACTTATATAGATAGATAAATACTTATATATATATATATAGAAAACATCCATGACTCAGAAACAAATATTCGTGCTCATCACACAAATGTTTGCACTTACCGGGATTCGAACCCAGGACCACCAGCTTCGTAGGCAGGAGCACTACCAACTAGGCTACGGTGGTCGTCATTAATAAAATAATTCTTAATCAACGGAAAAACGCTTGACATATGCTTAAAAAAATAAAGAGCCTTCTCCTCCTCCTTCTTTTGAAGTCAGTTCGCAAATGGCGGTGTAACGATCACAAAAATAAACACCACTTCGGTTATTTAAAGAATATAAAAAGTAAGCTAACCTTAAACCGCATTCCGCACATTTACATTCCAATGACGGGCGCAAAGAGAAGATTGCTGACAAAAAACATAACTGTGCAGCGATGACTAATAAACATTAGAAGTACACATAAACTAGGCTAGGCTTTTACTATAAAAACATAGAAATGATTATGTCAGTGCGTTTAGACAAAAATATTAAATTGTCTTTACACAGACACACAAAGGAGCAGAACGTATGAATCGTTGGCAAAAAGTCACGAGCGCAAAGTATAACAGATTCCAAACCAAAACATGCCTTGTGCTTCAAATAAGAGAGGCAGGGCACAGCGTTCATTCGCTCAAAGAGCAACCTGACTAGAGAAATACCTGCACTTTACATGAGCCATTCCTTAATAATAACATTAATAAGTTTAATGTTGTGTTTCTGCGTGTGAGTAAGGTCGCCAGAGCTCATTTGAGTGTTTGTTGAGTCTTTTAATGGCCGGCAACGCACTCGCGACTCCTCTGGTGTTGCGTGTGTACATAGGCGGCGGTGCTCACTTACCATCTGGTGACCCGCTTACTCATTTGTCGACCTATGACTTTGAAATAAACAGCATAAAATGTCTCGTTTTCATGGCATCTGCCCCAATGTGGGACGGTAGAACGAAAAAAGTCAGTCCGTTACGTTACTAATATTATAGTTGTAGCTTGATGTTACAATATGGCCAGGTTGATTGTAGAGAAAATGTAAATAGGAGACTTAAACTATCTTCATTTACGGGGTTATTTGTAACAGCCTGGCATTGATATACATGGAGCCTGTTTTGCTATTCAAATATGGACATTGGCGCTACAGAAAATCGATATTGTATATCTTCGGCCTAATTAACGGAATACGTAACTGTTTCAGAAAGTTAGATAGGTGCGATGATTAAAAATAGTTTAGGGAGTAAATAAGTAATGGAATCAGGCTTTACTTTGCAGAAATCCATAAAAAATTGATTGTTATGGATTTCCACATACAACATCAATATGTAGTGTTAATTCCGCTAATTGTCAGTTTAATCATGCCGGGATGCAATTTGCAATGCCCTCCCGCCCGCAAAAATGTGCACATGCAAGAAGGACAATAAAAAAAAAAGCAATGTAAATTGCTTTTTTTTTGGACAATTAGCGGAATTTACACTACATATTGATTTTGTATTTTGATAGGGAGTAAATAGACAACTTAATTTAAACGGTGAAGGAAAACATCTTAACCCTTAACCAGGCTTTCCTTTACGCTTTTTTCATTGTTAAAGTTTAAAGAAACCTGCATGTCTGACAGTTCTCCAAAATGTTTCTTTTTATGGTATGTGTAAGGTTCCAACTCGTACTAGGCCAGCATGATGGACTATGGCCTATTCTCTATGTCCTGAAGTGGGACAGTGATGGGCTGGATTATTAAATAACTCAACTATAGTATACAATAAATAAAAAATATACATATTTTACACCCATCAATTAAGACTCAAAATGAAGCGTGCAGTTTGCTCGCTCATTTAGATAAAGCCGTCGGTCCTAACCTCTTTCTAGTCGTGTCGCTGAGCGTCTCATCGTATCATGAGAGTGATGGAATAGAAAGTGCTCGTGTTTTGCGCACACACTTGAGCACTATAATATGTCCCGCGCAGATGGCTAATCTCTGTTGAGACTGGCCGCCGTGGCCGAAATTCGGCTAGGAGGACATTATTATTATTATGAAGATAAAATATCAAAACCGATACAAGTTCTGAAAATTGGTTTTGTCCATTTTAGAAAGAGCAAAATTATTTTAGAGGCATTATATTCTAAAATCGTCTAATAAATGGGAAATTTTCTGAACTAGTTTCCGTTTGGATATTTTTATAGCGTCATGAAAAATGCGAAATACAGTATTTAACACAACTAAGGTAAGGATATAAAATATAGTAATTATCTGCATGTTTCAATATATGTCTTAAAAGACGTTCTAAGCTAATTATTATGCTCCAACAATATTTAATAACATAGATTTTATAAGGAACTCGTCTAAAGATGATAATGTAAGTGCTGTATCATTTAAAAAAAGACTGAAAAAGTACTACCTAAAATAAAATATGTATAGTTATATTAAAAAGGGATAAATATATAATGTGTATAAAAGTAATATGTAAGAGCGCCATTATCGCCAACAAACTGGCAACAGTTTGGCGATTTTGTTACATTGTTTTAATGTGAATAATTTAAGAGAATAAATGACTAAAAAAAATAATAAAAAAAAAAGATGACCACCGTGACTCAGTAGTGCTCAGGCCGTATGATTTAAAGGTTCAAGCGAGGTATTTGCCGAGCAACCACCAAGCGTCGGATTCGAATCGTTCACCAATAAAGTGAAGTTATCATCACCTTTTGTAGTCAAGCCATGTGGAACTGGTACTGGGTGGCTTGAACAGCTCTGACACTAGGGTAAACGTTGGCCAAACGATAACTTCAATTGTACGTGACAAATCTATTTAATTAACCGGTCCAAGATCACGTGGCATCATCAGAATTTATTTTATTTCAAATGCTGACATGAAGTAGTTTTGGGCTTTTATGGATAACAATGTAGTATGACATTTTCTTATTACAAATAATTTATTAATTATACTATAATTATTCATTCTTAGTACAAAAGATCCTGAAGGGCCGAAGTGCTGTACGCAAGTACACCCCACCCAAGATAAGATATTTTCTACTCGTATTATATTTAATTGAAAATGTCTTAAATAAACTTTTAATTGTTTTACTTACTTACCTACTTGTCGTATGGGCAGTGGCTACCCTAGTGTCAGAGTTGCTCAAGCCACTCTTTAGGCCTCTGATATGGCTTAACGACAGTTGTCTAATAGCTACAACCGGGACCGACAGCTTAACATGACCTTCAAAGCACGGAGACGCTCAGACATCAAACCACTTTGGCAGTCACCCATCTATAAATTGACCGCAAGCCCAGTTGCTTAACCTCGCCGATCATTTACGGATTGGTGAGAGCATCTGGCTATGACGTCTAATAAAATTGAATGTCTGTACAATTCCGTTTCATGCACTCATTTGCTTAAATTGCCTAATAAAACTTATGCTGAATGAGCGTGAAATCGCATTTTGTGATGGCGTTTTGAACAGTAATTAATGAATACTGAAGCATATAGGATTATGATTACGTTGACGTTAAATACGTACTTACGTCTAGTCGCGGTTCCCGCATAAATATTGTGCGAAATAGATGATTACCTGTAAAAATAAAAATAACACTTTAAATAACGGGTACATGATAATAACTTTTTAAAATGTATGTGTTTTGAGCTGTCGACTAACGGACATTAAAAATAAGATATAATATGAATGGACTAGGGTGTGAAAAGATCGAACAGAATTATGTCAGTTATCACTTCATTTATCTTGTACCTACACACTTTTATACTTTCTTCTGCAACTTTCCTCTCGCGGGTCTGCTGGAAGAGATTTCTTTAGAAAAAAAACCGGCCAAGTGCGAGTCGGACTCGCACATGAAGGGTTCCGTAGCAGCACGTATTTCAGTTGATTAAATAATATAAATAATCTTTAAATGAAAGCAAATTGCGGTTTATAACGTATTAAAAAATACTACTTGCCTGATCTCGTTCAAACCAATTTTTGTTGTTAGTTTTTATGGTAATGTACATCATATATTTTTTTTAGTTTTATCATTCTCTTATTTTAGAAGTTACAGGGGGGGGACACTCATTTTACCACTTTGGGAGTGTTTCTCGCGCAAACTGCTCAGTTTACACAAAAATGATATGAGGAACCTCAATATAATTTTTGAAGACCTATCCATAGACACCCCACGTGTATGGGTACGACGAAATAATTTTTTTTGAGTTTCAGTTCTATGTATGGCGACCCCCCCAAAATTATTGTTCTTTTTCTATTTTTGTGTAAAAATTTTAATGCGGTTCACAGAATACATCTACTTACCAAGTTTCAACAGTGCAGCTCTTATAGTTTCGGAAAAAAAAATGGCTGTGACATACGGACGGACAGACAGACAGACATGACGAATCTATAAGGGTTCCGTTTTTTGCCATTTGGCTACGGAACCCTAACAAATAATTCAAATTATTATGTCATTTATCTCTTAATTTATCTTGTACCTACACACTATTGTACTTTCCTCTAGCGGGTCTGCTGGAATAGATTTCTTTAGAAATACCCTTGTACCTCTACTTCATACTATGTAAATTTCCTTTCATTTATATTTTGTGTGTAGTTAATAAAAAAAATAAAAAAAATTGTTTGGCTGCAGTACAATACATACGTTAAATAAGCTGTCGTGTCTAAATATCTCTAGATTTGCAGCATTTAATATATTTAGAACCTAAGTTCATTGGGGCAGAAAGGTTCTCGAGTCACGACACTAAACGGAAGACGCAGCGTAGGCAGCGTTGGGCAGCAGGTTGGTTAGCAGCAAGAAGAACCGATGATCTTGTGAAGGTCTCCGGAAACTGCTGTATGCCGATAACGCAAGACCCGCACTTGTAGAGATTCGTTGTCCAGCAGTGAACGTATTACGGCTGATATGATGATAGAAAACCACAAACAATCTACAAATAACCTGTCCATCCAACAGTTGTCTGGCGACATAAAATCGCCGAAGAATGCTGAAATGCTGTGAAGGTCAATATATATCCACCAGTGTAGCATCGACGTAAGTTTATAAGTATTTCTCAACGTTGATTTCAAAACAACCACTCACATAAGAATAGGCATGTGAGTTCATCCTTCTTCATTATTTCTCAACTGTCCACAAATATCAATATCGCAATGTAATTCTCGATTATCATGTTCGATTAAATTAACATTGTAATTATAATGTTAACTTGAAAGTCATAGAGAACTAGGATAAATTAACTTTTGAAGAATTTATAGTTAACCATTACAGATCAACATAGATCAGTCAACCTCGTAGCATAAATACAAGCAGAGTCCATCTACCCAATGACATGATAATTAACACTCACTCAAAGCAGTTCAAAAATATCATCAGCTAATTAGTTTCCATTGATTGGTGAACAAAAGAAACGCCCATCGAACAATACCCACGCCCATATAGCACATACTGGCCACCAGCCAACCTAATAAAGTGGCCGTAATTGACTACACGCCTAGGTTCTCCAAGATATCAGCTGAGGTTTAAAGAGGTCATGTATTCTTATGGTTTACTGACTTTATCGTATGGTTAATGGTTCTCTAGTGTCGCAGTCGTTCAAGCCACCCAATAGGCCTCCAGCATGGCTTAACGACTGTTGTCTAATTACTACAACCTACAGCTGCATTTACTCACCGAAACAAGAGGACACTTAGTAATTAAGCTACTTAGGCGTTCACCTAGATACCTTATGTATCTAAACACAGCCATTTACGAAAGCAAATAACAATGATATATGATTTCTCATAACCGGATAATGATACAACAACAAGGGGAAGTCAATCCCGTATCCCTTAGTAACCCGCTCAAATAATAGCAAGGCAAACAGGCAAGTGGGTCACATGATGGTAAGTTACCGCCGCCAATGGACACTCGCAACGCCAGAGGAGCCGAAAGTGCGTTGCCCGCCTTTAAGAAAGGAATAGGAATTAGAAATAGGAAAGGAATTCTTCAAGGTTGCCATTTCATACCGGGTCGGAAATACCTCCACGGTTAATTTATTCCACAGAGTGCGAGTGCGCGGCAAAAAGTTTCTTGAGAAACGAATGGTGGTAGATGATTACACATCCAGGTGATAAGGATGAAATAAGATGACAATGAGAGCAGAGGGTCTGTGACAGAATGTGGCGGCAGGTATAAGCTCGAACAATTACGCTGAATACTCGTGATAAATTTTATACACGTCATTGCGATATATATCGTTCTATTATTTTTTAAATAGGTTGCCAGCTCCCATGGAAAATGGCTATGTAGTTGAACATGGAATAACAAGAAGGATTGAGATGGACAAACTAAACGGTGCTCTTAACGGATGAAAAGAGGTGAAAACATTTGTATGAACACCGATGTCTTGATTTTTTTTATTATCTATCGAGGCTACAACTACTAACGACCCACCTGATGCAATGTGGCAACAGTTACTCATAGACATTCACAATGCTAGGGGGCACAGCAAACGGCTGCCTACTGTGCGATTAGTAGTCTTTTTTAACCTCACATATCGTAGCCCTGAGGAAACACCGCAGCAGCTAATTCATTCCGTACGTGCAGGTACGTGGGATGAATGAAAGTTGTAAGCGATTGGGCTTGACTAGATCGCTTCCTACTGCGAGTGTGAGCGGTACGGTCGTAAAAATGAGACGATGGTAACAGGTCAAACAGTTCCTCAGAGCATTAACCGTGAAAGAGACGGTAGAACGCACAAGAAGAAGAAGAGCCAGTCTCACAGAGACAATTCGACCAGCAAGCCTTTGGATGAGTCAATTAAGTCGAGCTGGTATTTTACTTCAATTTTCAATAATCATGTTTATATGTACCATAAACATTATGTATTTTAGTTTTCGATAGATTACACTGGTCTGCGAATATTTTTTTTTGTAAAGTTTTTTTATTAAATGGTTAACATTTGTTTTAATTGTCTTAAAAGTAATAGAAAATGATTCATTCATATGATATATACACCACGTCATGTTTATCGGATTTAGATGATATAGCATTTGAATACGAAAAATAACAAAACAAAAATTTAATAAAATTAATGAGAATCATTTGTGAATATTTTGTAAATTTTATTGAATATGTAGCTATGAAAATACTACATTAAGGTACACATAAAGAAAAAAATTAATAATAACGTTTTTTTTTTTGAAATAAAGATGCGTTTTGTTGGTTTTCGTTTATGATTTTTTATTTCATCTCTGTTTATCATCCAGCAATAGTCCGCCATCATATTAACGTCCCAACGACCTTGATATCTTCTTTCCATCTCTTTTACGTCCTGATGAAACAGTTCACCTTATTCTTCACTGTAGTCGATTAGATTTTTTGGGAAACAATCAATATGAGACTTCAAAAAATTAATTTTCCGACTCATATTACAACCTAAATTTTTTTAGGCGTTTAACATTTCCTGCACAATATTTTTATACTCGGGATCTTTTGTGTTGCCTAGAAACTTAGATACGACATTTTAAAGCCATGCCAGGCATTTCGTTCCAAGGTTGTCATCACTTTGTCAAATTCTGTATCCCTTATCAGTTTCCTGATGTCAGGTCCCGTGAATATTCCCTCTTTCAACTTCGCATCAGTTAAGCTAGAGAAAAATGAAATACTTGAAAGTATTTTCATCATGCGGTAATACCTTTACAAATTTCACCACTGCTTTGCAGATGATCACTGTGTTCTGAATTTTGTGATAAAGGCGTTTTGAAGCTATTAGTGTCAGTAGGAACTGGCATGGGTATTTCGGGCCAAATGAAAAAAATAATTTTTTTTGTTACTTTTTCTCACACGGGAAAGGCAGGTTAGTAACAATAGACTATAGGATGATTGGTCATAGAGTATAGAATAGAAATATAGATCATGGAATCGATTTGGTAAAAAAAACAAACTAACTTACCAATCTAACGAACTATTATATATTTATCTATATGCAAAAAGAATGCGACGTGATACGTTAAAACAAAGTTTATATTTGCTATATACAGACCAACATCTACATGTTTGTGATGAATTTATTTAAAAAACTTTTTCATCGCAGACCTGTGTTATAGAGCGGATTCCATGGGGTTGCCGCTTGGTAATCTAAATGGCATAATCGACTTTAAAAAAATTTGGGGTATCATTACATTTAAAATCAACATATTATTGTTTAAAATAAATATTTTATACATCTTTTCGAAGTCAGTTAAGAAATCATACGACAAAGCTAATAAAATAATAGAGAAATTATCTTCACCCGATACTGTTCTGGCGCCAATCCAATGCTATTGTAAAGTGACGTTTTCACTACAAGATATAAATAACAGGTGTATCATCGGTTAGTATGTGTAACGGTTTTGTAGTGGGTAGATAAATATATTTCACTATTAGATCTCGTGAGTCAACAATTGCCATCAACAATCGCGATGTAATTATCAATAAATACATCGCGTCGAGTTTGACGTATTAATAATCACTAGACTTAGCATTATATAAATATATCGAAGTGGGCAGAAAATCGTTACATGGCCATCATCCATATCATGATCAGATATGAAGGTATTTCAGAAATAATACTGTATTATGATCCGGTACACTTATCTTTATTAATAAACCAACTTTGCTTACAAAATAACAAAGGATGGGCAAAATATTGTTGGATTACTTAAATTGTTTAAAATAATCACATGGAATGAAGTGATGTTAGTTGTGCCGCGACACGAACGACCGTTCCAACTTTAACAATAGCAATCCATGTGCGGAAATCGGGTCCATCGCTTGATAGAGGAGGGAACACCCGTCAGAGTCTAAGACTCGCAACTCAGATGTAGGTTTAAGGGGACCTCCTGTGATGCATCAACGCTCTCTTTCTCTGTTCCTCAGTGTTCTATTCTCTTCCTAGACAAATTTGGTATGATCCTAATAATGCCGCTTTGTATACTCGTTTCTATAGAGAACTTACGGAAGTTCTTGATAATGCTAACCAGTCTCTTAATAAGTTGTAGAGTATAATCTTTATATCAAAGTATATGCAACCTTACACTACTACATAAAAATATCACACTGTCCGAAACATGTGTACCTACATTTAGCGCTAAAAACTGTCTGTGATATCCCAAAGGATATTTACTTCTCTAAGCACAAGCTACAAGTTAAAGTTGTGTAAACTAGATTTTATAAAGCAAAAGGTTCAATTTGTAAAGAAATAAATCAGTCGACACTATTTAGGTAGGAACGCTACTTTTTCTTTAACTTTTCAAGGTTCCGTTTTTAAACTATTTTGCTTTCTGTCTAGCGGTGGCGTATTCAATGGCAGACAATAAGATCCTGAGTTCAAATCCCGGGTCGGTCAAAAAGTGATTGTGGGCACATTCTGTTAAAAAAATTTCGCACTGGCAACCCGAAGTCCAAGAAAGATGGTATCTCACCCCTATGCCAGATGGGGATACGGGAAAGTTAAAGAAAAGAGCACGTAATGCGGCCGGACTTGTACCGGAACTCTTCCAGTCATGTCGCTAGTCGTCCCATTTGATTATGAGCGTGATGAAATAGAACGTTCCCTCTGTTTTCTCCAGTCATGTCTCGTGCAGATGACTAGTCTCCATTGAGACTGGCCGAAATTCGAAATTTTCGCCGAGATACACATAATAATTATGTACGTAAAAAAATATAGTTACGAAATTTACTTTATTACTTTTTATTTACTTTACTGTTCCAAACTAGAGTTGAGGAGATCTCTAATTTCGAACCTTAGTGACAGTTTAAAATAGACAAACCCAGACTACACTTCCGAGTCACAGTAATTTATGAAAAGATTGAAGACCAAAACCAAAAATAGTTGACAGACAGACACCCATCAGATCAAAACTGCTCCATTTCTCCAATTTTGGTACGAAACACTGAAAACTAAATGTCAACAACCTATCCATTGTTTTCTTATTCAATCCAATTGCAACCTTATTACATTATTTTAAGTTTTAGTTTACTTTGATAGCCAATATGGGACATTTCGGCCAATATTCCATGATTAATTGAGCTCTGCTGCGACGTGTTTGGGATTATTTTCGATTGTGATATCGTGTATAGTTGACCGGACCAGGTTGACAGTAGTTGGCGCCAAGCCAGTGCCTCACCTGTTGCTGTCGCGACGTGGCTAGCGACAGGACCCAGGAAACATTGGTAATCACTTGCTATTACTCATGTGTTTATCAGTTTTGATATTAAAGTTCAGTGGCTGGACGTGACATCTTAATATAAATCCCTAAAGTATGTGTGGGAATTGAAATGATTGAAATTTCGTGACCCAATCATAATCATATATTCAATGAAAATTACAAAGTTTTGTTTGAAGCGTCACATGGCTTACCATGCACGAAGTGTTTGACATGGCAGCTACTGAAAAACACTGCCAAAAAAACTCGGTAGATGCTCAATTTGAGGAACTAATGTGCAGAATAGAAATGGTGTATAAAATTCACCAATCCGTATGAACAATAAAATTTTAAAGACTTAATTTAATCATTAACAAGTCAAGAGGATTTTTTTTTGTTTAAATTAGACAACGCCCGCACTAGGAAATTTAGTCCCTGTGTCACGTTACAAACATATAATAAACGGACGCAAATTACATCCAGACTCATAACAACTATTTATGGGTCACACAAACAGTTACCCGGCGCGGGATTCGACCCGCGACACGAAACGGCGAGGTGACTGTCTTAGCCACACGTGCAGTAGAATAAGTTGTGATGATAACGTACAAAGTTCAAATAAAAGCCGCTGGATGCGGTTAGCGCCAGACCAACTGTGAAGAACTTTGAGAGAGGCCTTTGTCCAGCAGACTTCATTTGGTTGACAAAAAACCAATACAAATTTATGGCCATGTGAAAATAACTCTTGAGATGCGGTTAGCGCAAGACCAACTGTGAAGAACTTTGGGAGAGGCCTTTGTCCAGCAGACTTCATTTGGTTGACAAAAAACCAATACAAATTTATGGCCATGTGAAAATAACTCTTGAGATGCGGTTAGCGCAAGACCAACTGTGAAGAACTTTGGGAGAGGCCTTTGTCCAGCAGACTTCATTTGGTTGATAAAAAACCAATACAAATTTATGGCCATGTGAAAATAACTCTTGAGATGCGGTTAGCGCAAGACCAACTGTGAAGAACTTTGGGAGAGGCCTTTGTCCAGCAGACTTCATTTGGTTGACAAAAAACCAATACAAATTTATGGCCATGTGAAAATAACTCTTGAGATGCGGTTAGCGCAAGACCAACTGTGAAGAACTTTGGGAGAGGCCTTTGTACAGCAGACTTCATTTGGTTGACAAAAAACCAAAACAAATTTTGCTTGATGCTGACAGTACTTTTAAAAATAGCTACACAGATGTTCTATGCCCTTAGAATAGTACCTGCCTCTAGAGGATTGAATATATAACATAAATCTACAAGAGAAAGTTTTTCTATAGCGTCGTCTTGAATACTGAATAATTGAGAGTGAAGGATTCTGACGGATTTTGCTACAAAGCTAGGATTTGTTTGCAATCTCTTGTATATCCTTAGTATATACAAGGTGTAACATAAATAGTGAACGTAACATAACGAGCGATATCAACCCATGAAACTAAATTAATTAAATAAAACCAGTTTATGTAACACGAAAAACATTTTCGGCGCCCCATTCAAAAATGCATCCGCTGATCGTTATTCTAGAATGATGTTTCATGTATTAACTGTTTAGTTTCATTATATATACATCTGTCCTGGATGTGAATCGAATTCACGACCTGCGGCGTGAAAAGGAAGCATTTACCAACCACGCCATATAATATCAATTAAGAATAAAAATAAGGAACCCGCACTAGAGGGCATCTTTTTGAGGGTTCAAACCTAGTCTCAGGATGGTTCCTAACGTGAAAATGCATGTGAGGGTCCATTTTTAGGTACATTTTGTGCAACTGTCGCTCTTTATTTAAAACGCATAGATGCGAGGCGCCCATGCGATTGAGTATTAGAGAGGGCGTTGCGACCGCAAATGAAGGGTGAAAGGTTGTCGTGGCGTGTCTCCGTCGAATTCTAATCCTACGCGTACGATATATCGCATGAAGATATGATAATATGATGAATATATATATATAAAACTTGAGAGGTGTCAAGGGACACCCGGATGGAACGAAGTTATTTCTTATTATTTATTATGTACAAAAAACCTGTATACACTCAACAAAAATAATCGTCGCGACACCACACTGTTCAATGCGAAATAGAAATGAAAATATCTGGCTTACTTTCTATCAGGGAGAGAGAGAGAGAGATAGACAGACAGAGAAACATGCGCACGCCGCACAGCTGCAAAAAGTGTCGTGACAACTTTTCGTAAGAATTTTTTCCGTCTAGCCCCCTTTCACAACGCGCGATAAGGAACTTCGTTCCAATATGATGGATAATGTCATGAGAGTTTTAGATTTTGAAAGTTACTGGCGGGTTATTACAGAAAAAATAGCATCTATTATGATCCTCAAGTGTTAGGACCTAACGTTCACCCATATCGCAAGATTAGTCGAGACGGGACAAACTACGGACAAAACTGTCAACGTCTTTATTGGACCCACATCAACACCTTTCTATTTGCATTTAATAGAAGAAAGCCTTCCTTAACTATAAGTTCATCTGACACCTTCACTGAAGGAGTTACTTTTTATTATATTAGGTCTTTACCTATGAAATTGCCGTTCTGCAGTACTGGCCATTTCAAATCAAAATAATTTTTGTTTGGCTAAGAATTCTAATTTCAAATTAATTTTATTTTAAAAACATGGATTCTTTTTTCCAAAAGTAGTCATTTCTTTATTGATTAGTGTTACATTTTCATCGCATTTCAATCTTTTTCGTCATCATGGATACGTTAAAAATTCGAGTAATTATGGAATATGAGTACCGTCGTGGCAGCAACGCGGCACAAGCGGCACGCAACATCAACGACGTTTACGGAGCTAACACTACAAACCAACGCACCACCTGTTATTGGTTTGCTCGCTTCCGTTCTGGAAATTTCGACCTGAAAAATGAACCTCGCGGTCGTCCGAAGACTTTGGTCGACAATGACGAATTAAAGGCGGTTGTGGAAGCTGATGATACACAATCTACGGCTGAATTAGCAGCAGCTTTCGACGTTAGCGTCAAAACAATATTGGTCCATTTGCGTCAAATTGGCAAGGTAAAAAAGCTTGACAAATGGGTGCCCCACGAACTCAATGATCGCCAGCGCGAAGTACGCGTCGAGACGTGCCTTGCACTGCTCAACAGACACACAAATGAAGGAATTTTGAACCGCATTGTTACCTGCGATGAAAAATGGATTCTGTTTGATAACCGCAAGCGCTCAGCAAGTTGGTTGGATCCTGGTTCAGCACCTAAACAATGCCCTAAACGAAAACTTACCCCTAGAAAAGTGATGGTCACTGTTTGGTGGTCTAGCGCCGGTGTGATTCATCACAGCTTCTTACTAAACGGGGTGAGCATTACTGCAGATGTGTACTGTGAAGAACTGAGCACAATGATGGAGAAGCTGGCGCATCTCCAACCAGCATTGGTCAATCGCTCGTCTCCGCTGCTCCTGCACGACAACGCGCGACCTCATACTGCACAGCAGACGGTCTCCAAGTTGCAAGGACTGGGGTTGGAAGCTCTCCGTCATCCGCCCTACTCACCAGACCTTGCGCCTACAGACTACTACTTTTTCCAGAATTTGGATAACTTCTTGGCGGGAAAAAAATTCAATACCCGAGAGGCAGTACAAAATGCCTTTGAAGAATTTGTTGCCTCCCGTCCAGCTGATTTCTTTAAGAAGGGCATCAATAAACTGCCACTGCGATGGCAAAGATGTATTGATTGCATGGGTGATTACTTCGATTAATACAAATAAAAAAATTCATGAAAAAAATTCGTTTAAATTTTTTCATACAAAACGGCAATTTCATAGGTAAAGACCTATTATCTACTATTGGTCAAATTGCGACAGAGGCGAACATCTCCATACTAACTTAACCCGTAGGAGAGAGAGTAGAAGTCGTCTCAAGGGAATATGTACTGAACGGTCACCGTAGCCTAGTTGGTAGTGCTCCTGCCTACGAAGCTGGTGGTCCTGGGTTCGAATCCCGGTAAGTGCAAATATTTGTGTGAGGAGCACGAATATTTGTTTCTGAGTCATGGATGTTTTCTATGTATATAAGTATTTATCTATCTATATAAGTATGTATATCGTCCCCTGGTACCCATAGTAAAAGCTTTGCTTAGTTTGGGGCTAGGATGATCTGTGTGACATTGTCCATGATATTATTATTATTATTATTATAAACGGACAGTAGCGTCTCACTATTTGTCCACCTTATAAACCTTAGTCATTGTATTTCTATATTCTAAAACTACAAGCCTTATTTATCTTATCTTAATGTTTTATTTCCATAGACAAGAGTGAGTCCCTGACTATTTTGTTTTATTCATTAATACAAATGGTTCAATGTTGGTGTACCACTTGACATTTTCCAGTTACGATTTAAAAGTCAGCCGCAGTAAGTAGTATAAAGTCCCTTAATGAACTTAATTCTACAGAATTTCTATTTGTTCACCTCAAAAATCTTAGTCATTTCCTTCTATCTACACAAAAACTACAGCGTCTTCCACTCTTGTGAGTCGTAATGAAAATTATAGGCTCTTTATGGATAGTGGCTGACAGATAAGGCACGAAAAATCCCTCAGGATTAGCTTTTTACGTTTTCTTTTTATTTTACGTACTCAGAGTTTGTGGAATACTTTCCTAAATGGTAAGTTTATCCGTCGAGTGTAAGTAGGTTTTGGTAGCAATTCCAAATATAAGTATTAGTAGAAACACTGAAAAAGGCCGTTTTTTTATTTCTTAGAATAAACTAAGCTCTCATCTAAACATAAATCTTTTTAATTATTTTAATCTTAATTTTTTAAACGATTTTCGTTAATGAAATGACTATGCCAATCCCAGTGTACCTTATACTAAGCTGACTCAAAAAGCACTATGCAAACAAGAGTACATAAATAGGTTATTTAATTTTAAAGAAATAAAGCATTCTAGCTAAACAGAAATCTTGTAACAACAAATGTTCGAGTAACATTCAAATTAATAAATCGTTTCAGTTCTATCCGAGGACAGAGAAATCGACCTAAATTGAAGAATTGACATACCATTTTTTTTCATTTCACAATGATTCAATTTCGATAAGAAGAAGAATAGATCAAACAACGGTATTTTCTAATGGAAAAAAGCAGCATTTTAACTGGTATATAATTCTATGAGTTTGGCTATACTATAGTATTTTGTACAGCAAATACAAAATACACCCAGATTTCGAATTTACTGTTCGTCTGTTCTTATATGTAATAGAACACAAATAAATATTGTAGAAAATAATATTTAAAATTCTTACAAATCTTAAACAAACCAAACACGAAAGGTAATGTTTTTAACAACATAGAAAATAGACACTTACCATTCCACTAAATTGAAAATCATTGAACCATCTAAAGTACAAAGCCTTATTACTGAAAACGATAGAGAAAGGTCAAAGGAACTTTGCAAGAATACGGCGGAGCCTTTTAAATTACCTAAGGAGGCTTTAGAGGGTGTGAATGTAAGCAGCGTTGCTCAGGGCAAACTCGTGGGAAACAGCGACTGTATATTTAAGAGGAATTGCAACTGCTGAGATTGTCTCGCTCTTCACGCATACGTGTGAAAGTGAAAACAGTACTAAGTAATATGCAGAAAGAATAAGAATGTCGTGTAGGCTTATTTCTTCTGCAAAACTAAACCGAATTTATTAATTAGGCGAAAAGGCTATCTGATAGCTTTTTCAGTTTCATATCGTCAATTTTTTTTACTAGACATCGATTTGGGCATTTTTATATATTTTTTGAGAACCATAGCTTTTACAATAACAGGTCTCTCCAGAACAAAACAGTAAGGTATCGTGGTGGACGTTGTCAAAAAATTTTAATACGTTCATAAAATCCAGGGAGGTCAATGAGTAGTAAAGTAGGGTGTCTGGTAAAGTCTCTTATTTCGACGTTGCTCATAACAAAACTTTGTAAAAGCCAGGACGGCTTAAATCCAATCCTATTTAAGTTCAGAAGTCGACATATCAACCATACAAAAATTTCAACTGAAATTCTTATGATTATAATGTATTTAATAAACGTCTGAAATCATCGCTTTGGATAGCAATATATATTCTTATTAGCCATAAAAATGAATAAAATAATGTTGTTCTTTTGTCAGTTAACGTATCACCTTCCAACATCATTTATTTGTATATTTTCGATTAATTTACCTTATCTTACATTTCCTTAAAATAAATAATAATACTTAGAATACACTGTCTTAATTATTTTAATCTTAGTATGTACATCTGTAATTAAAAAAGTTCGGGATAAGCTAAGCTAGTATCATAATGATCATCATTACAGCTGAAAGAAGTCCACGTCTGGACAAGCCTCTCCCAAAATCATCTTGGGGGAAATGCCATAATTGCCACGTCTGGCAGACAAGTGGGAGATCGCAGTAAGATGGTCATAGTATTCAGAAGGAAGCTGCTGTCTGCTCTGGTAGATATTCCCTCGGGTCGACATCTACGCCCGCCACAGGATGAGATGGGGTGATGATATTCTGATATTCGCCGCCGTCACCACACAGTCAGCTAGAGGTGTGCACCTATAGGCGGTTTCATTTGATGTCGGTCAGTAATATAATATTATAAAGAGGTAACGTTTGTGAGTATGTCAATTTATAAAGTTGTAAGGGGTAATGTCTCTGGATCTACTGAACCGATTTTCGCAATTATTTCACTAAAAGAAAGCTACGTTACTGTGGAGTGTCACAGTCTATGATTCATCATCATAATTTTTATTTATCTCGAACTTATAACCCGAAGTATTACGCGGGACAAACGGGCAGGGACAAAAATATTCATATCGCGGAAAAAAGAGGTAATGCCGATATAAATTTATGGATTCGATTCTCACCCAGGACAGATATTTGTGTGCATGAACATGTCTGTTGAACAAGTCAGGATGTAATTTATCTATATAAGTCATTGACCTAAATATAAGTCTATGATATAAGTATGTATTTACAAAAGAAAAGTAGTATATGTAGTATATCAGTTATCTGGTTTTCATAGTACAAACAAACTCTGCTTAGTTTGGGATCAGATGACCGTGTGTGACTAATGTCTTAAGACATTATTATTAGTATATTATTATTGTTATATTTCACCCATTAAATTGAATATTTTGTAGCAATACTGCTATAAAATATTGAAAAAAATAATAATTTAAGTAAGCAATATTCTTCTGTATGGAACATAACGATCAGTAGATTTTTGTGCTTATGTCGCTAACTAACAATGTTCAGTTCAGATTCATAGGTAAGTTGAGCTGGTTTAAATTATTTATGTTTCAATCTATCTTCCGTGTGAATATTCACACCGTTATATAAACGGCGTCTTCCATCTTGTCTTCACACTAAAATGAACATTTAATTCGAATCATGTGATCAAAAATGTCAAACTTACCTCAAATTAACATATTATCTTTCACAGTTCATAAAACATTGTCAGTTTGGCGAATTGAATTGACATTATGACGGGCCGGTGGGCGGGGAAGCTAGATCCTTGCCCTTCTCGCCGCAGGTCGTGGGTTCGATTTCCACCCACGACAGATATTTGAGTGCCTGAACGTGTCCGTTTGTTTTGAGTCTGGGTGTAATTATCTATATAAGTATGTATTTACAAAAATGACAACATTTCAAAACTGACACCACCTTAAAACAAAAATACCATATCTTTATTTTTGTATCCTGAGTTCAAATATATTTTTTTTATATTTTTTTATTACTTCATTTCTGAGGAAAAAAATGAAAACTAAAAAAGGTGTGATGACGTCACTTATACGGCGGACGAGGTAGTTTCCTTTACCTAAGCATTTCAATGCTTTAAACGAGAACATTAATGTCAAACAAGACATGTCAAATTGTCAATTGTCACTCACGGTTTTAAATTACGAAACTTTCATGGTGACTTAATGAAACATAATAAGGATAATAACACTGGAAATGAATTTAATATTGACGATTTTTTTTTTATTAGAAATTGAAAACATTAAACTAACGTAAACAAGTTTAGGCGCCAACGAGTTTGACAAGACAGTGATTTTTTTTACGGGTTTCATTCAAGCAATCATCGATGGCTATTCCACCGTATATATGACGTCATTTGCCGCTTACGTCTTTTTAGAATACATCGAATTTCAAACTTGAAATTATGAATGAAAAGTTCATAATTTCTCAAAAAGGAAAAATATGGGTGTCCTAGTTTTGGATTTACTTTTAAATAACGCAATAATACATGCCAGTTAAAAATTTGAAATGTTGTCAATTATCTGGTTACCATTGTACAAGCACTGCTTAGTATGGGATCAGATGGCGGTGTCCCATGATATATTTTCTTTTTTTTTGTCTCAGCTTTTGCTGGCATTATTTAACATTTACAGGCATTTGCCAAATAAATCACAAGAAGTTACCTAGTTATAATAATATGTCCATCAGTTTCATTATTCTCTTCATCTTATTATTATTATAGGCGAAAATGAAAAAAATATTAAAGAGGTTCATGTTCTACGCTGCCCGAATTTCATTCGTTACCCGAATGATACTTTTTTCAATAAAATTTAATCACGTTGAAAAGAGTAAGTTGAGAAATAAGATTTTAAAACGTTCATATCACATAATCTCGTTTAGATGACAAATTCATAGCATTTCCTGAATTCAATAGTAAAATCTAGGCGAAGATAATATGAAATGGTTTATTCGACAGAAACCGTTTATAAGTGTCACAGAGACAAATTTTCAACTCGAGAATATTTTACTCAACAATATTTTCTACTAGAATGGATGTTGGAAACTTCTGAAATATTATTAGATTAGATTATTTACAATAAAATCATCAATCAATTAACAAAAACTGTTTGTGAGGCGTTCTTACAAATTCATTAATCAGCTAGAAAAATATACTAATGTTATTTTCTATATTATAGCCATCCTTAACTTGAACGCATTTTATATAAACAAACCTTTGATTGATTTTTGAGGAACCATAAATTTTGAACACGTTTTTGCCACTTTTCGTCAACAGCGTCTTGTGGTGATTAAAATCGTGGGCCACATAAATTATTTTTGATTTCTAAAAACAGGAAAGAGTGGCTTAGGGCCAGGTTGTTTTAAAATTTCGTTTGATTGTCTGACCGTGTGATATTGTCTGGCTGGCTGTCTAGCTGTCTCATGCCTATGCCTTAGGATGCCCGAATCTCAATATAGGTCACAAACCCGTCTATTACTATCATAAAGTTTACAGCAATGATATTTTCGTTATTCACATTCGTTGTGGGCGTAAAACCATCACAATATTCGTCACTGAGATTAATACGACCGCGTTTGAATTCAGCAAACCGTCTAATATACATATCAATCGAATTGCATAGTGCACCATCCCTGTTAGAACCTATTTGAAGTTGAGAGTACAAAATGGAAATCTAAAGAAATATTGCATGCGGATGATCTGAAGCACAATTTCAATATCCCACAAAGGCTCCCATAACTCAAGGCAATAACTCACCATGAGGGTATGTTAGGCAATTTAGTTGAATGAGTAACCTTTACTTTAAAAGTTTGGACATTTCGCCCAGTGTATCGTATAGTAACAAAAGACAACACTCATTTTACCACTTTGGAAGTGTCACTCGCGCAAACTATTCAGTTTAGAAAAAAATGATATTATACTTCTTAGAATTTTTTGAAGACCTATCCATAGATACCCCACGTGTATGGGTACGTTGAAAAAAATGTTTGAGTTTCAGTTCTATGTATGGCGAACCCCCAAAATTATTATTCTTTTTCAATTTTTGTGTGAAAACCTTAATGCGGTTCACAGAATACACCTACTTACCAAGTTTCAACAGTACAGCTCTTACAGTCCCGGAAAAAAGTGGCTGTGACATACGGACAGGCAGACAGACAGATAGTCATGACGAATCTATAAGGGTGCTATTTTTTGCCATTTGGCTACGGAACCCTAAAAATTGCCAAGTAAGAGTGATCTGGTGGCTAGTCACCCTAACTGCTAAGCCAGACGAGGTGGGTTCGATCCCCACCCAGGCAAAATCTATAGGTTAGTAAAATTGTAACATTATCATCATCATGATATCAGCCAACAGACATCCACTGCTGAACAAGAGCCTCCCCCAAGGATATTCACAATCCGCATCTAGCGGCTTCCCGCCACCTATGCAAAATCATCGGTCTACCTTGTGTGCTCACGCTGCATCTCCCGGTTTGTGGTCACCACTCGAGAACCTTTCTGCCCCAGCGGCCGACGGTTCTATGATCTATGTTTCCCGCTCACTGTCACTTCAGTTTGGCAATTCTTCAAATTGTAAACCTTGATACAAATATATTCTATGATTACAGATTACACTTACTACTTGACAACTCAAGTAGTTAGGATAATCTGATCTCAACAGTATAGATGATATTTAAAATAACAACCATTTTATATACTGAATGGTTAAAACTGACACTAATCCACATCTTTAATAACTAAAACACCTACAAAACAAAGACATTTTTATTTATGTTAATTGAACTCAAGTTCGAAGCTACATAAACTTTCAAACTCAATGAATAAAAATTAATGATCAAATACTTTTTGAAATATATGAAAATAATACCAATATTATAAATTCCAGGTAGCAAATAATTGGCGTCAGTTCCAGGAAGAACATAATTTCGCAAAAACTTAAAGGTCAATTTGCTCGGGAAATGTTAATAAAAGCCAGCTAACTAATTCAAATCTCGTCGGTGGAAACCATAAAGGAATCACAAATAACCACTGGCGTTGAAACGAGCCCACACCTTTATCAGAAAGCCTCTCAAATTTTCCCTTTCATAACTATACCTACGGGACGTGGAATGTTACTTTAATAGCTGAATTTGAGACCTAATTCTATCAATACAAGGTGTATTATCTCATGAAGTTGTAGGAGATTTTAGGATTCTTCAGAAAAGCAGAAATATAATCGAGCTAATGAGACACCCGGAATATTGGATACTGTGATACTATTTCGGTAGTTCCAACGGGTCAGATTTGTTGTGAGATGTTATTGTATTGATCAATGTCACCTGTTTCCTCCAATTCTGATAGACGTGTAAGATAAAGGAAAGGTAGGATTTGTGAAGAATATGAAACAAAATACAATCTGGGACTTATAATATTCTATTAAAGATTTATTTCGTGGAGTTGTGATAAGATGGATGTTGTTTGTGTTCACAAAGAAATAAAAAATACGAAAGAATAATACTGTAAGTAAACGGGCACAATTTATTATCTGTACACCATTAAAGGTTCAGAACCTTCTTGTACCGTTTTACCAACTTTATAACTAATTAAAAAGTAAGAGCTTACTTTTTAATTAGGAATAAAGTACCAAGCAGCTGCCATTTTAACTTAAGGGGACGTATTGATAAACAAAAATAAGCGAACTGAGGAGTAGTGGCAGTAGTGGTAGTAGTAAATCTAATTTGCATTGAAAGGCCGACAAAAGAGTTTTAGTCTAAGGTAAAACCTTTTCAAAAGATATGACATCCTTTAGACCGGAGGTAAGTAAAGTGCATTTAGAATCGATTGTTTAGTTAAGTGGTTAGTAACACTGAATGCTGAGCCAAAGGTAGTGGGTTCAATCCCCAGCCAGGGGCTCTACTGGCTAAATCGCCGAACATCGATTTCTTAAATGGCGTTCAAATAAATAAAGGTTAACAATGACTTAATCAATCGTTAATTCGGCTTCAACGTTGACAATCGATTCCGGACCATCTATGACGTCACATGTGCTCATGGAATCCGATTTAACGATTGATACAGTCATTTTTGACCTTTATTTATTTGACGCCATTTAAGAAATCGATGTTCGGCGACTTAGCCGGTAGAGCCCCAGGACAAATTTTTGAGAGATGATCACGATTATTTGTTTTGTGTCTGGGTGTAATCCTATTAATATTATAAAAGCGAAAGTTGGTGGGTATGGATGTATAGATGCATGGATGTTTGGTACGCTTTCACACAAAAACTACGGAACGGGTTTGATGAAACTTTGTAGTAATATAGCTTATGTATATGTGTGTATACGTATGTAACGGGGATAAACCGGCGGGGCACAGCTAGGATATCTATAATATCGTCTTAATCGTCGTATTTACAAATATAAAAGCATGTTTATCAGTTTCTGGCTGCCATAGTATTGACTCTGCATAGTTTGGGATCATATGACAGTGTATTAGTAGTCCCAAGATATTTATTGTAATAATAAATATATATCCATATCTATCTATCCAAAAATCACATCCTTTTTGAATGACCAGTTTTAGTTTTTTCTGTGTTGTAAAAGTTAACCAATTATATATTAACAAAATGTAAATATAATGAAAATGTATTATTATGTATAAATTATATGTAAAGAAATTGTCAAAATAAAATGATGTGCCGCCAATAACTTCACTGCGTTGTCTTAAAACCTATAGGAAACCAGTAACAGAGATTGTTAGCGTGTCCATGTCAAACTGGTCTAAAAATCTCTGTTTTTATGTAAATTACGATCATAATGTTCCCGGTGACCGGATCACCGGGATCGACGGCATGACTATGAGATTACTTAACAAAAATTTCAATACAGTAAAAGTTTCTAAATGCAGATTATTTTTCCACCCGAACCATAATGAGACGACTTGACAGTAATTCCCCCACGCTTTCAATTTCCTACGTCGACACACGGTTCTTAATTATCTTATGTACGAAAAAGTAACATAAAAGTACCTTCACGATATAAAGCTAGTTATACACGAACTTGCCCTATAATTTTAAGTCTTTCAAGTGTTTCATTTAATTTTCATAAACATTTCATTTCAACTTATTTCATTTCATTTACCTCGGGCACCTCGGTTGCTACTCAGGTCAATTATTTATGAGACCTATATATCAGTAGTCTAGCTTTATTTCCATGAATTTATATCATATGACTGACGTACGTAGTTATCACAACAAAAATATCCAGTCACCAATACTTAGGACAGCAGCTGCTGCCTCTAGCTCTAGTGACCCTTGGATAGCGTTAAAAGGTAGCACCGTTCAATTGATGGCGTGTTTTTTTCCTATAAAAAGCTCAGCACAATATAAAAGCAATATTATATAATTGTTGTGGTCATGGCTATCGGTAAGGCCACCAGGACACATTAGAGAGGGTGAAAGGTTAACAACGCGTCAGAGATGCCACGTGTTGTAAGCTACTTCTAAGAATCGGGTGTGATCAAATCATAATTTGCGATACTCCGCTTAAAAATATATTTCTCGTTTAAGGCACTTAACAAAATCGTGAGGTTTATGTATGACCGGCCTAAGTTCCCGAAATACGTAGCTAACTGAAGGAAGATTTTGCCAATAATTTCGATAGGTTATTAGGGGTACGTATTCAAGGTTGGGGAATGAAAGCGAAGTATTTTCGTGATTTATTTCTAAAGGAATTACTATTATACTCTTAATTTTCTTATTCCTATAATCACGCTCCTTTGAGCCTACTTTACTAATTTCGACACTTTCGGCATTGGATATTCTCAATGATCGTGCTAACATCTTTGTGTGGTTGACAATAACGTGTTTAGGGCACTGGTGGAGCTGCTTTATTTCTGTAGTGCATTGGATTTGTTCGGAGACCCACATGGTCATTGCTGTTATGCAACTATAGGTAAGTAAATAATAATAATAATAAAATATTTTTATTTTCTCTTCACAAAAGGGTTCAGTAGATACAGTTTGGTAGGCTTAACCTAATTAACAATTGCAAGTTTGCTATGATTAAACCCGACTCTGTGAGATACTGGTGCTTGTTGTAGGTTTGCAGCAAACCTGTAATACAGGTCACCAGTACCCCCCCCCCCCTCACGGTTTATACAAGGCCATTAAATTTGAGTAAATGTAATATTGTTCTTCGCTAAATAGG
Organism: Pseudoips prasinana; assembly: GCA_951640165.1. NCBI lineage: Eukaryota > Metazoa > Arthropoda > Insecta > Lepidoptera > Nolidae > Pseudoips > Pseudoips prasinana. Next base: position 34,384,925 of record OX621237.1, on the reverse strand, counting down.
GTACAGACCAGCTCCAAACGCTAAACATGATCGCGAGTAAGTCGAAATTCGCGAACCGAAAACCTATGCGAGTTATAAATGAATTTTCATAAACATTAATAAATTTTCTCATTCTAAATAGTTCACTATTTATTTTATAGACATTACCTTAATTTTCATCTTATTAGTTTAATAGCCTAGAGCCATTTACCACGTATTTTTTATTATTTAGGACTAGTTTTAATCACTTTTGAATTCGTGATTCTGGCTTACACGAATTGCAGTGAAATGTACTAATAAACTCAATGAAAAGGCTCTGAACGGTGAGACCCAGGAGTGACCTGGGAAATCACTACAAATATAGTCGCGCAACGAGTTCAATCAGAAAGAAACAAAATTGAATGAGTTTAAAATAGGTTTCTCAAAGAAATGTGTAAGACTCCACTATATAGCGAGGCAAAAGCCACTGTTTTTGTCGTAAAAGTCGATAAGCAATTTCAGAGGCCTACTGTGCGGTTTAAACACTGATACGAGAGCACATTGATGACCTTTTGTATCCGTGTGTTGTAAGCCGTCTACAACACAGACTGCCGCCTGTACGAAAAATAGAATAAATTTCTCAGGATAGGTCTCCATACCGCTAAAATCTTTGTCAAAACAGTATTTGTTTTGGGGTCTGGATCACAGAACCATACGCCATCGATCCTGGTTGTCCGGAGAATCATTATAGGAATTCAGCTGGTTAGAATAATTGACCATAAAACAATTAAGAACTCGGTTAATAGTCCATTATTGATTTTTGGTTAAAATAGCAGTCTCTAGATATTAGACTGATACCCAACGTTCGACAGAAAAAAGACACTTGTGTTGCCATTGAATTAGGTCAGTAACTCTCTACCATTATTTTTGAAATAACTATTATTTATTTGGATATCTATTAATCCAATGGACATTTGGATTTCCGCCCCGAACAAACAGAAGCAGTTCAAACAAAAACGATTTCGCCGGTTTGTAATAAATCTTAGCGTAAGCGCGTGCGCACGACAACTAACGTAATGGGGCCGGCGTGACATGACAGGAGCGTTCGGCACATAGTGATGAGTGTGGCGGAACGTCTGGAGAATTAACTGTGGATATATGTTTTAATAGACTGGCATCCGTCCGTGATGGCGTAAATTAGGAAATAACAGATAATATAGTTATGAAATAACGGCTCAGTTTTCCTCTCAGAATGGAAATAGATAGAAACCTTTTTAAAAATAATTTCGAAGGAGAAGTCGTAGGGGACATTTGATTAGAGACACTATCGAAGTGAAAATGACTAATAGTACTAATTCGGGGTAGGTGTGTATATACTTGTAATAGAAGATGATCGCTTCAATCCTGAAAAAACGATCTAGATCGATACGAGGGATAGTGTCACATCTATATTATTTAATCAGGTCAATCGACTGTTGTTTACTACTGGACTTGGGCCAAGGAACGCCATACCGCCGTCCTTCCACATCGCCAGCGTAAAATAGTCTAAGAAGTCAATACTTCCTCATACACGTTAGGAAGCAACGGGAGACAGCGTGTATTACAAACAGTGCCGTCTAGTGTCCAGATATAATAAATAAGAACTAACATTCTAAAATTAGAAAATAACTTTTTACATATGTTTTAGTTGAAAAGCAAAATTGCAAATGTCATTATTTGTTTCTTCCTTGGGCTGTCTGCCGATAGTCTAAACAGATTACTAAAAGATTGAGACAGATAATCGAAATGACCTGTTTCTCTTTCTTTTGTTCCTAGGAAGTCTGTTTTCCACACCACAGATATCTTTGTATAAATATGAAGACATATTATTTAATGAGGGACATAAACTTAGCGTGCAAATTCAACCGGTGCGTTAGTTCCAATCGCCATGGTGACTTCTATAACACTGGAATTTGTCATTTCACCTGGTCTCAATATCTCGGTGACTGGTGCTTTCCCAAAAGGTTTTATGGATAACTGAAAGACTCTCCATTCATTCTAATAGATATTTGCAACTGAAAGTCCACCTTAGTTGAAATATACAACGGTTTAGGCAGTAGAGTCCTCTGCTCATACAATTTGCAGGACTGTACTGACAACGTCTCGTTGGCGGAGACAATTTGACTTCATCAACCTCATTGCCACGATAGCAGTTGCATATTGTAGAGAAAGTGTATCCATCTATATGGCATGGACTGTACAAACGAGAATCGGATTGAATTTGTGGCGGCCTGATTTACGACGTGGATAACAGAAGACAATTCTATTACGCCATTTCCGTAGTGTTCTAAGCTTGTGGTCGACGCGTTTGGCAGCTACTGATAAACTATATTCAGATACTGTACGTGGGTTATATAAACAAAAATAAACCGTTACCATGGGGATTGCACTATTTCCAAGATTTAAAACGGTAATAAATAAAAATGTCTCTGGCCCATTTCAATGGATACTGACTCACTCCGGTGCGTAGGTATAGGTAAAAAGCAGGATTGTATTCAAGATAGTTGCACTCTCTATTCGGTATACGCCCATAACTAAAATAAAAAAGCATAGAAAAAGGACACACTTTAAAACGAACAGCGAACTTAGGCCGCAGTGGTTAAAGTAGACCCACAAGTGACCTCACAAGTTGCTCCTAATAAAAAATAAATTGCTAAGATTTTACAAACAACCTCCCTCGTTTAAGATTTTGCTATTAACTGTGTTATAAAACCGATTTTAAACCACTAACTACGTACTAATAATACGTTCTTAGGAAACTATAACGGGTAAGCCACGTAAACATTTTTATGTCGGACTTGGCGAACCGTTTCAATTCCTTCAGGAACACATCTTGAGCTTGAAATGAATACCGTTCTTCACAGTTATTAATATTTATAATTTAGGAACATGATTTTGTGAGTATGTTGTATACTACTATTATTACTCTACCGTAGGTACTATACTAGTGTGTCCAAAAAATTTAATTATACAGTAGCTTGAAATTGTCTCATATAAATTATGTTATGTATGTTCTAATTATTCATTAGTTTCTTTGACACCACAATATCTACTTTTCGGTAATTATGTTTAAAGTATCTTAAACTAATGCAAGGTATCCTCATTCCAAAACTCAACCAAATTCATTCCAGCTGTTTTTGTGTGATTGAACAATAAACATCGCATCCAACATACAATTAGATACATAATGGTATTACTATTCGAAGCTTCATTCATGCGCTAATGAACAGAGATTTTTATCATAAAGAAATTTCCAGTTACATTTTTTTTTGGCAATATGTCCTTGGCCATATTATGCTGAAGGACTGAATCTTCAGAAAACGAGCCGTACGAACGAATTTGGCGGGACGTGGGATAGTGATGAACTGTGATTGGAAAATGTTTCCACACCATCAGACAGTAACCTTTAGAAATAATTATGTTGCTGCGTGCCCATCGCGAGCTCGAGCTTCTTCATACGTTAAATTTTTTTACGAACTTATACTAAAGTATATTGTTTTTCCACAAGGGTATTGTTTATTTATCCCACATAGCCAATCCGTATTAATAGTACGAGACAATTCCATTATGCAATTTCCTTAGTTACGTGTGGCTCGCATTTGGCAGCGGTGGCGATAGACTATATCCAGAACTATTCGCTGCAGATTAATGAGGATTGGTTAGACTCAGCTTTAGAGCTACTCTGCAGTTAGACCGTGATACTACATACAACCCTAAATAGCAGTATGTTTGCAACGTGGATATATATGAAAACATTTTACCTTGAACCAATATTTAGTTAATTATTATGTTCAATAATAGATAATGCTTTTAATATAGTATACTTATAGTTAGGATAGAAATCAGCATTTAACATAACGAAAAAATTAACATTCTCCTTAGTTACACAACTGGGTGGGGGGCGCAGTGGTTAAGACAGTCACCTCGTCACTTCGTGTCCTGAGTTCGTTTCCAATACAAGATAACTATTTGTGTGTCCCGTAAGTAGTTGTTCTGAGTTTGGTTATAATTTGTGTTCGTCAATTATATGTTTGTAAAGTATCCCGAGTTGTTCCTTTCAGAAATAACGTTTAGATACCGCATCGAAGAATTTTACTTCACTCTCCGTTCAATTCGTGCAAGAGTGCTGGAACCGTCCTTTCACCGCACCTGTTGCCGCTCTAAATCACCCCTAAGAATTCTAAAAAATGCCCTCTCCGAATCTAAATCGGACGTGAGACCCGCTTTGCGTATTAACGTAGAGCAAAAGTTGCACGACACATTTCTTAAAGAAATGACCTTCTCAAGCATCTCCCCGTCAGTACTAGTACTTGTAACCGCCCAGATGCGAGGTTCGAACACCAAAGAGCAGTCCGGCGCGGGTAATTAGTTTGTAGATTATCTTTGCAAGACAGCTTTGATCCCACGCTCGCCTCTATCTATGGTTCGGTAAAAAAGTGAAAGCCTCCTAGGCTAACTGTAGACATCATGTTGAAAAAAAAACATTTAGGTATCATAATTTTTTTTTTGCGCAAATCAAAATATTTTTGTTTTAACCATTGGACCACCCTTGGAATAATTCTCCGCACAGTACAATTGTTTTTGTAACCCATAAATGGTTGTTCTGGGTGTGTGTGCCTTTTCTCCATTAAATGCATATTTGTAAAGACCCCACGAAACGCGGGTTTATTTACTTAGTACAAGCCTTGTTAAAGTAAAAAACACCGTACACTTAAACGGAGTCGCGGGCATAAGTTAGTGTAATCATAAAGCAATCTCTTAGAAATAATTACATTCAAACTCCAGACACCACATTATAATATTGTCTGTCTCTATAGCCAAATAACACTGTTGAATTAATATTACACATGTATCTAACCAACCAACATTTTACGCTAAATATAAGTTTATTGCCTAAATTAGACACAAATTATATTAGCTGAAATTCCGAATTACATTAGCGTAATTTGAAGCAAATCTAGCTCTAATTACACGTGGATGACGAAACATTTTGTTTTGTTTTGTTAACTTAATAAAGCGTACGGTAATTAGTATATTATGTAGTCGTTTAATTGAATAACAGGTGGGATTATAGGATTACAGGATTGTAGAATAGAATACCCTTTATTGTACACACTTAAACAGGATAAACACACACTTACTTACTTAATTATCGTATGGGCAGCGGCTACCCTAGTGTCAGCATGGTTCAATCCGCCCAGTAGGTTTCTGACATGACTTAACGAATGCCTAATGACTACAAACATGACCGACAGCTTAACCTGCACTTGCACTTGCCCTCCGAAGCACGGAGATGCTCAGAAATGAAACACATAAATATATTAAGTATTATTGATCAAGATAATATTTTTTATAGATAAACTAACAAAATTAATAATATAATAATATCCTGGGATATTATTTACACACGGCCATCTGATTCCAAACTAAGCAGAGCTTGTACTATGGAAACCAGATACCTTACTGATATACTACATATACTAATTTTCTTTTGTAAATACATACTTATATAGATAGATTTTAGTTACATTCTACGACAGATAGTTTTTCGTATTTTGTATTAAATTTATAAACATATGTATCTTACAATCCATTTTTGTTTGAATGGAAATGGTTTCCACCACGTTGCCATTTGGAGGCGTTTGCCGTAGTCACCGCGCTTGACATGTGAGTTGGCGACTGCAGTTTGATGGTAGCTAGCGCACAGGTGACGCTACTGCCCGTCCATCTGCTGTATCCCTTAATTGCCTTTTACGGCACCCACGGGATGTAATGGTGGACGTGTTATTCTTTCTGGGCCGGGAACCACACGGCCAATAATTAAAAAAATACCACATCTTTTATTATTCCTCTATATATCCTTAAAAGTGGCAAACGGAAGTCCGTTGTCTCTGCCTACCCCTCTGGGAAACAGGCGTGAGTCTATGTATGTATGTATATCCTTAAAAAATATAATATTTAAAAATAGAATGTGGCCAATCAACTTGTACAATTACAGGTTAACAACAAAGTTTAAATAAATCACGGACATTTACTAAAACCGCTAATTTCCCCTAATACTGAGACGTCAGGAATAATTGGAAGTCGTAACTTATAATAACTTAACATAAATCAGGTTAGTGCCAAGCGTTATTTGTTACAGGAATTTGCAAACATGGAAATACCGAGGTAGCATATTGAATTATAACGGCTAACAAAATAATTACATACCATTTTATTCTTATTGGCTTCTTAGATATTAGAAACAAATTAAGGCGAATTAGACTGTCGTGGTTATCAATAAATATCTGAACTAATAATAAAAGTCTCAATGGAGACTAGCCAAGTGCGCATGGAATTATAGCGCACAAGTGTATGCCCAAACACAGGGGCACTTTTTATTCCATAACTCTCATGCTCCGGTGGAACGACTAGTGACACAACCGGAAAGTGGTACAGGACTGACGGCTTCACGTGCTCTCCGAGATGTGTAATACCGCCAAATCCTAGACTTTGGGCTGATACTGAGAAATTTATTGTTACGGAGAAGTCCCATATTTAATTAATATTAATAATGCGAATGTATTTTCTTTTATACATTCAACCCTTGCTGAACCGATCATTATGAAACTGAGCACAGACGTCATCAGGGGTACAGAAAAAAATTTGAGTATCTTTCATCCAAACAAAAATAGTTGAAGCCACGAGTAAAAGTTAGTTCTTCAATATTCTTCCACTGTTCACTTTGATGAAAAAATATTTATGTAAATTTACTACTTTACAATTAAAACATTATTTTATTCAGATTATAACAAAAAAAAGGTACCATTCAAATAATTGAAAAGTTATCACACTAATATTATAAATGCAAAGGTTTGCGAGTGTGTATGTTTGTTACTTCTTCGGGTCTAAACGGCTGGAGCGATTTTATTAAAATCTGGTATGGAGTTAGCTGACATCCTGGATTAACACATAGGCTAATTTATAAAGATTAACGCGGGTAAAACCGCGGGGCACAGCTAGTTATGAATAAAGAACTAAACAGCTTAGTGTCAGTAAAACTTTATAACGATAAAAAAAAGGTTTCATTATATTTAAAACTCTTCTATATTTCAAATGTGTTTAAGTGTTAACAGTTGCATAAACATACCGTTTTGGCATATAGTTGTATTACACGTTTTGCAACCACACTCTACGAATAAATTACGGCTAGTACATACCTACGTTACGGCACATGCAATTAAGTACATACGTTAAAATAAAATAAAAATAAAAGGCGCTCATAGCCAGATGCTCTCACCGGTCCGTAAGTGATGTGCGCGGTTAAGCAACTATTCTCGTGGTCAGTCCATAGATGGGTGACCGCCAAAGTTATTTAATTACTGCACGTCTCCATGCTTCAAAGGCGTACTGGGCGGCTTGAATAACTCTGACACTAGGGTAACCACTGACCATACGATAAGTAAGTAGGTAAAAATAACAACAATAAATTAAATGGCACTTTGCAATACGAAACATTGCATAGCTTCATTCATTTACATTTCTGGATGTATGAGTACCTTTTAATTGTTGACGATGACCCCGAGTCACATGAAAAGCTATAGCTAGAATATGTTGGTCTTTATGGTAAGTGACCCTAAATGCTAAGCCGGCGGTCGTTGGTCCGATCCCCACACAGGACAAATCTTTGTGTAATAATATATATATATATATATATATATATATATATATATATATATATATATATATATATATATATATATATATATATATATATATATCGGCGCAACAACATTACTTAACCAAAAACAAATGCGTCATAGGAGTAGTTTTAAGTCTTTGTTTAAATTACTCTTAAATAGTTAGTTAAACTTAATGAATTTAGTGTTAAAAATCAAGTTACGATTTAAAAACCATCTTAACATTTGTATAATTGATGATTTCAATAGTTTAATTTACATTCGTTCATCGAACAAAGAAAATACGTAACATGTTTGTCGCCGCACATTTCGTATAAATACGGCCGACGCGACGGGTCGAGTACAAATCTTAGTTTGCATATCGTACCGATAAAAAGCCCCCCTCAACGCGGACGGGGGGCCGCGTCATGTCATTAACGTAGAGCGAAAGTTGCACTAAACTCCCTAAAAACCATGATCTTGCCCTCTCCCCGTCAGTATCCGCCCAGAGCCGAGGTTCGAACCCCACAGGGGGTGCCCTCCGGCGCGGGTACTTAGTTTGTAGTCTATATTTGCTAGGCCGGTTAGAGCCCACGCTCACCCCTACTGCCCGGTGAAGCAGTAAAAGCCGTAAGGCTAACTGCACGCGTCATGTTAAAAAAAAAAAAAAAAAAAAAAAAAAAAAAAAAAAAAAAAAAAAAAGAGTACAAATCACTTTCGCTCGAGCCGTCGGACCGTACGGATCACCTTGTATCGAATATTGTTATGGAATAAAACTTCACGAAACATATTTCGGGTTTTACTATCGCCATGAGTAAACAACCTTCAGTGGATAACCAACGTGCAGATAATAGTGACGTCAGTCTTGCTGACGTCATCATGACTAAAGACAACGATACCACCGTTTCTCCGTTATATATATATATAAGTATATTTCTAAGAGAGGTACAGCATACAGTTTCTTCAAAAAAAGTTAACTGGTATGTTTTGTTGCTGTATATGACGAAGGTTATCAGAGCTCGTAAAGAAGTATTGCATAGTTAGTAACGTATGGGTAATGATTTATTAAATTAAACTACTTTAGTGGCCACCCATCTATTTTTTTTATACACACAGTTCATCCTAGCCCCAAACTAAGCAAAGCTTGTACTATGGGTACCAGGCGACGATATACATACCTACTTATATAGCTAGATAAATACTTAAATACATAGAAAACACCCATGACTAAGAAACAATTATTCGTGCTCATCACACAAATATTTGCACTTACCGGGATTCGAACCAAGGACCACCAGCTTCGTAGGCAGGATCATTACCAACTAGGCTACGGTGACCGTCAAATTAATCTATACATTGACCTAGTTGCTTAACCTCCCCGATCACTTACGGACCGGTGGCATCTACCTATGAGCACCTCAAAAATATTAACTATTAGTCGAGCCGTATGCTTATTTGATAACTTAGTTGAATGGTTGTTTTTAGTATATAAGCTTAATTTATGTAATATATGTCACCCGTCTAAGGATAAGTGACAATATTTTCTTTCGGTGTATGTATAATACTGTTATTTTATGTAGAGCTACTAGAAGGCTCTGAATACGGAAACACTGAAGTCAAGAAGTCTCCAATAATGAAATCAAAATCCACAATGAATAATAAATTTTCCAGATATCGGGAGAAGCAGATCGTTAGCTATCAATGAAATATTCATGGGAATTTCTTGCCATCATCATTTCTACCGCAAGTTCATGCTGAAACGTAAAAAGTCATATGTTTTTGTTAAACCGTCTTCCTTTAGAAAATTATTTTCACTCAAGATATTCAATGGAATCAATGTTTTGTTGTGTAACATATTTCCTCTCGGTTTCTGGATATAGAGTGATTTTGGAAAAGGGGCGGAAATGTGTTACAGAAAACAATTTTGCGTAATCTTGGTACCACGACGCGACGTACTGTCGGCCAAAATAGTGTATGCGATGATATATTCGCCCACTTATATATTATTTTCCGAAGTCCTACGATGATTTTATTAGTCGGAGAGTGTGATATTTTTAGGAAGTGTAAGGTTGCATACACTTTGATATTAGGTTTATTACCTACAACCTATTAAAATACTTAGGATTACCAAGAACTTCCGTAAGTTCTCTATTGGAACGAGTATCCAAAGCGGAAATATGAAATTTGGCTAAGAAGAGAAGGGATAACTGAGAGTCAGAGAAGGTGAGCCGCAAGTCTCAGACTGTCATGTGTTTCCTCCTCTATATACATTTTTTTAATGTATGTGCTATTGGTCTCTCTTAATATTAAATAACTAAATAAATGAAATTTAGTAAAATTAAGCAATTATATATAATTAATAAAAACCTGATGGGTAGAGCTCATGCTAGTAATAATGTAAATTTATATTTTATACGAAATCCACTTAAGGTAATGAACCTGGCCGTCCGTGTGGTCTGTCGTTTCGCATAAACCTATAAATATGCTATTACTTATATTAATCCTTCTAATATTATAAATGCGAGTGAAACTACCGAATGGATTTAGATGAAACTGCGTAGTACTTTCCTACTAATATTATAAACGCGAAAGTTTGTAAGTATGGATGGATGTTTGTTACTCTTTCACGTTAAAACTACTGAATGGATTTTAATGAAACTTAACAATAATATAGCTTAAACATCAGAATAACCCATAGGCTACAATTTATAAAGATATTGTGTGAATTGTCCAAAATATGACAATAAGTGTCATGTAAGTAGGAAAAAATCTACCATCTGCGAGCTATTCTGGCGTGTACTGCAAAAACCGCTAAAGTTACACATTCTACTAATATTATAAAGGCGAAAGTTTGTGAGAATAGATGTATGTTTGTTACTCTTTTATGCCAAAACTATTTAACGCGGGTGAAACCGCGGAGCATAACTAGTAGATTATAATATATCCGAATAGCATAGGCTATAATTTATTAAGTTTATCGTGTCTGAATCCGCGGAGTTCCATATATTTGCAGCGATAGAAATGATGAGTGCAGAAGGCATCTCAACCAATAGACCAGACCACAGAATTACACAAATCTAAGTATGCTACTGGTTCTCAATTTTAACGTATTTCCAACTACCTAACATCCACGTTCCTTCAAAATCTTTCTACTATATCAAAACATTTTTGAATTTCGAAAAGGAAAGCTAAAAATATTATACAATGATACGGTGGAAGGCAAACCTACCTCGAATAGCGGCCATTATGAAATGCAAAATATTTTCACGTCAAACCTGGCAGAACTCAGCTCGTCAAAAGAGAACGTTATTGAATTTTATTCTGTTACAAAATGCAGGTAATGAAAACATGCAATCTATACTTTTATTTGAGATATCAAAGCCTTTGTAAATGCGCTTTTGACTTGTTGCCTAATTGAACAGAAAGAGGATAAAAGGATTAAAAATCGTACTAATATTATTAATGCAAAACTTTGTAAGTATTGATCCATGGATGTATGGATGTTTGTTACTCGTTCACGCAAGAACTACGGAACGGATTATTTGAAACTTTGAAGTTATATAGCTTATACCTATATGCGAATAACACATGGGCTATAATTTGTATAGTTTATCGCGGGTTAAACCGCGAGGCACAGCTATTGTAAAATATTACTTTTTTAGAAAATTTCTATAATAGGGTTGAATGTTACCATGCAACCATTATGTGTTGTTGGGATGTTTCTTACTCTTTAACCTTAAAACCAAGGAACGGATTTTGACATAGTAGTAAAAAAAAATTTCTTTTATTTTGGCAAGAAACAGTTATATACATTTACAATACTTATAAATATATGGCGTTTTACAATAAACCTACAGTGCCAAACAAAAAATTCAGTAATGATACTAATTTTTACTCTTAATTTGGAAGGACGCGTATGACAAGATTAGTTTAATAAAAAAAAGAAATGACAAAAAGAAAGGATACATAAATTATATATAAAATGTCAAGTAATATTAAATCTACGTTTTAATTCTAATTTGAGACTATTGAGCGAATTATCGAAAAGATCTATGTCTGTGAAGTCTCTGTTATAATTGTTAGTGGAATAAGAATGAGTTACGAATGTATTTTTTACAAAGCCTTGGTACAAATAGTGACTTATTTCGTGAGGGGCACACAGGTAGTCGAGCGTGAGCTTTAAATGATATATTTGTTAATAATGTTGGTGAATCCGTCAGCGAGTTAAAAATTTTAAATAATTGAGTGATATCAAAGTAATAATGTAGCTTATATTATATCCGAATAACTAGACTATAATATATAAAGTTTAACGTGGGTGAAAGTAGCACAGCTAGTAGAAAATAAAAAGAACAGTAAAAGAAAGAAAAATGTAGTGGACAAATTTAACTTGGAATGAACCTAACAACGCCTGCAACTGCAAGCAAACAACGAGTATATTTCAGCCGTTAAACTACACTCGGTATAAATAAGATATGTTTACTTACCTTGTAACTTGGCCACCACTTTGAGGAGTTAAGCCGCCGGGGCCAGGATTTGTGAGAAAAACTTTATCCATTAAGACTACTGGCCGTTGCGTTGGTCATCAGTTTGAATGTTTGTTTGTTTACATGTGGAGTTTATTTTCGTAAACTGTGATTTTCGTTGATGTTTATTCGTTCTTTCTTAGTTTTGTAAATTTCCTTTTGTTTGTTTTTATTTTACCTATCCAAATATGTGGTATTCTTTTTAAATGGAAGAATACATTTATATTTACCAGGATACACGGCGTAAGATAGTGCAAATTGTATTTATCGGTGCAGCATGCTTCGCTATTGATAATGCAATTATATAGGCTACGTTGTAATTTGTAAAAAATATTAAATTATTGAAACACATTTCGATTTGTATGTACTTAAGATTTTTACATATATTGGTATATAAATAACTTAATATAATATGAAATGTATCGAAATAGCTTATTTATGATTCTAAATTTTATACTTTTGACGGGGAAATACGACATATAAAATAATAAATAACCGTAATAATGTTTAAATGTGTTTGTATAATTTAAAGCCTAAGTCTTTGGACTAGAAAGAATAAGAGGGCCATCCCATTACATCACGTGGCTGTCGTAAAAGGCGACTAAGGCATACAGCAGGTAGTCGGGCAGCAGCGCCACCTGTGTACTAGCTACCACCTAACTGCTGTCGCCAACTCGTATGCCAAGCGCGATGACTACGCCAACCCCTCCAAATGGCAACATTGTGATACATGTGACGCTGCTTCCCGACCTGGTGTATCCCTTAGTTGCCTTTGACGACACCCAAAGGATGTAATGGGGTAGCCCTGTTATTATTTCTGGGCCGGGAACCACACGGCAGTGGGTTACCATTGCTTAAAAAAACCGAATTCCCAAAAAAATGCGTGTATATGATTTTCTTAAAATAATTTTTAATGTATATTTTTAGTATAATTGAAATTTCCTTAAAGCAGATTACGCTGATTTTATAAGTTGGTAGGTACTGAACTATGGTATCTAGAATATGTTAATAAATATGCTAAAATTGTGGCAAATACATTATTTCAATTTAAATAAATTATAAAAAGGGTGGCGACCATGAACCGGAAGACGCAGCGTGGGCAGGCCCCCTAAAAGATGGACCGATGACCTTGTGCGGGTCGCTGGAAACTGCTGGATGCGAATAGCGCAAGACCGGCAATTGTGGAGATCTTTGGGGGACGCCTTTCTCAAGCAGTGGACGTCTTTCCGCTGATATGATGATAATGATGTCAAAAAGACACGTTCGTAGTATTTATATTGCACTAAAAATATTGGTAAAGTATTAAATTCCAAGGAGCAATATTTACTAACACGCTTGTATTGGATAAGGGCCGCTTGTAAAATAGCTCTTAGGTAAATATAAAATTTTAAACCGAGAAGAGTAATGAGGTGCTTTGTGGACACGCAAAAACTGTTTGATTTTAAGCAAAACGCCATTTTGATTCAAGGTGTAATAACACCCCGTCTGTAATAACACCATGAATCAAAATGGCGTTTAGCTTGGAGGTTGGCGTGGTTGGTAGATACTTGCTTTTCCCACCCAGGAGAGATTTTTTCCTGAGTCTTGGTGTAATTGTCTATATAAGTATGTATTTACAAAAGAAAAATTATATATGTAGTATTCAGTTATCTGGTTTCCATAGTACAAGCTTTGCTTAGTTAGGGATCAGATGGGGCCGTTTGCGAATTATGTCCCAGAATATTATTATTACATTGAATTTCATTTTCAAGACAAGATACGGTAGCGTGTAGAAACATACATAAGTGTTGTAAAATACAACAGTTATGTATGTTTCTACACGCTACCCCATACCAACAAGGCAGTCATGCTTATTACATTCCACATTACCTGTCATCTTCAACTGCTTACTGAGTTCTATCTTCAACATTAGCTGTGTTTTCTTTTTGCTGGACAAATTTAATTATATGTGTATGTATATAGAATTTTATTGTTAATATGTTTTATTTAATAAGTTAGTAAACGAGATATAGCTTTCATTTAAATCTTTTGGGTCACTGTTGCTACCGTTTTCTTGAGTTCAATTGATATTCTATACCGAGGTTGTCTGAAAGATATCGCAGCAGCGATAAGAATAACAATAAGCTCATTGTATTTAAACATCTAATTGTAATATGTCCTTCCTTTTCTTGTGAACAGTAAAGAGTATTTTACTTTTATATTCCTCTAAAGCCTGCTATTTAAAATCCTCTAAAGGCAAAGTATAGCCCGAGGTCGGATCAAAATCGCGAAGGGCTTCAAGACAGCCCACCGACGTTCTTTCTAAATTAGGAGTGAATGGCAATTTTGCGTCGTCGTATTTGCATACATTTTTCTTTAAGAAGATGCAGAAGAATTTTGTTCAAAACGGGCAATGTATACGCAAGAAAATGTCATATCGTTTCAGGTCGAACCTGCGTACGAGAATGTCATTAAATAGGTAATCAGTATTACATGATTAATGTCTACGGCGGTCCACTGCACCATGCATATCGGGTATTATTCTGTAATTTTGAACTCAGTAAATATTCTTACATTTCTCGTCTCTTTTGATAAATCTTTGTCCACCCGTATTCTTAGGGTATTTGTATCACTAATTAATCGACTTCGGACGCAAACAAAATGCGATCGGGCTGCAGTAATAGTGACAAATACTGAACCTCAATACATCTTTGTTGCCGGCAGGTTGTGTAAGCAAGTACAGACGCCAGCACGTCAGGTTACCCCAATCTGTCAAATTTCCCCAATTGAAAGTGAACCTTATGCTTTTATGATAAAGTTGAAAATCTATAAAATAAATTTGACAGATTGGGGTAACTGGATGTGCTGGCGTCTGTACAAGACAAATTGGAGTTCGATACTGCACAATCGTTCGAAACCAAACAATCGAGACCAAAATCGGAGATCAATACGGGTTATAACTTAGAAAATACATTAACATCGTTATCATAAAAATGGCTGAACATTGGCTTCTTAAATATAACTTTAATCTATACATACTTACGTAGGTATTATAAAATCATAAATACCGAAAATACCTGTAGGTATGTTCTGATACGTGTTTTATAAATTCCAAGAATAAAGTCTGGAAAATATATTTCAATGTGTGTCTGATCTTTAAGCCAATACTAGTTGCCATATTTATTACAATTCGAATCTGATAAAAAGTACCTACAACGCAAGCGTACAAGCTATTTCGACGGTCACCGTAGCCTAGTTGGTAGTGCTCCTGCCTACTGGTGGTCCTGGGTTCGAATCCCGGTAAGTGCAAATATTTGTGTGATGAGCACGAATATTTGTTTCTGAGTCATGGATGTTTTCTATGTATATAAGTATTTATCTATCTATATAAGTATGTATATCGTCGCCTGGTACCCATAGTACAAGCTTTGCTTAGTTTGGTGCTAGGATGATCAGTGTGACATTGTCCCTAAATATTATAAATATATTATTTATTTAGTAGATAGATTAGCTAATAATATTTATTTATGTTCAAATTGCGTGTTGCGTAGTAAGTGGTAACTTTGACAGCTGACTAAGCCAGAGGTCGATCGGATTCAATCCCGACCCAGAACGAATCTTTTTGTGATGGTTAGGGGGGCTACCGGCTAAGTCGCCGAACATTGGAATAGTGATCGGCGTTCAAATAAATAAAGGTTAAAAATAACTTAATCAATCGTTAAATCGATTGATTAAGTCATTTCTGAATGATGATTGATGAGATAGATATTTCTTTAATGGCGTAAATTCTATCGATATTTTGAATGAGTGTAATTTTCTTATTGTAAATTTGTTCGCAATCTTTTGATTTCACCTGTATATTATAACATTTTTCTTCATATTTCTATAGTGACGTAAGTCTTGTATCATATTCTAGTAAGAAGATTTCAATGTAATTAAAAAGTTTAACACGTGTAAAACCGCGGGGCACAGTTAGTACTGAATAATAAAATTCTACATACAAGAGCTTTTATACAGTTTATTGTCTGGATCACATCTTTGGTAAAGATCTATACTAGGATAGCTTTGTTGTTAATTTAAATCTAAGTTATCTATATGCTCACCACAATGGGGCGCAGGGGAATTATCAAGTAAGAGTCCTCGTGAGTGTAAAGCAAAATTTGTAAGAAGCACAAATCTTTCTGCTTTTGTCAGAAGAAAGACGAGCACAATTTTTGACAATTAAATTTGCTTTTTAATTGTTTTTTTTTATTAACTGATTATGAAAAAAGAAGGTTGTCTATTCGACTATGTAATTTTGTTATATATCTGATTCGATTTCTCAGTTGTTCATAACAAAGCTTTTTTTTTTTTTTTACTGGATAGGGAATGCGGAATGGTTCTTTAAATCGGTTGTCATAAATAAATTGTAAAATCTTTGTTTTTAAAACAGTAATTATACAATTTACGATGGGCCATATCTTTGACGCGTACTGAAATATGAAGTGAGACACTTACTCACTCACACATCCACTGTATGCAAACGATCTGATGGCCAAGCTCAGTAGTGCTCTAGTTGTTTCTTTTACATCGATGGTGTCTCTGCTAACAATATCTGTTTTAATCAGTGCATGACCTCAGAGAATTGATGATGGTATTTTTGATCAGGGTTAAAGAACTGGAGAAAATCACCTTCAATACTCAACGGTATACTTTTACAGTGAGTGCGTCGAGTTAAATATCTTGGTAATAAAATAACCCCTGATCTTAAAAATTAGGAAAGCATTGAGCGAAATCATTCTCAGTCAGTGCAAATATTCTAGCTCGCAGATTTGTGTGCTGCCCACTAGGTGTTAAATCACTCTCTTTTGAGCCTACTGTACCAAGTTTTCGGCGACCCACAGAGGATAGGCGATCCATCTTGTTGTTGTATTATTTTGACTCAAATATTAAAATAAAACTTTTACCTGAATTTTAGCTAATACAAACGGTCATTAACCAACTACATTGGAGAGATTATAAAGTACACTTGTGTACGTGAAAAAGGGTGCACTCTCTATTCATTTCCAGATTACCGAATACTTTACGTGATTTCAGATGCACGGGGATGTAAAATCGCCAACACCCTCACTTGGGCAGCCACTGAAAAGTATTCAACCCGCAATCGTTTTCCTCTGATCGTTAATTTGAAACCGAAACTCAATCAACAGTTGAATTAAAACGAGGATAAGAAGACACCCATGCTGGAGAATATATTTCAGAATTAAACTTAGTACGGACAATTTTTATACAGGGATATATCACGGGAATGTTGTATCAATAGATAGTTTAACCCCATATCATGGAACTAATACTTTGAACTTCGAAAATATAACTCAAAGCTACGCATCATCCTGCACCACGACAACGCAAGCTCACACAGCACTCGTGAAACGATTGAGTATTTGGAGCAGGAAAAAGTAGAAATTCTTGAATACCCTCCAGTCTACAGACCAGAACTAAGCCCTAAAGATTTCTTTACATTTCCTAAACTTAAGAAAAGTCTTCGTGCTCAAAGGTTCCATTCTGGTGAAGAAGCAGTCGACGCTTTTAAGTCAGCCATTTTGAACACCCCCGCTTTAGAGTGGAATAAATGTTATAATAACTGGTTTGAGCTAATGGAAAAGTGTATTAAGCTGCGTGGTGAATACTTTGAAAAACAATAAAAAGTACTATAAGGTTCTAGTTGTATTTTTTCTTCAAACGTCAAAACTTAAAAGACATGCCTCGTAGGTAGTCTATATGATCGTTAAGACTAAAAAAAAAGAGCCCTGTAAATTCCTTATAATCCTGGCAACAAGATATCATTAAAAGCTTAAGGAGACCTCTCAACTTTGGGAATAAATTCATCCTAAATGTGTTTGACTATTTTTAGACCATCTTAAATTAACAATTTAAGGAAGCTTTACTAACTGATAATCCAAATATAATTTAGAGGGTACTCAAGAATTAATGAATGAAATAATACGGATGATTAAAATAATTTGTAGCGTTTGGTTTCAAATGGATATTGGAATGCGTATGATTACATTCTAGTCTGTCTCTATGACTGCCTCGTTGGTCTAGTGGTAGCTTGTTCAACCGCAGAAAATGAGGTCCTGGGTTCAAATCCCGGGTCGGGCCAAAAAGTTATTTTGGGTTTTTTCCGTAAAAATAAATTTCTCAGTATTAGCCCGAAGTCTGGAAGTTGGCGGTATTACACCACCGTGCCTCGAAGAGCACGTAAAGCCGTCGGTCCTATACCTGACCTCTTTCCGGTCGTGTCGCTAGCTGTCCCATCGGATCATGAGAGTGATGGATTAAAAAGTGCCCCTGTGTTTGCGCACACACTTGTGCACTATAATATGTCCTGGCAATTGGCTAATCTCCATTGAGAATGGCCACCGTGGCCGAAATTCGGCCGGGAAGACATCATCATCAGTCTGTCAGTAAGGCGTTCTAGTACCTAAAGTACACTCGAAAATTGAATATCATGTACAGTCAACGTCACGGTAGTGGATACACTTTAACTTCAACATAGTCTTTTTTATTAAGTGCGTAGTAAAAGCAAATAATGTATGCGTATATCTATACTTTTTGACACGACGAGGTTGGCGTGGTTGGCAAATGCTTGCCTTTCACGGCGCCGCAGATCATAAATTGTTTTAAGCAACAAGATTTACTACCAAGTTAAATTAATACTAAGGCTTGTTTTTATAGTATGTAGGTATATCTGCGTAACATACAATCCGAAGCAAACCGGTTTTCATAATCATAATATTTATTTTTGTAAACATAGGTATAAGGTACAATAGATGATAATAAATAGAATATACATGTTCACTATGTTTTGCCTATTAAAGGCGTTCAAAATTGTACAGTTGTAAAGGTGTACAAAATTTTATTTGGTTAAAACGACGCCAATACTCCTGGCAACACTTTTTTAAGGATATTATTTCATTATATTCCTAAGAGATTATTCAGAGTCAAAGTCAAAGGTACTTTATTCCGTAAAAATTTTACATTTATGTGGAATCGTCATATTTTTTTTACCCTACCGTGCAGTGCATGACGTGGCAGCTACTGAGAAAGACTGCCAGAAAACTCAGTAGGATACCTTTTTTAAAATAAAATATACTTAAGATTAATTACAATCATGTGTGTTGACTCAGAACAACTCAATCCCAAGCACTTTTATCACTTAAATAATCAGAAATTTTGTAATATGCCCTGCTACACAATTTGGCTTTAATAATTCTTTTAAACTTCATCATTACAGCTTAAATAAGTCCACTGCTGGACAAGCCTCCCTCAAGAATCATCTTGAGGGGATATGCCATAATCGCCACGCTTGGCAGGCGGGTTGGCGATCGCAGTATGATGGTCGTAGTACTCAGAAGGAAGCTGCTTCCCGTCCTCTGGTAGATATTCCCTCGGGTCGACTTCTACGCCCCCCACGGGATGAGATGGGGTGATGATATTCTGATTCTGATATTTGTCGCCGTCACCACACAGCAGTCTTTTAAACTTATTCGTTGACAATTCTCTAATATCATTGGGAAGTTTGTTATAGAATCTTATACATTGCCCCATAAAAGAGTTACTTATTTTGTGGAGACGGGTAGTATGCAATATGAGATTATTCTTATATCTAGTATTTACATTATGTGTATCGCTCCTTTTACAGAAGGAACCGATATTTTTATGCACATATAGTAAGTTTTCATGTATATACTGAGATGGTACACTTTTAATTTCTCTTAGAGACACTCTCGGGCCAAGATTATAGATAGCTCTTACAGCTCTTTTTTGCAATATAAATATGGTGTTAATGTCAGCAGAGCTACCCCAGAGAAGAATTCCATAGGACATTACACTATGAAAATAACTGAAATAAACCATTCTAGCTGTGTCAACATCAGTCAGCCGTCTAATAGTTTTCACTGCATATGCTGCAGAACTTAATTTGCCGGACAGTTTTTCTATTTGTGGGCTCCATTGTAGCTTTGAGTCAATAGTGATACCCAAGAACACAGTTGATTCAACAGGGTCCAACCTAGCTCCATTAAGTTGTACATTGGTTGTCGCCTGTTTCACATTCGGTGTAGTGAATTTAATGACTTTAGTTTTCTTATCATTAAGCACAAGATTATTGGCATTAAACCAATGAACAACTTTAGAGATTGCATCATTAACATCGTCAAAATTGCTTAATTGTCGGTTTATTTTGAACATCAGGGAAGTATCATCTGCAAACAACACAATCTCATGCTTATCCCTTACATAGTAAGGTAAGTCATTTATATAAATTTAAAACAGTAATGGGCCAATAATTACCACTGGAGATCCCGGAGATATTTTACCGTTTATTTCGACCTTCTGAATTCTATTGCCCAAGTAAAAAGTCAGAAGTTCGAGTTGGGTTTCTTTGCCTATCCGTAAGTGGTCAGCAAGGTTCAGCTCCTAACCGCACCGTCAATCTACTTATGGATGACCACCTAAGTGGTTTAATAGCTAAACGTCTCCATGCATCAGGGGGCCCGTTAAGCAGTCAGTCTCAGTTGTTGTCATTCGACAACAGATGGCAAGATGCCATGATAGAAACCTCTAAGGGTTGATAATTGCTGACTCCAACCCTTGGATAACTGCATCCATATTAATAAATAAACAAGAGATCACAATATTACACTACCTTTTTCTCAATACCACGCTTAGTAAACAAGTCAACCGTACACCTATAACATGTCAACGCAAACAGCGCCAAAACAAAAACCAAACCGCATTCATACACCGCTATAAAGCAGCAAGAAAATCTGACACAGTGAATCCGCTAAAAGTAACACTAATTAATTAAGACCGAACACAAGTTAGCAAACAAACAGGCAACACAAAAACACGGGCGGCATACAAAGCGAACGCAAACTGAGCCCAAACTCTGCGCTACACCCGTAACGCTTCGGGAAACAGGTACGGCTAAGAAAACAGCGAGCGTCATAAAGCGACGTTTAATCCAGAGCTCAAATAATACTTGCTTTACTTTAAACCATGTCTCTTCAAGTAAATAAGTGTTCAACGTCAAAATTAGTAGAAACTCTTAATAAGAATAAAAGAGACTTAAACGTGAAAAAAATATTGATACTTATTTGTGACCAAAGAAAAACGATAACAATTGACGGGCCGGTTGGCGTGGTTGGCAAATGCTTGCCTTTCACGCTGCAGTCGTAGGTTCGATTTAGGTGTCGTAGGGACATTTATATTTATACGCATGAAAATGTCTGTGTATCCTGAGTCTGGGTTTAATTAATTACATAAGTATGTATTTATAAAAGTAGTATATGTAATAAATCAGTTATCTGTATTCCATAGTACAGCTCTGCATAGTTTAGGCTCAGATGGCCGTGTGAGAATAATGTCCCAGCATATTATCATGATAAAATTAAAAGCCATAATTGAAGTAGTTTAATATTTTTTATTATTTTAAACTACGTCTACCCTAAGCAATTAAATTCACGAATCACACATGCGATTCACAGGTGCAAAACACACCTATACTAGGCTAAACTATATAGAGGTACATCCTTTGTTACCTCACGGCCATCCAATGTGACGATTATCGTAAACCACCAGGGTGAGATAAGCCACAAACAGATATGTGTTGCTTAAGCAGATTTCCTACGCGAGATTGGAAACCAAAACACAAGGTCGCCAAGGTAGTGTGGCGACTTCCTGAACGACTACACACTCCGCAGCAATTAAATAACAAAGTAAGAGACAAAATAATACTGAATGACAAAATATTATTGACTGTTTGCTTTTATTTATTGAAAAGGACTACAAATAATGAGTTGAATGGAATATTCTCGTCTGATTAAAAATGAATTCTGTGACACATGGACAAACTTGATGTTGTGATGAAGCAGAACTACATATGTGCTTGTGAGTATAGATCTATGCCGGCATTATGCGTCTTAAGACTTCACACCAAAATTACTAGTATTCTGACTTATGCCTATGCAACAGCTAAAACTTAAAGTAACTAACTTTTCCCAAATACTGAAGTTGCATACTTTGCGTAAGATAACGGTAAATTGGCAAAAGTGAAAACTAAAGTTAATTATCTCTGTTATCCCTAGTTGAGTAGTTAAAGCTTGAAAGCGTAAAAAACGAGTATGCATGATACCACACGACAGAAGTAAAACTGAGATATGTAAAACCTAACTGGCTATCAGAGAAAGAAAAAGTGTGCTCTCTCTTATTCCTACGGTATTATACAAAAATTAACTCTCCCTCTTTCTATCTTCACTAACTTGTATCTTCCTCTCAACCATTGTTCGCCTGGTCCAATCATACTTTTCTATTATCCATTATACGATCTCGTCACGTATTTTTTGTTTTTTTTTTGGTTTTTATTCACGTAGTCTTTCAAAAAGCGCTTGTAAAAAAGTCAGAATATGTTTGTAGTAATATAGTTGTATACATTATTATTTCTAGTTACATAGATATTTAGGTACACGGATTGTATGAAAACATTTATAAAATATATTTTATAATAGCAATTATATTTAGCTAGCTTGTATTAAGTTATTGTCAAAGAGATTATGTTTAAGTTTAATTATCAAAATTTATAGTTTTAGCTATATAGTAATACTACATATTGTTTGAATTATTTATTATTATGGCGGACCTTGTGTTAATAACGACGGTCGCGTTTTAATGCTACCACCGGATCCAATGTGCCCCGACTGAGAAGACCCAGCGAAACAAACTCAGTGGGTTCATCTAATACCGGTTTCAACACGACCCAGTTGAAACGGTCCGGCGAAACATACTCAAGCGGGCATGAACACGGGATTTGGTCCACTTAGAGTAATTATTTAGTAGGCAAACACAATATATGCTCGATCGGTTGTATTCACCAGCTTACTCCCAAAGTTAAAAACGCATAAAGAAGTTTTATTTCAAAAACTGACATAGGTATGCATGTAAAATATTAGTTAATATTACGGAACTACTCGACGTCGCTGTTCTTGGAGCCCTAAACCAATATTCTTAGTAAGTAGTAGACGAGTAAACTAGACATTTGCTACCGTTAAGTTTGTCATGAGACATTTACGAGAGCTAATGTGTGGAAATAGCATTTAAAATAGAATATTATGATATACCACTGTAGTAAAGGAGGATTACGTTGAACAAGATATTTCAGGGTTTAAATTGTCACATTTCGGGGCAGATTTTATAGCTTCAGTTATATAATAAACGTTATAAAATAATAACATACATAGATTCACTGTTTTTCAGTGGGGAAGGCAGAGACAAGGGATTTCCGTTTGTCACGATCCACACCCGCACAGCTCTTTTACATGCTCGTCGGTTTAGGGTACTTCTGACCTGGCCTTTCTTGAGAACATCTCCGATTTGGTACGAGAATGTTCTACGATACTTCCCTTTCAGTAGTTTAGTGGTTAGTGACCCCTAACTGCTAAGCCATAGGTCATTGGTTCGATCCCAACCCAGAAAAATCTTTGTGTGATAAGCACAATTGGTAAATTTTTTTCTGTTTCTGGGTGTTATTTATCTAACTATGTATGTATTTGGACATAATGTTAGTATGTTTATCAGTTATCTAGAAGCTAAGATCTGGTGAGTTTGGGATCATTATGGCAGTGTCTTTTTTGTTCCAAGATATTTATTATAGTATTCCTAATATAGACGCGAGTGTGGGCTCGAGCCGTCTAGACTCTAGACTCTAGACTATAGACGGTTTGAGCCCACGCTTGCGTCTCTTGTCCAGTAAAGTAGTGATACTACAGCACTCCTTGGTTAACTGAAAAATCATGTTAAAATATAAAAAAGAACCGGCCAACCTCCGGCGACGGTGGTCAGTCACAGCTATGACTAGCCAAATATGCAGGATATAAATATGTGCCCAAACACACCTACCCTCTCTATTGCTTCACTCTCATAATCCGATGTGATGAGAAATTAAGCGCGGCTTTTAAGCTACGGGGGGCTATTATAAGTGCCCTATTAGTGTTAAGTTAAGTTTTAATTATATCCTACAATTCTTACAACATACACTCACTTCTACTCCAAATTCTTTACAATACACCTAGTCCAACTGAAGGTTGTCTGGAAGAGATCGCTGTAAGCGATAAAACCCTGGAAATGGTATGCAATAAAATTGATTCATCTTCATCATATCAGCCGCAAGACGTCCACTGCTGGACAAAGGCGTCCCCCAAAAATCTCCACAATTGCCGGTTTTGCGCCATTCGTCATGGTTTCCAGAGACCCGCATAAGATCATTGGTCTATCTTGTAGAGAGCCCTCTACAAGATCGACCGATAGTCTTGTGCGGGTCGACGCAACGTGGGCAGGCCTACACACGCTGCGCGTTCCGGTTCGTGGTCACCACTCGATAACCTTTCTGCCCCAACGGCCGTCGGTTCTACCGCCAAGATGTATTAATCTTATTATATATCTATTAAGACGAAATCATTTAATTTTAGTAATTAAATTAAATAAAATGAAATTATAAGCTAAAAATTTGATAAACTACGATACACTATTTACCCTAAAAGGCGTCCAATAATCCCTCCGCACCGCTTATGGGAAAAGTGCCCAGAAGGCTGGCCGCATTGCCACGCTGGATGGCAATGCTGATCCTCTGACCCAAGAATAGACAGCCCTCTGATCATTTTATTAAGTTTATTCTTAATAAAAAGTTTGGGCCACTTTGGCATTTGAGCCCAAGAGATTTTTATCTACGGCTGAACAATTTATTTCTAGACCAACGGATATGTCGCAAAGAAGGTTCCGAGAACATAAATAGATCGTTATATTTTTTTGCAATTAGTGGTGGTACCTTATTACATTGAAACGCCATCCACTCACACTAAGAGCGAAGAGATAAAAAGCAATGACGGACGAGACGTAATGATATTTTTAAAAGAAACTTAACGCAATACGTTGGTAAAAGTTAAAGGTCATCTATTCATGTAGCATAACAGTGAAATGTGACATTTAGATTCTAATTCTGAAAATGTCGCTCACAAATCAGAATTATTATTAAGCACATTCAAAGTAACATATACCTACGTGGATTTAGTAAGCGTTTTATATTTTCCGAAACTTAATATTTCAGCGATTTTTCGTCCTACGTATGCTGACGCCGTAACCTAAGTTCTCAGTCATAGTTTGCCCTTCAAAAAAGTAGTCATAACGATTTAAAGGATTAAAACGTACATAAATGTTACTTTGAATGGGCTTCATAATAATCGTATGGCACCAATTATTTATAATAATCTACAAAAATTACTTTTTGCTAAAAAAGGTTCACTACGGGTATTTATTAGATATGTAAAATTTTCTAAACAAATATTATAAAATTAATGTATATCTATATTCATACAAATTTATTTTCTCCTTAGTTTGACAATTCAATATTATATTTACTATTGACCAAATTAAATCTTAAACAATTAATACAAAAGTTTGTACCTCGCGGCCACCGCCTTTGTTTGCCTCCCATATCATCAGAGAATAGCCAGTTATGTAGGACATATTATAGAGCATGCGTGTGTGTGCATACATATGTACACTCTTTGTTACAATCCACACATAATCCAAATTAACGGCCATCTTACACGGCAGGGAAAATATCATGCACCGACCGACCGATTTACGCTCGCTAAGGCACGGGCATCTAGCACGGCAAACTTCCTGACTCTTGGCTTGTACTTTCAGTGTTACTGTTGGTTTTGCTTGTCTGAAAAATACTAATAACACTTTTAGCCTGACCTTGGATCAAAGCCCAGGTCCGGGTTGAACTTTCTACCACTAGAACAAGGGGGAGACAGTCAAAAGAGTATATTCATGTGGTGAGAAACTATTCCATCTTAACTATACACGCCAAGACGGCTAAAACAACATAGTCTGGAACTAAGCCACTAGTTAACATGTACCTATTCTTGATGATTCTCTAAAGTCCCTAAACAGTGCAGGAGGCTAAAGAAATCCGTTGTCTCTGCCTAATATTCTGAGGAACAGGCGCGGCGTGAGTATGCTATGTAAGTAAGTAAATCTCACGTTAAGGTAGAAAGTAACATAATCTACATATAAATTCCCATTCAATTTATAATTAAGAAAAATCACAAACAAAGGAACATCCCATTGCTAAAGAATACCATTAAAATAAATCTGTAATTAAATTCTTACTACATTTTGGTGAAACGTTTTCACTGAATAGGGAGTAAAACCTCATTTCAGTGGTAATGAAAAGCTCCAGTATATTCTGTGTTTACAGTATTCGGACAAGCAATTTTAGCTGTTTTAATGTATGCATAATGGCATAGTAAACCGCCGTGGATTTCCACTACGCGGCGCTACACGTCATCTAAAATGACACATGTCAAATATTGGGAGAATTATAACAGAGCTGGTACCTTTTTAACATCGTTCATTGATTTTCGTATATTAAACGTATATACAATCTCTATTAATCTCACGATAAAAGTAGTTTGCGCTCGTAGCTACGCAGTGTGATATATGTATATTTTAACACGAAAGGAGAATTGTGCCCAGAAGACGGATCAAAATCGACTTATATCCGTCCCTAGGGCAGCTAGATTTATTTGAGCTTGTTTTTCCTATAAAGACGTATCGCTCATTTGCATAAATTTATACTACCTCTACGCAATTTGCCAATGATGATATCTGCTACGACTTTGTCCGTGCGTTTCGTTTTTTGGGTAATCCCATTTATCACAAAAATAGAAAATGTCTGATCTTGAAAGAAAACGGTCAGGGTTTGCCCAATTTTTTATACAGTTTTGAATGAGACAATAGGAGATCACAAACTCTCGATTTTGCCCATTTTAATCTCAAAAATAAGGAATCATAAATTTTATCGCCCGGCGAGTTTTAAACCTAATAATTCCGGACAGGCGCTCTGCCGTTAAGCTACGACCAATCAAATATAGGGCTCCATTACTAACTCCCTTTCGGAGAATGTAAGTGTTATCCATCGGCTTAGTTTGCAAGAAACATAGTCGACTGATATTATATTCATAGCTGCATGTCACGATCATATCATATGTATTTACAACACGTACCAAACCCATAACACGATTTAATTTATGATTTACCATTTTTGAGATTAGATTTAAGCTTGGCATTGCGAATAATGCTATAGAAAAAAACTGTAATTCAATTGTCAATTTTTGTTGCTTTCTACCTTTTTCCGAAGTTGGGAAAACTAACACACAGTCATCTGACCCCAAACTAGGCAGATCCTGGCTGCTGATGCTGATAAAGATACTTAGTTATTTATAAATATATACATGTTGTAGATAAATTACACCCAGACACATATAACTAACCGTGCTCATCATAAAAAGATTTGTACAGGGAGGGGAGGATCGAAACCATGACCTCAGGTTTACCCATCAGCACAGGTCAGGTTAGAAAACCGGCAAGTCTTATAAACTCATATAAATTACTTATGTAATACTTTTATTATTGACATTTAAAACGCACCTTTAATATTGTACGCACTTAACATTGAGTAAAACATTCGTACCAACATAAGCTAACCTTCCATTACAAAAATACACATGTAAAGTACTACACAAAGTCGAAAACCTTTTATTACTCCATGTAAAATAAAACCTTGGGAAATTCATTTAAAGTTATCGCTTAGCTATTCTGAAAGTGAAATAAAACGCAAATTACGTTACTAAAAGTGTCCTTAAATCCAAACTTAACAGCCTTGCCTCCTTGATAGACAAAATATACAAAAAACTTTTGCTTCGCTCCATAAATTGTGTTACACGAACGAACTGAAGTAGTTTCGTGGAATTTATTCATATCATTTTATCATATAAGGTGAGATGTAAGCCATTATAAGTTGTATAGTTATCTACACAACTCAAAATGGCTATTGTTGAAAGCATATCTTTAGGGTTTCGTAGTAAAACGCGTAACTTTTATAGTTTCGCTAGGTCCATCCATGGTTTTACAAGTTTTGGCTACAAAGATTGTAGAATTTATTCCTATCATTTTGTCATAATAAATAAAAAAGCTTTATTGTTCCACATTTAGGTACAAATTAAATGTAATGTTAGTATTATTAGTAGTAGTTTGCCTTATTTCTATTAGTTTAGTTTTGTTAGTATTTAATATGGATCCCTTTTGGGTAAAAGCCTCCTCCAACCTATGCCATTAACCTCTTTCCTGCGCAATGATCACCTTTTAATTGGCTTATTTTATCATATATAATATAATATATCCTGTAACATTATTCAAACACGGCCATCTCAATCGACACTAAGCAGAACTTGTACTACGGCAAACAGATAATTAACATATTACAATTAACTACTTTTCTTTTGTAAATAAATACTCATATTAGATAATATTACGCCCAGACACAGGACAAACAGACATGTTCATGCACACGATTATCTGTCCTGGGTGGGAATCGATCCTACGACCTGCGGCGTGAAAGGCAAGCATTTACTAACCACATTAAACCACCATAAACCAGCAAATAATTATCTTATTGCTTTTACGTCAAGTAGATTTCCCAGAAACTACCTACCAGTATCCAATATGATTCCAAAACTTCACCTGCAAGTGTAGTGATGCTTACCAGACCTTAGCGCATATCAACTGCCTAAGGTTCCTTTACAGCAACTACTGCACCATGCATAACCTATGTGACTATGCCCTACTTGACTTGGCCATTTTTACCATAGCCTTTGCATGGTGCAGTAGTAGCTGTAAAGGCACCTAGCAAGTTGATATGACCTATGGTCTGGTCAGAATCACTACACTTACATGTGTCATTTTGGAATCAATATGGAATGGAATCATACAATTTGAAACTTATTATACTCCTTGCTTACACTGGACTGTACTATGTATTAAGTTAAAACGAGCCAAGTCCAATCATGACCTTGAAATAAATGCCGAGTCATTTTTCGGTGAAGACCAGAACAATGCATCATTGAATATTGAACTTGGCTCTCATTTCACATTTGTGTATTTGATGTGATATCGTTTATTGGAGTTGTAAAGGGGTCAAAATTTGCTAGAAATGGCTGGAGTAATTGCACATGGGGCGTTGCTAATTCCTTTTTTAGGGTTCCGTAGCCAAATAGCAAAAAACGGAACCCTTATAGATTCGTCATGTCTGTCTGTCTGTCCGTCCATATGTCACAGCCACTTTTTTCCGAAACTATAAGAGCTGTACTGTTGAAACTTGGTAAGTAGATGTATTCTGTGAACCGCATTAAGATTTTCATACAAAAAATAGAAAAAGAATAATTATTTTGGGGGTTCCCCATACATAGAACTGAAACTCATAATTTTTTTTTCGTCGTACCCATACATGTGGGGTATCTATAGATAGGTCTTCAAAAATGATATTGAGGTTCCTAATATCATTTTTTTCTAAACTGAATAGTTTGCGCGAGAGACACTTCCAAAGTAGAAAAATGAGTGTCCCTCCTCCCTGTAACTTCTAAAATAATAGAATAATAAAACTAAAAAAAATATATGATGTACATTATCATGTAAACTAACAACGAGAATTGGTTTGAACGAGATCTAGTAAGTAGTTTTTTTTAATGCATCTTAAATCGTAAACCGCAATTTACCTTAAAGCTTAGATATAATTTATTTTTATTCAACTTGGTACGCCGTAGTGGCAAAACATGACTGTACTTTAAAACTTGTTTTAACATCTTGCATGCACATGTATGCACACTTATGTTTATACAAATAAAACTATCTTTATCTTTCATTTAATCAACTGAAATACTTGCTGCTGCGGAACCTTCCTGCCTACCTTCCTGCCAACCTACGGAACCTACCTGCTTCATGGGCGAGTCCGAGTCGCACTTGGCCGGTTTTTTTAACTTGGCGGTACACACTGCCGTGTGTCTAGTTTGCTCGATTGAACATAATTCTGGGGGTTTTAGGAAGAAACTTAAATAAATAACTCAATTTATTTAATACTAACTAATTTGATAAGAGATCGTCATTAAAACATAATCTACCGCAAGAGCACTAACAAAATGGATTCCCAAATAACAATGAAGAAACGAGAACGAACAAGTGGAAAACCTCTGCCTTTTTTGAAGTCGGTTCAAATAAATGTAACTATAGCTTTATTTAACAGTATACTGGAAATTGGAGTAATAAAATACTTGACGACCATTTAATCATTCTTGTTGACAAACACAATTCCAACCGGGTGGTAATAAATGTAATTTAAAGGAAATTGTTTGTCGTATCTTTATGATATTTTTGATAGGTAAAGGAAAAAATATTTAGTGATTATTTTAATGTCTTAGACAAGCATCTAGGCAAGTGGTCAGAATATAAAAACATGCCGAGTAGACATAGAGGACTGCTGATAGAAGTGAAACTATTTTGTACACTTCTAATCTAAATAATCTACAATATAATAGTTTACACTTCACATTGAGATATACTCTTTGTATAATACTGTATACTAATAACGCACGGGTGTATATCATGTAATAAATAAGTAGATATAGCTCATGTGAAGCGTGCAGTGAAGAAGACATTTTTGCGTGAACAAAAAGCGTGAAAAACGCGGTTTCACGCTTTTTGATCACGCAAAAAGTTCACATATATACACAGTATACACATAGCTCATGGAAAACGTTCAGTGACGATGACTCGAGTTCCGTTATTTTTGATCACCCAAAAAATGCTCAACGCGCCTATAGAAGTTTTCACTCCAACTAGGGGACCGCAAATGTGGTTTAATTTCTAATATTCGGTATTCGTCTGTTACAGTAGTAGAGACTTAAGTACATAATTATAGATGTTGCGTTCGTATAGCATATTCCACCTTGCACCAGTCTTGGGATCAAATCTCAGGTCCGTTTAAAAGGGCCATTGGGCTTTTTCTGACAAGAAAAACACTGAGTAGCAACCCGTAGTCAGGAAGCTGCCAGTTTTACAACCCCGTGCCTCAAAAATAACGTAAAGCGGTCCTCTGCCTGATCTCTCCCGGCTCGTGTCAGATCGTCGTCCCATTGAAATGTCAGAGTGAGGGAATACTCCATCACTATAGTATATCCTACTCCAATAACCATACTTTAATAGAAATAAACCCATATTTCGAGGCCTTTGCAAAGTAAATAGTAGAATCTTACATGATTATAGATGTTGCGTTCGTGTAGCATATTCCACCTTCCACCAGTCTTGGGATCAAATCTCAGGTCCGTTTAAAAGGGCCATTGGGCTTTTTCTGACAAGAAAAACACTGAGTAGCAACCCGTAGTCAGGAAGCTGCCAGTTTTACAACCCCGTGCCTCGAAAACAACGTAAAGCGGTCCTCTGCCTGATCTCTCCCGGCTCGTGTCAGATCGTCGTCCCATTGGAATGTCAGAGTG
The DNA here is from genome assembly GCA_951640165.1 of Pseudoips prasinana. Lineage (NCBI taxonomy): Eukaryota > Metazoa > Arthropoda > Insecta > Lepidoptera > Nolidae > Pseudoips > Pseudoips prasinana. The sequence continues at coordinate 34,353,335 of OX621237.1, read as the reverse complement.
AGTCTGAATGATCACTCCATCACTATAGTATGTCCTACTCCAATAACCATACTTTAATAGAAATAAACCCATATTTCGAGGCCTTTGCAAAGTAAATAAAACTTTTCCTTTTTTTACTAGCCATGCAGGATGAGAGTTAGATTGCCACGTATTATTTAAGGCACTGTAAATGGAAGATATTTTTTACTAGCTGTGCCCCGCGGTTTTACTTACGTGAAACATATTACATATCATTATTATAAATTTTATTAAAATCCCTCCAGCCGTTTAGACGTGAAGAAGTAACAAACATACACACTCACAAACTTTCGCCTTTATAATATTAGTGTGATTAAATTCACTAGTAACATTTATGCATTATTTTGGGGGGTTGCTTTAAGCCGATGAGCTGTTTAATATTTGAAATAAATTAACATGACAGACCTAGAACAACAAAATGTGGATCTCACAAATAGTTGTCCAGTGCGGCCATCGAACTTGAAGCACGGTTGTAAGTGGACACCAACCTACCCACTGGGCTACACGTGCAAACATGATTCTGTAATAATCCCTTCCCTTGAAAAAAATATAGTATTACTTCAATGTTATTTTACCTTTCTTTTAGAAGAATCTTGAAATTAAGAAAAAATGAGCATTTATTCAAGAAAAAATTTTATTTTTGTAACAATAAGCACAAAATATGAAGCTTTTTTGGAAATTTTCCTTATACGTTACATTTTAAATGCGTTGAATGTTTGTATTTTGATACGGAATTAGGGTGTGAGATTGTATAATACGCACTCATTTTATATTTATACAATGGGTACCCATTCTTCATAATCCCGCTTTGCTAAAACATGCTTTTATAACGTTATGTTTAAGTTTGCAAATAAAATGGTTTCATTTTGTTGGACTAACGGTAGCGTATTAAACCGCAGTGATGTCTTGGTTTCAATTCCTGGCTTGAACCAAAAAAAGAAGTGTCCTCTACTGCCACGACGTGCAAGCAGCTCCAGGAAGACAGCGACCTGTTTGTGGCGCAGTTTTTATGCCGGACAAGCAGGAGTTGGTAATTCGGGAGGGCAAACTAGAGCCCTTTCAGGGAACGTGTCCCGAGCATCTGGGACAGGGCTTAATGTCTTGGTTTCAATTCCTGGCTTGAACCAAAAAAGAAGTGTCCTCTACTGCCACGACGTGCAAGCAGCTCCAGGAAGACAGCGACCTGTTTGTGGCGCAGTTTTTATGCCGGACAAGCAGGAGTTGGTAATTCGGGAGGGCAAACTAGAGCCCTTTCAGGGAACGTGTCCCGAGCATCTGGGACAGGGCTTAAAGGGGGGTACACGCGTTCCCGATCCCTTCCATCAGGCGTGAAAAGAAGTAAGGGATTCCCGTGCCTTATCAAAAAATTGCCCGTAGTTATGTAGTAGGCAGTGTTACACCTCATGTCTCCGAAAGAGAGCACAAGTGTTTGCGTACTTGGCATCATAATATTAATACGTGAAGCAAAAACTTAGTACTCTTTTTTACGAAAATTGCGTGGACAGAGGAATATGAAATTTGGAACAGTTAAAGTATTTTTATATAATAAGGATTAGAAGTAAATTATTTTCTAAAAGTGTTGGCGCCCACACACCCGCACGGCTGGATCTGTTGACATGGCTCCAATAGCGGAAATTGCAGCCAGGATTTATTATTATATTACCTGATATACTTACTTACTTACTTTATGTCAGTAAATGAAGCGAAAGAGGTGTGCAAGGATCGTGACAAATGGAGGTCCGTTGTCTCTGCCTACCCTACCCCTCTGGGAGACAGGCGTGAGTCTATGTATGTATGTATGTATACTTACAGAGTTTTACTAACTCTACGTCACTCCTAAAAATATGTATTTCCTTCTTTTCAGAAACATCAACTCTGGACTGTTTCTTACGCAAAAGTGCGACGGAAAAGAAAACACGTTTCCTAATTGTAACAGAAACGAATAAGTGGACCAAAAGGAAAACTAATCCATCCCAACTGAGTTAAATGCTAAGGAAATCCTGGGTACAGTTACACATATACCTACTCAATATAAAATGTAGTCCGTATGTCGGACAGGACGTAGTTTCGTCACGAAAGGAAATGCCGGAACACACATAGGTACACACATTGAAAATCCTACTATCCTACTAATATTATCAATGTGAAAGTGTTTGTATGATGAGATGATTGGATGCTTGTTATTCAATCACCAAAAACGGCTGGATAGATTTGTAACATATATAAGTTTTTTTCTGATGTAACACTTAGGATACAAAGTCAACAACATGTTTCGTGTGGGAATCGAACCCACGGACCACTACGTATCTAGCTTCATATGCTAACCACTTAACTAGTATGCGTTGATATTCCTAATTGATATTTGAAGTAAACATCACATGACTTGTACAAGGTCATTTGATGCAATTAGTTAAGGTCGTAATAAAGCCGCTTACGACACCTCACGACACCTTTATGGCTTTAAAAAAAAGACGTATACAGACATATACGTTAGCCTGGGAGACTTCCACTACTTCACTAGATGATAGAGGCTAGCCATCTAACAAATGAAACTTAAAGCTAAGTAACCTTCTTGGGTATTAGAACCTCAACTCAGTCTGGTTGCTGTTAAACACGCTGCCAGTAGAGCAACGAGGCAGTAGTTTTTATTATGACATGACATTTACAGCTCGTCTAAGAAGTATTCACCGCTTTACCAGACAATAGAGGAAAGCGTGCATCCAAGCCGTCTCTAGCCAAATTTAACCCCATTTGGTCTTCGAATCTCGACTGAGAGGGTCAGTTGCTTTATGTATAGGATAATTGTTTATTTCACCACAATAACATAAAATAATAACAATAATAGATGCGTACAGTTAAATGCAATACATTTTCTACATAATAAAATTATTGGCTAGTTCGAATAAAAAAATTGCAATAATTTGAGGTGGCACCTTACCTTAGTTATTCAGAGACAACTTGTATTAAAGGCGCTAGTCCCAACTTTGTATAGTTCCATCATTACAATTGTTTATGTATGTATATATTGGGCATGTTTTGTGCAACCGTTGCTCTACGTTAATACTCGAATATGCGGACCACTCGTCCGATTTAGGATTGGAGAGAGCATTTCATCGATACGAAAGCAAACAAAGTCGTAAGTACTCTCGGCCGGTGAGTACATATGGGTTTGTGTGTTTTTGAAGAGCTTGACTTGCTCTCAGTAAGTGGTGATCTCGTCGTCCGGACCATTCAAGACGTTCTAAGACGGAACATATATATATATATATAAATACAGATACATATTAATAGTAAGTTGTCTGGAAGGGATCACATTTGGGTTAAGGCCGCCAATTGAACATCTTTGTAAGGCGTTATATTTCCTTATTCCTTTGTTATATTTTGTTGTACAATAAAGAGTTCTCTTATCTTACCACTTGATTAAGGTCAACGTCACATTTTCTTGACAAAGACATTGGCTATTTGGCAAGTACCACGTATGGGCAGTCCGTGAATTATATGAGTTTAGTTTTTACGATCTTCAACTTAATATTCTTGGTATTTCCAACCGAAAGCAACCAGCAATAAGGCAGGATTTTCCATGTACTAATAAGGGAGTTTACGAAGGTGATTACTACTACAATAGTTCCATATACTTGATTCTCTTTATATCATGGACGATGGTTGCCCTAGTATCAAAATTGTTCAAGCTATCCCGTATTGGTAAGTTGGTTATATAAATTACAATGAGAAATATATTGGGACAATCAACAAACTGCCATCTGATTCCAAACTAGGCAGAGCCTGTACCATGGCAACCAAACACAGGATAAACATACTTTTTATTATAGATAAATTAAACCTTGATAAAGAAAAAATAATCATGTTCATCACACAACGTTTTTTTTTGGTGGGGATCGAACTTACCACCTCTGGCTAAGCAGTAAGGGTACCACTCGACCAACAGGCCTGTCGATCCCAGTTATAAGGATTTTCTTTGCGAATAATGCTATAAAATTAAAATATTGATTTTGGAAGATATTACCAATATGATATGTTTCTAGAAATATAATAATAAAAACGACATTATTCATACACGGCCATCTGATACCAAATTAAGCAGAGCTTGTACTATGGAAATCAGATAACCGATATACTACATATATGAAGTTTACTCTTGTAAATACATACTTATAAAGATAATAGACACAGGACAAACGGACATGTTCATGCACACAAATGTCTGTCCTGGGTGGGAATGGAACCCACGACCTGCGGCGTGAAAGGCCAACCATGCCAACTGGATATAACTTTTGGATGGCACCTTAATCCTCCCTAACAGTGTTAGTAAGAGAATTGTAAATTTGACTTGCTTAACGGTAGAGCGCTTAGATCGGATTAGCAAAGGGTTCGATCGACGCCGGACGATTCAAATTATGATTTCCCAGTTCTGAGGTTAGATTTGGCTTTCTATTGCAAATAAATCTATTAAACTAAAAAAAAAATTGGCGGCTTAACGTACCCCGTAAGGTGCGGAGACGCTCGGACCTTAATCAGCTTTCGCGGTAATCCATCTATTAACTGTCCAGTGTCCAAGTGGCTAGGTGCTTACCGATCACTTATACACCTGTGAGGCCAACTGAATATGAGAGCATTCCTTACACAAATCATTCTTTACAATATGATCCTTATTCTTTTACAAATAAGGACAGTTTTTCAATGCAGTTGAAGTATAGAATACCTGAAGTGCCAACCACACAGCTACAAGCGCAGTTATTAACAACTTTACTGGTTTAATACTGAAAACCAAAAATTGTACAGCAGTTCTGTACTGATGTCTGTACAATTATTTATTCTTTACTGAGTATCACATACTGATGTAATTAGCTTGATGAGTCAATTGAATGAATTGAAGCTTTCAAAGGGAAGGAATAATAAATATATAAATATCTGGAACACAGTAGGTTGCAGAAACACGCACGGATAGCTTTCACGAGTAAATAAAACATAATTACCTAGAGCAGCAATAACAACGAATTGAAATATCAACGTTCAGTGGACCCCTTAATTTAACCCCCCGTCTTTTTATTTAATTGGCAACATTTAAAAACTTTATTTTCACTGGCAACATTGAATGAATATGAAAATATTGTGTCACAACGGCACATGGCTTTCCGGCCTTTCCCTACACGGATGCATCCTGCTCGACATGCGAAAATAAGTTGCTGGATATTTATTAGTGCTTTTCGCGTATCATAATTATTAACGCGAGTGACCTTTTTTATTCCGCTGTTTCTGTTAGCCAAAAAACTTTCATTGCAGATATAGGTATGTATATAGAATAATTAAGGAATATCATCTATTCATGACATGGTTAAAGGATTTATTTCATACAAAACATACAATTGTTTTTCATGATCGCAATGTCGCTAACATTAACAAGCTTTTCGTCGTTCTTGCTAAAGTTTTCATGTTAGTATATTTCGTAACACTAATTACCTATCCAGTAGATACACGAAACTACAGACATCAGATGAACCATTCTAACAATGGAAGTTATTCAATGCTTACTTAAACTAATTGCTCCTACTTGAGCCCTGAAAAAGTGTTAACTAAAGCGCACATTCGCTTTCCGAGTATTGCGGTCATAAGGAATAAAATAAGCAAATACCCTTTTAATTTAGTAATATTTTTTATTTATAAGTCTCCATATCCACATATTTAGTATTTTAATTTGTTGTAAGTAAGATTATTAGTGTTCAGATACTTTTAAAATTGAAATACGAGCTGTACTGACACATGAATTATCCGATCATTATTTTTACCTGGTTCCATCAGAAAACCAGCGCTGCAACAGTAATGTCGCAGCTAGTGGTGAGCTGGGACCAATTTGGACTCGCACAGATAGCAATTAAGAACTTCTTTGTGTGTACCTATGAATATTATTATCTGTGCTTGTTTTACGGAATATTTTTATTTTCTTTCTTCTTTCTTTTCTAAATGAGACCTGTTTGTTTGTTCCATAGAGGGTACTCAATTTTATTTTTTTTTAAATTCTACTTGGGAATAATAGTTCGTGCTTTGCGTTTATATAGCACCTCCAACCATGTTACGAAAAAAACACATTAAAGAAATAAACTACAAGGTTTTGCATCTGATATGCATATCAATTACTGTGTAGATAAACTTCATCTACTATAAATTATAGAAGTATTTTTGACATGCGTGGAATTAAAAAATCAAACCAAAAATAAAAAGTATTACTATGTTTAACACTTATTTAACGTCTATTATGGATCTTGGTCGAATTTTATTAAAACATTCAACCCCTTAGAGCTCACAACAGTATGAAATATATCTAAAGGTTCTGTACCAAAAAGTTAAAAAAATAACTGTTGTTGTGCAAATCTGTCCATCTGGTTGAATATATTATGTCCTCATGGTCGGATTTCGGCCTTGGCTGTCTGTATTAATGGAAAGATCTGCGCGAGATATATCACGTGCACAAGTATATGCGCAAACATATTTGCACCCTCCATCCTCTAACTCTCAAGAGCCTATATGAATGGTAAGCCGATACGACCAATAATAGGTCCGGCATAGAACCGACACGGCTTACATGTTCTCCGAGGTGTGGAGGTGTAGTAACATCAACATCCAAACTCCGGGCTGTTACTGAAAATCTTAAAGACCCTGGATTTCAACCTTGCACCTCATTATGTACCACTTCTGACACCAGTTGTGGCGAGCGGTGGGTCAGGGGATTAGAAAAGAAACTAGTGTTTGCACAGGAACTTTTATTAGCGTCGACAGTGACAGTTGGTTCACCACTACAACACGGAACACACGTACTCAGAGTCCCGGCGACTAGTTCTTTGTTAAAGCCTACGTAGCGCACTTCAGAACGTACAGTACAGTTCCCGTGGCGAGCACTGCCGAAGTTAAAGTCCCGACGTACACTGTACACTTTACACTATGTAGGGAAACACTCGGCACTATTTACTCTCACTGATCACTTGCACTTGTTCAGTTTTGCACTTAGATTAATTCCGCTTGTCATCATCATCATATCAGCCGAAAGACGTCCACTGCTGGAGAAAGGCCTCCCCCAAAGATCTCCACAATTGCCGGTCTTGCGCTATCCGCATCCAGCGATTTCCAGCGACCCGCACCAGATCATCGGTCCATCTTGTAGGGGGCCTGCGCACGCTGCGTCTTCCGGTTCGTGGTCGCCACTCGAGAACCTTTCGCCTTCCGCTTTTATATATAATAAATTGTTCCTAATGCTTGCGAAATGTTTTAAGCATTTCGCAAGGCAGATTTCTAGAAAACTCGCCTATATGACAGATTAGTCGTAATGATACTGTCCTTGTCTTCACCTATCTCTTTATTTTCATTCATAAAACTTACCCTATCTCTTTTTAATTATTCTGGAAACATCAAATGTCATTTTTTACACCAGGAATTTTGTATGTCCTTGTCATCAGCTATCCTTTTTCTTTTATTCTAGTATTATCTAGAACATTCTAGCTCTATACCAAAATCCACCAAAATCCCTTAGTGTTACTAGAGTTCGAAGCCCGAACGTGACACCAAGGAAGTAGTCAATCTGGTTGAATATCAGTTATTTAAATATGTACTCTTTCATGTAGATCCAAACAACCAACCCATGGAACCAGATAACAAACTAAGGAAAAATATGGGCCGAATTGGGAATCTTCCTTTTTAAAGTCGGTTACAAACATCAGAATTATAGGTATTTTAAAATATTATAGTATAATTGATGGATTTCGACGTTCTACTTCAAATGTATTGTTCTATTCAAATTATACACTGTTTTTAAAATGTGCATAAAAATCTCTTTAGCACGTTATTGATCGGGTAACTTAACCCGATCAATAACGTGCTAAAGAGATTTTTATGCACATTTTAAAAACAGTGTTATTTAAACCCTGTCTTTTTATTGATACGTTTGTTATATGTTCGGGTGCGTAAGACCGGCAATTGTGGAGATTTTTGGGGAAGAACTTGGCACTGTCTAGCAGTGGGCGTATTTTGGCTGATATGAAGATGATGTTTTTATTGATTGTTTAGAAATTACCAGTTAAATTGTAGAATTAGCGAAATTCAGTCAGTATAACACGATCAATTGACTGAAAAATATACGTATCCATTAAACTGTATAGCATAAACACCGTTTAAGGAAATTTTATTTTTATATTTTACTAGCTGTGCCCGCGACTTCGTGCGCGTGTTAATTAGTTTTTTAGTAAAATAAAATACTTTTTCTAAAAAAAAAGTAGCCTAAGTTACGCCTTATTACATCAGCTACCTGCCAATAAAAGTCCCGTTAAAATCGGTCTAGCCATTTCAGAGATTAGCCGGAACAAACAGACAGACAGACAGACAAAAATTGTTAAAAATGTTATTTTGGTGTATGTACCGTATGTGTATTCATATTTATGTAGTAAAAACCGGCTATTTCAATATTACAAACAGACACTCCAATTTTATTTATTTGTATAGATTTATATTATTATATTGTAGGCAGCATAATTTAATGAGATATGATTTCAATTACACGGCGGGCAAAATATCGTATAAATTCCAAGTATCGCAATACTTGACAATAATTAATATAAAATTTCGTAACATATTTCTTTACTCGTTTTATTATTACTTATTAGGGATTATAGCCAGTACCTCTTACTGGTCCGTAAGTTTGAGGTTAACCAACAAGGCAATGCGGTCAGTTCATATACAGTAGTTAAATTTCTGATAGTCTCTGTGCTACGGAGGGTACGTTAAGCTGGTCTGGCTCGGTCCCGGTTCTACTCGTTGAATAACTTTTGATAAGTCATGTCAGAAGCCTACTGGGCTGCGTAACCAACTCAGACACTTTTCGAGTACCGACTGCTCATATGATCATGCAAGTAAAACTTACTTAGGCTGATTTCAGAGCGACGCGCGCGGCACGCGCTGGAGGCCAGCGCGTCTCAACAGCGGCGCGTGCGAGACGCGTCACTCTGAAACGCTAGCTGCCAGTAGAGGAGCTCGGGCAGCGCTGGCCGACGGCACGCGTGTCACCGGCGGCGCGTTTGAACTGCGTGACTATGAAACGCAACTACTATCTAGTGTAATTCTAAGCGCGCGCGTTTGGACGGCGCGACTCTGTAATCAGCCTTACTGTTGATAATATGCACCGTGAACAATATAGGTATTATGTAAAACCGTAGTTTTGAGTTAAGGGCGTACAAAATAGAAATAAATAAGATAAATGCATATATCGCTACTGAGAAGGTTAAAGTTTAATGGTTATTAGTTTATTTGCAAACTCTTTTAAGATAATAATAATGGCATCCACAGCCATATCAAAATTGAATTAGTTATTCAAAATTGAATAAATAAGCAAAGTTTTATTTCTTATTACACTATAATAGTATAGAAACTAAAATTGTACTACAAATAGATAGTTTTTAATATATTTCACGGCAACTAATAGTTATATACAGTAATAATACTTATTATTAAATTATAGACCCAAAATTATTCTAAATTGATCATCATCATATCAACCGAAAGACGTCCACGGCTGGACAAAGTCCTCCCCCAAGGATCTCGACAATAGCCGGTCCTGTGCTTCCCGCATCCAGCGGCTTCCTTCTTTCTTTTACCTTCATTAGCTTATTTGAAATCTGTTAATTTAAATTAATTAATTGTAACATACTGTGTGTGCTATTTAAGTAATTAAATTGTAAACACAGCAATGAAAATCTATTTACAATCAAAGAAGAAATTGTTCTTCGCTTTTACAATTTACATAGTATTAAAGGGACCTAGCAACCCTAAACATAAATGACAGGTAGAAACAAGAATTTTCTCTTCAGAAATACATCTCTTACTGTGTATAACCCTTTCAATCATGTTTGTGGGCGAGACACGAGTAACACTGACAAAAAGTACCCCTAGAAATGTGAGAAGGTCGATTTAAGGAGTTTGTCATAGCTTTAGCGGAGAGCTTAGATAAATAGAGTAAAACTTGCCAAAAATATTGGTCGATTATTTTGCGTAACTATTTGTCTAAAATATACTTTATTGTAAACAATAAAAGGAAATAAACATAAATTACAAATAATTGCTTAAGTAATTGCGCGGGTGGCTTTATCGCTGCCACGTTTTTTTTTTTCACCGCTTCCTGGCTACCTTTGAAATACACTATAAAAAAATGTCGTTATTTATTAGCCGCTCAAATTCATAACATTTGCCGATTTTAATTTTACTATTTACCCAACAGCAATTTTATTTACTGATCAATTTTAAGAGCATGAAATTCATTTTTAATTGTTTAATCATTTCATTTGATCGTGTAATAAAAGGAAAAAATAAGCATTACCTCGGCCAATTATGTACATATGTATTACGGATTAGCAAATTTTGTATTTTGATATTTTTAAACATGCCCAGTCCATTACATACGATCTAAAATAGAAAGAGATGTACTGAGATTTTAAATAGTTTACTCCTGTAAAATGAAAAAAAGCCAATAATCGCTACTTAGGTGAATAGCGGAGCATAACATTTACTGGTTACTATAGTGGCCAAATCGCTTACAATGGCATCAGTGCCTTATGATTATTTTCGGACTAACGTAATATTTACTTGAGTTTACTTTCTTTGGAGTCTTAATATGAATAGGATGAAATTCGGGACATCAAATGAATTAAAATTTACTATAATAGAAATGTAGAATGTTAATTTTATTAAGTTTTTCCCTAAAATCATGGGCACCGCTAATGGTCAGCCTTCACGGTATATGTTTATATAGACATACACACAGGTCTATATTTAAATAACCAACTTAGGTAATCCGCCTAAGTTGGTTATTTTTTTTATTATCTCCATACTTTCTGGGATTTATAAAGCTTTAAGGCCGAGCTGTAGTTATTAGATTAATAGTTCAATAGCAGATTAGCGTCACCAGAAGGAAATCAATAAAGATATAAAAACTAATCTATTGTAGTGTAACCCATGATCTCCATATCTAGATAATTTAACACGTTACTAGGATGGAAGTGCTCACTTATATATTTTATGCTATTATATGAGGTTTTCAGTCAGATTAAAACGCTTTTACTGCTTCACCGGACAAATGAAGCGAGCAGAGGCTCAAGCTTTTTAGCAAATTAGATTCCAACCGAAGTGAGCCGCGATAAAACTTTGACTCAGAACGATTACTGACGTGGAGATTCTTGAGGTCATTTTTGGAGACGTTTAGTGAAGCTGTTGCTTTACGTTAATAAGTGAAGACGCAGGCTGTTCTCCTGACTGAGGAGGATGCGTGTCATCGTTGCGTACTTTGATGGAACTTATGTTAACTTTGTGCTTGACGCACTGTTATTGATATGAACTGAGAAGGATTTGTCGAGGAAAGATGATCACTTCTTGTATTATATTTATAATTATTGTACATTCAAGAGCAGAACAAGGCAATTTTCATTTATTTTATTACAAGGGCAAAAATTAATACAACCTTATTATATATTTTTGATAGAGTCACCAAAAAATATCTGTGCAAACAGGCAATGAAGAGCTTTTGATTTTGAATTCTAACATAGTACCACAACTGCAAGAGACTAAGTAAAACCTAGGTACTTTTTATCATTTACTAAAAGTAAAAAGCTGATAAAAACTTTAAACGCAGTATAAAAAGCGTTACGACCTTTTGAATAGAAAAATACAGCCCACCTGTTTGTTAATACTTTGCCTTTAAACGATAACTTTCACCATTTCTAACAAACAATACGGTATAGACTAGTGATGTGCTCACTTTTTATAACTTCGCTGCAATATACGTAGAAATTACGATCTAAATGAAATGCCCCGTTTGTAGTATGCAGTTTTTTATACAATAGTGTATTTATTTTAAAATATGGAACGTATCCGATCGACGTTTGTATTTTTTTTTGGATGTATGCTACGTGAGTTCCCCATAGTTAGTGAATCTATTTTGATAATTATTTTAATCGATAGACAAAGCTTTCGCAATAAGCTCATATGTTAAATCGGTTGTCAAAAAAAAAAGTGGAAGTCGGTTCTAGGTGTTTTTTTTAATTTGAAAGACTACATCGCCAAAAAACCCCACTAAGAAACACTAAACGGAATAATCTAATCGTTGTATTGTGTGGGGTTGTTCTCCACACAGAACAACAATTTCGTAAAAATCGAAGTTTGGAAAAATCTTGATCAAATTTAAAAAAAAATTAGTAGTGTTTTTGTAACGGACTATAGGGAGATGTCCTAAACCTTAAGTAACACAGAATAAGTTCGTTTTACTTTCTGATTTCGACGAAGACGCGGGCAATAATTAGGATGAGATAATACCAAAACCCAAAACTCAAGGTGCGGGGCGATAAATATACTATTGTAGTTACGATCAGGATATTCATATCCATCATAAAATGATATGAAGTTGTAGAATTGAATTCATAAATCCCTACAGTATACTGTTATAATACCTATGCTACACCCACGTCACATCCCGGAGTCTTCCTACTAGCGGGCCAACAACACGAACCACCATAAATACTTAATCCAGATAGTTAAAATATATACTGCATATATTACTTGTACAATATAATCAACTAAATATTTATAGTAATATAGATTCATTATGTATTACACGTGTTATCACTATTATATCAAACTTTGTGTAATGTGTAGCGCTACGTAAACATATATCGATAAAATAATTCGGTTTCCTGATTTGGCCTCCTTGATATTTTTTTATTCTTCTTCGGCCAAATTATCTATACATATAATAAAATCGTAGGATAGTCAAAACCGTACATTGAATATTTTTTTAAAAGGATACTTGGGGCGTGATCTACATTCGATATCGAAGCCAAAAATATAGTTTTTTGAATTTTTGTCTGTTTATCTGTTTGTCTGTATGTATGTCCGGGCTAAACCCAAAAAGTACTGCATGGATTTACTTAAAATTTTGCATGTATATTACGAAGAGGTCGGTTCAACATGTAGGGTACATATTATCACGCTATCACCTACGGGGGAGGAGCTGTGATAATTTATAAAGTTTAACGCAGGTAAAACCGCGGAACACAGCTAGTTTTAAATATATTATTAAGGCCGTAATAATTCATCACACTAATACTATAAAGGCGAAAGTTTGTGAGTATGTGTCTTTGTATGTTTGTAACTTCTTCGTGTCTAAACGGCTGGAGCGATTTAAATAAAATTTGGTATGGAGTTAGCTGACACTCTGGATTACATAGGCTAATTATAAACCGCGGGGCACAGCTAGTAGTAGTAAATAATTTCTTACTAAGTGACCATTTAAGCTTCTTAAACTCCTGGCGTAATATAACAATCGGAATAATCAAAACATAGTCAACTATCGAAACTTACGAAACACACTTAAGTATCATACCTCAACACATAAAGTCTCACAAATAAAGCAATAACCGCAACACTAAAAACATAATATCCGCACATTCGAACATATCCGTTGTTACGCATCTCTAAAGCCACCTGCTTGCCGGATATTAAACGCCCATTGGGGATAGTACTGGATACTGGAGCCAATTTATTTGCCACTTAACTCACAAATGTGTGACCACATATCTGTGGCTCGAGTGAATTAGGTGTGGGGTGACCACACGTTGCATTGGATAAAATAAAATAAATAAAAAAGGTTTTTATTCACGGTAGACTTCAAAAAAGCGCTTGTAAATAGTCAGAACATGTTTGTAGTAATATAGTTATTTCGGTACACGGATTGTTAAAACATTATATAATTTATTTTATAATAGTAATGATATTTAGCTAGCTAGTATTAAGTTATGGTAGATACCATCTCGTGTAACGGTTAATAAATACATAACGGATTACTGATTTTTTAGTATTCGATACAGATACCAGTAAGCAAGCAATCTTCTAAAAAGTTTCAAAGTACCTACATCCGAGTTCCTTTGCTTTTCGGGTCCGATTCTTTTATTCCTTTTTTATTTTGATACAAACAACGCCGTACTAGGGAAATGAATCCTTGTATTGTGGGAAACTTTACAGAGATGGAATTATCGGAGACAAAACACACATAGAGTCCATACAATTATTTATGGGTCACACAAATAGACCTGTCAGGGATGGAACCCAAAACACGAGAGCGGCAAAATGGTGGCTAATACCTTAACCACTGCGCCAAACATGCAGTCAAATGGAAATGATTATAACTATTTGCGTTATATTTTGACATATGAAAATAAGAATATAAAAAGAAATTAATCAATCGAACCAACGACGCCCTCCCGGGCACTAAGGCTCAAAAGCTCACACCGCATACACCACTCAGATATACAGGTAATATGTATACGTACTGTTAGTTTGTACGACTCGGTAGTTTAAAAAAAAACTACATAAGTGTTAGCACTACTTTTATTTTATTTTTAACACTACACTGTATTTAACTAGTAGGGAACACTAATAATAACTTTGTTATTTGGACTTTTACGCGATAGCCCTAGTGAAGGGCAGAGTGACGACCCGGAATATATTACTTCTAGTTTCCTTGCTGAAAGCCAGCCGGCAGATCTATGACCATTCCGTAGCTGGGCAGCAATTTCACCAGAGAATAAATACACTAATGGAAATAGTAAAAACGCGAGTTTATATACAGTATTTACTGCTGATTTGCTGGTTGACATTTGAGTCAATCAGCGATTATTGCAACTCAGCAGTAAACAGCGGAAATAGGGATGTAACAGTACGTATATTAAAAAAAAACATTTTGCTTCAAGACTTCATTTAAAATATTTGTATAATCAGTATTTGGGGACTGCCGATAGAACTGATAACTATTTTTGTAGTGTAAAAAGTATTAGATCACTTGATCTACAATATAATAGTTATACATATAGCTCATGTGAAGCGCGACGAGACGATGACATGTTCCATGATTTTTGTTGAACCAAAAAGCACTCAACGCGTCTAAAGAACTTTTCATTTCAAAAATGTTGTTCCATTACCATGTTTAAATAATTGGAATTGCATATCAAAGAAATTAAATAAAAAAATGTGAGGGCTTATATTTATATACCAGGATTATTTTTTTATATATTTGGCGAAATAATACTAGCATCTTAAGCGGCAAGTATTATATAAAAATCCGGTATATTTTATGTCACAGTCAGATAATTTGCTGTCTATAAAGACTATCAAGATACACAAACTCAAGATACACAAACTGTTAAGATAAACGGCTGAAATAAATAAATTAATACATGAAATGTATGTAACAGAAAGGAAAATAAAGCTCTTATTTGTTCCATTCCCTTAGTCCCATTGGAATCATGGTACTACTGTGATGCAAATTTCATAAAAGGTTTAATAAATATTTGATTCGTGCGGTCAGCAACAGCTTTTGATGGGGGCTAAAATATAATAGTTGCTGTTGGCGTGGTTTGTTAATGCTTGCCTTTCACGCCGCAGGTTGTGGGTTCGATTATCACCCAGGACGGATATTTGTGTTCATGAACATGTCTGTTTGTCCTGAGTCTGAATGTAATTATCTATATAGGTATGTATTTACAAAAGAAAAGTGCTGGTTTCCATAGAAAAAACTCTGCTTAGTTTGGGAATAATGGCCCAGGTGATTATTATTATATTATCCGTCAGTAGATAGTTGCTTAAGTATCCCAAATATTTAAGCAAGCAAGTTGTAAGTTATCAGCGACAAGACTATGCCTAATTACAATTTATCAGTTTTTTGAAATCCCCTAAGTCTGCCCCGCATGTCTACGGCCGCTGAAGGCCCCCAGTGCTGTGGCCCGGAACCCATAAGAGTGCCTTCAGTTATTACTCGCTTAAATTAAGCTACTGGCTGAGAGCCTTCTGCGCTAGCCAACTGCTTGTTGTCTTCAATTCTTTAATTTTAATATAGTAGTACTAAATTTAAAAATTGTTAGTAACTTGTTATTTATTTAAGGATTTAAAAATATTTTATATATTTTTTTTTGTTACGTCTATACTACATTCTATTATGTCTATGTAATGTACCTATTGTGAGCTTGACAAGTACAAGTGTATGTCAATACCCAAGTGCTGAATCATTTTAATTATTGCATGTTTGTTCTTTTTTAATATGACTGTTAAGTTTTGCTGGTAGGATCTCGGTGCTTCGCCGGACAATAGAAGCAAGCGTGGTCTCAAGTATTCTAGCCAGATATGACTACGAATTAAATTTCCGCGCTGGAGGTCACTCCATTCAGGAATTCAAATCTAGACATTGGGCGGTTACTGACGTAGGGAAGCATAAGAGGGTCGATTGTTTCAAGGACGTTTTGTGCAACCGTCCTACGATTGAAGATCGGATAGGGCATTTTATCCCCACGAATGCTATACGTCATAGTGAATTTTTAGGGCCTATGATCACCACGTTTTTTAAGCGCGCCGTTGAAACGCGTTTGTAGCGATACACACGCGCGTTAGCATCGCGTTTGTATCGATACAAACAAAAACAAACAGCTCTGTAGGATTAAAACGTGGTGTGCTAAAAAACGTGGTGTGAACAGGCCTTTATTTGGTTGGGCGATTGATTTCCGCACTTGGTCGTCTGATTGGACCATTGCACTTGTAATTGCTGCTTGCAATACGTCATATAGCACGGTCGTGGTCACGATGCGTTTGCGGTCGTACTCTCGGCTTCATCATATCAGCCGAAAGACGTCCACTGCTGGACAAAGGCCTCCCCAAAGATCTCCACAATTGCCGGTCTTGCGCTATCCGCATCCAGCGATTTCCAGCGACCCGCACTAGATCATCGGTCCATCTTGTACTCTCGGCTTGCGAGTACGATATACAGGTATGTGTGCCAAGTGTCATGAGAATTTCTAATAGCCTTAAATGAGCCTCATTCTGCTTCTTTTAATAGTAGAATCTGATGTATCAAACTAATTAAAAGAAGAGATTCTACTGTATGACTCTGTGTATATATTAACATGTTTAAAAATGTAGAGAATAGCGGTAGCATTCCAGTTATCGTCATAGCTTCGCACTTAAAACAACAAATGTAATAAAATCAAAACACCTTAAAAGGCTCACGATCATTGGATCAGAGACCGGGCACAGAAGTCGATAATTATGGGAACAGCGTGCATCGTGAGGAGGTACGTCACTCTGTCGCCCTGACCAGGGACGGTGGCCTAGGACTAAAAATCCCGCCCCAAGGGCAGCTCTGTTTTTACGTATTTATTTGTATATTATTGTTCTATTATGTATTTCTACATATAAATTCATTTATATATCAATTTTATAATAATAAATACATAAAAAATAAACAATAAAGAGCTAACACATATTTTCTTATTATATAAAAATAGTATTAAAATTAGTTAACTCATGTTTAAATAGAATCTCCATGTCACTGATATTTAGACAGATTTTTTTTAAATTATTATTTCCATCTTGCGTTTCTGTGGAACTCTGTTAAGGGATAAGTGTACTTGTACTGCATAAACTTACATGTGTCATATAGCTGTAGAGTTATATAATAAATAAATAATACTATCTGATATTTAGTCAAAGTTTTAATGCTTAATCCCCAATATGGAGGTAGGTATGTTCCAAATGGATTGGTTTGAATTTATTCGCGTAGTATTAGAATTAAAAATGTTGTGGTAACTGTATTGTTACTGCCTTACGAAGGTTTTTATCTGGAATAGTTATAGCCGATAGATGTTTATGTTGACGAACACTGCAATTGAGCGCCATAAGCTGTCTGTGGGGGCCTTTTTACCCGGGAGGTCACGGATACAATCATCTGATCCCAAACTAAGCAGAGATTGTACTATGGAAACCAGATAACTGATATACATACTGCATATGCTACTTTTCTTTTGTAAATACATACTTATATAAATATCTGTCCTGGGTGGTAATCGAACCCACGACCTCCGGCGTCAAAAGCAAGTATTAGCCAACCACGATAACAGGCCCTTCATGATACTTCATTACCTTTGGGTATTGAAGAAGGAACGCATTCGTTCGAATGTAGATTGTAGCAGCCGCAACAAGTTAAAGTGAATATCCAAATAAATGGGAAAAGATACAAAAACAAAAATTAGTTATTATATTATATGTACATGTTATATATGTTTAACTTAGATTTATTATAATTACTGTTTAAAAAAATATAGAAGTGAAATTAACTTTTGATTTGAACATAATATGAGATCATGAAAAAAGCATTTCCCATCGAAAAACAAAATCACCTATCAAAATGTGTTCACAAACAACGGAAATGTTGCGTCCTATACAAAAGAACAAACTATTGATAATCTCCAGTCCATTCTTTTTAAGTCGGTTCAAAATAATTAAAATTAAAAAAGAACTGTCTTAAAAAAGAAACGTTAATCAATTGGACTGTGTTTTTTTGTTTTGTATATATTGTTATGTCACGCAATTTTCTTGTTGTCTACCAATCAAGTTTGACGATTCTTTTTTATTTGATATGTAATGCTACAGAGATGGACTCGTATAATTTTATTCAAATCTGAATACAGACTGAGGAATTTAAGATAAATTTAGCAGGTTGTACGTCTCTCAATCTAAATAGTACACTAAAAATATATACACTAGATTTCCTATAATATGACCTAAAAAATTCTTCGGTAAGGATTGGACGGATGTTAATCTATCAAAGTTGTTCAAGTCTCTAACATGGCTTGTCGACTGTTAACTAATGTCTACAGCCGGACAGCTTAACATATTCTCCGACTTACAGAGATTGTCAAAAATTAAATCCTTAAGCGCTCACACATCTACAATCTGGCCGCAGCCTAGGTCAACAACCTCGGCGATGTTTTCGGACCGGTGAGAGCAAATTACTATGAGCTCCTCATAAGAATAATTACATTACCTTATGTTAAAAGTACTTAGCTATAGCTCTTTATGTTAGGTCTGTAGTTAGACTCAGCGCAGGAAGTAAATAGTCTTACCCAGGCTTTATAGGTGCTTACACTTAAGGTAAGTATTGGGTACTCAGATCTAATAGGGATATTATTTTTAAGTTCATTTATAGAAAAAGTAGATAACTATATTAATGATTCAAGTTCGGTGCAGTGGGTAAGATAGTCGCTACTATTTCGACTATACCGCGTTCAGAGTTCGATTCGCGTAGAGGACAACTATTGGTGTCAATCATAAATAGTTGTTCCAAGTCTAGGTGCGTTTTGCCTGTAGGATTTGTACACACAAATTAATAAGTCCAAAAAAAAAATAAAACAAAGTGTTAATTTTCAGGAGAATTTTAAGGAACCTTTCCTAAACTTTAAAGATAACGGAACTCCATCCAAATATGTTTGATCTTATGGAACCCGATATAAAATGATTACAAATCATCACTGAAACATATACCTATATAAGAACATTTTTTAAGCAACGTTTAATATAAGAGTTCTCCTCATAACATATTTTGCGCTATTTCATAATAATATTTGTATTGTGGTATTATATGTATATTATTATATGTATACAATTACAATATATTTAAAAGCTAATAATAAATAATTTTGGCGAAACCCTGATGACTATTCTACGGAACCCAGTTTAGGAATCCCTGACCTAGATACTATTATGAATTTCGGAGGAAGATGGCAGCTCGGAATCAGAATATTTTTTTAAAGGGGATTTTAATGATCTTATAGTTTGCGCGGGTCTGACATGTAGAGGGTGTGAATTCCACAATCGAGCAGCTTGTGCAGTGAAATTGGTCGTAACAATTAGTATGACACTTAAATGTTAATTACAATCAATATTTAAGTAAAAACTTAAATACAATACTTAAGACTCAGAACAACATATGGGTCACACAGATGATATACGTGTGTGTGTGAAACTAAAAGACGTAGATAACGAAATAGTATCAATTACCTTCACCACTGCGCTTCAATTGGAAATCATTACTTTAATAATTATGAAATGTTATGTGCATTGCGAAACAGCTATAAAACTAAAATTTGATATAATTTCTCGTATGCAACTGAGAACAAATCAGTCACCCACGTTACTAGAAATTAAGTCGATGGACGGGAACGAAATCTTACGTAAGGAACATATAAAATTGACCTGCCGGTGTGTATCGTTCATAGCTTAACGGCAGAGTGCCTACCCCGGATTGACACATTGACAGAGGGTAGCGGCTCCAACCCCGCCGGACAATTAAATTTATAATTTCTCAGTTTTAACTGCACATGTGGCGCAGCGGTTAAGACTTTCGCGTCGTCGTTTCGTGTCCCGGGTGCGATGACGGCGCAGGGCAACTACTTGTGTGAAACGTATATATTTATTCGTAGTGTGATCCTTGTTTTGAATTAAGTTATTTCGCAGTTTTATTTTATTCAAGTTTATAATTTTAAGTTTGTAATATTATATCATTCAAGTTTAAATTGTAACAAAATGTACATTTCTCAATCATTTTGACGGTATTTATAGAAATATCAATAATACACTGAATTTGAACAAGAAACTATGAAACCTAAATGTTGATTTATGAAACAACATTCAATTTGTATCGAATATTTTTCCATAAATCAACATGGAGGTACTTCTCTATTCTACAGAAGCCTATGTAAGTAATTTATTCTAAAAACTACGCGTTAAGTAAATATTCAGAGAATACTACTTTTATTTCAGTACCATTCATCAGTTCATTTCATCTTTCAGTTAATTAAGCCTAAATTATCTGAAGTAATCCTTCTTTGGTAGATATTTTAAGCTCTTAAAGTCATTTATTTTCTTTATATTTTCTTTTTAACGATAGAAGTTTTTATTGGATTGTAATTTGGATGTTATCAGTTGCCCGGTTTCTTTATTCGACAGTAGATTTATCATGCTATTGGCAACAAATCCTTCTTAAAATAATTATAATTGTAATATAACCATATATATATATATATATTCATATTACACAACATTTTATATGTATATATAAGTAGTAAAGGTGTTTTCACAAAGTTCCTTTTATTTTAGTTTTTTTTTATAACAACGTCCGCACTACGGATTAAATCTCTGTGTCGCAGAGGCCCTCAATGGGATTCACAGACATAATGTATATCCAGAATATGAATAATTACATATGGGTCACATAAGCAGTTGTAGTTTGCGGGGATACTAGAGCAGTGAGGCGCTGCGCCTCACCTGCATTCTACTGTATTAGTTGACTCAGTCCACCAAGCTGAGCGACATGTTTATATGCTAGGAAATGCTTTAAAATCACATACTTTGCAAAATTATGTTCTACAAGGTTAAACTACTATTTCTTACCCCACATACCTAACATGGTTTGGTAAAAACGCTCAAAGATGAAAGTTCAAACCAAATTCCTTTTACACAAATCCAACTCATATTAGAAATGTGAAAGTTTGTCAGTATGGATATATGGATGTTTGTTACTCTTGAAAAGACTACGGAACGAATTTTGATGAAACTTTGTAGTAATATAGCTTATATATCCGAATAATGCTATAATTTATAATAATAAACGGCCGCGAAAGCACGGCGCCCAGCTAGTAATTTCTTAAACAGGCAACTACCTACATCAGACATTGATATTTCACTAAGATGATTTATTTTCTTCTCCTTTTAATTTGGACAGCGGAGAAAAAATAAGCCTTGTGTAGTAGCATGTTGTATCGTGGAACCGGCACAATAATACAAACAATATCTCCCAGAAAATGTTTAAATTTAATGGCTTTATACGAGATTGTTACATTACAATGCCTTTATAAAACCAAAATACTGTCATTACATTCAATACCTATATTTATAAGCCTCCTAGACAACATATAGAACCGGCGTCAAAAAATACACGTACAAAATCTAAAAATAATGTAAATAAACAAGCATATGTACCGTTATTGTTGCCACTGTAGAAATCTTGTTTCTTCTCCGACTCACCGAAAAACACGAGAAACACACAAACTGTGAAACACGACACAAACACGAGAACACGGCCGACGTGCGTCCGGGGCGGAGGCGAGACGTGTACTGTTAGGGCGGGCGGCAATATTGCCAGCCAGTGTCAGCATAAGTACACCCGTAGGCCTATAAGTAATCGCAGTTGAGCGTTTTTACTGCAGTGTGCAGTATTGCCTGTGCCCGTAGCAAAATTGCTACGCTGCTACGGCTTGGAGGCTACGCAATACTACACAGTTTCGTAGCCTACGTAAAGGTTTTCGTAGCTCCATTCCACACATCCTCCAGCACAAACCTACTTTAGCTTAAAAGTAATTAATATTTTATAAATTATTATAAGGCTCAAAGGCTGTATCAAAAGTTATACTGGTAACAGCTTCTTATATTTTTGTAGAGCTAAAGTTATACGAGTAAATCGTTTTAAATAAAATTATTCGTTCATTACAATTGTAAAAGATATAAACGAAAGCTTTAAAATTAAACATGATGATCTCTCAAAATTTTATAGATATAGGTACCTAACTTATTGAGTAATGCAATATAAAACTGTGTATTTATACAACAAGAATTAAATATATTAATGCTCTTTGATATGTGTTGTAATATAATAAAATTCGATACTAAACAAATTTATATCTAAGTGGTGTTACTCAAATATCTGGAAACATAATCAGGATTTACGGGACAAGTGATAGTAAATCATTGTACACTGAACTGTCTGTGGATTGGCGATAGCTTATCTAAGGAAATTTAAATCGAACTTTTCCTTGAATGATCCGTGTTGAATCTGATCTCTAAGACAAGGCTCATAACGCACATTAGTTTACAATCGGCACGAGAGCAGATTTTGAAAACAAATGTATTTACGTACGTACGAACAAAGAAAGACCGTTAGTCAAATTGCTCAATATTTTAATATAATATTATGCGATCCATTTGAAATTAAAATGAGTGTTTGCCCCAATTTAACTGTAATTAAAATATATAAAAACTACTACTTTTATTTAAGTCTAGCTAACAATATCATAACATCATTTGTCTAAAGTTTGATATATAGTTGTGATAGGTTTTACATTTTGATTATGCAAATGAAGTCCTCATTTGCACATTCAGATAATATAATTTTCAAAAATGCTTTGACCATTATTCGCATCTCTGTAATTGTTCAAATAACAGTCGATATAATAAGTTTACTAACGACATCAAAACTCCCAAATGATCACAAAGCTTTTACGTGGACCGTAGCAGTGTAGTTCGGAATTGTCAGGTCCTTGGCAGGAACCCTCAGTATAATATTCTGACTCACACTTGATCGATTTATTGCTATTGTTTTTACTTTTAAAAGACACGCCCGCATTAGTGAATCTTATTCCTGTGTCGGGGGGTACTTTACAAACATATAATAAACGGACACAAATTACATGAATTATAAATATATTTATAATTGTTTTGAGTTTAATTACTACTTTAACTATTTAACAGACGTATCGTATTGGTACCTGATGGTACCAATACGATATGTTTATTTTAGAATTCTCCACATAATTTAATCCTAGATACTTAATGTATTCCACATTGAGTGCCTTTTTAGGTCATCTTCGTGTTAAAGCGACGTCGAGATTTATGGCGCAAGGGAAATTGTGTCGTGTATGATGGAATTTTCTTGTCCTGTCCCTTATAGTTCGACCATCTCTTCGCAAGGGATGAATATGATTAACGAGTACCTGTAACAAAGAGAAAAAAATTAAATTAATATCTTGCCAGTCATATTGTGGCCATGGTGACCAGCCTCAACGTGGACTTGCACAAATGTTGGGTTGTGTTGGTTTTATTTTAAATACAACTCTCGCACTAGTGAATTTGTTCCTTTTTAGTAGTTTACAAACATATAAAAGACGGACACAAATTACATCCAGACTCAGAACAACCATTCGTGGGTCACATAAATTGTTGTCCGGCGCGGAACTCAAACCCGCGACACGAAGCGGCGAAGCGACTGTCTTAGTACGTGCAATAAAGTTAATACGGATTAATATTAATTATAAGCTATATTTCATTTAATTAATTTACTAGGTAAATTAACCTTAAAGCTATATACATATATAAAAATGAAAGTTTGTTTTAATGTCCTTTATAGAATCGTAAACTTTGCATTTGATCATATCATGATCTTCAGCAAAGTGTTGTGCATGAGCGCACGAAAGTTTCTGTGTTGGTTCGACCAATCCTCGAAAGATGACGACACTATCACACTACTACTAATAAATTCTAGGTGCTGTTAGTTAAATTTTATCTAAAAGTAGAGCTTTAGACCACATGACTGAAGTAAACTTCAAACGTAACTGGCTATGAGAGAAAGAAAAATAGAAAATGTGTGCTCACACCTATGATGCCCCTTCAGGAACATACGAAAAGTAACTCTCTCTCTCTCTTTCCATCATCATTAACTTATATCTCCCTCTCAACTTCCGTTCGCCCCGCCCGGTCACACTTTTCCTAACGCTCTTGCAGTCACCAGCTCTTCAATAAGAGTCTTTAAGAGGCGTGTTTTAAGTTAGACACCGATATCTGTTCGTTTATTTTTGTGTATAGAGTTACTATTTATAAAAACTTATGATTTTCGCTCTTAAAAAATTTTGCTTGTCTTATTTGCTTAAACAAAAAAGACAAAGGCAAACTCGCATCAGCTTGAGAAATCTCTCACTCAAGCGGATGTGAACTCTAAAAAAAGATGTTATGTTAATAAATATCAACGTAAGTTGGCAACATTTCTTACTAAGGAGCAAATGTTTTCCATTCTGAATATGAAGGCTTAATCCGATTACCTACTTCATGAAAGCCTTTTCCAACCCAATACTTTTAGCATTTTATATGATTGTGGGAGATTATTAGTTAAACATTTATGTTCAGCTACTTATTTATGAAGTACTTAGCTTATGTAGGTAAGCATAACGCGTATAATGTGTATACGATTATAAAGGACCTATGAAGTAAAACAACTTGTCAAATGTTAGTTTACAAAATATGTTAATAATATTAAATTTCCTCAGAACCGAGACCTTTTTAATAATGAGCCTTGCTTTATTTTCTAAACTAAGGATTGTATACTCTGCAAGCAGCTTCAGTAAGACAACGATCTGATTGTGGCTCGGACTGGCAAGAGTCGGCAATAGCGGAGCGCAATCGAGAGCCTTCCCAGGATAAGTGTTCCGACTATCTGGGACATGGCTTAAAAGGAGGGACACAGTAGCAGCATACCCACATTCCCAAGACTCCTCACATCAGGAGCCAAAATAACTCCACGGCAGATTAGGTTTAGTCGGTGCGAGTCCGACAAACTCACCCGCAGACACTTTTTGTGGGTGGCATGCGAAGTCATTCCCCCTGCCTTATCAAAAAGATAATAATAATTGTATAACCTATTATTTCTTGGTCAAATTACGGCTGTAGTAAGAAGCAACGGAGACATCTGCACGAGACATGTTACACACATTTGTGTGGACAAACATAATAATATGCACTCTCCCACAGGAAAGAGGTCAACTGTAGGACTGACGCACTCTTGAGCGGATAAGGTGTCCGCTCAAGAGTGCTGGCATTAAATAAATGATTCAACTAAGTTGCCATTATGTTTCATAAATACTACTATATTTTCTAACTGTATTTGATCATTTCTATAGCTGTATAAGGAGTGCTACTTAAACTGTCATGCGTATACTGACAGTTTCTAGTATTAATAAGGAAAAATACTATCACTGGTCAAAAATATTATTATCGTTCTTTTAAAAACTTCAATGTACTGTATCATAGGAATAGATGATAATTAAAAATCGTTCGTGACTTTAATCCGTAGTAACCTGGGAAACATACTTTTTACACTGTGTAAAGAAATCTTTATATTTAAAAATGAAGGAAATAGGATGGTGCCTGATTGGGACTGAATGCCAGCCATGTACGTGTTGCCTTCCATCCGCAGGTCGTGAGTTTGATTCCCACCCATGACAGATATTTGTGCAAAATAAGTACATACAAGAATGACAATAATGAAATTCAATGCACAAGTAAGTTAATACCTAACCCAACACACGATTTAGTACTTCAAGGACCATTCTCAAGTGATGTCAACTCATCTGTATGGTCCGTAGACGAAGACAAAGGGCTCCCCAAAAGATTTCCACAAAAGAGTTGTGTTCATCATATGTCACAGTTTTATGGTTATAGTAGACAGAGAGACGCTGCTGCCTGTTTTTATTGGTGCATTACATAAGTTGCTTATTTGTATTAACAATTAGTTAAACTTGAAGAAAAGAAAGGTAAAAGTGGCTATTTCTAGCCTCTTAACTACGAAAGTTCTACTCTCAAAATGGGTACCCATCTCTGCCAACGCTTACGCGGGCACGATAACATCACAGCACGCAACCCTGTAATAAAAATTGATGAACGGCCGCAATTACACCGCTTATGGTTAGCAACGCTACTTTAACAGTGTGAATTATGCCATAAAGTTTCGCTATGAAAAATCGGTTCTCTAAGATTTAACTATTCTTAGATTATGTGGCAAGTTGGGAATAGATGGAGCTACAACGGAACTTAGTAAATTGGTTTGAAAAATTTTTATGTCAGTCGGTGAATACTCGAGTTATGCAGTAAATGATTTTGTGTACACATGCAGGGTTAAATAATTAATTTGTGCCAATCAAAATTCATTTTTCTTTGATTATGGCCGAAATTAATCGACTTGTATTAAATTTATAATTTTATAAAAAAAAATATTTTGGGTAACATTTTTTACCAAAAACTGTACATGACAGTCCTGTCGAAAATAGCAGACGGTGATCCTGAAATGTCATACTTTGTTTTGAGTTACATAGAAAATATATTAATAAGTATAGAATATTGGTACGAATATGTGATAACGGCATAGAATATCATCACCTCATCTCACACCGTCGGAAGCGTAGAAATCGTCCGAGGGAATACCTACCAGAGTACGGGCAGCAGCGTATTTCTGTGAACTAAGACCATCAAACTGCGATCGCCAACCCGTCTGCCAAACGTAGCGATTATGGCTTATCCCCTCATTCTTCGGCTTTTGTCCAACAGTGGACGTACTTTGGCTGACATGATGATGATTGGTACGAATTAACAATTAATATTATTATGACAGGGCTATGAATACCGCGCTTTAGGACATCTTCTGATAGATGATATGTAAAATGACTACCGGTCTTGGTACTGGTCTTGCGCTATCGTGTTTTTCGCAGATTATGATGGAGGTTCAAATGTCGGGACGGACAAAATTAACATGCTACATCTTACCTTTGGGTGGTAAAGACTCACAGTAATTGCTTCCTTCCCTATGGTGGGAAAATTTTAAAACTAGAACTAAATTTGGTTAGGCAGTCGGCTGTAAAAAATCTAACATAATTAAGAAAAAAAAGTGGACGCTTCAGGAGTTTTATTTGAAAAATGTTGAGGCCATGTGATTGTATAAACGTTCAAAGTGAATTAAAAAATAAGAACCTCCGTCTTACGAATATACGATCAGGTCGCGTGTCCTGACACGAGTTAAACATATTTTACTCATTCCGAAAAGTGCACAACGCCGCTAAAGAAGTTTTCGCTTCAAAAACTAATTTAGGAAACTGTCAGATTCTTACCTATTTTTACAAACAGTTTCCAGATGCTGTATTTGGCACCCCAAATAGTACATACTACTATGTCAATATAACTATGTATATTCATAACCTAACTAGTTACCAAGTATTGTAGGTCAATACACAATGTTCGGCCAGTTAGTTGCGACCTAACTACCCCAGTCCCAAGTGTATCGTAACGAACAGACCTAGATTACCCAAGCAAGGCTGCCATAATGTAGATGCCTGTTGATTTAATATGCTGAGGTACTGTTTCAGTTAACTTTGGAATATATTTTCGATACCAAGATGTTTATGATAAAAACAAAACTACACTACTACTTTTACAACGAGCTTCAAGTCTTTATTAACTAATTACCCCCATGAAATTATTTGACAACAGTCAAATTGGTAAATTTCCACCGGTTTTTTGTAGGTCTACTACAATCGGTGTGTGGTTAAGATCACACGATAATAAATAATAACTATCTTGGGGCAACTAACACACTGCCATTTGATCCCAAACTAGGCAGAGCGTATGCCATAGCAACCAGAAAACTGATAAACATATGTTTCTAAATACATACATTTTATAGATAAATAACACACAAACACAGAACAAATAATCGTCCTCTTCACACAACGATTTGTCCCGGGTGAGAATCAAGCCCACGACCTCAGAATTAACAGTGAGGTCGCTAACCACTAGACCAATAGGCCAAATTTTCATAACCATAGTCAATGTGGCTGATGATGACTGGGCTGAGTATACACAACTCATTGCGTCATAGTCACAGACCCGAACGCGCTCGATGTTGAACGAAGAACTGAGTAAGCTCGGTTCTGCGTCACTGAGTCAAATGTGGTTCACTGTCGTTCACTTCTCAAGAAACCGCATGTATGTTTCCACTTAAATTAATTTCTTTAGTATCACTACACGTATGGCCTAGAGGTAGATAGATTTCTGATTCCCGCAGGACAATACCTATCTGTATGAAATAATTGTATTTTTGTAAAATCACAGGCAAGAGTGTAAATGTAAGAGAATATGTATGCAAGAAGTTATGTTGTCTTCAAAAATAGGCGACGATCAATATGGTGACGTCGGGTGTTGACGATATTAAAACACTTGTTAACATAAGTACATGTCCACCTATTTAAGCTGTCACAAATATTTGTGAAGTTTTGTGTTAACATCTCATGAATTAATCATATTCTAAATAAGGAAATAGTTAGAAGAAACACCGCTGCGCCAGTCATCCCGTGACCACGATCAATGCAACTTGGTCGAAACGTCGGGAACATAACAAAAAGGTTAGTTGCGTTAATACCTGTTAACAATGTTCATATATAAAGGAAATAGTTCTTAAGTTATTTAATTTTTTACTTGTGTACTCGTAATTTATTGTGACATGTATTTGTTTTATTATATATTAAGAAGATTTGGGGGTTGAATACTATCGCGTCCGTAGGGTTAGCTCTAAAGAACCCTATACGTGAAACAATGGTAGCAGCGATCGATTGGAAACGTGCCTACAGAATGCACTCCTACAACATTATAATGTTAGGGCCTTGCGCGTGAGTAATGTCGCTAGATATCTTCGTAATGTCACGTGTTTCGAAAGCATCACGTTACGGTGAAGATTACAACCGAGGTGGTTTGTCGTTCGAAGTTTTTTTTTTTTTATTATTACCAAAACAAATATTTATAAAGTTTGAGTACAGTTCTTTCTGCCACTTAAACCACGGGGGTTTGTGTGTGACAGCAAATTCGATTCGACTCAATTTGGTCGGTTTAATATATACAATACTAAGTAAACATATAACTAAAAATAACAAAAACAGAAGTAGGTACACATTGGCTTAGTTTTGATACCATCCTGACACAATGCTTTGTTTGTATCAGGAAAATGTCACAACGAAGTTACAATAATTGGTCTAACATGTGTTCTTTTAGAACAGTTTTAATGTTGTACATTTTTATTTTATTTCGTACGGAGGCAGGTAGTTCGTTAATTAGCCGCGGGATTAGATAAGCGGTAGTCCGCTCGCCATAGAAGTTGTTTGCTGGTGCAGTAACCAGTTTATTTTGCGCGACGCGTCGTGTATACACAGGATGATTTATTTTGCATTGGTGATGCTCATCAAAGAATTGTTCTTTAAGTAGATTAAATTTAACTTTTATATTTATTGGAAGTGTTTTACAATACT
The DNA here is from genome assembly GCA_951640165.1 of Pseudoips prasinana. Taxonomy (NCBI): domain Eukaryota; kingdom Metazoa; phylum Arthropoda; class Insecta; order Lepidoptera; family Nolidae; genus Pseudoips; species Pseudoips prasinana. The sequence continues at coordinate 34,323,504 of OX621237.1, read as the reverse complement.
TAAAAAGTTGGGACTCCTTTTACTATTAGATGGAATAATCAATTTAAGTATTCTGCGCTGTAAGTTATAAATGGAATCCAGGTATGTTTTGTGTGTCCGCCCATAACTAGAAAGGCCATACGATACGATGGAGTCGAAAAAGGCATTATATAGAAGTAATCTGGTTTTAAACGGAATGCGTTTATTTATGACATACATTTTGGCCGAAATTGCACGTAATTTTTCACCTGTTTGTTCAATATGCGGACCCCAGTTGAATTTGTCGTCTATAATTAATCCTAAGTACAAGTGGGTTTTAACTTGACTGATACTTGGGCATTTTAAATCACATGGTGTCAGTTTATGCAGACAATGGTGCGTATGGGCTACTAGTTTAGGTAAAGGGGTTTTGCATTGTACGTAGGGAGATTTTATGTGCATTACTTTGGTTTTCTGAGCGTTTAATACCAGACCAGCGTCATGACACCATCTACATAATATGTCAAAATCTTTTTGTAGTAAGTCAGCAATAACGGTGGGGCTTTTCCCAGTAATCAAAATACAGGTGTCATCAGCAAATTGGAAAGACTTGCACCACTGGAATATATCTGACATATCATTGACATAAGCTAAAAAGTGAAGCGGTCCACTCACTGACCCTTGTGCTGTACCGTGAGTGACATAAAATGCATCACTGAGGCTGTCGGAAATCTGAACCTGGTATGTCCGGTCTTTTAGGTAATCAGCGCACCAGTTGTACATCGGTCCCCTCAGTCCAGACTCTTCCAGTTTTGATAGCAATTTGCTATGATCTAGACTGTCAAAGGCACGTGAGAAGTCAATAAATAGTGCCAATACGTGTTTTTTTTCGTTTAGAGCCGCATTGATGTAATCTGTAAACTGTGAGAGAAGAGACGTGGTACTTTTATTTTTTTGAAAACCATATTGTGAATTGCTTATAATTGAGTTTTTAATAAAGAATGAATGGATTGGATTACAAATAAATTTTTCTATAATTTTATCGATTGATGACAACAAGGTAATTGGTCGGTAATTAATTTCACAGTCTCTTTTGCCTTTTTTGTAAATTGGGCGGACACACTCTAATTTTAGGTCATTTGGGTACTTTCCTGTATTAATGCTGACATTTATAAGATGGGCAAGGGCTGACGAAATTTTTCCACTTATAGCTTGAATATCTACTACTCTAATTTTGTCCAAGCCAGGAGTTTTTTTGCGGTTTAGCGATTGAATAAGCTTGTGTATTTTTTCTGGTGTGGCTTTTTGGAATCTAATACTTACATTTTTGTAATTTTTAGAGTCACTCGTTAGGAGACGTAGCTTACAGTTGGGTAATATTGATTGAACCGAGTTATGGAAACCACAAGCGAATTTATTTGCCAGTTGATACGCGGTTAAGTTTTGAGATTTGAAAGCTTCTAAAACAAATTTATCAATTGATTGAGTTACCCTCCCACAGATCGAGTTTAATATCATCCAGAGTTTTTTTGGGTTGTTGTAGTTTTCTTTGATTTGATTTTTATAAAATTGGTTTCTGTAAAATTCTATGGTTTTGTGTGCCTTATTTCGAATTTTATTGTACTTTAAATGCAGAACGTTATTGCCCGGGTCTTTCTTCCATTGATTAAAACACTCATCCTTTAGCTCGCATAGTTGAGCGACGTTGTCATTTATCCAAGGGACATTCTTTCGTAGTTTATGTTTCGCACACACTAATCGCATTGATTTTTTTAAGGCGTTGCTAAAGAAATATTTAATAAAGTTATAAACTGATTCCGTTGTGTTTAGTTGATTAGTTTCAGTCCAGTTAATCTTATTAAGTTCATTATGTAAACACTTCCTATCATAAAAATTTGTATTGAGTACGCAAAGCATCCTGTATATCACGGCGGCCGCAGCTAGACGTCATACAAACAATTATCGTGCGGTGGTCAGCCAGAACGCTGTCGACTGCCGAGGTGTACGGAGTTAGTGTGTGGGATCGCGTAAAAATGTGGTCTATACAAGATTTGGTTATTACATCACTTCGTTTTTCAATACGCGTATAGTCAGATATTCCACACTCTATCCCATACCTGGAGAGCATGTCTAAGTACATCGTTTTCATGGATGTTTGCGATTTAAGGTCTATATTCGCGTCGCCTAGTACAAGAGTGGTAGTGTTCGAAAAATTGTGAAGTGCTTTTTGAAGTTCTTTAATAAATAACTGTTTATTTGACGATGGAGGTCTATACATTGCACATAACGCTATCGTTTCGTTTTGAGGTGTTTTTACTATGCCGCCAAGGTATTCAAAAGTATGGGTTTTAATGGGTTGTAGCGTGAATTTGAGATAGTTTTTAACATATATCATTATACCACCTCCCTTTCTACGAGTGCGGAGTTGTGTATGCATTCTATATCCCGTTAATTGGAAGAGGCTCGACATATTTACGTCCGAGATACCTACCTCCGATAAAACAATAACATCAATTTCTTTAGTTGAGTTAGTTACTAGTTGTACTAGGTGCGAGAAGTTTTTTATTATACATACATACATAGACTCACGCCTGTTTCCCAGAGGGGTAGGCAGAGACAACGGATTTCCATTTGTCACGATCTTTGCATACTTCTTTTGCCTCGATTACTGTCATTATATTCTTCATACATGCTCGCCGGTTTAGGGTACTTCTGACCTGCCCTTTCTTGAGAACATCTCCAATTTGGTCAGAGAATGTTCGACGTGGTCTTCCCCTTCCGGTTGTCCCATTCACCCAGGCCAGGTATACTTCTTTTGTCAATCTTCTTTCATTCATCCTTTCTAAATGGCCAAACCATCTCAGCATGCCTTTTTCAATCTTTGTGACTACATCCTCTTTCACACCACAACGCTCTCTTACATCAGTATTTCGAATTCTGTCTCTCAAAGTCACACCACACATACTTCTCAGAGCTCTCATTTCCACTGCATTTATTTTACTTTCATTCTTTTTCTGCCATACCCAACTTTCACTTCCATACATTAAAGTTGGCACTAACACTCCATCGTGCACGGCTAGTCGGGCCTTCTTTGATACTTGCCGGCTACTCATAAAGGCGTGTAGTGCCCCATTCACTCTGTTCCCCGCATTTACTCTTCTAACAATATCTTTTTCATATTTCCCATCTCTCGTAAACAAAGTTCCCAAATATACAAACTCATTCACCTGTTCGACTTTCTCTCCTCCAATCACAATATCACACGCTGTCGTGTATTCATCCCTCTCAAATACCATTACTTTCGTCTTACCTACATTCATTTTCATCCCTTTCCTTTCAAAGGATTCATACATATTTGTTACCATCACCTGCAACTCGTCCGCCGATGATGCAAGTAAAACTTGATCATCAGCGTAAAGCAGACATTTGATGAGTAACTCATTCATCCTTACACCGCATTCACTTTCTTTCAAATCTTTTAAACAGCTATCCATGAATAGGTTAAACAACCACGGTGACGCTACACATCCCTGTCTAACACCCTTTTGGATGCTAAACCACTCGGTGTATGACCCGTTAATCCTCACGCAAGCTCTGGAATCCCTATAAAGAGATTTCAGTGCTTGAACAAGGTTGTCGTTCAACCCATACATGGACAGTACCGACCATAGTTCATTCCTCAACACTCTATCGTAGGCCTTTTCTAAGTCTACGAAGGCACAGTAGACCTTTTGGTTTTTGCCCAAAAACTTCTCTACTATACTTCGCAGAGAAATTCGCTTCTTATGTTAATGTGAATGCATGAAAAATGAATGTTTTTTGAAGGTAAGTTTCTAAAAAAAGAGTTGACATTAATACAATTGAATAATTCAGAGTTAAAAGCTTGTGAATTATTATTATTATTATTGAGAGTATTGAATGTTTACTAAAAAGATTTCGACACACATAGATCTTATTTTTAATGACTTAGATACGTACTAGAAAATGATAGGTTAGTTAGCGTCATCGAATTCGTCCTCATCCACGGTTTGTTTAAGCACTTTATTGATGTCTTGAGAGGAACGAATCACTTCCACCTTCTTACTGTCGTCCGATAATTTTGCGTACACTTTGCCTGATTTACACCATACGTATTTATATGGGCCAGCGGGAGATTTTAGTCCTTGTTTAGTTTCATACAATACTGATTTCATTTTTCTTGTTAGTACTTCTCTCACATAGATTTTCTCCGTCGTTTGTTTAGTTGATGATAGCAGGGAGATGTCACCAATCGTTATTTTTTTAGTTTTAGCAGCAGATAACCATGAGTCGTGGCAGGTTTTTGATCGGAGTTCCACGAGTAGGTAGTTTGATTTTTCTGTGCGGCCGGTAATTTGACGAACTACGTTTATTGTTTCAAGTTGTACATCAAGTTTCTCTGCTACGTTTTGGGTAACTTTCAACACATCTTTCGTCTGTAGGCTTGGTAAACCGGCGATCTCAACTAGGGAAGACTGACTGTTTTGCTCCGACTCATCGAGGCGCTGTTCCGCTGCAGAAAGACGAAGCTCCAAGTTTTTGTTGGCATTGGCTAATTCAGTGTTTTTGTTTTCCAGATATTTAATTTTATTGTTTTGGACCTTTAGTGCTGATTCAATATCGGTTACTTGATCACTAATATATGTAAGAGATTCTTGAAAGCTCCGTAGTTCTTCTTTAAGAGTTTTTTTTATTTCGATAGAAATAGATTTCATTAACTTATCCGTGTCTATGTGTACCGTTTGAGAGCTTTTTTCCGTCTCTTCTTCGGGAACGAAAAAAGATGAGCGCCTATTAATACTTTGTACACAGTCCACGCAACTCCACTCTAGTCCATCTGTGGCACGAAGAGCTGCTAGTTGTTTCGCAGTTAGGTTAGTACACTCATTTGTAGCATGAACTACATTTTCACACCTGCTGCACTCTAATCCAGGACTTTTTTTCGTGATATTGCCGTTACATGTCACACATTTCTTCAAAACCATTTTTAACACTTTTTTTATAAATTGAAGGTGAGTATATATATTCACTTGAGAGTATTCGTTACACAAGTATTCACAAGGACGACTGATGAGCGATATATAACCTTCCTAAAACAAGGTGAAAAAGAAAGGTGTATGAACTAGGAAATTCCGACTGATTCAATCAACTTTACAATGGAAAGTTTCCTAAGTTGGGGACCTGGTATCTTGTCGGAACGCGTTAAGAACTTTGTAGGAAGTCTTTCTATTGTGCTAAATGTAGACACGGTTTTAATGAATAATGCTGTGTTATACTATGTGCTAGTGTTATAACCGACTTCATAAAGGAGAAGGTGAACAATTGGACTTTACATTCTATTTGTATCATGTTCCTGACTTGACTTACTCTTTGTTTTTATATTCTTAAACAACTTTTCTTATAGAAAATCGAGTTGTTCAACATTTATATGAGATAATTTCGAAATTATTCCGTATCAAATTATGTTATTTCAATGGTAGCGGAAGAATGCTGGATTCAGCGCAAGCCCGGCTACTGTGGAGATACCTGGTGAAGTCCTTTGTCCAGCACTGGACGTCTTTTGGCCTAATATTCTTACCCTATTTTTATACATCAGACTGAATATATAAATTCAAATTATTATTTTTTCATTTTCATTTATTTTGTGAACATAGGTATTACAAGTTGCTATGTATGTACATAGCAATATTTCATTCCATGTTTCACCATTGGGCATACAATTTATTTAAATATAATACAGAGAATAATGACAAAAAATTGTATCGCGTCTTGCAGATAACATCTTCAACAAATCATGATCGATGGCTGATATCGTAATGTTTTTATTTTTCGTTTCCTGAAAACATTTGACATTAATATTGTAATAGGTTGTATAGTCATTTAACAGCTTTTACTATCGCAAAACATTTGACATTAATTTTATTACACGTTGTATACTCATTTAACAGCCATTTCACATTGTGTAGGCATTAAACTATAACCTAGTGCGCCCAATCTTTTCCCAATACACAGCAAGATCCTTGCCAACAAGACTCGTTTAACGTTTATTGCAATTTAAGAGCATTAAGCAAACATACTCAACCGGTACAGTCGGCAGGTATGAATCAAAAGATTGCTGCCTCGTATGGCAAGCTGCCAACCAACAAGCATGTATCCGAAAACTGCTGTACTAAAATTTCTAGGACTAGCTAACACTTCAGACTCTCGGGAATCCCGGGATTTTAGTTATTATTTAAAAAAAATCTGTAAGTTATTTTGATTATTATATCCCGGGATTTCGAATCCATATGGTCAATTTTGAATATAAAAAAAAAATAAGTTGTTTTGTTTATTTATTAGGTCAACCAACAATTGTTTACACAATTGTTAATATATTATTATGTTACTAACAAATTATGGTTGTTTCTCTGTGCAACTCTACATTCATCTAATAAAATAAATATTCAGAATAAGTTTTAACTTTTATATTTAACTAGCTGTGTCCCGCGGTTTTACCCGCGTTAAACTTTATAAATTATAGCGTGTGTGTATCCAGGGCGTCAGCTATCTTCATATCAAATTTTATTAAAATCGCTCCAGCCTTCGCCACCAACTCACAAACATTCGCCTTTATAATATTAGTATGATTTACTTACCAACATATCTAGGGCAAACGGATTTTCCAATCTCTCGAGTTTGTTGGCCTAGCGGTAGCGTGTTCCACCGCGGGTAATGAGGGTTCAAATCCCGGGTCAGATCAAAAAGTGATTTTTGGAATTTTTCAGTAAAGCAAATTTTATACTATCAGTCTGAAGTCTGGGAGTTGGCGGCGTTAGGCTGCTTTTCCACCAGAGATATTCTATGCTACGTTGCTATGGATGTGTTTGATATCCACCAATCATATTCATTGGTGCACATAGCTTAGCACTGGTGGAAACGGATTAAACTGAGTTATGTTTTTATATGGAAGGATTAGTGCTATGGATGTGTGCTATGGGTGCGTGCTATGGGTTGTTGCGAGTGGTGAGCTTCACAGCTGCAGAGCAGAATACCTACGGTAGAAATTAACTGAACGTGTCACCGGCACGGCAGGACGCGTGGACGCCTCTACCCTTACCTCGCCGCCCTCACCGCTTCCCTACTATCGATACATCGCCTAGCTCGAGCTGCGCATCTTGGCCCCGGTACATAGCTTAGCAGTAGTGGAAACGGCCACATAGATTCGTAGCTTAGCTTTTACCTTCTCGCAGGATAGCTGCAGAGCATATGAAATAATGACATTTATTCAGCACTTGGGTATTTACATACACTTGTACCTACTTGTCAAGCTAACAATGTATTACATAAACACATGTTTTTAAAACAGTAATTAAAGCAACAATTTTTTTTATTTAATCCATCCGTGCGGTCAGTTGCGTCACATATATTTTTAATATCCTTAAATAAATAATAAATAGCAAGTTACTAAGCTATTATTGTTACATTTAGCAATAGTATATCAAATTAAAGAATTGAAAACAACGAACAGTTGGCTAGCGCAAAAGGCTCTCAACCAGTAGCTTAATTTAAGCGACTGCCTGAGGGCACCCTTATTGGGTTCGGGCCACAGATCAGGCGGCCGCAGAAGTAAAAAGATGGAAAGTGATCTGACCCTCATTTTGAGGGTCAGATCACTTGCACGGGATTACGGATCACGTGTTAAGGGGGCAACGCGAGGATCCTACCCTAGCTAACCTGCGACTTTCTCTAGCTACCTAGGTGGACGACCCGGAGAAGAAAGCCACAAAGAAACTCCGCGCTTGCTTTTTTCGTCTTCTTTTGCTTTTTGTTTTCGATTTTTTTTATATCTTTTTCTTTAACATTGATTTTTGTTTTTACATTGAGATTGGCTGATATGTGGGCTATCTCTGGTGAAAAGGCACCCTAACACCCCTGTGCCGCGCACAGCACATAAAGCCATAGTCGGCCCTGTACCTGATCTCTTTCCGGTCGTTTCGTAAGTCGTCCCGTGTGAGTGATGTAATAGAAAGTGCCCCTATATTGGCGCACATCCTTGTGCACTGTAATATGTCCCGTGCAGAAAGCTAGTCCCAATTGATACTGTCCACCTTGGCCAAAATCGACCAGTAGGACATTATTATTACTTACTAACATATGTAACAAAAGCAAAATTTCTGATCTTTCGAGTTCAATAAAGAAAATGTATAGTATTTTCTAGATGATTTAGCCCGTTCGCCTCTATTGTCAGCTGAAGCAGTGGAAGCCTTCTAGGCTAACTGTTAACATCAAGTTAAAAAGAATATACAACTCCATTATATTGGGAAAAGATAGCTATTTTCTCAGCACTAGAGTACTGAAATTGCCATGAAGGCTCGAACATTCATCTTAGCCAGCCACAGTTCATATTCTATTTAGAAATATGAAACTATTGTAAGACATATTTTCTGGAAGTTTTCACACATATGTTTATTTCAATATGATGCCGGTTTCCTTGCTGTGAGATGACGGCAACCAAAACCACCACCCCATGTCACCCCATCGCGTCGCCTCCCGGGATCGATTCCCGCGCAGTACATATATTTATGTTCTGAGTCTGGATGTACTTTGTGTATATGCCATATGCTTGTAAAGTACCCCGCCGCGGGATTAGTTTCCATGGTGCGGGTGTTGACCCTTTTTACCAGGGCTTAATAAACTGGTTCCATATTGTGTTATATTGTACATTCTTTTTACAGAATATGACAGTGTGCAGACTACATTTAAAAACAACATTGTAAATATTTTAGGAGGAACCGCATCATGACTTATTGCAAATCGAAATATTGTCACCTCATAGCACGTTCCTCTCATTTCTAATTAATACCTCACTATGAGCTTGAACTAATTCTACTAAATTCATTTCATTACGCATCCCACTTAGAAAAATTGATTGTTATTATACTTACACTCTCATCCTTCTATGTAAATCAGATTTCCAGGTTATATTCCAATATATATTTCCAACTTAACAATATTTCCTCCGATTATAGGTCCAACTTATATTTTGCTTACGTAATCAAATCAATAAAAGTTGTGGGTCTCTATTATGTCATTATGCCCTAAGTTATTTTAAGTTATATCTTACATAGATAATTACACCCAGACTCAGGACAAACAAACATGTTCATGCACTCAAATATCTGTCCTGGGTGGGAATCGAACCAACGATCTGCAGCGTGAAATTCAAGCATTTTCCAACCACACCTGTTTCCCAAAGGGTTCTTATAATGTGTAACGGTTTTTTTACAATAAATTATATAAAAAATACATAATAGTGTTACAAAACCGCCCCTATTGCCAATGAAATAAAGACGCCATCGAAGTTAAAGAGGCGTCAACCGTACACATACAGGGCCGTGAAAATGGAACAAACAAACGGTACATTGGTATTAACAACTGGGTATTATTCCCAGAGATGCGCCTCGAAGCTTTGCTCCAGTTTAAAAGTTAGACTTGATCAAAGCATTTGTTGAACCTCCATATTGTTACGTTATATACATATATGTACACGCAGTGTTTCCTTACTTGTGTGTGTCAGGGCCTTATACCATGACATCTACTACAAATTTGAGAGTCACTACTTGTATAAAAATGAAGTAAAAAAAACCGGCCAAGTGCGAGTCGGACTCGCGCACGAAGGGTTCCGTACCATTATCTATAAAAACGAGTAAGAAAATTCACGTTTGTTGTCATATTCACAATTTATTTTGTTTTGTTTTTTAGTATTTTTTGTTATAGCGGCAACAGAAATACATCATCTGTGGAGATTTCACCTGTCTAACTATCACGGTTCATGCGATACAGCCTGGTGACAGACAGACAGACAGCGAAGTCTTAGTAATAGGGTCCCGTTTTACCCTTGGGGTATGGAACCCTAAAAAATATAACGACTTACTCTTCATTTCACACCTTAAGTATATGATGAATATGTTACAATAAATACAATAAAACATGTGCTTTTGTACTTGCGATTTTATTATATTAGTAGAATAGTGGATGACATAATGTAGACCTCTGGCCATACACGTAACAGTACAAAATTACTAACCTCAAAGGAAAACCACGTTTAAGTAATAATGTGTAATTATGTATAATATAATAAGCCATATGTAGGCATTACATAATTAACATTTGCCGGAATTCTGACTAACCGCACTTAAAATAAAAGTTTAATAATAAGAACACATTAGTGCAATACAATTAATTAATTTTATAATAATAAAATTACGTGGCAATTTATAAACAAACATAATATACCAAAGAACGATACATAAAATAATGATATAACTTTGAAAGTAGCCAATTCATTTATTGATTATATTAGTTGACAAAATTTAATTGAAAATTGTGAAAACATGTATAAATAAGACCCATACAATAGACCAAAAACTTACGTAGGTAACTTGGCACACTTACCAACTTTCAATCTACCAAGACAAAACTATCACTATGGTAAAAGGGTTACGATGGTCATCTTTCCACAAGATTTAAACAGTCTGCCAAAAACGTTATTAAAAAAATTAAGAACAAATACCCTAAACAAGTAAAAGGCATACTGAAAAAGTACTTTGTGCGCGACAAATACTTGGGATGAAATGCACATCTGAACTCTTAGCTCTTAAACCATAATCATTAAATGTAAGTCAGTTTGTAAATTATATGTATAGTTTATAAATTTTGTAATAATCGTAGCACAACTAACTACTGATGAGACTACTATAAAAATATTTAAAATTAAGATTAAAGTAGGGCTCTTTGTATTTTTAGACCATTATTCGACTCATTCCAATTCAAAAAAGGAATTCCCCGAGTGGTAGTAAATATCAATAGTTTAGCCAGCTCATAAAATGGACTCTAAAGAACAAATTCATCGCATTTTTTCTGCTGCACCTCTCATTACTATAAGGTGTCACATCTGAACAAAAAGATCGTTCAGTAGATCACAACTCCTTAGTGAATTATATTATAGCCCGATTGGTTACCACATTGTCCAAATAAACACCAGATTTTACCCTTCTTCGGTAGGTGATTAAATGCTAAATTCAGAATAATCAACTATCGCCACTATCACGTAATCCAAAACTTTGCATATAAAAAATTTATAAAATGTCCGAAGTCTGGAATCGTTACCGACATTGTTTCCTACTATTCGAATGTTCGAGAATTTGGAATGAGTGAAAAAGAAACATCCAAAGTTGGAAGTCCGATCAGTTTGTAGGAATTAAATTTCTTATTGATTTGTTTGGACAGTATTTTCCAGAAACTACAAAGGAATAATTCAGCAATAGGTTGGGTTTTGTGATTATATTTAGATTATAAGATATTAACATATGAATTATATGAATAATAGTGTTCTTGGCCGTACTTCGGTGACCGCGGCTGATCTTAATGGAGACTAGCCAATTCTGCAAGACATATTATAAGACAGGAGTGAGGACGCAAACGCCAGTGCACTCCCTTTTCCTATAAGGTAATATTGAAGTATTGGAATCAGAACCTGAAATTAGCAATCCAATTTAACACAAAGAGACTAGCCTTTTAACAATAGAATCCTTACAATAATATAACCGCATACTTAATGAGTCCCTTCGATCCTTCGCACATTATGAAACTTGAGAACTTCTGCTATTGACAGCCTTAAAATTTAACTCTCAATCGCTTTTGGGCCCAAGAACGCTAATAATTTGGAATCGAATAATGGTCACCATTTTGACCCAAGTGGGTCCATGGAGGACTTAATATTTTGTTGAAGGGCCGATTTAGACCAGTTGGCTAAGTGAAATTCAATGTCCATAAGTTAGGTATTGCTTACTCAACGTAATATTACACGCGAATTAACAATATATTGTAGCTTGTGTGTTAATTCTGAGTATTTATTTTATCCAATTTCCTACTTATTTTAATCAATGACATTTTACATTTATTGTATTAGTAGGACCATCGACTCTATGGTTAGAAATGTATCCCATTTCGGGACCAATGTCAAAAAAGGAAATAACTTGAAATTACCTATTTTCTATTGTGTCAGTTCACCAACAGGCCAGACTAAGGTCAAACCTATCCAAGTCTTAACTTTAAATTATCCGACATTTAGAACTCCATAACTACATATTTCCTAGTCACCATAAGTAATAAAAGCCAAACATGCGGCATGTTAATTTCCACCTAATATACTAGAACATTGGATTAAAATTTAAACACTCTATTAGAAGTTTTCATTTTCTTCTTTCAAATGGTGATTCTATTTTATTACCCAAGTCATCCCTCAACCTCAACTTGTAAGAACGCACAAAAGTGCGAACAGTTGCCCAACTTAGCTTTTATTTTCGCTTGATAATCTCAATTAGAAAGTTTCCTCGCACTGAAATCAGAGATAAGGACTTCAATTAATCTTCTACTTTTAAAGTTTGCCAAATAAGTTTGGGCAGCAATACCTAATTGTTCTCAATCAAGAATGCCACATGACGAATAAAAATATGTTATCGTTTCAAATAATTAGTTTTTTTTCATTGTTGATTCGAAAGAAAATTATGTATTTGTCGTAATATTACTGTGCAAACTTCTAATTCATTTAAATAACACTTTGTATAATGAACTGCACTACTTTGCCAGTAAGAGCTAATTTGAATCAAATAGCGGCTATGCTACACGGTTTCTTTACATGTATTTGTTAAGTTTATGTACAAGTCTGACACCATGTGACCTACTGATAAATATTTTACATATTATTTTGATTTTGTAGATATTGAAATATCCTGATTTTTGACATATAATTTTCAGTTTCTCTCTTATATCAGTTACAGATTATAAATAACTGCTACGGGCTACGTATTAAGCTGTACAGACGTCAGCACATCCAGCTACCCCAATCTGTCAATCTTATGCCTATATTGACATTCAATTGGGGAAATTTGACAGATTGGGGTAGCTTGATGTGCTGGCGTCTGTACATGTCCAGTATAAGCTGATCCTGCATTGTATATGATTTCTATACAATGAGAGGACAGCTTATATTGGCACTCTATAGCTTGGTATGTAGCCGTGTGTACTATATTCATACTTTTATTCAAATGGTCATTTCAAAGTTTCAATTAAAATTCTTAAAAACAATAGTACCAAATAACATAAAACGCCAATTTAATGGTGAAGATCAATATATATTTAAATTTTGTAAAATAATTCCCATTCACGAAAAATTAAAATTAACCCTTTTGCTTGAAGAATACTTTAATGACAATGTAAAAAAAAGTAAACAAATTAACCCTACTAGAATAATTACTCGCAGCATTAAAAAAGAAAAATATGAATTACCAGGATATTCTAACTTATATGGTAAACGTAGACTATCATATATGATACCGTCTTTAATAAACAATTTGCCAGTGTCTTTGAAAGATGTTATAACAAAAAGAAATATCAAACATAAATTCAAGGAGTATTTCATTGCGAACCTATGACATCATGGGTTCTCAATTAAATAATATTTGAATTTACTGTGTCAAATCATTTCAAATAAAAATATAAATAGCTTACATTTTTCTATCGCAACTACATTACATTACATATATATTACATGCAACCGAAACACTACTTTTCGTTTTAATATCAAAAAATACACCAGCCTGTGGTTAGTGTGCATCATAACTTGTCAACAAGGACGCAACGATGTTCATCGCCCGCGCGTGGGACTGAGACAGATAGTGAGTTGAGTTCTTTTGTTCTGTGGCTGCACGGCACAAATTAACAGGCCACCCGTTTTTATTATATTGTACAATAAACTTGTAATGTTAGTAATTAGATTTAGATGTAAACTAATATCGACGACTTGGTGTACAGGTAAAATTCTAATGAGTTTATGTTACGCCTAGTTTAAGACTTATATGTATTTTTATCTGTTGAAATAAATAAATAAAAAAAAAAAAAAAAAAAAATTGTAAGTCCATTTTTTAAACGTACAGTTATTGTATTTGAGCACGCGTAACATGATTCTTTCTAGATTTAGAAGTGTAACGTCCACTTGTCATCCGTGGTATTATAATGAAAGATATCGGTTATATACGATCCAAAGCTTCGCGTGATAGTGGTTCGGCATAATAATAGGTCTTTACCTATGAAATTGCCGTTTTGTATGAAAAAATTTAAACGAATTTTTTTATTTGTATTAATCGAAGTAATCACCCATGCAATCAATGCATCTTTGCCATCGCAGTGGCAGTTTATTGATGCCCTTCTTAAAGAAATCAGCTGGACGGGAGGCAACAAATTCTTCAAAGGCATTTTGTACTGCCTCTCGGGTATTGAATTTTTTTCCCGCCAAGAAGTTATCCAAATTCTGGAAAAAGTAGTAGTCTGTAGGCGCAAGGTCTGGTGAGTAGGGCGGATGACGGAGAGCTTCCAACCCCAGTTCTTGCAACTTGGAGACCGTCTGCTGTGCAGTATGAGGTCGCGCGTTGTCGTGCAGGAGCAGCGGAGACGAGCGATTGACCAATGCTGGTTGGAGATGCGCCAGCTTCTCCATCATTGTGCTCAGTTCTTCACAGTACACATCTGCAGTAATGCTCACCCCGTTTGGTAAGAAGCTGTGATGAATCACACCGGCGCTAGACCACCAAACAGTGACCATCACTTTTCTAGGGGTAAGTTTTCGTTTAGGGCATTGTTTAGGTGCTGAACCAGGATCCAACCAACTTGCTGAGCGCTTGCGGTTATCAAACAGAATCCATTTTTCATCGCAGGTAACAATGCGGTTCAAAATTCCTTCATTTGTGTGTCTGTTGAGCAGTGCAAGGCACGTCTCGACGCGTACTTCGCGCTGGCGATCATTGAGTTCGTGGGGCACCCATTTGTCAAGCTTTTTTACCTTGCCAATTTGACGCAAATGGACCAATATTGTTTTGACGCTAACGTCGAAAGCTGCTGCTAATTCAGCCGTAGATTGTGTATCATCAGCTTCCACAACCGCCTTTAATTCGTCATTGTCGACCAAAGTCTTCGGACGACCGCGAGGTTCATTTTTCAGGTCGAAATTTCCAGAACGGAAGCGAGCAAACCAATAACAGGTGGTGCGTTGGTTTGTAGTGTTAGCTCCGTAAACGTCGTTGATGTTGCGTGCCGCTTGTGCCGCGTTGCTGCCACGACGGTACTCATATTCCATAATTACTCGAATTTTTAACGTATCCATGATGACGAAAAAGATTGAAATGCGATGAAAATGTAACACTAATCAATAAAGAAATGACTACTTTTGGAAAAAAGAATCCATGTTTTTAAAATAAAATTAATTTGAAATTAGAATTCTTAGCCAAACAAAAATTATTTTGATTTGAAATGGCCAGTACTGCAGAACGGCAATTTCATAGGTAAAGACCTAATACATATGCTGTTTTCATATTCAATTGATACTTATAATTGGCTCGTATCAAACTAACGTTCAGTTTAGTTACATAAAACGCAAATCATTTATTCATTACATTTTAGGTATCACATGGTCGTATGTTTAATATAAAATGAATCACCAAAATCCAAAAGGCATTTGGTATAATCCAAAAGTAACACGAAAATTAGTACAATTAAAAGAAACATGTCAAGCTTAAAGTGGTAAACTAAATATCACTACCATTATAAAATAAATTGTATAAATGTTTTAACATTCCGTGTACCTAAATATGTGTAATAAGTGTCTAGAAATAATAACTGTATTACTACAAACATGTTCTGACTATTTGCAAGCGCTTTTTTAAAGTCTACGTGAATAAAAACTTTTTTTATGTTTTAATCTTAATAATATTAACACGCGTATATTATGATAGATGACATTAGCAAAGAGAATTCTTGCACGTGTGGCAGCGGCTAAGACAAGTCGCCTCGACGCTTCGTGTCGCAGTTAGTCCCGCGCCCGACTATTTGTGTGACCATAAATAGTTGTTCTGAGTCTGGATGTAATTTGTGTCCGTCTATTATATGTTTGATAAATACCCATCGACACAGAGTATAGATGACCAAATGAGGGAGCATTATAAAAAAAAAAAATGAGCAACTGTTAGAAGTGACAGTAAAAGTGTTATTAAAGATAATGCAATCACAAAGATCAATCAGAAAAATTCAATATAATTACTGCTTTAAAAACAATAAAACTTTATAACGACTGATTTGATATGGGTCCATACTTCTATATTTCATCCAATAAAAAAAGATTATCATAATCTTAGCGGTCGTGACAAACATAAAATAATCTTATCAAAGTACTGTACTGTCATCGGTCCTCGATAAATGTACAAAGTTTGAATGTAATCTGACAGTTTATTTATTTATTTTTATTTAATCCTTATTTATTCCTTAATAAAATACATCACAATATAATTTATATGCCTACAATTTCATTTAAAATATTTAAGTTATTTAGTTATACCATTTAATTTGTTTTATTTTCATTGATAAAATTTTTAATTTGTTAATTTAGTTTACATATAAATAGAAGATACGATTCTTATATATTATTTTATACATTATTATAGAATACTTATATATAATTTTTCACATTATCGTATTGTATTTAATTATTAATGTATTATATTACCTCTCTACTGAGTAAAGGCCTCCTCCATTTTTCTCCACTTGTCTCTGTCTTTTGACTTTTCCGTCCAGTTATTGCCCGTTATCTTTAGAATCTCGTCGAGCCATCTTTCCATTGGTCTACCTCTACTTCGCTTGCCTAATGGACCATTCCATATGGTAATCTTTTTTGTCCATCGTTCCTCATCCATACGTGCGACATGGCCAGCCCATTTCCATTTTAGTTTTTTGCAATGATGTAAGGCGTCTATAACTTTTGTTGTATTTCGGATATCTCTATTTGTTCTTTTATGTTTTAGTTTTAGCTGTAAAGTGCTCCGTTCCATGGCTCTTTGAGTTGTTAATATCTTGTTTCTTGTTAATTTGTTGAATATCCATGTTTGCGACGCATAGGAGAGAGATCGTATAATACAAGAGTCTAGGATGTTTTTCTTTAGTCTGATTGGAAGTTTTGACTTGAGGACTTCTTTTAGGCTCCAAAATTTATTCCAGGCTATGTTACTCGTCTATTTAGTTCATCCCAGTGCCTAGATTTTTTGAATGATGTTTGTTTGCCTAGATATACATACTCATGAACATATTCTATTGGAGCATTGTCAACAATTATCGGAATAATTTTACTGTTTGTCATAATTTTGGTATTGATTGTATTTAATTGTAGGCCAATTTCAAGGCTAACACTGTGTATTTCCCTTATCATAGTCTCTAGTTGTGATGCAGTTTCCGCAAAGAGAACTATATCATCAGCGAACCTGAGGTTACTCAAATATTTGCCATTTATACATATAATATACCCTTATTTTTCCATTTCAGACTCTTCATAATACTTTGGAGCACGGTTATAAAAATTGGCGATAGAGGATCACCTTGTCTGACTCCTCTACGTATATCTATTTCACACCCTGGTTGTTCTAATCTAACTCTACTTTTACTTTTCTTATATATATCTTGAATAAGTTCAATAGTTTCTGAGGGTACATCGCATTCTTGTAAAGCTCTCCATATACTATTGTGTGAGATAGAGTCGAAAGCTTTGGCGTAATCTATAAACGCTAGGTGGAGCGGGCGGTTCATTTCTTCGTACTTCTCAATTATAAGTTCTAGAGAGTGGATGTGATCTATAGTTGAATAATTTCTTCTGAAACCTGCCTGCTCCACTGGCTGGTTCTTCTCAGTATACGCCGCGAGGCGATCTTCTACACAAGAGGCAAATAGCTTGTAGATGTTAGGTTGTAAACTAATTGGCCTGTAATTACCTATATCAGCCGGGTTTCCCTTCTTATACAGGAGAATTATATCCGATGATGCCCACTCTACAGGAATAGTTTTATCGTCCAGTATCTTGTTGAATAATTTGGTCAAGAGTGGTACCAGTACATATTCACCTATTTTGATTGCCTCGTTTGGTATGCCATCTGGTCCGCTGCTTTTACCGTTCTTCAGTGATTTTATTTTTATAGATATTTCCTGATATGTAAATCTTTGTAGGGTAGTAATATTATCCTTTTTTGGTAGTGCCTCTTTAAGTGTCTGTGTCTTGAATGAGTACAGTTCTTTATAAAACTCAGTTGCTGTTATTATTTCTGATCTGGAATAGGTCTTTTTACTATTCATAGATTTCCGCTGTAAACAAGGAATCCATTTCTTAGTCGTTGCTAATTCTCTTTGGCCTTTTTTCATGCTTCCTGACATATTTAAATGTCTCTCAATAGTTGATATTCTGAAATCTTCATATTCTTTCTTAATGATTTTATAAATGTTTTTGTATAAATAGGTTTTCTCCTTCTTTTCTTCAATTGTTAGTTGCTTTTTATTCGTTAACTCGTTTCTTTTATTTATGAGCAATTTTGTCTTATCCGAAATTCCAGGTTTTCTTTTTTGTTTCTTATTATTTTTTATTGTCGATTTTAAACTCACCTCGATCGCCGTTTTGATTTTTCTAGAAAACGACTCTACATCATCTATATCATCTAGTTGTATGCAGGAACAGTGGAATTCTAGTGCTTCTTGAAGGTGTTGCTGCTGGTCAGCTGTTGCCCGGGCGTAGTATTTATTTTTATATTTGTTTCTAGGTTTTTTCTTTATTTCCAGCATAACAGTGCTTCTCAGAAGTCTATGGTCGCTCGGGAAGGTAAATTTGTGTAATACTTCAAAGTTCATGAATTTCTCTTTTATGTTCGATAGGATGTAATCTATCTGACTTTTATTGTTTTTGGGCGAGAGCCATGTCCATAAGTTTTTTGTATTTTTGTGAAATAAGCTATTGATTACAAACAAGCTATTTTCCCAGCAAAATTGTAATAAAGTTTCTCCTCTTTCGTCTCTTTTTCCGAAGCACGAATTTCCAAGTATTCTATCCTCGCCTTTTAATTTACAGCCAACTCTAGCATTGAAATCGCCTATAATAATAATATTTTTAGTACACCCCAAAAGGCATTTTTGTAATTGGCTATAGAAATCCTGTATGTCCTGTTTCTTTGCATCGGTTGTGGGAGCATAAACTTGTATTATAGATAAGCTTGTCGTTTCAAAATTTAGCTGTAAGAAACAAATTCTTTCAGACACTACACTAAAACTTTCTATATATTTTTTGAGGTATTTTTTTAGTAGTAGTAGTAATATAATAATAATAGAAATAACAAGGCCACCCATACCCGTCGGCGTCGTAAAAGACTACTAAGGGATACACCAGGTAGTCGGGCAGTAGCGTCTCAAGTGTACTAACTACCACCTAACTGCGGTCGCCAACTCGCATGCCAAGCGCGAGGACTACCGCAACCCCCTACAAATGGCAACGTTATAGAAAGAAACCTTTGGAGAGGCCTATGTCCAGCTGTGGAAGATATCAGGCTGATGATATGACTCGACTAATTATAGTCGAGTATACCTACGCAGGATGTATTAAAATCCTGCGTAGTGGGTAAGTAAGTCTAAAAACAAATTCAAACAGATTTCGCGAATATAGATCGTACTTTGAAATTGTAAGTGCTTATACAAAATTGAACTATCATGAATTGATCCAGTATCAGTCTAACCACAGTGTCTCTAATGATACACTTTCGTGTAAAGCAACTGCCATTTTGTTATTGCGTGTCTTCCTGTCAGCAGCAGACACGGAATCTTAATGTCTTCATCAATTGAACTTTATTCAGTACTCGGTTTTCATTGAATTGCGTGCAGCGGATAGATGAAAATTACACTGTCTCTAATTAAGAAATGAATACTGTGATCTCTATTATAATTCTCTATTATATTTGAGGCCAGGGTTGATGTTTTCCATGCAATTATACGGAAACGGTGCGATTCTATTCTCGGTAGAATACGTGCTAGCTGCTATCCCCATGCTGGCTCACTGTCAGTGTCAGTCCTTTCAAGGTTTGTATAAGAGTGTCTTTTAGTAACACTAGGTTAAGACTTTTAACCATAATATATGGATCTTGAAATTTGATCTGAAATAAATGATTAATAATAAATAATTAGTACATTTTCATCTAGAGTGAAAGTCCAGCGGTATTTTTTTCCCTTTACAGTTAGCGTATGGAGTGTGCTGCTTCACCGGATAATAGAGGCGAGCGGGACCTCATAGCATCTTACAAATAAGGCAATACAAATTAATCTAGGACTACAGGGGTCCTTCTGTCACTGGTGTACGAATCATGGCTAAGGACGGCTACGTACTGTTAGTATGTGCGACTGCGTAGTTAAAAAAAAACTACATAAGTGTTAGCACTACTTTTATTTTATTTTTAACACTACACTGTATTTAACTAATAGGGAACACTAATAATAACTTTGTTATTTGGACTTTTACGCGATAGCCCTAGTGAAGGGCAGAGTGACGACCCGGAATATATTACTTCTAGTTTCCTTGCTGAAAGCCAGCCGGCAGATCTATGACCATTCCGTAGCTGAGCAGCAATTTCACCAGAGAATAATAAATACACTGATGGAAATAGTAAAAACGCGCGTTTATATACAGTATTTACTACTGAGTTGCAATAATCGCCGATTGACGCAAATGCCAACCAGAAAATCAGCAGTAAATACTGTATATAAACTCGCGTTTTTACTATTTCCATCAGTGTATTATTCTTTGGTGAAAACAGCGGAAATAGGGATGTATTTAACTAATAGGGAACACTAATAATAACTTTGTTATTTGGACTTTTACGCGATAGCCCTAGTGAAGGGCAGAGTGACGACCCGGAATATATTACTTCTAGTTTCCTTGCTGAAAGCCAGCCGGCAGATCTATGACTATTCCGTAGCTGAGCAGCAATTTCACCAGAGAATAATAAATACACTGATGGAAATAGTAAAAACGCGCGTTTATATACAGTATTTACTACTGAGTTGCAATAATCGCCGATTGACGCAAATGCCAACCAGAAAATCAGCAGTAAATACTGTATATAAACTCGCGTTTTTACTATTTCCATCAGTGTATTATTCTCTGGTGAAAACAGCGGAAATAGGGATGTAACAGTACGTTGTGCTGATGTAGAAAGTCATTAAAAATATATTTATCAGATTACTAGCTGTTCCTCTCGGTTTTATCCGCGTTAAACTCTATAAAGTATAGCCTATATGTTATTCGGATATATAAGCTATAATACTGCAAATTTTCATCGAAATTCGTTCAGTAGTTTTTGGGTGTAGAAGGAATAAACTTACACACTCCAACACTCACAATTTTTCGCATTTATAATATTAGTGTGATAAGGTTGGGTTCGCAATGCAAAGGGTAATATATACACCAACAAAGAAACAAGGCCGAAGTATGACATCAAACTATAAAGAATCATAATTTTGATCTACCGGGGTATCCGCCTAGGCTTGTTTCCCACGTACTAAAACCTCTCCACAACCACACCAAAACTACACGTGGGTAGGCGCTAATTTATATGAAAATAACCACTTTGGTCTTATACTATAAGTTTAGGGATAGTCACAAAACTATACATTTTAAATAAATTTACTATATACAAAGAACATTACATTTCTGGTAAATTGGGCTCCGGTGGGAACATTGGCCACTAATGAACATATGAGTAATTTTTGATTGATAATAATTACGTAATAGGAATGTACAAAACATTAACGTATTTTTTCCTGTAATATTGCAATTGTAAACATATATTTAACTATAGAGCTAGAAATTATCCTTTTCCCCTTAACTATTATCGTCAAATTCATTATAACTCTTATTACAAGAATATACCTGCAACAAGTTTAGTTTTGTAGTATTAGAGTATAAAATTAATAAATAACCTGGGACATGATATACTCCATATACATTTTTTTTGTAAATACATACTTAAATAGATAATCACACCCAGACACACCCACAAAGACATGTCATGCACACAAATATCTGAACTGGATGGGAATCGAACCCACGACCTGCAGCGTGAAAGGTAAACATCTACCAACCACGAAACCGAGCGAGAGGTTAAAGTGGAGATTATTATTCAGTTTTGGATATGCTTATGTAAATCTGAAATGAAAAAATATTTACCACACAGTTCTACAAGAGATTACATACATAGATGTTCTGCCGAAAGGGTCACCACCTCAGCACTAGCTGCTAGGTGGGTTATACCTAGCTGGTTTTCAGTTGGCAACCCTGGAAGTCACGCATGGACCCCCAGTAAAATACTAAATGCCCATTGCACACACACATTAATTCGCTAATTCATTTTTAATACTATAAAATATATATATACATATGTACCCATTGGTACTATTTGTAACGTATCTGTACACCGACAACTGCCCCTCTCAATAACTCCATCCTCCGATCTTGGTCCGACTTTGGTTGTTTAGAAGAGATCACATTTTGTAATAAGACCGCCCATTGTATACTTTTAAGGTTTAAATTTGTTTTTCTTATTTTGTAATTCTTTGGTGTACAATAAAGAGTTTATCTATCTATAAATAAACTTTATTTTCATTACTTCTTATCAAATGTGAATACCTATATACTAATAAATATAATATAATACATAAACTAATAAATGCACATAAACCAGTAATAAAAGAATAGTTAATAGTGGCATGGGCAGTGGTTACCCCAATGTGAAAGTAGGTTTCCGAAATTTGTCGACTGTTGTCTACTAACAACAACCGGGACAGCAGTTTAACGTGGCCTCCGAAGCACGGAGACGTTCAGAAGTTAAACTACTTTCCACGGCGATCATTCTTCTATAGACAGACCACGAGCCTACGCGTTTCCTGGCTGACGTGAGAGCAACGTGGACTCTGACCAGACCACTTTCACCGCGGCGCCGACTGCCCGACCTGGGAAGCCAAGAGGCGAGTCCTGGTCCGCAGAGATCGGAAGGAATCTCCGGCAATCGTAGGCGATATGACTCCAACAAATGGGACACCATGGTCACTTTCTGTGAGGCAGTCATGCTCCAGAAGCAGGCTGCTGGGTTAGGAAAGAGATCCCGCTAGCATGCAGAGAAGGCATCGCGCGTCGGGGCGGTAGCGGCAGCCGGTAGCCGGCAATTCCCCCTTGGTCGGCGGTGTAGTAAGAGAAGTGTCCTCTCCTTCTGTCCAGACACATTTTAAGGGAGGCATGTGTAGGCAATCCTCCTAAATAATCATAAAAACTATGTATGACTTCAATATAATGATCAATCGTCGAATCTAACTGGGCTGGGCAGAGAAGTTACGTATCATCTTCTAGACCCAAAGACCGGAATGACTTAAGTAACAAAGACGTTATCGCTAATGGCCTCAATAATAGGAGGCTCAAGTTCACCCAAAGAGCAATGAATATTATGCTCAGAGTGACTCGGCGAGATCACTTAAAGTAACCGACACAGCCCGAATAATTCCCAAGCTGAAGTGACAGTCGGCCGAGTATACAGCTCCTAGACCCAACCGGCCGCGGGGGCAGAAAGGTTCTGCAGTGACGACCGCCGCAGGGTGGACAGGCCCGCCATAAGGAGGACCGATGATCCGATGATCTTGTCACTGAAGGCCGCTAGATGCGGGTAGCGCAAGACCGGCGATTTTGAAGATCTTTGAGGGAGGTCTTTGTCCCGTAGTGGACGTCTTTTAGCTGACTTAAATGATCACTGATGAGCCCGATATATCCCATTGGTGGCACAACGAGAAGCAAAGCAAAGAAAAAAAAATGCACTTGCAGAACAGACTCTACGCCATTTTGTGGAGCGATACCATCTCTGGGTCAGAAAATATATAAATAATTTACAAAACAATACATCTCATCTAATACTCTCTAAGAAAAATACTGATTCTGTGTGAACGTTATTCTACCCTACGTATGTACAGACGCCAGCAGATCCAGCTACCCCAATCCGTCAAATTTCTTTAATACATTTTCAACTTTATCACAAAAGCATAAGGTTCACTTTCAATTGGGGAAATTGGACAAATTAGTGTAGCTTGATGTGCTGGCGTCTGTACGTTAGTCGTAGCCCGGCACACGCAAGGTACATAAAAACTTTAACTTTTAGAGAAAAGTTTAAAGAGATTAACATTCTGACTGTAGCATGTCAGTATATCTAATGTATGTGCATTAAATTAAAAAGATTCTGTAAAAGGAGTGATACTCATAATTTAAATACTAGATACAAGCATAACCTAGTGTTAACCTGTCGCCACAAAATAAGTAACTCTTTTATGGGGCAATGGATAAGATTATACCTACTATTACATACTATATTCTCTATAACAAACTTCCCAGTGACAACAGACAAATGTCTAAGGCCCACTTGTGCCACCCCAGGTTAAATGCATTAACTCAGAGTTAGTGGCTAATATGGGGTTAAATTACAATTACATCTTGCGCCACTAAGATTTAGGAACTAACCTTGGGTTATTTTATTAAAATTTTAACCCAGCTGTTTTGGTGGGTAAAAATAAATAAAATAAAATAAAAAAGATTTTTATTCACGTAGACTTTAAAAAAGCGCTTGTAAATAGTCAGAACATGTTTGTAGTAATATAGTTGTATACATTAGATATTATTTCTAGTAACATAGATATTTAGGTACATCTTGTATGAAAACATTTATAAAATTTATTTTATTACAGAAATGATATTTAGCTAGCTCGTATCAAGTTATTGTCAAGAGATTATGTTTAATTATCTAGTTTAAGTCTAATATTTTTACTACTATCACTAACTCCGGATTAGTAATGTCAAATTTGTTTCGTTTGAGAGGTTATGTTGGGTTGCAGAAGTGAATGTCAGAGATTTTAAAACAGTTTTGTGTCCTAAACAATTATGAGTGTTTTATTATTGTCTGATGATGATGAAGAAATCGTCGAATATAATATTAGCTCGGAATTTTATAAAATAAGAGTTGCAGAAAGGTCGATCATGTCAACGTTGCCATGACAATATATGAACGACTCAAAATTGACAGATTGGTTTTAAACACAAACGATCAAATTGAAATGTCTTTGAAAAAACTTGACACATGAGACAGTCATATACAAAGTTTTGTAGTAACAAAAAGAGGTATATAAATATTTCACTCGTTGTTCACTCATTCATATTTGGTTGGATTACATTACGGAACAAAACCTCTTTAATGATACCAACGTAAAATAGAAAAACACGGAGTTAGTTGACTCGGTGTTATTTTTAATTGGCGCAACAGAATGTTGAGTTAAAATTTTAAAGAATGAACCCGAAGTTACTTAACTCGAGTTAGTTTATTTTAGTCTAGCTTTTGGTGCAAGTGGGCCTAAAAGAACTATAAAAGCAAAATTGACAAAACGGCTAGGGATTGAGTTCCTCTAAATTAACACATTTAAGTAAAATATAATTTTATGGTAAAAAATAATTATTCAAAAAAGGATTCCAACTGAGTTTTCGGGCAGTGTTTCTCAGTAGCTCC
This sequence comes from Pseudoips prasinana, assembly GCA_951640165.1. Lineage (NCBI taxonomy): Eukaryota > Metazoa > Arthropoda > Insecta > Lepidoptera > Nolidae > Pseudoips > Pseudoips prasinana. The sequence continues at coordinate 34,298,056 of OX621237.1, read as the reverse complement.
CACGTCATGCACTGCACGGCAGAGGTACGGTAAAAAAATACGATTCCACACAAATGTAATATTTTAACGGAATAACTGAATTTGAATGAGTTTAATTAAATGAAACAAACAACTGACTTTACACAATTATATTATTTTTTCTTCTACCAAAATATACTTGCCACACCTTACGATTACATTTACCTAAAACTAAGTACACGTTCATTGCCATACCTGGCATATAAAACAATATACTCGTAGTTAGCGTTACTGCCGAAGTTCTAGTAAAGTACACCAGAAAAGGTGTAATCAGCATAGTAACTCCACTAGTGAAAAATATAATAGTAGCTATCTGAAAACGCTTCCATACATCACCCTTGTCTCGGACCTCTATCTTAAATAGAACGTAGACAGCTTTAATATATAAAAACAAATTAACCAACAAATACAAATACATAAAGGACACTACCAAATAGCCGATGAGATCTATATTTGACACAAATATTGGTAATACATACATGACTATAACAGCAATCAAAAAAGAGATCGGCCAAGTGAATAAACTGCTTTTAAGATATTTTCTTCTAATATCATTGTAAATATTCACGACATCATTGTAGAATAGATAACACATCACTAATAACCAAGAATTCACAGAGATACGAAAAAACAAACATATTAAGTAGAACACGGCTCCATGGTCGATATATTTGTTAAGCTGGAATTTAACTATTAAATACATAATAATATTAATGATGTTATTCATAATAACATTCAAAAACACATAATTTTTAAAATTTCTAAATCTCTTTATCTTGATCCACGACAGTACGCCAATAAAGAAAACTGCTGCGGTTAATATCAAAACTGAAATGTGGATCCATAATGCTGATGTGAATAGAACTTCCTCGTCACTTGGTGCTGCTTTTGAGAGTGTGGAGTTTTTTTGACCCGTATGGACGTCTGATTTATTGAATGTAACATTGCGATTCAACATGATGTGCGTGCACAAAAAGTTTCTTCCACCTCGATGTCCTTGTCGTCTGTGCTGTGCGTGAATGCACAAAAGCATGGTCCTGATTATTGGCTACTTCATTATATAAGTACATTAGTGTATGGCTCCAGTGATAAGCGTTTGGTTGAGTTTCGGTACATACAGCGACACAAAACCACCAATAAGCTAGATTCCCACTTTACATTCAAATAAAATTGCTTTTAAAAGTAATAGTGCTCCAAGCCGAATTTTAGCTGCCGCGGTCAATCTCAATAGAGACTAGGCACGATATATTTTAATAATAGAGTGAATGCTTGAACGTATTATCTTTTGTCGCACTTCTATAAAGAAAAATCAAGGGCAATACCGCGAACTTAACGTGCGAGGCGGCGCAAGCCGCGTTCGATATAAAAGCTAATGAGAACCTCCTCCTTTTGAAGTCGGTTAAAAAGGCATTCACTATCGAGATGATAAAAATACCAAAGGACGACGGCGGACAGGACATAAAATAAGAACAATATTTTATCGCATCTTCGAATACCTTTTAAACTTTTTTAATATTGATTAAAAGGGCAACGACCGCACTAGGAAAATAAATTAAATGACTTATGGTAACAACAACTATGTGATGTTAAACCCGGGATGTGATGTAGGGGTGTGGCTACTGTCTTTAACTCTGCCTCTAAATTTAACTATGATTTTCTGTATATATAACAGAAAGTCGTGTTAGTTACACCACTTACAACTCAAGAACGGGTAGAGCAATTTAAATGATTTTTGTGTTTTTGGATATATCTTGGTCAGGAATAGGATATAATAATAATAATAAAAATCTGTTTATTTCTCTTCACAAAATAGGGTTATAAAGCTTTTAATAAAATTAGCAATAACAATTTAGTTTCAAGTTGAAACCCAACATTGTGAGAGACTGGTGCCTGATGTAGGTTTAAAAAAAAAACCTGTATTACTGGTCACCAGGACCTCCCACGCGGTTTAGATGCTTGATGAACTTGCCACATATGGCAACATTCGTAATACCTGTATATACTAATGTATACGGTGAGAGAACATCAAAATATATATTACCTAAAATTTTAAACAGTATACCTAAGTATGTAGTTAATAAGCTTGATAACAAGAACAGTAGACAAATACGTAACATTCTGAAGAGACATTACTTAAATACCCGACAAATTATGTAATTAATCATGATTATGTCTTAAGCCTTATTAGAAGGCTCAAGGTCACCCAAAGAGCAATGGAGAGGGCTGTTGTGCTCGGAGTTTCCCTGCGGAATCGCATCAGAAATGTCGAAATCCGCAGGCGAACCAAAGAATTGCCAAGCTGAAGTGGCAGTGGGCAGGGCACATAGCTCGTAGAGCCGACGGCCGTTGGGGCAGAAAGGTTCTCGAGTGGCGACCACGAACCGGAAGACGCAGCGTGGGCAGGCCCCCTACAAGATGGACTGATGATCTTGTGCGGGTCGCTGGAAACTGCTGGATGCGAATAGCACAAAACCGGCAATTGTGGAGATCTTTGGGTGAGGCCTTTGTCCAGCAGTGGACGTCTTTCGGCTGATATGATGATGATGATGATGATGATGTTTTAAATACCTTGAATAGCAACTCCTTAACTGAATTATCTATTTAGTATTAAGATTAAGTTAAGTCAATGTCAAAAATAATTGTAAGTTTTTTAATGCAATAAACAGATAATTTATTTTATTATTTTATTTTAAAACAAGGCTACGTAAACAAGCTTATAATTAAAACAAATACAATATAGGATAATAAGTGATAAAATATAGTAATATAATTATTAAAAACAACATTCAAATACATAGAAAGTAATTGCATCGAAATGAAATAAAAACTGTCAAGATTGACAATACAGAATGTACCTACATACTAGAGTTTTTAGAATAATCCATTATCGCTTTCTGTCAATATATAGGATATACATCGTGAAATTGTCTCTGGTTTGATAAATATTATTGTCCGAGTATTATTGTTAAAAAAGCCGCGAACTAATATTTCCCAACTAAGACGTAATGCAATTAAGCTAGCTAAGTTCATAAATAAGAGGATTCGATGTTACATAATAATTGTTAGTATATAAAATTGGTGATGATGGTAGGAGAAATAATACATAAAAATCCTCTAAAAAGTCTGAAGATAATAATCGCAGATAGAATATGATACAAGACTTACGTCACTCATTCAAAACATCGGAAGAATTTACGCCGATAAAGATATAGGTACTGTGCGGTGATGGCGAAGAATATTATCACCCCATCTCGGGCGGTACTCGGGAATAATTTTATAGTAAATTTACAATAAACCTGCATGAACCAGATTCCCAGTTATATTTCTGTTTGTGTGGCAGGACGACGTTTGCCGGGACAGCCAGTCTTCTTATAATTTTGGATGTATTAAACATTTTTGCGAACATTGAATCACAAATAAAACTTAACCAAATAGATACAAGTATAGCTAGAAATATTACCTACATTAATGATATAATGGAACGCTATAACCAAACCCGCTGCATTCATATAACTCGGACCCCAACATAAACAGGAAAATTACCCTTATTAAAAGCATACTTAATAATACTTATTCAATAGCTATTAAATAAATAAACAAAAGTTAAACGTAATTAATAAAAAATACTCTGTGAGATTCCCTCATATTAAATGTTGGTTTAAACCAGATATTTGAATTTTGGCTTCTGAGTATCTGTAACGATCTTCATCAATACATATTCCAATGAATATTTACAAGCGCTTTTTAAAAGTCTACGTTTTCACGTATGCTTTCAAAAAGCGCTTGTCAATAGTCATTGCAAAAACCTTCTTTAATTTATTTTATTTTATGACAACTTGGACCGCCGACGCGATGACGACTTTCCGTTCTCGAAAAAGTAGGGTAATCCCCTAATTAACCAGATACTGTAACAATTGCACGCATGGCGCAGCGGCTAAGACAGTCGCCTCGCCGCTTCGTGTCGCGGGTTCGAATCCCGCGCCAGACAACTATTTGTATAACCCATAAATAGTTGTTCTGAGTCTGGATGTAAATTGTGTCCGTCTGTTATATGTTTGTAAAGTACCCCGCGACACAGGGATTAATTTAATAATGCGGGTGTTAGCTTCAAAAATAAAAATAGTACAATTAGTACTGCAACATTTTGACGAGTCTGTTGAGGTGGTTAGCAAATGGTTGCTTTCACGCCCGAGGTCGTGGATTCGATTCCCACTCAGGACAGATATTTGTATGGATGAACATATCTGTTTGTCCTGAGTTTGGGTGTAATTATCTATATGTATAAGTAAGTATTTACAAAAGAATAAGTAGTATAATATGTACACATGTACAGGCTCTGCTTAGTTTGGGATCAGATGGCCGTGTGTAAATAATGTCCCAGGATATTATTGTCACGTTCGGGCTTGGAACCCTAGTACCACTAAGGGCTTTTGGTAGCTTTTGGAACAGCGCCAGAATGTTCTAGATAATACCAGAACAAAACAAACAGGATAGCAGATGGACAACCACACATGTTCATGAACACATGGATGGGATTCGAACCCTTGACCTGCGGCATGCAGGCAATATCAACGAACCACGCCGGCGGACCCGTCCTTGATTAGGTACTTATATTGGTTCCTATTTTTTACATACTTGCACCAACATAATATAATGAATAACTTTATAATTATACATTTGATGTTAGTCGATAGTTAGTAGTACACGTACAATGGTCCACATCAGGAGTAAGTGCGGAAACCATACCCACTAGGACATTGGTGGGTCAAGATGATGATGATGATAATGATAGTTAGCAGTAATAGTAATTGAGTTCCTTCTTGTTAGTTTTTCAGTAAGCGATTTGTTTTTTTACATCATCATATCAGCCGAAAGACGTCCACGGTTGGAGAAAGGCCTCCCCCAAGGATCTCCATAATAGCCGGTCCTGTGCTGCCCGCATCCAGCGGCTTCCCGCAAATCGCACAAGATCGCCGGTCCACCTTGTAGGGGGCCTGCCCACGCTGCGTCTTCCGGTTCGTGGTTTTTACATGTTAATATTAAACTCTCCAGAATATATATCCCTTAAATTAAAACGTATATAATTTTGATAATTTCATTCATATAATGCGCCTACCCGCGCCTACCACGGATTGGTAGATGGTGAAGGTTCGGGACCCGCCGGACGATTCAATTTATGACTTCCCATTTTTGAGATTAGATGAACGCTTTGCATTGCGCATAATGCTATAAAACTAAAATTATAGGATATTTAATTACACAATTTGGATAGTTTCTATAACTAGCTAGCAACTTATACAGACGCACGGATGGACGCATATTTTATTATCTATATATTTCTACTGTCACACCTATGACATTATATGACTTGTAAGTAATTTATAAAGAGTTAATAGCTGAATATCACTTTAAGTAAAGTAAAATACTCTTTATTGTACACCAATACATAACATAATAACTGAACATAAAGTTATTAAAGTACAATGGGTGGTCTTATCTTTATTTCTTCCAGACGATTCCTTAAACGGAATATAATCCAAGGATCCAAAAATAAACTGGGTAGTGAAGGTGTTTGAATAAATTTAACTTAACCTAACTTAAACTAACAAAAGTCAACAGATATAAAAATACATACTTAAATATATTAATATCCCTATAATATATAATAATAAATATTTATATTAAGAATACCTATGTAATTAACAACTGATTCCTTTAAACCTAACGTAAAAGGTAGCAGAATTTGCATAACTAAGAAAAAAGAAACAATAAATAAATAAACGAAAATGATAACGACAATAACACTAGTTTAGGAAAATTTAGTATCAGAATATTCCAGAAACATCAACGAATCAATAATCGGTTCATACTCTTACGGTGCACTATTTTAAGTATTCGCTAAAACCTGTAATGTAACTTATATTTGCCTTAATTATATAGTTACATAAGGAAAATTTACATATTATACGTTTGGCTTTGAGTATTACGTTAATACGTAAACTAATGTCATTCATTAGTTGTGTAGCTTCTTTTCAGGATTACGTTAAAAAGCAGAGTCCTATTGAGTCATAATATAAGCCGAAAGAAGTCCACTGCTGCACTAAGGCCTTTACCGGAGTTTCCATAATACAATGCTTTTTTTTTTTCTTTTTTTTATATAGCGGGATGGCAAACGAGCAAGTGGGTCACCTGATGGTAAGCGATCACCGCCGCCCATGGACACTGGAGCTGCAAGTGCGTTGCCGGCCTTTAAGAAAAGAATAGGATCGCTTCTTGAAGGTTGCCATGTCTTACTGGATCGGAAATACCTCCGCAGCTAATTGATTCCACAGAGCGGTAGTGCGCGGCAACAAGTTTCTTGTGAAACGCACAGTGGTGGTGGACATTCATCCAGGTGATAAGAATGAACTTTCAACTTTTGGCGAGAGGGTCTGTGGCGGAATGTGGCGGCAGGTATAAGCTCGAACAATTCCTCTGAACACTCCCCGTGATAAATGCGGTAGAGGACACGTAGAGACGCCACGTCTCTCCGCAGGGTAAGAGGATCAACCCAAATAGTGGGACTCCCGTCGTCAACGACCATTCGAGCTGCACGATGTTGTATACGATGAAAAGGAAGAAGTTGATACTGTGGTCAATGTCCAATGTTATGGGATCGTACACTGTTGGACCACGGTCTCTACAGAAATCTCACAATAGAATGTCTAATGTTTTATGTTTATAGAATGTCTTATGTTTACTAACGCCGGTTGGCGTGGTTGGCAGATACCTACTTGCCTTTTACGCGGAAAGTCGTGGGCTCGAATCCGACCACAGATATTTGTGTGCATGAACATGCTTGTTTGTCCTTTCTGAGTCTGGATGTAACTATCTATATAAGTATGTATTTACGAAGGAAAAGTAGTATATCAGTTATGTGGTTTCCATAGTACAAGCTCTGCTTAGTTTGGGATCAGGTGGCTATGTGAGAATAATATCCCAGGATATGATTGTTATGGCCAACAATGGCTACGCTTAGCAGACAGGTTCTCAGTAGGGTGCTCCTAAGACACAGAGACGCTGCTGTACTAAGTAATCTATTGGGCACTAAACGTCTAAACGGCACTTATTTCGTTACAGGCAAATTAAAAGACCCACAATGAGAACCTTGAGATAGTCCGTTTCAAAATCCCTTCTGATGTGGTACTATTCAACACATTGCCTCGTTGGCCTAGTGGTAACGCGTTCAACCACAGATAACAAGGTCCTGGTTACAATTTGGTTGGCTTTACAAGTCTCGGGCCGACCCGACATTTGTTATCCCAAAATTACTTTTTGCCCGATCCAAGAAGTAAGTTTAGGATTTTATCTATACAAATAAATAAAAATGGAGTTTCTGTTTGTAATATTGAAATAACCGGTTTTTACTACATAAATATGAATACATATACGGTACATACACCAAAATAACATTTTTTACAATTTTTGTCTGTCTCTCTGTCTGTTTGTTCCGGCTAATCTCTGAAACGGCTGGACCGATTTTGACGGGACTTTTATTGGCAGGTAGCTGATGTAATAAGGAGTAACTTAGGCTAATTTTATTTTAGAAAAAGTCTTTTTTTACTAAAAAACAAAAAAAAAACAAAATAAACTAATTAACACGCGGACGAAGTCGCTGGCACAGCTAGTTGTAAATAAAATTCTCAGTATCAACCTGAAGTCTTGGATATAGGGTAACCACTGCCCAAACGACAAGTAAGAAATTCTCACGTAAATATTTCACTTCATCAGCCTAATATCGTATCGTCTACTGCTGGTCATAAGCCCCCCCTAAAAGTTTTTATAACGTTGCCCCCGTGTTTGCGTACACACTTCATCACCAGCTTGATATCATCACTGCTGGTCCAATAGGTTTCCATAGTGTCGCCATTTGCAGGGTTTGCCTTAGTCACCGCGCTTGGCATGCGAGTTGGCGACCGCAGTTAGATGGTAGCTAGTGCTCAGGTGGCACTGCTGCACGACTACCTGATGTATTCTATAGTCCCCTTTGACGAAACCCACGGGATAGTATGGGGTGGCCCTGTCATTATTTCTGGGCCCGAAACCACACGGCTAAACTTAATATTTAGTCAACTAACACTAGATTCCTTTATGTTTCTTTTCATCCATATTTGTTATGTCCAGTTGCGTTAAGGTGTTGAGATATATAGATGTGTACAATTTAAATATTTTCTGTTGTAGATGGTATTGGTATTCCAAAATAAATATGAATGCAATAGGCTATACATCAACGTCAACCTATCATTTATAGTGGCAGTTAATTATATAGCATTTCCATAATCACTGCAGTAGACAGCTGGATTAGTGCATCCCGTATATTCTATTAGGTGGCACTAAACGCCTGCCTTGTCGGTAGCGTATTCAAACCCAAATAATGTCTTGGATGTAAAAACGCGTTATTGGGATCACAAATATTCAAGGAAATAGCTCTGTAGCAGCTTCGAGGCAGGGTCAGCTAGAGGTGTTACACCCCGAAACCTCGAAGAGTATGTAAATGCTGTCGTTTATATACCTGACTGGGATCTCCGTGTTGGCAAGTCCATCCCATAGAATCTGCACCTGTTTTCTCACACACTTTTGCACTGTACGTGTCCCGCACAGATGGCTAATCTCGACTGAGACTGGCCGCCAAAACAAAAAGCATTATAACTATATCATTCACCTGGTGGCCTCTACACTAGGCGCTAGTGGGCAGGAGGACTTGTATCGCCGAAGCCAGGTGCTTTACAGTTTAGGATTTGTAGGATTAATGATAAAAAATTACATTAATATCTAAGCAACAAAATTGTTTATTTTCTATTATACTAAACCAAAACTGACTCTTATTTTTGAGTACACGTATTTGTGAGATGTGTGTGTCATTGGCCTTTTTTTACTTAGCTGGTTACCTTGTTTATTTCCGTAAACTGAGGGAATATTTCATTATAAGCACTATTTTAAGTGGTTAACTAATCTGACTTCTAAACCAAAGGCCGTGTGTTCGTTAAAATAAAACATTAGACATTCTATTGTGAGATTCCTGTAGAGATCGATTCTGATCGTTTGTTCATTATTTTTTATGTGCCTGGGTGTAACTTATTTATACTATTTAGAAATATATAAGTATGTTTATCAGTTGTCTGGTTAACATAGTATTTGCTCTGTCTAGTTTGGGATCATAGTATGATCATCATACTGCAGTGTGTTATTTGTCCCAAGATATATATAAATTTTTACAACTAATTTGAAAAAAATATAAATGATACTATATGTTGTGATATGTAATGATGCTATGTTTCCCATTAAATAAAAAATAAATAGTCCAGAAACATGTTTCATTGAGCATTTATCTTAGTTATTTCTTCCATGCACCTGGCATGGTGCCCACCCAGGCACATAAAAAATAATGAACAAACGATCAGAATCGATCTCTACAGGAATCTCACAATAGAATGTCTAATGTTTTATTTTAACGAACACACGGCCTTTGGTTTGGAAGTCAGATTAGTTAACCACTTAAAATAGTGCTTATAAAAGAAAAATTGCTAGCATACTAATACTAATATCTGTACGGCTTCTTGAGTGTTACCTTAAGCACTGCTCGTCGTGTACTTTCGATTTATATTCTGTTCATTATTACGATACCAGAATCTTTGTATTTAAAAACCCATTATTTAAATTACATAAAGACATTTGTCATTCGACAAATACTCAGGCCTATCGAACAGTCTAAAACAATAGTCTAGATCAGACATCGTACAGAATAGTATCTACGCCAATTGCAGGCCGAGCCAAGTCGGTCATATAATTCAAATTTAATGCCAGGTAAACAATCATTAATCGTTAATTAATAAATGATTGAAATTAATTACTTGCTAATTATATTTAATGTATTTTTTCGAGGCATCAGAAGGGATTTATTGATTAAAATTTTGGCAAAAGCTTAAGTGAAAAGTGGTGATTTATTATGATCACTTGCAGACTGTTTGGATGTTTCATTCTTTTTCCACTGGATATTCTGAAAATATAATTTGCCAAACAGGTAACTAATAAATTTAAGGTATTAAAATACTGAAAACTTGAAAAAAAAAGTCTTGATGTTGACAGTTTCCCGCGGTGTCTCGGAAAGCACTTTAAACCGTCGGTGCTGCAAGGCCTGCGGTTGTGTCAGTTAGCCGTTCGATCGCATCGTGAGAATGTTTATCTGCGTTTGCGCACACCTGTGCACTATACCTAATACCTACGTTTCGCGCAGATATGACGTCAATTAAGACTGTCGTAGTCTTAATTGACGCTAGCCATCTGCACGAAGACATTATTTATCAAGCAAACCAATTTTATTATCCGGTTGGTCTATTGATGTAGCGCCAGCCTCTTCAATTGTAATTGAATCCAGTTCACATCGGAAAAACACATCAATCAAAATTGAATCGTAGGTATATGTAAGTAGTATATCAGTTATCTGACTTCCATAGTATAGACGCCAGCACATCTAGCTACCCCAATCTGTTGAAAGTGAACCTCATGCTTATGTGATAAAGTTGAAAATCTATTAAAGAAATTTGACAGATTTATCAGATAGCCGTTTGTGAATAATGTCCATGTATATTATTATTATAATCCTCAAAATTGCAAGTTGGATTTTGGATCAATCATTTAAAATTCCCGAAATCAAAGAATATTTATAACAAGTTTAATTTTATCCTTATCCTAACTCCAAACACTCAATATCACAGAGTAATTCGCAAGATGGTGTCCAGATTAAAATTATGAAATTCGTTTAGCTCCAACGTCAACCCTTTCAGGGAGGGTCGAGATGGGTCGGCAAGATAACGAGTAGCGGTATTACCAATGAATGAATAATCCACTGAAACTGGAATTTTTCAACCCTCTAGGTAGATACAAAGTAGAAGGGCAGGATTTTCTGCTAATTTTTTAATGATACGATTGGAATGGAGATATTTTGACGCAAAATGACATTGATATGGTTCCGGGTTACCGTGTTGTTATTTGTAGTGAATAATTATTTCAGTAATGGTGGTCAATGTTTACGGAGGTTCGCCATCGAGGCAGTAATTAGTAGTAGTCAGTATTTATATTAATCACTGAGTAGAACTTGGTTTTTCATTAATGTAACTAATTGTTTGTAAATAAAACATTAAGATTTCGTATGCGTATAGTTAATTAAGTTGTTAAATGTATTATCCCGGTCCGATCTCCGATCTCCCTACCGCTAATATCTCTAATGTCCTTGATGTTTTAGAGATATTAGCGGTAGGGAATACAATTCATCATCATCGTCATATAAACCGTAAGACGTCCACTGCTGGGCAAGGGCCTCCCTAAAGATCTTCAAAATTGCCGGTCTTGCGCTACCCGCACCCAGCGACTCTACTTACTCGTAGAGTACTGGATTGCGACTCAACTGAGCACTAAACGAGTTAAACGAGTCTGAAACACGTACTGGCGCATGTAATTTGTAGTGTCCTTCTTGCATGTGCATATTTGGTGCGGGCGGGAGGGCAGTGAAAATTTCATCCCGGCTTGATTAAACACGACACGGAATTAACACGATATATTTTAGCTGTCATAGTTGTACAACTTTGTAAGAGTATAAAAATTTGAGCGCGGAACGAATCCAGATCGCGGGCTGATTTGTATATACTTTAATGGCGCTCGTTTTCCCTCAGTCCGCTTATTTGTGGTTATCGTTGCTTCGCTGCAATGGTTCACAGAGTAGCAAACTGTTTGGAAATAGAACTTCTCTACATCGCAAAGATTCTGAGATGAAAAACTTCTATGATCATTTTTATTACAATCATTAAGTACTTCAACGACGTCTTCGAAGAACTGCACTTACACATGTACCTTAGCACTACACCTTTCCAGTTTATTTTAAGTATCTCTGTATCTTTAAGTAAAGGGGTGATGCTGTAGCTATAAATTTCCTGCATCGTCTTTTTTTTAAGCCTTCGGCTTACGAGACCATATGACCGCAACTTTCTTTCCCGATTGGTGTAGGCTAAATACACTACGGACACCTTCACTTGCTCACACGTACTCGTCGCGATATATATCGTGAATAGTGACAACGCATTAGCTCGTAGTGACAGCGGGCGTGAATAAACACTAAAGTGCTTAAATCAATCATTAAATAATAAACAGATTATTTGATTCATTTCGGTTGCCATTCGACCTCTTTCATTAGTAGCCGATAGGCCGGAGAACAAAGGGTAATATAATTAGATTTTGGCACCGCTCTCGACTCAGATTCAATTTACTATCTCGTCTGGATATTTGTGTGGTTCTTTTTACAATTATATACCTGTACTTACCTACTTACATATGTCTATTGTTCTAATAAAGAGTGTCTGTATATATTTTTAGACAACGAAGCGGTTAGAAATGCACCAAATTGTCAAATTTGGCCAAGAAACCCGTCTGAATGGAGACTAACTAGTGCGGGATATATTATATATAACGCAATAATTGATTTACTATTTTTGGTATACCTAATAAAAAATAATAATTAAGCTTACGAATAACTAAATCGCAGGTGAAGTATAAAAACATATATGAGAGCAATTATGGTATTAGTTGTTTTAATACTATAAATAATAGATTTTCTACAAATGTTCTTAATGGGTTCGTGTGAATAACTTTAAACTATTTATTTTGTGTGACCGCACTTTCTACTCCCTCATCTTACTAGCGCGATGACAAGTAAGCAAATACATACATATATACGTCTCGATGAGTTAGCACAATGTCGCACGGAGGTATAACAGCCTCAACTTACTGACTAGATTTTATTTCCATTAAAATTCCATTAAAACTTTTTGGCCTCACCGACAATTGAAACTGGGGGTAACAAGCTACGCCTACCCGACCAAGATAGTCATAAATTATTATTCAATACTGAGTTACCAAAATATGAACTCTATTATAGAAATATATTCGCACCTTAGAAGACAGAAAAATATTATAAGTAAGCACAAACTCCTCAACTTTGAATCGAATCTAATTTTACTTATAAGTAATCCTCATGAATATTTTATAAGGATAAAAGTAAAAGAAAACTTTGAACGGAAAATTAAATTATACGTTCTTACACGTGGAAATTGATTACACTCCAATGGAGCTGAAGGTTTTGAGATATTCTATTAGGTAAGTACATATATTTTTTTTATATAAGATTAAGGCAAACGAGCAAACTGGTCACCTTCTTGTAAGTGATTATGGCCGCCAGTAGACGTTGCCAGAGTTATGAAAGATATAGGCTCACTTTTTGAAAGTTTTCATGTCATTCCGGATCCAAAATAGCTCTATTGTTAATACATTCAGTCAAAAAAGTATCGGGAATGGATGATTTGTTTATGGTTCCAAATTCAAATTTTTGTTATTTTTTGTTGTTGTTAGATTGGCAACTATTTTCCATTTTGGCGCGGAGTTTGAGTTGCCTCTGTTATTTATATTAAATACAGTGCTGGTTTTAGTAATATCATTTAAAGAGTTTGTCTTAAATTTTGCATCGCTAATGGATTTTCATGTTCGGAGTCACTGAAAATGTTACAGAAGGCTTATGGTGAATCGACTTTATCAAAAACTCGTGCTTATGAGTGGTTCAAAGCGTTCAAAAGCGGTCGAGATGTGATGAAAGATTTGCCTCGCTCTGGTAGGCCATCAACGTCTGCAACTGAAGTTAACATCGCAAAAGTGAAGGAAATAGTGACTGAAAATCCTCATTCAACTCTGAGAGAGATACTTAGCCGCCGAACTTTCTGTATCTCACGAGTCGATTCGTACCATTTTAACTAATTATTTGGGTATGAAACATGTTGCCGCTCGGCTAGTCCCAAAAGATATCAATTTTCTCCAAAAACTCAATCGCATGAAAGTCGCTGAGGACATGGTACAACGAGCCAATTCCGTCCCAACATTCATGAAACGCATTGTTACTGGTGACGAGACGTGGGTTTACGAGTTTGACATGCAAACTAGCCAACAAGCTTCGGAGTGGCGCCTTCCAACTGAACCGAAACCGAAAAAACCACGCCAAAGTCGATCAAAAGTCAAAGTCATGTTGACTGTTTTCTTTGACTATCGCGGTGTTGTGCACTCTGAATTCTGACCGGAAGATCGAACGGTAAATAAAAAATATTATTTGAGCGTTATGCGGCGTTTAAGAGAGCAAATTCGACGAAAAAGGCCAGATTTGTTAGAAATAAAATTCTTGAATTTTGCACCACGATAATGCGCCTTCGCACAAGGCCATCATTGTGAACGAATTTTTGACCAAACACTCAACAAATACCATCCAGCAACCACCATATTCACCAGATATGGCTTCAGCTGACTTCTTTCTTTTTCCTAAACTCAAATTACCACTTCGTGGTACCCGTTTTCAATCGGTAGAAGACGAGACGAGAACTGAACTCAATTCCGAAAGCAGCGTTTAAAAAATGTTTAGATGAATGGATTATTCGTTGGCGTAAGTGTATCGTTTCTGAAGGAGCATACTTTGTAGGTGATAAAATAAATTTGGATGAATAACAAACATTTTGTATATTATTGATCTTATCCCGGTACTTTCTTGACAGAGTAGTATATTCCACAAATTGGTAGTGCGTGGAAAAAAGTTTCGTGTTAAACGCAATTCAACCGTGTGATATGGATTGTTTTATATGATTGGACGATTTTTTACTAATAACGGCGGCAGGGTCTATGGTGGAACGTGGTGACAGGTACAAGTTTGAACAATTCCTCAGAATACTTCGTGAGATAAACGTCTAAACCAGGCAAGAAGATTAAGCATATCACCGGGACCCCCGTCGCCAACGACAATGCGAGCTGTGCAGTCATAATATTAGTAGTCAAAATGTCGGCTGCCGTATTGACGGCATATGTGTCAATAACCTGAGTTATGCCGATGATACCGTTCTCTTGAGTGCATCGATTTGTGGCCTAAGGAAGCTGATACAGATATGTGAGGATTATGCTTGTGGCCACGGATTAATATACAATGTAAAAAAGAATCAGTGGTTGATTTTCGAGACCGCCCGTGCAAAATGTCCTAAAAACATACCACCGGTTTAACTTAATGGTGTTCCCCTAGAGGGGGTTACTCAATTTAAATATTTGGGGCATGTCCTCACTGGCGACCTCGGGGATCACGCTGATATCGAACGGGAGCGGAGGGTGTTGTCTGTCAGAGCTAATATGTTAGCCCGCAGGTTTGCACGATGTTCAGATGAAGTGAAAGTGACGCTCTTTAGAGCGTACTGTACATCACTTTACACGTGCAGCCTGTGGGCTCACTACACTAATAGAAATTACAGCGCCATCCGTGTCCTATATAATAACGCGTTCAGGGCGGTGATGGGGCTGTCCCGATACTGCAGCGCCTCGACAATGTTTGCAGAGGCGCACATGGACTGCTTTCACGCGACCATGCGCAAGCGCGCTGCGTCTATGGTGCGCTGAGTACGGGCCAGTTCCAACACCATTTTGAGCATGATTGCGCGAAGGCTGGATTGTCCTTTCATCCGGCATTGTTGCGGCAGGCGTATTGCTGTACCAATGCCGGAGAGAAAGCTTTAATATATTTTTTTTTAGTATTTGTTTTTATTATTATTAATTATTATTTGTTTTATTGTATGATTTTATTATTATTATTTCTAATTTATACATTAATTTAATTTATTATTATGTTATGATGGGTGTAACTTACCTGAAATAAATGGATTTATTATTATTATTATTATAAGGAAGAAGTCGAAACTGTGGTGCCCCGGCCCAAAGGTGGGGTAAAAAGTTTATTTTTTATCACTGGATGCGGATAGCGCAAGACCGGCAATTGTGGAGATCTTTGGGGGAGGCCTTTGTTCAGCAGTGGACGTATTTGGCTGATATGATGAATGATGATGATGACATAGTGCCATCAAAAATCTCTTCAAGAATTTCGTATTTAAATACATTGAATGAAATCTACATATTCCTCAGAATATTGGTCGTTTTGTCATATAAGATCTAGTATAAGTTTAAAGCGGATTACTGCTTCAAACTGATACTATATCTCTTTTCGTGCAACTCATAAGATTTTATATTCCTGCTAAGGAAACTTTATTGCATGTGAAAATGCACATGGTTGCACTAATATGCAGCTATAGAATCACTGCCACTATAATTAATGCCATTAAATGTAGTTTATGATCGTAGTGATCAGAGTTACTACCCCATTGAAAGATTTAATGCCCACAGTAGATAAATAGGTGATAATTATCAAGATTCCAGTGATACTATTAATTCGATGTAATAAATTAGTTGTGTAATTAGAGGCCAATTACTGAGGACGGTTGTAAAGCATTCTGACGGTAGTTGTAAAATCTTCAGTCTTAATGTAACTGCCAGTAATGTGAACTCGTGATATCTACCAAAAAAAAAAAAAAAATAAATAATCCGTACCATACGTTGTTCAGTTTCATAGACATTCAGTGATTTATTATGTCGTGTGTGTAAAAGTAATTATTGAGATATAAAAATTAAGCATTTCACATGCCGTTTATCAGCAAAATAGACGTGGCTAACTTAATAATAAGACCATCTTTGTACTCTATTTTTAAGAGAAATAAAATTAATTCGTGTGTATATAATATGTATATTCTCTTCCTTTTGTCTTAGTCCTAGTCTTAAGACCGTCTTAGTGGCACTGTCGTAAAATCTTACTCTTACGTAGGTAGTTTACGTAGGTAGTTTAAAAATTTAGCTTCATATGTCAAGAGCTTCCGAAATTTGCGTTAAGTCAGCGAATTAATGAATGACCTGTCGCTGTTATTTATTAAGAATTTCTAACTACTAATTAACTCTCCAAACAACTAATAACACAAACTAAATCAAAACAGAGTACGACTGGGAACTCAACTCAAACAAGGCTAAAGCCAGGCATTCACAGCACGACTGCGTATTAATATCTCGATAGTCCGCTTTGTGCCAAAAGGTCCGATTTATCGCAGTTGTTGTTGTACAGTGAACAGACCGCACACGGTATTAGCGAAACGTGGAGAAGAAGTTTTGGGTGGTTTTGTCATGCGGAATAAATTTGGACTTTTATGTGGTACAAATTTTCAAAGGTTTTGTGTAGGGATATTTAAATGAAGGGATTAAGAGCCATTCCTGCCGTTTTTATACGCAAACGTAGTTTTTATTTTCTTTCCTGGATTTTAAGACTAGACCAATATCTTTTTGAGTACAATATACGTACGTAAGAGAAAAGTTAAAAGAGTTAAAAGAGATAAATATTCTGACTGTAGCATCGCAGTATATATATATATATATATATATATATATATATATATATATATATGAAAACTACTATATGTGCAAAAATAGCGATTCCTTCTGTAAAAGGCGATACACATAATATAAATACTAGAAGTAACTCTTTTATGGGGCAATGCAAAAATGCTATAACAAACTTCCCAATGATATTAGAGAATAGTCTTCGAATAAATTTAAAAGAATTATTGAAGACAAATTTGTAGAATATTACAAAAATTCTGATACATACTCAGTGACAAAAGTGCTTGGGATTGTTTCTCAGTAGCAGCCAAGTCATGTACTGCACGTAGGGTAAAAAATGACAATTCCATATACTTAAATGTATTTTTTTAAGGAATAAATGTATTTGGATGTTATTTCGTTATTGTGATAGGGTGTAAATAGTGGACCTAAATTCAAAGATCTTCATTTATCTATGGAGTACGTTTAGAAAATCAACGAGCAAAATACATAGCAAGATATGAGACTCTTCAAAATAATGAAAAAAGCCATAAACATAACATAACATTGTTTATCTACATTGACATCGTTATATTCAAACAATGAACTCAAAACTAGTACTCTATTGACTAACTTTAAATTTTTAAAGGTTACAGGTTTTCTCAGCGAAACGATCCTACAAAATATTTTTTTTTCTATTATAGTACTCATTGATATGTAAGATTTTTTAAGTAAATTATATAACCCTTGTTATATGACAATTACATAAACTACTCTTGTGTAACCCTCACCAAACTACCGAAATTGCATTACACGGAAGCATACAATATAAAGGCAATAAAATGTTCAATTAACATAAACCTGACATCAACACCGTACTCAGGTAACTTCGGCTATTGCACGCAATTGAAAACACATTGACAGCTCAATATCAAATTGATGGAGTCATTAAGATGCTATGTTGAGCACGCAAGTCTGTGGGGTGATTCTCGCTCACACCACGTCATAAAGGAACGGTATAGTCCTGGATTTAGACTTAAAGAACAAAGTCTAAAATGTATTGAAATGTAATTTGAAATAAACTTTGTATTTGAAAGCATTAGCATTTCTTGTAGCCAGAAATTTCAGAACTGGTCAGGTTCTGGCCCTAATAATCCTAGACAAACTAGTACTAATATGCTTTTTTCTTTTGGGATTTTATATCCATACATTACATTATTATTACATAAAGCTTTTATATATTCAGGTATTTATTTAACAGTAAGTCATCATTCTCTTAGTCAGTCTTATTTCATTTACAATTCATGTTTAGTTTTTTACATTCCTCATCTGTGAAAATGTACCTGTTCCTGATTTTACCTAGTATAAAGCAATACTCAAATAATAATTTCTCGAAATTCTTGAACTGTAAATTCCTGGGAGCTAGCCCCATAATCAAGAGATGTTATTATAATAAATGGAGTTAAATAATTACTAAGGTCTCGGTATTTACTCAGAACTTATATCAGAGGAACCGACATTTTCGGTTGATCGATGTTAATGGTGCTTGCGATAGTAGGTACTTAAATAAAAGATAAAAAAAGTTAAACAAAGTAAATACCCCGATTGTAATACTGATTGAAAAAAGTATACAACTAAAGTAGCAAGTATACTTGCAGGTAGACGTTGTTAATACGGAGATAATAGGATGTTGGTTGAGTTGAAAGCAAGCAACTGCAATAAATACAACACTTCCTTGAGCGAGAATCGGTCCCTAACGTGTCCAAAACGCAAATACGATGACAGCTTCGTAATCGGTACTATGCAAGTAATAAATAAGTAAGTGTAGAATTAAATTGTGGTTCCGAATGTACATTAATCTGATATACTACCTTCCGCCCGTAATAAGTTTTAATGATGTCTTACCTCTAACTAATATAATTTTCATATATAAACTTTACCGACACGTCACTTCTTATGGGCACTCAATAGGCTGAATGTCTGGAAAACATATTTTTCTTTTTATGCCATATTAATCGGGTGAATTGCTTAAAAATATAAACAATAGAAAAGTTGTGAAATAAATTTACAAGACTACAAATGAGTCTAGATATAAAACAAAATGTGTTTGGTGGCAGTTTTTTTCCAGTGTTTACATTTTCAATTGATGTTTTGGTAGAGAAAAACACGTGTTTTGCACACATTCAATTTATGCCATGGGTTGAATATATTAGGGGTGATTTTTTTTAGGTTTAAGTGATGCTACTTATCGCTTATTAAATAAGGGTCAAATGTTGATAACATATCTAATATATAAAATTTCGTTCGGTTGATATTGTTTGTATGCAAACTCCTTTGAAACGGCTAGACCGATTCTAATGTAATTTTTGTGCATATTTGGTAGGTCCGAGAATAAAACTATTCTTTAAACTTAATTAACTTTAATTGGGTGGCTCACCTCGCTCACTAGGTTTTGATTAGATTTTTTTCTTTATTATTTGGTGTTATAAAGTACACGCAGCCCTAAATTTTTACCCGTCTACTGCCAACCCGTATTATTTAAAGGCGATTTTGGTATTTTTATGTATTAGCTAATTTTGATGACATTTTTATGCTTGCATCCCTCGATGATTTAGATTTACAATTATACCTGACAGGTGGTGTAGCGATGAGATTGCAGATTTTATTTCTATTGTAAAGGCAGTTAAACATTTGACGGGACAGCTAGTATTAAATAAAACAGTGACCCGAAATTTGTAAGGACTCAAAACTGTAGAAATCTTTTCTACACTAATATGATACTCTTACGGTTGCATGCCTCTGATGCTCTAGGATGAATATTCGTCCAAATCCACAAAAGTACAAAATTAATGTAAGTAAAGCAACCATGCACACTCACACGCACGAGCAAGGTCAGTGTAAACCACACCAGTAAATCAGCTGTTTTCACATATCTATTCATAAATATTAAACTCTCATTCACCACTAAATAACTACGTAATGAGCTTCAACAAATCACAAGAAAACACTTAGATGCATCACATGAGGAATACTTCAAATTGTTGGCACCGAAAACCAATAGAACATAAATACATCACTTCTTATCTTGTACTCTCGAATCTAAGTGTATCTCAAATGGACCACTTTCGCACTGTAGCTACGGAATAATAGTGTGGGAAATAGGAAAAACAATTACGTACATAAGTTACGGAGTATTGTGTATTGTACAAACGTTTATATGAATAAGGACTGGTAGGTTTGTTAAGAAAGTAAGTGTACGTGATTAATTGTTTGGCGAAATTCTGATTGGTTATTTCTATTAATAAGGACTGGAGTGTATAAAGTATAACTTAGTAAAGTAGCCCATATAACTAGGAAGTCACACGTGAAAACTTTTGTAAGTCCGAGTAAAGTAGAATACTCTTTATTGTACACCATATTTGTTCTAAGGATTAAAGTTCTTACGTTAGGTACAATGTACGGTTTTATTACTGCTACGATTTCTTCCAGAGAACTGAGTACGGCCACTCAAAAATATCAATTAGAACACATTATCCTAAAATACAGGCTTCAGCCTAGTTTGGAAAACAGTGTTAGTACTTTTTGTAACTAAACACGACAAAAATCTGTAAACACCTGTGAATGTATTTTAGTTTTATCTGCGACCAATAAATTATTTACAATTTACTTATTGGGCAGAACCGGTGCAAAAATTGTTTACCATAAATACATCAACTGAAAAGTACAGATTGAACACGTTAAAATACAATACATTTTAAAATTAAAATACCGTTAATCGCATTCCAAATATTTATTTTATTTATTTTAAAATAAAGGAATCATCACCATCATATCAGCCAAAGACAGACATAATGATAAAAACCTGTGTTTTATAGAATCCCTCGCTTTCTAAAATCCTTCTTTTTTAAATTAGATATTCCTTTACACAACTCAAAAATAAAAAAAACAATATGATTCCCCATATTGAACCTCATAAGACTGAGTGATTTTAAAACTAGACACGATTTTTTTATTTTCAAACCCGTCGTCAATAAGAAACTACTCGCAACTTCGTTCGCAAGTCACGGAGTAGTTTCTTATGTTAATTAAGAGGTGTCCATTTTAATTAATCACGATAGTTTATCATTAACTACGTACCGAAGCGTAAATTATGTTATAAGCGTTATTATGTTATTAAAAATATGCAATAACATACTAATTAAAAATATGATAAAAAGCAACCGTAATAGCCAGTACGTCCGTACTGATAAGCTGAGATATGTTTACTGCTTCAGAAACGCCTTTCATAATAGTTAGGACCTTCTTTGATTTATCGGAGCAGGGGCTGCACGGCATCAGCATGCCAAAACATGCCGCGCAATGATCGCTCTGCAAAGCGTCTTTGCAAATACATGTAAAGCGACAGTTGCACGAAATGACCCTTAAAACCGACCCTCTCATGTAACTACTCATCGGTAACCGCTCTGAGTCGATGTTTAAGCCCCTAAGGTTGTGCCCTCAGGCGCGACATTCTTAGATTGTTTTTTATTTATTTTGTTCGATAGCTTAAGCTCACTCTCTCGATTATTTTCGCCTCCTTAATTTTTTAAGCATATAAAGCTAACACTGCGTGTCATGAAAAAAAAATAACAGGACTTACAGATTGATCATTCACCTCATACTTGTTATAATATTCTCGTGATAACAATTAGAATTAATTTGATGGTAATAAGTAACGGGAAAATGATAATAATGAATTCATATATAGAAATAGAAATATGTTGATGTCATATTAACACTTAAATGTTATGCAATTACAAATAGGTCAGTCAAAAAAGAATTTAGCCTCGCACAAAATTTCCTTTGCAATTTTTTTTATATGTTACTTACTGAGTAATAAAATCACATAATGCTGACAGATAAAGGCGGAGCTACAAGCATTATATATTTTTTAAATTAATTATCAAACTTTTCAATATTTTTCATAAATTCGTAAGTTTCGTATGGTAAAAATTACCAAGCTCTTTCGAAGTTTAGAAATAAAAATAGATATATGTAATAACATTATTTTATTTTACTTTTATATGGGTAATAAACCCATAATTTAAAAAATAGAATTTATAAGTTATTACTTAATTTTCCTTAAATAAATATAGAACTAACGGTTGAAATAATAAAATATCTTAGTCATTTACATTTTTTTTATCGAAATAAACAAAACATTCATTTATACGAATTTTATAGATAATTGCCGCTAACCTATCCGTCGACAATCCGATATTGAGGTAAGCTTTGTGTTTACCATATTCACGTTGTGTTCACCGTTTTGTACCGGGCCGGTATAGTAAATTTATCAGTATATAGCCATTGAGCTGTATTGTATCATAAGTCCTTCAGTACCTTCCTTTGGCATCATGTCCTTTGTAGAAGCACAAAGCATTCTATCTTCGTACGATCAAATTGGATTCAATTTGGCGTAAAAAGTCTACAGACAAAGCCGGATCTAAAGGCTATATTTTGATTACTTTTTATTGTCTTGTTGGTCTGTTCAAAATAAAAATGAGATTATTTTGACAGGAAAAAGTCACAGTAATAGCTCAGAGTTCGGAGGTGTGTGTGCCACCCCCGTGCCTCGGGGACTACGTACATTTCTTATTGCGCCTTATCGTTTTGATTGTCGTGGCTTGTTTGTCCATCTATAATAGTACGGGAACTAAGATCGAACGTAAGGTTGCGTACTTACAGAATGCGTTTACGTAGAGAAGCTTGTCTCGACCCTTAATCGGACGAGCGACTCGCATCAACGTAGAGCAACATTTACACAAAACATCCCTAAGAATCGCCCCTCTCATACCTCTCCACGTCAGTAACCGCCTTTCGTCGTGGTTCGAACCCCAAACCGTTCGGTTACTTAGTTGGTAATCTTATTTACTAGACGGCATTGGCATACAATCGTCTCTATTGTAGTTGTATCGTCGTATGATGTGATGCAGTGAAAACA
The DNA here is from genome assembly GCA_951640165.1 of Pseudoips prasinana. Classification (NCBI taxonomy): domain Eukaryota; kingdom Metazoa; phylum Arthropoda; class Insecta; order Lepidoptera; family Nolidae; genus Pseudoips; species Pseudoips prasinana. The sequence continues at coordinate 34,274,763 of OX621237.1, read as the reverse complement.
TTGTCACAGTTAGCCCAGGAATCAATGTTAAAAACAAATATAAGAAATATATTACAAACTTGCTTAGAAACAAGCACAGAGGTACAAAAGTTTTCTCATGGCCCAGCACTAGAAATGTTGCAACTGACTGCACTGTGGCGCAAGGGTTCAGACAGTCGCTTCGCTACTTCGTGTTCCGGGTTCAATTCCCGCGCAGGAGAACTATTTATGTGACCCATAAATAGTTGTTCTAAGTCTGGATTTGCTGTGTGGTCACGGCACAGAATATCATCACCCCATCACATCCCATGGGGGGCGTAGAAATCGACCGAGGGAATACCTACCACAGAACGGGCAGCAGCGTTTTTCTGTGAACTATGACCATCAAACTGCGATATCGCCAACCCGTCTGCCAAGCGTGGACATTATGGCATATCCCTCATTCTTTGGGGAGGCTTCTGTCCAGCAGTGGACGTACTTTGGCTGACATGATGAAGTCTGGATGGACGATGGTTGCGGTGTACGTCAATTATATGTTTGTAAAATACCCCGCGACACAGTGATTAATTTCCCTGTGGTGTCAAAAAAACAAAACAAACTAGTCGTTATTAATTCTGAGGAGCGTATTAATTATACGTATTCAGTCTTATATCTGATAATATACTCTATCAGACAAAGGATTAACAGGCATTAACAGAGTTGACTGTCATGCGAACTTAATACTCTTACATCAATATGCATAAATATACACACAAATCAGTCAATTTAGTCCAAAATTCTCGTCTCACGTCTTAGTTAGACAACAATTGACGCCTCAATTTGAACTCTACAATTGAGCAATAAGGACTATGAAATTTTCAAAATGAAGAGCTGATTACGCTGTACCCTTTCGTCTACCAATTAATTGTGTCTAATGAAACACACGCTTGAGTACCATACTATCACTTCATTTGGTAGTGAATTCGTTTATACTTCGAAATAAGGTTGAAAATTGCTGGTAAATTATTTGGAGAATCGCAGACATATCGCTGTGTTCGGGTTAGATTTGAGGAGCGTTTGTTTAGGTTTAGTATTTGTACCAGTAAGCTGGTTTTAAATAACAGATTTATTGATAATTTTACTTTTCTATTCCGCCAAATATACGTTAAAGCAACTAACTCTTTCAAAAGACAGTTGAAAAATCACTACCTTTCCATTTCATACTCATAGAATGCTGTAAATTTTATGACAGTACAATATTATTATTTAACCTATTATTTAGTCACCATTGAACATAATATTCCGGTTATTATTAGTATTTAAGTCTATTATAGACCTACACAAATTAACAAGGCTTTTAAAAAATTCGTCAGTCACGGGTCTGCTGGAAGAAATTTCTAGTGAATGAAGCGGTGCCTTCGGAATATTCTTTTCTTCTTACTTATTTTTATAGATTGTGTGTTTTGTGCGTATAAAAATAAATAAATTACTCTATCTGTCTCTATTAATATTTATTTTATATGAATATAGTATTTTAATATAGTATTTCAATTTATAGTAGAGTATAATATAGTATCTTATTTACATATGTATGCGTAATAATATGTTTGTTAACATATCGTTAGTTTTCAGTACCTATACCTTTATTTTTTTTTTATATTTTGATTCGCTTCATTTTTGGTGTACCTACTTACTAAACTTAGTTGCACCTTTTCCGGCATTTTGTAACATGCTATTCAAGTCAAGCAAGCTTATCTGGAAGTAATCGCTTAATGCGATAAGACCGCCCATTATACATTGTATTCAATGTTTCAATGTAAAATTTCCTTTTTGTGTACAATAAAGTGTATTTTATTATTTTATTTTATTAATTAATAAGCCCAAAGATAGTAGTCCAAACGGATCTACACCCAGTATAGTTAGAAACAAGACAGTCTTGCTGCTGAAACTGTAATGGCGGTATTATTGTTCTGGACTCTCTAAGCAGTAACATGTCGTCTTGTAATTTATACAAAATAGTTTGCAGGAATGTTTTGGTAAGAAATACTTCAGTTCACATACCGTTATAATACGTACACTATATTTATTTATTTCGCATACTGACAGAATAATTAAATGGAAACAATACAAATTACACTAATAATATAGCACTTATGTAGGTAACTACCCAACTTACAGTATGCATATGCATTTATTGTAACAATAATAGCTTAGTAACTTGCCATTTATATAACGAGGCAAAAGAGGTATGCAAAGATCGTGACAAATGGAAATCCGTTGACTCTGCGTACCTCACTGGGAAACAGGCGTGAGCCTATGTATGTATTTATTATTTGTTTAAGGATTAAAAAAATATATTTGACGAAAAAGACCGATCGGACAGACTAATTCAAAATATATTTGTTACTTTAATACTGTATTCAACTATGTTTATGTATTGCATTGTGAGCTTGACAAGTTCAAGTGTATGTTAATACTCAAGTTCGAAATAAAATTCATTATTTAATTTAGATTTGAGACTCAGAAACAAAAATATGCGTTACCTAAACTGATAAAGAAAAAAACCAACTATAAAATTAAATTAAGCATAACTAATATTATGTAACTATTTTCGCCTTTACTAAAAGCTATCCATTTCTTTAACTTTATAGAACGTTCATCAACAATAAATAAATTAATAATAATATTTCACATAATTATCACACAGCGCCATCTAAACCAAATTAAGCAATGCTACTACTATTGATACTAGAACACGGATAGAAATACTTTTATTACTTTTTAATAGATATATACATACAATACATAGAAACCCAGAATAAGACGAATAAACATTTTCATGAACACAAATGGTTTTCCTGTCCGAGGTTCGAACCCGCAACCATTTTAACAGAAGGCAGGTTCATTACCTAATGAATGAGTCACGGCCATCGTCAATAAAAACAATTGTCTCCATAACTATATATAATGAAGAGATTTTAAAATTGGGTAGGAAATTGTTTACATGGCGATTTTCGTCAAAATATAAACTTAAAATAAATTTGTGCAAGCATGTATGACTAGCACTTTTTCCTAGGTCTTTATATGAATATTTACAGTCATTTTAATATAATTTACTGTTACCTACATATTGATATCATTCTATATTTCATAACCCAGACTTTACGGATAGCATGCGCTCGGCATTAGCTGGTCTACAATCTTTACTAATATTATAAATGCAAAAGTAACTCTGTCTGTCTGTCGCGCTTTCTTGTCAAAACTACTGAACCAATTTCAATGAAATTTGGTACACGGATCTAGAGCCCAAGGAAAAACATAGGCTCCATTTTAATGCCAAAAAGGGCTGTGAGGGGTTGAAAGGGAGGATTGAAAGTCGTATGGAAGTATCATAATTTTAAGAGCTAGAATCTTGAAACTTATTTTTTAGGCTGTTGATCCGATATTGATAAATATGACATTCAAAGCCTGTAAAAGGTTTATTTAGGTGTAAAATTTTGTGACAATCCCTTGTCACAAAATTTTAAATGCATGTTAGAGATATTCTGATTTACAGAGGAAACAACATTTATGGAGTCATTTCAAAATGCGCGGACGAAGTAGCGGGCACAGCTTGTCCCTTATAAAGCAGTATAGCAATAAGCTGGTTAAATTCGTACCTATTCAAAAGTAAAATCCGATCTTTCGAGAACAACGCATAAACTCCTGACGTAATCAACTCATCTTTCAAGGCGAATCCTGCCCATCAAAAGCAATGGCGTGTAATCGTTAATTTAGTTTATGTTAATACTGCATAATGAATCCATTACAGTGAATAATGATGGATACATCAATGTAAACAGAAGGCCAGATGCGCTCACTTCGCTTTGAAATTGCGATCATTATTAACCTGAATATTACACGGTCAGGACGATTACCTACTGTTCTTGCTACTCGGCTTATATGAATAACTTCTGAATGAAGAACTTCAGTCACAAGAAGGTTTAGCAAAGTGATTAATAATAACACATTTTCAGAACTAAGTAATCATTTATTTCAGAAGATTTGGTGTATACTGGACATAAAAGATTATATACTTTCGAAAATTTATAATTATTTATTATCTTAAATAAATAACCATTTATTTCGGGGTTTTTTGTTAAACTGATAACAAAACAAACAGTTCGGTATCTACCCACCATGTTTTTGGTTTTCTCGTCTGTGGTTTCTCGTCCCGTCTCTTGAGTAGCACAGGGTAACATATTGGCTCCATTTTTTTTTACCTAAATATTATATTATACACATAACGCATGTAGTACATTGAATTTTATTAGATTTTATCTTATTTAAATTATTAATATAAAATAATTTTAATACCTATGCGTCTTTCCTTTAAGATCTGCGGTGTGTAAATAATGTCCCAGGATATTATTAATATTATCTACCAAAGTATAAATATAACTGTTGTATAACTTGAAAAGGCATCAAATATATTATAAATAAAAACATTTTACAGAAATGTACTTAAAATTTAACACTATAATGTAGGAAAACAATAAACATATTAATCATTTACATTATTCAAGACTAAAATAAAACAGCAAAAATAATATATTAAAGAAAAAAAAATTAAAACCTAAAACTTATGTCCAAATCAGCTCTCTTACTGTGCCCAACAGAGTCCATAATTGATTCCATAAAAAGATCAGATAAGATTAATATTTAAGGGATGTGCACAACGTAATCGCACAAAGTCGTAAGTGCGGCCATGCAAAAGGAAATGCACATTCGAATGATACATCGAAGACTATTAACTCGATGTATCGTAACGTTAGCTGCTATATATATAACCGATATCCTCGACTGCCTCGTCGGTCTAGCGGTAGCAATGCGGTGTTCAATCGCAGATACTTAGGTTCTGAGTTCAAATCCCGGGTGGTGATAAAAGTGATTTCGGTATTTTCCTGTTAGGAAAAATTTCTCAATATCAGCTCGAAGTCTGGAAACTGGCGGTATGACACCCCCGTGCCTCGGAGAGCACGTGAAGCAATCGGTCCTGTACCTGACACTTTCCGGTCGTGTCGCTATGCGTGCCATCGGATCATGAGAGTAATGGAATAGAAAGTGCCTCTGTGTTTGCGCACACACTTGTGCACTATTATATGTCACGAGCAGATAATAGGCTAGTCTCCATTGAAACAGACAGATGACATTATTGTTATAAAATATAACCCATCATTACATGATGTTGATTTACTTAATTTGCGTTGAAGAATTACACTTTTTGAAATACAAATTTCCTCAATTGAAAATGAACCTTATGCTTAGGTGATATAGTTGAAAATCAACAAAAGAAATTTGACAGATAGCTGGATGTGCAGGCGTCTGTGCCTACCTATTTAATTTATATTGAATACAACAGTTTTTACAGTCCATTGTGCTACATTTTATTTAAAAAACTAATTAAACTTACATAACACAACATTATCTGGGTAAATCTTAGAAATGGTCAACTAGTCCTGAAATTATGTCCCGTATTTCTTAGAAATCTCTCTAAATACCTAGCTAAAAACCAAGTAGGACACGTACTACATTAAGCGCTCTTATTTAGACTTCTAAAACGTGACACTAGATCAATAAAAAGCTTCTTTTACAGGCTGGCAATGCCCGATTTTGTGGTAGGTTACTCACGCGAATTTCGCCCGTATCTTTTAGCAAGTACGAGTACAAATTGAGTCAAAAGAACACTAGCAAAACACTGTAAAATAAGGCAAAAACTTTGAAATCGAATTAAAATCATAAATTGCTAGCAAAATATAAACTTTATCACAAATATAAGGAAACCAAGTTTTTTCTAATCACAAAATGCAACTACATATAGAATAACAATTTTAAATAAATGGTACTTTCTAAAAATTCATTTCTTTGAAGCATTTCTAGAGTCTTCTTTTCGATTTCATCCGACTGCGATTATCCTATTAGTAATGTTAATAGTTGAATCGCGTTTTGGATCATAATGTTCTAAAAATTAAGTATACTTACACACATCCACAGAGTCTAAGGATACCTCAATCCTAAATTATTGACGACTATATAGTTTAAGATGTATTAAATTTGCATAAAAAAGTATAAATACAGATTGATACCTAATTATTTCAAAATTGTATATTGTAAGTAATTAAAACAAAAGAACAACACAATACGGCGGCAAAATTCTTAGTAATTCGTTACGTTAAGGATAATTTTTTTTTTTAAATATATATTAATGAAGAAGGATTGCCTTGTTATTCTTTTTTAATTTAACGTATGACCTTTAGGAGTCATGTCACGTCGTAGTTGAAATGTTACGAGCCTTGGGCACGTTAGAAAATGGTGCTACTCAACACGTCATTGCTGAGGCCTAATGCACCAGCCAAGACGTGTTATCAGTGCTGTGGTCACGTTATCGCAGTGCTGGGGATGTAGCTGATCGGCACACGGCACGGGTAGATATCGTGTTACGAGGCAGAGACCGTATCGATCTCTCCAAATGATCCCCAGAAGACAACCTTATAACACAGCGATGCAACTAGTTCAAAGGCTCCAGGAGGACCTGTAACTGCTGGTCAATTACCAAACCACTTTCACAAAACGGTTGCATGAAGTTTGTCTACAGGCTCGAAGACCGCTACGCGCTCGATTATTGCAACGTCGCAATCGCAGTCTGGTACTCTTACCAAGGTCTAAGTTACCGACAACTGCTCCCTTAAATAATCCCTATTCTTGTCCATTCCTATTTCGTCTGGAAGAGATCACATGTCTGTGATAAGCCCGCTAATTGCAGAGAAGGATATGCTCCTATGATAATAGATTTTACTATCGATGTACAATAAAAGAGTTTATCTATCTATGAAGTTAATGCAATGGTATTTAATAAACAGCTAAGTTATTTAATCAAATCTCTCCAGTTGTGTTAATGATAAAATCCCATAGCAGCTCGAATCATCATCATAATAAGCTTGAACTTTGATCTGTCTTGAATTCAGTGCAATCAACATAGCCACATTTACACCAGCATATTACCAAACGGGAAATGGGCTCGTCATTTTGCAGGCAGCAAACCCGTCAACAGCAATTAATTAGCAATTCTGTGCAGATTGCGTGAACGTACGAAGATCTGCCTTCACGTGGTATGTGACGAGTAGCAGAATTAGGTGCAAAGATTTGACTTGGACCTTGAACGTTTAACAGGTTACTTCGCTGTGTCACTTGCATACTAGAACGTGTGGCGCAGCGGCTAAGACAGTCGCCTCGTGTCTCACTGCATCGTGTCCGGGGTTCGAGCTCCGCGCCGGACGACTTTTTGCGTGACCCATAAATAGTTGTTCTGGGTCTGGATGTAATTTGTGTCCATCTATTAATGTTTGTAAAGTACCCCGCGACATAGGGATTAGATTCTCTAATGTGTGCGTTGACTTTCAAAAAAAATATAAAAAAGAAAATAAAGGGCAGGATCAGCTAGACAAAGGCCTCCCTTAAAACATTTCCACAATGGAGTAGTGTCCATAATTTGGAGGGATATAAGATAATTGCAACGCTTGGACGACGGGTTGGCGATGGTTGATAGTCAGAGTGGACAGAGAGATGCTGCTGCCCGTCCCCACGGGATGTCATGTGGTGGCGATATTCTATGCCGTCAGTCACACAGTAAATGTATGTTGTAGTTATAGTATCTAGAGGTAGAATCAACTGCAAGACACGAATTAAGAGGAAGTTTAGTCTAGGTAATAAATAATTTCTTATGTTTTTTATGTCCTTTTTTGTGTCTTTTATGGGACCACTAGGCTATGCGGGAGACACCACCGCATTGTCGTTTCCATTCGATCTTGATTTACCAACCGCTTCTTCTTTTCTCATTCATATGGGCAAACTGTATTTAAGAGAAGTTACAGCGTTAATTCGCTCACAGAGCAGCCCAACTGGGGAAGTACCTCCACCTTACAGAAGACATTCCTTAATAATAACATTAATAACTTAATGTTGTGTTTCCGAGCGTGAGTAAGGTCACCAGGGCTCATCGGGGGGGGGGGGGAGTCAGCAACACTTGTTTGCTGACTCTTAAAGGCCGGCAACGCACTCGCGACTCCTCTGGTGTTGCGAGTGTCCATGATCATCAGGTCAGGTCAGATCCATCAGGTGACCCACTTACTCGTTTGTCGCCCGCTAATATGAAAAAAAAAGAACAAGAAAGTTTAGTTCGAGGTGCCAGTTAGCCACGCTGGTGTGTAAAGTCAGCGAGGTAAAGTTATTGGCACGTGGTCACACTGTTAATGTAACCTCTGAGGTGGTTTAATTTCTAAATGTCTCCGTACTTCGGAGTGCACGCTGCAGCTGTCGGGCCCAGCTTATTAGCTTAGTCGTTGAACGGTTTGAAGACGTCAGTCATATTTTATTCTTTAGGTACATTTCCCATATTACTATCATGGATAGTACTTCAACTCATGTAGGTGAGGATCAACAGTGGCACACAAGGATTAGACACTGGTAACCATTCTGACCATTCGAATAATTTAATGAGTGTGCGGTTAGAAATAGTACTATTAATACATGATAGTGCATTACATTCCAGTAAAATAATACGTCATCATCTACATCATATCAGCCGAAAGACTTTGACTTTCGCTGGACAAAGGTCTTGTGCTGCCGCATCCAACGGCTTCCCGCGACCCTTGCAAGAGCATCGGTCCACTTTGCAGGGGGCCTGCCCACGCTGCGTCTGCCGGTTCGTGGTCGCCACTCGAGAACCTTTCTGTTCCAGCGGCCGTCGGTTCTACGAGCTAATGATTCTTAATACGGTTCACAAAATGGATGACTAAGTTGTATAATATTTCAAATAAATTTTTAATTAATAAAATAACGTACCGGACGGAACTACCGGACCGTACGGAATTTATTGTGCTTCTATGTTTATAAATTTACCATATAGGCAATTAATAACTTTATTTTAAATGTTGTAATTGAATTACTTACTTCATTAGTAATTTAATTATAATTGGATTACTAATGAAGTTATAGAAGAAAATATGGTTCATATAAATATTTATAATATACTTTGTTTATAGGTATAGTTCATTATCACTTTAATTATATAACTTTGTTTTTAACTTAGCTTATCATTTCTATTTGTGAGTGTTGGTTCACCTGTTTGGCGACTGTGTAAGACCATAACTTGGTACCAATCGTTATTTGATATGTTATATACAGAAGCTGTTGGTGCACCTTTAAATAAATATTATCTATATTTTGACTAGCGTGTTCGTCTAGTGACCCTGACTGTTAAACAAGGGGTCGTGGGTTCGATCCCCACCCAGGAAAAATCTTCGATTGATGAGCACGATTATTTGTTCTGTGTCTGTGTGTTTTTTATTTATAATATGTATATATATAGAAGTACGTTTATCAGTTGCCTGCTTGCCATAGTACACGCAGTGCCTAGTTTGGGATTAGATGACAGTGTTAGTTGACCCACGATATTTACTACTAAAATTTATTATACCTATATTAAAGATAATATTTTACTCCTCGTAGGTAGGTTACAACACACGTACAGTTATAAGAATCTACTCATGAATACAAAACGTTTTTTCACATAATGGTAAGCGGGAATGATCTTTGAAACTTGACAAATAAAATAATGCCAATAAGGATAATTTCCAAAAAATCACCTACAATTTTAAATATTATTGTTTAACATTTTTCTTACAAGAAGTCTCTTGCGAGAGGTAAACACTCGCATGAAATGAAAGCACAGAGTGGTTTCATTTCTGAGCGTATCCGTTCTGGGTTTTTGTGATATCCCGATGTTTTAATCATTATTCCGCTATCCGAAGCGGAGGCAGGCCCAAAAAATTAAAGATCATTAAAACTGGTCCCGACGTTCTTGAGTTACAAATGGTGTAACTAACCCGAATTTATTTTATATGTATACAATTTTAATTTTAATTTTCCTTTCTGTAGATTACAAGAGATAAATAGATGTACGCAAATTGAAATTTACATTAAATTTGTTGTTAGACTAAACATTTTAGAAGCCGCTAAATATTTAAAATAAACCAGCCAAGTGCGAGTTCCCCTTCGTGTGCGAGTCCGATTATCTTTAAAAACAAGTAAAAAAACTCACGTTTGTTGTATGGAAGCCTCCTTAAATACTTATTTTATTTTGTTATAGCGGCACTAGAAATACATTATCTGTGAAAATTTCAACTGTCTAACTATCACGGTTCATGAGATACAGCCTGGTGACAGACGGACAGACAGACAGCGAAGTCTTAGTAATAGGGGCCCGTTTTACCCTTTGGGTACGGAACTCTAACAATAGGCTCAATATCAAAGCTACGCCTATAAAAGGCGGGCTTTCTAGAATTGATTTGTCAAAATATTATCAGTTAATTTAGTTACACAGATATTGATGGATTGATAGATTCAGGGGCTCAGTCGGCCAGCTATGAATGATTGATGCTTTGTGGATCCAAGGGCCGATGAGATTGAACCGGAGTAGCGGCTCGGATTGTTTTGTTACTATTGAAGAAGGGTTTGGGAAATACCTAGAACGTAGACAACGATATTTTGAGATAGATATATTAAGTACATCGTAATGTCTTCCTTGCAGAATTTCAACTAAGAAAGGGAATTACGAATAATAAATAAATAATAACTATCGTGGGAATACTAACACACTTGCATCTGATGCCAAATTAGGCTGAGCTTGTAATATAGCAACTAAACAACTGATAACAATAGATACTTATATATATAATACTAGCTGTGCCCCGCGGTTTTACCCGCGTTAAATTTTATAAATTATCACAGCTCCTCTTCCGTAGGTGATAGCGTGATAATATGTAGCCTATATGTTGACTTGAACTCTTAGTAATATTCATGCAAAATTTGAAGTAAATCCATGCAGTACTTTTTGAGTTTAGCCCGGACATACAAAAGACAAACAGACACACAGACAAAGATTCTAAAAACTATATTTTTGGCTTTGATATCCATTGTAGATCACGCCCTAAGTATCGATTTTTTCAATGTACAGTTTTGACTTTCCTACGATTTTATTATATGTATAGATTTCTAAATACAAACTGTTATGTGCTTTTTAGGCTGAGATGACGTTAGCCGCCTTAACCAACAAGAATAGACTTAACGTGACGAATAAAAAGGTTTTTGAAAATATAAGAAAGTGACACGACAAGGCAAAATATGGGAATAAAATACGACAAACAAATATAAGTTTCATTGCTTTTCTTTAATACAAACTAATATTAGATAAATTACACACAGACACAGAACTAATAATCGTACTCATCACACAAAGATTTGGTAGGGATCGAACCCACGATATCTGACTTAGCAGTAAGGGTCCCTAACCACTATACCAATAGGCCATACTATTAAAACAATATAACGCTGCAAAAAACGGACCAATGATTGAGTCATATCATATGGGTTACATTTTACTATTTTGGTACGGATCTCCAAAACACTATAATTGAATTATTAAACATCTAATCCATAGTCAAAGTCAAAGTCAAAGGTACTTTATTCCGTAAAAATTTTACATTTATGTGGAATCGTCATATTTTTTTTCCCTACCGTGCAGTGCATGACGTGGCAGCTACTGAGAAACACTGCCAGAAAACTCAGTAGGAATCCTTTTTTAAAATAAAATATACTTAAGATTAATTACAATCACGTGTGTTGACTCAGAACAATTCAATCCCAAGCACTTTTATCATTTAAATAATCAGAAATTTTGTAATATGCCCTGCTAAACAATTTGGCTTTAATAATTCTTTTAAACTTATTCGTAGACAATTCTCTAATATCATTGGGTAGTTTGTTATAGAATCTTATACATTGCCCCATAAAAGAGTTACTTATTTTGTGGAGACGGGTAGTATGCAATATGAGATTATTCTTATATCTAGTATTTACATTATGTTTATCGCTCCTTTTACAGAAGGAATCGATATTTTTATGCACATATAGTAAGTTTTCATATATATACTGAGATGGTACAGTTAGAATGTTGACCTCTTTGAACTTTTCTCTTAGAGACACTCTCGGGCCAAGATTATAGATAGCTCTTACAGCTCTTTTTTGCAATATAAATATGGTGTTAATGTCAGCAGAGCTACCCCAGAGAAGAATTCCATAGGACATTACACTATGAAAATAACTGAAATAAACCATTCTAGCTATGTCAACATCAGTCCGCCGTCTAATAGTTTTCACTGCATATGCTGCAGAACTTAATTTGCCGGATAGTTTTTCTATTTGTGGGCTCCATTGTAGCTTTGAGTCAATAGTGATACCCAAGAACACAGTTGATTCAACAGGGTCCAACCTAGCTCCATTAAGTTGTACATTGGTTGTCGCCTGTTTCACATTCGGTACGGCCATATAGCATTTTTTGCTTACATGAAATAAATAGCCCTAATGTACCGCTATTTTTTTTGCTGTGTGGTGACGGCATAGAATATCATCACCCTATCTCATCCCGTGGGGGGCGTAGAAATCGACCGAGGGAATACCTACCAGAAAACGGGCAGTAGCGTTATTCTGTTAACTAAGACCATCTAACTCCGATCTCCAACCCGTCTGACGTGGCGATTATGGCATATCCCCCCCATTCTTTGGGGAGGCTTTTGTCCAGCAGTGGACGTAATTTGGGTGACATGATGATGATGACCGCTATTTGGTCGCTTTCAAGATCTATGACATAGCGTAACGAGTTTTTCTCTTTCGAAAGAAGTCACAGACTACGAACGTTTTTAAATATAAACCTACTTATATAGAGACTTTCTTAAATAATTGAATTAATAATGTACATCCTTCCTTGACTATTTGAATCAATAATATATTAGGAATACATCGTCTGTCGGTTCTGCAAGGTTGAGTGCGGTGCAACCTTAACGTCTTCATCTGATTTATTCAGACGACCCTTGTTTCAAACTAGTTTTACGATTTCCGCGGACAATTCCCAAGATTTGATTTAGAATCCTTTAAAAGAGATCTCCATTAACTTTGTGACACAAAAGTTAAGCTAAAAGTTTATAGTTTAACTTTGCCACTTTTGCCACTTGTTTTTAATGATGCCACACGACCTCGTAATCTCCAGACATTCATTTAATTTTTATTAACATTATTGACATTTGCTGCGTAATAAATACAACTTACAAAACACTTTCCTTCGTCAAATATATTTTTGGGTAACAATATTTACAAAACAGTTAATTGTGGAAAATATATGTTTGTGTAATAACATTGACTAAATAGTTAATTATGGAAAACATATTTTCGTGTTACAACATTTAATTGAATACTAAATAACAATTAATGTTAAAAAGTAATAAACCCGACTTAAACTTTTCTTTTTGTCAACCAAAATGTAAATAATCTTAATGGAACCGTTCCGTCAGTATTCCCTGTCTATTAAAAGAAAATATCAAATTCACCATACAGCTACGCAAATCTTTGTCTTGAACGTGGGATAGCATTGAGACTTCCATTTATTTCAGCAATAGCAAATAACTTCACTTTAACTATTTGAAATGTATGTAACAACAACGTGACCATACAATGCACGAGCCGAGCTAGAGAAGCGAGCGTGCTGCGGCAGCAGCCGGCGAGTGCCAGAAATTAATTTATTTGCACAAACAATCCACTTTTAAATAAATAATAATGCACATGAACTTATATTGCTTTTAAGAAGATTTCCATATCTGGTGACCTGTAATACAGGTTTTTATTAAACCTACCACGGGCACCAGCTCTCATAAAGTAGATTTGACTTAATTATATCCTTTACTGTTGTTGCTAACCTACTTGTGTAAACTTTGTGAGAGAAATAAATGATTTTATTATTATTCCAACTAGTGAGGAAACAAATCACACTAGTTCTACCATAGTACTTTTTAGTCGAACCCAGACACAGCAAATAATCATGCAAATCACACAAGAATTTACCCCGGGTCACTAACCACTAAGCCAAAAGGCCAGTTTGTAGGAGTTTGATCTCTAATCATTTAACAGAAATATGTCTTTATAGCTGGCTCGGCAAAAGGTGCCGCATTATTCTATAAGTATTCTCTCAAAAATATCATCATAGAATTAATAACTTTTACTACTAAAAAGCTTAATTACATACAAAAATGTATGTTTTGTTTGCATAATAATAATATTATGGTGAAGTCTTGCGCATTCAGTTAGCATGAAATTTCTAAATCTAGCTACTAACTTTGTAGACATTACCTGTTTGCGAGTATTAAAGCATCAAAGTTTGGAGTAGAACGCAAAGTATGACATCTACTTCGCGCAATGCATCTAGGCGGGTAGTTAAATAAGTAGTTACTTATATTTGACGGGCCTGTTGGCGTAGTTGGCAAATGCTTGTTTTTCACGCCGGAGGTCTTGGGTTCTATACCCATCCAAGACAGATATTCGTGTGTAAATAATGTCCCAGGATATTATTATTTCCAAGTGATATGCTCGGCGATTAGGACCAATGGTATCACGGAACCAAACTTATTGTGAGAAGCATAATGCACCACGAAGCATTCAGCCAGTATAAACAGAAGATGTAACTTACATTCACGGATACAATAGCCACCATATCCGCCTAAGTCCTACATATTACTACACAAAAGAAAAACACCATGCCACAAATGACACCATTAGACTGTACAAAAATACTTTTGAAACATCCAAATCCTTTTTACTTGGCCGTAACTCTGCTGAATGCGGAGATCTGTGATTTCTGTGGCAACGAAGTAAGTATGCTATGGGTAAGAGACAGCATAACGAAATCTGATTACACATTACAGCAATCCCGTGCGGTGCAATAGCTGTGGTAGATGCCTCATAGAACCATAATAATCATATAAAACCCTTTTTCCAAGATGGCGGTCGTGGGACAAGGGTTGCAACCCTACACACTTGGATTTAACTATAAACTGACTCCCCGTTCATTACTAAAAATTAAAATTGAAACTGACTCCCCGTTCATTACTAAAAATTAAAATTGATACCTTTGACGAATACACACTAAGCCAAAGAGATTAGATACATTTCCATGGATTAAAACAAATGTTCTATCCTATTTGTAATTTTCCTTCCGATTTGTAATTTTATAGTTGCAGCCGTTGCCGAGATTATCAATATCAGGCTTTCAATTAGAAGTCAAATAACGTGTCACGTGCAGCCCCGTAAGACGTACTCGCTTAATTAAGATGCAATATTCTGTACTCTCTGTAGTGCATTAATTGATTCTGGGTGCCAATAAGGGATTTCAATTATGTGGCTTTGTTGGAAACTTTTAGGCACGGTCAGTTGTACAACCAGCATCTACTTAATTACACTACTTACTTATAAACACCAATTATGTACAGAAGTGTTACATCGCATTTGCTCGATTCTTACTAATATTTAAAATAGTTTATATGCTTATTTCACCTATTTTTATTACATAAAATCAAGAATTCCACTGAGGTGGACTTCATGCCAAAGTCAACTTTGGGGTGACGCAGAGAAACGAGGTAGTTGCACTATACATGTACATCAAAATAAATAATATTGATAGTAAGACGATATGTTTAGATTTATTTGACACAATCACGCAAAAACGGCCTAAGGGCATTCTATGAAATTTGGAATATAGATAGGATTATACCCTGAATTAACACTAATTATCAAAAAAAAATTTACGCGAGCGGTCTGTGGGTGAATTATACGCAAAAGCAGTACGGCGCTCTACGCGTCCAATACAATAATGCATTCAGGGTGTTGTTGGGGCTGCCTCGCTTCTGTAGCGCTTCAGGGATGTTCGCCGAAGCGCGCGTGGATTGTTTTTATACAACAATGCGCAAGCGGTGCACATCCCTGATGCGCAGGTCAGCCAGTATCCTGAGCGCCTTCGCCCAGCGATTCGACTGCCAATACATGTATCACTGTGACATGGTACATGTACGGGATAATGTCGAAATATTGTTTTGATTGTTTTGTTGTATTGTATTGTAATGTAATTGTTCTGTATGTTATTTTAAGTATTATATTGTATTAGTGTATTTTTATAATTGGTCTTTGTTGGCCTTTAATTTAATAAATAATAATAAATAAATAAAATAATATTTAGAACTCGACCATACAACGTTGGCAGAAACAGATTTATTTACGCAAACAATCCACTTTTAAATAAATAATTAAGAGAAAGAAAGAACTTCACCTTAAGGCACTTTAATAATAAGACTCTTCCCGTTCGTCCTACCAATGGGACAAAGCAGTAGGACGAAAAGGAATACACGCATAAAATAATCATGCCATTGCTGAAAAACAAGTGCTTGGATGGAATAACTTAAATATATCGAGTAATTTAACATTTTGCGCGACGGCGAACTTACACAACTGGGGTGAGGGGTACCTAGGACTGACAGTTATGTGCTCTTTACGCACGCGGGTGTAAGACGTGAACTTCTAGCCATCGCACATAGGAGTATTAGACCCAAAAATCCGGTAAAAATTATTTGATGTTTTTTTCTTCATTGTTATGAAATGAAACACGATAATAAACCATTTCCAAGTACGTTTATATTAAATACAATGAATTTTTTTATATACATTATACAAATCATAAAAAACAATAATAAATAACGAAAATTTAAAAAAGAAAAAGAAACAGGTTAAAATTACATACTATCGGAATCATAATTTTCAATTACTTCATCATTTTCTTCATCGGAGCTATCATACGTACTTGAAATCAAAATTTCCATTGCCTCCTTTGAGAAGGACTTGGATTTTTTTGCACGTTTATTCCTGCTCCAACTTATTAAGGGATCAGATGTTACCAAAAGTCTATTTAATACATCTCTATTGCAATCTATCCTACTAAATTTCCGAGCAAAATCTATGCGATACTTTCGCAAATGTTTATTCCTAGCCTCTGATGCCACCTCCGATAGTTGTCCAATTGGCAGAATGGCTTGTTGAATGACTTCGGCCCCATGCATTAAAATTTTGTGAACTGTTGGTGACATGGGATGCCACCCATACAACTCTACATACATTTTTGCTGTTCTTTAGGTAAACGAATCAAATTTTTCATGGTCAATGTTGAAACCTCTTGATAAAACCTCTAATATTGTATTAAATCGTTTAATCAACGATATATCAATGCCAGTGATCCTAGAAGATGATTCTGGGTCATTGAAAAATCTTCTGGATGTGTTGCCATCGTTACTGTTTCCAAAGCCTACTTTTGGAATGTCGACAAGCAACCCCATTTCGTCCCTGAAACATTTTTGTATCCGCACTTGTACGTTGACCATGTTGGCAGCTCAAATGTTGCTTTGAGCCAATCCGCGTTCTTATCTAAGAACCGCTTCTCTATGCTGTGACATTCTGTCCACTTTTTCTTGAAACTGGTTATAAAAACCTCAAAGAACGACTTAAAACACTCCTTTCTTCGACTAGTCATGATGTGAGCCGTACGAGGTTTTCTTCCAACAAAATGAACTTTTCTTCAAGTTTTTTTCCTTTAAACTCTTTCATTATGTTATATAATTCCAATCTACTAAGTTTTTTTACCATCTCTGAGGGATCTGTAACAAAAGAAAGCAAAAGTAGTAGATTTTCATATTTTGAATATTCTTACCTAAAATTTCAAAATTCTACAAAAAATAAAGGTGAACGTTTGTGAACGACTTTATTGCATATACATGTAGACAAAGGTCGTAAATATATGCTAACATAATAATTGAAAGGCGACAAGGCGCGACACTTGGTCAAATCCACTATGATATCTCAAATTTAGTAAAAAAATCGAGTATAAAAAGGTGTTACCAATATCGACTCAGTAAGTGAGGAAATCGGGAAAGAACTATATTAAATTTATTTTATAATATAGTACATACCTTCTATTTCTGTACCCGGTGGTTGTTTTTCTCGTAGTCCTCTACACGCAGCCATTTTACACGGTGAATTTTGTGTCACAAAATAGAGCGCCAACAACAAAGCAATGCGATTCCGACAACGACTAAGTTCCGACTGGTCAGGTAGTCAAATGGCCGGGGCGCGAGGACAGGTGGGGGCTGCCCCTCAATAAACTGGTTACTAGGCTACATGAAAAGTGCATTTTAAGTGTCATTACATTTTGTTTGTGAACCTGACTTTTGACCGGATTTATGCCTCTAATACTCCTATGTGCATCGCATCGGGCTACTTATAGGTATTTTTCTTGTCAGAACAATCATAATAACACTTTATGTTTCTAATGGTGATTTAAACCCACAACCTCATAATTTGTGGTTACCAACGAAGCAATGGAAGGGTATATTTGTATTACTCAACCGTAGGAAACCAGCCATCATGATAATCCTTGGGAAGGCGTTTGACCAACAAATCGAAGACATCTTTCGGCTGAAAAGATCATGATGATTACTTCCAGTCAACTTTTACCGCATTAAAGAACTTCGTTCCAATAAACGCCAACAAAGCCATTAGCAAACGCTTGTTTAGCGATGAAATTGAGCGTAAAATCTTTTAAAATTAGTAGTTTGCAAAGACAAGAAAATCGTTTTAAAATCCATTCAGGTTTAGGACAGATTAACGTCAAAATTCACAAAGCCGCTTCAAACTTTATAATACTTAGGCAAAGATAACTTTTTAAGATAATCGACTTGAGTTAGAGCGATGAATAAAAAACATTAAGGTGTGATTTTTATCCAGACATTAGACATTTTCCACACATTAGATAAGCTCACTAACTAGTTGCCATAGCCATCATATTCTAATATTAAGTGGTAACTTTGCCTATTCTTATTAGAAACATAAATGTAGTTAGTTACGTGAATAATTAAAAATTTAGTTGAAAAGGATTTTATAATTTTAATACCAACACTACCGCATTAGGTCAAGACATGTAATGATAGATATTAAGGAAATTATAGATATGAAATAAATAAGTAAATAAATGACGACCTCCACGTTAAAAATATATACATTTAGAAGATTTACCCGAGAATATATAAATAAAACCGATTTATATCTAAACCAGGACTGGTTTAGATATGAATCGATAGAAGTAAGTGGGAATCGAACCCACGACTTCCGGCGTAAAAAGCAAACATTTGGCTACCACGCCAACAGGCCCGTCAATGATTCGTTTCCATCGAAAGATTTAATTCTTTCATATGTTTTGTTTTCTAAAGACTTGTACTGAAGTGGTTTGTATGCTTATTTACCGACTTAGTGAAAACAAAGATATAAAGATTGTTACAAAACAAGATGGCTTAAGTATACGTATTTTGTTACAAGACTGTAATTTAATGGAATTGGCTTTAAAAAGAACTAACTTAATAAGCGTGGAAAAGTAAAAAGAAACCTCACAAGAAAATACAGGTGGAAAAGCAATTTCTATCATAGAAACATTATTACACTGTAATCGAACCATTTCAAAAGAATTCTGATTAAGAAAGTATTCCCTAAGGATTCTCTTGATGCAGGTATCTAATACCGTTCTTGATATTGAAAATGGTCAAGAGGGAGTTGTTTCATGAAATGTGAGTTCCGGCTTCAGACGGAAAGATTTTTGAATGATTGTAACAAAATCAAACTTCTATGTCAAAACAATCAAAAGAAACAGCGATTTAACCGGCATATTTTCAAACTCGCAACTACTCGCAAGGGAATCAAAACCTAAAAGGTATTCAAAGTCAAAGTCAAAGTCAAAGTAATTTTATTCCGTAAAAATTTTACATTTATGTGGAATCGTCATATTTTTTTTACCCTACCGTGCAGTGCATGACGTGGCAGCTACTGAGAAACACTGCCAGAAAACTCAGTAGGAATCCTTTTTTAAAATAAAATATACTTAAGATTAATTACAATCATGTGTGTTGACTCAGAACAACTCCATCCCAAGCACTTTTATCACTTAAATAATCAGAAATTTTGTAATATGCCCTGCTACACAATTTGGCTTTAATAATTCTTTTAAACTTATTCGTAGACAATTCTCTAATATCATTAGGAAGTTTGTTATAGAATCTTATACATTGCCCCATAAAAGAGTTACTTATTTTGTGGAGACGGGTAGTATGCAGTATGAGATTATTCTTATATCTAGTATTTACATTATGTGTATCGCTCCTTTTACAGAAGGAATCGATATTTTTATGCACATATAGTAAGTTTTCATATATATACTGAGATGGTACAGTTAGAATGTTGACCTCTTTGAATTTTTCTCTTAGAGACACTCTCGGGCCAAGATTATAGATAGCTCTTACAGCTCTTTTTTGCAATATAAATATGGTGTCAATGTCAGCAGAGCTACCCCAGAGAAGAATTCCATAGGACATTACACTATGAAAATAACTGAAATAAACCATTCTAGCTGTGTCAACATCAGTCAGCCGTCTAATAGTTTTCACTGCATATGCTGCAGAACTTAATTTGCCGGACAGTTTTTCTATTTGTGGGCTCCATTGTAGCTTTGAGTCAATAGTGATACCCAAGAACACAGTTGATTCAACAGGGTCCAACCTAGCTCCATTAAGTTGTACATTGGTTGTCGCCTGTTTCACATTCGGTGTAGTGAATTTAATGACTTTAGTTTTCTTATCATTAAGCACAAGATTATTGGCATTAAACCAATGAACAACTTTAGAGATTGCATCATTAACATCGTCAAAATTGCTTAATTGTCGGTTTATTTTGAACGTCAGGGAAGTATCATCTGCAAACAACACAATCTCATGCTTATCCCTTACGTAGTAAGGTAAGTCATTGATATAAATTAAAAACAAAAATGGGCCCAGAATTGACCCCTGTGGGACGCCCATTACCACTGGAGATCCCGGAGATATTTTACCGTTTATTTCGACCTTCTGAATTCTATTGCCCAAGTAAGAAGTCAGAAGTTCGAGAGCCTTGTTCCTAATACCGTAGTGGTGTAATTTTCTGACCAGAGTATCATGATGAACGCAATCGAACGCTTTGGACAAATCGCAAAAGATACCTAATGCATCTTGCGAGTCTTCCCACGCCGCGAATATACTTTTTAATAAGTTGACCCCTGCATCTATGGTTGAACAACCCTTTGTGAATCCAAACTGTTTCCGGTGTAGTAAATTATGTATATTAAAGTGTCTGAGCAGCTGGCTAAGCATAAGCTTTTCAAATATTTTACTAAGAGTGGGCAGCACGGAAACAGGTCGAAAATTTGAAGGGTCTGAAGTATCACCAGCTTTAAACAAAGGAATGATTTTACTATACTTCATCAAGTCAGGAAATACACCTGATGCAACACAGCAATTGAACACAGTAGCTAAGTGTGGGGCGATTATAGTAATAATTGATGAAACAGTCTTAACAGATAGACCCCACAGATCCTTTGTGTTTTTCATATTAATACTCTTGAAAGCATTTAAAATATCTTTAGGGCTAACCACCGAAAATTCAAAAACTGTGTCACTCGACCCTACGCTTTGCTTGAGTATCTGCTCAGCAGATGTAGAAGAACATGAAAGAGAGTTAGTAAGTATGACTGGAATATTCGAAAAATATTTTTCAAACTCAGTCGCAATCTCCAAATCGCCTTTAATATCTATGTTGTTTATTACTAAGTTAAAATCACGACTACGTATTTTTGTTTTACCTGTCTCAGCATTAATTATTATATATATATTAGTAGTAGTAAGTCTAGTATTAATCTTGAAATTTGGCATGAAGCAATGTTTTTTATTTTTCAATAAAAATACCATTACTGTGTCTCGATTGTCGTGATATATGAACTTTTACTCATATACCTATACATAAGTTTGTACGGAACCCTCGGTGTGCGAGTTCGACTCGTACTTGGCCGGTATTTTTAATAATATTTACATACCGTGCTATCGGTAAAGGATCCTGCAAACCGTGTTTCATAAAATAGAATTTAAAAAATTAGATCAATTAGCATGGTACCGTGGTTTAATTTCCAAGCGTCTCCGTGCTTTGGAGGGCACGTTGAGCTGTCGGTCCCGGTTGCAGAGGCAACAGTCATTGATTTATGTCAGAGGCCTAATTTGCGGCATAAACAACTCTGACACAAGGTAACCACTGACCATACGATAAGTAAGTAATTACGTGTCATAATAACTTACTGATAATTCTAAAGAAATAGGTCAATGATTTCAATATAACATAAAACAGTAATCTTTTATTAAGTCACCTCACTGTGCTCACACAATATATCTTAGTTAAAACGCGTCGAATGATGTAAATATATGGCAAAACTGGCTTTGCTTACATAAAACTTATGGGCACTCTGCATTAGAGTTGTACTGACAAGTGGATTGGACATATTAAGTAATTTTCGTAGGACAGTCCTGAAGTTCTTAATGGTACTTTTTAGGTTATGCAGTGGGGCCTAGTTTTCAAAGTCATTGTCATATTAGGTGACTTTGCTTTGTGGTTAAAAAAATAATAAATTAAGTAATTAAAAAAAAAGACGTGTGGCACTCGGAGACTGCCGCGGTAAAGCTATTGCATAGCATTTTTTATCAACTTATGCAATTATAATTATTTATTTATTTTATAATACTGCATTTGTGATAATAATAATAAAATGAATGTATACCTATAGAGTACTAACTCATTTTCTATCACTATTTTTTCGTGACTTTCTTCATTAATAAATGCACTTTGTTTATTCATATTTAAAACACTTTGTACACAAATTATACGAGTACAGATATTCACTGTTGTACGTAGATGATAAATACCTATATACTTTCTCACAAACAGCTGATTACGGTAGTTTTCCAATACACCCAATGCCACCTAATGCTGAATTAAAGAGACAAGCGTGATATTTCAAAAAGTCATTAAAAGTTCTGGTATTTCACGATAGATGGCGGTCGGAGGGGGGGGGTGTTAGGTTTTTTTCGTTACGGAATATCTGGATTCAGTCCCCACGCTCAAGGCCCGCGATAGAAGCTATGCAATAGCTTAATAGCTTTTATTTACCTGGACTGTTTTCTTGCCTGCTTCAATTTTGTGTTTTGTAGACCACACAAAATATTTAAGCTAAAAATATTGTTAAACCTTCCCGTATCTAACCACAATGTAGCGTTTATCATTAAAACGATTGAAAAATACAGATAGGAGTGTTGTTTTGGCATTTTATTCATAATTTATAAACTGCAGAAAAAAAATTCTCGTTTTGGAGTTGAAAAAAATGAAAATGTATTCCACTTTTTGCAAAACCTAGTAACCGTTCTTAAAAAACTCGCCAATTCTCCCCAAGAAACCAAACATTCTTGTTATTTTTTCTTTATGTCTGCAATATTTAAAACTAAGTCTTCAAAATTTCAAAATATTGCAACAAGTAATTGCCAAAATATACCGCCGTTATGGTGGACAGTCAGGGACGTGCTATGATACGCCAAGCAGACATTATAGTTGAACAGTGGTCTCTGAAATATCTCTGCCACAATTGCCCTTGAAGGTCTAATGGTTCATGTTTAAACTATTGGACACGTTACTCTAAAATAATATCTCTTACTCTATTAAAGTAAAGTAAATAAAGTTATTTTCCTTTTTATTTAATTTTTAATATTTATTATAGCGATACAGCCCACTGACAGTAAGATGAACAGACTGACGGGTAGCGGAAACTTAGTAATAGGGTTCGGTGTCTGGTTTTGCTCAAACTATCTAGCAAAGAAGAATTACAAACTAAGTAACTTAACAAGACTGGTCTTTTGGTTTGTGGTTAGTGAGCCTGACTGCTGCAAGAAGATAAAGGCTGGCCCCCCTTTTATTTAAATTAAAATATGAACTTCATCTACAATACAATCCAATTAAACACATATTTCATACATCACACCCATACATTTACCCAGTGTCATACATCATCACTATTACACTCACTCCCAACACTATCACATAATACCAAATATATATATGCCTACATGAAGTACCATTCCTATTCATACCGGGTTGCGTTAATTAATGCTTATATAAATCTTATCTCACTAAGCCAGATTTCACTCTGTTATATTCTTAATGCTAATATTCGATAACACTAATATAATAAACGGTCTCCTAGACAACTTTCAATTAGCTCAAGCGTCTACCTGTGCTATAGACGAGTGTTCTAAACTAATTGACTCACCCCAATCCTATTTAAAAATATTTCACCAAAACATACGCAGCATAAATCGCAATTTTCCCGGACTTTTAACACTGTTGGCTAGATCGAACACTGATTGGGATGTGATCGTAGTCACTGAATGTTGGTTGCGTCACACACAAGTTATTCCATCATTAGATGGTTACAGCTATATCAAAAGCGAGAATAATTTAACACAAAATGAAGGTGTAATTGTCTATTACAAAAACTCTATGCGTGTGTCTATATTAGTTAACTCTCTGCAAGATGCCAACTGTTTAACATTGAAATTAGATAACAATACTATCTTAGTCGCCATATATCGGCCACCGGGCTATAAAAACATCCAAACTTTTATAGAATCACTAAACGTATTATTGACTAGTATAAAATCTCCCAACATCGTGATTGTAGGAGACATAAATATAGACATTACCCCAAACAATAAGGACCCTAATTCGTCTGTTTACCTTAATCTACTTGGCTTCACATAGCATTTTACCTGCTCACCAATTACCCACACACAGCAGAACCTGTTTAGATCATATTATGCTCAAGAGTGCGTTGCCTGCTTTATGCTATGTATGTAGCTGAAACCTCCATAACCGACCATGACTCCATTTTTATAATCTTGAAACACCACATACCTCAGAGTAAAACAGTTTCCATTAAAAAAATTGATTATATAAGACTAGATATTGATATGAATAACGCTAATTTTGACTTCATATATTCACTAACAGACGCAAAAATAGCCACCTCTCTCTTTTTAACAAAGCTAGAGTCTATAATTGAGTGTAACACGCGATTAATCACTATTCCAAACCGCAGGCGTATAAACAAGCCCTGGATAACACCTGGTTTATTAAAATGCATGAAAAACCGCGATAGATTACACTCAAAGTCTAAGAAGAATCCCAATAATGAAATTATCAAGGTTACTTACGTACGATATAGAAATTATTGTAATCAACTATTAAAAAACCTAAAAAGGGACTATGAAAAAAACTTATTAAACAGTGCTGCTAAGTCTAGTAACAAAACTTTGTGGGACACTATTAAAAAGGTAACCAACTATAATACAAAAAGCAACCCAGCCATGGATTTAGTGTCGCCTTCGGATCCCGTATCCTCAGTCAACAATATAAATAGCTTCTTTGTGTCTGTAGGTAAGAACTTAGCCAGTAATATTCATCCCAGTAATTTGCCTGAAGTAACATGTATGGACAACCAACCTTCATCTTTCGTCCTTACACCAACGAGTCAATCCGAGGTTAGTAATCTAATACTTGATATTAAAAAGATTAATACCACCGGGCAGGACAATATATCTGGCTCCTTCTTAAAACGGTATCGTCATATTTTAGTACCACTTCACAGCCGATTTAAATTCCTTAGGAAAAACTCCAGTGCTAAAAATGAGATTAAAGAGGTATGTAACCTCTTTAATCTCATTTTTAGCACTGGAGTTTTTCCTAAGGAATTTAAATCGGCTGTTGTGATTCCTATCTTTAAGAGTGGAGACAGAGCCTGTGTCAATAACTACAGGCCTATTTCAATCCTGCACGTTATATCTAAATTAATAGAAAAGATCTTAAATAAACGGTTAGTCAACTATTTGGAAACAAGAAACCTCTTATCTGGTTCCCAATTTGGTTTTAGATCAGGGACCTCGACTAATGAAGCAATTCATGAGTTGACGGACCATATCGTGAGTGGATTGGATAGTAAGAAAAAAATGGTAGCTATATTTCTAGACCTAGCTAAAGCGTTTGACACAGTCTCTGTCCCACTACTACTGGAGAAGTTGGGGAAAATAGGCATACGTGGTATACAGCACAAATTATTCACCGACTATCTTACGGACAGAAATCAAAGGGTAAGAGTCGGTGCTATCACTAGCGATGAGCTGCCGGTTGTCTTTGGTGTGCCGCAGGGTAGTGTACTGGGTCCCACTCTTTTTTTAATTTACATCAATGACCTATGTAACCTTAAATTAAATAACGGCAAAATAGTAACTTACGCCGACGACACTGCGCTGTTATTTCATGGAGACACCTGGGAGGACGCCTATGCTTTTGCACAGCTAGGATTTAATTCGGTGTTGCTTTGGCTTGGACAAAATGGCCTAACCCTTAATGTAGAGAAAACGAAATACATTCCTTTTTCTATAAAAAAAACCACCTCCTAATACACTTAGGAATCTCTCAATTGTAGCCCATTCCTGCTTGGATAACCATTCTTGTACCTGTAACCCAATAGACAGCACCACTCACATCAAATATCTTGGCGTCATTATTGACAGCAACTTAAATTTCAATCATCATTTAGATTTAATTGCATGTAGAACTCGCAAATTGATATTCATATTCAAGAATCTGCGAAACATTGCAGATAAAAATACAATTAAAATGGTCTACCAATCTTTATGTCAGCCAATTCTGTCATACAGTATCTCAGTATGGGGTGGTGTCTGCAAGACAAGTCTTATAAAGGTGGAAAGAGCTCAAAGGGCTGTTCTTAAGGTTAGTCTCTCACTACCTTTCCTATTCCCTACCAGGGATCTATACAAAATGGCAGATGTACTTACGGTACGGCAGCTTTACATACAGAGCCTAATCCTACAACAACATACGTTGCTCCCATATGTCCCTGACTATAAAAATAAGAGACTAAAACGTAAAGTCTGTATCTCTATAGGAAGTCAATGGTCCACATCCTTCTCTGGTAGGTTCTTCGGATTTCTGGGACGATATGTGTATAATAAAATAAATGAGATACTAGATATATATCCACTAACCAGATCTAGATGCAAAATGGTACTCGTTCAATGGTTGAAGTCACTTACCTATGAGGAAACTGAACAATTGCTTCAAGTCCCCTCTTAAATATAACACAGGCATCCCCACGCACGCACACACATATAACACACACACACAGACAGACAGACACATACACACACACACACACACACAGACAGACAGGCACACACACACACACATGCACACGCACACGCACACGTACACACACACACACACCCACACACACACACACACACACACACTTCTTGTACTCTCTTATACCCACTCAATAAATCTATACACACCCATTATACATATACCTATAACCTCACATAGTGTTCCACATCCATTTACATACAGTTGACTGCACAAAAATCACTTATCTGGAGTTAGGAGAGGCTGGTAATCTGTAACACAGGACTACCTAGTATAGATACCAGTCTCTCACACAGATCATCATCACTTCTAATGTTAAGTTTACTGTTTATTGTTATCTTATGTCCTATGTAACCTTTCTGTGTGAGAGAGAAAATAAACAAATTATTATTATTATTATTATAGCGACAATGGACATGCACACCAAATGTCACCTGACTACCTTTTACACTTCATGAGATACATCCGTTGGCCGACATCTGTCTGTCAGCGGGCTATATCGGCGGTCTGTCTGCATGAGAGGGACATTTTGTGCAACTATGGCTCTACGTTAAAATTCAAATGGTAAAATGTCCTAAAATATAAAAGACGCACAGTCACCTTACAATGGAGCACACTGATATACCTACTCTATTCAATGTCATTTCACAAGTTTTTGATTTATATGCTCTTGTCTGTTCAGCTGTACCTACATATGAACAACATAAAGCTCCTTCGCGCTAATGTAAAAGTATTTGAACTCACAACTTTGGACTTTGTCATGTACTTACTTAATGTGTATTTCGTACCTACGAATGCATCAACTGCGGAAGTGGCTTAACCGCAAACAAAGGTTTCAGGTTTAGTTCCTCGGTCAGGAAGAGCTTAATTGGTTTTACTAATAAGTAAAATTCTAAGTTAAGAGCCTAGGATAGGTTTAATGTAAAATATTTTTCTTTGTTTACTAAAATCAGCAACTTTTACAATAGAAAAGTTGTGCAATAGATTTTGTAGGTTCAATTCCCATCCGCACTTAAATTGACAAAACTCATTTTAGAAATTTCTGAAATGTTAATTATAATTGGGTCATCAACTCTCTAGAAAAAATATCATATCTACCAGAGGACGGGCAACAGCTTCTTTCTAAGT
The DNA here is from genome assembly GCA_951640165.1 of Pseudoips prasinana. Classification (NCBI taxonomy): domain Eukaryota; kingdom Metazoa; phylum Arthropoda; class Insecta; order Lepidoptera; family Nolidae; genus Pseudoips; species Pseudoips prasinana. The sequence continues at coordinate 34,246,545 of OX621237.1, read as the reverse complement.
ATTATGACCTGCTATATCATATTGCGATAGAAAACTCGTCTGCCCAGTGTGGCAATTATGGCATATCCCCCCAAGATGATTCTTGATGTAGGCTTGTCCAGCAGTGGGCTTCTTACAGCTGTTATGATAAACGTGAACCCTAGGTAGCGCTAAATTGCGTAGGTTGACCTTAGCGTTCTTTCGCTCAACCTCCACCTTACAGTGTACATGCCAGGTGTAAATAAATTCCGTGATGCTTGATGTGAACATTTTCAGATCCACCTGATGGTAAGCGAATGTTGTACTCTAGCGACACCCTTGCAGCCTGCCTTAAATGTTGTGATGTTTGGTGTGTAACAAGCAGTGTATTTTGTGACTGTATGCTTGTTCACCCACTTGGAAACTGTTCTGTTGAGTCTAATCCTAAAATAACATTCAGCATGTTTGCATCGAGTGTACGACGAAACGCCGACAGACATTACGCCGACAGATTGTACAACGACAAGACTTTACTTCGACTGTACTTTTCGCCGTCAGAACACTTCATTCCTACTCAGAGAGAAACATTTACCAAGTGTAATATAGGACCGATTCGGTTTTGGCACTTCGCCGGCCGCTGCCGCGGCATGCTCGCTTCGCTCGCTCGGCTCGTGCGTTGTGGCACAGAATAAAAAGTACTTACGTGGCACAGAATAAAAAGTACTGTGGCCACAGTTCTAACCTAACCTAAACCTATAATTATGAATACTGTCGGCAAAGTATTGTGTCGGCGAAATGTACAGTCGAATTAAAGACTTGTCGGTGTAAACCATTGTACGACTAAACGCTGACAGACGGCTGTCGGCGTTTAGTCGTACAATGGTTTTCAACAGCATAAAGAAGTCAAGCAACCCAAATTATATTAGATGTCTACCCACAACAAACAACAACCTAAAGTACTTTTCCACTCCTTTACTTGTGTGATAGTTTTAACAACAGCAACTCGTGAGGTATCCTGGGAGATCAGACCAAAGCGAAACTTCTTCCGCTTTAAATAGAATATAAGTTTTTAGGGTTCCATATTCAATGTTAGAAAAATGGGACTAGGATTTAGGATTACAAAACTAGTCGCTCTTTAAAAGGGCCACCAGTTGCAACATATTACCATTAATGTCTATTTCTGTAGTAACTATTAATGCTAGCTATCTTTATTGCTTAACTAATAGAAATATTATAGCAAAACAGAAATTATTTTCATTTCACATATATTTTAAGGTGGTGCGGTCTCCTCCTCCGTATGAAAGACCACCGATTACCCAAAGCAGAATTTTACTCTGTGATGGCTGAAGGTAAGCGGGAACAAGGTAGTCAACATCTCCGCTATAGGATGTACTCAAGAGGCATCTGAACGCTTGCGTTATTGACCCTACAGGTTGGATGAGGTTCGCTTTACTCAGGTCATCTTGGCACTCTACTATTCACAAAAGCATAAGATGTTTTGAAGAAAAGCCCCACAAGTCGATAACTGAGAGTCGCCAAATACGCAAAGAGTCAAAGTCAAAGGTACTTTATTCCGTAAAAATTTTACATTTATGTGGAATCGTCATATTTTTTACCCCTCCGTGGCAGCTACTGAGAAACACTGCCAGAAAACTCAGTAGGAATCCTTTTTTAAAATAAAATATACTTAAGATTAATTACAATCATGTGTGTTGACTCAGAACAACTCAATCCCAAGTTTATCCCACTTTTATCACTTAAATAATCAGAAATTTTGTGCTACACAATTTGGCTTTAATAATTCTTTTAAACTTATAAGAGAAGCCTAAACCCACCTACACGAATAGGTAGATACAACATGGCAGGCCAACTTTATTGTTCTTGTTATGATCGAGTATTCAAAAGTAAGTTCGGTCTAGCTAGCCATCCAAGGGCACACCAAAGAAAGTGATTTCGAAGGGTCGCTATTATCGAAACCGAGGACTATATCTTAATATTAATATCCTCCGCCATTATTCACCATGATCATTTGATCGCAAATTTAGCAGAGCTTATTTGTACTATAGATACTTGATAATTGATATATGTACTACATATACTAATCTTCTTCTGTAGTAGACACTTATACAAACAGAATCGTACATGCACGCAAATATCTGTCCTGGGTGGGAAATGAACCCTAGGCGTAAAAGGCAAGGATCTACTAAACATGCCCACTGGCCCGTCAAGCCCGAAGCAGAAGGGTGACGGACGACTTAAGAGGAACTTACGTCTTGTTTTATGCGGTTTTATGTAATTTATTATCTCATATAAACGTCCATTAAAAACTTCGTTACAAAAAATATGCAAAAAATTCAATTATGAGGAGTTTAGGTTTAGCTCACAAGTACTTACAGTTATATTTTATAGCGGGATTGAAGTCATACCTGAAATGAAATGGAAAATTATTAATGTAGCCTCACAAAATATATAAGATGAAAAGTGAAATGAGGTTGATTTAATTTCTAAGGTCATTTTCGGTCTAATACTACGTAGGCTTTCGTTGATTAGAAAAGTTATCAAAATGAATTACGATTTCAGCCTTGCATTACATGGGTTCTATTGTAGTCAACTCAAGTCGAACTTGTTTCGGGTAGCTAACCGAATTATCCAACCCACTGTTACCTTACTCCATTTTTTATATATATAGTAGCACCTTATTTAATATGCTCAGTGGTTATGGTAAGTGATCACCGCCGCCCATGGCCACTCGCAACAACATAGGGGTCCCAAGTGCATTTCCGGCCTTTAATGTCATCGTGGTCGAATTTCGGCTAAGGTGGCCATTCGGAGACTAGCCATCTGCCGGCACATATTAAGTGCTCAAGTATGTGCCCAAACACAGCAGCATATTCTGACACGACCAGAAAGAGGCCAGATACAGCATCACCGGATTTACGTACTCTCCGAGGCACGGGAGTACAAATATCGCATACTCCCAGACTCTGTGTTGATACTGCGAAATTTTTCTTTTAACCGACCCTGGATTTGAACCCAGGATCTTCTTAAGAAAGAAATAGGTTGGTTTCTTGAAGATTACCATGTCATATCGGATCAGAAATACTTCCGCAGAGAATTTATTCCATAGAGTGGCAAAATAATTCATAATTTCTAGATGGTTCACTATGATTTATTAATTATTTTTTCTCTTTCTAATTGAGATGGTAAGACCAGGCGGCAAATTAAATTAGGCTTTGGCTTTTTGGATTGTAATACGTGTTCAAATGCTCTTCCGTACACGAAGACTAGTCCCCCAACCAACCAGTCTTCGAAACTAATTTTCACTTCCACACAAAGAATGGTGAGAATAGGATGCCATACCGCAAATAGCACACAAAATGGCTTACCCCATTCAAACACAAATAAAGTACACCCACATGTGGTCAACAATTTCAATCTAATAGCTTTCGCAATAAGTTAGAATTGAGGTCATAATCTACGTAAGCGTTCATAGCCTCCTTTAGGTTTATAAAAGCCACGCACACATCGAACTATATTTCCCCCTTAACAAAATAAAACCCTCGCTGTACAAAATCAAACATGGTATCGAACTTGCTCGGCGCCCCGCTGAGCCTTTAATGGTTCACGCTAAAGTGACAAATAACACGTTTTAGTTGGTATGCCATATTTGCTTTGTGGATGTGGATATATTCATGAATTTGGTTTATATAAGACGTAAACTGTATGAAAACTTAGTCTATAGTTTAGTTAAATTCGAACGCGACAAAATTGAGATACCAGTTGCCCCCTAACCCATGATACATGGGCTGTATTGTATTATAAACATAAAATGCCTACGAATATTTGCCTATAATTTTTACTATTTGGCGTGGGCTGTGAAAGCTACATACATTGATGATACATACACATGTTGATAGTACTCTATATTACCCTTAAAAAGTATCGGTGACGATATACATATGTATGTATACCAATACAATATAATACTCTTTATTGTACACCTAACATAGCTAAGTCACAGTGACCATTTTTTTTGTTTGAATACGACAATTCATATTTCTATCTATCTAACCGTGCAAAGGCTAGCCTAGCGTTAGTTTAAAATAAATAGTGATGTAAGGATATTGAATTATTTTAGTCATACATCATCCATCGAAGTTTTCAAGTTTTTCAGTGACAATAATATTTCCAGTGAGCTTTCCAGTGAGCGTCGGGGGCGTGCATGAGCCAACAGAAATAGCTAACTTATTTAAGCAGCATTTTAAGGTTGAGTCACCACTTATTGGAACGTCACAGGTTGTCGATGCTGAGGTCATCTCTGGGGACATTGGCGTCCATTTTACTCCTAAGGAAGTAGCTTCAGTGGTGAAATCGATGAAACGAGGCAAGTCACCAGGTCACGATGGCCTCAGTATCGAACATCTGAAATACGCCGGGGTGCACTTGCCTCGGGTACTAGCCATGTTTTTTAACTTATGTATAAGCCACTGTTATCTACCTAATAGCTTTATGTTAACAATTGTAGTACCTGTTATTAAAAATAAAACTGGGAATGCCTCTGATGCTTCAAATTACAGGCCTATATCCTTGGCAACTGTTTTTGCCAAGGTGCTGGACAGTCTGCTAGACGAACAATTGGCTAAGCATCTAATACTGCACGACGCTCAGTTTGGCTTTAGGCCGGGGCTGTCTACTGAAAGCGCTATATTATGTCTTAAGCAGACTGTGCAGTACTACAAGGATAGAAAAACGCCTGTATTTGCCTGTTTTTTGGACTTATCGAAGGCTTTCGATCTTGTCAATTATGACGTCATGTGGAATAAGTTGGTATCTGAAACATCTGTACCGATTGAAGTTATATCAATATTTAAGTATTGGTATAGAAACCAACGCAATTGTGTAAGGTGGAACGGTTCCTTGTCGAGTATGTACCGGTTGGAATGTGGAGTGAGGCAGGGTGGATTAAGTTCGCCTCGGTTGTTCAACCTGTATATAAACCGGCTGATTGTTGAGCTCAGCAGCACCAAGGTCGGATGTCATATTGACGGAGTATGTACCAATAACCTTTCATACGCTGACGACATGGTGGTATTAAGTCCATCAATAAGTGCTATGAGGAGGTTATTGTCGATATGTGAGTCATATGCGGTGACTCATGGACTCAAAAATAATGTTGGGAAGAGTGAACTAATGCTCTTCAAAGCCCGTGGTTTTTCCTACTCAGCTTTTCCTAATGTATCACTGTGTGGCACTCCTCTGTGTAGGGTGTCTAAATTTAAATATTTGGGCCACTGGGTCACCGATGACTTAAGTGATAATTTAGACATAGAAAGAGAACGCAGGTCGCTGGCTGTCCGTTGTAACATGCTGGCCCGCAGGTTTGCACGGTGTACGAATTCAGTAAAGATTACGCTTTTTAAAGCATATTGCCAATCTTTCTACACCTGCAGCCTGTGGGTCAGCTATTCGAAGCGGACATACAGCGACTTGCGTGTCCAGTATAATAATGCACTCAGGGTACTGTTGGGGCTGCCATGGCGTTGCAGTGCGTCAGGGATGTTCGCTGAGGCGCGGGTGGATGGCTTTGCCGCAATAGTTAGAAAAAGGTGCGCCTCCCTACTCACGCGCGTTCGTGGCAGTACCAACACTATTCTGGGTGTTTTTACAGATCGGTGGGAGTCCCCCATGCTGCAAAGATGGGTGCGGCTTCACACAGAAATTTAATTTTTTTGTTACCAATTACTAACATTAGTTTTTAAGCACATTGTTACTAACAAAATATGGACCTTGTCTGAAATAAATGTTTATTATTATTATTATTATTAATATATCTATGGAGGTCTATTCTAAAATAATATAATAGTTTCACAACATAGAAAAAGAATAGTAGTTACTTAGGAATCTGATAATACCCAATTTTATCGTATCACACTAGTCTCGCCCGCATAATCTTCTAAGTACGGGTAAAAGTAGAGTGAAAATATTACTATCAGAACGCCTAAAAATCTGGGTAAAATATATTTCCTATAGATCGATATAGTTGAGTTGTATTTTAGGATCCATGGTGTTTTACAAAATATAGTCTAAATTGAAGTATCGACACGCGCGGTAATGTGGCAAGCCCAGTTCAAGGTAACAGAACTGGCGAGCAGTACCGTGTGTAATTTTACATGAACCATTAGGAACCCATTTTGTCCTCCTCATAACTCAAAAACCTTGGCAACCATTTAGATCTCACTTCTTTTGTCGTTGAAATCAACAAAAAAGACAAATATCAGAATATTAAACTTGGTTATCATTTCACAGTTATGTTTTTAATGGTATACGTAACTTTACGAAGTGAATCTTATCTGATTGGCAAATAAAGTCAAGAAAACACACCAATTCGGCTGATAATAGCGGCTTAAGAGCGAATTTTGACACGTTTCATCATCCTACTATAACTATAGAATATATTGTTAACCTGTTACTTGTATCTCTGTATTTTTATGAAAATACTCCCATGTATTCTGGACGCTATTTGATAGATCTATACGTATGTAGTGGAAATCAACATGGCTGCCGTTGCAGCTTCTATACTGCGTTCCACTTATGAAATCACACTATCAAATGAATAAATAGACCACTTTTCGCAATTTCATTTGTTCAACATAGTAGACAGATTCACTTTATTAGCTCTACCATGTGTATAGCGTATGCACTCTTCGACCAACTGCATGCATAGATAAAATGGTCTATGTAACATCATGCAGGGTGTCTCGTAACATATATCCTTGAATAATTTATAAACATAAGAAATACCTCTCGCAGTTACGAACAAAGGGTCCAAAACAACCCATAACTCGAAAATCCCTTCACAAATCCAGTGCCACGAAATCACACAAATCTCGACAACGCGACATGTCCATTCCCGACCCTAAAATCTTACCTATTGAATAATATAACACAAGATACAGTATTGGCGATTTATTTCCATTTTCTTCGACTTGTCGAAAAGTTCGCACCAACTTGAAGTATTGGCAAAACGTGTTATTTCTGTTTCGGCTGTTTTTTTGGACAATCTGTTGCTTTGCCATTGAATTTTATAGTTACTTCGTGCGAAGGAGGTGAGAAAATTTCTACTTTAGTACTTTAATTATAGTTTCTCTCCCATTGTACATGGAAAGTTGAAATGTAATGTGCAGTTTTACTGTATCAGTACATATTACTTAATTGTGGTTCTGACTGACCGGCTAATGAGTCATATCTTATGAATAAATAAAGGATTTCTCTCTAAAACCGTTTCAATAAAACCTTCACGGAAATAATGATGCATCTATAATAGATATAATTTATCTCTTTTCCCGTTTTACGTAACGAATTATAAATCCAAAGAATTCCCACACGAAATCCTGTCCATAACACACAAACTAATTTTAGCGGAACCTTTTGAGAATAATCGAGAACGGGACCACGTTTCCACCCCTCCACTTCCATTTATCAGAACATATAGTGAATATAAAAATCTACTTAAGTAAAAGCTGTTTTTGGCAATTTCGTTCTTGTGTTAACAAAGAGAATTATTTTTATGTATATTAAAATTGACAGGAGATAATGTACTTTATTATTTAAGAGACAGATTTGTATGAAATATTTTTTTTGCAAAAAAAGGAAATTTGTCAATATTGTATGAGTGGTTACAATTTGAGTATGAAATAGAAAATAAATATAAAAACTACGGTATGTTAAAACATAAGAGATAGGATGCTATGACAAAATAGAGACAAATGTTAGTCATGCTTTGTTCTAGAAGACTTATCTCTATTAATTTTACCCATGTGGAACATATTGTTTGTTTCGGTTACAGATAATGATCGAAACGAAACGGAATGGACACAATTTTCCACAGTATTTAATTCCTAATTATGTCGAACTTAGCGTTTTGCACAGCGTGGCAGCAGGATCCTGGGCGGAACGATTTTATCGCCCACACGCTCAAATTCTCATATTTTGAAACCTTGAGCATGTGGGCGACCTCCGTATCATTAAGCGGCTACTTATATTATATTGCAGATGAGCAATATAATAAAACACGTGATTTTTGTTTCAATGTCGACCACCAAAATATTCTAAACACAGATCTTATACTTACTAACAAATTGCAGTCAGTTCGCCCACTCTCTCAAGGCTTCAAAGTCTCGTACTTTGAAGCCTTAATCGTGAGGGCGAACTCCCTATGAGTAAGTAGCTTCTTGTATTATATTATTATGTCGCCAACAAGTTGATTACATTACCATATTGCATAATGTTAACATTGTAAACTATAGCTGCTCAGGCAATGATGCAGACGTGACGTCGGTCCCACTTCCTTCACGTTGACGTCGTTTTTCGTTACATTTATCATGCTTCATCCCCCATCCCAAACATCCGTTAAGAAGCTTTACTTCAGCAACAATATAAGAAAATTACCTATACCAGCAAGTCAAAGCAAATATGTAGAAACTTGAACTAATTTTCATCGCAGAACCACAACATTTTAGCTTCGAAAATACAAAGCACGCGTATTCCACCCATTAAAAACTTTGGGTATTCCAAACATTGACGTATGGAGTTTCGTAAGTTCTATAACAAAAGTTTATTTCGTGTTCGCATCAAAACAACGCTGTTTAATATTTTGAAGGTATAAATGTCACGACTAGATGGATTTATGAAGGGCTTTCTACAAAAGATTGTCAAGTAATTCGTGACGAAATGGCTGAAGTTATTGTTATTTAATATGTTTTTGTCTGGCTCTATTTGTCGAGGTTGACGAGTCTAAAGATTTCGAAAGAAGATTTATCGAGACCGTCTGCAGTGACATGCATGGATTCTTGCATCATTAGACAAATTCAGATATTAAGAGACGGACAACGCCATATTTTAAAATACACTTTATTGTACACACAAAGAAAAATTTTGCAGTGAAACAATTCATATAATGTACAATTATATTTGTTGTTTCTCGCGGTCTTATCGCGTTAAGCTAATTCTTTCAAACAACCTTTAGATAGGAACTGCATTTAACTAATGCCCGTAACGGTGCAACAAAATGTAGTGTACCAAAAAATAATTTAACTCTATGAAAATAAAGTTTTTCCTAATCATAATGTGTAATAAATATGTAGGTATATAATTATAACAATTCAAAAAGCGAGGATATTTGTTTAATTTAGGTTCTTACCCGCTTATTACATGAGTACTTTTTAAGGGAAACCATGATAATCCCAAACCAGTCTGACTTCTGGTTTGATGCAGTCTATGTGTGGGATAATATGTTATTTTTCTATGGACGAAAAAAGTTGAATAAAATGTATGAAATAAAAAAAGGTGCTAATGCCTGTCTTAAAATTTTCGAAATGTTAACAACTAACTGGGCTCCGCGGATTCACCCGCTTTAAAGTTAAAAAAAACTATATCGATTATGTGTTATACGGATATATTACTAAAAAAAAATATCAAAATCCGTTCTGTGGTATTTGCGTTAAAGAGTAACAATCATCCATACACCCATACTCATAAACTTTCGCATTTATAATATTAGTAGGATTTGGCTGTTATCAGCCCCTTAAATGGTCTCGTAAAGTAAGAATCTGTTGACATTTCGTCCAGCACGAAGAAATGAGAATTCATATTTACTAGATACTAGGCTAAAAGATATTATTTCATTAAGTAATTGAAAACAGAATCCCCATTCAGAATTTATTTGGTGCTTCTAGACATGCTGACGAGGAATACTTAAATATTTAATATTTGTACTAGTAAGAGTGAGTAAGTATAACATGCAACTTAAACTGTGAGGATACCTAGGGAGCTTAATTAAACTTAACAACTGGTAGAACACTACTACAGGTACTTTAATCTTAATTGTACCCATTTAAAGAAACGTTTACACTAACTGTATAAGGTATACCTACTATTATATCTTATAAGGGTATATTTCTTTACTAAAAGTTTCTTTTATGTACAAAAATTGTTACACCTTTTCCTCTTAAATGTTGTATATCCCAAGCTTTTAAAGACGATAACACTAGTATACTTTATGTTTCTTTTTAAATCGTATAGTACCAAAACGAGTATAAGTGTGGTGTTGGGTTTTATAGGTAAACTTAAATAAAAAAAAAATACTATTATACATCCATAGTGCGATAGCATAAACTGTGTAGTATAGTATTTTATAGTATTGTGTAGTCCAATTTTTAATAATAATAGACAACTCTTAGTGTTGCCCCTATTTTCTTACTTTCTGATAGTTTTATATTACGTGGACCTATCATGCTATCTCAGCACCACCCTAAGGCTGACTGGCAGATAATGCCCGGGCATTAAGTCCGCCTTTGTACAATTTTATGTGATAAAATAATAAATATTTAGACTAAGGAGATTAATTCTTAATCTGGAAGCTACTTTGCTCTTACCTCTCTTTGCTTGCGCTTTGGTTTTAGTCCAAGTGGAGCGCGAAAAAACGTTTGCGGTGTCATCAGCGTACGAAATAATTTTGGCATTTTGAATCAACACGGAACATCACAATGCACTTTAATCTGCTACTTTCCAACACTTGTTTACACATCAAAACTCGTATTTACACAGGTTTTAGAAATAAAACAATGCCTGCCTACATGTATCTTTTCAGAGTTGCACCAAACACTTATCTCAATAAAGGAATAGTTAAATTCGATTCTGATTTTAAACATTAATGTATCTTGAACTGTCATTTAAAAATGGAACATTAGCCGACAGTCATTTGTTTCAGTGATTTATTTTTGTTTCCCGCTAATACTGATTTCTAACGTGTAAGTCTGAGCTGAATTTTATGTTTATTTATTTATAAATTTATGTACATAATTAAACATTATATATATATATATCATATATATAAGTATATTAAAGATATATAATAGGGCAAAGAAATCTGTATCCTATTCGAGGCGTATATTAAAATACCCAATTTCAGAAAAAAGGGGAGATCATATTTTTACAATAGGCCATAAACATCTTTGGACATCGAACACATTGAGACCTGGGCCCAAACTCGGCAGAGCCTGTATTATGGCATCTATGCGTTTTAGCGACCTAGATAGTGACGGCAGAGTATTTGAGTGAGAGTTATTGTTTTAGTTGTAATGCGGGAATGTATAAGATTCTATAACAAACTTCCCAATGTATTGTTTTATTTGTATACCTAAATATAATCTAAAATAATAAGCATTCAGACAACCGATCGAGCATATATTGTGTTTGCCAACTAAATAATTACTCTAATTGGACCAAATCCCGTGTTCATGCCCGCTTGAGTATGTTTCGCCGGACCGTCTCAACTGGGTCGTGTTGAAACCGGTAGTAGATGAACCCACTGAGTTTGTTTCGCTGGGTCTTCTCAGTTGGGGCGCATTGGATCCGGTGGTAGCATTAAAGCGCGACCGTCGTTATTAACACAAGGTCCGTCATAATAATAATACCTTTAATATAGACAGAACCATTGACAATATGTAGTAAAAATATTAGACTTAAACTAGATAATTAAACATAATCTCTTGACAATAACTTGATACGGGCTAGCTAAATATCATTTCTGTAATAAAATAAATTTTATAAATGTTTTCATACAAGATGTACCTAAATATCTATGTTACTAGAAATAATATCTAATGTATACAACTATATTACTACAAACATGTTCTGACTATTTACAAGCGCTTTTTTAAAGTCTACGTGAATAAAAACCTTTTTTATTTTATTTTATTTTTATTTTAATGATATTAGAGAATTGTCTACGAATAAGTTTAAAATTAAAGCCAAATTGTGTAGCAGGACATATTACAAAATATCAGATTATTTAAGTGATAAAAGTGCTTGGGATTGAGTTGTTCTGAGTCAACACACATGATTGTAATTAATCATAAGTATATTTTATTTAAAAAAATGATTCCTACTGAGTTTTCAGGCAGTGCTTCTCAGTAGCTGCCACGTCATGCACTGCACGGTAGGGTAAAAACTATGACGATTCCACATAAATGTATAATTTAAACGGAATAAAGAATTTTTGACTTTAGCTTTGAATAGTACTCCTATGCAGAGGAGCTGCGATGAGATGACTGTTTCAGAGAGGCACTGGCATGTTCGACAAGAGTTCCATATATGCCGAAATTATCGGCATTTTTGTTTGTACAAGTCCGACTTACCCGTCACTATCCCCAGAGATCAGCTAAACTTATAGGCTCTTATCAAAGAGAATTTTATTTAAGAATAATTATCGACGATCCAGAAAGCATTTATAAGTTTTATCAAAACTTGGCATTCAATTGTGGGTGAAACGAAATAACTTGGTAACCATTTCCTTCAATAAGTTCAGCGCAGAGCTGAATATATTTGGGAACGTAACATAAAGTTCCTATTCAATTGTTTGTAATACATAACTCAATATTGTAATTATTCATATTATATAATAGATTATTTTTAAATCTTTCGATGGCTATCGTAATTTAGCCGACCCAAGACTCAGTTAGATATAATATCTACTACCAGTTATCACGCTTTCATTCGTGATAGTAACGTGGAGGTGTTCTCTATCTTTATAGGTCGCGGTAAGCTCTTGGATGCGGGTATCGCAAGAACATTGGGGAAGATCGTTGTTCAGCAGCCACCGGTTTTTGGTTGACAAGAATAAGGAACACGCAATATAATTTTGTAATTGACTTAAAAAAGAGAAGGTGTTCTATTCTGTTCAGGTTGTGGGTGCGATTCCCACCCAGGATTTCCCACCCATTTGTGTGTATGAACATGTCTGTTTGTCCTGAGTCTGGGTATATTATATACCCATTGTATTTACATGACATTTTTATATTTACATAACAAAAGTAGTATATCAGTTATCTGGAGTCCATAGATTAAGCTTTGCTTAGTTTAGGATCAGGTGGCCGGGTGTAACATTACACCCGGCCACCTGATCCTAATAATGTTTGCCACAATACATGATAACTTTACGGTATATAACGAATTAACAGATGAGACAGTTGAAATCGGTGCTCAGATTCTGAAACAATAATAAACCAGTATCTAATTCTTTGTGAAGTCACTTGCACTTCTGCAGGGTTAGCTAGCATAGCACTGTGGACTTGAGACTTACTAATGCGTTCGAACAACGAAATGACCAAATCAATCCATCATATGATCAAATAGACAATATTCAGCGATTTCTATTGACTTTTTAATAAGTAATGTAAAAACACTAAGAGTAAACACAGAAACTTAAGTCTAAGCTATTACAGAGCGGAGCCGGCTATATACGAACATAATATCTTGTAAGTGAAAAATCAAATCTGCTGAACAATTTAATCAGAACTCCAACAAAATCCCCAACGCAGACTATTTAAAATGTTCTTTTGAACAAATTTTGAACCTAAATCAGGTAGCCAATATACCTTGGCCCCAATCTGTATAAACAAAAGCTTCAGTGGCGAGGGATAATATATTCAAAGGCCGGTTGCTTAAAATCAAGTCTGCGAAATTAAATAGGTTATGTTTGTAGTTTTTCATTATTAGGTACTAAAATAAGTTTAACTATCTCCTGCTTGTTTCAGTTCTTTCTGCCTCCAGATGATAAACTTTCCCGTAGGTGAAGAGAGATAAATACTGCTACTTCTTCCAGTGTATTAATTTAATATGCCTACCTCCAGCTGACATGCTCCAATCTTCCTCAGATTATAATTTGAAGAATCTAACTATCGTATAGAAGGTATATAATTTATCTACTCTAAACTGTGTTCGTCGGGACTCTCGCAGTGCTGGTCGCGAGGACTCTGTAAGTGCACCATGTGTGAACACTCACGCAGTGCTTGTCGCCCGGTTTCTCAAAGTACGTGTAACCATCGTTTGCGATCGGATTGTTGTACCATTTGTCACTGTCGACGCCAATAAAGGCTCCGCTCACAACGACTAGTTGTCTTTCCAATCCTCTGATTCAACGGCTCATGACAATTTTTGTATCTACTTTTTTCTAATAATACTATAATAAAAAAAAGTTAACTGATTTGCCTGAAATTCGAAATATGGTTGTATTTCAATCCGTATTTACTAATAGGGTTGCTTTATTGTGGAAAATTGTGCAATTATTCTAACATTAATCTGGACTCAGAATTCAAGGAAGGTTAAAGAAACTTGAAATTTTCAATAAAAATCATAAAAATATTTATAGTAGAGAACCGTAAAGGAATCATGACACGCGTATTCATATAGGGTTCATACCCTTCGCCACAGCAAAGCATCAATAAACAACTGCCTTCCAATGCATGGCAGGGTTAGCAAACAGGTTGACCCAGAAATCCGATGCAAATATTGGTCGATACGTATCGCATACTAACTAATACCAGGACGTTTGCAAGGAAAGCTGGAATTACAATATCTTAGACCCTCGGATAGTGGATAAGTGTTGAAAATGGCTAGGCTTTTGCGACATCATTGGAAGAGAAATTATAGGCATTGCTTTATAGGTATCCTACATTTATACACGCATATTTTTTTTTATTCCGCTGTCGAATTGTTTATACAGTTTTGTGAGTTTTAGTTTCATTCATAAGGCCAATAATTTCTAATAACAGCTCAAATTATAAAACCTCCGCCAAGCTCTATCTTGTCAGCGAATCACTCCCGTCGGATTATCAAAGTGAAGGAATAGAGAGCGCACCTATGTATTTACTCAACACGTGTTCAATTTAACGGGTCTTACGCAAGTTATACGTCTCCGTAGAGGCTGTCTACTATCGCCAAGTTTCACCCAGGAGGCCTGCACGTGTGGCGAGTGGTTTAAATATTCACCTCAATTCTAGCTCACTGCCCTCATGTTACAGGTTGAATTGCACCCTGGATAATTATTTACGAGACCCATAAATAGTGGTTTTCAGGCTGGCTGTGCTTTGTGTCCGTGAATTGCATGTTTGTAAACTCTCCCGCAATACAGACTTTCTCTTCACTGAGGTTGTGAATTAAATGGGATGAGAATATTATTTAAAGTACCTGTTATACGAAATACGGATACGGTCATGTGGTATACATAAAAAATATAATTATAAATTATTATTCTTTTTTCGCACTTATTCGATCGGAAATTCGGATTTGTGGCACTTTGCTTAAGAACGCAAAAAATAACGTTCTTGTAAAATAAATAAACCAAGTTCTTCTGAATGCGGTTCTGGGTTTTGCAAGTCTTCCCTGACCCAGATTTGATATTTAAAGAAACCGGATTTGTTGCGGGCTAGAGACGCCAGCACATCAAGTTGCCCCAATCTGTAAAATTTCCCCAATTGAAAGTGAACCTTATCCAGAATCTTTGAAGTAAGTATGTGTATATGAAATATTGTATCTTTCAAATACACATACTGAATTTAAATATGCTTGGAGGAACCAAGGTTATTTATTCATTAATATGTTTTACTTAGTTAAAATTAAATTAAAATAATCTTTTTTTTTCATTTAAAAAGATAACGCCTGCACTACGGAATCTAATCCCTCTGTAGAGGGGTAGCGCGGGCGTTGTCTTATTAAATAAATAAAAAAGAAAATTCAATTTAATTTCTAAGTTGTTTTCACCAGTTTACACAGTGCTCTATATCGTATACCGCAGAGGGATAGCGATACGGCTTCGTTTTTCCGTTTTTCTACGGAACCCTAACACGGCAATTATCTCATCATAATAAGTTACAAGCATAGGTTCAAATTAGGACATAATATAAGGACTTATCCCACTTCCTACCATAATACTATAATAATATCATATTGAAGTTACAAATGTAAATATTTGTATGCTTGGACGCAATAAATAGTTGATCGGATGTTTGTTACTCGATCACCCAAAAAAGGCTGAATCAGTGCACTGAAAATTTAGAATAGAGATAGATTTTACTTGGAATTAACATTTAGACGACAATAAATTCCTATATGTAATACAGCGGAACTAGTTATTTTATAAAATATTTAAAGAACACATCTAGAACATTAAATTCCATAAAACTTTACGTAATGAAAACAACAATTTAAAACATTGACAGACCCAAACCGCAACTCCAACATTGCAAACATTAGCACAGAATTCAGAAGCAATTCACTTTATTGTTAGTCTTCCATCGGTTTTCGACATTACGAAAATTAATTCAAACGTTTACTTAATGTGGAGGGTAGGAAACAAAGGATGGATAGCAGGGTTTAAGGGTAGGTCCCATTTAGTAAATTCGCTTTTTACTAGATTATTATATAAGGAACAGCACTCTAACTAAACAACTGCTCGTCCTATCCGTAATATCTGGGTTATATAACATACTAGCTGTTCCCCGCGGTTTTACCCGCATTAAACTTTATAAATTATAGCAGGGTGTCCGCTAATTCCATACCAAATTTTATTACAATCGCATCAGCCCTTTAGAGATGAAGGAGTAACAAACATACACACTCACCAACTTTCGCATTTATAATATTAGTAGGATAATAATATAGAATATAATATCCTTGGACATTATTCACACAAGCCCATCTGATTCCAAACTAAGCAGAGCTTGTACTATGGAAACCAGATAACTAATATACTACTTTTCTTTTGTTAATACATACTTATAAAGATAACTAGATTTGCCCCCCGGTTTTACCCGCGTTAAATTTTATAAATTATCACAGCTCCTCCACCGTAGGTGATAGTGTGATAATATGTAGCCTATATGTTGACGCGACCTCTTAGTAATATTCATGCAAAATTTGAAGTAAATCAATGCAGTACTCTTTGAGTTTAGCCCGGACATACGAGTACATACAGATAAACAGACAAAAATTCTATAAACTATATTTTTGGCTTCGATATCGATTGTATATCACGCCCCAAGTATCCTTTAAAAAAATATTCAATGTACAGTTTTGACTTTCCTACGATTTTATTAGACGGTCACCGTAGCCTAGTTGGTAGTACTCCTGCCTACGAAGCTGGTGGTCCTGGGTTCGAATCCCGGTAAGTACAAATATTTGTGTGATGAGCACGAATATTTGTTTCTGGGTCATGGATGTTTTCTATGTATATAAGTATTTATCTATCTATATAAGTATGTATATCGTCGCCTGGTACCCATAGCACGAGCCTTGCTTAGTTTGGGGCTAGGATGATCTGTGTGACATTGTCCCCAGAGATTATATGTATAGATTACACACACTTGTATACAAATATCTGTCCTGGGTGGGATTCGAAGCTATGACTTACGGCGTGAAAGGCCAAACAAAACAAAAATCTACCAAACACGCCAACCGGCCGGAATGCATCAGCTGAGCGTTCTTAATATATGCGAAGTAAATCTTTTTTATTTAGTTTGCATGTTCATATACATGTTGTTCATTTTCATATGCAAACTAAGCTCTTAACTTACGTTCAATATTTATGTTACACCTTATATAGTGTATTTAGCAATAGGATAAGCTTATTAGGTACACACGGCTACATATCAAGCTATACGTTTTCACTTTAAGCTGACCTCTCATTGTATGGAAATCCTATACAATGCGGGATCAGCTTATACTGGAAACGTATAGCTTAAGCCGTGTGCACTAAAATATAATCGCCTCCTATTATTTACAAAACTTTGGTGGAAATAGAAAAGCTACTGCGCCATCTATTCTTTTAAACAATAATTCGCCAAACTTAATGAAAATCCCAAAAAATTGCTGATAAGGACGGTTTAGCCTAGCTGCTGACAGTCCTGATAAGATCGTTAGGTTACGAATCGAATGGGAACCTTTATCCTTTTCTGCACTCCTGATAACGCAAAGATAAATTTTATAAAGATCGGTTGAATAGTGAAAGCTTGAGCGTAACAAACAAACAGCCAAATTGTTATAAATTAATTAGCTAGTTAGGATTCCGGATGTATATTTTAGCAGAGTTAAATGTTATATTTTTATTGTACACCATATTATTATTTATTTATTTATTTATACAAATATATTTTCAAAAGTTTGTACATTTGTCCCACAAAACCGTGTTATCGGTTTGACTGTAGGATCGAGTCTCTGTACAGCATCTATTTATCTTATAACAAAAATAACTAACTACTACTATAAATATTTACATTACATAGAAACGCGTACTGCTTGTTCTTCAAGAGACGCACAGTGGTTCGTGTAGAACAAGCTAGCTGGACAATATTATTTGTTTCGATTTTTATTTATAAATGAGGTTATTAAGCAAAGATATAAGGGTCATAATACTATTTGAGGTCCATTGGTCGTTTGAGCAGGTATAGTGAAATAAAAACACAATATTTTTTTAAACAATTTTATAAATAAATTTAACTATAAATGTAACTATAAAATCTAATATCAGATACATAAAATACCTACTTAAAAACTAAATCGATCACTCATCATCACTATCATCAGATGAATCATCCATTGAATAGTCATGATCATGAGTGGCAGAACTATGAAAACTAGAAACTATATTAACATTTTGTTCCTTAAAGCTAGGTTGAACTAATAAATCTAGGACTTCGATAGGGAATGAACCTATTTTCTTCCGGGGAATTTCTCTTAAACCATTTATTACAGGGTCAGATGTTATCAATAACATATTAAGTAAATCTCTATTCGTAGCTATTCTTTGCACAGCTGCTATTTCTTGCACAGCTGCTCCACTTTTCAGCCAATTTTGAAGAATATTTTGAGATGATGACCTTGACGTCTCTCAGGGACTGCTCCGTAACACCATCAAAGTCATGTCTCAAAGATATAAACCGAAAGAGCTCCACGTTTCGCGTTTCCTTCGGGTGTTTTAGCCATTCTTCAAAAAAGTCCATTTTTGAGACGGTGAAAACTGTTTAAAGAAAAATAAAGAAAAAAATTAGTTGTGCAAATAATTCGCAATATTTTTTTCTACTAATTACTACTAGATACTTGTGAGAATCATATAAAATAGATTTTACAGAGTGGACATGAGTGGACATGTAATATTTTGACTATTGAATTCAAAAATATGGGTGAAAAAGTCCACTTTTATCGAAACATTTAATTTAATAAAATTAAATAATGAAGATCCTGTGATAAAAAATAACTAAAACAAAACTACTTACCCTTATGTACACAATCCATCACAAAAACACTATCACAAATTTCTTTTAGTGACTTAAAATAATGTTAACAATATGGTGTAAAAATGCAAATGAATGCACTTTGAATTATCAACACTTTATATACTTACCTTAATGACGGGCCTAATGAGGGTAATTACGAAAATTAATAGATGTATTCCTTAATGTATAGGGCTAATGAGTTCATCTTAATAATTAACTATTAGGAATTGAAGAGTTGTTTTTGTCCAGCTAGTTTGTTCTACGCGAATCACAGTGAGACGTCGAATACAGCGATGTCTTCTAGACAACCTTACGATGGGGGCGATAGAAAAATATAAATTTATAATAGACTCCTTTTTTATTATGATAGGTAAAGTCATTGGTAAAGGACGTGTTGGACGCAGGAATAATTGTTGGCTGTGTAATATCTAAATCTGAGCAGGAATCGCAAGCGCAGCAAAATTGTTCCGGCTTTTTAATGACATAGACAAATATAGTACGCTAAAGGTCACGTGGAGAAAAACTTAAAGAAGAAAAAAATATGTGTACAAATCGCAAAAGTTCAAAAACATTAAAAGAAGATTACTACTAAAATATTCTCCGAAATCCTAAATAATATCATAAACGTCAATTTGAGTTTGTCTGTCAGGTTTTCTGGATTTAACTAGTCAACCGATCCTCACAAACGTGGGTACAAAAAAGTGGGTACACAAAGGGGGTACAAAAAAGGATAATGTTATAGAAGTGTAACAATAACGAAGCGGAAATCTAATATTAAACATTTCATAAACTTAAATGAGTAGAATCGTCAAACTCTTAAATGGCCACAATTGTCATCAACCAACCGTTTCCTAAGCCGAGATGTAACCACTATTCTGGCCAAAAACATTGATTTACATTTCCAAGGTAGGTACTCCAATTAGCATATTTGGCTACACCACTCCAGAAGGCAGATGGAAATTACCATAGCAGAATATTTCAATCTTTAGCCAGTGTTCGTCACGGCGTCGAAGTGTGTTGGCATTTGCATGTAAAACAATTGAGTTTGTTACCTCACGTACAACGTAATGGGGAGGGTATACTATGTACTACAAGTTTGTGACAATATACGGTTAGTTGGCGACAAAAGGGAAGAATAAAACCAAACCAAATATATATAGGGATTTTATTTTTAAAGTGATGCAAAATGGCTGTCAAATGATATGTTCCCTAAATTTATTTATTGTGTGTGAGTGTGTGTGTGTGTGTGTGTGTGTTTGTGTGTCTGAGAGTGTGTTTGTGTGTTGGCTGTGTGGGTCCGTCTCTGGCAGCTTAGCTCCGGAATGGATGAACCGATGATTTTGCTTTTTTGTGTTTTAAAGGTGAATTAGGAGAGCCATTTGCTCGATTGTATTGCCATTATATAAAAATAAAGTAGGAGAAAGCCATATTTATAACAGTGCAAAAATCAAATAATGATTATTTGTTGATGATAATTTATCCCAATACATTAACATCAACAAGCTTTGATTTACTGAGACGGACGGTATGGACGGACTGAGTTGCACTTTATATAGGGTTCCTTTTTACCAATTTTATATGAGCCTCAAATACCATTACCGGAGTTTTACAACCGGCGTAAATTATTCGGTCGTATAAAAATTTTGGTATCATTCGGGAACAGTTTTTTTTTCTAAAAGAAAGGTAGCCGATATCCTTTATCAGAACTTTTAAAACTGACAATGTTGCTGCCCTACACAAACTTCGTAGATAAATCCGTTACGAACCCAGGTACGGTTCAACTGTGGAATGCTTTGCCAATAACAATACGACGCGGTAAAAATATAAAATCCTTTTAAGATATGGTGAAAAGCCACTATTTCTCCTGTTATAATAAATCGTGCTACTTGATTAAGTAATTCAATAAATACAATGTATACGATCTCTAGAACTGACAATGGTATACTACACTACACTACCAGATGCCTGTCAGCAAATGTACATTATTTTAAATACTAAGTTTCTTTTTTGTAAACTGAGATATAAGACCTAGTTCTTAGCATTCCATGGATTCACCGCGCGGAAACCGGGTCCATCACGTGGTAGAGGAGGGAACGCTCGTCAGGGTCTGAGACTTGTTACTCAGACGTAGGATTCGCTCACCTTCTCTGTCTCTCAGTGTTCTCCCCGCAACCTAACCAAATTTGGTAATGTCGCTTTGAATACTCGTTCTAATAGGGAAGTTCTTGATAATCCTAAGTCTTTTAATATGATGTAGAGGATACTTTGCTGGTATACCCCTCGCACCCACTTCCACGGCATATAAATTAACACATGTGCAATAAAGTGTATCTATATTTAATTTTCTGTACCCCAGACTATGCTGATGATCGCTTGAGTAACATAGAAAACATAAGAAAATAACTCACTTTCGCATTTTTAACATAGCCAGGATTATACTAGTAGTTAGGATTGCTTTCGTATGTGCCTAATTATTATTGTAACATGAAACAAGGTGTTAAAACGTAACAAATAAACGCACTTTTGCGTTTTTAACATAAGAGTAGCCGAAATTATATTATTAGTTAAAATTTCTTTCGCCTGTGCCTAATTATATGAAGAATGATTGAGTAAAGTATGAAACAAGGTGTGAAAACTTAGCAAATAAATTTGCTTTCGCGTTTTTAACATAAGGTAGTCAGGATTATAATATTAGTTAGGATTGCTTTCCTCTGTGCCTAATTATATGAAGAACGGTTGATTAACATGGAACAAGGCGTGAAAGCGTAACAAATAAACTCACTTTCGCGTTTTAACATAGTTAGGAGTTAAGTTAATAATATTAGTTAGAATTGCTTCTGTACTTGTCTAATCTAAACGAAACATCTTTAGAATTTATTCTTGTGAAAATATATAAGTAGAGAAGTACAGTAACTGAAGAATAATTAACTTTCTAAGAATTTATACAGCAATCTACTAGCATTTCTTACAGGTTTCTTACTTGAGTATTTCCAAGTATTACTTACGTATTATTTACGGCGGTACAAACTTGAAGAGATGTTAATATCACCTACGAGAAAGCTTACGTTGGTTTCAATATTAAACGTAGAAAGTTGGTAAAATACATTTTAAAAACCATTATAAAGAAAATATTAAAAGTTAAGAGCCTTCCTCAAAAATAAAGGGGCATGTCCTCGGGTGCAATTTGAGCCGGATGATATACTTAATTAATTACTTTAAAACGAGTATTTGCTCTTAACGGTTCGTAAGTGATCGACATCGTGCCTCGTGCCTCGGAGTACACGTCAAGCTGTCGGCCCCGGTTGCAGTTAATTAAAAATCGGACAATAGTCGATAAGCCAAATTAATTTGCCTTGCCATCACGCTGCTCTCTAACGGCATATGCTGACGATGGCCTCTTACTTATACAGGGTAACTCCAGGAGAGAGTTGGAACATCTGGCTCAAACTTGCTTAAGTATGATAAGTGAATGGGGTAAAAGAAATCGCCTTACATTTGCTCCTCATAAAACCTACCAACTCCTTCTTAAAGGTGAACTAAAATACCCCCCGGGCGTAAAACTTAATAATGTTACTGTAAAACGCAAAATATCAACCTGTTATTTGGGTTTAGTTTTAGAAAAGAATTTCTCGTTTATAGAACATATTAAATCAGTTGGGGAAAAAGCTAAGCGAAACTTTTTTGCACTTACAAGGATATCGACGGCAACCTGGGGCCTCTCTTTTAATACTCTTAAAATCATTTACGGGGCAACCTATCTCGGATGTATATGCTACGGCTCGCCTGTGTGGGCTGATAGGGCTACCATCGGAGCTGCTCGCCGTAAATTACTACAAAGCCAGAGGTTGGCGTTGATATTTCTGTGTAAAGCCTATAGAACAGTGAGCACAGAGGCCCTACCTGTCCTAGCGGGTGTACTACCGGTTGATCTTGAAGTACAAAGACGAGCAGCAATGTATTATTCTACGCGCGATAATTTAGAAAATGATTTCTTATCATTACGCGACCGTGCGAAAATAACCAGGCTATTTATGCCAATAGCTGACTTAAATAACGAACTACTAAATGAATGGCAATGTAGATGGAATACGTCAACCAAGGGTCGCCATCTGCACCAGTTCTTTCCGGACGTACGCGAACGGTTAAATAAAACTTGGCTAATCATAGACCATTGTGTTGCACAATTTCTTACCGGACACGGCAATTTTAAAAGTAAATTGTATAGTTTCAAATTAGTCTGTGCTCAACATCCAGTAACGAATATGAACAAACTGCTCACCACATCCTGTGGGAGTGTGATCTCTGGCAAAATCAGCGTGATATTATGTTAAACAGCTTGCAACCAATATCTGGAGTAGTTTATTATACGGATCTTGTAGCAACAAGGAACAACTTCCGTGCGTTTAAGCGTTTTTGCCATACCTACTATTGGAATCAAATATAACAGCTCACTTAGGACCCTTAAATTGATCCTCGGTGCTTTTGCAGCTGGCTTCTCTAGTTGCAAATCTCTCATTTTATGAGGCTATAGCCTCTTTACATCATTCTGTCTCCCGCTTTGCTCTGGAGGGAAGTGGAACTATTCATTTTCTAACTCCTCCTTTTTTCTGTTTCTGATTAAATTCGTTGCGGGATCCAAGACAGTTAAAGCTATTCCCCGGGACATGCCTGAGCTTCACCGCTCAGTGTCATTTCATTGTGTGCCACTGTTGATCCTGGCTTACAGGAGTTGCAGTGGTGGGTAAGAGGGAGGGACTAGTCCCGTTAAAAAAAAAAAAAAAGCCAAATTAAGCTACTGGGAGGATTATTCAACTCTGTCACTAGGGTAAACACTCCTCATGGGTTAAGTAGATAAATCCAAAATTCATAAAAGCAGTGTAAATTCTTTTGATACAATTAGATATTATGCTTATTATAAACACAATTATTTCAACTGATTTACTACTCTGTCAAGAAAGTACCGGGAAAAGATCAATAATATACAAAATGTTTGTTATTCATCCAAATTTATTTTATCACCTTCAAAGTATGCTCCTTCAGAAACGATACACTTACGCCAACGAATAATCCATTCATCAAAACATTTTTTAAACGCTGCTTTCGGAATTGAGTTCAGTTCTCGCCGCGAATTCCCTTTTATGTCTTCTACCGATTGAAAACGGGTACCACGAAGTGGTAATTAGAGTTTAGGAAAAAGAAAGAAGTCAGCTGGAGCCATATCTAGTGAATATGGTGGTTGCTGGATGGTATTTGTCGAGTGTTTGGTCAAAAATTCGTTCACAATGATAGCCTTGTGCGAAGGCGCATTATCGTGGTGCAAAATCCAAGAATTTTCTTTCCATAAATCTGGCCTTTTCGTCGAATTTACTCTCTTAAACGCCGCATAACGCTCAAATAATATTCTTTATTTACCGTTCGACCTTACGGTAAGAATTTAGAGTGCACAACACCGCGATAGTCAAAGAAAACAGTCAACATGACTTTGACTTTTGATCGACTTTGGCGTGGTTTTTTCGGTTTCGGTTCAGTTGGAAGGCGCCACTCCGAAGCTTGTTGACTAGTTTGCATGTCAAACTCGTAAACCCACGTCTCGTCACCAGTAACAATGCGTTTCATGAATGTTGGGTCGGAATTGACTCGTTCTACCATGTCCTCAGCGACTTTCATGCGATTGAGTTTTTGGAGAAAATTCAGATCTTTTGGGATTAGCCGAGCGGCAACATGTTTCATACCAAAATGATTAGTTAAAATGGTACGAATCGACTCGAAAGATACAGAAAGTTCGGCGGCTACCTCTCTCTGAGTTGAATGAGGATTTTTAGTCACCATTTCCTTCACTTTTGCGATGTTAACTTCAGTTGCAGACGTTGATGGCCTACCAGAGCGAGGCAAATCTTTCATCACATCTCGACAGCTTTTGAACGCTTTGAACCACTTATAAGCATGAGTTTTTGATAAAGTCGATTCACCGTAAGCCTTCTGTAACATTTTCAGTGCCTCCGAACACGAAATTCTATTAGCGATGCAAAATTTAAGACACACTCTTTGTTCGATATTTTTGTCCATTATGAAATTCGCAATACACACTATATATGATATAACTAAAACCAGCACTGTATTTAATATAAATAACGGATGCAACTCAAACTCGGCGCGAAAATGGAAAACAGTTGTGCCAATCTAAAAACAACAAAAAAAAACAAAAATTTGAATTTGGAACCATAAACAAATCATCCATTCGCGATACTTTTTTGACTGAATGTATTACAATATTGTAATGACATAACAGTTATATAGTATGAGTATAGTCGTGTGGTTTCCGGCTCAGAAAGAATAAGAGAGATATGAGATGGTATGGGGTCGCCCTACCATCTCCTGGGTGTCGTAAAAGGTTGTCCTGTGTACTAGCTACCACTGAACTGCGGTCGCTACTCGCACGCCAAGCGCGATGACTACGGCATACCCCTCCAAATGGCTACATTACTATTTGTATCTATCTGTCACCGTAGCCTAGATGGTAGTGCTACGTGTCTACGAAGCTGGTGGTCCTGGGTTCGAATCCCGGTAAGTGCAAATATTTGTGTGATGAGCACGAATATTTGTTTCTGGGTCATGGATGTTTTCTATGTATTTAAGTATTTATCTATCTATATAAGTACGTATATCGTCGCCTTGGTAAGTTATAAGTTTGGGGCTAGGATGATATGTGTGACATTGTCCAGATAAAAAAAAAAACATCGTTAAGGGAGGCCTATGTCCAGCATGATGATTTATTTATTTGTAATAGAATTATTGATGATATTAATTAAAACGGTTAATTATAACCAATAACATTAATCAACATAAAAACATTACATAATTTAACTTAATATTAAGGCTACTTTAGACCTAATACAAAATACTGGACCTCCTTGCATGCTTTCTTTCGCAGAAACCCTAATCGTCTAATGTTGTCCATCTACTGGAAAACACATCACATTCAGGATTGGCAATCAGGAGGGCATATTGAGGGTACATTGCCCCATAAAAGGGTTACTTATTTTGTGGAGACGGGTAGTCTCCACAAAATAAGTAACTCGTTTATGGGGCAACGTATAAGATTCTATAATAAACTTCCTAATGATATTAGAGAATTGTCTACGAATAAGTTTAAAAGAATTGTGTAGCAGGGCATATTACAAAATTTCTGATTATTTAAGTGACAAAAGTGCTTGGGATTGAGTTGTTCTGAGTCAACACACATGATTGTAATTAATCTTAAGTATATTTTATTTTAAAGAAGGAATCCTACTGGGTTTTCTGGCAGTGATTCTCAGTAGCTGCCACGTCATGCACTGCACGGTAGCGTAAAAAAAAATATGACGATTCCTCATAAATGTAAAATTTTTACCCGTCTGGGACACAGGCGTGAGTCAATGTATATAAATTAATTAGTCACTATATCATCGCCTATATGTTATTCGAATATAATAAGTTATATGACTACTAAGTTTCATCAAAATCTGTTAGGTAGTTCTTGCGAGAAAGAGTAACAAACATCCATTCTCATTTATAATATTATAAATGGGATTCATCTCACTGTAATTGTAATTATTTTTGCTAGAACCGTTAAGAACTCAAACAATTTCACCGCATAGTTATTAAATACAATAAGTTGTACAAATATTCTCTAAAACAAAATAAACGCTACCCAAACTTATCTTAACAATAAGGTACTTGCTAAGTATCTACAAACTTTAAAGTCGTAAATTAAAACAAGTGTTTAGGTAGGCAAGACAGTACTGAGCCCTTTCTACGAATTTACATAGTAACTACTAATTTCTTGCTACGAACATACAAAAGCTGATAACCGAAGAAATAAAAGAAGATGGAACGGATAGCCAAATAACAGCAAATGTACCTATTGTCCCTATTGTACCTAATATTAGTTATGAACTGTATCTTGTAAAACCACTTTGTATCCTGGTGTGCAACAAAGTGTATTCATACTTTATATATTATTATCATATAATAATGAACATGTATTTTTGAATATATATATTTGTATTGTAATACCTTAGTAAACCATTGCAAAGTAAATAATATCATTGTTACACACAGTCAGTTCTGATAAAATTCATTGTCCTTCTACAAAGCAGAGTTATATATAGAAAATTTATTATCAGGTTATAGTTAACTTAAAAGTGTACACTTAAATCTAAACATAATTTGTGTAGCGGAGAATGGTATGATTTACATCATACCATCCTCCGCTACACAAATTATGTTTTACACTTTTAAGTTTACTGTAACCATAAGAAAATAGGGTGAGCTTGTAAATATAGCGTGACATTGGCATCCGAAGTTCAGCTAAGTTGTCATAAAATATCGATACTATCAATAAATTAATTGTGTGTGAAATGTCATGAGTTATGGCACCGAAAAGCTTTAGAAAATATAGTAGATAATAATCGTTTTTTCTACTATTTTTCGAGGTAATAAGTTGTCTGAGGATCGCTTCTTTAAAATAAATAAAATAAAAAAGGTTTTTATTCACGTAGACTTTAAAAAAGCACTTCTAACTAGTCAGAACATGTTTGTAGTCATACAGTTATTATTATTATTAGACAAGATTAGACAACTTCAGACAACTTATTACCTAAATGGGATTCCATTTAATCTAACAATGATATCCATGACAAATCATCATCGGGAACTGATACATCATCATCAGCATGATATCGTCCACTGCTGGACATAGGCCTCCCCCAAAGGTCAACAACGTTGCTATACCGCATTAACAGCGGTCGGCATGCGAGTTGGCGACCGCAGTCAGCTTGTAGCTACTACACAGGTGACGCTGGTGTCCGACAACTACAACAACGCTACTACACAGGTGACGCTGGTGCCCGACAACTACAACAACTCGAAGGCCACGGAAATAATGGCCTGGCCCTGTTATTCTTTCTGGGCCGGAAACTACGCGATTATATTGATACAATTATAAAAAATCTGGTAAGTACAAACTTAGGCGTCTACGCCATATTAAAGCCACGTTAATCATAATTTCAGGCCACTTCATTTCAAAGTTTTCTGGTGGGATTTCCTATTGCTATTCAGTCTTTGTCGTCAGACATAAGGTCAAAGTACTCTGGAATGTAAACTATCTTGATAAATGGTTTTTATGCCAATGTGATGGATAGCCAACAATTTGGGGCTCAGATAGGTAAATCCGATAGATCCCCTCGTCGTAATTGAGAGAAAGCTCGCATTACGTGGCGTGGTACCATTAAGAATATTTCCTTAGTGAATATGTATAGCACCAGAAATAAAAGAATTTGGGACCAGAACTGGAACCTTCGACAGCACGGATAAAACGTACGCTGCGCATAGGAACAATTAAAAAAAAATGAGAATTCTTTGAAAAATACTTAAATATACGGGGTATAAAAACACATAGTTTTATCGAACATCGGTAATCTTATGACCTGAAATAATCTCTGCCAGACTACCTTTGCATCAGCCACACAGCAATACTAAATTAATATTAAAAACTAACCCAGCTGATTAAATTTATTAGTCGTTTAAGAAAGGTAGGGATAGCGTTCATTCGCTCGAAGAGAGCAGCCCGACTGGGGAAGTAGAGATACCTTACAGAAGACATTCTTTAATAATAACATTACTAATTTTAATGTTGTGTTTCTGCGTGTGAGTAAGGTCGCCAGACCTCATCGTGGTGGGGGGAAGGGTCAGCGCGGAGATAAGATGACCCGTCTGCATACTGCAAACAATGTTAAGTCAGCTCCAGATTCGTGTCTCGGGTTCGATTCTCGCACAGAACACTATTTGTGTGACCCATACATAAATAATAATAATAAATATTATAATATTATCCTAATACCCGTATTTGCACACGACCATCTGATCCCTAACTAAGCAGAGCTTGTACTATGGAAACCAGATATGATAACCAGATATGGATACTGAGACATATATTCGGGCCGTGTTGAAACCGGTAGTAGAGCCACCCGCTGAGTTTGTTTCGCTGGGTCTTCTCAGTTGGGGCGCATTGGACCCGGTGGTATCATTAAAGCGCGACCGTCGTTATAAACACAAGGTCCGCCATAATAATAATTATTATTCGTACCTTAATATAGACTAAAACTAAAATTAAAAATTTTGATATTTAAACCTACACATGATCCTTGACAATAACTTAATTTAAGGTAGCTAAAAATAGTTACTATTATAAAATAAATCTAATTGTAATTTTTTTCCTACAATCCATGTAACTAAATAATAGGTCTTTACCTATGAAATTGCCGTTTTGTATGAAAAAATTTAAACGAATTTTTTCATGAATTTTTTTATTTGTATTAATCGAAGTAATCACCCATGCAATCAATGCATCTTTGCCATCGCAGTGGCAGTTTATTGATGCCCTTCTTAAAGAAATCAGCTGGACGGGAGGCAACAAATTCTTCAAAGGCATTTTGTACTGCCTCTCGGGTATTGAATTTTTTTCCCGCCAAGAAGTTATCCAAATTCTGGAAAAAGTAGTAGTCTGTAGACGCAAGGTCTGGTGAGTAGGGCGGATGACGGAGAGCTTCCAACCCCAGTTCTTGCAACTTGGAGACCGTCTGCTGTGCAGTATGAGGTCGCGCGTTGTCGTGCAGGAGCAGCGGAGACGAGCGATTGACCAATGCTGGTTGGAGATGCGCCAGCTTCTCCATCATTGTGCTCAGTTCTTCACAGTACACATCTGCAGTAATGCTCACCCCGTTTGGTAAGAAGCTGTGATTAATCACACCGGCGCTAGACCACCAAACAGTGACCATCACTTTTCTAGGGGTAAGTTTTCGTTTAAGGCATTGTTTAGGTGCTGAACCAGGATCCAACCAACTTGCTGAGCGCTTGCGGTTATCAAACAGAATCCATTTTTCATCGCAGGTAACAATGCGGTTCAAAATTCCTTCATTTGTGTGTCTGTTGAGCAGTGCAAGGCACGTCTCGACGCGTACTTCGCGCTGGCGATCATTGAGTTCGTGGGGCACCCATTTGTCAAGCTTTTTTACCTTGCCAATTTGACGCAAATGGACCAATATTGTTTTGACGCTAACGTCGAAAGCTGCTGCTAATTCAGCCGTAGATTGTGTATCATCAGCTTCCACAACCGCCTTTAATTCGTCATTGTCGACCAAAGTCTTCGGACGACCGCGAGGTTCATTTTTCAGGTCGAAATTTCCAGAACGGAAGCGAGCAAACCAATAACAGGTGGTGCGTTGGTTTGTAGTGTTAGCTCCGTAAACGTCGTTGATGTTGCGTGCCGCTTGTGCCGCGTTGCTGCCACGACGGTACTCATATTCCATAATTACTCGAATTTTTAACGTATCCATGATGACGAAAAAGATTGAAATGCGATGAAAATGTAACACTAATCAATAAAGAAATGACTACTTTTGGAAAAAAGAATCCATGTTTTTAAAATAAAATTAATTTGAAATTAGAATTCTTAGCCAAACAAAAATTATTTTGATTTGAAATGGCCAGTACTGCAGAACGGCAATTTCATAGGTAAAGACCTAATATCTATATGTACCTAGAAATAATTATAAATTAATTATATATTACTACAAACATGTTCCGACTATTTACAAGCGCTTTTTAGGGTTCCGTAGCCAAATGGCAAAATACGGCACCGTTATAGATTCATCGTGTCTGTCTGTCTGTTCATCCGTATGTCACAGCCACTTTTCTCCGAAACTATAAGAGCTGTACTGTTGAAACTTGGTAAGCAGATTTATTCAGTGAACCGCATTAAGATTTTTACACAAAAATATAAAAAGAGCAATCATTTTGGGGCTCCCCATACATAGAACTGAAACTCAAAAAAAAATTTTCATCGTACCCATACATGTTACTATGCAAACTAACAACGAAAATTGGTTTGAACGAGATCAAGCAAGTAGTTTTTTGTAATACGTCATATAAATCGTAAACCGCAATTTGCTTTCATTTAATCAACTGAAATACTTGCTGCTACGGAACCCTTCATGGGCGAATCCGACTCGCTCTTGGTCGGTTTTTTAAAGTCTACGTCAATAAAAAATCTTTTCATTTATTATTTTATTACTTTTCTTTTCTAAATACATCTTTATATAGATAATGACACACAGACTCAGGACAAACATCTGTCCTGGGTGGGAATCGAATCCAAGACCTCCGGCGTGAAAAGAAAGCATTTGCCAACCACGCCAACAGACCGTCAAAAAGGCGAAAAGTTCTGATTCTTGGTGTACTTTGTGTCCGTGAATTAATATTTTTGTAAAGTACCCCGCCAACTCGTCGTGAAGCATGGATCCATTGTGGAAATATTTTGGGCTTCCCAAAAGATTTGTTTTGTTGTCCAGCAATGGACGTCAACAGGCTGGCATGATGATGATGATGAAAGTACCCCACGACACAGGGATTCATTTGCCGTAGTAGGGGCGTTGTCTTTAAAAACCTGGAACATGTACCCACAGGTACACAGCGATTAATTTCCTCAACAATAATAGGCAACAGGAGGACAACAAGGTAGGTACTAGCCAGGCCACCTTAACCACTGCACCACGTGCGCCAGTTCCTGTTATATTTAAGATGAAACATAAAGATAGTAAGTAAGATACTAAGTAGATATCACTATTAGTGTTAAGTTATTATCACCTAAATTCTTACACCATACACTATACCCATACTCCAAATTCCTTACAATATGGTCCAACTGAAGGTTGTCTGGAAGAGATCGCTGTAAGCGATAAGACCGCCAATTGTACCCTTTTTTTAATATAATTAACTTTATCATAAATTGTGTTCTGTAAATGATGTACAATAAAGTGTATTTATCTTATCTTATCTAATTAGACAAAACCAGTTTGTCCAATAAGCACAAAAGTTTTATGTCGCGCCATACAAAATGTATCATATCGACAGATAAATAAACTCTTTACTGTTCACCTAAAGATACAATACAATTCTGATCGTTGACAAATATCAGCTGATCGTTATTGTTGTATGGGGAGTTAATATTCATTGGCGTGTTGGTAAATGCTTGATTTTCACACCGCAGTTCGATTCCCAGCCAGGACAGATTTGTGTGCATGAACATGTCTGTCCTGAGTGGACTGTATGTATTTACAATACGAAAGTAGTATATGTAATTTATCAGTTATCTGATTTCCATAGCACAAGCAAAAAAGTAAGTCTCTAATTGCACATCATAAGTCTTAATATACATTTTTTTTAAATTTTGTATCTCATTTATTTTATCGATATTTTGTATTCTGACATTACTTTTAATTTTATGTTTTATTATATAATTTATTGACTTCATTATATTAAATATTAGTGCAGGTCTATGACGTACATGTAGCTATGGCAAACATGACTGTTAAATCTTAAGTGTACTTCTATCTTGCATGCAAACTGTGTGTATACCCATGTTTGGACAAATAAATATCTTATCTTATCTTATCTTAAGCTCTGCTTAATTTCGGATCAGATGGCCGTGTGTGAATAATGTCACACGTAGTTCAGTTTCATAGGCAGATTAAGCTTATTAATTCACGTCCAGTATTTATGCTACACTTTGTATATTCCTGTTACTGAACATTTAATTCCTTCACTGAAGGTTTTGTTACCAGAAGAAAGGCAGGTCACGTTTTGGGAGAATCTCAGAAAAGAAAAGGTTTCCCCATAAAGGGTTGGCATCATAAAAGTTTCAGGATAAGATCGTATGAATAGATAGGGATATTATCCGTCAATTCCTTTGTCGAGCATGTTATTAGTTATATTGGTATGTATCGTACAATACGATGAGACTATTCAATAGCGTAAGAAATGATATGGACTTACATTCAACGAGATCAATTAGGTAATTGTTTGTCTATTGGACAATTAAAATTAAATACATTCCACTTCGTTAAACTTAAATTATGCATCTCTATAAGTATGTTTGTGATTGATTGATTATGAATCTTATTATTAGTTACCAATAGATGTCAAAATATGTTGCCAACTATATTGCCACTTTAAGTCACAGAATTGAGGTTAACTATAATTACTGTAAGAGCTAAGCCAGACCAAACAGGACAGATCTGCGTTTGTATGCTTGTTTAGTGGCGGAAAGGTTTCTATTAAGAGGCTAATAACACCTAATTTTGCGTCATTGGTAGATACTTACCTTTCACGACGCAGGTCGTGGGTTTGATTCCCACCAAGGACAGATATTTCTGGGTATGAATGTCTGTTTGTCCTGAGTCTGGGTGTAATTAAATTTTAAAACGGTATTTCTCTAGTGCGAGGATTGAACCCGCAACCTTTGAATTAGAAAGCAGGATCACTATTAACTGTCTAGACGGCTTGAGGCTTCACCCGCCTCTATTGTCCGGTGAAGCAGTAAAATCCTCCAAGGCGCAAATAGATAGATAGATAACTCTTTATTACACACCAAAGACATAAACTTAGAGTAAAAAATTACATTAAAATGGAAATAGTACAAGTGGCGGCTTTATCGCTAAAAGCGATCTCTTCCAGGCAACCGATGAATGGACCAGAACTGTTAGTGAATAGAAAGACGGGGGTAGTAGGTGGTGTACAGAACAAAAGATGGCTCAATATACCGAAGGTACATTCAATAGCAGTAAATTCATTTGAATATTACGAAGTCAATAAAATAATATAACTACATATTAAAAAAAACTATCAACAAATAACGGCGATTTTCTATATGAATCAATGTTAAACTTAAGTATCACAAAACAAGATTTCAATAAAGTACCTTCTGCTAACAAAAGCTTGGCTCAGAATTGCCACACACCCTGCCATTGACAAATTGACCAATATCCACGTAATGCTATTACCTGAGACCCAATCCTCTAAACAATCTAATCTTGGAGGTTTCCATTATTTCGCCATTACCACCATATGGGCACAACATCAAAAGGACATTTGGGGAGCTATATATTATTCCGACTTTGTAAGCAGTGTTGGGGTTCTTATGTTAGAAAACGTGTTTTTTTGCTGAAGGGTTTTGGTTTTATATTGTTAGGGAGGTTTTATATTGATTAAGGAGGCTTTGGACAGGCTTGTTGGTCTACTGGTTACTGACCCTGACTGCTAAGCCAGTGGTCGCGGGTTCGATCCCCGGACGCCTCATCCCCGGACATCAAACCGCCCCAATCTGTCAAATTGCCCCAATTGAAAGTGAACCTTATGATTTCGTGATGAAGTTGAATATCTATAAAAGAAATTTGACAGAGGGATTATTTTATTGCTATCTTTAATTAACTTTTAGCATTTGGACACAACGTCGGAATTTTAAGTTTGTAATTACATCATTCCTTTTAGGGGTCAGCTTACCCGCCATGTACGGACGGATTGTCTACACATGAGGGTAACAGGAAATGGCCTCCAATTTTCCCTATAGATACGGTTAAATATGGACAAATATTTTATTATTCAACTTCTTACATTGTGCGTCCAATACCATACCAGTGATAACCAGTAGGTATAAAATTAAAATAAAACATTCGAGACATGTTAAATGTTACCTATAATTATTAATATATTTTTTTATGTTTCTTACTAAATATCATCCGGTATAAAAATACAAATCCAGAAAAATACTGTTCGCGACACTACTAGCGGGTGACAGTGTATTGTGAAATTACACGCCAAGTTTTAGTTTGTTAGTGTAACACGAGATGGCGTTGTTAAGCTCGATAAAAGTCGCAATGGTTTCTTTCACACTAGTCGGGTCTGCCAAAATTAAATAAACAGTAAATTTCTGTGAAGAAAATTCCAATTATGGAACGAAGTTCCTTATCGCGCGTTGTGAAAGGGGGCTAGACGGAAAAAATTAAGACGAAAAGTTGTAACGTCATCGTTCGTTTTTGCTATTGTAAGCCGTGCGGCGTGCGCATGTTTCGCTGTCTGTCTCTCTTATAGAAAGCAAGCCAGATATTTTTTTCGTCTCTCTATTTCGCATTGAACAGTGTGGGGTCGCGACGATTATTTTTGTCGAGTGTATACAGGTTTATTGTATATAATAAATAATAAAAAAAATTATTACAATTCCTTCACTAATTAATCGAAAGGAACTTCGTTCCATCCGGGTGTCCCTTGACACCTCTCAAGTTTTTTTTATAGGCTTAAGTAATTATGTTACTATGAATGTATTTTAATTAGTTAACTGTTAGTACATAGTTAGTGGCCTCATTCTCATCATCAGCCTCATATTATTAGAAAAAAATCCGTAAAATGTCCAAATACATTTGCGCACTAATCTTATTTGTTAAATAACTGAAATGGAAATGTGGAGTTCGAATGCAAGAGCTTTCAAACTCCACATTTTTATTTAGGTGGCGTGAAGGTTAAGTAACCGTTTCCTACGCTTTACTAGTAGGTACATACTATTCTGTGTCCTGTCCTGTGTTTTTCTACGAATGGGTAGTATACCTTGTGTGAGTGTTTTTAAGGCAACCAGTAGCCCTCGGCATAACAACTGAGTTCGATAGCTTAAAATGCCTTCCGAAACATGGAGACGCCCACCCATCTATAACATCACCGATTACGGACCGGTGAATGCAACGGGGTCGAAGCGCCTCCTTCTCCAACTATAGTAGGTAAAAAGAATTAACGATAGTTCAACTTCCACAAAACTTGGCTCTCAATTACATTATGGATGTTCAACAACTTACTCAAAAACAGGAAACTAATTTTCGTTCTTTCAAAATTATCGTGCCTAGACATAAGCTCAAAACATTTTTAAGTACCGAATTCTGGCCATCAGGAGTTATATTCCGGCGATATCGGGAACGCCAGTCGACCGCAATAAATAAATCAAGTCATGGCTAATAAGAGCTCATCAGTAACTATGATATCCTATAACTGTAAGTCCTTGAAGCGATCTATGCCACAAGTGCGAGATCTCTTAAAAAATACTGATATACTAGCACTTCAGGAGACATGGTTGTTGCCCTGTGATCTTAATTTGGTAAACGAAATAGATAGACAATTCGGATGTGTGGCGAAGTCATCGGTTGATTTATCAGCAGGAGTATTGCGTGGAAGGCCCTACGGTGGCCTTGCAATTCTGTGGAATAAGGATACGTTTCCTAACGTGAGTGTAGTGGAGTGTAACAGCGACAGGCTGATAGCAATTTGTGTGACGACCGATACTAGTGCTTTCTTAGTTTTCAGTGCGTATTTACCTACCGATAAACCTGAAAACATAACAGAGTTTACAGACTCTTTAGCTAGTATGGCAGCTATTATTGAGGACAAAGATGTGTCTGTCGCATACATGCTTGGTGACTTCAATGCGCATCCAAGTGCACCCTTCGGGCGAGAGCTATTAGTGTTTTGTGACGAACAGGAGTTCATTTGTGCAGATATTAAGATGTTAGGGTTGAGCTCGGATACGCACACGTTTACTAGTGAGTCTCACGGATGCCACCGGTGGTTGGACCACTGTGTTGTTACAATATCTGCGTGGAACACGATCAGGTCAGTCAATGTTATATATGACGTATTCTCTTCTGATCATTTCCCGCTGCAAATTGTATGTAAACTAGAGTGTACAATAGGTGGTCCCGCCACCTTTGGGATCCAAATGAAACTCAATAAAATATTATGGGGTTCTCGTACAAAAGACCAAATTTTAGAGTACAACTCGCACTGTAAGCGTGAGTTAACTAAACTTAATGAACAAATGAATTGTGTGCATTGTGATTCTAACGAAGTGTGCAATCAATTACATTACCATTATAGTTTTATTAATAAGATGTACGATGATATTATACGCATACTCCAGATTGGGGCAATACAAAGTGCTACCGGTTCGAACTGTGGTGGACGAATAAAGCGCAGAACTGTTGTTGGGTGGAATTTATATGTGCAAGAAAGCCACTTTAATGCAAAACTACAATACAATAGTTGGGTAATGGCTGGGAGGCCCTCTTCGGGCGAGTTGTATATAAATATGCTCAATAGCCGTAAGGTGTTTAAAAATAAGTTAAAATGGTGTCAGCGTAACGAGGAATCTATTAGAATGGACATTTTGGCTATACATTACAATGATAAAAAATTTTCAAAATTTTGGAAACATACAAAAAAATTTAATGGAAAGCAAAGTTTACCGTCTGCCGTGGACGGGATATTAGAACCTGCGGGAATAGCTAAGATGTTTGCTAATAAATTCAAAATTGATCCATTACCTGTTACTTCGGCTGGTAATTGTAATGATAAGGATTGGTCTGGAGTAGGCGAGACACATTGTGATCAGCTGCAGTTTTCCATGGAAGATGTAAAAAATGTAATAACACATATGAAGCGCGGTAAATCTCCCGGTCATGATAGCTTAAGTATTGAAAACTTACTTTATGCGGGAGATTTGCTGTATACTAAACTTTGCGCTCTATATAATTATTGTATAAGGTATTCATATTTACCTGATGCGTTAATGAAAACGTTAGTCATACCTATTGCAAAAAATAAAACTGGTGATCTAAGTGCCTCTGCCAACTATAGACCAATCTCTTTAGGTACGGTTCTGGGCAAGGTGTTGGAACGGCTTGTGCAGCCGGAGCTGATGAGCCATGTAGAAATTGACGATGCTCAGTTTGGTTTCCGTCCAGGGCTATCCACTGATCTCGCTATACTGACTTTAAAACACGCTGTGAATTACTATAAAGCACGGAATACCTCAGTCTACGCCTGCTTCCTAGACTTAAGTCGCGCATTTGATTTAGTAAATTATGACATACTTTGGAGTAAGTTGTACGACTTGGGAGTTCCTGGTCAGCTTGTTAGCTTACTGAGATACTGGTACGGAAACCAAACTAACAACGTACGATGGGGTGAAGCGCTTTCTAATGGCTATACGTTGGAATGCGGCGTACGCCAGGGGGGACTGACTTCCCCGGGTCTATTTAACATTTATATAAATGGATTGATAGAAGAACTGAGAAGGACCAGGATCGGTTGTCATATAGGGGGTATATGTTACAATAACATTAGTTACGCCGATGATATGGTGCTTTTAGCGCCTTCTATTAGAGGTTTGCGTAAGCTGATAGAGATATGTGAGCGCTATGCTACTTCCCATGGTATGCGTTATAACGTTTTAAAAACAGAAATGTTAGTTTTTAGAGCTGGAAAAGGTCCGGCAACCATCCTGGTAGTGCAGGTAAATGGTACATCAGTGCGGGTTGTGAAGCAGTTTAGGTACCTAGGTCATATACTCACTGACGATCTTGCAGATGACTCCGATATAGAACGGGAAAGAAGGGCACTCTCTGTCAAATGTAACATGCTTGCACGCAGATTTAACCAATGCAGTACAGGCGTGAAGAAAACTTTGTTTCGTGCATACTGCTTAGGTTTTTATACATGTCAGCTATGGACGAAATTTAGAAAAGCCACTTGGAGTACCATGAGAGTGCAATATAATGATGCCTACCGCATTCTTATGGGATTCCCACGGTACTGCAGTGCGTCGGGCATGTTCGCGGAGGCGGGGGTGCCAGATTTCTATGCAATGATTAGAGCTAGCATTGCATCCTTCTAGGACAGAATACGGAGCTCAGCTAATCAACTGTTAAGGATCGTCAGTGAGGATATTTGCAGCCCGATTTACAGGTACTGGATTAAAGTCCACCAGAGTCCGAACCTTAGGTAATTAGGTTAGTTATAAGTAAAATTTTAATTTTAATTTATTTATATTTAATTTATTTATATTGAATAATTGTATATTTATATTGTAATTTAATCCAATGTAATTGATTTTTAATTGGGACTTAGTGCCTGACAAAATAAACTTTTATTATTATTATATACCTAAGATCGGTTGGCGAACAAAGCGAGCTGAATTTAATGTTTTCTGATCTAAAATTGAATTGCAATGAAGACATTATTGAGAGAAAGCTTCACGTTATTGTAACTTGATGATTGTAATTGAAAACTTGGCTTTAGTTTTTGACTTCGACATGGACTTAACGTACAGACGCCAGCACATCAAGCAACCCCAATCTGTCAAATTTTCCCAATTGAAAGTGAACCTTATGCTTTTGTGATAAAGTTGAAAATCTATACAAGAAATTTGACAAATTGGGGAAGCTGGATGTGCTGGCACCTGTACCTAAGCGACGACGAGAGTTGAGAACCAGTTTGTATAGTCAAGTATTAATGATCTAGCGGTATCATATCTTACACTGAATTACCCGTAAAAGGTAAAGACTTAACATCGACATATTATATCAGAGCCGGGATTTTAAGCCAGGACCTAATTAAATGCGTTAATGAAGTCCTGGCTTAAAATCCCGGGCCAGACTTAAAATGCCGCTGTTAAGTTTTTTACTTTTACGGGTAATTTATTGTAAGGAACCCATCCCATCATATTATGAGGTTGGGGGAATAGACTCCTGCAGTGTAATACGTTCTGCGAAACAGTCTTCGTTTAGATTGGCCACCCTAGCCAAAATTCAGCCAATAACTATATTATAGTCAAGTCACCGTAGCATAGTTGGCAGTGCTCCTGCCTACGAAGCTGGTGGTCCTGGGTTCGAATCCCGGTAAGTGCAAATATTTGTGTGATGAGCACGAATATTTATTTCTGAGTCATGGATGTTTTCTATGTATTTAAGTATTTATCTATCTATATAAGTATGTATATCGTCGCCTGGTACCCATAGTACAAGCTTTGCTTAGTTTGGGGCTAGGATGATCTGTGTGACATTGTCCCTAGATATTATATTATTATTATATTACTCTGTACTAACCAATAAAATTTCTGGGTTAGAGCTTTAAAGTGATATTGGGTTTTTTTTTTCTGGGGAGATACATTCTTATTAACCACCCGTTGTCAGTTAGCTTAAAGTGTTGCATCCTCCTGTGACATAAACTCGCAAGTCCTTTCTCTTCCTTTCTTTTCTTTAAGATGCCACCCGCGGGTCATGACTGTCTGACTCCCTTACTCCACAAACCGGACAATCGCAGTTACACATGCAATTGGAAATCTCGTTCATTATTGGCTAGAATCTGCGACCTAATTAAAACTTAACGAAATAGTGTAGTATCTAGAATATTACTGTTGGACAACACAACATATGTATTATAAATAAATAACACCCAGACATAGAACATAGAATCGTGCTCAACTCACAAAGATTTGTCTTGGGAGCGATCCCACGACCTCTGGCTTATCAGTCAGGATTACTTACCACTAACCAATCTTGACTAATTTTTACAATTATATTGAATTAATATTAGCATGACATACTTAGATTAATTAATTATTGTGATTATATTGTATAAATTTTAAGTTTTATTTGTATATTGACATATATTATTAATTATTTTGCATCCAATTTTTACATTTTTGTAAACTAAACATGTGGAACACAATATGTAACCGATTTGTAACACCATCATACCATGTTTAAGGCAAATAAAGACTTATCTATCTAAACCAATAGGCCAGAACCCGATTATCTGGAGTAGATTATGTAACATACGGACTATGAGAACTTTGGAAAATCTTTCGTTGAAAGGGAGCGGAGAAGATAACAATTATCTTAATTTACTATGTCCTGTCTCAGCATAATTCTCAAGAAAATGGTTGGCAAATCCGATTCACGTAAAACTCGTAATACTCAACAAGTTACCACAAAGATTCTGAGAGGAATGGGGGAAACGGCTGAAGTTTAATTTGAAGCGCAACGAGCGTGGAACACATTTCGTGTTTCTATTTTCTACCCTCGGGTATAAAACTTGGATTACTAACTTGTGACGTTTTTGCCAAATCTTGCACCTTTAGTGTATTTAATATAGCTCGCGATTTCATCTAGTTTCTATAACGTTGCCATTTGGAGGGATTTGCCTTAGTCACTGCGATTGGATTAGTGACCGCAGTTAGGTGGTGGCTAGTACACAGGTGGCGCTGCTGCCCGTCTACCTGATGTATCCATTAGTTGCCTTTTACGACACCCACGGGTTGCTTTGGTGTGGCTCGTTATTATTTCTGGACCGGAAACAACATGGCTAATGCAGTCGATTCTTAAATTTATAAATGACACAATCCAAAACTAGGATTACAATCACTATACAGTTTCTGTATGCCATTGCCGATTGGAAAAGTTTCAAACATTTCCGGAGGTGGTAGAAAATTAAAGTATCTAGCTAATTTATAAAAAGAAGGCACTACCCACAACATCGACTTAATCTTTTACTGCTCACTTTTAGTATGAGCCGATAGACGTTAAAAGTAATTCAATGATGGAAAATTTGTACCTATAAGGCAAAATTTATATTGGAGTGCAGTTTAAACCTCACATTTTGGTAAGTAAGGTAAGTAGCAGTTTCAATTTTTTGAAGTTATACTTCTTTTGGCGCGATGGAGAATAATGATGAGAGTGAATTTTTACGACCGACACCACAACATTTAACCGCATGACGTTAGTTCTAGGTGGTATGAAAATTGATAACTATGTTCAAGTTGTATATTAAGAAGTATAACTTCTAACGCGTGTACATAAGTACACACAAGTTTTTTTTTTATTTGATACGATAGCAAGGCAACGAGCAATTGGGTCACCTTCTGCTAAGTGATCCCCGCCACGTATGGAGGACTCGCAACACCAGAGGAGTCGCAAGTACTACTACTTCTTCTTCTTATCGTGTCGATGGTAAGAATTAGATTTTATCTTCCCAAAATTGAGCAACGCTGATCGGTTTGGCTGAAGCGTCATACAAGTCCTGAAGGGAACAAGAGACTGGACAAGAAGGACAATCAGATAAATGACCCATACTTTGGGGTGACACGCCGCACTCGCAGATGTTTTGTGATGTGGGAATGTAACCCCATTTGCACATGTTTTCCTTGGATCTACCAACCTGAGTACGTAGTCTATTAAGAGTCCTCTAGGTTGGCGTAGTCTATTAATAGTACTACTACTACTACTTTAAGTATACATCCATATAAACATTGCAAATCAGTTGTTCATTTTTTACCGACGTCAACAAGGAGATAGGTTCCCAATTCAGTAAGCCAGCTCTCATAGCCAAATGCTCTCACCGGTCGAAGTGATCGGCGAGGTTAAGCAACTAGGCTCGCAGATAGTCCGTAGATATAGAAACAATAAAGTGTTTTTATTTCTAAGTGGCTCTGTGCTTAGGAGGGCTCGTTAAGCCGTCAGTCATACGATGAAAATCGTTAAGTCATGTCAGAGGGCTACTGGGCAGCTTGAACAACTCAGTAAATAATACGGTAAGGTATTTTTCGTGTATATACATCGATTACTCCGACTTTAGCGAACCGATTTTAATTATTCGTTTTATATTAGAATGACATCGGATACTAATCTTAGAATTTATAAATAATATATCTAAATATCTTGGGTCAACTTACTATCCTCTGCCCTCTGATCCTTAGGGATCTGCAGGCTCTACCGTAGTTAGCTACGGTAGAGCCTGCACTATGGCAACCAGACAATTAATAAACATACTCATATAATTCTAAATAAATACACACAGACATAGTACAAATAATCGTGCTTATCACTCAAAGTTAGTACTAAGTGTGGATCGAACTCACTAGCCCTGATTTAGTAGTCAGGGTCACTTACTACGTCATCATTAGGCCAGTCATATAGGTAAGGAAATTAACAGTTTCAAAGATGTCAGGCGCCTTTTATATATTAAGGGTGTCATAAAATTATAGATCAAGAGTCGTTTAAAACAGTCTAATAATAACTTTTTTAAGGTTCCTTACCCAAAGGGTAAAACGGGACCCTATTACTAAGACTTGGTTGTCTGTCTGTCACCAGGCTGTATCTCATGAACCGTGAAAGTTAGGCAGTTGAAATTTTTACAGAATATGTATTTCTGTTGCCGCTATAACAACAAATACTAAAAACCTAAATAAAATGAATTTTTTGCATGTTTTTATAACCCTTACGGAACCCTTCGTGCGCGAGTCCAACTCGCACTTGGCCGGTTTTTTAAATCCTTGGATTAGACGTGTTGCGGAATGATTAAAATTACCGCCTTGCCACTACTTCGGCGCCCTCGTGTTTCAGTTTCGAGTCCCGCACAGGACAACTATTTGTGTGACAAAAATATACATATACACATAGATATTTGTCATGGATCTGTGCTTGTGTGTGCTTTTTGTCCGTGAATAACATGTTTGTGAAGTTTCCCATAACAAGGATTACATCTCCATTTGCTTGCTTCGACTTTAAAGAATACAATTCACCGAAATCACAAAAAATTGTATTCAGTTTAGAAAGGCGCTATAACATGTATCTGTATAACTCGTTTAAAAATAAAAATTGTAGTGTATATGAAATGCATCTGCGAACTACAAATATGGTCGCCAGTTGCCTGGAGTCACATCCAGACATCTCATTTTGATAAAAATTTCGCTACGGTTGGATTGCGTTTGCATGAAAATATTGTAAAAATATGCAGTGCTGAATATTTAAATGGTATGATTTATACAAAGGTTTTTTTTAAGTTATTGTTGTTTTATGTATTGTAACTTTTGACAATAGTTAGTATTAAAGTATAGAAGATTAGGTACTACAAATTCCATTTTAACAGAAGCTCTTGAAATATAAATTAACGAAAAAAAATATTTTACTTATGCTTTTGGAACCACGAAGCAAAACACGCATATCCATTTATTATAAGTATAAGAGTTATAAAATCGTAGTATACCGTGTTTTACGCAAATAAATATTATGATTATGAATACATAACTATACACCATACATGATAGATCTGCGTTATTGTTACCATTTTGTTACTTGTAGCCATGGGGTTCCAGGCCTAGAAAGAATAACAGGATCACCCAATATCTACCCGTAGGTGTCGTAAAAGGCGTCTAAGGGATACACCAGGTAGTCGGGCAGCGGGCGTCCATTCTTACCGGATCGGAAATACCTCCGCAGTTAATTGAGTTAAGATTATTAGCTCAGTGAGAAAGTTTTAAGTGATTTTATTTATCCAGTAAAATCCTTCATTTTATACACACTGGATCGAACTCCGCGTTGCACAGAGTTCTCTGTTCATTTTCCTTTAATTTAGAAACCATGAAACTTACAAGCTTAGGTAAAACAAAAAGTTTGCACTACAATAAACAGAAACAGGGCAGCAAAGAATATTATATTATTGCCTTGATTCACCTCGTTCTAGACCATGTTAAAAAGAGTCTCAGTGGCTAGTTTTGGAAAATTTGGAAAGCCATTTCTTTTAAGTTCACTGGTTAGAAGACTGGGTATGGTGTATGCGACACACGTTAGTTCTCAATTCTATTCATTTTCCAAGCCACAATTGAAAAAAGTCTCAGTGGCTGGTTTTGTAAAATTTGAAAAGTCATTTCTTTTATGTTCATTGGTTAGAAGACTGGGTGTGTGCGACATACGTTTCTTCTC
Source organism: Pseudoips prasinana (assembly GCA_951640165.1). Classification (NCBI taxonomy): domain Eukaryota; kingdom Metazoa; phylum Arthropoda; class Insecta; order Lepidoptera; family Nolidae; genus Pseudoips; species Pseudoips prasinana. Next base: position 34,202,024 of record OX621237.1, on the reverse strand, counting down.
AATTCTATTCATTCTCTAAGCCAAAACTGACAAAACGTCTCAATGCCTGATTTTGGAAAATTTGCAAAGTCGTTTCTTTTATGTTCACGTGTTCACGGGTTCACGGGACGGGGTATGTGCACCCGTTTCTTCTCGATTCAAATAATTTTCAAGCCATAACTAACAAAAATAGTACCAAAACACAATTTGTCACCCTTTCACATTTTTAATGACTTGCCTCTGCACTATCTCAAAGCGAATGTTATAGAGAGATATATGAGTGATACAAACCAAATGAAAAAATCTTGAATTTAGAATACAGTTTTCATACTACATACACTTTGATATAAACTTGAAAAGGCAATTCAACTTTTTCTGTTTACTCTTCTTGGAGCATTACAGTCTGTAGATACCTAATGAGCTGTGTTTGGGCGTGAGCCGTCTTTTACCCAGTGTTGATTGTGACTCTCAATTTACATTTTGCCTGAAGTGCTCAATATTTCTGTGTATTACGAATTAAGTTTAAACGCTAACGTATTGTGATTGCTGCTATATTTACAGCAAATACCCACAGTTGCTTAAAAAGTCATAAAAAGTACTTTTTTATTTATTTATTTATTTATTTATTTATTTCCTCTTTACAATTATCATTACAGGTTATATAACCTAATGCGATAATGTAGACAGCATATTATATTTCTATTATATTACAGGTTTTTATAATATCATGCAATAACTAATAATATAAAGAGCCCTTACTGTGAACTCGCCCAGTGTACAACAGAACACGTCTATCTCGTCTGCAATACTGTTGAGAGTACGCAGTGCACGGGTGAAAGGAGCTTCGCTTAGCAGCTTGGTGCGAGCGCGCGGTATGGCCAGCAGGCGCGGCTGTCGCCTCCTCCACACATATTTATCCGGGACACACATTCCCAGCCTACACAACACGTCCGGATTGTGTATCTTTCCCCTAAATACCTTAAAAATATAAGAGACTAGCGCAAAACTTCGTCTCACTCTTAACTCGTTGTATCCCACCATGCCCAGAATGAATAAGGTAGGATACTTATTTGGGTAAAACGGGTATACCCCATAGAGTTTTTTATAAATATACCTAATGAATTTATTTTGTACTTTCTCCAACATGACACTATATTTAGTTTCATGTGGAGACCAGATAACTGCATTAAATTCTAATTGGCTTCTAACTAAAGAGTTATACAAAGCCACCACTGCTTTGATATTAGTGAAACCACGAGCCACCCGCAGCATAAACCCTAGGTTTCTGTAAGCCTTTTTGCATGTTTTTATGATGTGCTCCCGAAATTCTAAATTAGAGTTGAAATAAACCCCCAGATCTTTGATTTTAGTCACTTTTGTTACAGGTATTTCCTTTATTTGATATGGGTAAGCGACCGGAGTAAGAGCACGGCTAAACGTCATTGTCATGCATTTAGAGACGTTAAATTCCAATTGGTTTTCCTTGCTCCATGTCACAACCCTATTTACGTCTTCTTGCAATTTTTGGCAATCCTCTAAATTGTTGATAATGTGATACAGCTTTATGTCGTCAGCAAATAAAATACATTGCGCATCTTTGACGACTTTAGGAAGGTCGTTTATCATGAGTATGAACTCCAGAGGACCCAGGTTGCTACCTTGACTTACTCCTGACCTAGTAAAATAGTTGTCTGATCTGTATCCAGCGTATTCTACGTACTGCTGCCTGTTTGACATGTAACTAGCAAAAAAGGTCAACAAGTGGGGGGTAAACCCCGTTGCTGCCAACCTTTTAAGTAGTACATCATTATCCACTAGGTCAAAAACTTTTTTATAGTCAAAATAAGCTACATCAACCTGCCCTCCCCCATCTACAGCTGGTGTGACGTAGCTCATATAGTTAAGTAGATTGCTAGTAGTGCTTCTAGCTGGTCTAAAGCCGTGCTGTGCCTCTGAGAGCTGTACATTAACCTGTGTAAATATCCTTTTGTGGACCGCAGCCTCTAGTACCTTAGCTGGAGTTGAGAGTACTGCCACGGGTCTATATTGGTCTATCTTGGATGTGGATCCTCCCTTTGGAACTGGAACTACTTTAGTTATTTTCCATCTCTCAGGAAAAACCGCCGTCGCCAAACATTGATTATAAATGTGCAGAAGTGGTCTACTGAATACCAATCGGCAGTCCTTGAAAATGAAAGGTGGTATACCGTCAGGACCTGTAGATTTTTTTGGCTTTAGGGTTTGTAGGGCAAACTGCACGTCCTCTAGCCACAGTTGTTCCAGGTGGACCCTTGACGCTCCATTCTCACCACCAGCCTGGTTTATTGCCGCTTCTACGTCCAAATCAGGTATTCTTGAGCTAAAAACTGAGTAAAAATATTTCGCGAACTCATTGGCACACTGGTCTCTAGTAAGTACCTTCCCGTCCTTGAAAATCTGGTGGGGATTTCTAGTGTCTTTTTTTGAATTGACATAAGCCCAGAAGACCTTCGGATTTTCTTGGAACTCACTCTGCATGCGGTGTTTATAATTGTTGTATGCACCCTTTATCAAACTTTTTACTGCAGCCCTACACTTAGCGAACGCTTGATAATCAATAGCTGAGCCACTACCCTTGTACTGTTTGTGGAGCCTAGCCTTTAACTTTATGTTGCGAATTATTTCTAACGTGTACCACTCGGGGTAACAGAACCCCGAGCCTACACGACTTCGCTGTTTCTTTGGAACACAGTTATCTAAAATACCATTCAAAATATGATAAAAATAATTTAAACTATTCTCTAAGTCTAAGGAATATATTGGTGTCCAGTCTACGCCTGCGATTAAAGAATATAACAACAAAAAATTCGCCTTATAAAAATTCCACCCGGTGAAAGACGCGTGTGTGTGATGTTTCTCATACGCGGCCGCGGCGGAGGTAATGGGTTCGGACCGTAGCGGTGTACGTTCGGCGTACCGTGCTCGCTTGCGCGGTGTCACCACAATAGTAAGCGGTGGGTGGTACGCGTCAGGCGGCACAATCGGTTCGGCTGCTCGCACTTCCAGCGCCCTGTCCTCCTCGCTTAATACTAGATCTAATACGCGGTCATTGCAATTTGTTACTCTGTTGAACTGGGTAAATTCACAATAAGTGCTAAAGTATTCAAAATAATTTTGTATATTTATTGAGCTTGAATACAAATTAAAATCCCCTATTACTATTAAATCTTTGTAATTATCACAATAATTCTCTAATAATCTAAATAACAACATATATTCGTTATCATTACTATTCGGCGGCATATACAGTACGCATAACAACATTAAAAACTTATTATGTAAATATACTGCGGCACAAACCAGTTCGAACGCACGATCATCTATAGCAACATAACTCGGTATACATACTTGTCGGAGCTCGTAGCGCGGTGTGGCCACTAAACATGCGCCACCATGCTTCCGCCCATCGGCCCTATCGCAGCGTAATATTTTATAACCAGGTGGTATTAATTCTGCATCATGAATGGAATTGTTGCAACCCGTTTCCGTAATTGCAATAAAATCTGAACTATTAGATAAAACTCCCATGTAGAATTCGTCTAATTTGGTTCGCAGTCCTCTCACGTTCTGATAGAATATTTCTATAGGCTTGAGTATCTCTTTATGATTTGTTGGGTGGCTTACGAAACCACACCCACTCACAAAATTCTATATTTACTGCCCATGACTCTGGTCTGCATAACAATTGGTATTGACTTTCTGGAACCCCTATAATAAAGGAGGCGTAGTCTCTTTCTGTTTTTTGCTTGATTTTTTCTACTGTCATTTCTATATCATTTCCGCATATGCTCTTAACGTGTATTTCCAGGTTTTCTTTCGTCGTGTCCTTTTTTAAACGCCATACGTGTAAAAACTTTTTTCTTTCCGTTCCTTGAATATTCCCGGTAGATGTGTTACCTCCTTTTATCACCTGTTTGACATTATATCTCTTTTTCTTATTTTGTACTGTAGTCCACTCTTCTTCTTTCTTGTTTTTTTCCAACTGTACCTCGGCGTGGGTTATCGACAGGGATTTCTTATCGATGCTCGCAGCATTTCTTTTTGTAGCAGTTATTATCTCCGGTTTCGTGGCCTCAATCTCCTTATCTTTGCTTATTAATTGATGTTTTTTAACTACCCTCTTTTCGTTTTGACCAATTGCATTTGCAAATGTAATATTTTCTCTGACGTCTTGCACTATCTCGTTTCTCTCTCCAGCTGGCGGCTTCTTCTCGAGATTAATTTGAATCTGCTTATTTTTTTGTTCCATGAGTAATATTTGCGCTTCTAATTCATCAACTTTATTTGCCTTTTCTTGTACTACCTTCATAGTAACGCGCAATTGATGTAACTCGTTTTCGATATACACAAATCTATTTTTTAGTTGAACATATTCCTTTATTTGCTCCTCCATTCTCAGGTTCATCTCAATACGAAATTCCCGTAGTTCTTGAAGTATCTGCCCATTGCTGCCAATGTCAGATTCTAAGATTTCCTTTTGATTTATCCTTTTACTTCTGCTCATGTTTACATAACACGGCGTGAATGTTTCGTTCATAATAGAATTAACTCGTACCGGTGTATCCGAATTTCCATTTTTGGGGGCACTGCATACACACTCCGGACATTTCCAGGTGTTTTTGTACTCCTCTGTAAATTCTTCAAACTTCTCCCTTGTTAACGCTAGACACTTGAGATGATACAATTTCTTGCATTCCTCTCGTGCACACTCCATATACAAAATGTCGTAGATAACGGCATCACAGCCGTTACATTTTATACTCATTTATTAGCGGTATATAAGAATACTTTTTATCACAAACAATTATTCGCCCACTTACGCGATCACCGTTCACACGACCATTCGCTGGTGATCCGCATAGTGATACTTATCTACGTACGCTTGGCAATGCACGGGGTCACCACCACGTGATTCTTTTATAATATCCATTTATTTAATAATCGATTTATCGTTTATTGGCAAATAAATATACTATTCCAATTTCTCAACTCCAACTAATTCCCTTTAATAAATTTACTACTTGGCCAGCTGGTTTTTCTTTTCTTTGTCATAGGGTTTGTTCATAATTCATTAATTTTAGCTTTTACTACAACATAATAGATTTCAAAATGACGTGGTAAAATGTAAAATGACGTAAACAATGACGGACAATTAAGGGTTAAATTGACGTTTATATTTAAATTAAGAGGCATTCACTGCTTCAGCCAACCATTAAAGCGAGTGGGGGCTCCAGTCATCGAAGAAATAAAACTACAAACTCTGGACACCCACTTTGGGGTTCGAGCCTTGGCTCACGGTTGTTTTTCAGGTAGGTCGGTGTGTTGAGACGTTTTATTCAACCACCACTCTACGTTAATAGGCAAAAACTCGGGTCGACGGATGTCGGGTCTGGTTAGTTGAGGAACAATCCTCCGTACCTCGAATAACACGTAAAACCGTTAGTCTCGGTCTTGATGAGAACATATATGACCATTTTTACAAGTAATTGAATCCAAATAGAATCTGACATAGGTACTATCTTAGTTACTAGTTCCCTGCATGGTTCGAGATCAGATGGCAGTCACCATAATAATTCTAAAAGCTGGCCAGAAAAGTTTGACGGGGAATTGACCCCAACAGAATTGGAATAAAAGTGTGACAAAGAATTTTTATCACTTTCTTTCATTGCATGTGTAAAGGATTCCAACTGTGCCTAACCCTGTTAAAAATCTTGCCGAACCAGGTAAAAACCATAATGAAAATAATTTTATCGTTCGACAAAACCTCCGGGAAAGCTTATTGCGAGTAAACCAAGTACAACCAAGCGTTGTTAAAATGAAATCTTGACTTCGCTTCGGAGGAGCTCGAACGAAGTTACTTTTAATTAATCGCAAACATTTAATTAGGATGTTAGAAAAAAATGTTTTTTATAATTCTACTGAAGTGTTGTTTGGTAAGCAGTTTATTAAAACATTATTTCGTATCTGCATCACCATTGATTTTAATAAATTGTACTTTATCGTATATCTCTTTCTTGTCGTTTGATTGTACAAAAAAAATATGATTCAGTTTTAAAGGAAAAAATATGCGATTTCTTGTGTTCACTAGTATTTTCTTTTTCATACGTCCACATGTGTGGAGAACGACGTAGTCTCGGTAGTAGCATTTTTATTAATTAGCTACATTTTAGTTAGTTATATAACACTAGCTGTGCCCCGCGGTTTTACTCGCGTTAAATTTTATAAATTATCACAGCTCCTACCCCGTTGGTGATAGCGTGATAATATGTAACCTTATATGTTGACCCGACCTCTTAGTAATATTCATGCAAAATTTCAATTCAATTTCAATTTTGTAAATCCATGCAGTACTTTTTGAGTTTAGACCAAAATCCTGAAACATATATTTATAATTTTTAACTGAAAGGCCAAATACCAATTTTCATGCGTTTACCTTACAAATGTCACATTTTTCATAGAAACTTACATCCCCTATTTTACGCACTTAGGAATGGAATTTTAAAAAATTCAGAAATATACATTTTTAATTTTTAACTTAAGTGACGAATATTAATTTTAATGCGTTTAACTTTAAAATTGTCACCTTTTTCATACAAACTTACACCTCCTATTTTTCGCCCTTAGGGGTGGAATTTCCAAAAATCCTGAAAAACATATTTTTTATTTTTAACTGGAAGGCCAAATACCAATTTTCATGCCTTTAACTTCAATAACGGCAAAGTTTCATACTAACTTTGCACCCCCATTTTACTCCCTTAAAGGGTTGAATTTCGAAAAATCCTTCCTTATTCCTTGTCTACATTATAAAGAAAACATCTGTGCAAAATTTCAGCTTTCTAGGTTCAAGGGTTTGGGCTGGGCGTTGATGAGTCAGTCAATCAGTCAGGTCTTCTCTTTTTATTTATATAGATATAAAATGGTAAATATTCTGTTATAAAAAATAATAATAAATTATTTATAAATCGGAGTTCACAATCCTTACGTACTTCGAAGGTTATTTAGGGGTTTTCAGATGAACATCACAGTACTGTAATACACAATACCCTCTCTCTCGTTGTCTCCGTCCTCAAAAGTCAACACTTCGAGCTTGGCAAATACTACCGGCACTAAAATCCGGCGGGAGGCGACACGCCTCAGTTCCGCACGTGACCGAGATCCACCGGGATCCACGGGATCTCAGGGAAAAGGCCTGTTCCGATATTTTGTTACGTCAAGAAAATGGAACGGGATTTCAATTGTCCCGTATGACAAATATATTTTATTTGGAGTTTTTGTATGCACGTTTGTGGGTAGTTTTATTTATTGGACGTATTTGTTTAGGATGTTTGTTCCATGTAGTAAATTGTGTCTGTTAGGCAAATGGGATTCCTCATTCATCCGTCAAGCAAGAAATCCTTATGGTTTTGTTTTGAAGCAATTTCCTCCACGTAAGATTCAGCTACAGATTGTGCTGATTCGCATTTTGTACACAATTTTTTTTTCTGGCATCCATAGGCTTCGCGTAACGTTTATCATCAGCATTTTATAGTTACCCTCACTTTACCGTGAACGATAAGAGAGATTAAGCACCAAGCAGCTATTGATGGGTCACCACTAAAATGGTTTAATTTCCGAGCGTCTTCGCGATTTGGAGGGTACGTTAGGACGTCGGTTCCAACTGTAGTCATTAGATAACAGTCCTTAAACCGTAACAGAGGTCCATTGGGTGAATTGAAGAACCGTGACACTTATGTAACACTTGCCGATACGAATAAATAAAGAAATCAGGATTGGCTATACGGCACATTTGTTGGCTTTAAAATAGTCATGTGACTAACAAGAGCGTATTCGATTTGTTTCTGCAAAGTATAATTGAATGACCTTCTAGCCATCATGCCACTTAAAAGATTGTAGAAAACTTTCGGCCGTGTTCCTCTTTCTTGGCAATTTTTAAACTAAGAGGTGTCTAGATTTAGTTCTGGGTATAATAAATTCAGATCACAAGATCCATATTTAGGCCAAAGAATAGAATAGAGAGTTTAACCCAAAGAACAAGGACCTCCAACTCCAGTTGCAGGTCCTTATTCTTTGGGTTAATGCTATGCCAATTCATCCACAGTGAATAGTGTTCCAACACGGTCTTTGGGCAATGTCGGCGTCATTGATCGTTGTTGTTAATGGAAGACGAGACTGTGGTGGCGGCAAGGTCCAATTTTGGCGTGGAACGTGCCACGAAAACCGATCCGAATAAACGTTTTGTAAACATGTTATTGACATCTGCAAACAACCATTTAGTAATTAAGATTTAGTAAATTGTATATAATAACAATCTCCAATCCCCTTTTTCGGAGCCATCTTGAATTTATAATTGAAACTCTATATAATTGACTTGACAGCTACTAGCCATTTGGAATTCACATGAGACTAAATACACAGTGAAGAAAATGCAGAATAAAATCAAATATAAAATATATGAAACATTAAACAATACGGAGAGTAACTCTGTAAACAATAGTATACCCAAGATTGTTTGTGCTCGACATGGTTGGATACGTGCTACACGGGCAGCTGCACTGTACAGGAGGAGCTTCGTCTCTAACCCACCGACCACCTGGCCAAACTCTATAAACTTGTGACAGAACGAACATGTTTTGGGAGATATTTAAATATACAGGAAATTAATTTAAATAAATAAATATAGCTAAGTTACAATTAACATTGGGTGACCATGAGCGCTCTTATAAGCCCACGTCCCTGTTCCGAAAAACATAGCGAACATAACCGGAAAAATTGCCAAGATGAAGTGGCAGTCGGCAGGGCACATAGCTCGAAGAACCATTGGTCGCTGGAGCAGAAAGGTTCTTGAGTAGCGACCACATACCGGAAGACGCAGGATCGGCAGGCCCCCACAACGTATAACCAATGATCTTGTGAGAGTGATGTCTGAATGCGGGTACCGTAAGACCAGCACTTGTGAAGATCTTTAAGAGGCCTTGTCAAGCAGTAGAATAGTTTTAGCTGACATAATGATGATGGCAATTAACATGGAAATACTGGTATTGGAACGGACTCAGCTTTAAAAGGAGCAAAAGACTAAACGAAAATTAGCAATCTCTGACTACAATTTTCTGAAACAATAAGTCTGATTAAACTAAAATACAATTAAATTATTAATTTAGTAATTTATTAATAAAATTACACGACTCTAAAAACAGTCGTGTAATTTTAACTTCAGATCTTTATTACCGGAGTTTAATTGTTTTAAGTGCACTGTGTGTCATTCTGTTAAACAAAAGAGTAACTTGATATGAAACATTCGTTTAATAATCGAATTTCAGAAGTGGTTTATAATTAACTGCAGTTGTTTCTGTTAAAACCGTAACAGTAGCGATGGCTAGTCGATACGTCATTGTCAATTACATGCAATTCAATAATTGGTTGATTTAACAGAGTGCATTCTCGGGGCCTTTTATTTATACATGACTGAAGGAGAATTAAGTATTGAATAACAAAGGAATAAATAATATTCTGTAGTTTATAATAGAGGTTAGGGATTAAATATAAACCTTCTAAGTTCTTGGTGGAGATAAAGCGGAGATGCTCTAGCCCTTTCTCGGGTACTCATAAGCTAGTATGGAGCATCTATGGCTCCACTACAAGTGACGTCGTATGAAAGTATAGCCGGTGTTTTAAGATTAGTTTTAAGGTAATTTTAATTTCATTTTAGGCCTTAGTTATGGTCCATATATATATAGACACATATAAAAACTTAATCCACACGTTAATTGCAAACATTGCAGGATCACACATATATTTGTGAATTTAGTATCACAACGTTAAAACGATCTAAATCAGTTTTAGGAGCTAAATAACTTAATTATATATTTTTTCCTTCTTCTGTATACAATTATTCTTGCACACTTTTAAGACATTATATATGTACATTATGCTCATTTAAACAGAGGTATCATTACAGCTAAATAAGTCCACTGCTGGACAAGCCTCCCTCAAGAATCGTCTTGGGGGGATATGCCATAATCGCGACGCTTGGCAGGCGGGTTGGCGATCGCAGTAAGATGGTCATAGTACTCAGAAGGAAGCTGCTGCCCATCCTCTGGTAGATATTCCCTCGGGTCGACTTCTACGCCCCCCACGGGATGAGATGGGTTGATGATATTCTGATTCTGATATTTGTCGCCGTCACCACACAGCAGTAGCAAACAGAGGTAAGCGATGTGAAAAAGACGTTTATGGTGTACAAAGTTACCTACGATTAAAAACGAGGTATTATATATATTTTTTATTTATACCTATTTCACATATATAACCTCGTCGAGTGAGAGCAAGCAGGCTGAGACAGAGACAGGGAGGAGACAGACGAGGGATACCAACTCTTTCGCGCTCATCACGCTTCCACAAAAACCATCGAGGCAGTCAAACAAAATAATGTTTTGCTTTTTATTGATGTTTCTGTCGAAAGTGCTCGATGATCCCCTAGATCCCCAATCTATTATCCAAAACAATTTCCAAACTCCGGCCATATCACTAATTGTTTTAGTAGCAAATAAACGTACAGAAATGGTCTCGCAAGGCCATGGGCCATTGTCCCAGTAATGAATAGGAGTAGCTATTCAACATGGAGGACGAATTTAAGGATCCTCTGGGATTTTTAGAAAGGACGGGATGTTATACTTGGTTTCTTTTGTTAAATTCGTGTTCGAGAATCTAGGTCAAGTCTCTATTTAAGAACGGGTTTAAATCTCAATTTGCGATTCATAATTGTTTAAGACGCTAATTAATATTGATAGTTCAATTATTTTGACGATATATTCTTAAGGGAAGGAAAAAATCATCAGTCAAGTTAGAAATGGAATCGGAAAATTTACTCCAATTTAATTTCTCTAAAGTTAACTAAATACCGTCAAAAACACGTTTTTCGCTGTAGCTCCACAGTTCCCTCTTCAACATCGTTCAGTTTCGCAGATATGAGTACTATGGATTTTCATTGGCCAATAAGTCTGATATCGTTTTGGTAGACCGGTTGGTGCGCCGGGTGTTGATATCACTGACCCTTTGACACGAATGAATGACAAGTTGTCAAAATATTTAGATTTGGTTCACGAGGTTACCGCCATGTGGGATGGGGACTCAACAATAATTGTCCCCAATAGTAGACTCGGCAAACGGTCTCATAACAAAGAGCCTGGACCAACATCTTAAGAGGTTCTCGCTGATTCACTGAGTTAAGGGCCGGATACAGAAGGCGGCAATTATAGGAACGGCACGCATTGTGAGAAGGTTCCTTAGTCTGTCGCCCTGACCACCGGCGGCCTAGGGCGTCATACCACGCTGCAGGAAGAAGTCTATTTTTTGCATATTTATTTATATTGCTTTCTTTTTTATATTAATTTTATAATAATTATTAATTAAAAAATAAAAATATAAATTAATGATGTGTCAAACTAATAATAAATTAAATTTATTACTCTCAGCACTAAGATAAGTTAATCATAGATTAATAAAATGGCAAAAATAAACAAACTTTGAGAGGGACTGGACTCCGTCCTGAGTGACAAATGACCACCTTTAACAGTAGAAGTTAACACAAAACAAACAATGCAATAAAATGACACAGTTTAAGAATAAATATAAAAATAAACAATGCTGGAATCGAATTAGTTAAAAAGTTGAATTGTTTATTCCTAAATGAGCAGTGATTATGTGTAAACATGTATTTTCTACTTAGTATAAATATAGTAAAAACCAAAAGAAATGAAAAGTTATTCAGGTATTATAATTTTGACTGCCTCATTGGTCTACTTACCGGTAGCGTATTCAAACGCAGATATTGAGGTCCTGGGTTAAATCCCGGGTCAGGCCACAAAAAGAGATTTTGGTACAGAAATTGTCAGTATTAACACGAATTCAGGGAGTTGGCGGCATTACACCCCCGTGCCTCGGAGAGCACGTAAAACCGTCGGATGTACCTGTCCTCTTTCTGGTCGTTTCGCTGGTCGGCCCATCGGATGGTATGATGATGAGTGATGGGAATAAAAGTATCTCTGTGTTTGCGCATAAGCTTGTGCAACTTGTGACATGATATGTCCTTCGCATCTAGCTAGACTCCATCGAAACTGGCCGCCGTGCCGCCGCGATTTATTATAGATGATCAACCTACTTCCATATACTTGGTTTCCAAGTATTCTTCTCTAAAAGCATTTCAAATAAGCCCCTGTATTTTAATTAAAGTTAAGTAGCTATATCTGACAGACGAAAAATTTGCTCAGTACTTAGCATATATTGAGGAAGGCGGATTGTAAAAAGCAATAGAGCCTGACGTTTAATAGTCCCCCCCCTTGCGAAGTTCGCTTGATTAACTTTTGAGATTTCCTAATTAGATTGAAACAATTTCAGGAAATTTATTTTGCTGTTAAGCTTCGGGGCTTATGCGAAATATTGGTACAGGGATTTAAGAAAATAGATGAAACATTTATTACAGGATACTTTGATGGGACTATATACCAAATAAATATTAGCCGTGTGGTTTCCGGCCCAGAAAGAATAACAGAGCCACCCCAATTCATCCCATGGGTGTCGAAAAAGATGACTAAGGAATACACCAGATAGTTGGGTAGCAGCGTCACATGTGTACCAACTACCACCTAAATACGGTCACCAACTCGCATCCCCTCCAAGTGGGAACATTCCTTTAGGAAGGCCTATGTCCAGCACAGGATGATATCATGCTGATGATGATGATGTATTTTGATATAAAACAAAATATGTATGTATCCTATTGATAGACATATTGTTGTGTGGCTGACAGCATAGAATATCACTACTTCATCTCTTTCCGTGGGGGCGTCGATGTCGGCCCGAAGGACTGTTTACCAGAGAATGGGCAGATGTTCTAGCTTACTGCCTTCACGAACCCGTCTGCCAAGCGTGGCGATTATGGCATAAATTACTAAACGAATAACGTACTAACATCGTTAAATATACTTCATCGCTTTACTTCATCGTGGGTTAGAATTCCTTCTGGTGTCCCTCAGAGTTCTTTGTTGGGTCCCTTGCTTTTCGTTATCTTTATCAACGACGTTGGCCCCTGTTTCAATCATTCCAATTTTTTGTTATTTGCCGATGACATGAAAATATTTCGTACAGTTAATTGTGTTCAAGATGCCAAATTAATGCAGGAGACCACCAACGAACGTCTTGATTTACATTGTCGTTATAATGAACTAGATTTAAATGTTTCTCAATGAGTTTCACACGTAAGCGTCAAGTTTATGTATTTGATTATGCAATCAAAAATCATAATTTAGAAAGGAGGACTGTTTCAAGAGATTTGGGTGTAGTGCATGATAGTAAGCTTTTATTTGATCAGCACGTTAGCAAGTCAGTCAACAAAGCCTTTAGGGCTTTAGGTTTCCTGATTCGCTGTTCAAATGACTTCAAAAATATGAAAACCATTAAAGTACTATATTGCTCCTATGTGAGAAGTCACTTGGAATACGCTTCAGAGATTTGGAATCCACGCTATTCTTGTTACTCCAATGAGATCGAGATGATTCAAAGAAAATTTATCCGATACTTAAGTTTTACATTCAAATTAGACCACCTAGCCGATATCACCTATGAGCAACGCTGTGTCAAACTGCATATTCTACCATTGCATGTAAGACGAAACATTTCTGATATAACTTTTCTTCTCAATATTGCCCAGGGTGATATCATCTGTCCCGAACTTCTTTCAAAAATCATCTTGTCAAGACCTTGTAAGTAATTTACGTAAAAATCTCTTGTTACACTGTCCTCCATGCCACACCAATTTTAGAGTTAACAGCTTTCAGCCTAGAGTATTCAAGTATTGAAGCGTATTTTTGGAATCTGCAAGTAATCATTTTATACATACATACATACATAGACTCACGCGTGTTTCCCAGAGGGGTAGGCAGAGACAACGGATTTCCATTTGTCACGATCTTTGCATACTTCTTGTATGCATGTATAATCATTTTATATCCTACAAAATTTCTCAATGAGCGATTGAGGCAGCTGCGCGCTGAATTATGGGCTTTAATACAAAAAACCGGCCAAGTGCGAGTTGGACTCGCCCATGAGGGGTTCCGTAACAGCAAGTATTTCAGTTGATTAAATGAAAGGAAAATTGCTGTTTACGATTTATGATGCATTCAAAAAAAAACTACTAGCCAGATCTCGTTCAAACCAATTTTCGTTGTTAGTTTGCATGGTAATGTACATTATATATTTTCTTAGTTTTATCATTCTCTTATTTTAGAAGTTACAGGGGGAGGGACACTGATTTTACCATTTTGGAAGTGTCTCTCGCGCAAACTATTCAGTTTAGAAAAAAATTATATTAGAAACCTCAATATCATTTTTGAAGGCCTATCCATAGATGTCGATCCATAGATCCTACAAGAATGTGTACGAAGAAAAAAAAATTGAGATTCAGTTCTATGTATGGGGACCCCCCAAAATTATTGTTCTTTTTTATTTTCTCTCTTATAGTTTCGGAAAAAAGTGGCTGTGACATACGGACGGGCAGACAGACAGACAGACATGACGAATCTATAAGGGTTCCGTTTTCTGCCATTTGGCTACGGAACCCTAAAATGGCGTTTTAAAACTTGGCCGTATACTTTTAGTAATTAGCAGACAAAACATTCGAGCTTCATTTTTTCCATTAGGTAAATGTATATAAACTTATGATGTCCTTTGGATCCCCATTATTTATGGCCTGCTGCAAAATCTTAGCTGGCGTTTCCTAAGGTAAGGTCGCCTAAGAGAGGACGCTTTTTCTGTAAGTTAGGAGCATGTTACAAAAAATAGTTTTTCTCTTTTTGTATCGTTATTTTCTTAATGGACTTGAGTGTGAATTAAACAATAAAACATTATCTATTCACATTTTTTTTTTGTTTTCATAAACGCAATAGTCTAAACACGGCGTCAAAGTGACAGTATATTTTTTCTGACTGTCCTTCAAAAAAGGTCAACGAAGCCGAAGTTAGGACTACTGTCTAATTTCAACTCTGTAGCTACGGCGTTAGAGTGTATAAAAAAGAAATATCCGGTCTTTAGTTAACCATAACATAATAAAAAATGGTAAAAAAATCTGCATGGTGTACCCTGAACACATACCTATTTTATATTTTTATTTTTTTAGTCCGGTCTTCCCTCCTCCGGCTAATTTAAGCGTGACTGAGCTTGTCAAACTTTATTAACTCTGCAGGAAGGATATTTTGGGTTAATTAGGTAAGATCGGATGTGTACTGAAGCCATAGGTATTACTGATAATATCTCTGAAATATTTAAGTAGTAAATATAAATCTTCTCATTAAAGTGATAAGTAAATAAAAATACGTGTAGTAAAATTGATTTAATTTTATATTACTCTTAACTTAATATAGTCTCTTTAACTTGTTACAGTCCTTCATTAGTATTTTAAGTATAGTATGGCATAGACAGTCTTGGATAAAATCCTAATACTATCAACTTTTAAGTATCACTTAATACCCTAATTAAGAAGCACTTCAATCTATTATTATTATTATTTTTTAAGCAAATAATTTTGATGACCGATGATCTTGTGCGGGTCGCTAGAAAACGCTGGATGCGGATAGCGCAAGACCGGCAATTGTGGAGATCTTTGAGGGAGGCCTTTGTCCAGCAGTGGACGTCTTTCGGCTGATATGATGATGATGATGATGAAATAATTTTAGGCTTTGGGCTAGGACAATAAAACTTAAAAAAATGAAAACATCTAAAAACAATTTTTATAAACTACTTACTACAAAGATCACAATTATCTTTTATCACAGCTGTTTAACATCTTTTAACAAAAATCTTAAATATCGTTTATACATAGTATTGAAATTAAAATTATTAAAACCACAACAAAAAAGAAATATATTTTTGACGCAGCATAATTAGATAATTCTTTATTTTTTACCATTTCCACAGCTTCCTCTAAGTCCTTTTCGGTATAGGTGGTCGCTCGAAACGAATGTCTTTGGTATTTTATAGGCATGATTACTTAATCTGTAAGTAAAATATATAATAAATGCTTGAAATTATACCAAATCATAATTATACTTTTTACTCTAGTACTAACACACCTGTATTATTTTATTACATGTAGATAAACAGACATTAGGCATTAGTGACATAAGGACATCCGGTCAGGCCTTTGACAAATAGCAATCAGGCAGTTTTTACTTTTGTAATATATTATTGGGGTTGAGTATGAATATTTGAGAACCACTGTATTTTATTATGAAACCTAAGATCGGATGTTTTAGTACGATATTAGGAAACGGGAGGAAAGTCCGGATCTAGTCTTACATACGTCCTAGGCTTAAACAAAGTATACAGATCTCGAGAAAATTTGCTAATCCCGCGAGAAATTCTACTTAAAAAGCAAAAAAATGATGAATACTTACCATAATTTCTCGACAAAATTTTGGAGGAAAGATCTGATCGCGAAAATTTCTCGAAAATTCACAGAATTATTTTGAATCACCAGCACACGTCTTACTCAGCGCAACGCCGACCGAGGTATGAAGGGAGGGGCAGAATAAAATGGCGGAGCTGACTATGTTTCCATCTGTGAAAAATGTCGCTTCATTTGCGGTAAATTCTTTGCTTCCGGTCTTAGGTCACATCCGATCTTAGACGACCCTACCTAACTTATCACTTATATTATAAAGCTGAAAGTTTGGGAGTGTGTATGTTTGTTACTTCTTCACGTCGGTCACAGCTCATTAGAGCCACCCGGCACCCACCCTGCACCGCCTCGCCTCCTGCGGTTAGTATTCTTTATAAGGACTTGTATGGGTATGCGCTCACTATATCAACTCCGTAGCGTCACCGGATCGCCTCTGTCGTAAGCCGTCCATGCGCGGACGGCCGGTGGACCACTCGGTGCCTATTCGCTGCTCGCATGCTTGCCTTGCGTTGACTGCGTATTGCCCACGCGCGGGTCCCGAGTGGACCGCGCGCTGCCCGCGAGTGACTCACGCGGGGACGATACTTGGCAATGCGCCGCGCCCCTCTCACCACTAAAAAAATCGTGGACCTAGCGACGTCCACAGCGACGTTGACCGCGCGGGGTCCACTGGTTGTCCGCGCGACGTTTATTGTTGATAACGCGGCGTCCACCTGTGGACCACCTGTCGACAACGCGTGGACGCCATGCGACAAGGCGGAGCGGGGTGGGTGCCGAGTGGCTCTAATGAGCTGTGACCTCTAAACGGCTGAAGCGTTTTTAAATTTGGTATGGACGCCGCGTAACTGACTGACGCCCTGGATTAACACATAGGCTATAATTTATAACGTTTAACGCGGGTAAAACAACACAACTGACACATTGCCATCTGATCCCTAAACAAAGCCAGTGCTCAACCAGACAAATGATTAACTGATTACTTATACCTACCTATTCTAAAGGTATGCTGAGATGGTTTGGCCATTTAGAAAGGATGAATGAAAGAAGATTGACAAAAGAAGTATATCTGGCCTGTGTGAATGGTACAACCGGAAGGGGAAGACCTCGTAGAACATTCTCTGATCAAATCGGAGACGTACTTAAGAAAGGTCAGGTCAGAAGTACCCTAAACCGGCGAGCATGTATGAAGAATATTATGTCAGTAAACGAAGCGAAAGAAGTATGCAAGGATCGTGACAAATGGAAGTCCGTTGTCTCTGCCTACCCCTCTGGGAAACAGGCGTGAGTCTATGTATGTATGTATGTATATATTTCTAAATTACCCGACACATAACAAATTATCGTGTTCAAGACACATAGATTTGCCCCTGGTGGGAATCGAACCCACGACCTCTGGCTTAGTAGTCACGGTCACTAAACACTAGACCTACATCCCAGGCCAAAAAGAGACACAGATAAAAAAGAAATTCAATAATCAGATAATTTAAATTCCAACATGAAAATTGATTTGAGAATGAATATATGAAATCTATTGATATTTGCCCTACTTTATAAAGTAGTAAAAACGGCTAAATAACCACAAAGTTAACCATTTAAATAACTTTCCTTCCAACAGAACACACAATTCGAACCAGTCTCCGTAGAAGAGGAAACAGCTGATAACTTTCCAATCTGTATGCTAATGCCACTTATAAATCGGGCCCTGATAGGGTAGGGGGAGGGAGGCGAACTAATTAATTGCCACGATAGTTCCTCCCGGTATTATTGAAAGAAGGATTTTGAAAGTCCCGGATTTTCTATTGAATCGTGCAATATTGGTTATTGTGCAGCCCAGGAAAGGGGTGTTTAGGGTTTATGATTTGCTTTGTGAATGAAGCTATTGTGGTTATAATAGGTACTTCAGATTCAAATAAAACGTGCCCATATTTGTTTCGATTGCTTTTTTAAGTCGGCTATCGAAATTCACACGAATCTAGGTTCATACGAAAAATACATTCTACTTGGGATCGTTTAGCTAGCAAGTATTGGGTGCTTTACCCAGATAATGTATCCATTAATGATTCATAGAATAAAAAAAAATGTACACCGATTTTTATTAGGGTTCTGTAGCCAAATGGCAAAAAACGGAACCCTTATAGATTCGTCATGTCAATAACAGAAAAAAACAATAAATTTGGGGGGTACCCCATACTTAGAACTGAAACTTATTTGTTTTTTTCATCGAACCCATACATGTAATTATTCTAATATAAATTATTTTAAACTGAATATTTTGCGCGAGAGACACTTCCAAAGTGGTAAAATTAGTGCCCCTCCCCCCCCTGTTACTTCTAAAATAAGAGAATGATAAAACTAAAATTAATATATGATGTATAATGTACATCATATCATGCAAACTTCCACCGAAAATTGGTTTGAACGAGATCTAGTAAGTAGTTTTTTTTAATACGCCATAAATTGAAAACCGCAATTTACCTTTCATTCAATCGACTCAAATACTTGCTGAGTCCGACTCGCACTTGGTCGCTTTTTCTTCGATATC
This sequence comes from Pseudoips prasinana, assembly GCA_951640165.1. NCBI lineage: Eukaryota > Metazoa > Arthropoda > Insecta > Lepidoptera > Nolidae > Pseudoips > Pseudoips prasinana. The sequence goes on along the minus strand of OX621237.1, from coordinate 34,183,014 downwards.
TCCCCATTATACAGAAAATATACAAGGTATAACATTAATGATGAACTTGAATAAATCGTGTTTCTTTTTACAATATGTATGAGCTAATTATTTCTCTTGTATGGAGAGTTCATATATTTTTTAGTATGTTGCATGTTGATGTTTATATGCAAATTAAGCTTCTTAACTTATCACTATTTATAATAATGATGATGTAAAACTCAGGAGGGAATGGTTCGAAATCAAACATGATCAGTACCATAACAACATAATTTATTACACATTATCTTCAGTTTATAACATTAAATCATAAAAAGAGCTACTTACGTTAGCTATCGCTCGACGGACGATGACCGATTGCCTTCACATCTGCGTCTACCTGACGCTGTCAATTCAAGTTTGACACTGACGTTTGACAACTGTTGCCCTCGGATTAAATAATATTCGATGAATAATCGAATATTAGTTATGAGGTGGCGATTTATATTAGATTATTATTTACGTGTTGAGTAATGCGTGTTACAATCGGCCATCCTTCGCGAAACGAGTCCCATCGTTTGACTATAATCACATAACATTATATACTTTAAGTAAATTATGGAACAAACACATTCTATAAGTAAATAACATAAAAATCAAAATACAACAATTATTATGTGTATATATAATAAAATTTAGATGTTCCGTAACACTCCTGGGCGGCAAGTTCGTATGCCTCTCATGCCCGCTACGGACCACCTAACTATCTCTATAGTGGTGTAGAATAGGGTTACTTCCTTCACCGCTAATCTACAACCCACTGCAACGTTGCGTAACAATTCCTGGGCGGCAAATCCTATGCCTCTCATGCCCGCTACGCAACGTCCTCGGGAAGACACAGTTTATACTCACTAAGTCACTGCAACGCTGCGTAACAATTCCTGGGCGGCAAATCCTATGCCTCTCATGGCCGCTACGCAGCGTCCTCGGCAGGACACAGTTTGTACTCACTAAATCACTGCAACGCTGCGTAACAATTCCTGGGCGGCAAATCCTATGCCTCTCATGCCCGCTACGCAGCGTCCTCGGCAGGACACAGTTTGTACTCACTAAATCACTGCAACGCTGCGTAACAATTCCTGGGCGGCAAATCCTATGCCTCTCATGCCCGCTACGCAGCGCCCTCGGCAGGACACAGTTTGTACTCACTAAATCAATGCAACGCTGCGTAACAATTCCTGGGCGGCAAATCCTATGTCTCTCATGCCCGCTACGCAGCGCCCTCGGCAGGAACCATACTTACATACATACATTCATACTCACTATTTTAATATCTAATGACATATTAGGTTTAACAGTGTCATCAACAGTGCTTTGATAACAAATCACAAATCAACGAATTGAATGATTTAATCACTAATCACTATTACTATTAATTGAGTAATTGTAGATTGAAACTCATTCGTTATTATCACTATCGCTGCTACTATCACTAATATCCTTTGAAGAGCAAGCAGGGGCATTGAAACCTAGCCACGAGAATGCCTTTTTCAGGTAGGGTCCTCCATCCACGAGGTAACGATTGACTGACTTGGTAAGACCTTCATGATCCTATAAGGTTTTTACAATCTTGTTTCTTTGACTTATCTAGACCAGTAACTATCGCTCTAGCTATACGTACTATTTTCGTTCTCATTATATTTTGTACTCATTATCTTTTACTACCAATATTAAACCACTATTTACGTTACTAGTTAGACTAGTCCTGCTACTTGACAACTTATTTAATTTCCGTTTCTATTTTTAATATAAATTTATTTATTTATTTATGGAATTATGAAATATTTATTAGTTTGTTATATTTGTTTATGTATGAATATGAAAGTATGTAAGTACATTAACCTATGTAGTATATTTATTATTAGGTTAGGACACTACACTCTGTAGAACTGACGACAGTACTCTATCAGCTGCCTGTCATTTTCAATTATGCTAGTCCATCCTACGGTTGTCTGGAAGAAATCGCTATTATGTGATAAGACCGCCAATTGTACATTATTTAAATATTAAGTTTTTTTTTTGTAAAATGTTTTTTTTTTTTTTTTACTTTTTGCAATAAAGTGTATCTATCTATCTAATATACTATTAAATTGAGTCCTACTAATTTACCTATATCTGAACTAATATCCTCTAGTATTTCATCAGTCTTTTCACTTCCTTTTATCAACTAAGTTATTAAATAGGTTTTCCCCGTACAGGATTATTAACTGTCCGACCAAGGAGAACTCAGTTGGAGTATTTTGGTGACCTCATACAATCTGGTATTTATACATAATTGTACGTCAGTAAGTATTATTACACTTTCCGTGAACTAAAGAAACAATCGCAGCCAGTATTGTCAATTTGATTCGCGTATTATCTACCGCGACTCTTCACTTCTCCCATCATGCACTGAACCATATTTCACTCTGTGTAAGACAAACGATGTGGTCTCTATTCTGTGACATTCGTAAAACCTCAATCATGTATAGCCCTACATCAACATCCTACTAATATTATAAATACGAACGCCTGCGAGTACGAATGTATGGATGTCTGTTACTCCTTCACCCAAAAACACTGTAAGGAGTTTATTGAAACTTACATAAAAATACATACATTCAGAATTTCAGATAAGGGTAGTTGCCAAGTAAGTAGGAAAAATTCTGCCATCCGCGCTCTATACTGGCGTGCGCTGGAAAACCCGTTAGAATTACACGAATATATAAAAAAAGCTCGCAACAGCGTCGCATCAATGTGTATCGCCAAAATAGTGAATCCTAAATACAAATAATATAAGAATATAATAGTAGTAACAAATTGATTCTTATGTTAAAATGAATATTTTTCTCGCTAACGTTGATAAACTTCATATACATCGGTACATCAACGTTCATAAATATGTATATGTAAATCTATTTGGCGTTTATAACAGCTATTTAGACATCATCATTAAAAGTACTTTCTAGTTTCAATTTACATACGTATATTACGCAATATAGAAAATGGGTCACTCCAGTAACACTGTCTGTTACGCCTTCAAAATTAAATGAATTTGGTATAAAGATAGATCGAAGTAATAATCCTAGAATCGCGGGCGCCATAAGTGTATTAATAGATTATATTATGTATTAATATATTATATTATGTAACTAAACATGTACGTTCAGATGCTTCATAATCAACACGCAAACGGATTTAGATGAATTTCAGTAAAGAGATTCTTTATTACCGTGTTTAAGGTATTGGATACTTTTATGCCTGATAAATATTTGGATCCTGTGGCATAATTAAAACTATTTTATAATAATTAGATTTAATTTGGTATAAACGTCATTTAGAATCTAGTGTTTTATTTTTAGCTAGCAATTCTCTGCAGTGTTGTTTCAGTAAATCAGTTAGTGGCTGATCTAAGTCTATAAAAGGCCTTATCCGAATAGATAAGTTGAGACACTTTATAACATTGATTTACTAACTCCAAGGTAATGAGCTCCAGTGACAATAGCGGTTTCTTTTTTTTATTTTGGTTAAAATTTTGGTTAATATACCTAAGGTTTACAGTAACAGACAGCTTGTACCATTCACAATTACGTGGCTATTCACCGGACTTGCATCTAACTCTGGAATCGGACTCTCTTAGAACCTAACTCTTGACCTACAACGCTTCTACTAACGCATCGCATAAGGACTTCACTTAGATACATGTTATTTTACCTACGCAGTTACCTATTTAGTGACAGGAAGATAGTTTTATGTGCGTAATTTAACTAGTACGCTAGAATTTCATCTCAACGGTAGTTTTAATCATTTGTAAATTGGGTCGTTCTGTAACACTAGGACTTAATAGCACACTGTATTTAATTTAGGAATCATCCACAACAAACACCTCAGCGTAGCTTCCAAGAAGACCCTATATTTTAATACATACACATTAGTGCAGTCTAAGGGTAAATAAGGCTCGTTCTCTAACTCTCTTAAAATTGCACGAACAACCCGTTTCCATTAAAGGCCTAATCATTAGACGAGCCGAATAGCGTGTTTGGCACATGCTTGCCCTTCACGCCGCAGGTCGTGGATTCGTCTCCCACCCAGGACAGACTGTGTGCATGAACACGTCTGTTTATCCTCAGTCTAGGTGTAATTATCCATATAAGTATGTATTTACAAAAGAAAAGTAGTATCTATACATATAATAAAATCGTAAGAAAGCCAAAACTGTACATTGAATATTTTTTTTAAAAAAAAGGATACTTGGCGCGTGATCTGCAGTCGATATCGAAACCAAAAATATAGTTTTAAGATTTTTTTTTTTTCTGTTTGTCTGTATGTATGTTCGGGCTAAACTCAAAAAGTACTGCATGGATTTACTTAAAATTATGCATGAATATTACTTAGAGGTCGGGTCAACATATAGGCTACATATTATCACGCTATCACCTACGAGGGAGGAGCTGTGATAATTTATGAAGTTTAGCGCGGGTAATACCGTGGGGGACAGCTAGTATGTAATATATCAGCTATCCGGCCTCCATAGTACAAGCTTAGTCTGCGATCAGATGGCAGTGTGTAAATAATGTATTATTATTATTGGATGATCCTACCATTAACTTTTATAGCAATGTAAATTATCACTAGTCATCGTAAAAATTTTAACATTGAGAATATTCTTGTCCTTTGTGTTAAATTCTTATGTCCTAGGACAATACGTGGATACTGCCCCATAAGGTTGTATTTTGCGCTGTTAAGGATCAGATCCGGCACTTAAAACTAGGGTGCCCGATCTCCTGGAAATTGTAGCACTTCATTTGATTTGGCTTATTTTGGCATATATTCTGGAGACTGTCGGTGGTAGTATTTGTAAATAATATCTTAGAATCTAATTGCACTCGGGGGTAGACCGTAACAACAAGAAGGATTCGTGGAAATCCTCACGCTGTTTGAATTTCGCGGCCGAACACGCTAACGCCTAACTGTCAATACCGTGGTTTAGGTAATCCACCGCTTGCTTTTCAAAGATCTTACAACGATTCAAAAGATTAATCTTAGCAAAATAGTAAATTTTGGATATTCTCCGAGGCTTGCCCTTCTATTAAGCATCTGCATCAATAACTCTGCTTAATTTCCGTTAGATGGGAAGGATTCTTTAGGCAAGAACTTCCACTCAACCCATGTATGCTGCTTAGTAGAAGGTAGGCCTTGGTAGCATGCCCCGCATGTTCTGGTTTCGCATGATCCGACAGCATAGGCAGGGCATTGTGAATAGTTTATTTTTCCTTCTAACGGTAAATTTCTACACATACGTCCACTTTATCGAGCCAAGCGTTAATCGTTTGCTCTTTAGGCAAAAGATTAAACTCTGGTAAAAACTTATTGAGGGTTGACAATTATTCACGATCCCCTGTCCAATTCTTAAAAACTCACGTTCAGGATCACGAAGTCTCCGAGCTGGGATCCTGCCTCTGCCTCAGCCTCTGCCTCTGCCTCTGCCTCTGCCTCTGCCTCTGCCTCAGCCTCTGCCTCTGCCTCTGCCTCTGCCTCTGCCTCTGCCTCTGCCTCTGCAGCCGGTGTGCTCTGCAGCCGGTGTGCTCAGCAGCCGGTGTGGTCTCAGCCTTGCGTTATTCGATCTGTCTCTATCACGCATTGTACTGGAACTCACGACATAAAAATATGTAAATGACGTGGTTGGTAGGTTTAATAAAATATTGGCACGAGTTGGGCTACGTATCTAACTAGCTATTAAAGTAAATTTATAACCAATAAACTATAATTATAAAATTATAATTAAGCACAGTACTTGCAAATCACTGTGGTTCACTTACTTATGAAAACTATTAATAAAGATATTATTTTAAACTAAGAATGTCAGAAAAAGGTAGTAAGCTCATTGTACGAGTTTTATTTTCTAATAACGTCGGTAGTTCGCAGAGTCTAGTACACAAAAAATAAAATAATCCGATTTCATCCATCAATCTACTTGATAAAATTTACATTGGCATATATCAGGAGGCTCACCGTAAATACAGGCGTAAGCGCCCGTAATTATTTTTGGAAAATACACAAATATATAAAAATTCTAGATGTCCACATGTGAGATAAAACAATGAACATCAATTCAGTTTAATAGGGGCTATACCATTAGAAACTTTTGTGTTCTATACATTGTGACTTACCAACAAGACTATTTACAACTATTATCAGATATTTTGGATGGACTGATCATGTAATACAACGTGTTATGGGCGTGGCAATGCAAAACGAAAAACGTTAATTTTGCAATTATCGCACTTCTGAGATGTAAAACTCAGGAGGGAATGGTTCGAAATCAAACATGATCAGTACCATAACAACATAATTTATTACACATTATCTTCAGTTTATAACATTAAATCATAAAAAGAGCTACTTACGTTAGCTATCGCTCGACGGACGATGACCGATTGCCTTCACATCTGCGTCTACCTGACGCTGTCAATTCAAGTTTGACACTGACGTTTGACAACTGTTGCCCTCGGATTAAATAATATTCGATGAATAATCGAATATTAGTTATGAGGTGGCGATTTATATTAGATTATTATTTACGTGTTGAGTAATGCGTGTTACAATATCTTGGGACATTATTTATACACGGCCATTTGATCCCAAACTAAGCAGAACTTGTGCTAAGGAAGCCAGATAACTTCTTTTGTATATACAGACTAATATTATTATAAATAATTACATCCACATGCAAGACAAACAGACATGCTCATGCACACAATTATCTGTCTTGGGTGGGAATCGAATCCACGGCCTGCGGCGTGAAAGGCACCTATTAACCAACCGGCTTATATTACACCTTGTATAAATCCTTTCTATCGCATGTAAGTCACGATGGATCTTACATAGAAAAACAATGTCTCTTCATTATGGATCAATAATAATGTGATTCTAAATACTATACCCAACCGGATAGTAACTTGGAACACACACGTCGTAGGTAGATAAATAATCCTTAAAGAACGACACTACATCGACTTCTGATCCAATCACAGAATAATTACTCGCCACAAAAACAAAAGATAACAATTGCGTAAAATCGCTTAAACAAAATCTATATTGGCTAATATCAGCGATGCAACCAGTCGCCTATGCAAGTTGCTCGCGTGTCACACGCCATATTAAAAACACCACAACTTTTTAACGTCAACACCACTACATCCTTCACACTAATTTCAACACTGTCAACAAGCTGTAGAGTCTGTTTTCAAATAATACGAGAATTGTACATAAGATGTACGATTCCCGCGTCGTAAAAGCGAATTAAAACCCAAACGTGAGTCACCAGATATCGAATATCCATTTCTATTGTTGTTCTCTAATTTATTTTATGGTCTGCTTATACGATTAGTCGCGTCAATGTAAGTTGAACATAGTTTTGTTATTCGATAGGGGTTAGTTGGGGCTTAATGTATTCGAAATGTACCGATAAAAGGATCGGAGATTTTAGTGAAAGATCGTAGTATTATCTTTTACCGTACAAGCGTATATGGATTAAATTGGCCTCTGTCTTGTCTTGCAAAGATTGTTGAAACAATTAATTGCATTGCCATTTATTCTTGTAAGAGATCACATTTGAAGATTGCATATAGTGAGGAAATCTACATAGTACGCGGGATAGTTCAATTGGCTGTAGGTACAGACGCCAGCACATCAAGCAACCCCAATCTATCAAATGTCCCTAATTGAAAGTGAACCTCATGCTTATGTGATAAAGTTGAAAATCTATAAAAGAAATATGACAGATGGGGTAGCTGGATGTGCTGGCGTCTGTACTATTTCTCGTTTTATACAGAGTTACTTGTTAAACACCAACAACCTCACAAGACTAGATAGTTAACATTATAATTTTGTTCTACGAGTTCGGACATAACTCAACTGCGTCCCTAAAAATGCAATCAATTTAATGACTATTTAAGTTCTGTGTGCGATTCTGTGGCCGGCTTACATTATGTGTATTAACCTCAATTTAAATTAATCTTAACCCTTTCTCAGTCAGGATTAAATTGCACTCTAATAGCTTGTAATAAAGTTCAAAACCATAAATTAATCTTTTTATTTTAGATATGATTATTTTTAAGACAATCACCGCGCGACTTTGTATCCCGGGTTCTACTCCCGCGCAGGACGCTATTTGTTTAACCCATGAATACCTAGTTGTCCACAGTAAAGTACCCCGCGACACAGATATTAATTTAATGAGTGGGGCGTTGTCTTTTTAATAAACAAACTATAATAGATTAACCGAGAACGTGCTTACTTGGTTCTATCAATAAACATGATTTAAAGGCCTATATAACTTTAATTATCACAATCGGTATATAGTAATAATAAAATAAAATCAAAATCATTTATTTGCTTACTAAGTGTACAAACAGGTCTTATTACTCAATAAGACCACATGCATTGACAATATATTTAGCTCGGCAAAACCTTTAAATAAATTAATAATGAATAAGATTCAGTCAGATCATTCTGGTCAGTTGGTCACTTTTTCAAATTCTCCAAAGGTTCAAAGTACACAAATAAGTTACATACCATATAGTGAAAGCCGTTTAGGAATATTTAAATATAATATAGCAAGAAAACTGGCACTGTTGCCCTATCATAGTGATCCGGATCACTTGTACAACTCTTTATTCAACTTGATTAATGGTGAGTTCTGCTCAATATTCACACCCAAACAGTTGTCTGTAAGTAACCGTCTGATGTTCTGTGATTGGGCAACTCCAGGAATTTATAAAAGTCGCAATCAATTATATAAATTGTATGAAGAAAGATCCTATAATCAAAATACGACTTTTCTAGAACATGTAAAACAATATGCCAAAACCTTTCGAAGAGCCTGTTCCATTGCTAAATCGATGTACTTAAAAAATATTATAAAAAATTCGACAAATATTATTAAAACCACCTGGAAAATTATTAATACTGAGACAGGTAGGAAAAAAAATACGTAGTCGTGATTTTAATTTAAGAATAAATAATGTTGACATTAAAAGCGATTTAGAAGTGGCGACTGAGTTTGAAAAATATTTTTCTAATGTTCCAATCGATGTTACCAAATCTCTTGCGTCTTCTTCTGTATCTGCTGAGCTAATACTCCAGCAAAGCGTAGAGAAGTGTGACACAGATTTTGAATTCTCGGTGGTTAACCCTAAAGATATTTTGAATGCTTTCAAAAGTATTAATATGAAAACCACTAGGGATCTGTGGGGTTTATCTGTTAAGACTATTTCATCAATTATAACTATAATCGCCCCACATCTAGCTGCTGTGTTCAATTGCTGTGTCGCATCTGGCGTATTTCCTGACTTGATGAAGTATAGTAAAATTATTCCATTGTTTAAAGCTGGTGATACTTCAGATCCTTCAAATTTCCGACCTATTTCCGTATTGTCCACTCTAAGTAAAATATTTGAAAAGCTAATGCTTAGCCAGTTGCTCAGTCACTTTAATATACATAATTTACTTCATCGGAAACAGTTTGGATTCACGAAGGGTTGTTCAACTATAGATGCAGGAGTCAATCTGTTAAAAAGTATATTCGCGGCTTGGGAGGACTCGCAGGATGCATTAGGTATCTTTTGCGATTTGTCCAAAGCATTTGATTGTGTTCATCATGACACTCTTGTCAGGAAACTACACCACTACGGTATCAGGAACAAGGCTCTCGAACTTTTGACTTCTTACTTGGGCAATAGAATTCAGAAGGTCGATATAAATGGTAAAAAATCTGCGGGATCCCCAGTGGTAATGGGCGTTCCACAGGGATCGATTCTCGGCCCATTCTTATTTTTAATCTATATAAATGACTTACCCTACTATGTAAGGGATAAACATGAGATTGTTTTGTTTGCGGATGATACTTCATTGACGTTTAAAATAAATCGACAATTACGCAATTTTGACGAAGTAAATGACGCAATCTCTAAAGTTGTTCATTGGTTTAATGCTAATAATCTTTTGCTAAATGACAAGAAAACTAAAGTCATAAAATTCTCTACACCTAATGTGAAACAGGTGGCTACCAATGTACAGCTTAATGGAGCTGGATTGACCCCTGTTGAGTCAACTGTGTTTTTGGGTATCACAATTGATTCAAAACTACAATGGGGCCCACAAATAGAAAAACTATCAGGCAAATTAAGTTCTGCTGCATATGCTGTTAAAACTATAAGACGGCTTACTGATGTGGATACAGCTAGAATGGTTTATTTCAGTTATTTTCATAGTATAATGTCCTATGGAATTCTTCTCTGGGGTAGCGCTGCGGACATTAACACCATATTTGTATTGCAAAAAAGAGCTGTAAGAGCAATATATAAACTTGGTCCGCGAGAATCTTTGAGAGAGAAGTTTAAAGAGATTAACATTCTGACTGTAGCATGTCAGTATATATATGAGAATCTAATTTATATGCATAAATATAAAGACTCCTTCTGTAAAAGGAGTGATACTCATAATATAAATACTCGATATAAGCATAACTTTGTGTTACATACCACCCGTCTCCACAAAGTAAGTAACTCTTTTATGGGGCAATGTATAAGATTCTATAACAAACTTCCCAGTGATATCCGAGAAATGTCTATGAATAAGTTTAAAAGAATTATAAAAGCCAAATTGTGTAGCAGGGCTTATTACAAAACTTCTGATTATTTAAGTGACAAAACAGCTTGGGATTGAGTCGCTCTAAATTAACACATTTAAATACAATGTAAATTTATTTAAGAAATATATATTTTTAAAAAAGGATTCCTACTGAGTTTTCTGGCAGTGTTTCTCAGTAGCTGCCACGTCATGCACTGCACGGTAGGGTAAAAAAAATTGACGATTCCACACAAATGTAATATTTTAACGGAATAAACGACTTTTGAATTTTGAATTTTGAATTTTGAATAGTGGTGCTTAGAACTAGCGGCCTTTTGCAGGCGTTGCAAATTTGAGAGATAACATGTTATTTCAAGTATGTTATAGCTAAATTTATAGATACAAATTAGTTAATAATGTAATAGTTAAAATAATGTTAGTTAAAATATCTATTCTGTCGCCATATTAATTCATATTTATTATTAGATAATTTTATTTATTAATATTGTTTTGTTATTGTTTTTTTGTGTTTGAGTATTCTTCAATAAATAAAATAGCCTTGAAGTGCAATCTAGATTATCCAAACGCTAACGTTAAGCTTTATAAATTATCACAGCTCCTCCCCCGTACCTAGGCGATAGCGTAATAATATGTAGCCTATATGTTGCAATGTAGCCTGTATGTATGCAAAATTTGAAGTAAATCCATGCAGTACTTTTTGAGTTTAGCCCGGACATACAAACAGACAAAAAATCTATAAACTGTATTTTTGACTTCGATATCGATTGTAGATCACGCCCCAAGTATCCTTTTTTAAAAATATTCAAAATACAGTGTTGACTTTCCTATGATTCTATTATATGTACCTATATATTATATGTACCTATATATTATATGTACCTATATATTATATGTACCTATATAGATAAATGTTAAAACACAAAATTGGTTACTGTGAAACTTCTGCCAAAATCCCTTACGTTCCCTTAGTTACCTTTTAATCATGCCAGCGCAGCGTTTCAATTTAATTAAAAGCGAACCGTGCTGTCAAAATAACTCTAGTTATGTATATGTTGTGACGTATCAAAATACTTCCTACACGTCACGTGCCATTCACTAATGGGATTGTTAATTTGTTATTAATCATTCAATTCAATATTTAACAAATTAATTATGTATCGCATCATCATCCTGATGTCGTCCACTGCTGGACATAGGCCTCCCCCAAAGGTTTCTATGACGTTGCCATTTGAAGGGGTTTGCCAGGGTTTGACGTAGTCACCGCGTTACTTCAGGTGACGTTACTGCCCGACACAGTGATTCATTTCTGGTAATGGTTCTTTAGTGCGGGCGTCGTCTATAAAAAAAATTTTCAGCTTACAGCTTGCTTATGTCGATAATAATAGACTATTATTATTAGATTATTTGGAAATGTTGTAACTTGTGAACTGACTTTATCCATCAGAATGTTTTTTAGCTATTTTTGATAAAAACTAGCTACTGAAAGTAAGTGTGCCTTAACGCAACACACTCACAACCACAAAAATAGTTGTACTATTCGGGAATCGAAACACGAAGGCACTTAGGTAAAAGCGACCTTAACCATTGTGCCACATGTGCAGGCAAAACAACAACGCATTCTACGAAACAAGAGTGCAAACTTGGCACAAGCGAATTTTTTTTAAGACATTACCCACCCTATATAAATTAATCCCGGAGTCTCTGAGTATTTCACAATTGGCATATAATTGACGGACACAAAATACAAGACCAGACTCAGAACAACTATTTAATGGTCACACACAAAGTTGTCCTGCGCGGAAATCGAACCCGGGACACGAAGCAAGGCGACTGTCTTAACCGCTGTGCCACACTCGCAGTCGAATTTATCCTTATCGCGTATAAATAAATAGTTAATTATTTCTTGCTAATCAGATGAAACCTATTTTTAAACTATCCTCGATCTGCGATATTATCGGGGCGCTGAACACGCAACTGCTCGTTACAAATCACTGATCAAAGGCGTAGAAGGTTACCTTTTGATGTAGGTACTGCGAATGCGATGCAATGGCTGTCTTGGGTTATTTTCGGATATATATACGCTGGGGTTCGGATAAGTACGCTGAGTATTTGTAAGTTGAGAATATAAATTATTGATGAATTCACACATTTCCATAAAACTGTTTACAAAAATAAATAAACGTAATTTCGTTTATTGACTTTTGTAAACTAAACAGTTTATTTATTTTAGTTTAATAAATAAAGAGTTATGTGTGTATTAAAATGGCTAGCAGCTCAGCACGGTGGTACAGATAGGATCTGACTGCAAGACCGAGTTTCAGTCTTCTGCTGTGGTTAGCCAAATAATGCTACATGATAGGTATTTATTCGAAAAAAGTTAAACATAAATATCTTTATAAACCAATAATAATGAGACTGAGTACCTATAGATTATATAAAAATAGTAAGACATTGTAAAATTTTCTTTATAAAAATATCCAAAATTGATTTTTAGTCCAGCCTGGGATTTGAACCCGGGATCTCATTAGTTACGGTTTAACACGCTACCGCTAGACCAACGAACATACGAAGAATGGGAAAATATGTAGGTATATTATGTCAGTAGGTACCTAGATATTATTGCTTTTTTGTTGAAAACGAGCAAATACAGATTATGTCAGTACTCTTAAAGTTATAGCGAAATTTAATTTCAAAAGAACAGATATTTCGTAGTTTCTCAGTAACATTATCAGCAATATGTTTTCAAAGAATTGTACCTAGGTACTGGCATATATTCCATTCACCGTTAATTCTTCAGTAAATAATTAAATTCTTTTCCAGAGTTCTATTATCAGTGTGTCTACACTGAATTATAATAATTTAAAAATACCAATAATTTTGAGATTTTTCCAAGTATTGAAATGTGGTTCACAAACAATCCTCTTCCATTCTCAATTACACGAGCAGCCCGCGTCATAATTCCACCAAACGACTCTAAAACCGATCATCTGCTGCGATTTGGCTGCATCTCGATATCAGCAACCAACATAAGCCGAAGTTGGTACCTTAGAAGTATTACCCGGGTTTCTTAATCTGTAGTGTTATTTGCTTTCGTTATTATTTTTAAGTGAAAACCTCCTAGGCTCAATTCTAAACGTCACGTTAAAATAACGATTGTGCTGTAGACCACACAAATCAAATAAAACTTAGATATACGAAACGTAACTGGCCATGAAAGAAAGAGAGAAATAAAATGTGTGCTCGCCCCTTTCTCTCTTGCCCCTACGTATATGTAACGTTTCTCTCTTTCTATCTTCACTAACTTATATCTCCCTCTCAACTTCCGTTCGCCTCGCCCGATCACATTTTTCATAACGCTCTCGTCACGCATTCACCAGCTTACTCCCCGAGTCAAGCGTACGTAAAGAAGAAAATTTTTAATGATATAGCTTAGACCGACATCTTGACGTGCCGCTACGTCTCCATATTTTAGAGGATAGAAATATTATCACTTTAGCGATCAACCATGTATAGAGTGATTACACACTTAGTTGTTTTTTTAACCTTACCGAATTACGTATCGGAACTATGAGGGCAAGTTGCTATGAACTGTTATAATATCTATATTACTTTGAAGAGAAAGAGACTATAATGTCGTTATTATAATCGCAAATATTCTCATAAATACGTACCTAAGGTATATTAAACAATTCAATAAAAGGAGAGAGGCATTGTTCCCGAAAATATCCATAAAGTAATAAGTAGGTTCGCCTGACAAATACTTTACTTCGCTTACTTAGTTCGGTTCTAATAACTCAGGCAATAAGTTTCAGCAAGTATTAAGTTACGACCGAACGTACTTAGTTTACAAATAAATTAATATTCCAAATTAATGTTATTACTTTATATTTGGCTGACATTCAATATTTGTGGAGTTATTCTTGCAATTTCATTAGGCAAAATAAAGAAAGTTATGTACGTATGAGTTATCAAGCGATTACTTCGCAACGAATAGAAGGGCTTTGCCTCCATTACCTTGAAAGGTAACACACGGGCACCAATAAATAACCCAAATTAACATAAACAGATAGGCTGTGTAGCAGACGGCATGGACATATCATTAAATATCATCAACCCATCTCATCCCGTGGGGGTCTAGAAGTCAACTCGAGGGTATTTCTCCCAGAGAACGGGCAGCAGCGTCTCTCTGTGTACTATGACCATCATACTGCGATCGCCAACCCGTCTGGCCAGCGTAGCGATTATGAAATATCTCTCCAATTTATGGAAACATTGTGAAAATCTTTTGGGGAGGCTTTTGTTCAGCAGTGAACATCTTTTGGCTGACATGATGATGATGAGATAGGCCTAATACAAACTGAAAGAAAATAAGTTTCACATCAGAACCTGCCTACCAATTATGCACACTGGACAAGCAGTTATAGTAGGATGACAGTTCTATGTATGTATGTCATGTACTTTAACAATTTTCAAATAAATATTTGTTAAGAAATTTAAATGAAACATATTTAAACTTATTTAAATTTCTTAACAAATATTTATTTTAAAATTGTTAAAGTACATGACATACATACATAGAACTGTCATCTTACTATAACTGCTTGTCCAGTGTAGTGTGTAAAATACAGAAAAACCAGCAATATAAATATACGTTTAAGATGAACATTAATGAATTATTATATTACTATTATTATTTTTATACCGTCTTTCTTATGAAGCTAAAAATATACCAAAGCGAACACGTCCCGGTGTAATTTATCTATACTATGAATGTCATAAGAAATATATAAGTATGTTTATCAGTTGTCTGGTTGGTACAACTAAAACACTGCCATCTGATCCTCAACTAGGCAGAGTTGTACTATCAACTCTGCCTAGTTGAGGATCAGATGGCAGTGTTTTAGTTGTACCAAGAAATTTATTATTATTATTTGTAATATTAATTAACTAACATATTTCCGCCACCCAACAAAGTAAATACGTTATGAGCTTTTTAAGCTCAAAAAGGAACTGCTCTAATATTCTGCGTGTTTGCAGTTGCCGACTCTGCTAAAATATTGAAATTTGCTTTTCAAATGCCCGATGTTTTGGAAACATTTTGTGTTGTTCGCCAACGACGTTAAAGCGAAAATCAAGAGGCCCTTGAAGAAATTTGCAAGTCGATTTGTGAGAAATACTAATGTCAAAGGAATTTATTAAGATGAGGTGAGCCAGCGGACTTGGTAACTTAAAGCCTGAAAGAAAAATTGGCTCAGCTTTTTAAATAGCTTTAAGGGTTTAATTTTCTCTTTGTTTGGAGTTGGTTTTTGCTTGTGGCTGAAGATTGCCTAGCTACGGCATCATAAAATGGTTTTCTGTAATTGATTAAATACTTAAGTACAGTACTTACTGTTCTTTTCTGTGATATCTGTAAAGAGGTTTCTTAGTAGCTTACTTTAACCTTTTAAATTCTCGTGTAAACAGGTGCGATAGGTCACGATGAGGAACGATCTGGGAGAATGAAATGTGATTTTTTAATGAAAAGTATGAAATAATTAAAATTATTCACAACTTGGGTATTAATTCAGTCAATCTCACAATGTAGCAGTATTGTCTGACTGGACAAAGGCTCCCCTTAATACCTTGACAATGGCCGGTCTTGCGTTATCCGCATTCAGCGATTTCCAGTGTCCCTCACAAAATCATCGACAGTATAGTCTAATACAATATACTTAAAACTAACTAGATTTGACCATAAATAATAAGTGATGAAATTAATGGCAAAATAAATATGTCTATCTTAACAGGATCATAATAAGTCCAAATTAAAGAAAAATATTCTTCGAAATTTTGCGAAACCTGCCTAATATCTGTGACTAAAGCAAATAACACTAAACAATAAAATAAAATATAGTTACAAAGTCAAAGTTTACATGAATATCTAAAGAAATCTCCCAAGTTTTTAAGTTCCCAGTGGGAGCCGAGGATATACGCATTCCATAAATGCTTTGTTTCTCGGGATGCTATTATATGTATTTATACCTACGGAACTCTAATAGAGCGAGACACGACCCAGAACCTCACCCGTTTTATCGTAAAACTTAGTTTTGTTTATTATTGGCCATATTTTTTAAGTCAAATATAACAGTGTAGTACTGTGTGACAGTACATAATGTTATTCTGTCTGAGATAAGTATAGTTGTCTGTTTAACCTGAGGGTTTCTTTTTATTACATTCTTTACGTGTCATAAATAAGATAAGACTGTATTGGGTACTGTAGGTACCCAATGTACAGCACTTTACTAACCCTACATACTTAAATCTGAATTTCGTATTTAAAAAAAATATGTAGAATCTTGTTTAAATCTTGAATAAAACTAAAATTGTTGTATAGATAACCTTACCTTTGTATGTATTTAGTGTCACTGTTTTATGTAAAATTTCTTTAGAAAACAGTATCATGGTAATTTTTACACGAGACGATAAGAGGCCATGCGTCATGGGAAGGAACAGGTTGCCTAGCAACCTAAATAAGAGCACTTTTAGTGATCGAATTTTTAACCTATTCCACAATTCAAAACTACAGCCGGAACCGATAGCCTAATATGTCTTACGAAGCACGGACACGTTCAGAAATTAGTTGTCCCAAGATATATAGATTTATTATGTAAGTATTGCAAGATAACACTATTTATATGACGGCGCAGCCGTGGCGCTACCAACAGAACTGCATAGATAAGAGTGATAGGTCGGTGTCACTCTGGTGGAACGTCGAATGGGCGGCCATCTTGACGTCACTATTGCTTGGAGACGTTGTAGTGGTCGCAAATTATCGACGGATCGCCGTAATTGAAATTAAAATCTAACTTAATTAGTGGTTTGGTGACGCATTAAACATAGTTGATTGATTTTGCTGAATAATTAATGGCTAAAGTGAAGTCCGCCTATATTTTTAAATTAACTGCCTGCATAACCTCACCTAATAATAAATGATAAGTTAGGAAAATAGTGTCCCAGGCATGCCTCCGTGTACCCTAGACGCGTCGTTATCAGAAGTGGGATCCCAAGCCCAGCCCACTGATGGGAGAAGAGCACCTGGTGCTGAAAGTGCGAGAAAATTGTTGTGCAGTTTGGTGGTTTAACTATCCTGTTTACCGGTTGCTTAGCAACCGAGTTCTAACAGCGCAAGTACAGTGCAGCTAATAAATTTCAATCGTCAGTATCATACTGACGAAGACGTGGAGGTTGATGCTATGTGTCCGAATTGATTATTAAGAGCAAACAATTGAAAGGTGTCCTACTGTTGTTGGTGCTAACTAAGTCCTTAAAATAGGACAGCCGCCTGCCTAACCAATTTGCCATTGGAACAACTCTCGTGACACTTGGTAAAGCAGCCATTGTAAGCCAAGTTTACGAAAACTAAACTCATTCTTCATTATTTCGACGAAATCATGCGTTTCCAAATTGGAATAATGAAAAGGCAAGCGAATCCGCTATACTTATGATATTTCATAGAAAGAAAGCCGAAGGTATAAATGTGAAATTGCTTATGTAATATCGGTATTATGCCAGAAGGATGGGCTGATTCGTCGCGAGTTAAACTGTCAGATAATAATGAATAAAGTATAGCTATTTAGTGCACTCGGAGCAATCTCATTACAACGCCAATCATAAAGTTCTGTTGGGCATGACTTCGACTCTTTAAGAGACTTCGTTTGTCCGATAGACGTTGTTGTGGAAAATGTCAATTTTGTGGCGGACCTGGATACAGAGAAGCGGACTGCCGCCGGCGATTTTAGGAATACCGCTTGCTCAAGCAGAGCTAAACCACCAGTCCGCATCCCCGAGACAAGGCCCGATGTTAAAAGATAACATGTCTATGGAAAACCAGGCGATATCAAGATCACGTTATCTGAAAAATATATTGGTGGAACAACAAAAAAAAAGTTTATGTATGTGAACGAGACGCTTCGAGAGGGACTCTGGTGACAGCACTGGGTGAGAGAATTCCATTTTCCTTGTCAGTAGTTCAAATTGCTCGGTGATTATCTCATCTCTTTGGACTTTATGGGTAATCAATGTTCGGATCTCGTGTATTTGAAAGAAATTGAAAACGGTGAAGTGCAATGCACATATCATACATATTTCTAGTATAGTGAAAACAGGTGATTTTACAATGACCTTATATCAGAAAATTCCGGATGACTGCTTTTCTGAGCCCTTTTTAATAGGTAGGATATTGTAATTTGAGAATGATTGATGATAGGTAAAGATTTGTAAATTGAGGTATTAGACGCGACAACTCCTTAAACCGCATCTCAAATGAGACAATTCTTTTCGCTTCATATTTTAGAAAATGTATATGGGAATTTACGTAAATATTCGGACCTTTGTATCCCATTACAAAATTCAAGGGTAGCGTCCAGTGGACGGAAACTCATGAAAAGACACATAATACTATAATTCAGATTCTCACTTCAGTACCTGTGTTAATAATATTGCCACGTTCAGGCTTCGAACCTTGGTACCAGTAAGGGTTTTAGGAGGCTTTTGGAAAATCGCTAGAATGTTCTACATAATGCCGGAACAGGGGAGAAAGGATGGCTATGGACATACAAAGTTCTTAATGCAAAAATTGACAATAGATGTTTCCAGATTAAAGAGAGTGAGATGGGTGGAGACGGGGACGAAAGCATTACGATTAATCTGTTGTATAAGCGAGGTTTTACCGAAAGAAAAAATATGACTTTCGAAATGTGTGAAGTTTGGAACAATTTAGGGGTATATAGACTGAATGTTAAAGCAGAACGGTGAGTTTTGATTCGGGTGAGATTGAGGGCGAGTTGAGAGGTGGAAGTATGGGTAGAGGACTAAACGGGTGCAAGTGGTCAGTGAGGGTGAACGGTGTCAAGTGTTCCCTACACATTGTGAGGTAGGTCGTGTACCTAATTCAGGACTTTGGCTTTGGCAGTGCTCGTTACGGGGGCTCGGAAGGGCGCCACGTGTCAACTTTTAACGGGAGCTGGTTGCCGGGGCTCTGGAGTGTGTGTGCGTTCCGTGATCTTGGTGGTGAGCCAACTGTTACTGTCAATGCCGATTAAGTTCCCTTGAAAACGCTAGTTTCTTTTCCAATCCTCTGACCAGCCGCGCGCCACATTATTTACCCTGAATTACGGTTAGAACTTCACTGCGACGTTAGCTCTTAGGGGCTGCTCGGAGTATAGCAGGCCAACTGTACCTATGGTGCCTGCACCGTGGTACAGAATTAGTGCAGAAATCACGGGGAGGCTTGGTGGTGGGAGCGATCGTAAGAAGTACTCTTCAGTTATGATAAACTATTTTACTAGGTAAGTTCTTGAATATACTGCGCCTCTGGATGTAGCTGTGCTCAGAACGTTGGGAAAGGCTGTTTGCGTGATTGGTGATCCGAAAAGGATTATTGCGGATCGGGGCAGATGTTGCTTGGGCGCAGACTCCAAACAATTTTGTAGTGACCATAGTATGGGGTTTCACCTAATAGCTGCTGGCTGTACTGGTCGGGTGGAGTTCTGTGGTTCATGCGCGCGGTGAAGTGTATTCTTGTGATGGTTGAGAGTAGCCTTAGAGAAGAGCATGGCGTGATGGGCTTCCAGAAGTTCAATTGACTTTGAATGATACATGGTTTGGGGTTACAGGTTGCACACCAATAGAACTTATGTTTGGTATACGATCGCGATTACGCGATACGCGTGGTTGGTGTGACCTCGCATCCCGACCATGAATTTCGTTTAGTTAGTTATAAATAAAATTCGGAACATGCACGTGCAGCTGGTTCAAAAGTGGAGGGTTTCAACCGTTGTGGGGCGGCAACGGAACCGTTCTTTAAAGGTAGTTTTGTCTTCATAAATAATAACGTATGGCGAGGGATGCCAACCAGATTGAATACAAAATTCAAGGGCCACTTCATCATAACTAGTGTTTTGGATAATGACAGATTTGAGTTAAAAAGCATTGATTGGTTTAGTAATTTGGTTTGCAAAAAACTGCGTGTGACGCCCGGGAGCGGTAGAGGCTTTTGAGTGGGGGGATTTGACCGGTTGGCGTGGTATTTGTGTGCATGAAGTGTAGTTGTCTATGTATGTAGGTATGTGTTTGCAGGGGAAAGGTGGTATATGTGTTGTAACGGTTGTAAGTTTTCCGTGGTGCTGGCTCTGCTTAGTTTGGAAACTGAAACGGGTGGCCATGTGTGAATGATATCCCAGATTCTTTGAGATATTATAGTTATGGTTTGAAGACGGCCGAGGCGGCGGTTTGTGTATTGGGAGATGGATCATCTAATGATGAGGGGATACTGATACTGCTGTGGTTCGCACAGTCAATTGTTGTGTGACTTATTTAACGAGTTGTATGGGTTTGAAGAGCTGACTTGTGAGGGTCGATATACCGTAGATGCCTGTAAGATGGAGATTGGTCAGTTACGATCTTAAAAATTTGCTAGCGGTGAGTGCTTGTTCTAAGGGACTGACTTATATTGGTCGACGTTCCGAATGGAAGCACTGCGCTGCATGTGTGGCCTATGAGAGTTCGATGATGTGGCCTGTGAGGGGTCGGTTATGTGGTGATTGAAGGGTTGTCCGGTCCACGTTGTCATATATGATAACAGCTGGTCGAAGGGACGCCTGACAAATGGAAGGGCACTAAGACATTGTTCGGTTCAGAGATGGAAATGGTAAAGCTGGTCGAAGGGACGGTGTTGTCCGGTCCATGCCATTGTGGGCTGGTCGAAGGGACGCATTTGTCCGGTCCAGAAGTGGAGGTAGTGAAGCTGGTCGAAGGGAAGATGTTCTCCGGTCCATGCCATTGTGGGCTGGTCGAAGGGACGCATTTGTCCGGTCCAGAAGTGGAGGTAGTGAAGCTGGTCGAAGGGACGATGTTGTCCGGTCCATGCCATTGTGGGCTGGTCAAAGGGACGCATTTGTCCGGTCCAGAAGTGAAGGTAGTGAAGCTGGTCGAAGGGACGGTGTTGTCCGGTCCATGCCATTGTGGGCTGGTCGAAGGGACGCATTTGTCCGGTCCAGAAGTAGAGGTAGTGAAGCTGGTCGAAGGGACGGTGTTGTCCGGTCCATGCCATTGTGGGCTGGTCGAAGGGACGCATTTGTCCGGTCCAGAAGTAGAGATAGTGAAGCTGGTCGTAGGGACTGTGTTGTCAGGTCTATGTTCTTGTGGGCTGGTCGAAAGGACGCATTTGTTGGGGCCAGAGTTGGAATTACTGGGGTTAATCGCAGAACAGGTGTTGTTCGGTTGTACTTGCCTTCGCGGGATGGTCGAGGAGACAAATTTGTCTAGCACTAAGATGATCATGAATATGACCTTACGTCAATGGTTAAGGAGATGTACTTTTGTGTGAGGCGTTGAGCCTGAGGCTTTGAGGTTCTTATTTAGAGCCGTAGTATAGTAAAACTAAACGATGAGTAGAGTATGGTCAGGCTGGGCGAGCGATGCTGATTGCTTATGTCTTAGTCCGTCATAAATGCTCCATTGCGCCCGAGGACGGGCGATAGTCAGTATGGCCGTGACGGCGCAGCCGTGGCGCTACCAACAGAACTGCATAGATAAGAGTGATAGGTCGGTGCCACTCTGGTGGAACGTCGAACGGGCGGCCATCTTGACGTCACTATTGCTTGGAGACGTTGTAGTGGTCGCATATTATCGACGGATCGCCGTAATTGAAATTAAAATCTAACTTAATTAGTGATTTGGTGACGCATTAAACATAGTTGATTGATTTTGCTGAATAATTAATGGCTAAAGTGAAGTCCGCCTATATTTTTAAAATTAACTGCCTGCATAACCTCACCTAATAATAAATTATAAGTTAGGAAAATAGTGTCCCAGGCATGCCTCCGTGTACCCTAGACGCGTCGTTATATATTTTCTATACATAGTATATAAATAATTTTATTTACGGCATTTTTCACAAGAAACATTTGTGTCAACACAAATCACCACTTTTCAGTCATCGTAACCATTCTATTTTCTACTTGTAAATAAAACCTAACAGAATAAATTGAACTAATGAAAAGTGCCACAGTTTCCATAAAGAGTCTAGATTTTAAATACAGTTTCCATTACAACCAAGTAAACAAACAATATTTGCATTTATTCAAAGATCGACTTAAGCGACTGAAGTAGAGATACACAAGTTATTACTTGAGTACATCGCTGCATCTTCATTAAATCGCAGACTTTAATTAACCCGAGCAGCCTCGTATTACAAACTGGCTGCTTGAAAGGCATCTTCTATCTATACATACCTACTACTTGCTGGCTTGTGGTTATAATATTGAAAAGGCGCATTATAACTTTTTAAATCATTTCATCTTAAGAAACTATTAGGATTCATTATGAGCTGAAACTAGATACCTATGATATCCGTAATTATCTTTTGGCTGTTACAATGTCGTCTTGACAACCTGCGTTTTCCATTTTTTGTTTTTGTTACGGCAGGGGGAATGCCTACGCATGCCATCCGCAAAAAGTGTCTACGGGTGGGTATGTCGGACTTGTACCGACCAAACCTGCGTTTTCCTAATTACTAACACAGTATTGACCTATTTCATGGTATAAATAACGTTAATATAATTTACCTAATAACCATCCAATGCACAGGGTAATACCAATCATCATATCAGCCGAAATATGTTCACTAATGGACAAAGAATGGGGAGATTTATTTAATTATCGCCGCACTTGGCGGTCGTGTTAGCGATTGCTGTATAGTTATAGCATCTGCTCAGAGAACCGCTGCTGCCTATTCTCTCATAGGTACACTATTGGAACAACTTCTACGACCCTCAACCAATAAGATGAGGTGGAATATTCATCCCCGAAATCATCTTCAGCAGACATGACATATCTGAAATTAACTAAATTAAAGTACTACATGGAATTACTTTAATATTTTAATATAAATTAATATATTTTAAGATATCTACGAGTAAAATACCTATCCCTCCTATAAAATATCTATATAAAATATAGAATATATTTATTCTATACATAAAGTAACTATAATACGATACAAAAATTGTCTACAATCATCAAAGTCCCTAATAAGGTTCTTTAGTTATCTCTCATACGTTTTATAAAGAAAACAATAGAATATTTGGTTAATTTAACTAACCGTTTTATTTTTATGTTTCAAATCGCTAGACTCGTTTGCCATACAGTTATTTTAGGCAATAGAAATAGAAGGTTCTGACTACGGGATTCAACAAAAATAGGTTTATCCACAACAATTAAACGTTCGAGCTAAGTCGGGGCAGAAATCTATATTATGGAAAATTAAGAAGGAAATTGAGAAATGAGTTTTATATAACCATGGCGTTAGGAATCATATAAAATAAAAAATTTCTTACATTAAAAGTAAAGATTACCCGAAGACTTGTTTTGGTATTCATGACTTGGTAGACTTATTTATTAGGAGACAGCAGAAACATCACAATCATAGTCTCCTAGAATTTAAGTTCACCGTCGCGTGTTTCTTATTAGAAGGTATACAAAATAATGAGTTACAGTAAGTAATAGTATGTATGACGGTATCACAGCAAAAGCAAATCACAGCATTTTTTTCGAATCGAGATCGCTAAATCGTTTGGCGCTTTGAATTTTTGTAATTCGCTAAACTGATCATAATGTACAGACGTCAGCACATCACGCTACCCCAATCTGTCAAATTTCCCCAATTGAAAGTGAAACTTATGCTTATGTGATAAAGTTGAAAATCTATAAAAGAATTTGAGACAGATTGGATGTGCTGGCAAACGCCATACGCCAGTAGCGTACGTATATAATGAATGAAGAAAAGCTTTTGCATTACGTTGACAGTAAAATGCACCCATTTTTACACTTCAATTAATTTGTTTCAAAAGAGTAACCTAAGATTCATAATTAAAAACAAAGAAATATAATACTTTAAACCTAATTTGAACTAAAGAACACAGCGAAAGCATATTTAAACATTGCGAAACATAAAAAAGCTTCAACAAAACTGTCGAGATTTTACAGCAAAACGTTTTTATGTCCCTTTTATTTAATTAAAATAATATTTCAACCTAACTTGTAAAGGGAATGTCACGTAGTCCCAATAAATATACAGTACCTTCGCTGTTCCTACGCGGGGTAGG
Organism: Pseudoips prasinana; assembly: GCA_951640165.1. Classification (NCBI taxonomy): domain Eukaryota; kingdom Metazoa; phylum Arthropoda; class Insecta; order Lepidoptera; family Nolidae; genus Pseudoips; species Pseudoips prasinana. Next base: position 34,158,220 of record OX621237.1, on the reverse strand, counting down.
TGCTGAGATAGAGCGGGAATGACAATACCATACAATGAGTACAGTAAATGAGTGTGAGCGGAGTGTGACAGCAAATTAATGTTTTTCAAGAAAGTTCAAGTTCAAGATGCACTAAGTTTTACATTAAATAATATTAAAATTTGTTTTAATGAAAAACTAAACATCAAAGTCGATTATATTTCAGTTTTATAGCATTAATCGCAATGCAAAGCATCAATCCAATCACAAAAATGGGAAATCATAAATTTAATTGTCCGGCGGGTCTCGAACCAGCCGATTTTTTTATGTGGCAAAACAGTGGGTTTTAACAATAAACCAGGCGGTTACGTTGGACAGATAGATGAAGTTCGTCCAGCTATGATGGTTGTGGTCCAACATCATCGACAGTAATCAGACAAGTAATTAGTAAATTTAGTTTCTTTGCTATGTCTACGGCGATAGCACCAATCACTTACTGGAAGATATCGCGGATTATTATTTTACGGTACCCACCTACCTATGTTTTATTTTCCTAATAACTAACAAAGTATGAAACTATTAAATGTTATATGAACTAATGTAAATAAAATGTAATAATCATTCAATGTACTGAACCATTCAGTCAATATGTAGTAAAAATATAGCTAAAATTTAGATTATTAAACCTACACATGATCCTTGACAATAACTTAATTTTAGTTAGCTAAATATCATTACTGTTATAAAATAAATCTTATTGTAAATTATTTCCTACAATCCGTGTACCTAAATATCTATATGTACCTAGAAATAATTATAAATTAATTATATATTGCTGCGAACATGTTCTGACTATTTACAAGCGCCTTTTTAAAGTCTACGTGAATAAAAACCTTTTTTATTTTATTTATTTACTTGTATTCAGTTTTGAGAAATAGATTGAAACGTAAGTACAATGTCCACACGTCATGGAAGGTAATTTTGACATTATAGAGGAGCTGTTTAGGTACTTGTGTTATTTTTCTGTTTTTAAATACTAGTCACGTAGCAATAGGTGTTGAACTTTCTTGAACATAATGTAATGATTAACTAATGCTATCGTATCAAAAATAGGAAATCTAGTTCAGCTTATATCAGAGAATAGGGCCCAAATAAGTTATTATCACGGCAAAATTAAATAATATTCTGATTATTTAACTGACAAGGATGTTTGTTATTATTAAAGACTAACTGTTTTAAAACTTAAGCAAAATTTCTTTATAAACGAGTTCTTTTCTTGAGTGGAGTTGCACAAAGAGTGCAAAATCGGTATGCTCTAATTCTCTTAAATAGTACTACCATTTAGTGCGTGGGTGAGCTAAACCCTACGAAAAGGCATTGAAGCCCCATGTTTGTTTTTAGGGTTCCGTAGCGAATTGGCAAAAAACGGAACCCTTATGGATTCGTCATGTCTGTCTGTCTGTCCGTCCGTATGTCACAGCCACTTTTTTTCCGAAACTATAAGAGCTGTACTATTGAAACTTGGTAAGTAGATGTATTCTGTGAACCGCATTAAGATTTTCACACAAAACTAGAAAAAGAATAATAATTTTGGGGTTTCCCCATACATAGAACTGAAACTCAAATATATTTTTTTTATCGTACCCATACATGTGGGGTATCTATGGATAGGTCTTCAAAAATGATATTGAGGTTCCTAATATATATTTTTTTAAACTGAATGGTTGGCGCGAGTGACACTTCCAAAGTGAAAAAATGAGTTTCCTCCCCCCTCCCCTGTAACTTCTAAATAAGAGAATGATAAAACTAAAAAATATATATTATGTACATTACTATGTAAACTAACAACGAAAATTGGTTTGAACGAGATCTAGTAAGTAGTTTTTTTTTAATACGTCATAAATCGTAAATTCATTTCTTCATTCATAAATCGTATTTACCTTTCATTTAATCAACTGAAATACTTGTACCCTTCATGGGCGAGTCCGACTCGGACTTGGCCGGTTTTTCTCAATGTTATTTCTTTTAAACATGAGGTTTAGCATACGCGGTTGACACTGATTCGCCGGACACTGCAAATGTGTTTTCTGGCCCTAGTATAAATAAAGGATACAAGAGCTAATTTATTAAATTAACATGAAGCCGAAAGGATCGTGTTTTTTTATTCCCGACGTTACTGACTGACACTGATTCCCATCCCAACAGACTGGATGCCCTAAAAGCCAGTAAATAGTAAATGGAATCTGACGGGACTGACATTTTAAACTTTTTATTTCGGTGCGAGATCAGACCCGAAGTAAAAGCATTCTGAATTCTAGAAAATTCGACCCTATAAAGTTCTATAAATAGATCGAGGAAATGCGATTCCTTACACTATTTTTGTTTAGGTTGGCTACACACTGTTTTTAAGGGGTTCAGTGAATTTTTGGTAATATATTGGAGAAAAGAATATATTTCATTTCATAAGTGCAAGAATTTGTACGATATGCTGTGTGGCTGACGGTATAGAATATCGCCACCCCATCACATCCCGTGGGAGGCGTTGAAGTCGTCCCGTATAATATCTATCAGAAAACGGGCAGCGGCGTCTTTCGGTTTACTATGTATCATACTGCGATCGCCAACACGTCTGCTAAGCATGGCGGTTATGGTATATCTCTCCTAATGATGGACACAACTCCATTGTGGGAATCTTATGGGGAGGCTTTTGTCCAGCAGTGGACCTCATTCGGACATGATGATGAATCTGTATATAAAATTAGATTACCTTAATATTATTAATAGCATTTTTATTTGTTCATGTCGAATATATGGTCCAGTCTGTTTTTAAATGAGTTCACTGGAGATGCAGTTATCACACTTTGTGGAAGTTCATTCAGTCATCTACTAGGTACACGGTTTGGCGAAGTGTTTGCGTGGAATGTTTGATGCTGAAAGACCTCGAATTTTGAGCGAGTTTCCTCTCAAGTGCTTGTTTTGATTTTTAATGTAAAGGTTGGTTAAGTCATGTGAGTTATAATGATTAGTGAGTACTTTGTAGTCTCTCTCTTGTAGTCTCAATTAAGTCACCTCGCTTCTTCCGACGTTCTAGAGTAGTAGGGCGAGGTTCTTCAGGCGATCTTCATAAGAACAGTTCTTTAAACATGTTATCATTCTTGTGGCTCTACGTTATGCTACTTTAAGTAGCTCGATGCTTTTCTTAAAATAATGATTCGATATCTGAAAATCATGTTTATTTAAAGCCCTCCTTAGTTTTACACCATTAAACTAACGTAAATGCCATTCCATCTCTCTCTAATATACGTCGTATTCATAGAATTGCCAAACAACTAAAACTGTGGATTTATACGCGCACCGGGCACATCAATTAGTCGACAAGTCCTAACGCGTCGCCCAATTTTACTCAGTGTTTCGCGCCAAAACTAAAATGTCACAACTAAAGATGCCCTGTCCCTTTTCATAACAGCTATGTTAGAAAGAAATGCAATTATATTATAATTAGTTTATATGGTACTAGCTGTACTTAGCCCGCGTTGCTACGCCACTAACTAAAATAAATTATAAGGAAAGACATTACACAAACAAATGGTGATTGAGGCGCTATCTGTCGAAGATTGGTCGTACCAACTCAGAAGCCTTCGTGGGCTCATGAACAGCACTTTTCTGAAGACAATCACTTAATCAAATGCATAGTTTATGATTCTATAAAAGACATACAGATATTGTGATGATATGAGAGATTATGATATGATTATGAAAGACGGAATCATGGCAATGTCTTTTTAACTTTCTAGAGCAAATTAAAATTGATGTAAACTATTATAAAAGTCTGAGTGTGTAAGTTAGTGTGTTTGTTACTCCTTTATGCTTACAGCTGATCAGATTGGGATGCTTGGATTGGAGATGGCGTATATCCTTTATCACACGTAACGTCGGCTACACCGGTCCTAGCTCATGATCATTCTTTTCCGCGTTCGTGTTGGTTCGTATTATTTTTCACTAGTTCACCTAGTTTACCTATACTTTTTGAGCGATTACGTCGTGTGCACAGCGCCTTATTGTAGACTAGGCAGTATGTTAGGCATTTTACTGCACTTTTACTGCTAACCGATCCGGCTGACATCTTTAAAATCCTATTGGAATAGGATTACGATGTTGAATATAAGATCAGTGAGTACACTGTTTGTGAGTTTCTACACCAGATCAGGTTGTTTTTGGTATTTTAGGAGTCACCAAGAGCTTTCTCGTCTCACAAAGCAGTGTGAAAATGTCAATATAAAAATTTCCATTTAATGTATGTAGGTACGTACTTGTATACTATTACCAGAAAACAAAATTTTAAGACACTTAATCCTACCCCGTAACCAAGCGGTATAAGCTGATTGGTTGGTCCTTCCCAGCTTTGTTTCTCGCACTGAACAATCTTTGAGGAAATACTAAGATTTTATATAAGCCGCCTGGTTGGTTTGGGGACTACCCGCTGTATCCCGAAAAGCATGTTAAGCTAAGTCAGGAAACTTTAAATGCGCGTGACTACTATGTGGAATCAATTAACTGCGGAGGTATTTCTGATCCGATGTGACATGGCAACCTTCAAGAACCGAGCCTATTCTATTCTTAAAACCGTTACAGCCCCGCGTATTTGCGATTGTCCATAGGCGGCGGTAAACACTTAGAATCAGGTGACAGTTATGTAACTCTTCTTATTAAATTAGAGAGCGAATTTAATAAGAAGAGTTACATAACTGTTAAATTTCACAACTTTATACTGTTTTACAATAGTTACAAATTTCAGAAAAGAAGAAAATTTAAAATACTTATAACAAAATTATTTCATCGTCAACGCTGTTCAAGAAAATTACATATTGTAAAAAACGTTAGTTAGATTTATTGACCCATCATTGGAAACTTTCCATCACACAGTAAGGACAATTTCCCCAAGAAAATCAAAATATTTTCCATTTTCTGTATGGTTAGGTATAATCATTTTTTTTTAAACTGGTAGGTAAATTGATCTATAGTTGAAACTATTATTGTGTGTAAGTTACTGTAGTAACATATCATTCACTCGAGATTGTTGATCCTGGCTTGCAGGAATTGCAGTGGTGGGTAAGAGGGAGGGACTTGTCCCGATACACCCGAGATCTTACTAGAACGTATTATGAAAAAACTGCGTTGTCTAAATAGTTGTTGTGCTAACTTTAAGATAAAGAATAAAATATAAATGTATACCCTTGCATTAGTAAATAAATTGAATTGAATTGAATTAGTTGCTAAGGTATACCCTTAACTAGAAATTGCTATAATTATTTTTATTGTTTAGTTGATTTTGGTGTTTGTTATGTAGTAATGTTGAAACTTGTGGTTATAGTAAATTTTAGGGTTTAACTGTGACCAGTGGCAGAACGGACAGACGTATGGATAGAGTGGCATAGATATTCCTTTTTACCATTTCTAATGGAACCCTAAAAAACAATGCAACTATTTAAATAAATAGTTCTGAATAGTACACAACAAAGCCTTACAAATTCTTACAATATACCTCTGAAACTAATTCAAAACATTCCCTTACAAAGCTATTGGTCACTTATCGAACTATTTATAGCCTTAACAGCAACTAATTATCAAAATAAAATTGACTTTAATCTCTTACAGAAAAGTCGAAAATTCTATGATCTGCTAGTTTAACTAAAGCGGTAGCCCAGAGGATAATTTGTTTATATTCGCAACGACAAAAGACCAGGTGCATTTTATCGAGTAAACTTTAGTGAGGTCCGAACTATGTTATAAAGCTCGTAAACCACTTTCAGTGTTGTTAGAAGAATTATAATGGATAAGAACAGAAAGAAATGTTATGAGGCAAAGTTATGTTACGTTAAAGAACTGTCGGGACACGATATAATTTATGTTTTATGTCGTAATTTAATAAACCGTCCGTCAATCGTCGTCGTAAATTTAGAAGACCGTCTGTTCAAACTTTTCCTGGTGCAATTTCCACAATAACTAAGATTTTCTTTTGAGGTCTGGTTGGATCGGGTACTACATACCTTTCCGGCGCTGGGAGCTAATACCAGCGCGAGAGAGTATGCGGCGCCCGGCTGGCTTCTCCCCGCCTGGGCGCCGCCCCTGGAATCGCCGGCGTTAGGAGGAGGAGAACTCCACTCGTCTTGTATAAGCGGTCCCGGGAAGAGATAACATGCTGTAGCTCATGTTGCCTTAACACGCTTGTGCGTGCTCGGGAGAGAGGGAGGCATTCATGCCCCTCCCCTCCCCGGGTGATAGTCTCGCAGAGGCTGCAGTGCACGGCGCGGCGGGGGTACAGGTGTGATCGTTCACGAGTACCCAGAGCCCCCGCTACAAGAAACGTGCTAACGTGGTGGTTTTAGTGGGGAGCCCGACATACCCCGCCGCCTCCTCAAGTGACGGAAATGCGACATAATAGCATTTCCACCACGTAAAAAAAAGGGTATTTCATACCTTTACCAACCTATTCCTTAAAATCCAACAACACAACAGCTTAGCGGCGGTGATCACTTACCATTGGATGACTCGCTTCCTCATTTGCCTTGTTTTTATCAAAAGAATAAACCCCTCCATGTCTATGCGGGCATGGATATCTCCATGGCCCTGATATCATGATGTCAACGTTGAAGCCGATTTAACGATTGATTAACTCATTTTTAACCTTTATTTATTTGAAGGCCACTTAAGAAATCGATGTTCGGCGACTTAACCGGTAGAGCCCCTGTTTTAATTAAAAATTCTTTCAAGCATTTATCTTGTTCATGTCTCAGTATTTTAAGACAACCCTAATTAAGCCGCATTTGTTGATTTTAGTAAATTTTGTTTTCTATATAATCTTTTTAATATATATAATAATAATCTTACACAGATGTCCCCGTAGTATGAACAGGTATAGGTAATAGAAGTAACAGTGCAAATATGTTACCTCGATTCTCATGTTACACACGTGTTTGCGGAAAAATTGCTACACGAAGTACCTTCTATTCTTAAGCCTCTTTCAGACGAGTGACAAAACAGCGACAAGTTAACTCCACTTAGAGAGATCGCCGCTCGCAGCCTTGAATAGAGTCGCGGGCGCACGTTCCTTTTTAGAAATAGTTATGCGCCCTCCCTTTGATGTCAGCCGTTCGGTAGTCCGGTGCAGAGAAGTTTTGTATTATAATATACCTAGATAAAATTAAAGAGCAACTGTAGTGAAATATCATCCTTATGACCCAGATTATATTCCAATTATCTTATTTTTACTTAAGGACCGATAGATATCTAGTAATTCAACAGCTAGGCAAGGTCAATTCCATTTAATAATTTTTCTGTGCATTAATCTCAATTTTACAAAAGTATTGTATTATCGATATAAGTATGTATTTATAAAAGAAATATATCAGTTATCTGGTTTCCATAGTACAAGGTCTGCTTAGCTTAAGATCAGATGGCCGTGTTTGAATAATGCCCCAGGATATTTATGTATTTTATGTATTTATATTAAAAGATGAATTTGTATATTCATTGACATTTTTCTTTGAGTGTCGCTATCCACTTGTATTTAAGTAATACAAGTACATAACATTTTCGTATAGTGCTTAAAAGTATTAAAATCTTACCTGGAAAGCGTGATATGTAAATAACTAAATTAGAATTTGAGTACGTACATAAACTGTGTTTTATATTGCGTAAAAATACTCTATCAATGTCTGTCTATACTGTGTAGTTCATTTGTTGCATATATTTTCTGATTTACATTCTGTGGCAGTCCAGAAAAAATGTTCGGTTGAAGTTTCTTACTTGTCACCCTAAGTTCGAACAACTTGCATGGAGCAGTCGTGTGGAAGAAGCTTTACCCAACCACGTAGTTGCTAGCAAACTGGCCGCAATGCACACGTCAAAATAAATCCGCAAAGAGAAATCTCTGTGCAAGAAATATTACATTGAAGGTTGAGTTGGAAGATAATTTCATTGGATTGCTGTTAGCCCAGTGATGTAAACGTAGGCTAGCTGGGTTGTTAAATATACGGGACCGCCAGACCTCCGACAATAACATGAATTCACAAGTATTGCTAATAGAACCTTGTAACTTATATAAGTAGAATAGTAGTATTGAAGAAAAACTTTTATTTATTTATTTAGCACACCAACAGAATAATTACCTGGAATCAAAACATATTACACTAATAATATAGCACTTATGTAGTAACTACCCAACTCACAGGTATGCATGGCATTGATTTTAATAACATTTAAATTTGGGATTCACAAACAATAACCTACAACGTTACCTAAACTGATAAACTGATAAAGAAAAAAAAACAACTATTAAATGATTTTTTTCTAAAAAGTGCTTAACTTTTTGTGTCAACAAAATCATGGAACTCGCCTCATCGTTACCGAATGCTTTCTATGAACAACATGTATACTGTATTTATACATTTTGGGTGAACGAAAAGCGTGAAACTCGGATCATCGTACCAGTACGCCTTGTCATGAGCTATATGTATACTTTACATAGATATACCTCAGTGCGTTATTATTCATAGAATTCATTATAATATTTATATACAAAGATTATATCCCAATGTGAATTGTCAAGTATTATATTTTAGATGGCAGTCCCCAAAGACTGCCACACTGAACACAAGAATACAAACAGAAGGCTCTGTATGCATGATGAATGCAATGAGCTTTTGTGGGAACAGGCCCCGTTACATCAAGTACCTACAGACTTCAGGCACTATATCTGAAGGATAATATTTATTTGTATTTGGACGCAGGTCTGCTCCACAATCTTCCCACGGTGCTTGGTTTTTAGTAGGTGAGTCGTATAGTTTGTTTCAAGGGGAGGAGCCCGTACAAATAAGACGTGGCGACAGGCCCAGGAGATTTACACTACTTGTTATATGCCATGTTATGTGAATATTGATTATAAAATAAAACATGCGATAATGTCGATCGAGTATCATTCGCTTTCTATTCTTATGCATTTTCAGCTTTAAATTACTAATACGGTCTTTTAAATAGCAGAACTATTCGAATGAGAAAAAGGTAAATTGCCTTTGTAAGCTTACATATTGATCTATAACAGCTTCTTAGGTTAACGAACATTAATTAGCCTTTGAGTCCGAATTTTTATGTGTTAGAATCTAAAATAACATTATCTCTTAGAGACTCTTGTTAGATCTACCTGTGCGGTATATGCCGTAATTGAATCTTACGATCTGGACTGTACGCAGTGGTCACTATTGATCTACCTGTTATAACAGGCTCATTTTATTAGGGATACCCGAGGATATAAGTAGTAAATCCAAGAGAACATAAGTTTTTCTAACTAAGGGTATCCGCAGTGGATTACCCCCGATGACCTTCGTCAAAAACCCCTGGCTTTAATAAAAGTCGACGATACACCACGATTTCTAATTAGAAAGATAAGTATAACTTTCGAATATTAAAATAGATTTACATGAAATATAACGAAGACCCTATGTGATAAACAATTATCATGTCAGTCAAATTACGTCCATTGCTGGTCAAAAGCCACCCAAAGAAAAGGGAGATATGCCATAATCGTCACGCTTGGCAGAAGGGTTTCGGATCGCAGTTTGATGGTTATATTTCACAGAAAAACGCTTCTGCCCGTTCTCTAGTAGGTATTCCCTCGGGACGATTTCTACGTCCCCCACGGGATAAGATGGGGTGCTAATATTCTATGTCACCACACAGCTAAAAAATAGCGCGGTAAAAATTACGCCCAGGTAGGTAGGTTGCTGCGGGAGCTGGTTCGAGTCCCGCCGGACGATTAAATTTATGATTCCCCATTTATGAGATTAGATTTACGCATGGCATTGCGAATAATTGTATAAAACTAGAAATATATAGATTTTATATACTAATCTCGCATGTTATCTTACTTTAAAACTTGAGAGGCGAATTAACTAATTACATAGACAAATCGCTGCTCAAAGTAGAGCTTAAAGAGAATCTTTTGAAGACTTTCAACTACTTTATAAATACGCCTAGACTGCCTGGTTGATCTAGAGATAGCGTGTTCACCCGCAGCGAAGGATGTCCTGGGTTCAAATCCCGGGTCGAGCCGAAAAGTGATTTTGGGACATTTCTGTAAAAAGAAGATTTTCTCAGCATCAGCCCGAAGTCTGGAAGTTGGCGGTATTATACCCGTGCCTCAGAAAGCACGTTAAGCCGTCGGTCCTGTACCTGACCTTTTTCCGGTCGTGTCGCTAGGCGTCCCATCGGATCATGAGAGTGATGGAATAGAAAGTGCTCCTGTGTTTGCGCACACAATGGTGCACTATAATATGTCCCACGCAGATGGCTAATCTCTATTCAGACTGGCCGCCGTGGCCGAAATGCGGCTAGGAGGAAATTATTAAATACGCCTTAAATTATCGTAATAACAATTCAGCTATTATCGCAATTCTCACGTACCGAAGTACGGAGGCATTATTTCATAATTTTCTTATTTCATCTACAGATTGCCACAATGAATTATTTGCACCGAAACCCTTACATTATTAAGCGATAAATATTAAAATGAAACAATTTTACGGATAATATCTCGGTTTATTTAACTTTTTACGGTTTACGGAATCGTCCGAAACCGCAATAAAGGGCCGAAAGTGCCGAAACGTTGGAAAATGCATGAATAACTGTTAAAGATAAATAAAGTCTAAACCGCAATGGAATAATATTTTAGAGTTAAATATAAACGACCTTGGGAATAAAGTATTCAACAGAAAGTTCTTAATTGTTCAAGCGTTACTTACTTATCGTGTGATCAGTGGTACTCTACAGTCAGAGTTGTTCAAGCCGCCCAGTAGGCATCTGACATGGCTTAACGACTGTTGACCGAGACCGACAGCTTAAAGTGCCCTCCGAAGCACGAGGACGCTCAGAAATTTAACCACATAGGCCATCCCCACTATGGACTGATCGCGAACCTAGTTGCTTAACCTAGCCGATCACTCATGGACCGGTCAGAGCATCTAGCCATGAGCGCTGATCTACTACAGTACTGATCATTCATGCTTATATTCAATTGTTTATCTGCTATTAAACATTACAATGCTGAAAGCGAATGATTTATTTGCTATTGATCCGTGATAAGTTTATATGCTTAAAGCGAAACAGCGATGCATTTATCTACCACTTAACCGTGATGACCTTTCCTGGTTACAGTGAATCATTTATCTGCTACCTAACTTTGATGACCATACGTGATTGAAGCGACTGAATTTCTGCTACTCACCCGTGGTGACTTTACATGCTTAAAGCAAGACATTGATCTACCACTAAACCGTGATGAGCTTTCCTGCTTACAATGAATCATTTATCTGCTACCTAACTTTGATGATCACACGTGATTGAAGCGACTGATTTATCTGCTACTAGCCCGTGATGACTTTATTTGCTTGAAGAGAGACATTGATCTACTACTAAACAGTGAAGACATTTCCTGGTTACAGTGAATCATTTATCTGCTACCTAACTTTGATGCTCACACGTGATTGAAGCGACTGATTTATCTGCTACTAGCCCGTGATGACTTTATTTGCTTAAAGAGAGACATTGATCTACTACTAAACAGTGATGACATTTCCTGGTTACAGTGAATCATTTATCTGCTACCTAACTTTGATGATCATATGTGCTTAAAGCGACTGATTTATCTGCTACTAGCCCGTGATGACTTTATTAGCTTAAAGCGAGACATTGATCTACTACTAAACAGTGACGAGCTTTCCTGCTTTTAGTGAATTATTTATATGCTACCTAACCTTGATGATTATACGTTTTAAAGCTACTGATTTATCTACTACTAGCCCATGGTGACTTTATTTGCTTAAACCACGACATTGATCTACCACTAAACCGTGATGACCTTTGCTTAACATTGATGATCATACATGCTTAAAGCGAATGATTTATCTGCTACTGATCCGTGACGACTTTACATGCTTAAAGCCATGATCAGATACTAAACTGTGATGTCACCCGCCTTATACAATACCACGTGTATATAGCACGAGTGTGTGCGGGAACCCAGGTGCACTCTCTATTTCTCCACTCTCATAAACCAATGTGATCACACTCCGACACTACTTAGGGGAGATCAGGCGTAGGACCAGCTGTCCTGCGTTTGTTATTTGGGGCGGCGGTATTGTATCTGTGATCTCAGAGAGGGTGTAACACCACCAATTTGCAGACTCCGCGTGTCCCGCGGTACTTTACAAAAATATACAATGAACTTCCAGAGTAAGAACAACTATTTATGGGTCACAAATTGTCCTGCGCGGTAATCAAACCCGGCACGCGGGACACGAAATGGCGAGCCTCGCCATTTCGTGTCCCGCGCAAAGTTTGCTTTATGATAGATACGTATTAATAATGACCTTTAGAAATAATTTTGAGTTATAATTTAAACATTTAATGTGTATTACTATGCTATTGTAAATTACACAAGAATATGAGCTATATAGTCGATGCAAACGAATTAATCAATCAACAAGCAAAACACAATAATACACATCCAATAAATTTTTCTATTGGATATTTCCTCTGTAAATTAATTTCCAGATTATTACCACTTACAGTTACGCTTAACAATAAGATTGAATGTTATTTCTAATTGTACCATATTGTGAACACCATAAATCTCGTTTTATAGTAATTTTATGTAGGTGGAACATTTATTATAAAAGCATCGTGCGTGACTAAGCTATTATTAGCGTAAGGCATTTAATCCATATACCTAATACATTTTAGCAAATTTTATACTGGTTGTGCCCAGCGGTTTCACTTGCGTTAAACTTTATAAATTATAGTCTATGTGTTAATCCAAGGTGTTAGCTAACTCCATACCAAATTTTATGAAAATCGCTCCAGCCGTTTATACGTGATGAAGTAACAAACATACACACTCACACAATCACACACTCACAAACTTTTCGCCTTTATAATATTAGTGTGATTTGCATCATTATTATTTAAGTAAACGTATTAGTCACCATAGCTTAATATCTAGGTTACTAGCTCCTAGAGGAAACATGGACGAGGAAAGCAATAAATATGGAAGAGTGGAACGAAATGGAGGAGGCCTTTGCGAAACTTGGGCAAACAGACAAAGTTGATGGTGTCACTGACTCGCCATAGTAGCACTAGTTTAAGATATCTCTAAGTTAAAAGAAACGTGTCTGAATAAGGGCTAATATTATTACTATGATTAATATCTTGGTTGCTTACGCCGTCTCCAGGTTTCGGAATCAGCAAGTTTATTTAAGCAATTCCGTCCCCGAATCTTCTCTTTGGGCAGCTTTTACGTACACCCATTCTGATACCACACAGTCTTAACTTGGACTTTCTTTCATTCCCCATTCGTGTAAAATATAATTACAGCAATCTACAGCTGTTCTAATTCGACTAAGTATCACCCAGGGCTTTCAGCATCCTTTAAGGCCGGGTGAGGTTTTCATGGGTTCTCTTAGCAATTTAGTAATCGGCCGGACCAATCATCATTAGTTAGACGCCTATCCCTCCCTCTATCTTTAAGTGAAGCACGAAAGCTAATAAACAATATGTTTAAAATTATAATAACTCTCTTTTTATTCTAGCGGTGTAACGAGAGAATGCCCAACTAACTTTACCTTGGACGTCCATACGTAACACCGCTAAAAAGACGCTCATTACAAAGAAAGAAGCAGATTTCTACCGAGCAACTTGTACCACTAGCCGCGTTCATTTCATTTCTAAAGCATTACTTTTGGTCCTTTTATGGATTATTCATTTATAGGTTAAATAATCTAAAACTTATTTTTCAGCATCGGCCAGTCCAAACACATAATAGAGCTCTTATAGACTGTTGTTTACGGAGTACAGTCGCGAATGTCAACTTAAAGTGCGTTCCAAAATACAGAGGCGCTAAAAATGCGACTACTTGTGCGGTCATCCATCTATAGACCGACCGCGCGCCTGGTTCGTTAACATTATCAATCGGATAAGGCAACTAGCTATCAGAGATTATTAACGAGAAGTTTAACCACTATGCCGTGTGTAATCAATGTAGTAATTGCATGTTAAATGTAGCTACAAATTTTATTGCAAATTACTCCAATCGTTATTATTGCCTTCTAATGATTATGATCGGGTCTTAAAACGTAGTTAGCCATAGTACCAAATCCATCAATAACTAAAGAATAAAGAGGGAAAAACAATAATCGAGAAGGTACTTCCAGTGAGTAGCAGTTACCTTACTTTAACGTTCGGAACAACCATCGAACACTAATGGACTTGCGAGCAACGTTCACATTGCAAGACTCATATGTCAGTAAGTAGTAACACATTGAACTTTCATTAGGTCACATATACTGCAGTAGTGACTTAGATTTTAAATGTAATAGAAATCTGCTAATAGTACTAATGCGAAGCTTTGTGTATTTATTACACCATTACCACCTAAATTTCTGTTCTTCGAGAGAAAATAAAAAGAGAAACAATAATCGGTGCCGAAAAGCACATCCCGTGAGTCACAGTTACCTTTCTTTTAACATTCGCAGCATGAAACGTACACTAATGGACTTACGAGCAACGTTCGCATTGCAAGACTCATATGCCACTCAGTAATATGTTGAACTTTCATTAGGACACATGCACTGAGGTAAGTGATATATATTTTTAAGATGAGAAAATTATATGGCACCTCGAAAGCAATCAAACAAATTATCAAAGAACGGGGCAGAAAGTTTCTCGAGTGACGACCACGAACCGGAAGACACCGCATGGGCAGGCCTCTTACAAGATGGACCGATTATCATGTGAGGGTCGCTTGAAGCAGCTGGATGCGGATAGCGCAAGACAGTCAATTGTGGAGATCTTTGGGGATGTCCAACAGTGGGTGTCTTTAGGCTGATAGGATGAATCAAAGAACTCTTTTTCCTTTTTTAAAGTCGGTTATAAAGCGTAATATAAAACGCGAAACAAGCATCAAAGTTTCTATATACATTTTTACACCATTTTTCGTTAAAAACCTAATTTACATGTATGCGTTATAAATTAAAGAATCCCTGTTGTTTGAGCAGACAAACATGAGTGAAAATGGAATTAAAAGGATTGCATTATCCTTTTATCAGCGCCATGCAGTCCAGCCAGCTGCCGGCGAATCCAACTCATATTAAACCTTCCATTATGTTGCCCTAGATTTTTACCAAAAGAATGTTACTGTGGACATGTTGGATTGCAATAACATTAAAGAGTAAGTAGTTATAGGTAAAATACGCAACAATAACAGAAACTGATAGACTGTATAAATACAGCATTTTAAAAGCATTTCCCCAAAAATAATAAATCGAGTTAATAAATCTATATAAATTAAAATGAATCACCGGAATCTTTGTAAGCTCATAACTTCCAAACGACTGCACAAAATTCGATAAATTTTTGTTTTATGAGTTCGTAGCAAATGTTTAAAAAATTCGAAATATGAGTGTGCGATGATTTTTTTATCGGGTCTTTGTTTCTTCAGCACTATTTGTCTTCTCTTCGGAAGGAAAACTAAAAATGCTGTACATTACGATGCATTAAAATAATTATTAAAATCTTAAGACTTTAGACAGTATTGACGGTAAAAAATATGGCGGTATGAAGTTCTCCGGGTCAACTAGCTCAATTATAAATACTTCGTCGAGAAGCATTATCATCGTCAGCATCATATCAGCCAAAACAC
This sequence comes from Pseudoips prasinana, assembly GCA_951640165.1. Taxonomy (NCBI): domain Eukaryota; kingdom Metazoa; phylum Arthropoda; class Insecta; order Lepidoptera; family Nolidae; genus Pseudoips; species Pseudoips prasinana. The sequence goes on along the minus strand of OX621237.1, from coordinate 34,142,514 downwards.
GCCTACTGCTGGACAAAGGCCTCCCCCAAAGTTGTCCACAATTGACAACACTTCAAAACTGACACCACCTTAAAACAAAAATACCATTTCTTTATTTTTGTATCCTGAGTTCAAATATTTTTTTTTTATTTTTATATTAGGTTCATTTCTGAGGAAAAAGTAAAAACTAAAAAAGGTGTGATGACGTCACTTATACGGCGGACGAGGTAGTTTCCTTTACCTAAGCATTCCAATGCTTTAAACGAGAACATTAATGTCAAACAAGACATGTCAAATTGTCAATTGTCACTCACGGTTTTAAATTACGAAGCTTTCATGGTGACTTAATGAAACATAATAAGGATAATAACACTGGAAATGAATTTAATATTGACGATTTTAATTTAATTTGAAATTGAAAACATTAAACAAACGTAAACAAGTTTAGGCGCCAACGAGTTTGACAATACAGTGATTTTTTTTGACGGGCTACATTAAAGCAAAGATCGATGGCTATTCTACCATATGTATGACGTCATTTGCCGCTTACGTCCTTTTAGAATGCATCGAATTTCAAACTTGAAATTATGAAAAGTTCATAATTTCGCAAAAAGGAAAAATATGGGTGCCCTAGTTTTGGATTTACTTTTAAATAACGCAATAAAACATGCCAGTAAAAATTTTTAAATGTTGTCAATTGCCGGTCTTGTGCTATCCGGATCCAGCGATTACCAATAATAACACAAAAAATAAACAATTACTTAGCCAAGATGCTCCCGACGTCTCATGATCCGCCCCTTTTATAAGTTACCAGCGCATTGTGTATCAATTATTTTAAAACTATAATGCATGTCACAAGGGCAACTTAGCCTCGTCAGCATTACAAATCATTGAAAAGGATTGCACTGCGCATCTGACACCGCATTGGCGATACACGAAGTTTCATGTTCGGCTGTTTCGCTTCCTTTTCACCTAACATTGGTAGGAACATTTAATTATAACATCTTTGTGGAAACTGAAATATACCACTCATCATCATCATCATCATCAGAAAACACGGATTTACCGCGTCCTTTTTGACAGACGGAAATGTAATGGAATGCATTCCACTGACTCATTCGCGTGGCACAGACTGAACATATGTAACGCATATCAGTGACGTGCCAAGAGCACATCAGTCAGAACAGTCATAATTGTTGATTTTATCGTATTAATAATTAAACGAGGTTTAGCGGATGTGGTACGCCGCGAAATGCCACTTTGTGGATCGGGTCATTTCGTTAAACTTTATACAATTTTATAAGCTTTTATTAAGTTTCACCTGTCCCGGTGTCTGTCTGTAATCAAATCTTGCAAGATAAATTTGATCCATTTACCGATTGAGCTGAAATTTTGCATGCTCGTGTAAATTAGATATTATTATGACATGTAGCTGATCTGATCTGATGATGGAACCGGAAGGTGACCACCTTCCGATAGGAGCTCAGTTAAACTACGCAAGCCTATCGAGTTTGGACTCGTTTGATCCGTATTGATGCTAGGTGCTAGATGGTAACCAGAGCCTGGTGATGGAGCAGGAAGATAGTCATTTTTTAACTTTTTAGTTCTTTTTGCCGCTAATGCTTTTCAATGTATGCCCATAAATTACCATACTTTAACCTATAACTACATTGTAAGACAATTTTTTCCTTTGTGTGTGAATTTATAGGTGATACATTTATTGCGACATAATTTTAATGATATCTTCGGTATGTCAAAGTCAAAGTCAAAGTCAAAGTAATTTTATTCCGTAAAAATTTTACATTTATGTGGAATCGTCATATTTTTTTTACCCTACCGTGCAGTGCATGACGTGGCAGCTACTGAGAAACACTGCCAGAAAACTCAGTAGGAATCCTTTTTTAAAATAAAATATACTTAAGATTAATTACAATCATGTGTGTTGACTCAGAACAACTCCTTCCCAAGCACTTTTATCACTTAAATAATCAGAAATTTTGTAATATGCCCTGCTACACAATTTGGCTTTAATAATTCTTTTAAACTTATTCGTAGACAATTCTCTAATATCATTGGGAAGTTTGTTATAGAATCTTATACATTGCCCCATAAAAGAGTTACTTATTTTGTGGAGACGGGTAGTATGCTGTATGAGATTATTCTTATATCTAGTATTTACATTATGTGTATCGCTCCTTTTACAGAAGGAATCGATATTTTTATGCACATATAGTAAGTTTTCATATATATACTGAGATGGTACAGTTAGAATGTTGACCTCTTTGAATTTTTCTCTTAGAGACACTCTCGGGCCAAGATTATAGATAGCTCTTACAGCTCTTTTTTGCAATATAAATATGGTGTCAATGTCAGCAGAGCTACCCCAGAGAAGAATTCCATAGGACATTACACTATGAAAATAACTGAAATAAACCATTCTAGCTGTGTCAACATCAGTCAGCCGTCTAATAGTTTTCACTGCATATGCTGCAGAACTTAATTTGCCGGACAGTTTTCCTATTTGTGGGCTCCATTGTAGCTTTGAGTCAATAGTGATACCCAAGAACACAGTTGATTCAACAGGGTCCAACCTAGCTCCATTAAGTTTTACATTGGTTGTCGCCTGTTTCACATTCGGTGTAGTGAATTTAATGACTTTAGTTTTCTTATCATTAAGCACAAGATTATTGGCATTAAACCAATGAACAACTTTAGAGATTGCATCATTAACATCGTCAAAATTGCTTAATTGTCGGTTTATTTTGAACGTCAGGGAAGTATCATCTGCAAACAACACAATCTCATGCTTATCCCTTACGTAGTAAGGTAAGTCATTTATATAAATTAAAAACAAAAATGGGCCCAGAATTGACCCCTGTGGGACGCCCATTACCACTGGAGATCCCGGAGATATTTTACCGTTTATTTCGACCTTCTGAATTCTATTGCCCAAGTAAGAAGTCAGAAGTTCGAGAGCCTTGTTCCTAATACCGTAGTGGTGTAATTTTCTGACCAGAGTATCATGATGAACGCAATCGAACGCTTTGGACAAATCGCAAAAGATACCTAATGCATCTTGCGAGTCTTCCCACGCCGCGAATATACTTTTTAATAAGTTGACCCCTGCATCTATGGTTGAACAACCCTTTGTGAATCCAAACTGTTTCCGGTGTAGTAAATTATGTATATTAAAGTGTCTGAGCAGCTGGCTAAGCATAAGCTTTTCAAATATTTTACTAAGAGTGGGCAGCACGGAAACAGGTCGAAAATTTGAAGGGTCTGAAGTATCACCAGCTTTAAACAAAGGAATGATTTTACTATACTTCATCAAGTCAGGAAATACACCTGATGCAACACAGCAATTGAACACAGTAGCTAAGTGTGGGGCGATTATAGTAATAATTGATGAAACAGTCTTAACAGATAGACCCCACAGATCCTTTGTGTTTTTCATATTAATACTCTTGAAAGCATTTAAAATATCTTTAGGGCTAACCACCGAAAATTCAAAAACTGTGTCACACGACCCTACGCTTTGCTTGAGTATCTGCTCAGCAGATGTAGAAGAACATGAAAGAGAGTTAGTAAGTATGACTGGAATATTCAAAAAATATTTTTCAAACTCAGTCGCAATCTCCAAATCGCCTTTAATATCTATGTTGTTTATTACTAAGTTAAAATACAATTGAAAAGTCAATGGTTTATAGGTAGGATTCTGTGTTCTCACCTACCTTACTTACCTAGTCAAGTAATTTATGAGGGAAGTGAAGTCTTACCTGAAAATAAGAAAAAATATTATTAAGAAAGCTAGCAACTTATAGTACAGATTTTATAATGAATACTGAACCAAAACTAGACGCTGTTCAGTAAAATACAATATATTATACATACAAATGAAATTGTTAAAAAAAATGCTTGTTATCTTTAATAAAATGAATATCAAATTGCATTACGAATCAAATGATCGAAGTTTTAGCAATTATAATATTATAAAAATACGTTTTACACGTAATAGTTATTTTTCTATAATTTAGTTTTACGGTCCTGGCTTCTTCAGCCCTATGAGCCATCTTATAGTTTATTTCATTTCGTCGATTTTTGTCATTAAGTCAATGTCAAGTAAAGTCCGTCACAGCCAAGTAATAGTCCTTGTCCTACCCAAGTAAAGCAGTGGAAACTTTACTAGAGGCTTCTATGGAGTTTTTGATTCAACATATCAAATCGCAATCACGGCAATATGGCACTTTCCTCCACTAATGTACATTCTCGAAGATGTTATGTTGAAAGTCGCACGTATATAGGGCCTTTGCGTATATTACAGACGATTTATTTAAAAGCGCTCATATCAAGCGGTCATATATTGGTGCCGTCTTTAAAGCAAAGCAGTGGTCTACAGAAATCTGCCGCTTACTTCTGGTTGGACCTTACTCGCGCCTAACGGAGACCCCGTTCCGGGTTTGTGATCGGAGTTTTCATCTCCCCTACTATCGTAGGCCTATGATGAATCCTTTGATTCTAGAGCCCCCGATAGAGGCAGTTTAAGGTCATACCCGGGACCAAAAGTCGCACGTATAAACTGGAATTTACACTAGTTTTTGAAAATGTAAAAATGCCTCGATACGTCGTTTTCCGCGGTGGCGCCAAAACTCCAAAGCTATAACACACGACCATTCACGAATTTCAGGGACAGCTTTCCCTAATTCCCCACCGCTACAAAAACACGGCATCTTAATATAATAACGTAACATTAACAAAGATTGCTTATGTTAAGTCGTATTACATTAGCAGAAGTACCACTTGCCTTTAATAACACTGTAAGCCAAGTTCTAACGTGGAAACTTTTTAAGCGCTTATTATTTTTAAGTGCTTCTTTGCACAGACTTATCTCGGCTTAAAATTCTGTTGTATACTAATAAGAGAATCATAATATTTCAGATTTACTTTTTATTCATGAAGAGATTTTGCGTACTGATTCTTAAAATGCAGGCAGTTTACATCGCTGTAGCGTCATTTAAGTTAAGTTTTTGAAGCGCAGTTTGTAACGATTTTCTGTAAATGGTGTGCAATAAAGTGTATTTATCTTATCTTAATCTTCGTAACGTACGTTTGTATAGTTTGTATAACCAAAATATCAGAAACAAGAAGAAACTGAGTTCTACACAAAGTCACGAACATAGTAATTAGGATAAATTTAACTGGTTTAAAATATAAAATTATTTATATATGGTTGTAAGTTTACAACACCCACACTAAGGAAAATAAATCCCTGTACCTGTGTCAGTTAATTTCACGTTTATATATCACAATATAAAGCACACCCGTACTCAGAACAATACAAGTTGTCACACTTATCGTGGACGTAACTTAAGAAGCTTAATTTGCATATGAAACTGAATAACAGGTAGACATTTTGAAGAACAACATCTTTACGCACGCAAGTCTTGGGGAGTAAGCTGGTGTATGCAAGATACATATATCTCCCTCTCAACTTCCGTTCGCCTCATCCAATCACACTTTTCGTAACCGAAAGTGTTACAAAAAGTGTGATCAGATGAGGCGAACGGAAGTTGAGAGGGAGATATATGTTAGTGAAGATAGAAAGAGTTACAACACACATTTTCTTTCTGTCATAGCCAGTTTCGTTTCGTATATCTAAGTTTTATTTCAGTAGTGTGAAATTACACTCGTATTTTTTTCATATTTTATGTACTGACTATCTTTAATTTGTTTAATTGCATAGAAAGATTGCGGTACATGAATATCCTACAGTATTTATGTTAATCCTTGGTGGTAACCATAGATAGTTGTTCTGTGCTCACATAAAAGTGCATACAATTATTATATATCATGTTAAACACCTAACTTTGCGAGCGAGATGTTTGCGCGCCGAATACTTAGCCTTAAGTTAATTGTAGTTTTACAGAAGATGTTACGTGGCAAGTGTTGGACGGGCCGGTTGGCGTGGTTGGTAGGTGCTTGCTTATCACGCCGCAGGTCGTGAGTTCGATTCCCACCCAGGACAGATATTTGTGTGCATGAACATGTCTGTTTGTCCTGTGTCTGGGTGTAATTATCTATATATATATCTATATAAGTACGTATTAACAAAATAATTGTAGTATATGTAATATATCAGTTATTTGATTTCCATAGTACAAGCTCTGCTTAATTTGGGATCAATTAGGCGTTTGTGAATAATGTCCTAGGATATATATATTAAGTAAACCACATTGATACCCAAGTCAGAACATTGCAAGCAAATGAAAATATTTCGGGCTACTGGTCAATTGTACGAAACGATTATCGAACCTGTAATTACTAGATTTTCTGGTCACCAGTACGCCACTGTGAGGTTGCCATAACACTAATGGTACCATTTTACTTTTGTTGTTATTTTCTACGAAAGTGCACGGCTTTTAGGTAAGAACTGCTACCGATGTATTGCAATATTAAGTACAATGAACATTATTGTTTTTTGGTGAGAACCTGGACGAAAATAATTGGGTAGACAAATTTAAGGGCGCGTTACGCACTTACATGAGCGAGAAGAAAGATATGACGTAGAGGCAAAAAGAAACAGGGCGGACTTCACAGAAATTCTGTAAAAAAGCGAGTAGTTTTCATTGATTTATGTCGTTGTATAAAGTAACAAAATATAGTAGCGAATAAGATAAGAGTCGCGGGCATGCCCACGTTAATATGAACCTACGCCACAGACGCTACATAAGAACAACTGAGGTACAAACTTTTACGTTGTATTATTTTCGTAAGTTTTACTTCTAGCACGTGCACAGTGCTTTACGGGTATTTTATTTTTAATAGATTCATGGGTTAGATTCCCGCACGAGCCATTTATTACGTAGAGATATCTTTCGGGGCCTGGTTGGTTAGGCAGTTCCGTCAGTGCTCCGAAATGAAGCCGTTGATCCCGCTAGTCATGAAAACATCTATACCATTCGTTTCAAGCAGTCAGAGGCCTAACAGAATCTGACACTTGGTCTAGCTATGAGGTCACATGGCAGCTAGTTTACTGTACACCGCAACAGGTCAGACTATTAGCAACCTCCAAATGAAATGAAAAAGTCTGGGAAAGTCAAGGGTAAAGGAACTTACATAATCTACATAAATAAAAATCAGCAAAGTGCGAGTCGGACTCGCAGACGAAGGGTTCCGTATCATCCATTTTATAACATTATTTTATTTTTGTTATTTGTTCTTATGACGGCGATAGAAATACACACCCACTATTTTAATATCCTGGGACATTATTTTACACACGGCCATCTGATCCCAAACTAAGCAGAGCTTGTAATATGGAAACCAAATAATTGATATACTAGATATACTACTTTTCTTTTGTAAATAGATACTTATATAGATGAATTATACCCAGACTCAGGACAAACAGACATGTTCATGCACACCAATGTTAAAACTTCAATTGCTCACAGAGAGACATACGGATGGATATAGACATTTCTTAGATTGTTTTATCTGTTAGGTACTTCAAAAAGAAATAAAATAAAAGAATTACCGTCAATTATTAAAGGTATTATTCTTATGGCCACGTGATTTTCCATTTAATATTAAATTATATACATAATGGTACTCGGTAAGTAGCTTAAATGGTAAAGCAATGGAGCTAAAAAATAGAAATAAGTTTCGTATGACAAAATTGTTTGACGAATTATGTGGAAAAATAAACAAAATTGGACTATTCAATTATTTAATTTATAACATGAGAAAATGCTTGAAATATAAACCACTACTTTTCCTTATTTATCGTTTTTCTTACATTATCGAAAAATCTTAGATATTTTATAAATAAATAAAGAGATTAAAGATGTTTGTTTGTTTGTAATGGGTGGACTCAAACATTACTTAATTGGTTTGAAAAATTATTTCACATATAGAAGACATCAGCTACGCAGGTCTACGTAAATTTCTAAAATGTTACCTACCCAATTTATCAAAAAAACTCTACAAAAGGAAAGTACGAAATTATATTTATATCTATCTACCCGTACAAAGCTGGTGTGGGTCACTGGTCGAATTTGTTTACAACAATGCAGGTCATTCCAAGAGACTGGAGGCTATGATTTATTATATTATATTTATTGCTTTAAAATTTGATCAACAATTTTTGGGTGATTCGGATTGTTAACAAGTATAGTTTTCAATAAGTTTGCTGAATTTAAACGGTTATATATAACAATTGGAGCAACTTTGGTGCTAGGCGAAGTCAGTTCAGCCGCCATCTTCAGATACTTAAGTAAATGTTTGACGTGTTGAAAAATTATAGAACCTCTGTATAAACCTACGGATATAAACGTAATGTCATGTGCATGTGTGCCATCAAGCCCACGAAGCCCACAGACACAAATTATTATAATTATCTATCATCAGCTTAAAATAGTCCACTGCTGAACATAGGTCTACTCCAAAGGTTTCCATAACGTCGCCGTTTGGAGGGGTTTGCCGTAGTTACCCCGGTTGTCCTGCGAGTTAGCGACCGCAGTTAAGTGTTAGCTAGTACACAGGTGGCGCTGCTGTCCGAGTACCTGGTGGCCAACTGGAATTTCAACAACGACACTACGAATACTTCTGCCAGAACAATCGTCATTTTTTATTAATATTCCTTTACGTTTTTTAAAAAGGTAAACCTCGCGATTTACTCGGCGCGAGTCCAACAGTTTCCTTTCCTAGTCTTCACCGGAGTAGCATATCCGCGTTCCCGGGGCTGCCCCCACAACGCGCCAGAAGAAGTCTACGGCAGGTTAGGTTTTGTCGGTGCGAGTCCAACATACTCAATCGCAGACACTTTTTGCGGGAAGGAAAGTATTGGCGGAGAGTAGGAAGACATGCCTACAATGCCGTGGAAATCCTCTGGCGCCTTTTGGGGGGAGCCAAGGGGAAAAACGGTATGCTTCTCAAATACAAAAAAGGATATACTCCGATCTAAGGATTTCGCACGGCGCAGTCCAACAACTTCCTTTCCTGTAATATAGTTTGTTACCGTTTTACACAGCGCGAGTCCAACGGCTTTCTTTTCTAGACTATACCCTGATCATAGCGTTTTCCACGGCGCGACGCGGGTCTAACGGCTTTCTTTCCTAGACTCTGATCTTAGCGTTTAGCACGGCACGGGTCTAACGGCTTGCTTTCCTTTCCTTGATCTAGCAGCGGGAAGAAAGAGCGAGTGCCTTGTCATAGTTACAGAGATGCATAGCATTTTAGGAAGCAAACAGAGACTGTTTACGTATGTTCAAACCTCGTTCCAGTGAAACTGGTTATTAAGTCACGCGATTCAGCTTTAAGTTCGCAATTATATTTTATTTTATGGAGCATAATGTGCTTTAAATGGAAACAAGGACGGGCTCATAGACGGATTTATAGGTTAATGGATATGGATTATAGGAAAATAATCAGTATTATGTACTATGGGTACTATGGTTTCTGATTTCGGTTCTATCAATAACTAGCTTTCGCCATCGGTTTTACCCGCGTAAATTATTTTCCCGTCTATAAGTTATTTTATTTCTATGCTTTTTTTCTGCATGAATAGTATATCTTTAGTCTATCTTCTTATAACATCATTTATATCTGTTACTGATGATACGTCTAAATCTAATCAGCTATTTCGAAAATTCGAAAGATAGTCGAACAAAACAGACATACAGTCAAATATAATGATTTTTCTTATAAATATATACCTTATAAAGCCTTTTTAACGTTTCTCGGAGTAATTACCGAAAAATTGATCCGACGCAAATGGTCGCAGGAAGCCGTTGCTGCGGGCAGCGCAGGACCAGCTATTGTGGAGATCCTTGGGGGAGACCCAGCTGCCAGCAGTGGACGTGTTTTGGTTGATATGATGATGATGATGACATATTTATGTAGAGGTAAGTTCTATGAAGGCCAAAGGAAGAAAAACTTGTCGAACACTCTTTTTATGGTTCCGTAGGCAAATGGCAAAAAACGGAACCCTTATAGATACGTCATGTTTGTCTGTCTGTCTGTGCGTCCATATGTCACAGCCACTTTTTTTCGAAACTATAAGAGCTGTACTGTTGAAACTTGGTGAGTAGATGCATTCAGATTTCACACAAAAATAGAAAAAGAATAATGATTTTGGGGGTTCCCCATACATAGAACTGAAACTCAATGAAAATTGTTTTTTGAGTTTCAATGGGTTTTTTTGAGTTTGATGTGGGGTATCTATGGCTAGGTCTTCAAAACTGATATTGAGGCTTCTAATATCATTTTTTTTCTAAACTATTTGCGCGAGAGACACTCCAAAGTGGAAAAATGAGTGTCCCCCCCTGTAACTTCTAAAATAAGAGAATGATAAAACTAAAAAAATATATGATGTACATTAACATGTAAGCTAACAACGAAAATTGGTTTGAACGAGATCTAGCAAGCAGTTTTGTTTTAATACGTCCTAAACCGCAATTTGCTTTCATTTAATCAACTGAAATACTTGCTGCTTCGGAACCCTTCATGTGCGAGTCCGACTCGCACTTGACCGGGTTTTTCTAATAGATACAACCAAGACTATAAGCAAATATACGGCCCATCTGGTGGAAAGCTGTGTCAACTATACTCACACAGCCATAATAATGCCGTAACCTATAATTCATTCAGCCAGGTGTTTCTCTAGTTGGGCTGCTCATACACCCAATTAATGCTATGCTTTATCTCACAGATGGATTAAGGCTTTTACATGACTAACGAATCAGCCTGTATATTTATTGAACTACAAATAAAAACAGCTCTCATGTAAGAAACTAGACTAAATTACCTACATCTGACTGTCTAGGGATACAATATTAAGGCACAGTGTAGATAGATTAGTTCGTTATCGATGTAAACGCAAGATATTTCTCATCAGTAAAATGTCCATGTAACACGAAATCATATGGCTTATTTTTGTGTATGATTTAATGTGATACTACACACTACACTTTCCCGCGATCTTTTAAGGTGGCTTTCTTAATGTTACATCACAAATTATGTCGTCAATAATAAATGATTTTATGTCATACTTATATTGTGTACTTATTTGTACTTATTATATCGCCATCTGTCCAATAAAGTACAAATATAGTAATATAGTAGTTGCATGCTTTTCTTAATATATATATAAACATACAATTCGGAAAACCAAAAGGCTTCAATTAGACGCCTTTTGATCAAAATGATTACTTTATAACATTAAGTTCAAGATAATGCAATTACAAAAATTGTAATTTCTCTTTATTTTTGTATACAGAACACAGCTTAAGGAGCCTTTGTTTTCTAATATTATGGGCATACGGATATTATCCATAATATAAGAAAATGAGGTAACTTTAACAATCATATTGTGAGACCTTCGTTTCTTATTATTATAAAAATACTCAGCAACACACTGCAATCACTTTGTTTGATAACAAATGTTCTCCCTCTAATACATAGTTACAAAAGCGTTAATCCAGTTTTGAATCTGGATCTATCAAAGATGTTTGTAATAAAAAACAACCTTTACGATCATGTCAATTTAAGAGTTATATATCTTCTATGCTATCTTACCATTCTTTGTATTCTGCTCCAAAATTAGTAGGTATGCCAATAACTGAGATAAAGTTCACTTAAGTTCATCCATTTTATGTAAAATTCGTACAACAAGAGCGGTTTTTGGTTTTTACTAACGACTCTAATAGTAACAACCTTTCCTATGTCTAATATTTAGCGTAGGTATTCTTGCTCTTGAAACCCACATTCCGTAGAGCCTATCTTTTGCACGTTCATTGAATAAGCTAAAAATATACAGGTCAAAATGGAATGGAAAGAAAACTATTGAAACGAATTGAAGACCTGTTTAATATTGAACAAAAACATTAAATGGGTGCTAGATATAACATTTGTAACAAATCCAAAACCGCAAAGCTTTTCGTAATTGTAATATACCCTCAAATCAAATAACAATCTAAATTGAGTTGTAATTTTTCGATATTCTTTTGTTTTAAGCATTTTTACAAGCTGACTGAGCTGCAAAAAGATCAAAAACATCTTTTTCTATTGAGGTAAGGAGTGAATTGTGTTTGGGAATTTGCCTGTTTTTAGCGCCTTACTGGGGGCTTTTTGGGATCAACTTCATCTATAAAATATATCAAGCGGCACCCCTGGAAAATAGGTACTGAAAGGAATCTTCCTTTCCGGTACTAGTTGCGAACTACATATTTGTTTGAAACGAAGACTGTTTGAATATCTGTGGGAACAGAATATGATTTACATATTTTTACACTGCTGCGTGTAAGTGAGTATACATTGAAATAAAACAAAACACTGGCGTATGACACCTTAGAGCCAGTGCACAGCACGTTTTTTAAACGCTAAACGCTTTTCTAAACGCGCCGTTGACGCGCGTCTGTATCGCTACAAACGCGCGTCAACGGCGTGTTTAAAAAACGTGGTGTGGATAGGCCCTTAGTCACACAGCAAGTTCGTAGCAACAACACAAACATATCGACAGTCCCAGCCGATCCTGTCCCGATATGTATTACTTTGGGGAGACAAAAACGTATGACGTTTACAGTTATCCTAAGAGGCTATCACTGCTTCACCGGACAGTAGAGGCGAACGTGGGCTAATACCGTATAGGACTACGAAGTAAATCACCAGCAACAATGAGCACACCTGTTGCTGGTCGAACTGCGTTCTGCTCACGGTGAGTATGTACGTGGTGCTTTATACAAGGTCGGTTTTTTGGAACGTTATTGCAATTTGAATTTTAAAGCATTATTCACAATGCAAAGAGTTAATCTAAATTAATCAAAATAATATCAGTCAGCTATGTTTCTAGAAAACAAAGCTGATGGATAATATTTCATATTTATTTAAACTTTATGCACATATAGGTACAAAGGCGGACTTAATGCCTAAGGCATTTTCTCCCAGTCAACCTTAAGGTGGTGCAGAGTATATAATAATAATATATAGTATATATAATAATAATAGTAGTATAATACCTACATCCTCCGGAAGGGTGTTCGCATAGGAATCCTAAATTTGATCTGCCAGTGTGTAGATCTGCAGTAGCTTAACGCAGAGCGCGTACCCCGGATGGTGCAGGTTCGAGACCCGCCGGACGATTAAATTTATGATTTCCCATTTTTGAGATTAAGTTATTGTAACTGTCACTCTAAGTTAATACGTGAAGACGCGGGCCGAGGCAGGTGATCGGAAAGGGCATGTCATCGATACGCTTAAGATTGAAACACATTCCTTTATCACTAGTGTAGCTCTATGTATGTATAGGTTGATTTCAGATTCGCGCCAGCGAGCAGCGCCGTCCAAACGCGCGCGCTTACAATTACACTAAGATAGTAGTTGCGTTTCATAGTCACGCAGTTCAAACGCGCCGCGTGTGACACGCTCGCCGTCAGCCAGCGCTGCCCGAGCTCCTCTACTGGCAGCTAGCGTTTCAGAGTGACGCGTCTCGCACACGCCGCTGTTGAGACGCGCTGGCCTCCGGCGCGTGCCGCGCGCGTCACTCTGAAAACAGCCTAATAATATCCAGGGACATTATTCACACACCGCCAGAGCTTGTACTATGGAAACCAGATAACTGATATACCTATAGGTACTATTTTCTTTTGTAAATACATACATATATAGATCCTACACCTAGATTCAAGACAAACCGACACGTTCATGCACACAAATATCTGTCACGGTCGACAATAGAACCAACGACCTGCGGCGTGAAAGGCAAGTATTAACCAACCACGCAAACCGGCTCATCAATATATTTAAGCGTATTGAATTTTCTCGACAAATAACTAATTGTTGTTCTATTATAGTATTAAATATCTTAAACTTCCAGTTTAGGTACTACAAGTATATACTACAATAGGCTATGACGTAAGCCAAAGGAGATTCTCAGAATGATGTGTAATAATTTGGTTTAATATTACTAAGGAGGTTTCTTGGAAAACTGTCTGGATATTGTGTGTCTCATCTTCAAATATATCAGGAGACAAAACGAATTACTTCTTATGGGTTTGTGAATAAGAAAGATAGTAATACATAGGCAGTGAATAGAGAAAGTAATAGTGCTCTATGCTGTGTGGCTGACGGCAAAGATTATCACCACCATATTTCATCCCGTGGGGGTGGTAGAGGTCGACCTGAGGGAATATCTCCCAGATTACAGGCAGCAGTGACTCAGCTGTGTACTTCGACCAGCATACGGCGATCGCGAACCCGTCTACTAAGCGTGATGATTATGACATACATATATTGGGTACGGATTTTTCTGTTAACAAAATTTCCTAATATCAGTCCGGTGTCTGGAAAATGGAGGTACTACACCGCAGTGCCTCGGAGAGCACGTAAAGCCGATCTTGTACCTGACCTCTTTCCACTTTTCCCGCTAGTCATCTCATCTATTAGAAAGAGCCCTTGTGTTTGCACACACATTTGTGTTCTATATTATTTGAGTCGCGCAAATGGCTAATGTCCATTGATACTTGCCGCCATGGCCGAACCTCGACCAGTATGACATTAGCATTTTTACTGTAAACCAGAGGGTCGAAGACTTCTTCGTACATCCAAAATATATCTGCACGTCTACCACAAGTTCATGTAGTTTACTTCCGCGGTGCTTATATTATACTTGTAGTTTTTCCAGTACATTAACTAGCACCGTCCCTAGCGGAAGCTACAATGAACTTAAAACTTCCGTTTGCCTCACCCGATCACACTTTTAGTAGCATTCACCAGCTTAAAATAAAGCCAAAAACAAAACATACCATAACCTATAAGTAAAAAAGTGAGCAATTCGAAAATATGTTTTGTTTTTATTTTATGTAATAAATTGTTTCATTATAAAACGAAAACCTTATCCATGATGATTTATTTGAGGTTCTCCATTGTTTCCATGTAAAGCTGACTGTACAATAAATATACAAAAAAGGCAAGTTTGATTACGGTACGGAACGGTAAGTAAGTAAAATAATTATGGAATCGTGGTAGAGGTCTATACTTGCACCATGTATACTTCACGAATTTGAAGCCAACGCTCACTCCCTTAACATAACATAGAAAGATGTCACATTCAGTTCTCATAATATATTATAATTTACATAATATTAAAAAGAAACCTTTCCACAAACAGTAACGACCGTGCATAATTACTGCGACATGCCTAGCGACAGTATTAATTTTTGCTATGGCGACGTCACGACATCGCACCATGACACGTCTCCGGAGTTAGGATGGCCGCATACCATACAAGATATAACCTAATAAATAATGAAAGAAATAAGTTTCTTGCATTATTTAAGTTACACAATCAAAATGACTTCCTATTATAGATATCAATTTAGTTGTAAGCATTGTAACTACCATTGTGGAGAAATAAAATAAATTATTATTATTAGTTGGTTTTCTTTAATTTCTCCCTTCCTGGAGGATTATTATTATGAATTCACTAATAACGATTATCTGATGTATCTATTTATTTATTTGTTTGTTATAGCAGATATCACGTGTCTTATCGAGCACTATCTGCTATAATATATATAAAAAAAAAACAGTTTATAATTTCAAAAATGGGAATTCATAAATTTAATCGTCCGGCGGGTCTCGAACCTGCACCATCTACCAATCCGGGGTAGGCGCTCTGCGTTAAGCTACGAACGATACACACTGGCAGATATTATTATACAGGTATAGACATTGATAGTAATGTTTTTTTTATAAATTAAAATTTAAAAAAAAATTATGCGAGACCTAATTTCTTTTTTATTTTGGCTACTCGATCAATTTTAGTTTCACCCAGAAGCCCAAGGGGTCTCAAAAGCTTAGCTTGAGTCTTTGAGAGAAAAACTATGCCCGTTGGCAGACTTAGATGGCAGTGGGTTTTTTAGGAAGTTTCACCTGACAATTAAGGTAAATGCAAAAGCGCCTGTCAATATAAAACTACAAACAAACTAATCCGCATTTTGGGGTATCGAATTTTGACTTAAGGCGGTGGTCATGGCAGTGTAGACAATATAATTATATCTATCTACTGACCCTAAAACTATGTATTAAAAGGACCTCACGTACAATTACTACCTTAAAATGTTGAGCCTTAGCACTTGGGCATAATTTGGCAACATAACACTTGTAACAGTCAAGTTCACAACTAGGCATTTATTCTAGTATGTGTGGCATGTTTATTACAAACATACTAAAATTAACTATGGACTAGGCCATTCCTTTTGATAGTTTTTGAAGAGTTATCTTATCTTATCGCACCTACGGACTAGTCCGTATTATTTTACACCAAATTTTATTGTACAGACGCCAGCACATCCAGCTACCCCAATCTGTCAAATTTCTTTTATAGATTTTCAAGTTTATCACTTTATCTTAAGGTTCACTTTCAATTGGGGAAATTTGACAGATTGAGGTAGCTTGATGTGCTGGCGTCTGTACATCAAAACATCACAGGATACAAGAATACAATAATATACATCACAAAATTGTACTATTGGCAGCCGTATCACTAAATGTGATATCACAAGATATGTCACAATATGGCACATTTAGCTGCTTGTCCCTCCTGCCTAGTCACCTGTCCCCTTCAGGACTTGTATGACGCTTCAGCCAAAACGGTCAGCGATGCCCAATTTTGGCTGGATAAAATTTAAATCTTGCCACAGACACGATAAGAAAAATAAAGGCAATAAGTATACTCTTAGCGAGATATGTACTTAGTTTAACACGACAATTGTCCCATACAACTAATTTTAAACAGCGCATTTTTATATTCAAACGAAAAAGGTTTCCTTAAACCTTAAAATTGTTTTCAAAGTTATTCGCTCTACGTAGTCTCAAGCCGGGAGACTAATCTGACATGCCGTCACCTATGCGGCCGCCCTAACCCATGTCTCGTATGATACTTAATTAAATTATACTCACTCCACGTCGGCGGGTTATAAATCACTTTGGTTTCATCCTACTAGGGGACGAATTTTATTTAAAAAATAACGTTAAACATATAAAACTGTATACGATGGCTCTTCAAGCGTGTTTTGTAATTACAGTAGCGATGGTATATAGCATTAGCTGTTTTATGATTAGTACGCAGGTGAACCTATGTTGTTATATAGTTTAATATAAAACACACATTACAGTCAAGACAGTTTTATTCACTTTTTACGGAATGACAACCAACAAGTCAAAACACGCTTAATGTGGCAGATTACTATTTATATATGGAATGCTGCCGGTGCAGTGATATGGAACCTCCAAAAGTTCTGAGTCTGGATGTAATTTTTGTCCGCCTATTAATGTGTTTGTCAAGTACCCCGCAACACGGGGATTAGATTCCGTAGTGCGGGCGTTGTCTTTAAATAAAAAAAAATATCTTAGGACGGCTAACACACTGCCATCTGTTCCCAAACTAGGTAAACTGGTGGTAACCAGCACCACCAAGTAGATCAACGAGGCAGTCAATATCTGTATTGTATCTGTGTTGGTTGAGTTTCATTCGTACTTTCTTTCTTGCTATCTATTTATCTGACTTATATACTAGTTATTATTACACAAGATATACTTTAAAGACATATAATATGATAATCGTATATACCTATTACTGTATATTGACAGTATGTAAGCCAATTACCCACGCATTCTTTTTTTTAGGGTTCCGTATCCAAAGGGTAAAACGGCGTATTACTAAGACTTCGCTGTCTGTCTGTCTGTCACCAGGCTGAATTTCATGAACCGTGATAGTTAGATAGTTAAAATTTTCACAGATGATGTATTTCTTTTGCCGCTATAACAAGATATACGAAAAAATTAATATTTAAGGGGGATCCCATACATACCTCTGTGCACTTTCACATTTTACCTGTGTACCTACACATTTTTAATAAAGAAATAATAAGAAAACATTAACAAAAACAGAAACCCGTCTAAATTATATTGCGTTTTAAGAAATAGTAACTTAATTTTGCAATTTAAATTGATTACTTATTGAAACATTAAAACAATACCCATGTTTCGAAAGCCTGAATTCCTTGACGGCGAATTTTCTAGATTTCACAAATCTCAAAGTTTTCGCTGTTGTTCTTTTTACTTCGGACGTTTTACAGGTCTCTTGAAAAGAACTTAAGGCAATATTTATTTTATACCAATACTTTTACGTTGCCTAAGATGTATGGCATTGAAAGGAAAAGAAAGTTTAACCAATAATCAATTCCATGAAATGTTTGTTTTTGTAAATAATTTACGCAATTTGCCGTTGTACTTAGCCGACCTGATTATTCTGTTTTATTCGATATGAAATGCTTTCGAAAAAGTCCCATATCGGTTTTTATGCTTGATGGGTTTACGCATGCAAATGCGTTAATGCAGCTGTCCCAATCTTTTTTCCTTTTTTCACATAGGTATATCACCTTAGTTAGAAAGAGAATATGAGGTTCGTTATAAGGCTTTCTAGTTCTGCTACTGCGATCGGATACATGCATATATTTACGAAACGATTTTGACCGCATTGATTCTTAGCCAATCCAATCGATAAATTTCATAATAAAACAAATATTCTAGTTGAAAAATTTTGTTTTAATTTTAGAAGCTAATCCCCCGATTCTTGGGTGTGGTTTCATTCAGAGATAAACGTCATTCAGCTGATATGATTATCACTTTGAACGATCTTCTATTTCTTATCGTATGGGCAGTGACTACCCTAGAGCCCTCCGAAGCACGGAGATGCTTACACATTAAACCTGATCTGACCGCCTGCTCAGATATTTCACCTCGCCAATCACTTACGAACAATAAAAAGCAATTACCTATGGGCGCCTCTCTCTTTGAATAAACTGAGCTAGCTTGGCAACTACTCTATCACCACAGAGTTCTACCAACATCTATGATTGCCACGATGTCTGTTTTTCTGTAATTTCATTGGTCGAACGCTATCGAGACACGAGTCTTTGTTTTTATGCCACGCTTATGTTGTTTGTGAACACAACCCACATATTCAGCTCATTTGCATAATATTAGACATACATAGACTCACGCCTGTTTCCCAGAGGGGTAGGCAGAGACAACGGATTTCCATTTGTCACGATCTTTGCATACTTCTTTTGCCTCGATTACTGTCATTATATTCTTCATACATGCTCGCCGGTTTAGGGTACTTCTGACCTGCCCTTTCTTGAGAACATCTCCAATTTGGTCAGAGAATGTTCGACGTGGTCTTCCCCTTCCGGTTGTCCCATTCACCCAGGCCAGGTATACTTCTTTTGTCAATCTTCTTTTATTCATCCTTTCTAAATGGCCAAACCATCTCAGCATGCCTTTTTCAATCTTTGTGACTACATCCTCTTTCACACCACAACGCTCTCTTACATCAGTATTTCGAATTCTGTCTCTCAAAGTCACACCACACATACTTCTCAGAGCTCTCATTTCCACTGCATTTATTTTACTTTCATTCTTTTTCTGCCATACCCAACTTTCACTTCCATACATTAAAGTTGGCACTAACACTCCATCGTGCACGGCTAGTCGGGCCTTCTTTGATACTTGCCGGCTACTCATAAAGGCGTGTAGTGCCCCATTCACTCTGTTCCCCGCATTTACTCTTCTAACAATATCTTTTTCATATTTCCCATCTCTCGTAAACAAAGTTCCCAAATATACAAACTCATTCACCTGTTCGACTTTCTCTCCTCCAATCACAATATCACACGCTGTCGTGTATTCATCCCTCTCAAATACCATTACTTTCGTCTTACCTACATTCATTTTCATCCCTTTCCTTTCAAAGGATTCATACATATTTGTTACCATCACCTGCAACTCGTCCGCCGATGATGCAAGTAAAACTTGATCATCAGCGTAAAGCAGACATTTGATGAGTAACTCATTCATCCTTACACCGCATTCACTTTCTTTCAAATCTTTTAAACAGCTATCCATGAATAGGTTAAACAACCACGGTGACGCTACACATCCCTGTCTAACACCCTTTTGGATGCTAAACCACTCGGTGTATGACCCGTTAATCCTCACGCAAGCTCTGGAATCCCTATAAAGAGATTTCAGTGCTTGAACAAGGTTGTCGTTCAATCCATACATGGACAGTACCGACCATAGTTCATTCCTCAACACTCTATCGTAGGCCTTTTCTAAGTCTACGAAGGCACAGTAGACCTTTTGGTTTTTGCCCAAAAACTTCTCTACTATACTTCGCAGAGAAAAGACCTGATCCGTGCATCCCATTCCTTTCCGAAAACCCGCCTGTGCATCCCATATTTTCGCATCGGTTTCTTTCACAACTCTTTCAACCAATACTTTTGCATACAACTTACCAACGACGCTGAGCAGACTAATGCCCCTATAGTTTTTACAGTCTTGCCGTGAGCCTTTCCCTTTGTAAAGAGGTACAATGACAGCCTTGCACCAATCACTTGGCACTTGGCCGGTGGTATAGCATAGATTGAAAAGGCTGTACAGCTGACTCGCTATGACGCCATGTCCAGCCTTCAGCATCTCGGAAGTTATCCTGTCATACCCTGGTGACTTACCTGATTTCATACCCTTAATAGCTTTCACAATCTCATCCATACCAATTTCATCTTTACATTTGTTCTCGTCTATACTTAGTGAACTACGTTCACTCTCTGTTACACCTCTTTCATACAAACTTTCAAAATACTCCTTCCAACGTTTTAACACGCATTCTTCCCCTTTCACTATATTTCCATCTTGGTCTCGTATGGATTTCAGTTCTGAGGTTTGAGTTATGCCTCTTACTGATCTAACGGATTTCCAGAAAAACTTAATGTTCGTCTGAAAATCCTTAGACAACCTTCTATCAAAATTATCCTTTTGTTCATTTTTCTTTTCGTTCACCACATCCTTTACAATTACTTTCATTTTCCTATAATCATTCCAGGCCCTTTCTATATCCTCATTCGTCGCCTTATTCATTCGTTCGTTTGCTCTGGTGGCTAGCCAGTCTAACCACGCTTTCTTCTTTTCACATACAACTTTTTGTACACTTTTATCCCACCAAATATTCTTCATCTTTCTTCCTCTTCTTCTCTTTATTACACCACATACTTCACCAGCTACACTCACCACACCTTCTTTGACTACCTTCCATAGCTCTTCTACTTCTCTTATGTCTTCAGATCCCTCAAACTTCTCAACGAACTTACTTTTGTACTCGTCTGCCACTTCTTCCTCTTGCAGTTCCTCTACTTTTATTCTCTCTAGTACACTTTTAGTCTCAGGGATTCGGTGGCGCCATCCTTTGGACAGACCACTTATTCGGCTCATCACCAGAAAGTGGTCTGTATGGATTGCGGTCCCACGATAGACTCTTGTGTCTAGAACATTCTTTCTCAGTCTTTCATCTACAATCACGAAGTCAATCATACTCTTTCTCACATTTTTCCTCTCTCGTGTAAACGTATGGATTCTTTTATGTTCAAACATAGTATTTGTAACACAAAGACCCCATTCCAAACATATCTCAAGCAGACTGTACCCATTCTCATTCTCACTCTCGTCACCGAATTGACCTAGTACTCTTTCAAAACCATCACGTTTTACCCCAACCCATCCATTAAAATCACCTAACATTATTACTCTTTCATTATACCGACTTAACCGCAACACATCTCTCAGGGTCTCCCAGAATGCCTTTCTTTCCTCTTGTTCTCGCTGTATTACAACTGCACCCATATCTACAGGAGCGTACACTCCTACTAGGAAGATACGGGTCATACCAACTTTCATTCTCAACCACATTACTCTTGCATTCACGCATTCGAACTCAGTCACACACTCAGACATACTTGTGGAAAGAATGAGACCCACACCTTGGCAAGCTCGGGTGGTGTTCGGTACTCCAGACCAATACGCCGTGTATAGTCCGTGGTTTGTAGTATCACACCCTTTCCGCTTCGTCTCATTCACACACAACACATCGATCCGCTTTTCACTCATCAGCTGACATACTTCGTCCATCTTACCTTCTATTCCTCCTCCAACATTCAACGTAGCAAAACGGCTCTCCGTTGACCACTTTTCGCCACTCTGGGAAACGAGACGTGACGGGTGGCGGACCACGTCGCCGCCATTTAAAGGATTAAAATTTCTTATCTCCATTGCGTTCCCACGAGTTAATAATATTAGGACGTCAAGTTATAGCGACTTTTATGACTAAAATCATAATTTTATGGTGTTTGTGCTATCGGACATATAACTGTTATTTCAGGCGAATTTCTATGAAGAAGAGATCGTAAATTATTGTTAATATTCACAATAATGCTAATTCTGCAGTCAGAAACTATCTTCTCCAGAGCTCATAAAAATGCACAATGGCAACATTTCTTATGGGTTTATTCGAGGATGCGGTCTTCACGAGCAGTTCTTTCAACTGTTCATTCCAGAATATCTCTTGGAAGCAAATCCAGATTTTATATATTTGTAGATAAATTAAATGTATGGTAGCCGTAAGAATAATTCAAAAAATAAATAAACCGAACAGTTATTTCATGGGAGAACATTACACTAAAGAAATTATATATTTACAAAAATGCTAGCTCTGGAGTTCGCATTAGGTGTCATTTATACATATATACTGGATTAAGGTAATTAATTTTATTGTTTTAATTGTGATTACTACAGATCCTTGTAAAAGACGAGAGGCTAGTTGAATCATTCACTAGAAATGATGGAAATTGTTGTAAAGAGAAAAAACCATATGAAAGGAGCTGAAGATGGTAGATAAATAGAGATCAATTTTAAACCCCATAGATAGAGGAACGATGTTGAGACTTTTATAAGAAACATCTTAGAAAGATAAGTAGAGGAAAGAAGAATTTGGGCAGACTAAGGATAACTTACATACATAAATCAAATCAAAGAGCAGTTGGCAGCAGGTGGCAGTTGCGTCAATACGTGAATGCGCTTCTGAAGATATAAAGCAATGAAGAAAGTTCCAATTACATGAACATACATATCTCAAATCGTATAGATAGGTAGTTAGGCACTTCTCTTCAACTGGGGTCTCGCGCGATCACTCAAGAACATTAGATCGTCTTGTAGGGAACCTGCCCACGCTGCATTTCCGAGAACCTTTCTGCCTCAACGGCCGTCAGTTCTACGAACTATGAAAATTAGCATTCGTATACGAATTCGATAATTTTAGTTCAAAGATTTAAATATTAAATAAAAAAAGCACTAAGACTATATTATTTCAATCTCAGAAGTGGTATCTAATACGCACAATTTGATTTCACCAAGAAATTCGGACGACTTTACGCGCTCATCTTAGCCTCTTTACGACCATTTCAACTTGAAAATATAGCTGTAGCCCAACCTCCGTAATTGGTGTAAGGCTAAGTGACCATAATTTGTCCGGGCACTCCGTAGATCATCCAGTAATTTTATTTAAGAGGCATCTGTAGTTGAAAATGACTTATTTTGTTTTAAAGTTATTACGTCGCTGCATTTAATGAACTGGAAGAACTTTTGTACTATTGCATTTTGTGGTTTAGTTAATCATGATTTCAACCAAGCTGCGTATTAATACAATATGTATGTAAAAGTAGCTCATTAAAATTTTGAATGTAGTATAAGTAACTAGACATTTAGATGTTAAAGATTCTGCTATTTAGAAAGATTAATGTTAATGTTCATGTTGTTGGTGAACCAAATAAATAAATATAAAATAAATAAGTTAAACAACGTTAGTCTTTAATTATTATATACATCTTACCGATATTGTGTGAAAAGAATATATTTCATACATTATTTATTTCATATAAATGTTACCATAGCATAGTGAAGCAGTATTAAAATCCTAACGCAAAATGAATGAAAGAATGTTTTCTCTTTCTCTCTTTCATATCTATATTAAGAATTAACCGATAAGAGAGCCTGTCGCCGAGCTTTTATGTATGGAATAGATACTTATGTCACCGTATAGTAAGTGTAATCGTTTGCAGATAATTAAAATTGTAAAGAGTACCCCGGATCTAAAGAGAGCTCTGGTACTTGGATGACGCATTAGCTCCTTCAACCACCGTCTGCGGTAAAAACTGTATAAATGAATCTGTATGACTTCTTACTCAATTTCCCACTACTACTATAGTTATCTTAAAAAATTGCACCTACAAAACTCTTAATGCATTAAAAATGATCCAAAAATGGATTAAGTAGGTACTAAGCTCCAGGAAGTTAACCGTATCAAACTTGCTACTCACTTTAAACCGACCGCTTAAATATCCTTCACCAATCTTGCAAACTCATTGCACTTAACAAAAACCTCAATCTACGGAAATCCGCCAAAAATCCAAGACAGCCCATCAGGAAGAACCGCTTTATCACCATCACTTAAATTACTTCTAAATTTCTTCGCCATCAAAATTTGTTGTTATTTTAAGTCGTTAAAGACTGTAGGTTGTAACATAAACTCTTATTATGAAAGTAAGAAGACCATTAGTCGGTAGGGTGGTGCTTTTGATGACTTTAAGCTGTATATATGAGCGTTATAGGAGCTGCGTCTTTGACAGCTGGTATAAGGCTTTATAACTGTGAACTTTGCCTGCAGCGAGTTCTATAATGGCTTGCTAGTTTCAAAAGTCTCTTTGCAAGGTTAGTATGGCGCGTTGCATGGTCAGAAGTTTAAATAAGAATTTAGTGGCCACATTTTTGATGACGCATACAAACCTCGTCGCAAATCCTCGTACCGAAATCTTATTTCACGCTAATACGATACTGTAATTCTACACTAGACAGCTAAAAGCTAATTGAAATGTTCTATATATAGTCGTTGCGTTGGCAACAGGCGTCCGACATTCGGATTGACAGGTTTCTTTGTTAACGACACCAATATGTCACATGCTTCATGGTTTCTAAATCGAGAAAGGTACATCATGGGAAGATACACGGGAATGAAATTGACTGCATATTGTATTGCGCAGTGGTTAAGCTAAGGGCTATATATACTACATTGGCTGCCCCGTTTACTTTTTTTTTAAATTACGTTTACAATTATCCTAGGACGCTTAACTGGACAATAGAGGCGAGCGTGGGTTCAAGCCGTCTAGCAAATAAAACCACAAACTAAGTATCTGGGCCGAAGGGTTCGAACCTGGAATCGGGGTGGATACTGAGCGGTTGATCATTGCTGTATAAAAGCTTTGGTGCATCTGTCCTCTAGGTTGATACGCGAAGACGTGGGCCTCTGGTCCGTTTGAGGATCAGAGAGGGCATTCTATCGATATGATTGACGTGTTTTATGTTCCGTCACCGCACGTGACAATTTTTTTATGATCCACATGTAATTATTCCGAGTCTAAGTCAGCTTCGTGACCATGGCTAGCAGAGGTACAGGAATTTACCGTCCTATTCCGGGCGTTGTCTTTAAAAAAAGGCCCAAGTACTTAAAGGTACATATTAAATATGCCCGTTGTCGACTAACCCGGACGTCACATAGGGGTATTTGCATGATCTAGCCGGCCAATATTACATTACACGGAGCCAGTTAGTTGGGCGACCCAACCCTATTGTTTTTTTTTACCCACCCCAAATTGCACAAGATATATAATAGTCGGTTGAAACTGGGACATTGCTCGAAGCGGTTGTTTGATTTCAATATTCGTGCTTTAAACTCAATTTTAACTATTTTTTATTTTATGTTGGGTTGTGAATAATCCAAAATTGGGTATGGATTCTGAAACTGCTGGTAAGTGACTTATTTTAAATATTTAAAATATTTAATTTTATGACGGGATTATATTCGTCATTTGAAAAAATACCGTTTTAATTCCTTAATTTTTCAAGAAAATTTAGTTTTACGAGGCTTTTTGTTTTAGTGCCCGGCATTACCCGGCTATAATTTTTATATATTCGTAATATATAGACTTTCTACTTTAAACAAATGTAAAAATTGGTTCCTACTAATTCCTACTCCGCCATCTGGAGCGATTTTAGATATCGTACTTAAAAATGTAAAAAAATGAAATTTTGATTTAATTTAGTTTTTCTTAATTCAGGACCATCTGGGAGTATGACTAATGACTCGTAAGGGGATATTTGATCTAATGAGATCACGAAATGATCTCAAATTTAACGACCAATTAGAATATGTTGAAAATGATTTGATTTCACATAAGCCGTACTGGGAAGAACAAATAAAGGACATAAAGCGTAATTTTGCACGCATGAAATCAGAAATGAAGCATTGATGGGTGGGATGGCAAAATATAGAAGTGATCTGTTTGAAAAAAACAACGAAAAATGGCTGAATGGGACTCCTAAATTCCCTCTAATACCCACATGAGCAGGTAGACCCGCTAAACCGTTTGAAGAGGCTAGTGAACGAAGCAAAAGACGTAAAACTGAGACAATACGTTTGTCAGTAACCCTGAGAAAATAATTTATGCAGCTCAAATGGAATTGCGAGCCCAGGGCAATAGAAGTGCTTCAAATATTTTGAAAGACATTTCGGAAAATAGGGACCGCGCTAAGGAATACCGGAAGTCAGTAGACCGTGACATGGCACATGTTAAGCATATCAATCCAGAAGAAGCGCTGGCAATGTTTGTAGACGCGAATCTGACAAGGTCCCAATATGAAAGGATCAGACAAACCACAGGAAATCTTCCATGCTATTCAGTTTTGCAGCTGTATAAGAAACAATGTTATCCTTCTAGTGAATATTTTAACGTAACCGAAACCTGTGTCGAAGTGAATTTACAAGGAATAATGAATCATACTGCCGAAAGATTACTTATTCACTTAGAAGACGTTTTGAAAACCCTTAGCGATAATGAGAGAGATCTTCAAATGGGGTTGTGATGGGTCACAACAGGCTCAGTTCAAACAAAAGTTTGAAATTATTAGCGGATGCGACTCGTACATTTTTCAAAGTTCATTTGTGCCTCTACGCTGAGTGTATGGGGAAGAAAATAAAATATTATAGCAGAACACAACTCCATCATCGCCCCGCTACTGTAGACCTATCCGTATACGATTTTTAAAGCAAACAGTTGATATAAAGAATGACGTAATCAACTATGTGGAAGCCGCAGCTAAAAAAATAGAACCTACATCAGTAACAATCGCTGGAAGATCACATGTTGTTAAAACCAAAATGATGCTGCAAAAGGGTGCAACGCGGCAATTGGGACAAAATCTACAATGAGATGTTACATATGTGGAGCAACATCAAAAGATTTTAATGATTTAAATAAAACAAATAATTTTTGAGATTAAATAATTTTTGTTTTGCGATAGTTGTTTTTTATAATTATATACATTATTTTGTGTTATAAAATATATTTTCTTATACAAAACTACGCTTTTTTTTCTACCGCAACTTTTTGTCTCTTTATTTAAATTTAATGTATGAATTTTTCCTGTACCTGAAGGTTAAGAGTGTTTAAACACTTGCATTTAAGGTTTTATGAGATACTGAACCATTTCGAAATGATTAAGAGCGATAAATAATTTTGACCAGCTAGATGTCTCAAATACCCCTATGTGCGACGCGACGGTGATGTAATCCTTAACAAATACAACAACATGTTTACTTCGGCAATATATATAAAAAAATTAAGTCTACTATAAAAAAACCTCTAAGAAATAAATACAAAAATTATTAGATTAAGATGAAAATTAAAATCTAATATCTAATCTATATCTTTATCATCTTATTCAATATTATATATACACTACTTAAACTAAAAAAGGGCTCTTTCTAAAAATACCATGAATCATAATTGGTTTTTAAGTAACGGATATAGCGTAAAATAAAATTGATTACCTCAACCTTTTGAACACGACTAAAAATAAATCCTATAATAGTAAATCTGTTTAAATATGAATTTCTCGAAAAGATTATCTAAAATATACTTCTGATACATCTAAAAATAAAAATGTTTATATATCACTTACTTAGATAATAATTAATCCAGGTATTAACGTTGTAAACAAGGTGAACCTTAAATCCATTGGAAAATTACCCAGCCTAATACCTATTTAAACTCAAAAGGGTTCTTTCTAAAAGACCAACATAATTAGTGTAATGTGAAAACCTTTCACAGCTATACCTCCACAACCTCCTAGATTATCGTCCTTCATAAAGGCTTTACGTGTATTAGCCAAGTTGCGGGTTTTACTGATCTTGTCAACTCGTAAACCTTTGTTAAATTAATTGTGAATACGTGTATCTTACACAAAAGTTATTTAGTACATTTTAATAATTATAACGCTTTTATTAGCTTCATTCGTGTGTTAGTATGTATGTAACGGAAACTTTGAACATGATTTTGACCTCCTTAAAACGTCGGATTAAATCGTGGCATACTTATCAAGGATCGATGACAATCCAATATTTTAAACAGTTAGATCCGTTATCCTTAATAGTATATTCAGGATTAGCAAGTTATTGTTCTTCTATAACCTATAACTTATTCAATCTGCGGAGTGGGGCCCTGGTGACCTGTAATACAGGTTTTCCCAAACCTAACTCAGGCACCAGCCTCTCACAAAACTGGTTGCATTTATAACTGCTAAAATGTACAATCCTAAATGTCATCTTATTTAAAAAATGTAAACTACTTTTGTGATGAGAGAAATAAATGCATATTCTATTCTATTCTATAACTGGTAGTGTTATGAGATAAATAAAATAATTGTTAAAAAACACGGTTAGACATAGTTATTCTCTACTACAATGTTATATCAGCCGAAAGACGCCCACTGTTGAACAAAGGCATCCTCGAAATATTTCCACAATTGCCGGTCTTGCGCTACGGGCATTCTGCTTCCAGCGACACTCTTAAGATCATAAAATAGCTTACTCAATATCATTGCCATATGATATTTGTAAATCTGTATCTATACATATAATAAAATCGTAGGAAAGTCAAAACTGTACATTTAATATTTTTTTTAAAGGATACTTGGGGCGTGATCTGCAATCGATAACGAAACCAAAAATATAGTTTCTAGATTTTTGTCTGTGTGTCTGTTTGTCTGTATGTATGTCCGGGCTAAACACAAAAAGTACTGCATGGTTTTACTTCAAATTTTGAATGAATATTACTAAGAGATTAGGTCAACATATAGGCTACATATTATCACGCTATCACTTACAGTGGACAATCGGAGACGTTGTCAAGAAAGGGCAGGTCAGAAGTACCCTAAACCGGCGAGTATGTATGAAGAATATAATGACAGTAATCGAGGCAAAAGACGTGTGAAAAGATCGTGACAAATGGAAATCCGTTGTCTCTGCCTACCCCTCTGGGAAACAGGCGTGAGTCTATAATAATAAAATAAATAAAATAAAATATGTTTATTTCGGGTAACTAATTGCGACCCATAGGCAGAAAATACAAACATAATAAAATACAAAAACAAAATTAATAATTAGAAATAACATAATAAAAATAAAAATAATAATAACACACACTAATTGATTAAATTGATAAATAAAAATTTGTACATATAATTAAATTAAATAACGCTATATTTAGATAGATTGAAATTACGCCTATATCCCACACTTTATGACTTGCCTCTGAGAGCAGTGCTGGATATAGGGGCAATCCAATCGATCCGAGATCATCATCAGGACAGTGTTAGAGCTGGCCCGGACTCTGCGCACCAGGGAGGCGCACCTTTTACGCATTGTAGCGTGAAAACAATCAGTGCGCGCATCCGCAAACATGCCCGAGGCGCTGCAGAAGGGGGGCAGCCTCAACACTCCCCTAAAAGCGTTATTATACTGAACGCGGAGGGCACTGTAGACCCTTTG
The DNA here is from genome assembly GCA_951640165.1 of Pseudoips prasinana. Taxonomy (NCBI): domain Eukaryota; kingdom Metazoa; phylum Arthropoda; class Insecta; order Lepidoptera; family Nolidae; genus Pseudoips; species Pseudoips prasinana. The sequence continues at coordinate 34,112,705 of OX621237.1, read as the reverse complement.
CGAATATGTAGCCCATAGGGAACAGGTGTACAACGAGGTGCAGTATGCTCTGAAAAGCGTTATTTTTACTGCGACCGAACATCGTGCAAACCTGCGACCCAACATGTTCGCCCTTCGCGACAGCGCCCTCCGTTCCCGTTCTATGTCAGCATGATCTTCGAGACCAACCGTCACTATATGCCCTAAATATTTGAAATTATCAACCCTTTCAAGTTGAATACCATTCAGTTTTATAGGTGGTAGATAAAGTGGACATCTAGCACCGGCGGTCTCAAAGACCATGTACTGGCTCTTGCTGACATTATATTTCAACCCATGGTCACAGGCGTATTTCTCACAAATCCGTATGAGTTTTTTCAAACCACAAATAGACGCACTTAGGAGCACAGTGTCATCTGCATAGGAAATGTTGTTGACACAGACATCGTCAATATGACAGCCGACACTGCGCTCACTGAGCTCGATGATCAGTTCGTTCATGTAGAGATTGAACAATGTGGGAGATGTCAGTCCCCCCTGCCTCACGCCACATTTTTGCCGATACGGATCCGACATTGCTCCCGCCCATCTGACGCTATTGACCTGGTGCGAATACCAGTACTTGAAAATTTTTACGAGTTCACGTGGTACCTTACTGTCTTCTAGTTTTTTCCATAAGATGTCATATGAGACATGTAGTATCTGACAGTATGCTTAAGACACAATATTGCACTTTCTGTTGAGAGTTGTGGCCGAAAACCAAACTGATTATCGTGCAGCTTTGTATAGTTTTGTAATTGTGAATTAAGCAAACCGTCAAACACTTTAGACATGACCGTGGCTAATGAAATAGGCCTATAGTTATTTTTGTCAGCTAAATCTCCAGTTTTGTTTTTAACTATAGGCACTACTATTGTTTTCATTAGGTCCATAGGCAGATAAGAGTGACTCACGCACAGCGAGTAGAACATTGCTAGTACTCTAGATGTATGAGGGCCACCGTGCTGGAGGTGTTCGATGCTCAGGCCGTCATGGCCTGGGGATTTTCCCCTTTTTATGTCCTTGAGAACTTTAGCCACATCTTTAGCATTAAATATTATGCTCACCCCTTCGCATGTGTCATAGCATCCATGCCTACCGTCGATTTTAAAACCGGCTGTACAGAAAAATGGTCCTTAAAAATATTTGCTATGTTTGCTATGTTTGTGTTGTATGTATGTACTTACGGTGGAGGAGCTATGATATTCTATAAAATTTAACGCGGGTATAACCGCGAGGCACTGCTAGTATGTAATATGTACTTACGTTTTACATTATTGAAGATTTTATTTACGAACTAGTGTAATAAATCCCCTGTATCGTGGGGAATTTCATAAACAGGTGATACGGACACAAACACACAATTATTTGGAGACCCATAAGTAGCTGCTCTGAGTTTTGGTGTACTTTGTGTCTGTCGTGTGTTAATTATATGTTTGTAAAGTACCCCGCGACACTGGGATTCATATCCATTGTGCAAGCGTTGTTTTAAATAAACATATGGTCAAATTTGGTAAGACAACATGAGAGCTGCGATACCAAGAAATACATACAGGCGAATGTGAAGCCTGTGTAGACTTCACTGCTTCACCGGACAATAATGGCAATCGGCGGCTCAAACAAGACAATAAACTACCTGCGCCAAAGGGTAGATTTTTGGATTAAGCATCTCTTCTCAAGGCGGAGATTCATAAGAAGCTTATCGCGCCTATAGGAATACAGTTAAATATAACTAGCAGCGCCCCGCGGTTTTACCCGCGTTAAATTTTATAAATTATCATAGCTCCTCCCCCTTAGGTGATAGTGTGATAATATGTAGCCTATATGTTGACTCGACCTCTTAGTAATATTCATGCAAAATTTTAAGTAAATCCATACAGTACTTTTTGAGTTTAGCCCGGACATACATACAGACAAACAGACAAAAAATCTATGAACTATATTTTTTGCTTCGATATCGATTGTAGATTACGCCCCAAGTATCCTTTAAAAAAAATATTTAATGTACAGTTTCCTACGATTTTATTATATGTTTAGATAGATAATTAGATGTCCCGGCAAACGTACTGCCTTAAGAATAAAAATAAAACTCGGAATCTCATCGCAGCGCCATCCATCGAGTCCAATTGTAAATCTAAATCATCGAGGGACCCTATTAAATGTACAAAAATATGTCAGCAAAAACAGCGAAAATAATTTTAAAAAATTAAAATCTTTAAATACTTTATTATCTTACTAATTAAAAATTAAAATAATTATATTACTCTTTAACGCTTACATTATGCTTTAACAATTGTTATATATAAATACCCAAATACTGAATAAATATACTTCATTTCATTTACCGCCCAAACCATAAAAGAGTTAAGATATACAAGTACAAAAGGAGTTTTATTCCCCGAACGAGACGTATTGTCTAGGCTGAATAGGTGCGACCGGTTGCGAGGATTTCGGGGTCTGTTTTATTCATAATCTGATCCTAAATTATCCCTACTACGGATATTTCGTTTATAAACGACTGAACTATATAATTGTTTACTCTCACATGTGGTGACGACCAAGTAAGAGAAGCCAGAGTTACAAATGTGTACATGGACAGTGTTAGGTATGACTTGGACAGTAAATAATAGGGTATTTTATCTATGGTAGTGGAAAATTGTACAAACACCAATCACAAGTTCAAGTGGCTATTCAAAGTTTCTTTATACAGTTCTTTCTTGTCTTTGATTCATTTTTCTCAAAAGAAATTGCACGGGCAATAAATATATAAGAAAAATATCAAAATGTAATGGAAATTTTAGAACAGTAACCTGAAAAGATGGCCGACAGCAAGTTTTTCAAATATACACACATAAATCATGAGCGAAATTACCACTACATATTATTTGTTTTTGTGTTGTTGGTGCAATTAGAAATTTTCGAATCATAGATAATAATAACAGGTTTGCATGGTCCTATATATTGTGAACGGTCTCAATCGCTACCGAAAACCGAGTTTCACGGAGACAACGCTGCCGAGCCACACCAGTCGACCAGGGACCACGGCTGTTGCAATCCATGCCGAAACGTCGGGTAACCTAAAGCTAATGATTTGCCTTAAATTGTTATCGCGAGTGAGACCCGTGTCCACAATATATAAAAATGTGCAAAAATTGCGAAAGTTTATAAACATTAAAGGTATGCATGATGTGCTTGTTTTGCGGGCGGTGCAAATTGCATCCGGGCTTTTTATAATGTCAATTATCGGAATTATCACTACATATTTAAAAAAAAAAAAATATTAATTTTATATTTTAATTACGCAATTTCCTATCCCAAAATTTTAGAACTTAGCCTGAAATGTTCGGTAAGACATATCATAGACTAACCGAATTTTTGAATACCTACCAAACTTGCACTACCATAGACTTTTTAATTGTTTATGCACAAATAAATAAGAACAATATTCAAAAACTTTGTTCTGGAAACTTTAGAATGTTAATCTCATAAGAAGACCGAAGCACTTTTTTCGAAAATGGATACCATAATTCTATGTACTGAATTCATACCTTAATATAGACAGAACCATTCAAATAATATGTAGTAAAATATAAATTTCAATAATTAAACCTAAACATAATATCCTTGACAATAACTTAATACAAGCTAGCTAAATATCACTACCATTATAAAATAAATTGTATAAATGTTTTAACATTCCGTGTACCTAAATATCTGAAATAAGTAACTAGAAATAATAACTGTATTACTACAAACATGTTCTGACTATTTACAATCGTTTTTTTAAAGTCTACATGAACAAAAACCTTTATTATTTTATTTTATTTATTTTTTATTTTATGTCATATAAAACATCTAAATGCAGCGAGATAGCTGCGCGCTGAATCCTAAGCCTTAAACATAAGTCCAAAGATATGAGTCTTTCTGAAACACATTCCTAACCCACTCGTTTATCACTCGAGCCAATAGTACGGTTAACATCCACCCTGGCTGATGGATAGCGTAAATATATAAACTTCGACAAGGACATTCACTTCGACTGAATAGTTCTTGTGTAATGTATATGGTTTGAGAACTGCTCGAGCTTTGTTTTGGGGAGAGTGTTTTGTTTAACTTGATCCATCTAATAGTAAAGCCATTGAGCATAACAATGTAAACATAACTCTCTTTACTTCCAAATGACCAATGACTGCTGTGTGGTGACGGCATAGAATATCATCACCCCATCTCATCCCGTGGGGGGCGTAGAAATCGACCGAGGGAATACCTACCAGAGAACGGGCAGCAGCGTTTTTCTGTGTACTATGACCATCAAACTGCGATCACCAACCCGTCTGCCAAGCGTGGCGATTATGGCATATCGGGGGATATCTTATTCTTTGATGATGATATTGATGATATATGATAATATTCTTTGAGAAGGCTTTTGTACAGCAGTGGACGTACTTTGGCTGACGTGATGACCAATGACATTTTAGAATCTTGTCGCAGAATTTTATTTGATGATACCGTGATTTCAATTGCCAAGTACAGAAAAAGAGTTACTTGTTACATAGCTAGAGGTTCCGATCGCTTCTATTATCCGGTGAAGTATTATGACTAACTTATAGCCATCATAAGATTTACCGATGATCTTCTCTCTCTCTCTGATGATCGATCGGCAACAGTATGGAAATCTTTGGGGGAGGCCTTTGTCCAGCAGTGGATATTGTCCGACTGATATGACGATGATGAATAGTCATCAAATAAACAATGTATAAAACATTCTTTTTAGATGATAGATCAAAAAAAGCAATTGAATTCCTTTTTTAAAGTCGATTAAATAGTTTGGTATTTCATCAAATTTAAAAAAGGATTTCAACTCCTTTTTTTGGTATTGGAACGAAGTTCCTTATCGCGCGCTGTGAAAGGGAGCTAGACGGAAAACATTCTTACGAAAAGTTGTCACGACACTTTTTGCAGCTGTGCGGCGTGCGCATGTTTCTCTGTCTGTCTCTCTCTCTCTTATAGAAAGCAAGCCAGATATTTTCATATCTATTTCGCATTGAACAGTGTGGTGTCGCGACGATTATTTTTGTTGAGTGTATACAGGTTTTTGTACATAATAAATAATAAGAAATAACTTCGTTCCTTCCGGGTGTCCCTTGACACCTCTCAAGTTTTTAATTCCCTCGATTTCTTAGTTGTTAGTAAGCTGATTTTAATAGATAGGGGGTGTTTTCAGAATGATCTCATATACATTTCTTTCCAATCGGTTGTCTAAAAGAAAAGTTGAAGTTAGTTTTATATTTTAAACAGTAATTATTGTATTAAACGGTGTATACATCATCAGAATGAAAACCCAAATAAATCCCTTATTGCGTAATTAATTTCACGCTAAACCGCCTCAATTAACGCCAAAGCAAATACAGTACGATTTAACTATAACAGTAATTTTATTTCACTCTACCGAATGTTTTTTCAAAGTACCAGTAAAAACATTCATCATCAAAAATTCTGGCAATTATTATTACAAAACTAAGCGAAACACGTAGAGCAGCGGCGCTCAATCTTTTATTAAGAAAGGCCTCACAAACGCTTTTTAACGCACGACCTGAAATAGCAATATAATATACCGTTAAAAATTGTAAATATAAAAAGAGCTGTACCTTTTCAACTGAAATAAATCGCTAATCAAACGAAGAATAAAAGGTATGTCTGAAATTCAGGACACTACATACGTTGTCGATTTTTAACAGAATTTGTTGTATTTTATTATTCATTTAACGGCATATTATGCTTGTGGATTGCACCAACTACCTATGACTATAATTTATTTATTTAGACAAACTAAATTTTCCATTTTATTTATAGTGTTATCTAGAACCACGGGGACATTGGTTTTTTGTCAGTCTAGTATGACTTTAGTGAAGTACATATAAAGGAAAAATATCTGACCACATTTTGGCTTCCAACAACTACTAATGCCCAACGATCCACAGTTTGGGAACCTCTGCTGTGGAAATATCGCGTGACTTTCCACTATATATTTATTCACCCAACTTGGACTGTCATACATCATCGTGAGAAAAGATATGTATTGTGTAAAACTTCCTAAATATTACCATATGTTTTGGAGAAAACGCCGGAATGCAAGCAAAAAGTTTGGACATTAATTTTAGGCGACGTACTGGCACGGAAATGAAACCGTAGTTATCAAAAATCCAGTATTTTAGTAAAAGTAGCAACTGAAACAAAAAGAAGAACAAAAATTATTTAGGAATGTTTAGTAAAAAAGTAATGTGTGCCACTTTTTACTAAACCACATGTAAATATGAAATGACTAGCTTCTATCCCCGGTTTCGCTCGCGTTATCCCTCCGTAATATTTTTTTTCTGTATGAAAAGTATCCTACCTATATCTTCTTTGACTGCAGACAACGTACGGGTGAGTATTTATATTCGCGAAAGCGAATGCGTAACAAACAAACTTAAATTCGCATTTATAATATCTATTCAGACAAAACACGTCCAAAACTGGACAAATACGTCCCCAAGGATCTCCAGAACTGCTGGTCCTGCGCTGCCCACATCTAATAGCATCCCGTGATCCCTGTAAGGTCGTCGTTCCAGCTTGTGGGGTAAGTAGTTGGGCTCAGTTGTACTATAAATCGAAAAATATATAGTTTGATATAACCCTGTTTTTCAACTCTGTTTCACGTGTTATTCACTCTAATATACCCCGTACTCCAAAATTTATATGGGCAGGATTGGCCTGAAGTAATAATTTGGTCTTCTCAGGCTCTTAAGAACATACAATGTACACTTTATACGCCTGTATTTGCTATAATCCTTTAAGCCTCGGATAAATGAAAAGCTATTTCCTAAGCTAACATTATAACAACAACAGAATTGATGAACATAGTAATCCTAAGGTTAAGCTCTCTACTTCGAAGCGTGGAGACTATGAGTCATATTTTCCGCTATTAGGTATTAAAACGCGGAAAGTAATAACTTTTATGGGTTTCAGTTTTACACACTGTTTCTAACTCCTACGTGTACAGAAACACAAGTACACGCTACATGTGTTTCTGTAGTTATGATTCTTAAAACCAACCAAGTGCTATTCCAGTTAGCATAGCATGCATAAAAATATCGATTCCTTCTGTAAAAGGAGCGATACACATAATGTAAATACTAGATATAAGAATAATCTCATATTGCATACTACCCGTCTCCACAAAATAAGTAACTCTTTTATGGGGCAATGTATAAGATTTTATAACAAACTTCCCAATGATATTAGAAAATTGTCTACGAATAAGTTCAAAAGAATTATTAAAGCCAAATTGTGTAGCAGGGTATATTACAAAATTTCTGATTATTTAAGTGATAAAAGTGCTTGGGATGGAGTTGTTCCGAGTCATCACACATGATTGTAATTAATCTTAAGTATATTTTATTTTATTTAAAAAAAGGATTCCTACTGAGTTTTCTGGCAGTGTTTCTCAGTAGCTGCCACGTCATGCACTGTACGGTAGGGTAAAAAAAAATGACGATTCCACATAAATGTAAAATTTTTACGGAATAAAGTTACTTTGACTTTAACGAAACTGTCAAATTTCAACTCCGGCAGCCTATCTTAACGGAAACTAACCCGCTACTCAGGACAATTATTTCCGTAGACAGGTGCGAAACCTATCCCCTTGATGTCGTAATCAATTGACTCTACCCGAACGACTGGGAAAAGATAAAGTGCAGGTCCAAGTGCTTTATTTGCTCTTAATATATGTGGTTGTACATAATAGTGACAGAGGACATTAATAAGTTCTAGTCTCCATTCAATTATATTTATCTTTATTTTTAAATCACCGCCCGCACTAGTGAATCTGATGCCTGTGTCGCGGGGTACTTTACAAACATATAATAGACGGACACAAATCACATCCAGACTCAGAACAACTATTTAAGGGTCACACAAATAGTTGCCCGACGCGGGACTCTAACCCGCGACACGAAGCGGGGAGGCGACTGTCTTAGCCACTGTGAAGCAGTATTTTCGTAGACAGTTGCGCACCCTATCCCCTCGCTATCGTAATTAAATGGGCAGCTACCCGAACGACTGGGAAAAGATAAAGTGCAGGTCCGAGTGATTTATTTGCTCTTAATATATGTGATCGTATATAATATTGACGGGGACATTAATAAGTTCTTAGTATATGGAGTCAGAGGCATTAATACGTCTACGTATTTATTTACATATTTATTACAATTCGTTTGCTTCCATTCAATATATTATTTTGTTCTTTTACAGGTATCAAAACTGAAGCTAGCTTGACATTGTTCTTCTTCTAGCATCACACAGAGCGTTTTAGATTGATTACTTGTCAAATTGCAGCACGTTAAATATAAAGATTCGTCAATTTGCAGTCTGTGAAAATAACAACAATACGTGAGGTCAAGGGGAATGGAGACAGATGAGATCAATAAGTCCTTAGTCTTCATACAATATATTATTTTGTATTGATACAGGTATCGAAACTGAAGCTAGCTTGACATCGTTCTTCTTCTAGCTTCTTGCAGAGCGTTTTATATTACTTGCCAAATTACAGCATATGAGATTAGTAAATTTGCTGTCAGTAGAAATAACAATACGTGTGATCAAAGGGGATGGAGATAGAGGTCATTGATAAGTCCGTAGACTCCATTCAATCTATTATTTTGTATTGATACAGGTATCAAAATTGAAGCTAGCTTGACATTGTTCTTCATTTAGCTTCTCACAGTGTTTTAGATTATTTGCCAAATTGCAGCATATGAGATTAGTAAATTTGCTGTCAGTCAAAATAACAATACGTGAGATCAAGGTGAATGGAGATAGAAGACATTAACAAGTCCTTATTCTCCATTCAATATATTATTTTGTATTGATACAGGTATCGAAACTGAAGCTAGCTTGACATTGTTCTTCTTCTAGCTTCTTGCAGAGCGTTTTATATTACTTGCCAAATTACAGCATATGAGATTAGTGAATTTGCTGTCAGTAAAAATAACAATACGTGTGATCAAAGGGGATTGAGATAGAGGTCATTGATAAGCCCGTAGACTCCATTCAATATATTATTTTGTATTGATACAGGTATCAAAATTGAAGCTAGCTTGACATTGTTCTTCATCTAGCTTCTCACAGTGTTTTAGATTATTTGCCAAATTGCAGCATATGAGATTAGTAAATTTGCTGTCAGTCAAAATAACAATACGTGAGATCAAGGTAAATGGAGATAGAAGACATTCATAAGTCCTTAGTCTCCATTCAATATATTATTTTGTTTGATACAGGTATCAAAATTGAAGCTAGCTTGACATTGTTCTTCTTCTAGCTTCTCGCAGAGCGTTTTAGATTACTTGCCAAATTGCAGTATATGAGATTAGTAAATTTGCCGTCAGTCAAAATAACAATACGTGTGATCAAGGGGGATGGAGATAAGTCCTTAGTCTCCATTCAATATATTATTTTGTTTGATACAGGTATCAAAACTGTAGCTAGCTTGACATTGTTCTTCATCTAGCTTCTCGCAGAGCGTTTTAGATTTCTTGCCAAATTGCAGCATATGAGATTAGTCTATTTGCAGTCAGTACCATTAGTGTGATCAAGGGGAATGGAGACAGAGGACATCAATAAATCCTTAGTCTCCATTCAATTTATTATTTTGTTTTGATAGAGATACCAAAACAGAAGGTAGACATTTTTCTTCGTCTAGCAAAAATAATTACGCAGATCTTTTCAATTGACTTATCAAATCCCAGCATAATACGCAATGAGATTCTGTCTACAAAATGAAAATCGATTGCATTAACCGCTGCGCAAACAAACACACAAAATGCGATGGGACATTGAAACACAAAGTTAAAGTGATTTACTTGTGTAATCTAAAAGTTATGCTGACGTTTTAGCTTTTCTGCAACTTGGCGTCTTGCCATGAGATAGCCTGCGAAGCTCATAAGTGAGCGCATCTACATTTTGGAGACATGTGACTGTTTATTATATTTCTTGGGACTAGTGAAGTTCGGAAAGAGAAATAAATGTCGACGCTCTGCAGCAAATTTGCGTAAAATATACGTAGTGTAAAATAGTGTTGATAAATTGTTTTATACGTGGTTCTATGAAAGAATTCCGATTTGATGTCATAAACAAGTTACCGTCCAATAGCTAATCATAGAGAACAGTAAGATCAGCGTTACAGTAATCATTTGCAGTAGCATTGGCTGATGTAGACGCCTTTTCCTCGATTGTACTATCCGTATTGCATGCTTCTAAATGAACACCTGTGTAAGTTAACTTAAGAATTATCTGTGCTTGTTGGCAATAAACCTGTTTTCTTCTATCAATAATGGTTTGGTGAAGCAGTGAAAACCTCCGAAGCTAATTGTTAACTTTTAAGAAAATAATAAAAGGATCTATACCGGATTGAGAGGAATTCCTACTGCCAAGTTTGTCTTTTTTCCATGTGTTTTGTGTTTTTCATAATAATAAAAAAAAATGTCTAATACGGATTGTTCTAGTTTCAATCAATAAGATGCTGGAATGTTTAGTAAATAAATCTAGCATTTATTTACTAAGCATTCCAGCATCTTATTGATTTCCGAAGAATCTAACTTGGACCACAGAGCTACTCAATAAGCTAGTTAAAAAAAATCTATACAAGAGTGATAAATATCTTAAAAAGGTTATAGGCGTAACACAAGTAGACGTACCTAAAGGAACTTAATTTATTTATAAAACTGAACAATGTCTAGCACATCAAAATGTAAAAAACAGTTAATATATTAACTTTCCATACAAGACTGTGCGTGAAGTGTGTGTGTCTGACTGCACGTGTGGCGCAGCCTCTTTGTGTCGCGGGTTTGAGTTCCGCCCTGGACAACTATTTGTGTGACCCATAAATAGTTGTTCTGATTCTGGATGTATTTTGTGTCCGTCTATTCTATGTTTGTAAAGTACCCCGCGACACAGGGATTAGATTGCCTAGTGTGGGGGTTGTCTATTAAAAAAAAATAAAGACTAACGATCAGCTGATGTTGCCGATGATATTTCACAAACTAGTTTTGTTTAATTACATCACTTTCATGGGTAGATAGCGGTCCTTAAGTTGGCTTAAGCTTAAGAGGTCCACTATTTATGTTACACCTTGCATAAATAAATAGATCAAAAAGTTCTAATATCTAATATAAATCTATTTCATAGCTGTTACATTAACATTCACATCGGTGCGAACAAAAGAGTCTATATTTAAATAGTAATTAAAACAGACCTACACTAAAAGCCTACTATAAAAGCTAAAAACAATCACCCTTAAAACTCAGTGCACTTGAAAAACGCACGTAGTCCATTAAATTAAAGCGGGCCAAGTTGCAGGCTGCCATGAAAAATAGCCAAGTGCGTTGTTTTTACACCAAAAGAATGTAAACATAATTAAAATTCTCCCCAGGGCTGTATTTTCTCTGGTGGAATTTTCATAAAAATGTAATATTCTCGGGTGAGTTTTAGTGCTAGTTATTTTTCATGTGAGTTTAAGTTAGTAGTTTGTTTCATTTGATGGAATAAATGCAAAAACTATGGTGAAATTTTCGGTTACTGAACGAGTTTCTGGCTTTGTTTCTCTGAGTTGTAGCGTTGTTCAATTCTAAAGTATTCCATTTGAGGATTTCCTACTCAAAGGGCAGTTGACCCTCAGAAAATTTGTCGTTCATATACTCTAAGTGAGTTACATATCTGAAATGTTGATATTTATACAGAATATAAAACTGAATAATCAATAAACTAAAATATCCAGGTGAAAATGCCACATCAAGTTACCCCAATCTGTCAAATTTCCTCAGTTGAAAGTGAACCTTATGCTTATATGATAATGTTGAAAATCTATAAAAGAAATTTGACAAATTGGGGTAGCTGGATGTGCTGGCGTCTGTACATAAACCTAAGTACCCCACATGTCATTGTCACTGTTTAAATATGGTTCGCGTGTTGATGACTTATGTACAGAATTAAATTATGTAATCTATCCTTAATACGGAGTGCCACTACAATTTTATAATAATTCAAACTAGTGATTTCACTCGTTCGATATTCAACTATTAAGATTTTATTGTTTAAGACTTTGGACATAAAGACAAACAGTTTTGACACTCATTTTGTCACCTCTTCTCAATTTGTCAGTATGTCAAAACCATAATGGTGTGGGTGAAACATATCTACATACATACATAGACATTATTACTGACTTATATCTTTAGGTTTAGAATTGTGACATTTTATGTTTATGTAGTAAAGCCACGTGCCCTGACCGGTTTGACATAGCGAAACAAACATTTCACTAACTCCTCGAAATATGTTTTATTAATGTACCTATGTTCGCAATGAATTAATTGAATTGAATTTAACGTCTGTTTCCCAGAGGGGTAGGCAGAGACAACGGATTTCCATTTATAACGATCTTCACACACCTTTCCTCGTTTACTGTCATTATATTCTTCATACATGCTCGCCGGTTTAGGGTACTTCTGTCGGCTTTTCTTGAGAACGTCTCCGATTAGGTCATAGAATGTTCTACGAGGTCTTCCCCTTCCGGTTGTACCATTCACACAGGCAACAAATACAGGCACAAAGTATACCTGTTACTTTTTTGTCAATATTCTTTCACTCATCCTTTCTGAATGCCCAAACCACCTCAGCATACTTTTTTCAATCAGAGTTGGTAATGTATTTTTTTAATTAAAATAATCTACTTCTAATGCCTTTTATATAAAGATAAATGCTTTCTCCACTCCTTTTCCATATGAACTCTATCTGTTACAAATTTAATACTCTTCCCTCCGCGCAATTTATGCAAAGGGTGCAAAGTTTTTGCTTCACGTATTAATATTATGATGACAACCTTAGTCCGAATTCTAATTGCAACGTTATTCAATACATATTTCATTCTCACAGGTAAAGTGAAATAACCAAGTTAACAGTAGCAACAATAAATTCAGAAATAATATCCAGACAGGCTATCATATAACTTCATTAAGTTAAACGAACATACGTTACATGTAGGCACTGCATTTATTTCATTCGTAACGTAACACTCCGTAATTATTTTCGTGTAAGTCACAAGCGTAAAACGGGTGGAAGTAGGTAGATATGTTTTGGGAATAGTCCCACCCTCTTAATCTTATATTTGTTGGGGTGTACTTGCGTACAACACTTCGACCCTTCAGGATCTTTTGTAGTATCCCCCACTGGTTTTTATTCTATCTTTAGAGCCCTGAAAGAAGTCTGCACATAATCCAGTACGCTTCTTAGGGGTAGATCCTTGTAGTCTCCTGGTTCTGGATATGATGGACTGGATATGGACCCTCTTACTCACACGCTCCTTCAAACCAGTAAAATAACACGGACTGATGAGGCCCACGCAGATCCCGGGGAATCGCTTTAACTGGTTTGGATCCCGCTAGAATCCAATCAGAAATAAAAAAGGAGGAGCTAGAAAAAAATAGTTTAACTTCATTCCATAGCAAAGCGGGAGACAGTATGATATAATGATGTTAGAAACTCATAAAACGAGAGAATTGCAACTAGAAAAGCGAGATGCAAATGCACCAAGGCAAGAGCAAATTTTACGGGCCCTTTCAATTGAACTGTTATAATATTTTGAGGAGTATTACCCATTCTTATAATAGCAATCTGTTTAAACATTTTAAAAAAACGTTTACAATGGCTGTCAAAATAATAAAAAATTGAGCTAAAATTCGCCTTTTATGTATCTGTCTTATACAAGTTAAGACACTGATCTAATAAATCAAATGCACACTTGATTGCATGTGTGCTTGGTGCACACGGCTACATATAAAGCTATACATTTCCAGTATAAGCTGATGCCGCGTTGTATAGTATTTCCATACAATGAGAGGTCAGCTTATATTGGAAATGTAAGCTTGATATGTAGCCTGGGATTGACCGCCGAACGCACGAAGACGCGCAGAAACTAAAGGAACTTAGCTTTAAGAGAGGTAGGGCCACAGCGTTCTTACAAAAGACATTCCTTAATAATAACATTAATGTTGTGCTTCCGAGTGTGAGTAAGGTCGCCAGAGCTCATGGGGGTGGGAGGAAGGTTCGTTAACACTTGTTTGCTGACTCTTTTAAAGGCCAGCAACGCACCCGTGACTCCTCTGGGGTTACGAGTGTACATGGGCAGCGGTGATCACTTAACATCAGGTGACCTGCTTGCTCGTTTGTCGCCCTATGACATAAAAAGAAGGCACTTTACCATCGCCATACCGCTGGTCACTAACATATACTTCATGATATGAATATGAATGAATAAAAAAAATCAAGGAAAGAGTGAACAGGGGTCCACCCTTGACTTGCATTAGCCCATATTCAAGGTAAGTGGGAATATGTGTCTGGAAAACCGTTTTTAGGGAGGTACTCAGTTTTCATGAAATTTTGAAGAAATCTTATAGTCAGCCCAAAAACACGTTACCTATACATAACGAATATAGAGCATCCTTGAAAATTTAATTGAAGTATTCCGTAATTACACATATCATGCATAATGGTATTGGCATAGAAAAGTAATATATGTACGGTTTGACGAACTTACAGAAGAAAAATAATGTCTCTAATAATTTGACACAAAACATAGAAAAATATTAATGAACATAATGCATGCATCATCATGCACCAGGTATGGGACCCGACACTGTTTGACGCCTCCACAGAGCATCATCAAAGGGTATGAACTCGTCTGCAATTCAAATGCAAAAATATTCTTAGTCAACGACTTTTATATTTAAATTACTATTTCCTCCTTTCCCTCACAACCCCTGTATCCTGCAGAATCTTTTTCAGCGAATTTCACGGTAATTAAACAAGCATCGCACAGACATTTTCCGTTTCAATTAACGGCTGGAGAAGTATTTCCGTTTGATTGGAGGAAATTATTATGGCTCTACTAATTTAGAGAGAAAAATGTCTAGAGCGAGTCGTGACTTTTTTATAGTACTTGTTAAAATTCTACAAAAATTATATTACGTACCAAAATTTTCAATGAATACCCCATAATATACCCATTCGTCTAGCGGTAACGAGTAAAACAAACCGATAATGAGGTACAGGTATTCCACCGCAGATAATAAGTGTTGCCTTCAGGTTCCGGGTAGGGGCCGAAAATATTATTGGTACTTTTCTGTTATTTAAATTCTCAGTAGCAACTCAAGAAGTGGGTGGTGTAACACTCCTATACCTCGAATAAAACGAAGAGGCACCCGCACGTGACAGTTTTTTTTACAATAAGTTATTAAATATATATAAAAGTATTCTAACAGTGCCTAATTGATTTAAATGTCTCAAGCTGTACAAGCTAGGGAACGTACCAAAAATCTAAGCAGCGACGTTCCTAATATGTCCTACTACAAGAAGTACACCTAGTAGTAGGTTTTCCACTAAGTTTAAATCATTAACTCAAGAAGCGATTAGTTAAAAATCTGCCGAAGGTACGAACGGATCTTCAATTTTAGTAATGAACTCTAAACACCGCACCGTCATTAAAATTAAATGAGATTGCCGACGCAACGGCTCGGCTCGATGATTTTGCTTAAGATTTTTCCTTTCGTAGTACTGACTGGTTTTAATTATAAAATCATTGTTATATCAACCCTTACATGTAAACTAGTTGGTTACCTTTTTGGGTTGATATATCATTAAATATACTTATCGATTTTAGGGTTCCGTACCCAAAGGGCAAAAGCGGAACCCTATTACTAAGACTCCGCTGTCTGTTTGTCCGTCTTACACCAGATTGTATCTCATGAACCGTGATAGTAAAACAGTTGAAATTTTCACAGATTTTGTATTTCTGTTGCCGCTATTGCAATAAATAAAGCTAAAAACAGAATAAAATTAATATTTAAAGATGCTTCCATACAACAAACATAATTATTTGCCGTTTTTAGAGCCCGACTCGCACTTGGATGCTTTTTACATTATCGTTCGAGCAGTGGTACTCCAGTGTCAGTTTTTCAAGCCCCCAATGCATACCTTTATGACTACTTAGATCTCTACAACCGGGACCGACAGCTTGTCCAAAGCACGGAGACGCTCTGAAGTTCAATCACTCTAGCAGTCACCCATCTATAGACAGACAGGTATGTCTATAGAAGGGATCAACTAGTTATGAGCGCGTTAAACTTATATCGATCATCATCATTTAAAAAACCCTCAGTATATATTTCATGAAACTTAGTACTGGTCGGTACCGGTGAATATTAAGATGAACGCGCTGATTGCTAGATATTTGTCTTAGTCCAATGCATTTTGTATTTGCAATTAATTGCTTGTTCTAACATTATATATCAATCTTTGTAATGAAAACAATGCTTAAAATGTTAGAATTGCATCGAGATCCATAGGTCGATTTTGGGCTATTCCAAATGTTTGAGCAGTGAGTATTTGTATATCTTCCGATAGCATGGTGTGGCACTCAAAGTAGATATTTCTACTGCGCACGAGAAGATAGGCATTGCTGTTTCTCCTGATTCATGGCAGAATCTGCAGATTGTGCTGTCAGTTATCTTTCGCTTAAAAATGTTCTTATTTAGTTTATACTTTCCGGTGGTCACGCCTTCTCTTTATTATAAAAGCTAAATTTAATCATTATATACCTGAGACATATCGAATAGCACCTAGGCCAAACTAAGCAAAGCTTGTATGTACTATTAGATACTAGACAACGGATAGAAATACTTATATACTTATTTTATGTACACAATACACCTTAAATACTCATTCGTGGAGGCACATACTTGTCTTGTGTGAGGATAGAACCCGCCACCTTTGGTTTAGAAGGCACGTTCACTACCAACTCAGTCACTAATGCTGGCTTGTTTACTTCGTATATTTAGTATTACCTGAAACAAACATACATTAATTATTTAAACGCAAAATTTTATAGTCCAAATCTAACAATAAAATTAGTATTATTTAGCTCGTATTCTTAAAATTGCTTTACCTACATATACAAAACCGATCCACAAATATCAACAAAACAGATTTTTACACCTCTTTTACGGCGCATTCGGTCAGGGTCAATTCTCTTCCGCCTAAGTTTCGTCATATTAATACATACATACATACATAGACTCACGCCTGTCTCCCAGAGGGGTAGGCAGAGACAACGGACTTCCATTTGTCACGATCCTTGCACACCTCTTTCGCTTCGTTTACTGACATTATATTCTTCATACATGCTCGCCGGTTTAGGGTACTTCTGACCTGACCTTTCCTAAGTACGTCTCCAATTGGATCAGAGAATGTTCTTCGAGGTCTTCCCCTTCCGGTTGTACCATTCACACAGGCCAGGTATACTTCTTTTGTCAGTCTTCTTGTCATATTAATACCATCACATTATTTTAAAAACCGGCCAATGCTAGTCGGACTCGCTCATGAATGGTTCCGTAGCAGTAAGTATTTCAGTTGATGAAATGAAAGGTTTACGATTTATGCCGTATTAAAAAAAAACTACTTGCTAGATCTCGTTCAAACCAATTTTCGTTGTTAATTTGCATGGTAATGTACAGACGCCAGAACATCAAGCTATCCTAATCTGTCAAATTTTCCCAATTGAAAGTGAATTTTATGCTTATGTGATAAAGTTGTACATCATATATTAGGTCTTTACCTATGAAATTGCCGTTCTGCAGTACTGGCCATTTCAAATCAAAATAATTTTTGTTTGGCTAAGAATTCTAATTTCAAATTAATTTTATTTTAAAAACATGGATTCTTTTTTCCAAAAGTAGTCATTTCTTTATTGATTAGTGTTACATTTTCATCGCATTTCAATCTTTTTCGTCATCATGGATACGTTAAAAATTCGAGTAATTATGGAATATGAGTACCGTCGTGGCAGCAACGCGGCACAAGCGGCACGCAACATCAACGACGTTTACGGAGCTAACACTACAAACCAACGCACCACCTGTTATTGGTTTGCTCGCTTCCGTTCTGGAAATTTCGACCTGAAAAATGAACCTCGCGGTCGTCCGAAGACTTTGGTCGACAATGACGAATTAAAGGCGGTTGTGGAAGCTGATGATACACAATCTACGGCTGAATTAGCAGCAGCTTTCGACGTTAGCGTCAAAACAATATTGGTCCATTTGCGTCAAATTGGCAAGGTAAAAAAGCTTGACAAATGGGTGCCCCACGAACTCAATGATCGCCAGCGCGAAGTACGCGTCGAGACGTGCCTTGCACTACTCAACAGACACACAAATGAAGGAATTTTGAACCGCATTGTTACCTGCGATGAAAAATGGATTCTGTTTGATAACCGCAAGCGCTCAGCAAGTTGGTTGGATCCTGGTTCAGCACCTAAACAATGCCCTAAACGAAAACTTACCCCTAGAAAAGTGATGGTCACTGTTTGGTGGTCTAGCGCCGGTGTGATTCATCACAGCTTCTTACCAAACGGGGTGAGCATTACTGCAGATGTGTACTGTGAAGAACTGAGCACAATGATGGAGAAGCTGGCGCATCTCCAACCAGCATTGGTCAATCGCTCGTCTCCGCTGCTCCTGCACGACAACGCGCGACCTCATACTGCACAGCAGACGGTCTCCAAGTTGCAAGAACTGGGGTTGGAAGCTCTCCGTCATCCGCCCTACTCACCAGACCTTGCGCCTACAGACTACTACTTTTTCCAGAATTTGGATAACTTCTTGGCGGGAAAAAAATTCAATACCCGAGAGGCAGTACAAAATGCCTTTGAAGAATTTGTTGCCTCCCGTCCAGCTGATTTCTTTAAGAAGGGCATCAATAAACTGCCACTGCGATGGCAAAGATGCATTGATTGCATGAGTGATTACTTCGATTAATACAAATAAAAAAATTCATGAAAAAAATTCGTTTAAATTTTTTCATACAAAACGGCAATTTCATAGGTAAAGACCTATTATTTTAGTTTTATCATTCTCTTATTTTAGAAGTTACAGGGCACTCATTTTACCACTTTGGAAGTGTCGAAACGAAAAAATTATATTAGAAACCTCAATATCATTTTTGAAGACCTATCCATAGACACGCCACATGTAGGGGTACAATAAAAAAAAAATTGAGTTTCAGTTCTATGTATGGGGACCCGCCAAAATTATTGTTCTTTTTCTATTTTTGTTTAAAAATCTTAATGCGGTTCACCGAACACATCTACTTACCAAGTTTAAACAGTGTCACAGCCATTTTTTTTCCGAAACTATAAGAGCTGTACTCTTATAGTTCCGGAAAAAGTGGCTGTGACATACGGACGGACAGACAGACAGACAGACATGACGAATCTATAAGGGTTCCGTTTTTTTGCCATTTGGTTACGGAACCCCTAAAAACGTAGGAACATTTTCTCTTAAATTCATTTTGATAATTGTGTACATTCTATATGTAGTATATTATATAGTCTTTATATTCAGATATGCCGCAATCGAGTCGTCATCGGAACGCAAGCGCCATCTGTCAGCGCGCGACGGAGTCAAAGAATCACCGGCTGGCAGTGTTCGACATTTGGAGCAGTAGGCAGTAGGCCAGTGCGGTAGAATATTGAAAACGACGCACGTTCCTACTTATAGCCGTGTATATCTGTACCTATATAGTTATGAATGAATGAATGAAAATCTTCGTTTCGTTGTGTTTGATTTATTGTATCAAAGTGTATAAACCTTAATAGATTTGCAAATAAATTGTCGAGCAGTGAAGATTCATGCGACAACTGACAACCCCATGACCCTAACCTACTATACCATACGACTATCAATGATTTCGTGTATCGATATAACACTACGTAGCAGATTACCGGATCGGCCAGAATTATGACAATTGAGTATCTGTGTTACCCTATCATAATAATTCCATTGTATTGGAAGATTAACAAAAATTAGTCCATATATTTATTTTAAGAATAAGGAAAATAAAATTATAAAAATAGAAAACTTCAAACGGCTATCAACAATGTGAGAGGTTCCGTTAACTTGCACATTATAGTATCGGTATACAGTGTAGGAAATTTCACCAAAGGAAGCCATTATTTTAAATATAATTATTATAAATTAAAAAATCCCATTTAAGTCTTAATGGCTGAGTAGATCTCGACACTATAGAACTAAAAAAAGACTGTGAACTGTGTGTGAACTTAAACCTCATGTAAACATTCTGTATGTACCACGTTTTTAAGCGAAATAAATACTTACTTACTTAGTATCATGATGTTGAACGAAATCGATTTCAAACAGGAAATCTTGCATATGATCTATCCAATTACAAACATTCGGTGCCTCACTGCAAAATTATAGTAGCAATCAAAGTTTCCACGTTATCGAAACACGAACACTAGATAGAGCAATTTAATGTAGTAAGGTACTGCATCGTAGGAAAGTTCCCGTGAATTGTAACCGAGTTGAAAAATAATCGAGTTGAAAAATAATCGGATATCGTTCATAAAGTTTGAAGCGGCCAAAGAGTGGGGCGTAGACGAGGCTTTGATATAAAATTATGTGTTTTAATTTTTGTATTTTACTTTGAAATTGGCTTTTAAGTTTAGTTTGACTTTAAAGGGATTCTTAAGTATACTGTAATTACATCTGAGGAAAAGGTATAATATATTCTGGTTTAGCCTTATGACGAAACAAATGGCGTAAAAATACACTTAATTTCTGTGAAAAAGGACTACCTTTTTCACAGAAATTAAGTATATTTTTCCTTGGTCTATTTAAATCAAGACAGTAGATAGCTAAGACTCACACGGACCTTATTCTTTCACCATCAAAAAGTTATCAGATTCCACATAGGTACTGCAAATAAAAAACATTTACCTCTAACGTCTCTAGTCGAACCGAAAGCGTTACACATGTTTAATCACTTTTCCGGTCACCCATCTATAGAGTAACCGACCGCCTAGTTGCTTCACCTAGTCGATCGGTGAGAGACACTGGCTATGAGCACCTACAGGCTAGCTGGTTACTTATATCATAAATACAAATGTAAGCAGGTTTTTGCCGCGGATTGAAGACAGACATATTACGGTTGATGCAACATGGAGAAAGAATGTCTACCACTTTAGAGGTATCAAATCATGTCCTTCTAGTGTACAAGTGAAAGAGTGATGCTTGCGGTGACTGATCCAGTTGCAGTAGGACCTTATAGCTAAGTATGTATTTGAATAAGAAGTGATGGCTCCAGGTTGACTGCAAATATGAGAAACTACACGTTCAAAAGTAATAAGTTACATTAAATTAGTGTACATGTTTTCTCATTTGTTTTACTTAATTGTCAGTCATAAAATCACAATAAAAAACCAAATAACTATAAGATAACGAAAAAGGAGTCGAAGTTTCTTACTATTTTTTACCAACGCAGCACTTGCGCCCCCTCTGCTGTTGGGAGGCGGTGATCACTTACTATTATGTGACCCGCTTACTAGTTGCCTTGCAATCTTATAGAAAGAAACCAACACACAACTTCAAATTTAAATATGTTAATACATTTGTGAAAGCCTACCTACGTGACTGCAAAATACAATGCAGCATGTTTTAAGCGTACGAGTACTGGGTACTGCAGTAGTGCACGTTATATTTTTAACATTAAAAGTACTTGACTATACGTTCAAGTATAATAAGATGTTATTGGACCGACGTGCTAAAATAACAACCATATAATTTATCGGACAAACTCCACGTATAGAAATCTCTGATACATTCTTCTGATACACAACACACAAAACATTGGAACCAATATCGCCTTCAAAATAAACTATGCATTTGAATAATGTTCAATGCAGATCGTATATTTTTGTTAGACTCATACCAATTTAGTTGTGATCAGAATTGCATAGATATCTTTGGAAAATGTCCAGCACACACATTATTCGTCTATTTGAGCCAGATGTTTTTATTGACTTCAAAAGGTTATCAAGTCAGAAATATTTTAGAAATTAAAAAGTCTTCAGAATGTACAAATTCTAGGACTAAACGTTTTAGTCGTATTCGAGCACTAGACGAGTTAGCATCCCTTGATAATGGTCCGTAAAGGACTAAAACACGTGTTGGGTATCATACCGGCGGCACATGTAATTTGTATGTTTATGCGGGCGGGAGGGCGGTGTATAATGACACCCGGCTTGATTAAACTGACAATTAACGGAATTAACTGCACATATATATAACTTCGTATTGAATTTGATGGATTTCCGAAAATTAAAGCCTGATTCCATTACTGATTCTGGGACAATCAGTTTGGATAGTGTACACTGATTTTATTACCCTGTATGTATTACATTGATAGGTAAAAGACTAGTCCCTAAAAATGCTCGGAATTTTTTTCCATCCATAAGCGGTTTTTTACCAAGGTCTACTCTTTAATCTATGCTAAACCGATCGTAAAACGATACACTCACCACCTTAAGTGGTATCGTGACAACGGATTATAAAACTACCGTAGAAACTAATTTCGAATGCGGCTTGACAAATAAAGGTGCAACTTAGCTCGAATATAACTCCATGTTGGATAGCTTTGATAAATGTTTTCATGTACTTTGACACGATAACTTTGGAAGGAAATATGGTTTAAGTTGGTAACTTTGTTCTTGGATATTGGTATGAGGGGTGAATTATCATAACAGCGTTTGCAATAGCCACTGCAACCTATGAATTGTTTAGACAGTAATTTATATTGTAGTATAAACACAAGTGTAGTTGTTAATTGGCTGTTTCGTCAGTATAACACTAGCGTGTTTAATGACATATAATCAGGACATGGTCATGTAGCCCCAAAAAGGGATAGCATCAGCCTGGAATTTGGAAGTTGGTGGTACTACCTCGTCACGCCAAACCACCAGAGTTGTACCCTAAGTCTGGTCGTGCCAGCTAACCGTCCCATCGGATCATGAGAGTGTGGGAATAGAAATTGAATCTCTGCATACAATTTTGCACTATAATATGTGGCGCACAGATAGCTAGTCCATTGAGACTTGCCGCCATGTGTAAAATTCGTCCAAGTGGGATATTAATAAACACACATCTTGGGACAACCAAAACACTGCCATCTGATTCCAAACTAGGTAGAGTCTGTACTATAGCAACGAGACAACTGATAAACATACTTATATATTTTAGACATCTTTAAAATGAGTTGTATAAATTCTAGTGTGGGTGGGTTTCGAACACACGAACCACACCATGACTCCGACCTATGTGCGTTAACAGCTCCGCCACCGCACCGTTGTGTTCAGACTAGAATTTAATCTACTACATATCTACTTATACACTTAAAAACACAATCTATCTATAGAATTATAAGGTACACATAATATTAATGCCTCATTCTCCGAACGATATTGATGATATTCCTCAAATTATTCCTCTGATATTAAGACTAGACCAATTGTTGTTTGATTCAATATATATACATATCTGCCACGACTATATCTGTTTAATTGATGTGGATGAATCAATTTTTTGGGTGTTATGACCGCCTTAAAATCAATAAGAAAACCAACGCCAAGCGGCTGAAAATAATTTCGTTGGTGATTTGAAACTAACAAAATAACACGAATAAAAAACCATAAATAGAGATATGAGAACCTTCCCCCTTTGTCAATTCGGTTACAAATAATGGAATCAAAGGAAAAAATGGGTAAAAATCCGATTACATAGCGGTATGCAAGATTTATTTTGTGCTGGCGTCTGTACGTTAAAGCCAAGCCGAAAGGAATTGAGTATCATGAACTGTTTGTCGCTAGTATGATAAAAAGAGAACTAAATTGCCAGGTCAACGCGCAAAAAGGTGACAGGCCCATATTATTTAACCCCCAGACATACATAAACTATAAAAATAAAATTTTAAGCACACATTAAGCATAACTTGAGTACCTTTCGTGTTTATGGTCTGTTTATAATATTCAAAATTTTATGAGCCTTGCGACTCCATACTTTACGATCTTCAAATGCAAAGAGTGCATGTTACATTTGACTGGTAGACTCTGCATTGGGACTTTAGTCAATGGGAACTTATGCATATATTCCTATTTGCGGCAAGAGCAAAAGTCATGGGGTGATGTGAAAACTATATTAATTAAGTCCTATTACTAACTTTTAAATATAATATGTGTACCTTAAATTAATTAAATAGCGTGGTGAAAGTAAATACGACAGGCACTAAAAAGATTTTTAAGATAAGGACCTTTCTTTTTGAATGAGAGAAAAATATTAAAATATTAGACTTAAACTAAATAATTAAACATAATCTCTTGACAATAACTTGATACGAGCTAGCTAAATATCATTTCTGTAATAAAATAAATTTTATAAATGTTTTCATACAAGATGTACCTAAATATCTATGTTACTAGAAATAATATCTAATGTATACAACTATATTACTACAAATAAATGTTTTGACTATTTACAAGCGCTTTTTTAAAGTCTACGTGAGTAAAAACCTTTTTTATTTTATTTTTATTTTAAAAGAGTATGTGGGTGATATCTACTGGTGCGATTCGCCTATCACCTTATGACCATGACAATATTCTTACAGAATAGTTCTTTTCAATAAATTAGTAATAAATATGGGACAACTGTCAGCTTTCCATAAAAACACCCAGACACAGAACAAATAATAATGCTCTTCACACAAAGACGTGTCCCGGGGTGGGATCAACCCACAACCTATAGCTTAGAAGTCAATGCCACAGACCACTAAACCAACAGGCCAGTTTAAATACACTCATACAATATCAATTCGTAATTAACTGTACAATACGATTTATAAATCTGCGTTGCCTATAATTATAATGGCTGTATAAGAACGTGACTTAGCACGAAAATTGGCAGTTTTTGCAAAAAATGATGTTCGTTATCTTTCTTTTTTCATATTAATCAAGCACATTTGAAAATAGACCGTGTGTTGTACCTGTAGTGTGTAGACCTTTTACAAATGATCTATTTAGGAGTAACATAAAATATAAAATGTCAATGTCAACATATCTATTAAGCAAGGTGTTTTTATTTTTTGTGAGTAGATATATGTATGACTGGATGTTTGTTACTCACGCAAAACCTACGAAACGGATTTTGATAAAATTATGTAGTAATCCGTATATCCGAATAACACATAGGCTATAATTTATAAATTTTAACGCGGGTGAAACCGCGGGGCACAAATAGTTAGTATTAATCGGTTATAAAATATAATAATTCCGCGGCAGATTAGCTAGCATTGATACATGACGCATCCAAGAATTTAAGAATAAATTAGGAAATTTTATAAGTGGGCCTAATTAGGAAGAAATAACAATTAGGATTTTCCTAAGCACGTCGCCAAAATTCCCCGTTGTATTTAATTTCCGTACATAAACTCAAATTTGCGGTATCCACATAGATATTAAAATCATTAAGATGTCATTAAGACTTAATGGCCTTGTATATAAACCAAAGATTTAGTGTATCTTTCATCAGTGTCTATTCTGCAATAGTCAATATACCTCTAGAACAATGAAGAGTCTGATTGTAATCCTAACAGTACTGGTAGCCGTTCAGGCGTACGGTGGTTTTATGGGACCTATGGGACCCATGGGACCCATGATGGGCATGGGTATGGGTTCAGGCGGTGGCTACATGAACAACGGATACCAAACCGGACAGAACGGTTATGGAGGTGGAAACTTTGGAAGCGGAGTTGTTAGCAGCGGACATAATATTGGAGGCCAGGACAGTGAGTATGATGCTAGAGTCCATCACCACCAGTCCTCGAGCCATAACATTGGCGGTTCAATGCAAGCAGGCCAGCAAGGGAGTAACTATGGCGGATACAATGGATACGGAATGGGTATGAATAACATGGGGAGTGGATACAACCAAGGGTATGGAGGATACGGGATTTAATTTGTTGTTGTGAAACAAAATGCTGTAATTTTGTAACTTAGGTATTTGTAGTTAGTAAATATATATTTATTTTTTGGATAAGTATGTCACTGTTTTTATTTTCTCATTTATTAATCTTAAGTTATATTGTTGGTTATGATTTTATGTCTTAACTTAAATTAAATTTGACACCCACGCTGTAAGAGGTACCTGCCGAAAAGGACATGGGGTAAAGACATGGGCGGGATTTTCTCCATGAATATAAATTGTCCCGTAACGCGATAACAATATTACATCGTGTATGATTTGGCTGGATGTATGGGCAAGTTGGTAATTAAGAATGATGTTCAGGATCGATTAATTTCTTGAGACAACTACACCCTCCCAACTGATCCCAAACTAGAATAGAACTTTATTTATTTATAGATTTTAAGAAGACCAACAGCAAATAATAACACTCATATGCAATTATTAGTTGCTGAGAGCCAATAAAAGGTCTTCACTAATAGATAGTTGCATATGTAAAAATAGTGTGATCAAATAAAGTTATTTAAAAAAAAGTCGAGACTAAGTACCCTTCTCAGTGTCTCAACATTTATTAACCATTCATTCATTTTTTTAAGTTTACCAATTTTTATTGCCAATATAAATATGAAAATACGAAAGTCCCAGCACTAGGCTGAGCCTGTCCTGCGGGGAGCTTAGACAAAGTTGTAATAATGTGAATGTATTAAGATTTAAAAAAACATCTGGCTACATAAAAGCTGAGCCTACTGTGGTACTTTGGGGTGATATGGTGGTGTGTTTGTGAGAAACATATTTACTAATATATTTCTAAATATATACATACTCCTAAATCCATCCAGTCGATAAGTTACACCCACATACAGAACAAATAATTCAGCTCACCTCACAAAGATTTGTTCCGGGTGGGAATCAAACCCACAACCTCTGGCTTAGCAGTTAGTGTCACTAACCACTAGATCAACCGTCCAGCAACCCAGATACTCAGACAGCACAGGCTCGGCTTTTCTTGGTATGTTGTTCCTTACGAAGTATTCTAATAACAAGGGAATTAATAAAACCTTTCCAATTTTAGGAATAAAAATGAACTATACGAGTATATTTTTTTGGAAAAATGGTAAAAGCTACTTAATGGTAGACATATAAAGTATAGACTATTCTCAAGGGAGTAACAACTCCCTCCCGACGCACAGAAAACGCTACGCCTACTCCGAACATGTTTTTTATTCCTTTGCATACTAATATGAGACTTAGTACCTTACATTAGGGCATTGGTAATGGTCACCCTACAGTCAGAGTTGTTCAAGCCACCCAGGCCTCTATCATGGTTTAACGGCTGTTGTCTAACGTCCGGGGCAAACAGCTTAATATGCCCTGCAATACACGGAGACAACATAGGCAAAAAGGTAACGATTTTGACAGTCACCCAGCCATATACTGGTCTTGTGCTTAGTTACTTAACTTTTCCCATCACTTACCAACCAGATAGAGTAAACTAGTACCTATTACAACTTAGAATTTAGATTTTTTTAAAGGCTTCGCCCGCAATATGCATATGAATCCTTGTATCGTGGGGTACTTTACAAACATGTAATTGACGTATACAAATTATATCCAGACTCAGAAAAACTATTTGTTGGGTGGGTGGTATGGGTCACACTAATAGTTATGCTGCACGGGAATCGAACTCGGGAGGCGAAGTGGAGAGGCGACTATTTTAATCGCTGCGCCACACGTCCAGTCAGATTGCTTCTAATCATGGTACACATGTGGTCAAAATTCTAAACTTTCAAGTATTTAAACACAATCGTTCATTTGCTGTTTTGAACATAACGTTAAACATAATTTGCCTGAGAGACTTTTACTACCTCACCGGATGATAGCGGTGAGCGTGAGCTCAAGTCGTCCAGCGGTAAGTAAATATTGAAGCAAGTAGTGGAATACCTCCTGTAAAAAGATAACTTCAAGGGTTTCGACGACCTCAGTATCTGAAAAGTGTAAGCCGTAGGTCGTAATACGTCCGGGTGATAGCTGGTTCGATTTCCGCACCGAACAATCTCTGATTAAAAAAAAGATATATTACGAGCTTTAGTTTGTCAAGGGACTACCCTACGTGCCTCGGAAAGTATGTTAAGTCGGCGATCCTGTCCACCATGAGAACATCTGTGACAAGCGTTGCAGGTAGTAAAAATCCTAATATAATCTGACCGAGCCACAACCTACACGCTGACTGCTACTAACTGTACCAAACAATATTATAGAATTGTTGAGAAACAAAAAGTTTTTAATTCAAAATGTCGTCGACCCGTTAGGAATGAAAGTATGAACTAAATTATTTTTGAAACAACGGAATCGTGGACCTCTCGGACTAACCTGAAATTGTAATTGTAGAACTTTTAACAGGCGTCTATTAATAAGTGTTCCTGGTGGAATTTCAGAGAATTTCATAACTACACTGGTTTTATTATAGTGGACGAGTATGTGTGCAAACACAGATGCACTATTTATAACCTCGCTATATACGAACAGGATCGGGTGCCCAGGCTTAGGACCGTGTTACGACTAGATTTGTGTGCTGTCTGAGGCAAGGGGATGTAACACTACCTATAATTCGGACGATTGTTTTTCTTGCCAGAAAAATCCTGGAAACACATTTTTGCTCCTTAGGGGATTTGAACCCTCATTGGGACTCCATTATCTGTCCATGAAAAAGCTACCCCTGAACTACCTAAAATGCTATATATATGTAATTGTGACAATAAACATCGTCATCCACGATGCACTTCGTTAATTTGAAAGTTGTTAATAAAAGAATAATATCAAGTGGGGTAGAAATTAGTTGACCTAAATACTCTCAAATAAAAAAATACAATTAAGTTCAACACAATACCTGCAATTATACAATTTTTGTAGTTCCCTGTGTCAGATTACTACGCCGTAGCAGCGACTAATTTGATAGCAGTTTGTACGAGTCGCTAATATGACGACGACTCTAACAAATTGGATTCCCAAACGTAAGCTGATGTCCCTTTGTCAGTCCATGTAACTTTATATGCTTTGTTCTATTGTAGAGTAACGAACTGTTTGCTCTCGATTTTAAACAGACAAACAATGTAGCAAATGAAAAGGTTTCTACTTAAACATGTTCTTAATGAAGTAGTTTTTGAGATAAGGTAAATATAATTATTGCAAAGTTTGTCTAGATAATGACACTCCAGGTTCGAATCGTGGTTCAAAAGTGGTTTATTGCTTTATCTTTATAAATTAACAAATTAATGATATAAGATGTCATTCAATTATTCAAATTTATTTTAAAAAAATTGCATGTAGGCTAAAAATCTAATCTTTTCCAAATTATTATAGAAACTATATTATAATGTATGGTAATATTCAAATACAATAGCTATTATAAGTATTATAAAAATTGGTCAAGAAATATTAAAAAAAGGACATGATGGCAACCCGCAAATATTGCCATATGAGTCGCAAGAGTCATATTTTCAATTGATAACATTTCATTACCTCCGGCTGATATGATGATGATGATGAATTGTTCTCAATACTGTTAAGTAACATCCTTATACTGTATACTTATAATTGCCTACGGAGCTAGCATGGCGAAGAAATCCCATTTCTCTGTACTGTTTTCGACCAATGAACTTTGCAATCGAGTGGTGAAAAACACAATTTTCTATGATTCGCAAATAATCAACAAACGCAAAATTCAAATTTCAACAAAGACAAATATTATTATTGCTGTTATGCCAAAGGGCACAGGAGTTATTACTGATTTCTTTTTTTCCCAATATGCTGTCTCGTGACGTCATAGAATATCATCACCCCTATCGCATCCCGTGGGGGGAGTAGACATCGTCCGAGGCAATACCTATCAGAGAACGGGCAGCAGCGTTTTTTTCTGTGAACTATGACCAAACTGCGATCGCCAACCCGTCTGCCAAGCGTGGCTATTATGGCATATCCCATTCTTTTGGGAGGCTTGTGTCCAGCAGTGGACGTACTTGGCTGACATGATGATGAGAAGTATTACTGAGAGAATCGAACTCGAAATCAAACAGAGCTGCGTGCATGGCTTAGGAACTGCCCTATTATAGGACTTTTATCTGACTTTAGTATAATTAATGTTAATGTCTCTTATTAAAGCTTAGTTCTTTAATTACAAATTTGTATAATGTATGGCAGATACGATTTTGCAATTAAAGAAGTTGGCGTACCAATTTTGCTACAACTCGCTTCAAAATACGAATAAATGGACTGTTACTTAACTGTTAGGTTAAGTTATAATTAGAAAGAAAGTAACATCAAACACGAGGTAGGGGAAAACCGGGTGATGTCCGTAATTCCTCCGTAATTAAAGTAAAATTGCTACCTGCCGTTATTTTCGTGGTTGAACCATTTTGACGTCAAATTGTTGTTTCAAAGTTATTAAACAAATTGGCAGTAGGTAATTGAAGCTATCAAAAAGATATATTTTACATTTTAACATTGTAATAGCGACAAGGCTATATTATAACTATAGCGTCGCATGATAATTCCAAAAAGCATTGTAATTACATTTTATCGTTATCATCATATCACCCGAATGACGTCCACTGCTGAACAATGGCCTCCCCAAATATTTTCCACGGTGGAATTGTATCCGTCATTCGGCGAGATATGCCATAATCGCCACGCTTGGCAGACGGGATAGCCATCGCAGTATGATGCTCATATTACACAGAGAAACGCTGTTGTCCATTCGTTGGTATATACGAGTATATATTCGCTCATACGACTACTACATCTCCCACAGGATATTCTTTGCCGTCAGCGACACAGCAAATTAGTTAGTAGTAGTTGTAATCACATTTATAGCGACAGGTATAATTGTGATTACAAGTATGATTACAAATATGTAGTAAAAATATGGCTAAAATTAAAAATTTTGATAATTAAACCTACACATGATCCTTGACATTAACTTAATTTAAGTTAGTTAAATATCGTTACTGTTATAAAATAAATCTTATTGTAAATTATTTCCTACAATCCGTGTACCTAAATATCTATATGTACCTAGAAATGATTATATATTACTACGAACATGTTCTGACTATTTACAAGCGCTTTTTTAAAGTCTACGTGAATAAAAACCTTTTTTATTATTTTATTTTATTTTGATAGATAGATCACACACAGGCTCACGCTTGTTTCTGAGACAACGGATTTTTCCTGAACGATTTATCACGATCTTTGTACACCTCTTTTGCCTGGTTCATTGTCATCCTTCATACATGCTTGCCGGTTTAGAGCGCTTCCATTCAAAGATTACTTTCACATTCATGTAATTACAAAAACATTTACCTACAGCACGGCCATGTAATTGTCATACTTACTAGCTATACTTAGTTGTATAATTATAAACCTTTGTAGCTGGACTTTGGCAGGTAGTTTATTTGTAGAAAACGTCAGCTAAGAATGAATTTTGCGACAAGATGAGTTATTCTGTTGTTTATTATTTGGAATACCTTTAAGTATTTCCTTACAGTATGCAAGAATATTATTATGACTGTTTCCATCACAACCAATTATTACCATTGGTTTTATAATATAAGTTATGCGCAAAGGATGATAAGTAGTTTGTTATAAAGTAAATCATTCAACAAAATGGTTATTGAAAATCAGACCACCCTCAAAACAGGCGCAAGTTATACGTCGTATCATCATGAACCGTACTGTTTATTATATTTATGATCAGGACTTGTCAAGGGTTTGGGTCGGCGCCAAAACATGTAAAAGTATGCTGATAAGTAATTGCATAAAAGAGACCGTTTAAAACTTTTGCGGGGCAAAAATTGTGGGGATTATCTTTACATATATATTGGGAATATTGGTAGGTTCAAATACTGCTTTTTATTCGTTTACTAACGTTCGAGTGATTGATATAAGTATGAAAATTTAAATGTAAAGAAAACTCGAAACAAATATAAAATAACACCCATGATATTATTCATAAATTAACTCATTAACTAGTCAGGTGGTTTCCTGACTAGTTAATGAGTTGAAACTGAAACACAAAATAAAAAAACATAACTTTATAGCAGAACGAACAGACTAGAGAGATATCTAAAAACTGTTTCTCAATTAAGGACATCTGGATTCCAATTGATCAATGCATTTGGGACCTACGAAGCAACCGATATACACGACGACGACGAGGCATCGTCTACAAGCTTCCTCGTAATGCATCTAATGTCCATTAGTTGCAGATTTCCCCTCAGTGACCCATCAAAATGGAACACCTTGCATGAGTAATTCAATTGGCTCGTGTAGCGAACACTCGACATAACCGCACGATACTTCATTGAACGAGCAAAAAACGTCAAGAGCTCAAGTGGACGTTACGTCAAAGGAATTCCCGGGAACGTCTGGTCCGGAAATATTTCAGCCTGCTCAATGCCCGATTAAGGGGAAATGCGGGTAATGCACCCAATATGTGTTGGTAACACCAACATAAAATTATATATTTTTATGCTATGTCAACACTTGCTCGCTCTCTCTCAACAATTCTTCCCGTGTAACGTATGCACTTTTTTGTGTGTGCGAGAAATAAAATTATTGTGGCAGCGCAAACCTGGTTTAATTGTTACTCCATCGACCTACAGTCTACTAAGGAATACCAGTAAACTCCTCAACAATATGCATATATCATTGTAATAATCGTAAAATGATAATGTATCTCGCGAGATTGTGAACTGTCAATTTTTTTTCAATTTCGCTACTAGAAAATTAGGTTAGGTGAGGTTGGAACTGCGACAATACAACGCGCGAGCCGAGTGTGTGATGCAAGCATGCCGCAGCAGCGGCCGGAGAATGCCATAAACAAGTTTTTAAACGCAAAAAAATTGTGATTTAAAGTTTCTCTTCACAGTTTATAGATTTAGTAGTAAACCGAC
Organism: Pseudoips prasinana; assembly: GCA_951640165.1. Classification (NCBI taxonomy): domain Eukaryota; kingdom Metazoa; phylum Arthropoda; class Insecta; order Lepidoptera; family Nolidae; genus Pseudoips; species Pseudoips prasinana. The sequence goes on along the minus strand of OX621237.1, from coordinate 34,079,788 downwards.
TGTTCTAAGAAGACTTTTAACTTTTATAAAATCTTTTTACTCGACTATTCAAATCAGCGTCACTGTTATCAACGATATTACAGTTATAATACGCGTGACTTTAACCATAAATTCTGTGAAGAAAATCTTGTACATTTGTAAGAGGTAAAATCCCAGGAGCTGCTCTTAAGCTTGATGCTGCACTGTAATGCAGAGCACGATCCGTTCCCGATCCGATTAAAATATTCTTTTCATAGCGTTTAAAATGTTCTGCTCGCTTATTTGTGTAAGATAGCGAGACAGTTGGTAAGATTGGATAAATTACGCTACAAAGAAAATCTCACTCGCAGGGTATCAGCATCAGAGACTTTTCATTTTGTATAACTTAAGTATTAAGCATACCATATTTAACTGCTGTATACGTTTATCATAGAGTTGATCACAGAGGTTATTACATCATGCGATGCAATAACCTCTGTGATCAACTGCGAATGAAATCAATCTGCGATGCAGGCCATAGATGAGGGAACACCAAAGTGGTTATCTTTCTGATTGTCTCCGTGCTTTGTTAAAGTCATAGTCCCGGCTTTAATTATCAGATAGAGATAACAAACTTATAAGAAAACATACGATAAGATAAGATTATCTTTTCTTATGAGTTTGTTATCACTGTCTGATAATTAAAGTCGGGACCATGGGCTTAACAAAGCACGGATACACTTTATTGAACAACATTTATAGAGAATAAAGATTACATAAATTATTTTTAAATAATTTTTAAAAAAAGGTACAATAGGCGGTCTTATCGCTTACAGGGATCTCTTCTAGACAAACTTCAGTTGGAATATATTGCATGGAATTAGGAGTAGGTAGGGGTGTATTGTATAAGAATGGAATGTGGGATGATTACTTAAGACTAATAGTGGTATGTACTTAATAGTAGAACTAACACTAATTACTTATATATACTATATTCAGTGGTTACCGTAGTGTCAGCATTGTTCAAGCCGCCCCGTAAGTTAATGGCGTATCAACTGTTCCGTTATTACTACAGAAAATGACTTACAGCTTAACGTGATCTCCAAAGCAGGAAAATGCTCAAAAATTTAATCACTTCAGCGGTCAACCATCTATATACTGATCATGCGCATATGTGCTTAACTTCGCCTCCATAATGAAATCAATATAGATATATATATATATATATATATATATATATATCCCAAACATTATTTGTGACTTTGGAAAACTGCATAGGTCTGGCTTTAAATACATCGTTGAGAATTTGGACGTAACTAAATAAACGATCCGAGGTTTGTTTTAAAATAGATGGACCATCTGTAACCAAAGAGACAAGTGCCCCAGAAACCGAAATATATCTTTCACACATTTACACATTGGCGTTAGAATAAATCTTTGTCGCTTTTGTCATTCGGTATGATGATTTGTGGTTTGTGGCTGAGATTTGGTGGCGCTTAGAATTATCAAATAATTCGTTTAGTATTTACACTTAAAATGTCATACATACATACCTACATAGACTCACGCCATTTCCCAGAGGGGTAGGCAGCGACAACGGATTTCTATTTGTCACGATCTTTGCACGCCTCTTTTGCTTCTTTTAGTCATGCACTTTCTTTTTCTTCTTCATAGCGTGGTGATGGCCAACTAATTTAATTTTTGTGGGCCATAACGTGGCCACACTTATTGCCCTGTTTATGGTATTCCTAAGATCCTGCCAGGAACATATGGCAGGGCAGGCTGGGCACGATACACCGGTGCTCCACAAATACAGTCCATTTTGGGTTTGCTCGACAGACTCCACCTAGACATTTTTTGTTGGCTTCGGACCACCTGAGTCTAGAGTCTATTTAGGGACTATAATTTTGTTATGGTCTGATAGCCTTTACCTATGCCGGACGCAAAGTTATGCACAGGAATAGCAAGGATCCGCAGGCTACGAAAACCGTTTACTATTTATCAGTCAAGCGAATCTTCAAGCCCTTTCAGATGAAAGTTACCTACGCCGCTTTAACCTATACAAATACTTTGAAATATGACCTACACTTAAATAAAAAAATATTTCTAAATTTTTCTAGCGCAATATTGGAAACTGTTCAGATCATCAAACGGACTGATTCGAACCATAAGGGCTCGTTTTTACTATATTGTTACGGAACTCTAAACATGCGAAGTGTCGCCAATTTCATTTGATGGGCCTGTTGGTGCGGTTGATAAATGCTTGCCTTTTACGCAACAGATCGTGTGTACGATTCCCACCCAGGACAGATATTTTTGTGCACGAATATGTATGTTTTTCCTGAATCTGGGTGTAATTATCAATAAAAGTATGTATTTAAAAAAAAAATATATATATATGTAATATATCAGTTATCTGGTTGCCATAGTACAAGCTCTGCTTAGTTTGGGTGTCAGATGGCCGTATGTGAATATTTCAATAATAACTTAAATAACATCACTAAGTAACATAATCATTATTATCATGATTAAATGTTAATAACACTATATTATAAAGGCGAAAGTTTGTGACTGTGTGAGTGTGTATGTTTGTTACTTCTTCACGCCTAAACGGCTGGAACGATTTTAATTAAATTTGGTATGGACTAAGCTGACACCCTAGATTAATACATGGGCTATAAATTTATAAAGTTTAACACGGGTAAAAAAGCGGGTCACAGCTAGTTCTATATAAATCTAAATATCTACATAAAAATGTAATACAAATTTCATATTCCCTGCCCTAAATTCATCAATTGGCATTGGGTTCGAGTAGAACTTGTGATCTTTATTTGCATTGAGTAATGATGTATATAGATTACTTATATAAACCTGTTAGTATAAAATGTTCCTCTTTAACATATTTCCAAACAAACATGCGTAAGTGCGTATCGCAGAAAATCCTCGAGATTAAGCTACACACACGAAGACATCGCGATTTTGAAGATCCCTTAAAGCGGATAAGTAGGGTGAGTACTCATCATATTATATACCTATGGAAGGATTTGCTTGGATACATGTATTATTTAAAAAGAAATGATTGCGTGAATTTACATGCAAATCTACCACATCCGCGCCTGTATCCATCTCACAACACGCGTTCATCGAGTAGCGTCATTATTTATTTATTTATTTTAGGAAGGCTTACAAACTTATATGTTTTGATAATAGGTCTTTACCTATGAAATTGCCGTTTTGTATGAAAAAATTTAAACGAATTTTTTTCATGAATTTTTTTATTTGTATTAATCGAAGTAATCACCCATGCAATCAATGCATCTTTGCCATCGCAGTGGCAGTTTATTGATGCCCTTCTTAAAGAAATCAGCTGGACGGGAGGCAACAAATTCTTCAAAGGCATTTTGTACTGCCTCTCGGGTATTGAATTTTTTTCCCACCAAGAAGTTATCCAAATTCTGGAAAAAGTAGTAGTCTGTAGGCGCAAGGTCTGGTGAGTAGGGCGGATGACGGAGAGCTTCCAACCCCAGTTCTTGCAACTTGGAGACCGTCTGCTGTGCAGTATGAGGTCGCGCGTTGTCGTGCAGGAGCAGCGGAGACGAGCGATTGACCAATGCTGGTTGGAGATGCGCCAGCTTCTCCATCATTGTGCTCAGTTCTTCACAGTACACATCTGCAGTAATGCTCACCCCGTTTGGTAAGAAGCTGTGATGAATCACACCGGCGCTAGACCACCAAACAGTGACCATCACTTTTCTAGGGGTAAGTTTTCGTTTAGGGCATTGTTTAGGTGCTGAACCAGGATCCAACCAACTTGCTGAGCGCTTGCGGTTATCAAACAGAATCCATTTTTCAACGCAGGTAACAATGCGGTTCAAAATTCCTTCATTTGTGTGTCTGTTGAGCAGTGCAAGGCACGTCTCGACGCGTACTTCGCGCTGGCGATCATTGAGTTCGTGGGGCACCCATTTGTCAAGCTTTTTTACCTTGCCAATTTGACGCAAATGGACCAATATTGTTTTGACGCTAACGTCGAAAGCTGCTGCTAATTCAGCCGTAGATTGTGTATCATCAGCTTCCACAACCGCCTTTAATTCGTCATTGTCGACCAAAGTCTTCGGACGACCGCGAGGTTCATTTTTCAGGTCGAAATTTCCAGAACGGAAGCGAGCAAACCAATAACAGGTGGTGCGTTGGTTTGTAGTGTTAGCTCCGTAAACGTCGTTGATGTTGCGTGCCGCTTGTGCCGCGTTGCTGCCACGACGGTACTCATATTCCATAATTACTCGAATTTTTAACGTATCCATGATGACGAAAAAGATTGAAATGCGATGAAAATGTAACACTAATCAATAAAGAAATGACTACTTTTGGAAAAAAGAATCCATGTTTTTAAAATAAAATTAATTTGAAATTAGAATTCTTAGCCAAACAAAAATTATTTTGATTTGAAATGGCCAGTACTGCAGAACGGCAATTTCATAGGTAAAGACCTAATATAATCTATAATAATCTTAATATCCTGGGACATTATTCACACACGGCCATCTGATCCCAAACTACGCAGAGCTTGTACCTACTTTGGAAACCAGATAACTGATAACAGATACGTATATAGATACTTCCATTGAATACGTATATACAGGTAATAATTAACAAAAAGTAAAAGTTAATAATTACACCCAGACTCGGGACAAACTGACGTGTCCATGCACGAATATTTGACATGGGTGGGAATCGAACCACGACTTGTGTCGTGAAGGTCAAGCATTTACCAACCACGCCAACCGGCGTAACTAATAAATAACTAGCTGCGCCCCGTGGCTTCACCCGCTTTAAACTTACTTAAAAAATGTCATTTCATACTAACTTACGAATTTCCAAAAATCCTTTCTTAGTGCTCCCCTACGCTCTAAAAGAAACCCCTGTGCAAAATTTCAAGTTTCTAACCCCTATAGTTTAGGCCCTGCGTTGATATGTCAGTCAGTCAGTCAGCTTCTTCTTTTAAAAATATATGTATAGATTATTCTGTTCATACTGCATGCGTTAACATTCATTTTCGAGATACGACCTTAACTCGGCACGGGCCGGTACAAATCCGACGAGACATCGTAAACTAATTACCAATGTCAAATTATAGACTTTGATAACGTCAATGTCATCCAGAGTTGACAATGGTTTGGTTTAATTAACATAATTGTCACCTCTAGTCGATTTAATGCTCGTTGCGACTAGTAGTTAGTTGTGTTAATTATTTTGACATTATTTCAACTCTAGCAAAGTGAATTAGTGGTTCGGCAGTGTAAATTACTCTACGCTGCGACACGCTAGGGTCTAAACACACTGTATGATTTGACCAAGTTCAAAGCACTGATAGGGCTGATAGGGCTACCATCGGGTCTGCTCGCCCCAAATTGCTACAGCGTCAACGGCGCGCATCGATATTATTGGGTAAACTAATGTTAATTTATTCGTGTTAAGTCCTAACTGAAACCAACTTACCTTAGTTATTTATATTGCAAGTAAAATGAAAATCAGTTTCTGTCTGTGTTTTTGGGTCATTGCCATCATCGGCTTTATCAATAAAACTACCTATGCCTCGCGGTTCTACCCGCTTTAAACTTTATAAATTATAGCCTATGTGATGATCAAGGGTGTCAGCTAACTCCATAACAAATTTTATAAAAATCGCTCCAGCCGTTTCGACGTGAAGAAGTAATAAACATACACAATCACAAACTTTCGCATTTATAATATTAGTGTGATATGACACCCACGCAACCGACAGGCACCTACTTAAACATGCGTTAAAGATAATGACACGTTTCTATTTTGAATCCCATCGCCCTTTCCTCCTTAACCCTGAAAGCAGGGGTGACCTTCAACACACACATACACAGACACGTGAACTTATATAACATACTTAACACAAATGTAAAACAGTCTATTGTTAGGAGAATTACCTAAATCCCGTTAACTCTTACATGAATTAACAAATGCTTACGTAGGCGTATTCGTCTACGCAGTCGGTTAGATACGATTAAATGTAATTATATTTTGCACTTTATAGCACTACGTGTAACATAAACTGCCCGTCATAATCTTCCGAATCGAACTATAAAACTCTCACCGGTCATTTTTGAGCAGCCCACAGCAGATTTTCAGGACCGAAAGTCATACAGTGTTACTACTATCTTATTTTTTTCAACTAAGCCAGTAAACTAGCATACGACCTACCTAATGGTTAACTGCCACCGTAGCCTTTAGACGCTTGAAACAGCCAGGGCATCACGTTTCCCTTTAGAAATCTTATCTTTTGTTTTTTTATGTGTAACATCTTTCCTCTCGGTTGCTGGATATTTTCTGTGACGGGGATTTTGGAAAAAATACCGGAATGTGTTATAGGAAACCGAATGATGAATGCCCAAAGAACGCGCGCGGTGACGGAGAGTTGGCCGCCAGATGGTGCCAACCCATTTTGCGTAAGGTTGGTACTACGACGTAATGTGGGCCAACATAGTATTAACTAAAACGCCGTGCAAATATTTGATAATTTACTTAATTTATAACAAAAACATACCGCTTATATTAATGGTAGATATATTAAGAATAAAACACCACAAAAATTATGACAATTGAAAATCAGATGAGGAGTCACTATAGTGAAAACTAGAACGGGTAACTGATGTTATTCATTTTATTTCTGACTCAGCTAACAGTTTCAAACTCTTCAGGAGATCATCTTCAGAGCACTCCACAGGATGACGTACACTGTTTAACAGATTTTACTACCACATACATTATATAATTAAAATGAGCCATTTCAAACACCGGCAATAAACGAAAAATAAATAAAGAATACAATTTAAATTAGTTATTCATTAAATCTAAATTAAAGAATTCTGCAGTAGAAGCTTCCATCTTTACGCTAATTAATAAACCCGATTATTGTGTAGACGTTCATTACTTTTATCTTTTTGAAAATCCCATTTGTTCATTGCACACTAATTCAAATTAACAAAACTAAAATATTACCTATATCTAAATACCAACCAAAGTCACCATTCGAGAAATTGATATTTAAATTATGATGATAAATAATCAAGGTACCTACTAAATGATTCACAAACTAATTATACCAAGACATTATGGTGTCGATGTGACGCGGGACTTGCTACAAGTATTATCTATTAATGGAGCCTAATAGTAATGGATGACGTATCAACTATCGAACCCCAGTGACGTCAAATTATCGTAGCCACGTACCTACCTGCGAAGTAATTTGAGGAAGTGATTGATTGTGATCATAGTTAATATTGTGTTCATCGTCTACAGGTTATTAGGCATATGCGGCAAATACTTAATAAACTCCGAAACGGCACTTGGTTCAGCATAAACTTCGATATTCCATAAATAGTATATTTATATGAAAATAATCGAGAAATTTATATCAAAATAATGACTATGAATAATCAAGTTACCTACTACTTTATACACACACTAATTTCAACAAACATTACGGCGTCGATATGACGTCGGACTTGCTACAAGTATTCTCTATTAATGGAGCCTAATATATCAGTAATGGATGACGTATCAACTATCGAACCCCAGTGACGTCAAATTATCGTAGCCACGTACCTACCTGCGAGGTAATTTGTGGAAGTGATTGATTGTGATCATAGCTAATATTGTGTTCATTGTCTACAGGGCATATGCGGCAAATACTTAATAAACTCCTAAACGGCACTTGGTTTAGCATAAACTTCTATGTATATTCCAAAAATATTATATTTATTTTATATTTAAATCATGACTGAATAATCAAGTTACCTACTACATTATACACACACTAATTATACCAAGATAAACTTCTATATTCCAAAAATATTATATTTATTTTATATTTAAATCATGACTGAATAATCAAGTTACCTACTACATTATACACACACTAATTATACCAAGACATTACGGCGTCGATGTGACGTGGGACTTCTTACAAGTATTATCTATTAACGGAGGCTATATATCAGTAATGGATGACGTATCAACTATCGTACCCCAGTGACGTCAAATTAACGTAGCCACGTACCTACCTACGAAGTAATTTGTGGAAGTGATTGATTATGATCATAGTTAATGTTGTATTACTTATCTACAGAGTATTAGAAATATGTGACAAACACTTAATAATCTTCGAAAAGACACTTGGTTCAGCATACACTTCGATATTCCATAAAAAATATTTTATTTACAAGTATTCGATAAATTAATATCTAAATCATGACCATGAACATTCAAGTTACCTACTACATTATACACACACTAATTCCATCAAACATTACGGTGTCGATGTGACGTGGGACTTCTTACAAGTATTATCTCTTAACGGAGCCTATATATCAGTAATGGATGACGTATCAACTATCGTACCCCAGTGACGTCAAATTAACGTAGCCACGTACCTACCTACGAAGTAATTTGTGGAAGTGATTGATTATGATCATAGTTAATGTTGTGTTACTTATTTACAGAGTATTAGACATATGTGGCAAACACTTAACAATCTCCAAAACGAGACTTGGTCCAGCATACACTTCGATATTCCATAAATATTATTTTATTTGCAAGTATTCGATAAATTAATATCTAAATCATGACCATGAATATTCAAGGTGCCTACTTCATTATACACACACTAATTATACTAAGACATTACGGCGTCGATGTGACGTGGGACTTCTTACAAGTATTATCTATTAACGGAGCCTAATATATCAGTAATGGATGACGTATCAACTGTTGTACCCCAGTGACGTCAAATTATCGTAGCCACGTACCTACCTGCGTAGTTTCGTCGAAGTGATTGATTGTGATCATAGATAATGTTGTGTTTATCGTCTTCAGGGTATTAGGCAATGTGTAGCATATACTTAACATTATTCAACGGCACAAACTTCGATAGTAGCTTAATACATATTATAATTATTTACAAGTACTTTTATGTCAGCTTATTTCAATTGCTTATTCTTAGTAAGGATTGCATACAATTATGTCTAGCTAACGACCAAAAATACTCAATGCAATGTGAACAGGGACAAAGTGACAAAGGACTTGCTACAAGCATTCGATATATATTAACAGAGCCTAATAGATGAGTAATGGATGACGTATCAACTGTCAAACCCCAGAGACGACTAATTATATTAAAGTTCAAAATCAACTTAGGCTAAGATCATATTACCGCGCGGTACTACTAACTGGGCGATACAAGATCTAAGAGAACGGTGAATACTGTCCGCATTACCGCGCGGTCTAACCTGCGGGATAGATCTTAAAATGCAAGTCACCACGCTGTACCGCGCGGTTCAAGTTGCAACGAGCTGTTCACTTGAATCGCGTGAGTTGCCACGTACAGAATGTGAAATAAAGTGACAAACATGCTTCAAGAAAGTCTTTCACTTAAAATAGTATGCACCCAGTGCGTCTTTGTCTCCCTCTGCGACATCTCAGTTTTCGGTATAAAACCCATATTAATAAGCAAATTGCCTCCTCCGCGTCCATTTTCAAGTAATGTTGATGCCAGACAGCCGCGCGTACATATGCCGTCAAATGAACAGGAAACACCTAGACCAAGATAAATAGACATGTTCATGAACACAAATATTGTGTGCGAGGATGGAACTCGCTGCTTTCTAAAGTCGCGAGTTCGGTCTAGAAATTCTAGACGGCAGGTTCACTACCAACATTTCATACCAATATACCTACATTTTCTTGTTTTTCGAAACCGTAATTACATAGTTAACTCATCATGTCATCCGAATGACGGCCACAGTTAAATGTTCCCTCGGGACGAATTGTACGCCACCCACGGGATGAGATGGGGTGGTGATATTGTTTACCGTCAGCCAAACAGCCATAGTTAACTCAAAAATAATCTATCCATAACATATTCAAACGATTAATCCAAATTTACAATTTATATTGTTCGAATCGTAATCTATGATTATATATTTTATTTAAGAGAGGTAGGGCATAGCGTTCATTCGCTCAAAGAGCAGCCCGACTGGGAAAGTACCTCCACCTTACAGAAGACATTCCTTAATAATAACATTAATAATTTTAATGTTGTGTTTCCGAGTGTGAGTAAGGTTGCCAGAGCTCATTGGGGTGGGGAAGGGTCAGCAACACTTGTTTGCTGACTCTAAAAGGCCGGCAACGCACTCGTGACTCCTCTGGTGTCGCGAGTGTCCACGGGCGGCGGTGATCACTTACCATCAGGTGACCCACTTGCTCGTTTGGCGCCCTCTGATATAATATGTATATATATATACAGACGATTTACGGCTTATTGTCTGAGAGTAATTTCTTATTGTGGCTAAACAAACCGATGCGAGAGCGAATCTGTGTATTATTATTGTCAAAATTTGCCTCCTCGATACAAAAAATATAGTCATCGTAGTCTTACGAACGAACCTTCCCTTCTTCGAACTTTTATTCCTTCCAATGACTAAGGTGACTTTATTTCTTTAAATAGTAAAGTGGTGATACTTTTCATAAAGCGAAAAAAAATATGTTTCTATTCCCAGTCAGAAATTTCGCCAACAAATGTCTTCCCGATACCGTAGGTACCATAACCAGTCGCTATGCTCTATGAAAAATGTGAGAGACACTATGACCTTTAAGTGTTGTAGTCTACCATTAAACGACTCTCGAACGACCTATGAAACCTATTTAGAGGTCAGACGGAGGTTGCTTTGAGTAGTGATAAGAAGCCACAGAATAGTTAATGCCACGTACCAAAGACACTTGTACTTTTGTTTGCATGAGCAAATTGTTGAACATATTGGGTAATGGCTCTTTCCAAGAAAGAAGGTTAATCAACAACATCAATAAATATTTACGAAATTCAATGAATATTTACAGAAATATTGATACATTACTCCACAAATATAGCTTCTATAACAATCGTTGTGATATTAGAATAAATGCGTGAAAACATGTAAAGCCATTGCCCAAAATTACTAATGTATTATAAACCATCCATTACAATTTTCAACAACAAATTATGAAATTTTAGAGTTGTTGCAAAAACTCTTTAAAGTTATGAGGCATAAGATCAAAAATCAGTCGCATAGGTACTGGCGATTAATACTTGCTCCATCTACAAGTTATGTTAAATCTAACAAAGGAAAGTTCGGAACCAAGATCATTATTACCTACTAGGTTTTAATGCAAATAAGACAGCTTTCAAATAAGTTTAACTTTTAGACAAAAATTACACGGCGAACTATAATTATATCACAAGCCACTTATAATATAAAATTAAATTTGGGTAACACAGTTAATTACTCCTATACACCCCATTTCAGTTTAATTACGAATTCTATCAAAGGAAGGTCTACGTTAGCTCCAAACTAATATATAATAATATATATATATTTAATATATCCTGGGACATTCACACACGGCCATCTGATCCCAAACTAAGCTGAGCTTGTACTATGAACTATGGAAATCAGATAACTGATATATTACATATACTATTGTTTCTTTTGTAAATACATACTTATATAGATAATTTACACCCAGACTCAGGACAAACAGACATGTTCATGCACACAAATATTTGTCCCGGGTGGGAATCGAACCCACGACCTGCGCAGTGAAAGGCAGCGTATCTACTATCCACGCCAACAGGCCCGTCAAACTGAGATAAGAACTCGGTTTAGTGGAAATAAATAACATTAAAATATTTTGTACTAAGGAGTATCATAGTAGAATGGTAGATAAAAGTTACACGTTTAACAAACCTCATCCCACTCACTCTAAATATAAAATAAAATTTGGCAAACACAGCTCCATACTCTTATTTACCCCATTTCACTTCAATTTCGCCAGTCACTAGTGTCTTTTCCCAAATAAACAGAAGGTAGAGACAAACAGTTTTATTAAGATTAAACTAAATAGACAGTAGAACAAAGCGTAGTAATTAAGCCTAAGTCCTAAGTTAAATGTTGTGAGCGAAGTACTAGACTAGTACTTAGTGTCAGAGGTCTGTGTAACTGATGACTAGTTTTAATAAAACACACCGACCAGGAGCGAAGGTGATAGGCCTCATAAGGGAAGCCGAAACCAAGTAGCTTCCTTATATTGTTTAAATAATTTATTGTACTTTAGTAGTACATTAAATTTAATTTATCTCTTATGAATATGTGCCCATAATAATGGTATGTAGTACTGTGTGGCCGACGGCATAGAAGATCGCCACCCTATTTCATCCAATGGGGTCGTAAAAGTCGTCCCGAAGGAATATTTACCAGAGTATAGGCAGCAGCGTCTCTCTGTGTACTATGTCCATCATACTGCGATCGCCAACTCGTCTTCCAAGCGTGGCGATTATGGCATATCCCGCCAATTTATGGACACAACTCCATTAGGGAAATCTTTTCTTTATCCAGCCGTGGACGTCATTGGGCTGATATGATGATGATGACGATAGATAGATAGATACTTGTGTGAATAGCTACTCTCATTAATTCCCAATTAAGTATAATCGAGCTCACGAAAGCTGTATTAGATAGATAATTTTTAAAAAAGGTACCTACATACATACGAATCTTCGGCTTAGCAGCCAGGCTTTTCAATATACTCGTTGGGTAGCATTGAAAGTGCCGAGTGAAACAGGGTTTATAGAGTTCATCCTAAGTTGAGTAAGTAGATGGGAAGCCACGAGAGGACGTTATATTGGGCGCCACTGCTACAGATTTAATATATACAAAGCACATCACATGTTCCTGCGGAATACATTTTTAAATGTATACCGTTTTGTAGTTTGATTAAATAAAATAAGTAAACTTCATTATACACGTAAATCCATAATACAATTAATTTTATCTTTATAACATCTAATTGGAACAAAAATTGTATCATACTTTTGGGCCTTTCCAAATACACCATCAGATGATATATATATATATATATATATATATATATATATATATATATATATATATATATATATATATATATATATATATATATATAATAATAATTATACTTAGTAATAATAATAATTTCTAGGGACAATGTCACACAGATCATCCTAGCCCCAAACTAAGCAAAGCTTGTACTATGGGTACCAGGCGACGATATACATACTTATATAGATAGATAAATACTTAAATACATAGAAAACATCCATGGCTCAGAAACAAATATTCGTGCTCAGAATATTTGCACTTACCGGGATTCGAACCCAGGACCACCAGCTTCGTAGGCAGGAGCACTACCAACTAGGCTACGGTGACCGTCAACCGTCATATAGGTAAACTCTTTATAAATAATACAAAGCGAAAATAACATACATATTATGATAGTACAATTGGCTCCCTTATTTCAGATTGCGGACTGTAACTAATCAGCCGTGTTGTTTCCGGACTAAAAAGTATATAAGAGCCACCCCATACCATCCCTTGAGTGCCGTAAAAGGCTACTAAGGGATACACCAGGTAGCTAGCAGCAGCGCCACCTGTGTACTATCTACCACCTGGCAAACCACTTCCAAATGGCAACATTAACGTTTAGGGAAGTCCTATGTCCAGCAGTGGACTATCAGGCTGATGATGGCTAATGAAATGCCTATTCATAATAATAATACGCATGGGCATGCGAACTATGGAGTCTTCAAAGGTCGCAGGTTAGATCCTCGCCCAAGACAAATATTTGTGTTCATGAACATGTCTATTTATATTTGCCTGGGTGTTTTATGTGTGAATTACAAAACAAGTATATAAGTACTAGTTGTACCCCGCGGTTTCACAAGCGTTAAACTTTATAACCTATGTGTTATTCGGATATAATATATATGCTATATTACTACAGAGTTTCATCGAAATCCAAGGAGGAAAATTGAAGGAGTAACAAACTCACAAGCTTTCGTATTTATAACATTAGTAGGATTTATATTGATGATATTTTATCCATAGTACAAGCTTTACTTAGTTTGGACTAGATGGCGCTGTGTGATATGTCTCGAAAATTTATTATTATTATTTACTATAAATTTAGATAATTAAACCTAAACATAATCTCTTTGACAATAACTTAATACAAGCTAGCTAAATATCATTACTATTATACATGTTATAAATGTTTTAACATTCCGTGTTCTACGTAACTAGAAATAAGTATGTATACTTAACTATATTACTACAAACATGTTCTGTCTATTTACAAGCGCTTTTTTAAAGACTACGAGAATAAAAACCTTTTTTATTTTATTTTACTCAACATAAAACGTACTCATGTTTGTAAAAGGCGACTTATCCAATGACATTTATAAGTAATGGAAACGTTCATAAAATTTCAGTAACACTGAAATTTTATGAAAATAGAAATTGAAATTACAATTTCCACGCGACGATTTCAAACTGGCACTTGGGACCTCTTATCCGTAGAATATGATAGTGGCCATTTTTATATCAAAGCAGTAGTCGCAAACACACTGAACCAGACAGACAATTTAATTAGCCAAACGTTGTACAAATTCTCTTGGCATCAGTTAACAGTTTTAGTTTAAAACGGATGTCGTATTTTGACAACTAATGCAAAAACATGTCTAAATTAACTAAACCGCACAATCATCGATCAACATTTTACATGTTAATGTCCCTGGACTAATTCGCCAGCTATGTTACCCAGTGGAACAGCGCTCCACAACGTAGTTACAGACCTTTGCAGTAACAACCGTGAACTAAATTCACTCTTATAGCTAACGTATTAAAGGTGTAAATTGAACAGTAAAAGCATATCCTACCGGTGTATTTGGTACATAATTGGGGGAAAGACTATGTAGGATGGATAGATGTTACACTAATGCATCAAATGGTAAATATACCAATGGGATAGGTCTGCAGTTCTGGATTGGTAATATCCTGTGTTTAGCACAAACACTCATACACTTTCGCTATGTGAGGATGAATAATTCTAACTGTTTAGTAATATAAGCACTGGGGTATTTATTGGATTGTCATTTGTATACTATAGATTTATAAAGACTTTATGATCAATGTTTTGTCGAATATATGTCTTAGTATGGTTGACTGCTTTTGGCTATAAGTAAGATTAATGGATCGTTCTCTGTTTTCTCGTACTTATTCGGAAAATTTGTAACAATGCCCCTTCAAGTTCCAGTACCCACTGGCCCTATCGGAAGATCAGCACTGCAGAAACGTGACTGGCCTATTGGTGTAGTGGTTAGTGCCCTGACTCAGAGGTCGTGGGTTCGATCCAGGACAAATCGTAGTGTGTAATGCTACTAAATAATATGTATTTAGGAATGTATTAGTATGTTTATCAGTTGTCTGGCTTCCATAGCACAGGCTCCTCGTAGTTTGGGGTGTTAGCTGTTCCAAGATATTTATTTTAATTTATTTATAACTAGCTGTGCCCGCGACTTCATCAGCGTGTTAAATTAGCCTATTTAGCTTTTTTGGTTTTTTTCTAAAATAAAACAATTTTATTAAAATAAACGTAGCTTAAGTTACTCCTTATTACACCAGCTGCCTGCCAATAAAAGTTCCGTCAAAATCGGTCCAGCCATTTCAAAGATTAGCCGCAACAAATAGACAGACAGACAAAAAATTTAAAAATGTTATTTTGGTGTATGTGCCGTATATATATATGCATATATCTGTAGTAAAAAACCGGCCAAGTGCGAGTCGGACTCGCCCATGAAGGGTTCCGTAACAGCAAGTATTTCAGTTGATTAAATAAAAGCAAATTGCTGTTTACGATTTATGACGTTTTAAAAAAAAACTACTTGCTAGATCTCGTTCCAACCAATTTTCGTTGTTAGTTTCTATGGTAATGTACATCATATATTTTTTTTAGTTTTAGTCATTCTCTTATTTTAGAAGTTACAGGGGGGGACACTCATTTTACCACTTTGGAAGTGTCTCTCGCGCTAACTATTCAGTTAAGACAAAAATGATATTAGAAACCTCAATATGATTTTTAAAGACATATCCATAGACACCC
Organism: Pseudoips prasinana; assembly: GCA_951640165.1. Classification (NCBI taxonomy): domain Eukaryota; kingdom Metazoa; phylum Arthropoda; class Insecta; order Lepidoptera; family Nolidae; genus Pseudoips; species Pseudoips prasinana. Next base: position 34,063,789 of record OX621237.1, on the reverse strand, counting down.
CCCATGTATGGGTACGAATTTTAATGCGGTTCACAGAATACACCTACTTACCAAGTTTCAGCAGTACAGCTCTTATAGTTTCGGAAAAAGTGGCTGTGACATACGGACGGACGGAAAGACAGACAGACAGACATGACGAATCTATAAGGGTTCCGTTTTTTGCCATTTGGCTACGGAACCCTAAAAACGGTTATTTCAATATTACAAACAGACACTTCAATTTTATTTATTTGTATATAGATAAGTATTTTTTCTTCTAGTTTCCGCCCTTTCATCATCATCATATCAGCCGAAAGACGTCCACAGCTGGACAAAGGCCTCCCCCAAAGATCTCCACAATGGCCGGTCTTGCGCTATCCGCATCCAGCGATTTCCAGCGACCCGCATAAGATCATCGGTCCATCTTGAAGGGGGCCTGCCCACTCTGCGTCTTCCGGTTCGTGGCCGCCCTTTAGGGAAAGATAATTAATTTTATTTCTAATAAGTGTTTCCGATCTAGACTCTAACAAAAATAAACCAACTGAGAACTGTTGAACGATACGCCAAGTTAAAGATATTTTGGAGAATTTGTTGGGATTTTTGGAAATTCATATATTCGGAACTAGAGACTACGAATTTGTCTTCTAATGACGGTATGATTAGGGATATGTTAGTTTATAAATACGTGTACTATCGCTTCTATCATCCAAATACCTTAAGAATATAACAGCCCGTCATTTAAACTGCCTATTATATCCATGACATCCCATATTCACGGTACATTGTATTTTACGATACTGGGTGTGGCATAGTTTATAGTCCTCGGTATAAAGTTATGACTGTCGTTTGATACAATGACATATTTGCTAATGGTCTGAGAGTATAGAATAATGTAGCTACAGATACTTTATCTGCGGACAGTCAACTTCGTCACATTTTTAATGCCTTGATTTGAATGTATTAATTATATCCGTCGAAAGATCGTCCATCGCATCGACCAAAGGATCTCTACAATGAATTGTGCCCTAATTCCATAATCGCCCCACATGGCAGATGGGTTAGTGCTCACAATATACAGAGAGACGCTCCAGCTCATTCTCCGGTAGATGCATGAGACTGGGTGGTTATATTCGTCCCGTCCACCACACAGCAATGTAAGACTTCAATCCCATTTAGGAACTAATTACATTTAATTGACGGGTCGGTTGGCGAGGTAGATGCTTGCCTTTCACGCCGCAGGGCGTGGGTTCGATTCCCACCCAGGACAGATATTTGTATGCGTGAACATATCTGTTTGTCGTGTTTTTGGGAGTAATTATCTATATAAGTATGTATTTACAAAAGAAAAGTAGTATTTGTAGTCTATCAGTTATCTGATTTACAGAGTATAAGCTCTGCTTAATTTGGGATCAGATGGCTGTATGTGAATAACTTCCCAGGATATTATATATTATTAAGGTATTAGGATATTATAGTCTTGACATTTAAAACCTTAAATTTAAAATGATTTTAATTTCATATTGATATTTTAAATTATAGTCTTATGATGCCTGCAAATATTTTATTCCACCATTTATTCAGTACATGCCAACTCTGTAAGAATATTTTCGTAAAATTATAGTTTTTAACTATTTAAAGTAGAATATGTATTGTTTGAGTGCCACGCACCACAACCACAACAGGATGGACCGATGATATTATCCTGCTGGGTGCGGGTAATTAGCGGAAGTCTATGTCTTTGGTGGGGAAAACCTTTCTGTTACAAATCGTAGAATTTGAAACATGAAGCGTTCAGACCAACGAACGGACTAGGTCGGACCATAAGCGTTTCTTTTTGTTAATTTGGTAAAAAACGCTGATAAAAATGAATATCCAGAAAATATCCCTGTTTTGAACATAGTACTGTAATGATATTACCTACTCTCCTATAGAATAAAACCTCTTTTGAGAAGATAGCTATCTCTGGTCATTTTATTAAAATAGCTGGAAATAGCTTTTAAAGTTAGACATAGAATTCGAATTAAATAAAAAGTATAATTTTACGTTTGAGTGATGTTTGTCAAGAAGAGTTATAAAAATGGAGTGCTAAAGAATACATTGTGAAATCTAGTTTTATTATTTTTTCAATAATATAAGTGATTGGTGTTTAATACGTGTGTTATCATTGTAAAGGTCTCCCTAGATCCCGTTACAGAGTACCTCTTGATGCTGAGTTTTCAACTTAGTACTTTGCTTGTGTCGCTATAAATATGGACTAATTGGTGTTGGATTTAAAGTTCGAGTAACAATAATGAGTGCGCTAATTCTCAGTAGTAATTACGTTAATGGTCCATGCCTATTGTACTAGCCCGAGCATTCGGTGATTGGCAATTTGAAGTTTAAATATTAACAAGTTATATTCGCATAATAGCTGTATAAATGAAATATGTCATTCAATATTTATTTCACAGCTCTGGACAATTGAATATACTCCGGAAATCATATTAAAGGAATAGGAATGCCTTTTCACTGAAGACAAAGTGTATCTTTGGGTCTAAGAAATTTAAATAATTACAGGCTGAAACAGGTTGAAAATTTGAAGTAATTTATTCAAGTTGTAAGTTTTACTTTAAAAAAGGTTTCCTATTGAGTTTTCTCAGTGTAGTTTAGTATCCAGTGTTTCTCAGTGGCTGCCACATCATGCACTGCACGGTAGGGTAAAAAAATACAATTCCATGTAAATGTAATTTTCATACGAAATAAATGAATTTTGAATTTTGAGATATTCTTGAATGGGCTGTTAATATATTTTTACTGTATTTGGCATGTTGGTATGCTACAGGCTTCGTTTCTTAGCCAAATTAAACTACAAACGATTCACCCACTGTCTATGGTACTCCTCATATAAGAACTGACAGAGGCGTAGACCTCAGGAACGCATATTTTACAGCTGACGGACTTTAGATTAATTTTCTGATAGGTTGTTTATTCCAGATACCTAGGTATATAAGATTTTGAACGTAGACAGTTGATCAACGCGTTGAGTGACGTAGCAATTTGCGAACATCGCTGACGCCAGCTCGGAAACTTTGGTCGACGTTCAGTATTTGACTGACGGCAGGTGTAAACCCGCATGTTACTTTTCGATGCTCTGAGGTCGCAAACTGGGACATTCACCTTTTAGGATTGACATTAATAATGTATGGTGCGGGAAATACATCTAGAGATTGTACAGGGTTCTTGGGTAATTTCATTTATTGGGTAAAGATGTGGCAGAGTTTCCTGCTATTTAGTATAATTAAAGTTGTAGGTCGTTTTAATGAACAGTCTTAAACGGTCAACGTAGCCTAGTTGGTAGTGCTCCTGCCTACGAAGTTGGTGGTCCTGGGTTCGAATCCCGGTAAGTGCAAATATTTGTGTGATGAGCATGAATATTTGTTTCTGAGTCATGGATGTTTTCTATGTATTTAAGTTTTTATCTATATATTTAAGTATGTATATCGTCGCCTGGTACCCAAAGCACAAGCTTTGCTTAGTTTGGGGCTAGGATGATCTGTGTGACATTGTCCCTACATATTATTATTATATTATCTACGGCTGATATAGAGCACTTATATTAAGAAAGTAACAATTGATTTCCATACATCCAGTACACAATACTGTTTTAATGACATTCTAAGATCGCCTTAATTCATTTCAAAATTAACTAGTTCTTATTATTTTGGAGGACCATTGGCATCTTAACTTAACTCCTGATACTGAACTAATTGTCATAATATTTTCGTTTTACAACCAATCATTGCGTTTGAGAGACATGACAGACTAGACCACAATGACTCGTTCAGTCAGTGCAGAGTTGATTTAAGCCGCACATGGCCCTCCAGAACTTTCCAGAAATGAGGAGATGAAACTCATAATAACTTCACAAGCAGTATCGTTAGCAATGTACATACTATCGATAAAAGGTCTTTTACTTTCCTAAACGAAAAGGGAAACGTTTGTTTACTTAGAATGATCGTGTACTTCAGTTTATGATAGCCGATCGTAAAACAAGGTGTTTCAGAAGTTTATTGCAAATTGCATGTATTTTTCCATTACATCACAGAGTCTGTATACCAAAGGAAGTTAGATTTCAAGTTTTTCATGTACAGTCAGCAATGGAGTTGTCAGTACCAGGCCAGGAACTAATTCCAATTCCATATCTTTGTTGCAGACTCAATAATTTGCTGTGTGGCTGACGGCATAGAATATCGCCACCCCATTTCATCCCGTGGAGGGCGTAGAAGTCAACCCGAGGTTATATCTCACAGAGAACGGTCAGCAGCACCTGTCTGTCGAGAGAGGCGATTATCGCATATCGCTCAAAATTATGGACACAACTCATTTGCGGAAATCTTTTGTGGAGGCCTTAGTCCACTACGGACGTCAGTAGACTGACATGCTGATGATGAGGCTCGATTATAAACAAATGGGCGAAACCAAAAACAGCAATGCTATGGTCAGGGCCTCTTTCTCGAGCGGGCAAAGGTTACCCTACTGTCAGAGTTGTTCAAGCCTCAATAAAGGCTATTCTAGAGAGAAATCGTGAACGGTTGGAAAAAAAACAGACTACGACAATTAGCTATGTAAATTCTAATATATCTATTTTTCCTTACAAGAACATCTAATACTAATATAGGACAATCACTTGCAGAATGATGACAGCAAATAGCTATGAGCGTTTCGTCTAAACGTCAAATATCCTCAACTTCCACTATTGAAACGCTGAAAAGGCAGACAAGCAGAAATCACTGGTGAAGATGCAAACTTATGAAGTCTCTTTTTTAGTGGCGGGGGTTTATCCCACGCTCATAAAACAAACTCATCCCCTCCGCTTCTTGTCTTATATTTGCTTTTCAAACGAGAATTCAATGGCTCGGCATTCACGGCAAGGTGTTTACAAATTGCTACATAATATCGCACCTAGCTTTTCAATAAGCTGTATTACTAAGCTAAGTCGTTTTTGTGTGAAAAACATCCATTATCGATATAACGGAAGATGAAAATAGATTTTTAGGTTCGTTTGAAAAATGTGTTATGTCAGACGTGTCCCTTCAAATCTTTAATGGAGAACTTGTTACTTTGAAAATTGGATCCTTTTAGAAATCCTAACAGTCATTAACTTATGAACGACACAAAAAAAACATTTTTATTTTTTACTAGATGTGCCCGCGACTTCGCTCGCGTGTTAATTAGCTTATTTCGTTTTTTTTCTAAAAAAAAACAATATTTCTGAAATAAACGTAGCCTAAGTTACTCCTTATTACATCAGCTACCTGCCAATAAAAGTCCCGTCAAAATCGGTCCAGCCATTTCAGAGATTAGCCGTAACAAACTGACAGACAGACAGACAAAAAAATTAAAAATGTTATGCATATATGTAGTAAAAAACAGTAATTACAATATTACAAACAGACACTTCAATTTTATTTATTTGTATAGATTTAACTCGAGAAGTTTAACTCATGTTTTTTTTTCACTTGTAGACATAAGTATAAAGACATAAGTAAGCTATGTCAAATTTGCCCAATTGAAAGTGAACCTTATGCTTTTGTGATAAAGTTGAAAATCTATAAACGAAATGTGACAGATTGGGATACCTGGATGTTCTGGCGTCTATACCTGTTTACTGTAGTGTTATAATTAATATCTAACTGTTATCTGCGTATGGAGTTTTATTAAACTAGTTTACTGTAATTCGACGACTATGCTAATACTTAATATTATTGTAAGATAAGTTTGATGATTTAAAGTCTGTGTGTCTGATATAGGACTTACAGACTTAGCATTAAGTAAAAGTGCCTCATAGGCTTGTTTAGAACAGCTTTTGTTGACACAATAGAAGCTTATAAGGGATTAAATTCAAAATTATTTTCGAGCATAGAAGTCACTGAAAAAGTTGTAGTTTTTAGTGGATAAATTGCTGATAGTTTGTACGTTTGGCCAGAATAATTTACATATGAATTATAATTTTTGTGGTTGTAGAATGTCTAGTCAGACCACAAAGTTTATAGACCATACACTCGTATATAATACAATTAACGTCACGTTAGTTATATATACACTAGCTGTGCCCCGCGGTTTTACCCGCGTTAAATTTTATAAATTCATAGCTCCTCCCCCGTAGGTGATAGCGTGAAAATATGTAGCATATATCAACATATATGCTACATATTTTCACGCTATCACCTCTTAGTAATATTCATGCAAAATTTTAAGTAAATCCATGCAGTACTTTTTGAGTTTAGCTCGGACATACATACAGATAAACAGACAAAAATTCTAAAAACTATATTTTTGGCTTCGATATCGGCCGTAGATCACGCCCCAAGTATCCTTTTAAAAAATATTTAATGTACAGTTTTGACTTTCCTACAATTTCATTATGTGTATAGATTGACGCGTGGTTTTTGTAGTGACATGATGTCGATTTAAAATAAAACGCAGTAACATTCGTACAGATTACATGTGGGTACAAACGCCAGCACATCCAGCTACCCCAATCTGTCAATTTTTCTTTTATAGATTTACAACTTTATCACAAAAGCATAAGGTTCACTTTCAATTGGGGAAATTTGACAGATTGGGGTAGCTTGATGTGCTGGCGTCTGTACCTTTGTGATAAAATTACTCCTTATTTTTTTGGACTAAGTTTTCTGTTACTTATATAATATAAAAAGATTCAATAAGGACGTTATTTTCAATAAGGATGTTATTTTCAATAAGGAATTTCTTATTTTAATTCTATGACACCTGTTATGTTAAAGAAACAAATGATTTAATTTAATTTGAACTTAGGCCGCGCTTAGCGGCCATCTTGGAGAAGCGATAGCTGTCTGTTGAATGTAATATTCAAATTTTGAATTTCGCGGCCTTTTGTGCGGTTGCGACCTCTAATCTATAGCCGTCTCTTTGTTCTCTGTGACATCAAGCTACCGTGTATTACTTAGAAGAATTCGTGCTAGTTTTATCATAAATAGTAACTAAAGCTTGAGCTACGTCGTTTAATTTAGCACTGTCAAATTTGGTATGAAAATAAATTTAGTGACGACATTTCACCATGGGAAACGTTTGGAAAACGCGTCGAAATTGTTAAAATTTATTATAAAAACCAGTTCTCTATTGGCGAAACGTTCCGTGCGGTGCGTACAATTTATGGTGCCCTGCAGAGTCCACAATGCGCACAATTACTTTCTATGGGGCTCTGTGAAATATCTGCGGCGGCAATTGAGTGTAGTTGGTCTGTATAGACAGATGAACCACAATCAATTGCCGCCCTAAAGACAACTTAACTCGCGTTAATGAAGAGCCTCATTTATGCGAAGACGTCATCCAATATTGGTCCCCAGGTTACACTTCCTAGAGCGGAGTCGCAGCGGTCATTTTATTGAAATTATATTCCATACCTAATGTCATTGATTATCTTTTAAATATAAATGGTATTGTTTTATTTCAATTAAGCAATAATTCAACAACTTATATTTATATTTAATAAATAATAATATAATTTATAGATATGATAAGTAGTATATTATTGGGCATTCTATACCACTATCGGCAAGTTGCTCGGCGAGTGCGCCTCGCTGCCGATAGTGGTATAGAATGCCCAATAATTGATAATCGACTCGCCTTTCCACTCGACCGATAAACTCGACCGAGACAGTACATTTTGCTGCGTACTTGATGAGCAACGATGATCATCCATCAACTCTCCGTTTACTTACTCTCTAGTGTATAACTGTATACAACCAATGATCATGCGAGTTTGCTATCGCTCTGAAGGGTGGTACAGAATGCTTAGTAATGAACAATCCACTCGATCAATGACCAGTAACGCAAAAGAGGTTGTGGTAAGTTTATAAATGTTAACGTACTATATACATTCACTCATTTTTAATCGGTTCATTTCCAACAGTAATCATGAAATTTGTAAAACAACCGCAATCGCTGCATGTTGATACAGTCTGCGATGATATTTGTAAGACTAGTTTTCGTCATGGGGAATTATTACCTAACTCAGTACGATGTATCATTTGTGGTCCATCTAATTGTGGAAAAACCAATTTATTAATTGGCCTTCTTATACACGAAAATGGATTAAGATTTGAAAATGTTTATGTTTATTCAAAAACTCTGCACCAACCTAAGTACATTTTCTTAGAAAGAGTTTTGCAACGGGTTCCCGGTATTTCCCTCCAGAAATATCAGGGAAATGAGGAAGTACTAAGCGTTCAGGACGCAAAACCCAACTCCGTGATTATTTTTGATGATGTTGCTTGTGAAAATCAAAATAACATGCGTGATTATTTTGCAATGGGAAGACACAAATGCATAGATTGTTTTTATCTGAACCAAACATATAGTAAAATCCCCAAGCAGTTAGTAAGAGATAATGCGAACTTAATCATACTTTTTAAACAAGATGAAATTAATTTACGGCATATTTATGAAGAACATGTCAACACTGATATGACATGGATTGAATTTCGTGAAATGTGTTCGAAAATATGGAGTGAACCTTTCAATTATGTAGTGATTAATAAGGATTGCTCCAAAAATAAAGGATGTTATAGAAATAAATTTGACACTTTTGTTGTCTTTGATTAAAAATATTTATATTTAAGAGTGTTACCCTCGCGATATTATTATTCTTCAGACATCGCTTAATCAATCACGAACTTTTTGTTACTATGGAAAAATCACTGAAAAGACAAATTGTTGAGGCTGCAGATGCTGTTAAGAAGAAGGTGCGAAAGATGAGAGATGCTGAGCTTAACAATCAGCAAGTACTGGAATCAGTTTTCAAGCCGGTAACAGAACCACTCAACCAAATTGCTAATGTCAGTAAGCAGGCTTGTGTTCCGCATAATATAGAAAATGAAGAAACCGAAGTTCCGTTTATCGATAAAACTTTGCAAAAAGAACCCACAATTAGTAAAGGAACCAATGATAATAACGACAATGAAGACGAATATGAATCTGATATCGAAAGTGACTCTTCGTACAAATCATTAGTTGAAAACAACCAAGGTATTGATTCATCATCCTGGTCACTGTCCTCAGAAGCTCTGACCGATATTCCGTTTGGTGTCAGAAAAGAGGGCGGAAAATTGATGTTAGGTTCTGCTCGTATAACGATCAGTGATGAGTATATCATCGTAGCTGGACGCAAATACCGAAATACGCCTGGTTTAAAACAGTTGCTGTTGAAAAAGAATGTCGATTTAAGCTTGGTTACAGAGAGTGATATGAAACATTATAAGTCGATGCTACTTGACACAAACGCACATCGACGGGACTATGAGCCCAGTAAACCAATCAAAAGTAATAAAGGACAAAAATATTTGCAAATTATTAAGCCTCTATTCCAACTACGAAGTACAATTTAGGACCACCAAACGAAAGGAAAAGGACTACCCTTTACAAAAATGTGGAAGAAAAATGTTGATTTTGTTTATTGGGACGATCCAAATGAATTGGTAGATAGGTTAAAATTACTAATTGCATCTCGAGATGCTGGTAACACAGGATTAGATAATGAAATTATATCTATCATTGAAGAATTGCGTGAAAGTAAAGTTATAAATAAATAAATATTTTAAAATGTGTTTATTTTATTATCAGCTTCTCGATACAATACACCTTAAATATGAACGTAGACAAATTCGGACACTACATTCACAAAAGAATGCGTTTATCAGAGTTATTTGAGTTTAATGAGAACGCATTGTTAAAATTAGAAAACGGAGATTTTGATTTAAAAACATCAAGATTAAGAGGAGTCCGATCTCCAGTAGAAGCAGGCGATGCTGTGAACAAGGATTATGTAGATCGATTGAATGCTAACATGTTAAAAGAATTAAATAACCTGACCGTGAACAAGGATTACGTAGATCGATTGAATGCTAATATGTTAAAAGAATTTAATAACATGATTGGTTCATTGCGCTCTCAAATCATAAAAGACACAAAGGACACAGTTCAGGCTACTTTAAAAGCAAAGATACCTGAGATTTCAACTCATTTGGAAGATAAGTTTTATACCCAAGCAGAGGTAGATAAATTACTACAAAAAACTCCGTAATGGCAAAACAGCAAATTGTTAATGAAATACATAAAGCAGCACGAAGAAATTTCGTTAGACGTCCTGTCATTCTAAAGGGGATCGATGACTTGTGGCAAGCTGATCTGATGGACATGCAAAATCTAAGAAAATATAATAAAGGTCATAATTACATTTTAGTGGTGATTGACTGCTTCTCAAAGTACGCTTGGGCAGAGCCATTAAAATCAAAAAATAAACTTGATGTTACTCATGCATTTAAACGAATACTGATTAACAGCAATCGCAAACCGGTTAATTTACAAACTGATATGGGAACAGAATTTTATAACAACTCATTTCAAACGCTTATGAAGACTTACAATGTTAACCATTACTCAACGTTTTCTACTAAAAAAGCTTCGATCGTAGAGCGACTGATTAAAACTCTTAAAAATAAAATATATAAATATTTTAGTCTGAACGGAAACTATATGTGGTTAGGTATACCGTTAGAGGTTACGTTAAAGATATATAACAACACAAAACATCGTACCATTAAATTTAAACCAATTGAAGTAAATAAATCTTGCGAGTCTGTTATAAAAGAAAATATTAAAAAAGCCTTAAATCATGTAACCGTCCGTAGAAAACCTAAGTTCAAAGTAGGTGACTTTGTTCGTATCAGTAAATACAAACACCATTTTGAAAAAGGTTATACACCTAATTGGTCAACTGAAATATTTACTATAAAAAAAATTAATCATACCATACCAGTAACATATCATATACAAGATCAGCGAAAGCAAGCCATAATGGGAACATTTTACGAGCAAGAACTTCAGAAATCTTACTATCCTGGTATTTATTTGATAGAAAGGGTTTTAAAAAGAAAAGGATCAAAAATGTTTGTGAAATGGTTGGGTCTAAACAACGAAGAAAATAGTTGGATCGAGAAAACTGCAATAGTGGATTAAAATAATTATATAACGATTACTTTTGCATCATTTCTCTCATTACACATTAGACAATGCAAGGAGGTGAACTTGTTAATACCTTAATTAATAATCTACCGTTCGAACTTCATTTACCCGGCTACAATTATTGCGGTCCCGGAACTAAATTGCAGAAACGTTTATTACGAGGTGACCGAGGTGTAAATAAGCTAGACGAAGCTTGTATGCATCACGACATTGCATATGCAGACCATACAGACTTACCCAATCGCCACAAAGCTGATTTGCAACTACTAAATATGGCTAAACAAAGACTTAAATCGAGCGATGCTGGGAAAGGTGAAAAACTTAGTTCATGGTTAGTGAGCAAAGTTATGAAAGCCAAACTGAAATCTGGTTCTGGCATTAAAACGTTTAAAAGTTTCGTGTCAAAAATAAAAGCAAAAATAAAGAAACTGAATCCAAAGGACAGTAAAGCTTTAATTAACGCTGCTTACTCAGCAGCAAAAAAAATAATCCCATGCATTCAGAAAATTCGAGTGCCGCGAGTGATACCCTTACCAAAGACTGGAGGTATTCTACCTTTAATCCCAATTTTTGCGGGTTTATCAGCTTTAGGAACTTTAGCTGGTGGTGCGGCTGGTATTGCAAAAACTGTTAACGATTACAAAGCAGGTCAGCAAAATTTGCGAGAAACACAACGACATAATAAGGCTATGGAGTCTTTAAAGTTAGGTCAGGGCTTGTACATTAAGTCACATAAAAATGGTAATGGTTTATTCATTAAGTCTTCAAAAAACTGAAAAATAAGCTACCTAATCGTCCTCTCACTAATATAGACATCCAAAGGTATGCACGCAACATCCCTCACTTTCGAGGAGTATACATGAAGGATCAGTTACCAAGGACGCCAAAACGGGTTGAATGTGGTGTTGTTAACTTGGCCGACTCTAAGAACGAAGGCACGCATTGGGTAGCTTATGTAAAAGTATGCAATTATTGTGAATATTTTGATAGCTTTGGAGATTTAAAACCTCCAATGGAATTAATGCGATATTTTAAGAATTGTAATGTTTTTTATAATTATACAAGATATCAGAAATTCAACACTGTAAATTGTGGACACTTATGTTTAGAATATCTAAGGAATTTTTGGAAATAAAACGTATAAAACTTATGCTTTTCTTTTATTTGAATCATTTGCAAGATGTCACTCACATTATCGATAACTGGAAACTCGTCAACTTTATCTACTTACTATCCTAACACGTTGCAACTATATGAACAGTATGAGTGTGCCTTATTGCATTTCGCAACATTTAATTCTATTCCAAACATTGACAAAACGAATAATAAGTTCTATTATGGTTCTAACGAAGTTATTGAAATACCTGACGGCACCTATGAATTGCAAGATATTAATGATTATTTAAAATCTGAAATGAAAGATGCATCAATCAAACTACAGTGCAATAACAATACTTTAAAAGCTGCTGTATATTGTACAAAAGACATAAATTTTAATAAAGAAGGTACGTTTAGGAATTTGTTAGGGTTTAATAAGCAGATCTTAAAAGCAAATAAATGGCATGTATCGCACTTTCCAGTCAACATTTTACCTACAACAGTGATCAGGATCGAATGTGATATTGTAAGCGGCTCGTACACAAACGGAGAACCCAGTCACATTATCCACGAATTTGCTCTCAACGTGCCTCCCGGATATAGAATTATAGAAATCCCGAAAAACGCGATATACTTTCCAATTAACCAAAACAACATTAGCTGTATACATATCAGGCTGTTAGATATAAATAACCGCTTAATCAATTTGCGCGGTGAAGAAGTGCAGCTGTATTTGCATCTCAGAAGAAAAAAATGATTGACTACAATAAATATATGCATCAACAAATCAAAAATATCAGTCCCGCTCAAGCTTTCAACCAAATAAGAGCTCGCTCTAAGAAGAAAATTAAATTAACTAAAGAAAACAAGGCATTTCTCAAAGCGATCGGTTTGCTAAAATGAATATCTTAGACGTTTTATCTGCTCCGACTTATGACAACACTGTTGAAGGAATCGAATTTCATTCTTACAAGCCCTACGTAACTAGTTTCAATAGAAACGATGAAATCCGCATACCTATTAACCAACAGGACTTGTATATACTTCCCTCAGCTAGTACCTTGTATTTGGAAGGAACTGTTGTCGTAAGTAAAAAGGATATGAAAGAGAAAGCCACTAGTGTTAATTTTACGAATAATGCTCTACTCTACTTATTCCAAGATATAAGATATGAGCTGAATGGAGTGGAAATTGATAGAATAAAAAACGCTGGCATAACTACCACCATGAAATCGTTAATATCAATGAGTGAAGGTGAATCAAAGATAGCCAATGCATGGGGCTGGAATATCGATGGAATAAAAAATATTAATGGGGGTAGTTTTTCTGCTTCTATACCCCTCTGTAACATTATCGGTTTTGCAGAAGATTTCAAGAAAGTCGTGATAAATAGTAGGCACGAACTGATATTGCTACGAAGTAACACTAATCTGAATGCTGTGAAACTTAACACCGGGGAATTTGTAGACGACGTTCAGATAAATAAAATCATCTGGCGTGTACCGCATGTTAAAGTATCCGACAAAGAAAAAATAAGTTTGCTAAAACTGTTAGAAAAAGATCGACCACTCCAGATGATATTCAGAAATTGGGATCTGTACGAATATCCAGCTTTACCTAAAACTACAAAACATACCTGGTCTATCAAAACTTCCTCACAAATAGAGAAACCAAGATACATAATTATAGGTCTACAAACAAATAGAAAAAACAATTCAAGTTCTGATATGTCCCAGTTCGATCACTGTCATGTTCGTGACGTTAGAGTATACTTAAACTCAACTTACTTCCCGTATGAAAACCTAAATGTCAGCTTCGCGAATAACAGAATCGCTTTATTATACGAGCAATACATCAGATTTCAACAGTCTTATTACGGACGTCGCTCGGAACCCTTATTAAGTGAGAAACAATTCAAAGATTTGGCGCCGCTATTTGTCATAGATTGCTCTAGACAAGCTGATAATGTAAAGACAGGTCCTATTGTGGATGTAAGAGTGGAAATTGAGAGTGATTCCGATATACCAGATCAAACTTCTGCATACTGTCTTATATTGAACGACTGCATAATTGAGTACAAGCCATTGAGTAATACTGTGAGAAAAATATCATGAATCCGAATACTATTATTTTAGATGTTCAAGGGTTTAAAGACCTGAACAATAATTTTATAATAAAAGAATTAGCTTTTGCAAGTCGTGATTATACGCAAACATTTTTAATAAAACCGCCATACTTGTTTAAATACTTAACAAGTGACGAAAAGAGACAAGTTAAATGGTTGGAAAGAAATAGAGGTATTTATTGGAATGAAGGATATATTGACTATAGAGAATTTCGGCGTATAATCGTTCCATATCTAGAAAATAAGGAAATTATTGTAAATGGTTTGGAGAAGGTGAATTGGATAAAGGAACTGTGTGTGAATTGTAAAGTATCAGACCTTGGTACAGAACAATGTCTTAGTTTCTCTGTTTTGCATAAAAAATACTGTGAAGGAAGATCTAATTTTAATTGTAATAAACATCTAAAGCAATGTGCTCTTAAAAATGTGCTTTGTTTAAGGAAATATTTAGAATGGGTATAAATGTATGTACTCATATGTGTAATGTATTTAGATTATTGGTTTTAAGGTTTTTAAATAAAAATCAAAATAATGTAAATTTGCTTTTATTTTGTTAAACACCCCCACGCTACTCCACAAATAACACAACCTAATACAAAATTAAATAAAAACATCATAATGAAAATACAAATATTAACTACTTTACAAAAATGGTTAATAAAAGTCAGTACCTATTAAAGATTTTGATATTTTCTTAACTAAAGACTCAGTTTCGTCCATAACACTGTCGATGGGATCTTGAACAATATATTGAGCGTTTATAATAACGTTTTCACTGTCACTATCACTGTCTATGGTTTGAGGATTGTTGTTACACAGATCTACCACTGAAATTTTTATTAACTTAATCCCTTTTCGATGTAGTCGACTCATAACGAAGGATTTTGTAGGATTTTGCTTTATCGATTTTTCCCTGCACCGTTGTTTTGGTTTTTTATCTTTCGTGACTTGTTTGCTTTGCCCGGGTTCACTGCGAAACATCTCGGAGAATCCCTCGTAAGGATTCTGAGCATACTGGCTGAATACAATCTCGGTGTCAGAATTCTGGAACAAAATATAAACACAATTTATACCACTATTCCGCTAGTATAGCGTTTTAATTGGGTTTTCAATCGAGAAAGTCTAGATTTACTTTAGATTAGTGACAAAAGGCTCTGGAAAAATGCAACACAACACAGCTGCGAACACAATCTCTAATTATAAAACAATCATAAAAAAACGAATTAAAAATATTTTACTCACCGACATGATAACTTTTGATGGAAGTTAAAAAAATATTAAACAGGTGTTCGCGCCGAATAATATTTCGTAAATGATGACAAAATAACTAAATAATTACAAGTCATACTAATATTGTCAACTAAGCGTTTGTGTCTCAAGACTAAGGCCAATGAACTGCAACGTAGGTAACACTTATACAATGACAAACAACGCCTTGTAAGCATGTTACTTAATCGTAAAACGTTAGTTATTCGAAAATCAACCTTATGATGCATGGTATTTTAGGTGCATAGTGAGATAACTGCAATCAGTGTTAACTTTGTTTACCGATTTTAAAAGTGTAATGATATTTTGAAATAAACAGGATTTCAGAAATAAAACAAGTCAATAATTATAATAATTCACACTTTATTTCATTTTTTGTATAATATTAACATTTATTATTTCCTAAAACTAAACTATGAGTAGGTAACACTTAACTTAAAATTATGATCAAAGTAATTCATTCTTAAAAATAAATGCATGCCCCCAGGCTCGGGTTGATATTTGATCCACAGATATCGATCGTTTGTCATCATTTCTAGATAAAGCAACTTTGTTGACAGTCCGAGTAAATATTTCGTGCTTTATTGATTTAAACATATTATTTTTTCTCCGGATTACTCCACCATTAAATAAAATGGTTTCATAGTCTGATAAGTTTAAATCCCTGACCACGCATGATTTTACTCCTTTTGCTTTTTTAATGATACTATTAGGGGTTCTTATAGAGTAAAGTTTCGATCTCAAACCAACAAAATCAGTAATATATTTTCCTCCCATTTCATCTTTAAAGAGACCGGGAACCTTTTTATTTTTTAGCGGTATCTGTAAATCATTTGTGATTTCATAGTTACTGCTGTCAAAATATTGTAAAAAATTATATTTCAAATCATTGTAAAAATCGTTGGTGTATATTTTATAGACAAAGGAATCGGTATCTGTGTAACATAGCTGCACTCGATCTTTATAAAAAGGCTTTACAATATTGTAATGAAAGTAATACATGTGTGCTTTTGAAAGTTCTAATACAGCGAAACCTATGTATATAGGTTTATCTAAAATAATTTGATCAGGTTTCATTTGTATTGCAACTAAATTTTCTGATAAAATAGATGCACTGTGGAAATAGGGGTTGGCTATAAGTTTCTCAGCGGATATAAATTTCTTAGTTCGATTGGACTGATCGCACCATTGATTAACTAAATGTACGGTTACTCTATTTTCAGTATTTTCTAATGTTTTTCCAAAAACACTGTTATTTAATAACTTAAAAAAGTCTTGTTCGAAGGAACTTTTTGCTTTCTGTCTTAATTGAGTATTTAACTCTATGTACTGTTTTAAATATGGACTCTGTCTAAAAGTAATTGCTCTATGAATTTTACGTAATATTAAACCATGTTCTAAACATTTTTTTAAATGAACGTAGTGAATCACATAGTTGTACTTATTATACAAATTTGCTATTAATTTCTTTGTTTTACCTCCCGGGGGTACACATTTTTCGGGACAAAATGGTAAGTCATTATGGTCATTATGTAAATGCTCGGGATACAATAGATCGACTTCTAATATGAAGCCCCAGTTTGCGTTATCCTCTATAGTGGTAACATTAAAATTTGCTAATTCGTTATCACTTAAAAATCTGAAACTAGAGTATGGTAAATACTGACACATGCTAAAACCGTAAAGATTATTACAATCTAAATATACTATGAAACTCTCAGGTTGTGATGGATTATATTCAGGCATGTATTTGTGATTGGCTCTAGCATGCCGATGGGAACACATGCACAAACCGCCGCGTATACCGCTTTGTATCATTCTGATGATAGCTAAGTCCGACACGAGTTCTAACTGAACGCCCGTTTTTAGCAACATTGCATCGAAAGATAAACTAGGTGCAGTAATGTAAAACGCCGGGTCAAGACTGTAATATTGTTTACAGGTTTTCCGAAAATTTTGAAATATGTCTGTTAACAAAAGCACATCCGTTTTTAAGTATAGATCCGTATACTCGCCGAGGTTATTAATATTGAATTCAGCCCAAACAGCCTGTGCGTGATTATAATCCTCATCTGTAATGTCTTCGTTAGTCAAATAATTATAAAAATTACCCTTAGACGGCAATGATTTTTGATCGTAACATTTCCAATTGGTCATGTAATCATAAGGATATATACCTTTTCTTGTCAATAAATTAAACTGTCTGTCTTTAGAAAAATGAAATCGAAGATTAACAAAATCTTCCACCTGCAATGTTTTAGCGAGCTTGTCTAAACTTGTCCCTAAAAAGTTGAATGAATCTAAAAATCTTATACAAATAAACTCATTATCAGCAATAGGAATAAATTTGGTGAATGCGACGTATTTTTCTTTAGTCTTAGGGATTATTTTAATTGGACCTGGAATTTCGCCTAACTTTTTTATAAATAAATGACAATCGTACCCGGATAAATTGTGAAAAAATATTGGTATAAATTTTGGTACTTTATGTTGCAAATTACAGTGTCGATGTGCTGCACCTCGATACAGGCCTGTAATATGACAATGATCTCTTACTTTATCGGTCAAGAGTAAATTGTCGCAAATATGACACCTAACGGCACGTTTGAACTCTAGAGAATTGTCATCAGTGAATATCATAGGCTCGCTTTTGGATATAATCTGATGTATTTGTTTTACATCCTCAGTAAGAAAATTTATAAATTTTGAAACACAATCATTGCCGCGATAACTTCTATAGCCTTCAACGCTATCATTTTTATTTGATGACACGACATTGTAAGCGAATGCAGCCGGCACGTGGCGTTTAGAGTATGACGTATTAGCGGTGTTGAAATCATCGTCGGAAATGGGTTCAAGTAACGTTTCGAAATCAGCGTATATGACGAATGGAATGTTTTGTTTCCTATCATAATTTTTAAATTTTAAAAATGAACCTTGTTCTGGTAAAACTGTGACGATCCCCCCACACAAGTGGGATTCAATTTGACTAAGCGTTGGAAAAAACAATAAACAAGTTTCACAGAAATATAGTTTACCATGATGTTTGGTCATCTGATTTCTAACTAAACGAGATAAATCTTTGATAAGACAGTAATGAGAATTATTATTGTTTTCTATAAACAGTAGATGGATACTTTTATTAGACTTATTATTCAACGTTTTATAAAGCGGTCCAATAATTGTCTTCTCGTTTTTTAAACCATACACATATATATTAACAGAAGGATTATTTTTCTCAAAGGTAGCTATGTCCGAAAATGTGATTGGAAATGTCAAATTATTAACATTCAAAACATCCTGAAAGCGGGGATAAGACGAAATCCTATCGGGATGTCTATTTGTGGGGTACAATGCCGCCACAACACACCACAAAAAGCAATACTCATCATTGTTCCGAATATTCAAACAAGCTCTTTTACTTTTTATGAATTTCGGCAAAGTTAAAAATTTAGATCCGCTGAGAGGTTGATATTTATTAATATTTAATTCTAAATGTGAATTGCATAAAAAAGTCCAACCACTATCCCTTTCCTCAAATTCTTCAATTTTTTTTAGTAGTAAATCAATAGTTAGTTTATAAATAGAATCAAAATCGTAATTAAAATGTGTAATAATGTTGTTTGTACGGAATGATTTTATTTCTTGTTGATCATTTTTATACATAAGAAACGAAGCAAACAGTTCAAAATTTATTTTGACAGAGGTGTGTTTCTCTATTGAATTGTCTATTAAATGTTTGACTTGTGTACTAATACTTTTGAGAAACACCTCAGGAAAACTATGTATTTGTTCACCTGTCGCTATGATTTTGTAACTTTTGATTCGTTCTTTAAAAGAAGAATTAATAATTACAACATTATCATACATAGGGTTAGAACTATTGTTTTTATGTACATTGCTACGTAAATGACCAGACCATCGACGATTGTCTACAAATACTTTACAATCAGAGCAGTGAGGCATTATATTATTGTTTGAAATCAAAGAACACTTGAAATTATTAGTTCAATAAATTTGGATTAGATAATACTTACAACTAATATTCACCGTCTTAGGTATACCAGACAAAATATTTTATATAATTAGTACAACTTGGTCAGGACAATTTTACGCTGATTTCAAGATCCTTGTGTAATTTTTCACAGGCAAGTCGGTAATTATGTTTAGGCAGGATGTATCTGAAATAATAAAAAAAAAAAAAAAAAAAAAATGGATGCATTAGGTACATAATCTGATTAGGTGAGATTAATGGTATATTCTGGGAAGAAAAATATATTTCATAATTACCTGCAAAATATGAAACTATGTATACATAAGAGTACGTGTATCTGCGTGGTCCAAATATGTAGATATACTTCAAGTAATTTAATAATTCTTCACAGGCAAGTCAGTAATTAATATTATGTTTAGGCAGAATGTATCTGAAACTAAAAAAATGGTTTATTGGTACCGATGAAGAATTAGGTAAAAAGCTGTAAATTCTAGAATGAAAAATAGTCATAATTATTGTAATGTTCTAAATAGTTATCGTATTATTGTTGTGTTATATTTGATAATTACCTGCACAATATGAAATGGTTCATACATAAGATTATGTATTTGCGTGATCCAAATATGTATGTATATTTCAGCACCCCGATATAACGAACACAGTTGCTCCAGTAGCTGAAATTGTTGTTGTTTCTGGTGTGAGATCAATTAAATATTTATTTATAATAATTAACTTGATTGTACTGTAACAGTTTAGAAAGGTGCTCGCTCCGAGAGACTTTGAGGTAATAAATAATATTTTAGGGATTTTTTTTGTTTTCTTTTTTGTCTACAAAGCAGAAAAATATTTCATCATAAAAGTTGTTATTGTCTAATTGTTACACGTGTGCTAAACATAATTATTTATTTCGCAATCACAATAATCAGCTATTTTGGTTAGGGTTGGTAACAACTTGGTAGGCATTCAAATATACAAATTTCACACAATGCACTTAATCGATTAAAATATATCATAGTATGTCGATAGACGACATGACGATGACGATATCATATAACGTTCATGGTTTCGTCATGCCCGTTACCGTAGTTACAGGAATTATATTATCTATTTATTTTAGGAAATCTAGAGAAGTACGCGGTAGACGGCAGTAAGTTCATTTTTTCTACACGAAACCTAAATGTAGATGATGAAATAATTACCTTGGAAACATTTATTTACTTCTTTAAAATAATAAAATCTATCTGGTTTGTGGCGATTCCGTTCACGCTATCGTTTGGTCAGCCCTAGCTTATTTCGCTGCATCGACATTCGATACAGTATAAAATTTTCCAACGCGTATAATACGACTATAGAAAAAAAGTTACTTTAACAAAGCAATACCGGATTGATTGTAGTGGATTTAACATTCCTAACTTATAATTCGATTTTAACTTATAAGCCACAAGTTTTTCTGTTCGGTACAAAGTTTTCGCAGTCTGCAAGTGCAACGAAGTGCACTTGTATAATCGGTCTACAAACACTCCGTGTCGCCTACAATATCAGTGACGGCATTGTCGATAGCCATCCGCTGCTGTCACCACCAGCCAAGTCATCAAACCGAGTGGAACTTCTGATCGGAAAATAATGTAAGTCTGATAAAATAGTCGGTTCGTTTTCATGGATCACACTTGTGATTAGCCTGTCATTTATAACTACATATATTTGTTTGTGAGCGCGTTACTTCACAGATCACCCGATCTGTACATAGTTAGCTCAGTCTCAGTGCTATCCCATTTAAATATTAGAGAACCAGTGTTTGCCCGAACACTTGTGTCCTATAGTATGTCCAGCGCAATGGACATTACTCCATTGGATTAATTAATAATAATTGTGTGACTACATTTCCTCTATCTTTATTTCAGGTCAGACTCTGAGTGTGATTACTCGCAAGCATCGATCACTGGACACAAAGTGAAGGCCAGACGCAATCCGTCTGCAGACAGCAATGGGAAACGCAAGATGCAGTCACAAACAACAACCGTAACTCGTAGCAGGTGAATAATATTTTGAATTTATTATCTCCTAGTTCTGATTAAATTAAA
This sequence comes from Pseudoips prasinana, assembly GCA_951640165.1. NCBI lineage: Eukaryota > Metazoa > Arthropoda > Insecta > Lepidoptera > Nolidae > Pseudoips > Pseudoips prasinana. The sequence continues at coordinate 34,042,203 of OX621237.1, read as the reverse complement.
ATAGTAAAGTAGTACGTTTCCACTAATTGAATTATAATAGTGCAATTTGCATTAGTATTCCATTCGCTGATTAGTTACTTGTAATATTTTCTACAGAAATATCCGTGGTGCCGTTCATAAAATATTATGCGATTGTGTGCGCTGCTTACACACCGTTGTTATTTTTTGTTTGCCCCTGCATCTCTCGTTGTAAACATTAACTAATAACAGTTTTCGTTATTATTTCAGTAAAAAAACCAACACTGACATGGACATATTCGGCATCAGTAAAAACCGCGACATCCCACACAAAGAACATTCATCGGATCACCTAACTTCATTCTTTGTGAACCGCGTAGCCAGCGGCTGTGAGCGTCGAGCAACGAGCACCGACGGAGAGTACTACATCGACTGCAAGGTGTACAAGGCTGACGACGCTCGCCTCACCGACTCCGCCGAGCTGTGGAAGAAAGCGCTCGTCCGAATCAAGTTCCAGACCGACGCGGACTCTCCTCAGTGGCGAAAACTACAAGAGCTCGTGCGTGCGGCTGATATTTTGTTTCCAGACAAACCAACATTTTATGATAATTAAACCAAGTACCTAAGTTACAGTTGTTTATTATTTACAGTAACAACCCGTTAACGCTTTAGTCACAAGCTTTGGTTTGTTACAATCATCGGTCACCATCACTCTCGCTCGACATTCTGTTAACAGCGAATACAAACTCGAGTGATCGGTCGAGTGCAGTAAGTAAACGGAGAGTCGAGTTGATAGTTGACAGTTCATCGTTCTCCGAAACGCCGCATACTGGTCAGACGTATGGAATATAGTGGTAAGGAGTAAGTTACTAGTCAATGGTCGAGTAAAGCTCATCCAGTACGCGACAAAATGAACTGTCTCGTTCGAGTGTATCGGTCGAGTTGAGTGGCGAGTCGAGTATCGATTTGCTCGAATTATCGTTCCAAATCAAGTTCTCAGTACAATGTACTGTCTCGGTCGAGTGGAGAGGCGAGTAGATTATCAATTATTGGGCATTCTATACCACTATCGGCAGCGAGGCGCACTCGCCGAGCAACTTGCCGATAGTGGTATAGAATGCCCAATAATATACTACTATGATAATTTACTATTGTTAATTATTAAAATTATTTAGTCTTTAGCCATTATGCAAATTAAACCTAACCTATACATAAACATTTAAATTTGGAGAAAAGTTAAACAGAGAACCGTAGGAACATTAAATGTTTACATTTAATATTTCTACGGTCAGTCACGAAATATACTAAACATCAATAAAGAAACAATATTTAATACTATACTACTAATGCAAATTAAACGTAACCTATAAATAAACATTTAAATTTGGATAAAATTTAAACAGAGAACCGTAGTAACATTAAATGTAAACATTTAATGTTTCTACGGTCCTGGTTAGTAGTATAGTATTAAATATTGTTTATTTATTGATATTTAGTATATTTAGTGACTATTTTTTTACGAATGTTGTACATCTGTAGAGATTTATCACCTAATCTTAAACTCAATAACTTGTCCTCTTCAAATTTTTAGTGTTAAGTTGATGATGTATCTATTACAATAAATAAATTGTAGCAACGACACTTAAAGAGGCGTTCTTAACTAAAACCTACACTAGTCCGAATTGCTCTTATTATTCGCTTGTTCTTTATTTTGTAAAGTCATCGTTACCATAACTACGCTGTAAGCATAAGCATTATCGAATCCAACCAATTTGTTACGGTTCAACATTCCTATTTTCAGATTTCGAATATTGCCAAACAAACAAATTCCTAACATGAAATTTGAAAGTTTGCCATTCGAATGTTCAATTTTGTGAAGTGATATGATCGCATACCGGTTCTTTTATTTCATCTGACAGAGTGGATACAAAATACAAAAGACCTTTGTCCGAAGGAATCTGAAACTATAAAATTGAATGAAAGGCAACCATTCCATCGGACCGTAAGACGAACAAATACTTATATGACGTCATTTTGTAGGATTATTGGTTACGCAGCGTATTTGGATTAATTTAATCAAGGTAATTCCTTCATCAGCAAATTGTAATAATGTAAATAACAATTTAGTTAATGTAAAATACCAACATCATCATTATATTGACATGTAACGAATTAAAGTGATGGTATTCCGAAATTTTTGGTTTCTATATTGTTAGTATTTTGTTGCTAGCCAGGACTTGAGAGAGAGAGAGAGGAATGAGAGGTCCTCCTAATGCTAGTAGTATTTTAGATAGTAGGGTTGAATTTGTCTTGAACGCATCTGTGTTGTTATAATTTCTAAAATGTAGTTGTGTAAACCACTATAAAAAGAGGATAGTAAAACCTTCTTTGCTTTGAGTTTAGATTTTAGTAAAGATTACAGGGGCTCAAGGGCTTATATTGTAATTTATCTATTTAGAAATATATAAGTAAGTTTATCAGTTGTCTGGTTACCATAGTACAGTCCCTGCCTAGTTTCGGATCAGATGGCAGTGTGTTAGTTGTCCTAAGATATAATATAAGATATTTGTATCAATATCCACATTAGCTGTTGTTAAAATTCGCCAGTTTTTTAGGTAAATACGTAATATAAAGTTGAATAATTCTCATCCTGTAGATCCAATCCATCTAAACATTCTACGAGCGTATATAATTGACTTATTTATAATTAATTGACCTACATCATAGATTGTTATAATATAAATAACATTATAATAATTAATAGTTCCTAAAGCTATATTAACTATTACTATATTAGTACAAATTAAAAACTTCATTAAACCTACATAAATATAAAATAAACTAAATCTAAACAGCGACAAAAAATTCCTTATCGTTGTCGGGCAACGTACCCAGAAGGCTGGCAGCCTTGCCACGTAACCTAAATTACATTTTTATACAGACTATGTAGTTAATAGCTTACATACAAGCTGTGTAATAGAGAATTATTTGATAAAAATGTATGGATAAGTAATATCAACGTTTCTGAACTTCACAGTAGGAATGAAGTTGAATAGTTGTTCACTATCAACTATGAGTAGCGTATCGCCCAATGGGTCCAATCCAACTAAACTATTCACGGTTCATAGACCATCGTATTTCAAAGCCGTACAGAATCCGTATAACAGAAAGTTATAAACGTAGTTCTGACGGAAATGTCATAGATTCAACTTGATCAAAGGGTTGATCTATCCATCCGAGAGACTTTAATAAAACGTCATACGTCCTTAGGTATATATATCAATAGTTCCTACATCTGTGTACATACTAAACAGTATCTCAACTGACTTATCTCAACTAAGTACATTTTTTTATTATGCGGCATACGGCCCAGCTGATGGAAAGTGATTACCGAAGCCTATGGCGCGCCCACTTACGCATTGCGAACCCTGCCCTCCACGTTGAGGCACCTTACACACACACACACACTTACACACACACACACACACACACACACACACACAAGACCACAACATTTTATTTTATAGAACTCATTTAGCAAATAAGCATACAGCCCACCAAATGGTAAGTGGTCACCGAAGACTGTGAACGCTTGCAATACCAGGGTCATCATTAGCGCGTTGACGACCCTTTCCAAACCTTATGTCCTTATATAACCTGTCTCTTGAGAAAACCGAACAAAGAGTTCATTCCACAACCTCAACGTACGTGGGAGGAAGATTAGCTGAAATTAAGTTGGGTTTCCCAGTCAAGCTGTTCATAGAGCGTAAAACGTTAAACGCACTCTACCTCGTTTATACATAAGTTGCTACCGTATAAGACTACCTTAGGGTCACATGAACGGTTACTAGAGCTTAACTCTACGGATTTGGTATTCAGTAACGTTGGGTTTTATTTAACAGCTACCCGCGGTTCTATAATTCATTGTTACCTATGTATTTATTCAGGGTATAAGCTATCTTCATTCTAGATCTCATCGAAATCTATTGAACTGGTTCACCGAAAAGGATTTACGGACACACTAACTCACTAACAGCAACACTCACATTAAGTTTATAATAATAGTGTGTTTCCTAGAAATCATGTTGTGTTACACGTAGCTAGGTGTGCTTCTTCAATTTGCTACGTATATACGCAACGTACATACGTAGCAAATTAAAGAAGCACACCCAACCAATAGGATATCTAGGAATTTCATAAAATATTAGTCGTCGTCGCGTCGTTGTAAACTCGTCGGGAAATACCGAACAGTAGCAACAAACAGTTGCACCACCACACTGACATCGGTCATCTACCCGTCAGTTACAGCTCGGAGTAAATTTTTTGTACTAAAAGAAAATTTCGTTTAAAAAAACCGACTTCAAAAACTAAAAAGTATTAAAAAAATATCTTAATAAAGATTTAATTTAATACATCTCTTATGCAAACGCAATACCTTTAATATTAATGAAATACTATAATTTGTATGTGCTACCTATTAATAGGTTTGATGTCGGTGCCAAGCCAAATGCAATAGTAGGTACCACACTCGTCGCGCGTTACTTTCAGCGGGATAGCTTCGTATTTCTACACAAACAACCCAAGCGGACACACGTCGTTGACGGTCGTCTCGAAATATAGTAAAATTTATATGCGTTGTCTCCTAATTAATAATTTATCTGTTTATTTTTCAGGGCCACAAATATATTCATATAAACGCATAATATAGATTTATTATAACTATAGTAACTCATTCAGGTATTAATATTAAATATATTTTTATGATACGGTTTCATCTGTTTCATATTAATTCATATTGTTCTTTAAGTCTATTTACGTAGGTTAATCTTTAGTGTAGGAATTTCATCACAAAGTATGAAAGCTGTATGTAATATTAACTTTTATTTTGCTTAGGGCTTGGCACCGACTTCAAACCTATTAATAGGTAGCACATACAAATTATAGTATTTCATTAATATTAAAGGTATTGCGTTTGCATAAGAGATGTATTAAATTAAATCTTTATTAAGATATTTTTTAATACTTTTTAGTTTTTGAAGTCGGTTTTTTTAAACATTTTTTTTTTATTTGTTACCATTTAGTGTCTAGCTATGGGAAGGACTACGAAAGGTGCCGCGCGCCTCAAAACTATAGTTCCCGACAAACCAGAACGGAAAACGAAATATCCTCCGAAAAAATGTTGTTCGAAACTCTTTTTCACGTTCTTGTGAGACAGTGAAAGATCGAAAAGACCGTTTGTAAAGTAAGAATAACTACATAAAATTACGTTCACTCTAAGAAAACTTGCACAGTACGAGTCTAGACTCGCTAAGATTCATGAAAGTCTGAACAGCAAGCGCATAGGTTAGGCCGTATTTATGACCATCTAGCTAACGAGTCTGTGTGCTGAGGGCTTATAGATTAGGTCTTATTAATGATCGAATAGCCATCAACTCTGCTGAGCAGAGGGCATGAGTCTATGAAGACTAGGTCTTATTAATGATCGATGAGCCAACGAGTCTACTGAGCAAAGGGCTCATAGGTTAGGTCTTATCTATGATTGATTAGCTAATGAGTCTGCTGAGCAGAAGGCTGTTAGACAAGGTCTTATTCATGATCGATTAGCCATCTAGTGTACTGAGCAGAAGGCTCATAAACTAGGTCGTATTGATGATCAAGACAACGAGTCGAGAGAGTTCGAGTCGGAGTCGCCCGTGAAAGGCGGAATGATTTTTTCCGTAGCAGCAAGTATTTGAGTTGATAGAATGGAAGGTAAATTGCGGTTTACGATTTATGACTAAAAAAAGTTAGAGAAGAAAAAAACTTAGGTTAGGTGACGACCACTGCCCAGCCGGCCGTATCAGGTCACCCCACAGAACACCAGGGCCAGTGACAGCCAGGGCTGTTCACCCTTATAGTACACCCGTACTGTACACCTCCTGGTCGGAGGCGACAGCTAGCTTCGATCCTGTCTGATCGATAGCCAGACCCAAGCACAGCACACCAGCTCAACAGCACAGCACACCCAGCTCACAAACACTTAATAGTTAACGCCTCCAGGTGGATGGACACAAGAGGAGCACCGGGGACATACACAACAAACACCAGAGCGCCACGTTCCACGAGGAACTAGGTACACCTCGTAACGACAACGGAAAACACCTCAACACAGCCACAACCACTTTTAACCGCAAAATAAAAGACACGACTTCGTCCAGACACCGCTCAGAGAAAAAAAAGAACGTCAAAATGGCCACATCATTCTAGACAGCCTTTCCGCCTCCGTTCACACGATAAAAACACACTAAACGTACAAAAACTTACTAAATGTAACTTTTTTAAGATTCATATTTAAAATGCAACCTAGCTAGTCTAAAAAATTGCAGATGGAAGGAATTGAAATGAAATAGAAATTAGTAATTAATAATTTTGAATAAGTATGTGAAATAAGAAATCGATTAAGTATGGAATGCACTACACTAGATGTCGCTGATACGAGCTGTCATCATGGATGTTTTCATAGCAATGTTTACCATAACAAAGTGAATGAATTTAATGATATCTAAATAAGTAATACAAAAACAAGTGCCAGTTGAATGTGAATATGTATAACGTAAAGATAAGAGGTTGGTTATATATTGTTCGTCACCAATACCATACGGAAATACAAGGAAATTGGTTAACCGGCATTTTAAAGGTAAACAAAATGTATTATAAAAAAAAAGTGTTACAATGCGCTTCCAAAAATGAGCTTGTACGCGCGTATTAAATGCTAGTCGTCTGAAATTGTTCTTTATGTTCATGCCAGGACATATTTGAACAGTATGAGTCTAGCTAGGCTGGCTAAGATTTAAAACAAAGTGACATAGACAGTTACATCGTCCACATAAACAAAATTTTTTATACAAAAATGTCCATAAAATTAAAACTACTGGGCCAAACTATACAAAATTTTTATGGGACCAAATGGCAACTATTTTGCATCAAACTAAAAAAGAGTCACGTAAATCGGATCATAAATCTCCGAGTAATCGGTGTACATACATTAAAAAAAACCGGTTAACTTGAGAACCTCCTTCTTTTGAAGTCGGTTAATAAAAAGTGAAGGTGCTGATAGCCAGTTACAAATCCTTAAGTGATTGGCAAAGTAAGGGCATAGGCATAAATCTACAAATGGGTAACCTAGTGGTTCAATTTCTCAGCGTCTCCGTCTTCCGTCTTTCGGAGGGCACATTAAGCTGCCAGGCCCCGTTATTGTCCAGTCGTTAAGCCATGTCAGAGCATGCCAGGCAGCTTGAACAATTCTGACCACAATACCAATACAACTACCGTCCAAACGAAAATGAAGAAAGAAGTTCTGAAACTCTGAAATATAAGTCTCAAATGCTTCTTAAATAGTGGATCAAATAAAATAAAAAAAAACAATTTTATTTTTAGAAAAAATATTCTATAATAATAAAATAGGTAATCATATCTAAGTACATAATGTTAGGTAGGGTAAGGAAAGGTATAATGGTATGATAAAAATAAAAAAAAAACAAATTTTAAAGGAATTTTGAAACTAAACTAAAAGGTCACTTTTGTTTAATCATATTACTTATTGTTTGAACTAAATCTTGAAACAATTAAATTAACTAAAATCTCGTCACTCTGAGAATAAATGTCAATTGAATAAAAAAGAAATCGGAGGTAAGTTGGCGACATTGTCAGGTAGATTGGTGATACTGGGTAGCTAATTCGGTGATAGTATGGAAATTGTCACTATAATCAGATTTTTGAACATAAAATAAAAAATGTTTAGCTCTGTAGCAAATATCATTCCATGCACCGGTCACTTCTATAATATGGCTGTTCCTCGGGATCAGTATCTTCAATAGATGCACAGATCTCGTGGTATGGCGACAAACAATACGAGCACTGGATCCATTTGGCTGCATTCCTTTTTTTAACAGGAGCTGAGTGCAAGACCTCGCATAATCCACACTACAAATCATCTACTATCTCTTGAATTTTATTAATTTTTGCCTTTTGGGCAGTTTTGCTCAATGTTAAAGGCAAGGTCGAAAGTTTTCTTATACTTTATATTCATTTTCATTGGCACTTTTTGGTGTTAAGTACTTCGCAGTGAAATCTTTTTTCGACTAAACTGACAGCTTCTTGAAGTTGGTGCTGGTTATATTATCAATATTTATTTTCTTTTTCCATTCTGAATCTAGAGGCACTAAAAATAGGTTATTTGGTGATATAAAAATGTACCTATAGGTGATATGGTTTTTTTAGCCTCAAATTCAAAATAAAACGTACTCGTGAATTCTTCAAAACAAAACCCTTCAAACTCTATATTAGGCTTTTCATATTATTTTTAATACAAGCACAAAATAAGTCTCAAATTAACCTCTCAAAAACGTATCCAACATTTTGACAAAAATACTAAGAAACATCGGTCACAACTTAAGGAATAAAAAATTACCAGGAATGATTCACGACTTTACTTCAAGTTTTTTTAATAATCATTAGTTTTATGAAACATTTTAGTAATCTTTAACACTGAAACACCAACTAAATTCATAAATTTTAAGGAAATAAGTAAACGCAGCCCACCTTCACTCAAAACTGGCGCCACTGATGCACAAATTTCAATAAAGTTTGTTTACTAAATGCAGGGACAATGCAGCGAAGCGCGTGATGTATATATATCCTCTTCACATTTGTACCGACTGGATAGCGCTATCTCTTGAATCTGCTTGCATAGGGAACTGTGTGGTATTCGGTTCAAAAACTATCACCAAATTACTTATATCACCGATATACCTTTCCTTACCCTACCTACATACCAGCAAGTACATATTTGCTAACACGCCTCTATAATACTTTTAAATGCAGTGCAATTATCTGCATGCATCAATAGGTCGATTTAAAGTTTGAATAGGTATTCAGGTAGTTGAGATACTGCTTGAGTCTACATCAAGTACTCAACCTCAATTTCCCTGTCAAAATTCTGCAGCGTCGTCGGCGCCTTATTAAACGGAGTGTCGACGCTAATCAGTCGTTTCACGTCTCATATTAAACACGTTTATTTTCAGCCTGTGTGACTTATTTGTGCGTGGATCGAAATTAAAAGGTGAGGGTGGAAAATTCATGAGCTTAATTTGTTTAAAAGCATTTAGTTAATAATATTGTTACATTACTATTTTGTGAACTAAACATCAATTGCGATAATAATCTTCATTTAAAAAAAGTCTTCAATAGTTAAATAGTCATCATCATCATCATCAGGATCAGATGGCAATGTATTAGTGCGCATATTATATATTTATTTATTTATTTATTTATTTATCAGCACTTTAACACATAATCATTACAGGGTAGACCTAATGCGATAGTGTGTATATAAAAGCAAACTTATTATAAATCTTATCTAATAGGTACATTAAATCAAATAGAATTAATAACACAAAGTATATAATAACACCTTTGCGAATTCACTCTTGGTACAGGTCAGTATATCTATCCGGTCATGGACCCTATTTATAGTACGGATCGCACGAGTAAGGGGAGCCTTTGCTAAAAGATTGGTCCTAGCAGTAGGCACGGCTAACAATGGCGGTTTTCGTCTCCTCCTCACATAGCAATCCGGCACACATAGGCCCAGTTGTTGTAACAGCTTCGGGTGATGCTCAAGGCCACGCAGCACCCTAATCAGGCACGCGACCAGGGTAAACTCTCTCCGCACCCTCAGCTGATTGTACCCGACCATACCCAGTACGAATAGGGTAGGGTACATCAACGGATACAGCGGATACACTCCATACAATTTGTGATACAAGTGACGCGTAAACTTGTTTTGTACTCTCTCTAACATCACCGTATATTTAGCCTCATGTGGATCCCACACCACCGCACAATGCTCCAGATGGGATCTAACAAGAGCATCATACAATACTTTGACTGTTGTAATGTTTGTGAATCTTCGTGATTGTCTTAATAAAAAGCCCAAGTTTCTAAATGCTTTTTTACAACAGTCAGTTACGTGTTGGCGAAATGTAAGATCCGGAGTCATGTTTATCCCTAAATCGCGAACCCGATCAACTCGCTGCATGGGAGAAGTATCAATTACATAATTATAAGCTATCGGTGTACTCTTACGTGTAAAACTCATTACTGAGCACTTATTTACGTTAAAGTAAAGCTTATTCTCCTGACTCCACTTCATTATTCCATTTATATCGTCCTGTAAGCGCTCACAATCATCTTCATTTTTAACTTCATGGAAGACCTTAAGGTCGTCGGCAAATAATAAGCAGGAGCTATATCTAATGACCTCTGGCAAATCATTAATCATTAGAATGAATTCTAAAGGTCCCAATGTGCTACCTTGGCTGACCCCAGATAATGTGTAGTATAGATCAGAGTGTCTGCCATTGTAGTCTACATACTGTTTTCTATTGAACATATAGCTAGAGAAGAATCTAAGTAACTGGGGAGTAAAACCTATATCTGCTAACTTTAATAATAACCTGTTATTATCAACAGTGTCGAAGGCTTTTTTTAAATCAAAATATGCCACGTCAACCTGGCCCCCCGCATCCACCACCGGCACAACTTGTGACATAAAAGTAAGTAGGTTAGTGGCAGTACTACGCGCTGGCCTAAAACCGTGTTGTGCGTCTGTCAATCTCGAGGATACTTGCATCTGTACACAGCGCTGGATAGCCGACTCGAAGACTTTAGCTGGTGTCGAGAGTACTGCCACTGGCCTATAGCCTTCAATGTTTGATCCCGCTTTACCTTTGGGTACCGGAATGACCCGCGTTATTTTCCACTGAGACGGAAATGTCGCTACACTAAGACTTATGTTAAAAATATGATGTAAAGGCTCCGCCAACACTCGACTACAGTCTCTAAAAAGAAAGGCTGGTATGCCGTCTGGGCCGGCAGAGCGCTTGGGCTTAATGCGCTGGAGTGCCGCGCACACTTCGTCAAGGCTGAGCGCGGGCAGCGCGACTCGCGCCGCGTCCGCCGCGCTGTCCGCCGCCGCCTCACACGGGTCGAGGTTCGGTGCTTCCCTACTGTAAACAGACTCAAAGTACTTCGCGAACTGTACTGCACACTCATCATCTGTCAAATTCTGGCCTTCATGTACAATTATTTGCTTGTTAACACTGATTTTCTGTGATCTAATGTACTGCCAGAAAGATTTAGGATCCTTAGCAACCTGACTTTGTATCTTTTCTAAATGTACTTTGTGTGCTGATTCAATCAATTTTTTGACAAGTGCCCTATATCCCGAATATTTATTGTAATCGCTATCTAATATGCTCACTAAGAACTTCAAATATACACCTATATTTGAAGTCTTTATATCCAAACCACAATTCAAATAACTCAAAGTTACCAATTTCCGTATAACTTGCACAAAATGATAAAGGATTTTCGGTAGCAAACTTATCACTTTGTAGTCTAAGTAAGAGTTGTCGTCTCACTGTCTCCTAACTTCGGCATAAGATAAAATTATAGGCTCGTTAACCCACTTATTTAACCTTTCATGGTTGGTTCTCTCTTCAAAGATTAAATGCCATTTCAAATTCTATGTTGACATTAGTCAAAAGTTGATGAACCGACTTCTCTTGGTAGAATTCTCTGATTCAACTAATTACGGATGACAAAAATAAATAAGGATAGCAAATAAAAATACATTGGTCTAACATTGTACGAATAGCGATTTTATATTGAAAATATTCATAAAAACATATGCTACAATTTATTTTGCTTTACGCTATTGAGTATTGAAATATATTCAGTTCTATGTCTTCCCGGTCCGTCGGGACTTAATCTACCAACTATATTTAAGTCCCCATACAATACAAATAACTCTTCGGTTAAATCCAACATAGACTTTCTAATTGAGGTGTGGGGTTTGGCCTCCAAGTAGAACCCCACACCAATTCATGTACTACTAAATAATAATAAGAGCTCCAAACCAAATTAAAAAAGACTTATTCAAACCACAGATTACACAATAACGTATCTAAGTACATCAAACCGTCTGCCAAGCGTGGCCATTATGGCCTATCCTCCCATTATTGGTGGAGGCTCTTGTCCAGCAGTGGACGTAGCTGAGTAGTATTACTGCCGTGTCGCACCGTTCACATTTAGTCACTAAAACCACTATGATTTAGTACGTAAACTTATAGTAAACTTCGTACTAATTTTCAAACACTGTTTAGTTAATAATAATAATATATTCTTTATTTCAACAATCAGGGATTTAACATAGATGTAAGTAATGGTTATGTCGGTTACGACATTTTATCTTAGCATAATAAAAATCTACATAAATCTATAATAAAATATAGGTAATCTTGCCTCCTAAACTAGGTGGTCCTGAATGTCATTTGTATAAATTAATTTTATAATATCTGTTCAGTAATAAAGTTATTTTAAGTATATATGTAAGCCACGCTTGTAGTGTCAATATTACATTTTCTCTGTAAGTTAATGTAAATTCTTATGCGAAATAAAAATAATTCCCTAACTGTAAATTTACCTTCGGAATTTATTTGAAACTGCCCCCGACAAGGGTCTCTTTGGAGGCTATTTGTTTGTTATCTATTACGCATTAGTTACTTACCAGTGTTGTACATCTTTTTGAAGAGAAAAAATTCCAACTTTGATCAACCTTCTCGAAACATCAAAGGCATACTTCAAACATTGGTCACGAATAATAAAAATTGGAATACGTATATGGGTTTAAATACATATATATTACCATTAAAGCGTATATTTGAGTGGATACAAAGGTGTATTTTTTATCTTATGGGCAGTGGTAACCCCAGTGTGAGAGTTGTTCAAGCCGCCAAGTAGGCCTCTGACATGGCTTATGGCTTAAAGACTGTTATCTAATAACTACAACCGGGACTGATAGCTTAACATGCCCACCGAAGCACAGAGGTCCTGGTATATGCATAGACTGGCTGAGTATTTTAGACATATTTGACGTCCTTTAGCGCATTTATTACGTGGAGTGTTCGGAGGAACTGCTCGGGATTTTGCCTGCCGCCACATTCCGCCACAGACCGTCTCGCTAAAAGTTGTAGACTTAACGACTGTTGTCTAATGATTACAGGCTGGACTGACAACCTCCGAAGCACATAAATGCTCAAACATTGGTGTGGATAACTGGCTATGAGGATATATGTTGTCTTTTTAGCGGATGTAAACTAGCTACGTTAAAAAAACCCAATAGGGGACCCTAGTAACAGAATGTCATGTAATTTAATGGCGATGGCTAAACATACTAAACCTACCACAGATTCTAGGCCACTGCCTAGACTAAAGCTATTTTTGGCGCTGTAATGAAGCTTACGTAATTAAACCCTGGTTAAAATCCAACGTAGATGATCGCTAGTGTTAACTAACGCTAACCTATCGTTTAAATCGCGATCTGATTAGTAGACCTGAAGTGGTTATATATTTAATGCTGTCGGGAATAGAAACTTGGGTTTGTTTGATGTCGGCTTCATATGGTTAGGTTGTATTATTTAAAAGTTAATAATAAATAGAAGAAGCCTATTTATACAAGGTGTAACATAAATAGATGAACTTACTTAAGCGCTATTAAACTGAACTTATAAAAAAATACAAGTTTCTGAAATACGAAAATAAATTTTTGGGCGCCCCATACAAACTGTATAATTCTGATCGTTATTGTTGTATAGGGAGTAATTGCTTTTGTGTATTTTACATGCTGATGTGCTACACGTTGTTCAGTCTCATAAGCACAATATGGCACCTTAACCTAAGGACCCTATCTATTTTACACCCTGTATAGGTTTTAAAAATGTCTGTTCAAAAATATAGACAAGTACGAGTACCTTAGGCAAAGCTCTAACGAGGCCATTGTGTTAGTACATGCCCAAAACTGACAAAATCAAACAGGATGTCAATAATATATAATACAGACCCTATTACAAAACTGATTGCAATGTAAAATTAGCCCCAGGTTGACATTTTTTCAACATAATGAAATTTTAATGGCGGGAATTATTGTGTTTCCCTTGAGAATTTAAGCATTGAAGAGATTTAACTTGGCAGCTTTTTAATAAAAACAAACATGGACCGTGTATATCATCGCATTCTACAAATAAAATGCTTAATAAGCAAGTAAGGGTGGGACGATGTTCTAACAGGGTTTGATGTCAAACGCAAGACCGTTTGAGAACAAAAAAATAGCAGATAAGGCGTTCATTGGGTAAGAATTGGCGAGATAAAACGCTGAAAGCATTATATACGGTGAAGTTTAGTTCATATTTGTGATACAATGGGGGAGAAATGTAGGTAGAACGGTAAGGCAATGTTTACTTTTTACTGTCTACGATAGGAAGCCGATAAATACCATATTAAATGCTCAGACAGGTGAGATTCTTTTAAGTCTTTTAAATACTTCATTGGGGCAGGCCTTTGTCCAGCAGTGAACGTCTTTCGGCTGATATGATGATGATGAAATACTTCATTTTAATTGAGAAACAATTGATTAAGAATAATAAATATCTCGTAACAATTAACACACTGGCATCCCAAACTAGGTAGAGCCTGTTCTTTGGCAACCAGACAACAGATAAACATGCATAGGTACATATATATTTTTAAATATATACATATTATAGGCTGGGACAGAAAGGTTCTCGAGTGGCGACCACGAACCGGAAGACGCAGCGTGGGCAGGCCCCCTGCAAGATGGACCGATGTTCTTGTGAGCGCTGGAAATCGCTGGATGCGGATAGCGCAAGTCCGGCAATTGTGGAGTTCTTTGGGGGATGTCTTTGTCCAGCAGTAGACGTTTTTCAGCGGATATGATGATGATGATGACATATATTATAGATAAATTATACGCAGACACAGAACATGTAATCGTGGACATCACACATATGTTTGTCTTGGGTGAGGATCGAACCATAGCTTTACAGTCAGTGTGATTAAGTATGATGAATTAAGAAATTCTAACTCAGTACGATATTATGTTGAGGCGCTCGTATCCAGTGGTCTACGTTCAGCGAGGTTAAGTAATTTTGGCAAACTTTGGCAAAAACATCTATTGATAAGAGATCACAAAGTTTAGATTTCCATGCTCCGAAGGGCACGGTAATCTGTCGGTCCTGCTGTCATTAGGTAATGGTCATCAACATAAACAATTCTAATTTTAATTCTGTAAAACTGCTAATTTTGAATGGCTTGATACAAGTTTATGAATCTTAACTAAGACCCTTTTAAGATAAAGAAATCCGCATTTAAATTGGAGATTACAAAGTCACAGATACGCAGGAAAGATTCAAATTTATAACATTTCGCTTTTTCCGTCTGGAGTTATTATTTTATATGAGGTTAAAGAAATAGGATTAAGATAAGTGACCGTCAAAGTATTCGTGCTTCGGAGGGCCCGCTAAGCTTTTGGTCCCGGTTGTTGTTGTTAGACACAGACGTCAAACCATTTCAGAGGCCTACTGGGCCGCTTGAACAACTCTGACACGAGGGTATCCTCTTCCGAACAAAAAGGTAAGCCGCGGTTCAAACCCTGAAATGGGGGTTTACTTTATTTGATAGACGACTTAAGAGAGGCGTTCATTCGCCCAAAGAGCAGCCCGACTGGGGTAGTACCTCCACCTTACAGAATACATTCCTTAATAATAACATTAATAATTTTAATGTTGTGTTTCCGAGTGTGAGTAAGGTCGCCAGAATTCATCGGGGTGGGGGTAGGGTCAGCAAAACTTGTTTGCTGACTTTTAAAGGCCGGCAACGCACCCGCGACACCTCTGGTGTTGCGAGTGTCCATTACTGTCGATGGGCGGCGGTGATCACTTACCATCAGGTGATCCACATGCTCGTTTGTCACCCAAGGATATAAAAAAAACGACTTCAGCCTTCGGGATCCTCTACTGTCCGTTAAAGGAGTAAAAGCCTGTAAAAGGACTTCAAAGGTCACTTAAATAAAATAAAAAAACATTTTTAAAAATTAAGCCAAACAAACCTTTAAAGGCCACTTTTAAAGCCATCAAATGGCTTCCTAGATCCATAAAAGCAAATTTAAGGGTTCATAACATTCGACTCACGTAAGGTTGATATTAATTCCTGAGAAATGCAGAAGGTATGGGAGACCGCCATATATTTGTCTTACCGTACGTGCCGAAAACTGAAACCCGTATATTACGATTACGGTTAATGAAATAAAAATGAAAGATTATGGAGCAAATCATGTTCGTAATAACGGAAGGGAAAGATTTGTGAACTTGGTGGAATTGGAAAGGCGTTTTCAGCTTTTATGATTTCGCAGTATCCAACCCAGAGTTGGAGGGACTTTTATTTTCTTATGGGGCAGTGTTTTCGACTAGTTACGGTACATAATTAATAACCGCTTCCCACCTCAAGGTAAATAGGCGAAAAATATGAAATCACTTCAGCAAAAAAGCGTGGCCATATATTTTTTAATGCAATTATCTTTCATAGAAATTTTACGTTATTATTATTTTACGTTATATGCATGAGGTTTTATAGGTCCAAATATGGTATGAATTCCAGCACAACTTGGTAAGTAAAGAAACACCCACCATTTTCAATTCCCACAATCCAATACTGCATTGACTGTACGTAAGGCGCAGCAGCTGAGACAGTCATCTAATCGCTTCGTGTACCGGGTTCCATTCCCGCGCCGGACAACTATTTGTGTGACCCAATAATAGTTGTCCTGAGTCTGGATGTAATTTGTGTCCATATTTGTAAAGTTCCCGCAATACAGTGATTAGATTAAGTAGTGAGGGAGCTGTCTTAAAAAAAATATACGTTATATCCGGAATGTTCTAAGTTAAATGCAATTAATATGCATTGAACTAAGCCACGGTCGATCGAAATATGTATAAGATCGAAAAAAATTTACACAGCCCAGGATGTAATTAAATCTTGCATGTCAGCAAACAGCAGTACCCAAAATACTTTTGAAATAAAAAATCATATTCGTTTTGTTATTTATTTAAGTATTACTGATATATTATGATACTTTATTTATCAGATTTTTATAGGACACATGTGTTTCTGAACCTAGATCCACAAGATTCTATCTTATTTAAAAGTAATAGTATTTTTTTATCTCTTATTCTCCATATACCGATCTCGTCGCAAAATAGTAGCATACTGTAGTAAAACGTCTTTAACGTCAGAAACGCCCACCATTTTCAATTCCCACAATCCAATACACGATATATCCGGAATGTTCTAAGTTAAACGCAATAAATATGCAATGAACCGGGCCACGATCAATAAATCGAAATTTAAGGTTGAAGAAATAATACACCATCAGGACACAAAATACTTTCAAATATAAAATTCATATTGATTTTGTTATTTATATAAATATTACTGATATATGATTAGCCATGTGGTTTTCGTCTTAGAAAGAGTAACAGCGCCACCCCATACCATCCCGTGGGTGTCATAAAAGGCGACTAAAGGATACAGCAGCGCCACCTGTGTACTATAGCTACTACCTAACTGCGGTCGTCATTCGCATGCCAAGACCGGTGACTGCGGCGAACCCCTCCAAATGGCGACATTATAGATACCTATGGGGGAGGCCTATGTCTTACAGTCGACGTGATAGCGTGATAGGACACATGTGATTCTAAACCTAGATCCACATGTTTCTATCTCATCTAAAATTAATATCTATTTTTTATCTCACATTCTTCCATATACTGATCTCGTGGCAAAATAGTAGCATACCGTAGTAAAACGTCTTTAACGTCAGAAACGCCCACCATTTTCAATTCCCACAATCCAATACACGATATATCCGGAATGTTCTAAGTTAAACGCAATAAATATGCAATGAACTGGGCCACGGTCGATCAATCCCCGCCAGCGTCGAGTGAAAACGGTTTATCATAATCTTCTTTAACATGAACATTTTCGTGTTACCCTTCGAAGGTAGGATTGATGGTGTATCGCTTTTTTGGACTGTAGAACGTTTTTATAGAACGTATTTTGTTGTTTATTGTATTTAAATTTCAGTAGCCTTTATGAAAACGGTATTTGCTTTCAACAAATATTCAAATTCAGGGAACAGTACAAAGTACGTTTAAACAGTAGTTCAAAGAACTTTGGAAGTATACTTTAATTATTATATAATTATCAATGGAATATGATTTCAAGCATTTACTTTTATATTAAAAACAGGAAGATATTGCAAAGCTCTAAGGGAATTATGGTTTTATTTTAAAACTAGCTGTGTGCCGCGGTTTTGCCCGCCATAAACTATAAATTATAACCTATGTGTTAATCCAAGGTCTCTGGTAACTCTATGGAGATTGGTAATGCCAAATTTTATTGAAATCGCTTCAGCCGTTTGCATGTGAAGAAGTAACAAACATACGCACTCACACACTCACAAACTTTCGCCCTTATAATATTAGTGTGATTAATCGTTTCATAGAGTACTTAAGCGGAATTACTTTGGAAGAATGAAAAATGAATGTTATGCCGATTTTCAAACTGATATTAAGTGGTCAAGTAGGTAAGTAAACTATATGGAGTGGTGGTCCAGAACGCGAAGGTATTAAAAATATTTTTTTATTTTTATTACTATCATTGTGTTTCAAGTTCGTACAATAAAAACGACATTAAGGGGCAATTTATACAACATACCGCAAGGTTAAGGTAATAACCTAAATAAATGCTAAAATATTAAATAAATATAAATTTTATTAGGAAAAATGTTTCTTAACCAACAACGCATAGATTGTGACACGAAATATTTGGATTTAAACAAATAGTTACCATGCAGTATGTATTATATGCATAATCATTTTCTTATTTGCCTCCAAGAAGCCCAACTAAATTCTCATGTAATCTAAATTCTCTAAAAAAAAACGTCTCTTCGTTAAATCGTCCATCCGCTTTAAAGTTAGCTAAATCGGAACAATCAATTTGGAGCGCATAAACTAAAAACCTTTAAATGAAAATTACTGATTTATATACTTACTACAAAATACAGGGAATAAAATACATTTGCAATAAAACCAAACTCAATTCACAGAGTATAAATAAAATCACGGAAAGTTCCCTCACTTCGGTACGCAAAGCATTTTCTTGACCGTAGCATAAATTAGAATTGATACAGTCGTAAAGCAGTTTATTCGTAGCTTAATCCATTGAATATTAATTTTATGTGAGTTGTTACTGTGACTTCTCCCGTCCATTTTGTTTTACTGCTCTTAGTATTTGCTGTGGACATTTTTGAGAGTTGTTGGGGTCAGTGTTAGATGGACAAAGAGCAATTTAGTTGTATGTTTAAAGTTTAGTGAGTTGTCACAAGTTTTTATTAGCTTTTATTGTAACTATGTAAATAAATCGTGGAGTTTGTTTAAATCTACTTCTATCCGTCGTGGCGAGATGAAACTTTACAAACGTTCGAATCTACCGAAATAATCTGATATTGGAGCTAGACGGGGAATATAAACGAAGCCAGTTTTACTGGACATGGGCTTCCATGGTTTACAGTTACCCTAGGAGGCGTTCACTGCTTCACCGGACAATATGATATGATTTAAATTAATGTCTTATGAAACTCTGTAACAATTTTATATAAAAAGATCCGCATCATCATAATTTGAAGTGTTTAAAAACTTTAGCTAAAATTCTATGTCAAAACTTATCTTTGCTTGAAAGTTGCTAGATTCTCCAGAAAATCTCGGATCATTCTCGAAGTTTCCATGAAAAGGAAGATTTTCCTTAATCGCCCGCTAACCTAAAAGATAATTGTCGCGCAACTTCAACAGTTCGGAGCATCTGTCAGTTCTAAAGGCGTGTCCATATAAGCAATTAGATAGTTTTTTTATTAGTAAATTTCTCTTTATATATTCTTTTCTTGTATTGAAAATGTGTTTGATATTGCAACGATGCAGATTGTCTGTATGTATTAAGTACGTTGATATGCTATATACATTGGTCTATCATATGGAATGATGAGTCATATGCATGTAACATTATTGAACCAGCAGAATGATAGCAACTGGACTTAGAGAATTATTACAGAAACATATGATACGTTTTCAAGTAAAAATTCCATACGCACGCATGACTTGAGGAGTAAGCTGGTAAAAAGTGTGATCGGGCGAGGCGAATTCGGGTTGAGAGGGACACAATTTTTCTCCCTCGTTCTGTCATAACCAGTTACGTTTGAAGATTTAATTCAGTCGTGTGGTCTAAAGCACACCTTTAATGACTTTCGGAACAGTGACGTGGTCGCTCATTACAGGGCTCATAAGAAGGCTGAAGGTCAACCAAAGGACAATAGCGAGTGCCAAGCTTGGAGTAAGGTCTCGGCGAGATCGAAACAGAAATGTCGAAATATGAAGGTGAACGAAATTAACCGAAGTGTCCCGAAGAATTCCCAAGCTGAAGTTTCAGTTGGCAGGGCACATAGCTCGTAGAATCGACAGCTGCTGGAGCAAAAAGGTTCTCGAATGGAGATCACGAACTGGAAGACGCAGCGTGTGCAGGTGCCCTACAAGATAACCCTATGATCTTTTGAGGGTCACTGGATATAAACCACAACAATAAACCACACACGAACACACACATAAAAACCTTCTTTTATTGCAAGCTTTTACCTAGTTCATCGTCATCAATATGTACCACAGAATAAGAGATGAGACTGTGTGTAACACTCCCCATAATGCAGATTAATTATTTGAAGGCAGTTCCATTGGCCACCACTTGAAGCGTGTCAACCTATTATAATATGCAAATATATATTCATATCCTAAAGTTGGTATTAAAAAATATCATTCTCATCATAGCAGACGTAAGACAAAAGCCTCCTCTAAGAATCATGATCTTGGGGAGATATGCCATAATCGCCACGCTTGGCAGACAGGTTGGCGATCGCAGTAAGATGGTCACAGTACTCAGAAAGAAGCTTCTTCCCGTCCTGTGGTAGATATTTTCCGGGTCGACTTCTACGCCCCCCACGGGATGAGATGGGTTGGTGATATTGTGATATTCGCCGTTGAAAAATATATCATATTTATATTATTATTTTGTTATAAAATCTATATATAGTCTACATACTGTGACCCCGTCTATCAATCAATTATCCAAACCGCAGCTCATGTGTCTACACCCTTATTGCAGGGAGGACATTAATGCATTCTTTCATTTGATTGATGTTGAAGGATCTCCAATTTTCCATTTGTCTTCGTCACGTTGTTAGTTTGTTTACTTTACACAGAATTTCAGTTTGCAACTTGTTTATATACGAAATTGCTGCACGTTTTGAAACTCGTTAAAAATTGTTTAGAAGAGATGGAATATTAGTTACCGTACGAATAGTTAGATTCTTAACAAATGACTATACTGTATCATCATCATCATCATGTCAGCTAAATGATGTACAGTGTAACGGGTTGGATTCGCGACGCATTCGCCCTGAAGATGTTCCTCTGAAGAGATTGAAACCGTTGGCCAAATGAAACATAAAATTAATTGAATTAGTTTAATTAATTTTATGTTGGATTCGGCCAAGGGTATCAATCTATTCAGAGGATCCTTCAAGAAGCGAGCCTATTCTTTGGCAACGCACTTGCAGCTCCTCAGGTGTTGCGAGTGTCTATGGGCGGCGGTGATCACTTACCATCAGGTGACCCACTTGCTCGTTTGCCAACCTAATATATAAAACAAAAAAGGATCATCTTCAAGGCGAATGCGACACGAATCAAACATAAAATTAATTACGAGAGTTCCCGGTACAGTTTTTCATTATTAGCTAATGTTCTCAAATTGACTGTTCAATTCTTTAACTCAGTAATTCATAAGCCTGATATTGTCCACTGCTGGACATAGGCTAACCCCAAAGGTTTCTATAACGTTGCCATTTGGATGGTTTGCCGTAGTCACCTCTCTTGGCATGCGAGTTGGGGAATCTTTAACTAGAAGAGTTCATTCATTTATTTCAAAAAATGATATATCCACAAACACAAGTACTTTCTATAAATAAAGATCGCATTTAATAATAATGTTGCCTAAAACCACGAGAGAGTTAAAAATTTCGGGAAAAATATTCACACAAGTTCGGTAAAGAGCAATTTGCTTATAAATTTACTTCGAGACCTTTCTGTGAACTTTCTCTTAGGGAATTTTAATTATTTATTATGTTGAGACTTGGAGGGTATCTATCAATGTCGGCATTGATGGCTTGGGGCAACGTCGCGGTTTTTAATGGAACAAAAAATTCAGGGTATTGATTTATTTTGGATTGGTTACAGATTCTATTGTAAACTTGCGTGAATATTGGAATTTAAGGAATGTTTTATGGATCAGCAGTTCGATTGGACATTTCAGCCTAGGAGGTCAAGCTTCGACTCCTGTATTGAACTGAACAATCTTTGCGTAAAAGCAGATATTTGTTTCGGGGGCTGCTTTGAGCTTCTGTTTCTGGGTGTTATACCGCTATACAAGGATAATCCTTGTATAGCGGCCAAGAAACAGGCAATTCATGGACACAAACTCCGCGAACTCCTCGATTTCTTTCTTATTATAAAAAATAAAGCTCATCTAAAGGTGAGCACCCAAAGACCCTGTGGCTTGTGAAACATATAGTTTTATTAACGCTTTACTCCCTCATGAGCTCTGGCAACATACACAAGGTTATTACAATAAAGAAAGAAAGAAAAGTCATTTATTCATAACCAGGACGGACATAATAATAGTGTTACCTATAGCGTATACTTTAGGATGGAGGTGCTCCCGCAGACAAGCTGTTTATAGGTCTAGAAGACGCTTAACCTAACGTCTCTTACCTTACAGTCTGATATAACTCGTTATTGTAAAACAATGACGTACAAAAGTTATTATGGATAAAAAATTGCACGACTGCCGGTCTTATTAACAAGAGCGATTTTATAAATTATGCCAGAAGCACTATTATTTTATAATATACAAGATATTAAACGCGACTTCGTCCACGCTCTCTCTATAGAATAAGATAAAAGATACTTTTTATTACGGAACAATGTTTGATACGACAATCTTACTAAATTTCAATTGAATACGTCCTATAGTTTTTGATAATCCCTAACATTTTTCCAGGATTACAAACACATGGGATAAAACGTCTTATCCTATGTGTTCAAAAAATTTCATGCAAAGCTGTTCAGCCGTTTTCTGTAATCTTATCTAAAAATGTTAAAAACTACAAACTTTTAGATTTATAATATGAGTAGGATAATTAAGGAATTTAACAATGGAATGACCATTTCCATAGAGCTTACTTTATGCTTTATGTATTTTTACACGCTTTGTATTAGCTTCACTTGTATGTTTGTAACTTTAAATTGAAAATAGTGTAAAAAAATATATTTTATTGTAAAAATGCGTGAGGTGCTTTTTAAGATATTATTAAAATAATAATTCTTGTACTCATTTCTGTCAGATCTTTATTTAAGTATTATTTATTTATTAAATGCAATGAATTCTGTTAAGAGATAAATATAGTAATAATAATAACATGTACCTACTTATATTATTTCATAAGAATAAATAAATAAATATTTTCCTAGAAATTAAATGATTTACGAATCCAACTATAATAAATGCAGAATTTTTGGAATATGATTGTATGGATTTATAGATGTATGACGTATGGATATTTGTTACTCTTTCACCCAAAACAACGGAACGGATTTTAATTAAACTTTGTAGTTATATAGGTTATATATCCTAATAACACATAGCTTATAATTTATAAAGTTTAATTATATATCGTGTATCTCCAAGACCTATTATTTAGTACAATAAACAAAACAAATCGTATTACAGCAATTACTTTAGGTAAATTTAAGTAATATAATATTTTGCAGAAATACAATATCTACATCAAACACAGTGTGGAAGCGAAATAAGTCTCGTGGTAATAAGATTTTCAGGAAATACTGTACCTTTAAAGGAATTGTGCCTTTGTGGCCCTTATTGTGGAAATTACTTCTTAGAAATGTGACAAGGAAGTAGAAACACAAAGATCGGAATTCTTATAAATATAATAGATAATAATTTTGTACATTATTCACACACGGCCATCTGATACTAAACTAAGCAAAGCTTGTAGGTACTATGGAAGCCAGATAACTGATATACTACATATACTACTTTTCTTTTGTAAATACATACTTTTATATATATATATATATATTGGCATAGTACAGTCTCTGCTTTGTTTCGGATTAGATAGCAGCGTGTTAGTTTTATTTTATTTAGGAGATCATCAGCACTTAACATCGAATAGAAAAATAGTAAATATAAAACAGTAGGCTAATTTTAGGCCCCAACAAGTAAACAATTGTGCACATTTTAAGTGGTATTACCATATACGAGTATATACATATGTAGTGTATTGGCTGAAGTTGTCTCACAAATAAGGCTACAACCGGCGCCAGAGGGAATCACTTGGGGTTCAACCATTGTCTCAGGACGGTTACAGACAGACGTGGCTCGGTAAAGGACGTTTTGTGGTACAGTCGCTCTACTTTACTACGCGGGCCGGTCATAACCCCCATCCTCCCCACCATTTCGAGCGAACATGAAAAGAGAGTCCTGGCGGGCACAGGCTAAGTCGCCGAACATCGGGATAGTGATCGGCGTTCAAATAAATAAAGGATAAATATGACTTAATCAATCGTTAAATTGGCTTCCATGAGCACAAGTGACGTCATAAATGGTCCGGAATCGATTTTCAACGTCGAAGCCGATTTAACGATTCATTAAGTAATTTTTAACTTTTATATTTGAACGCCGATCACTACCCCGATGTTCGGCGACTTAGCCGGTAGCCCCACTGAACAAGTTCACATGGTAAGCTATCGTTTATTGTACACTTTGAATTTCGAATCGTATTACATTAGAATGGCGATTTAAACCGCCACATTATTCCGTTACGCGTTGCAGTTTACGTCAATATCAATGACAGATGTCAAATGTTAAATAAATTCCGGCTTCATTGTCATTTTAATCGTATTTCACTTTGTCAACTGACGTTAATACTGTCATAACCGGTTAAGTGTAGCGCACCGTACCGCAAAACTTTAGTTTTTTGTGACACGATTAATCTGTATAACCTCCACAGTCAAGTTTCGTATATAAAGTATAATATCACAAGGTACTTTTTATATGAGACAGTTTCTATCCACTTTCTGTCTGCCATTTCCTGGAAGAAATCGTAGCCCTGTACTAAGAAAAGCAACATTTCAAGGTTTTAAGGAGTTTATTTTTATATCTACTAAGCCCTAATCTTGTGAGGGTCGCTGGAAGTCGTGGATGTGGATAGCGCGATGCCGGCAATTGTGGAGATCTTTCGGAGAGACCTTTGTCCAGCAGAGGGCGTCTTTCGGCTGATATGATGATGATGATGAAATACCTAAATAACGGTAAGTGCGAGTCGCACACCCACACGATGGGTTTCGTACCATCGAGGGACTTGATTTCTACTTCTATTTATTTTTTATTTGTTTTATAGAAGTATTAGAAAACACGCGCTAAATAAATCAACTGGCTGCCTTTACAGTTTCTGAGAAACAGCCGGTTAACCAACAAAAAGACGGACAAACGGACAGACGGAGGGGCAGCGGATACTTCGGACGGAATCCTACTAAGATTTTTCACAATATCCACAAAACAGACTGCTCAAAGTAAGCCCAATGTAATCATATATTGAACCGAATCATAGAATCACTTATGGGAATCAAACGTCGGGTCCAAACATCAAACAGTGTTAATATTCATATAGCAAGTTAGCAGATTACACAATTTTGGGAACCCTGTATTGTCTAAGAGGTCCCCAATGATTTAGTTCAATGGTTCGGCTCAAGGGTAAACGTTATTTGAGACCAAATTACTGATAAACGGTCCGTGTAATATTTAACGACCTTTGACTGTTTGCCAAAGGATTATAATGAGATGCCTGGTAGTTTGAAGGTTGTGGCTGACGCTAAATGTATTGAATTGTTGACTAAAAAACAGCTTTCGGTAAGACTTCTATTTACAACAGTGAGTTGCAAGGACTATGAAAAAAAAGTACTTTTTAACTAATCTTGAGAAGCCATATTTATAATGGCAATATAAAATACGCGAATCCATCGGACTCCCTTTAAATACTTCACATTATTTATACCTACTTACTTATTAATCGTATGGGCACTGGTTACCCCAGTGAGAGAGTTGTTCAACGTCGCGTCGTGTCCGCCAAGTACGTCTCTGAAATGACTTAACGATTGTTGTCTAATAACTACAACTGAGAACGACAGCTGAACGTGCCCTCCGAAGCACGGGAACACTCAGAAATTATACCATTTTGGTAGTCACTCATCTACTGACTGACCGCGAGCCTGCCTAGTTGCTTAACCTCACCGATCGCTTACGGATCGGTGAGAGCATTTAGCTATGCTATTTATTAAATAAATAAATAAAAACATCGTTTATTTCAGGAAATTACACAGAAATATACGGCATCCATTCTATTTAAGTCAATAATATAAATATAAATTGATAACACACGTTCCCTCATTATAAATTTCCCAGAAAATACAAATACAATACGTAGGTATGTTACGAAAATACATCAGACAAATAGACATTTTATTGAAGTAACAAACTAGAAAGCTTCGAAATTACTTTTCTGACAGACCTACTTGAATTACTCAAACCAATCTCTTAAAGACAAAACAAAACGCTGCAATCAAAACACTGACAAAAACAATCTTCGCGAAAACAATTCAAGCGGAACAAAAGAGGGTGGTGGTATTAACCTGACATGCTATTGGCACGAATTCGGCAGTCCATGAGAGTTACTGGCAACTACTGGCAAGTCAAATCTGGCAGCTGACAGCGATTGGCACGATGATTGATGGCTAAACAGTCAGGTGTATCGTGTAGCATTTGAAACATGGAATCAATTGGAATTGGTAGCGAAGCGATGACTGACTGTTGTTTCAATTTGGTGTTCTGTTCTCAATTTGAATATAGAAACTTGACTTGTAAATGACATTACTAACGTCAGTTACATGTTGTAAGTATGGTATGATTTGTTTTAAGTTAACTTAGTTTCTAAGGTAACGTAGTTCCTTTTTGTATGTTTGAAAAATGGTTCACCGAAGGCGTAATTTTAACTTTTTAGATTAGCTTAGATTTTTCTAGCCTTTACCTACTGCGTATTTTATAAGTATTAATAGCCTAGGGGTTTTTAGATTTTATTGGTTTTAATTATATTAGTGAGCGGCATTATACAAAGTGTAACATAAATAGTGAACGTAATTTAAAGAGCTTCATAATATGTATGAAACTGTACAATGTAGTCATACATATTTTATTGTGTCTGTGCTCTGTAGGTTAGGTAGCTTTTAAATGGTTGTACACATGGCTATATACCAAGCTATAAATTTCCAATATAAGCTGACCTCGCATTGTATGGAAATCCTATACAACGCGGGATCATATACTGTATATGTAAATCAGTAGCTTTGTTGGTCCAGCGGTAGCGTGTTCACCCGCAGAAAACGAGGTCCTGGGTTCAAATCCCAGGTCGTGCCAAAAGTGATTTTGGGACTTTTCTGTAAAAAGAAAAAATTCTCAGCATCAGCCCGAAGTCTGGGAGTTGGCGGTATTATACCCCCGTGCCTCGGAGAGCACGTAAAGCCGTCGGTCCTGTACCTGACCTCTTTCCGGTTGTGTCTCTAGGCGTCCCATCGGATCATGAGAGTGATGGAATAGAAAGTGCTCCTATGTTTGCGCACACACTTGAGCACTATATTATGTCCCGCGGAGATGGTTTATCTCTATTGAGACTGGCCGCCGTGGCCGAAATTCGGCTAGGAGCAAATTATTATTATTATGTAAATCAGAATGTCTCTTTTATAATGGTTGGAGCCTGACCCCAGTAGAGAACGGTTTTGTATCTTGGCACTTCTCAACACCAACACGGAGTTTATCCTCACATCCCAAAACCTTAACGATCTGATACTATCATCATCATCATCATGTCAGCTAAACTATGTCCACACCTGGACACATTTCTCCCCCAAAATATGTCCACAATTGAGTTGAGTCCATCATATCTTAAGAGAGGTAGGGCACAGCGTTCATTCCACCTTACAGAAGACATTCCTTAATAATAACATTAATAATTTAATGTTGTGTTTCTGAGTGTGAGTAAGGTCGCCAGAGCTCATCGGGGTGGGGGGAAGGGTCAGCAACACTTGTTTGCTGACTCTTAAAGGCCGACAACGCACCCGCGACAACTCCTCTGGTGTTGCGAGTGTCCATGGGCGGCGGTGATCACTTACCATCAGGTGACCCGCTTGCTCGTTTGTCGAACTCTGGCATAAAAAAAAAAAAATAACATGGTATCAGAAAACCTTCCTCCTACATGGGCTTGAGGTACCTACGGGATCAACTCCCAACAGTGCTTTTTTCAAGACATTTGGGCTGTTTGAAAAAGCAGTGAAAGCATTCTGCAGAGTCGGTGATCTTGAGTTCCCCTAGTGTGAATTACTGTTGTAATTAGTGTTACAAGTATCGATAGGCTACGATAACCCCTTGATGATGTCAACTTTACTGAGCCTTTACTTTATTTCCAGACTTAGTTGTAAAAAAAAACTTCAGCAAAAGAACTAACTAAGGGACTTTATTATAAGGAAGAAAAATCCTATTACAATCTGGAAAGTTCGAATTGTAGAGCCTTTCCCACCAGCCACAAAGTACTAGAAATAACAAGTTGGCAAGAACGCCTAACTACATTGCAAATTGAAAAATAAAACGAAAAATACTTGGCGGCGAAATTGGGCGGGTAATTTAAACATGTTCGTAACTGTGGGTAATATGGAAATTTTCTAAGCTGTTCTCCTAGGTAAAATGAGAGAAAATTGGCACGAAATGGTTCAAACCTGTGACCAACTGTTTATTTTGTATTGGGTAGGAAACAATGTCGCAAAATTAAGAATATTATGAATATTAGTTCAGGGTGGATTCCGTATTAAAATAAAGAACGATGGGATCTATACCTGGTCTTCGACCATTTAGACAATCGAAGTTTCCTGGTATAAATTACGTAGAAAGCAAGTGTGGCATGGCGCAGTGTTTAAGAAAGCCGCCTCTCTACTATCTCGGCGCCCTCATGTTTTCCCGCACAGGATAATTTCTTTTTTCTATTACCTCAAAGGCAAAAAAATGTCCTGTGCACGAATTATGTTAATGGTCTGACTCGAGTATGAGTTGTCGCATGTCGCCAGTGCTCATTGAGAAGGGTATCAGCGTCGGTAACAATTAGTTGTCGCCATGTGCATCGCCAGTGTCTTCGACTACAGTAATCACTTTCCAAAAGATCTATGTAGTATACAAATATAGAATGACTACACGTGTGGCGCAGCGGCTAAGACAGTCCCCGCCGCTTCGTGTCGCGGGTTTGAGTCCCACGCCGGACAATTATTTGTGTGACCCATAAATAGTTGTTCTGAGTTTGGATATAATTTGTGTCCGTCTATTGTAAGTTTGTAAAGTACCCCGCGACACAGGGATTAGGTACATTCTCTAGTCCGGGCGTTGTTTGTCTTTAAAAAAAATTGTATGAATCAGATTTAGACAATTATTCAACAATATTTTTATAATAAAATACTATATCAACATAAACATATCGACTGAATCGGTTTTAAGTACTTAAATGGGTTCTTGAACGAAGTCTACGTTTTTACCTTTATGCAGAGTAAGAACTGTGGCTATCCAGGCTGTAAGGAACTGCCTAACGCAAACTTCTGACGGTTGACTACATGCAGTAAGTACTTCTAGATTTCGTGATGCTCGCTAATATTAAGTTCTCTTTAAATTTTGTGCACGTCTGTCACAATTGATAAATCGAGTTTCAATCACTTCCCATGGTCATATATTTATTTGGAATATTCGTAATAAATGTATATAACAGAAATGATAACAATCGTGATGAAATTTAGCAAGAAGGAAATAAAGTGTACTCCAGCCGGGCGAAGTTACAAACCCTTTTTAACCGACTACAAAAGGAGGCGGTTCTCAAGTTCACTGGTATTTTTTTATGTATTTGTTTCTAGCTTAAATGTTAAGTTAGTACAATAGAAGGACTAACTACAATAGACATAGTTTATATTTAATTCTATTGCTAGCCACTGTTAAAGGGTTCGAAGGGTATTCCAAAAAATATCATCATCATATCGCAGCAGCAATAAGAGTGTCCATTATATTTAAATATCTAGTTTGATGTTCCCCTTTTTCCACGTGTACAATAAAGAGTATTTTACTTTACTTAGCGATCGTTTGATCGGTCCCAAATATTAGTCTGTGAATAAAAAAATTACATCAGCTACACGCCGTGAATGCTTTGCAGAGTAAGCTACGGTGTACAATTTAACTTTGAACTTTAATTGATATGGTTCCTTTAACGGCATTGAAGCAGTAAAAGTCTTCTAAGATAACTGTTAATGGCAGAAAAAAATATCTTAAATATTTTAACTACATTGCAAACATTTACGTACCGCAGTATTCTCATTTATAAAAATATTTAAAAAAGAAACTACCAAATTTTTATTCTTAATTGAGATAGGTACTCTCAGCGAGTTACGCTTCGTCTGTAAGTAATCAGCCAGGTAAAACACCTATGCATTCATGTCAGTCTATAGATGATTGACCATCAAAGTGTTTTAATTACTGAGCGTCTCCGTGCTTCGGAGAGCACGTCAAGTTGTCCGCTCCGGTTGCCGTCGTTAGACAACAGTCGTTAAGTCACGTCAGAGGCCTACTGTGCGGCTTGAACAACTGTGACACCAGGGTAAACACTGCTCATACGACAAAAAAAGAAGAATTCTTAATACTCTATATAAAATTTCATCACTGGCATTCAAGTACTGAAATTATAGTATCAGTTTGCATTAGGCTGTCCCTAACACCTTGAATAATTTCGGTTTTCATATAGACCTAATCTCGGCTTAACGTGCTCATAATAAATGGAATTGAGAAAGCTCAAATTTGAGAGTCGTCGGTTCGTGTATTATTCGCCCTTTCTATACCTACAACGAGTCACGTAAATAGTATTGGATACTTAAGAACACCATCTTACTCTCTTCACTTATGAAAAGGTACAACTCATCGAATCGTTATGTCAAATAAACAACGAAATAATTTGGATCGTCATATTTGTTGGGATATTTTTTTTTAAAGACAATTCCCTCACTAGGGAATCTAAACCCTGTGTTGCGGGGTATTTCTATCCTGACCGTATTCGGCCACAGCGACTGGCTGGCTACTAACTATTGATAGCTTCGTTTATGTGCTCTCAGGTGACTGACAACAATTTAACATATAATAGACGGAAAATAAAAAATTACATCCAGACTCAGAACTATTTATGGGTCATACAAATAGTTATCCGGCGCGGGGTTCGAACCCGCAACACGAAGCGGCGAGGCGACTCTCTTAGCCGCACGTGCATACTTGACGTTTATCGTATAGTATATTTAATTACATGTGGTGTAGGAGTCGTAAAATTAGAATCTTCATCGAAATCTGAATGGCACATTGGCGTGAGTAGCAAAATTAGGATCTTAATAACAAGTAGGGGAGACCGGGGCTACAAGTTCCGATTTTCAGTTAACCTCAAAATTTGTTAAGAATTTTCGACTTTAATAGGCGTAGGCTGCAATTAAAATCAGCGTACATATTTCACTTTGCTATTAAGATAGTATTCTGGGTCATTTATTGTGAGATTTATTTGTTATTAATTTTTTTATAACCAAAGCCGGAAAGTAACAACTTACCCCAACTCGGGGCAAGTTGTTAAGAAGCCGGGGTAAGTTGTTACCATATCTGTTAATGCTATTGTTTGTGAAATAATAAATAATAATAGATTATACTTGGTCTGTTATTCAGTAGTAATTAATCAGCAATTAGGTAAGGTAAACATATACATATATGTTTTAACATTTAACTATTATTTATCCTTAAACAATTATTGAAGTCACAATGAGCAGTTCTCAAAACTTGCATCTCAAGTCTTGGTAATTATTTCAGTCCTAAATAATTTGTCTTATCTTTGGCTTAAAATATCAATGATATAACATAAAGAAACAAGTAGGTAACTTTAATTTGTATTCAAACAATTAATAAACATTAAGAGCTTATCAAATAACTTGCAGCTATAAGACATAATAAGCTTTAACCGTAATAATTATCAATCAGCCTTAATAATTATTACGGTAAGATTATTGTCTTAGGCTGAAAATAATAATCATAAATACATAAAGAAATGCCATCATAGGCAAAAATACAAATAACTTATAATTAATCTTCTGAAGATATATCGGAAAATGCCTACAACTGGAATAGGGCCAGTTCTTACAATCTTGACACTCAACCCATTCTTCTCCAGCACGTGAGCTAGAGTAACTATTACAACACACTAGGCAATAATACTCTAAGCTGTCCTCTTCACTGTCAGAATTTTCACAACTTTTTAATACCTCGTTTGATCGTTTAACAGATTTCACCTTTCCTTTTCCATTTCCTTTCTGTATTTTAATCTTCCTTTATGTTTTTCCTTTTATTTTATATTTTGCTTTCCTTTTCCTTTATATTTTTATTTCCCTTTCCTTTATATTTTTTAATTTCACTTACTTTTATTTTCTTGCTTTGCTATTCTGCTAAAACCTGTTTGTCAGGGGTATCCGTTAGAATTGTGGACTTTCTTATACGTCTTTTGTGCGTTCCAATCCTTCGAGGTGCCTTTGGAAAACGACGTACAGTTTCTGGAGGAAAAAAGTCATGCTTTCCAAGTTGTTCTCCTATAACACCAGAAGATGGTGGCAGATTAACACCCCTGATGGCCCTGGAGCACTTATTCTTTTGGCATAAGGACGAAAAAGATTGAACTACAGTTAAATATATGCCGACTTATCTTCCTGTTCTTCTGTATATACGGATCTTGCTTTTTTGTAGCCAGTTGTGATATTTTCTTCTCCAGATCTTACTTTTTTTACGAATCTGTAAAATGTTATATGGCAAATGTGGCAATAGTTATAATTTTTCTGCATTCTTTAATAACTGCATGCGCTGCTGTTTCCAGCAATTCCTTTAAAACTGAACGTCGTTTCATGTCGTTTTCCGTGTGTAAGTTCGCATGCTATAAAAGAAAATAACAATATTTATACCTTATTTTTGGTACAAATTATTTAGGGCAAGTAGTTCCGAGGTCACAACCTGCCCCAAAAAAAGGAACATCTAACCCCAATTATAAGTGTTGAATAAAAATCAAAATATAGGTTAGGTTACAAAACATATATAATTTACGGATAGTGTATCACACCAATATATAAATCTTCAGATTGAAATAATAAAACACTGAACGCTAATCGTAAAAATTTGTGACACTGACCAAAAATGCTAAATCCTAAAATATTTACTTACGTGAATGAGCGACACACGTGCTGCCGTTCCAATATTCCCGGCGCACTGGCCTGTCAAAGATGGTCGCCATCGGTGCGCTGTGGCATTGCATTTTATGACGCGTTTAAACAATATTCCTATCCCTTCTCTTCGAGAAGTTATTTCAATCGGAACAACTTACCCTGGTAACTTCTAGCCCCGGTCTCCCCTACTATACATGCATAACGATCGAAACGCCATGTTGGTAAAATTAGGATTTTAATAGAAAGTGCGATATCTATTATTCTTTATTAATAGTAGTCTCCCAATAAAAACATTTTGTAATCCCAATTCATTACCAAATAATCCCAAGGTGCAATCAGAACATCTTATATTAACTAAACCTAACTACACGTGTGACGCAGCGGTTGAGACAGTCGCCGTGCCACTTCGTGTCCCGGATTTATGCCAGCACATGACAACTATTTGTGTGATCCACAAGTAGTTGTTCAAGTCTGGGTGTGCTTTGTGTCTGTCAAGTCTCAAGTTCTCAAGTCAATTATATGTTGTAAATTACCCCGCACCACAGAGAATAATTCTATAGTCTGAAAATATTTGCTCAAGCTGTTGTTACCACTGGACTGAAAACCCGAGTATATATTTAGGTATTACTAGCTGTGCCCCGCGGTTTTACCCGCGTTAAACTTCATAAATGCCTATGTGTTAATCCAGGGTATCAGCTAAATCCATACCAAATTTTATTAAAATCGCTCCAGCCGTTTAGACATGAAGAAGTAACAAACATACACACTCGCCTTTATAATATTAGTGTGATAACTTCCGCCTAAGACCCCAATCCTTAGTATTGTACATACAGAGACTCTTTAGTACCCCACTTACACTATTTATGTTGCACTCTGTACAAAATGACCTTTTTGTATTATACAGTCTTTCAGCAAACCTAAATGAAAGGAGGCCGTAGAATTATATTTTTGCCAATAATTCTGTGGACGGCAGAAAGGTTAAATGGGGCAGAGGGGTTTCTATGGCTTTCGGAATGGCCGAAAAAGGTCCTATGAAGCTTTATAGTGTGCTTAGGGCCATTTTACTGCTGGCAGAGTTTAGACAAAATGTTTATGGATGTTATTTAAAGCCGTGTTAAGATAAAGTGTATTTGAATACATGCCGTGATAGATATTTTAGGCATAATGTCGATACAATGCCATGGTTTAAATGTTTCTTATCGAAGCCGTGTGGTTTAGGGCTTATATATAATAACAGGGCCACCCCATACCATCCCGTGGGTGTCGTAAAAGGTGACTAAGGGACAAGGTAGTAGGGACAAGGGCAAGGTAGCAGCACCACGTATGTACTAGTATCTAACTAAATAGAAACCTTTGAGGGAGTGGGACCTATGCCCAGCAGTGGACGATATCAAGCTGATGATGATGAACTGACAACCGGTGCCACCCCGTTGGTAGTGAGCGTTTTTCCCAATTGGTAGTGAGGGTTCTGATTTGATCCCATCTATTCTGATCCCAAGGTTGCTGGTTCAATCCTCGCACAAGACCAATATTTGTGTTCATTAAAATCTCTATTCGTCTAAGTGTTTTCTACATATTGTATGTATATACTTACAAAAAAAAAAAACGAAATAAGTACTTCTTTCCGTTGTCTAGTATCCATAGTAGAAGCATCGCTTAGTTTTGAATAAATGGCGCTGTTAGATATGTCCCGAATATTTACGTGTGGAATATTAAGTTTTTATGGGTACATTGAGATCCTAAAATACCCATCATATATTATTATTATTATATATAGTTTAGAATAAATAGATATCCACAACAGAAAGGTCAAATAAGCAGCTGGTTCGATCTTCGCTGGGCCATAAAATTTATGATTTCCTAGTTTTAAGATTAGATTTACGCTTCGTATTGCGAATACCTAATGCCATAAAACTAAAATTGGGTAGTTCGGGAGGTGTTTTCAATATGATAATAATATGATGCAACTGAGACATATTTGAGGGGCCAGTTGGCGTTATTGGTAAATACTTGCCTTTCAAGACGCAGGTCGTGAGGTCTATTCCCACCTGGGACAGATATTTATGTGCATGTTTGTTTGTCCTGAATCTAGCTGTAATTATCTATATAAGTATGTATTTACAAAATAAAAGTATCAGTTATCTGGTTTCCATAGTACAAGCTCTGCTTAGTTTGGGATCAGATAGCCGTGTGTGAATAATGTCATAGTGAGTGTTATAGGCAAATTAAGCTCCTTAATAACATACCTCTAACTATTTACGCACACCTTGTATATCCTACTAATATTATAAACGCAAAAGTTTGTATGGATGGATGGATGGATGTTTGTTACTTTTTCACGTAAAAGCTACTGAATGAATTTTAATGAAACTTTAAAATAACAAAGCTTATACATCAGAAAAACACATTGCCTACAATTTATAAAGATATTGTGTGAATTGTCCAAAATATGACGATAAGTGTCAAGTAAGTAGGAAAAAATCTACCACACACCGCTAGAGGTACACATCCTACTAATATTATAAATGCGAAAGTTTGTGAGTATAGATGTATGGATGTACATATTATTATGTTTGTTACTCTTTTACGCCAAAGCGACTCTAATCCTACCTCCCCAGTCCGGCTGCTCTTTGAGCGAATGAACGCTGTGCCCTACTTCAACTTCTATTATTGTTAACTTCTATTTGTCCAAATAAATTTCTAATTTAAAATACTAATTTATTTTCTATCCATCTACCCAAGAAACCGGGGCGGGTCACTACTCACCATTAAGTATAATGCACCCGCGTTAAAGTATAACGCGGGTGAAACCGCGGGGCATAGCTAGTTGTCTATATGGTTACCGCTTTAAGCGATTTCGAATACAACGCTACACTACAATATTCCCGAGAGATTAGAGTCGCTGTCGTGGATCAATATTCACTTTAATCAAATCAGATTACACAAGATCTTACCAAATTAGATTAGATCTAAATTTAATCAGATTAAAAGCACTTATTGTAATACGCTGAGGAGTTCGTTGCCGCCAAAATACCAACTGCATTATACTTAATGGTGAGTAGCGACCCGCCCCGGCTTCTTGGGTAGATGGATAGAAAATAAATTAGTATTTTAAATTAGAAATTTATTTGGACAAATAGAAGTTAACAATTATAATGTTTAAGAGAGGTAGGGCACAGCGTTCATTCGCTCAAAGAGCAGACCAACTGGGGAGGTACGGAGGTACACACGGCTACGTATCAAGCAAGCTACACATTTCCAGTATAAGCCGATCTCGCGTTGTAAAGGATTTCCATACAATGACAGGTCAGCTTATATTGGAAATGTATAGCTTAATATGTGGCCGTGTGTACAACCTCAGTCGAGCTGGAACCCTTCCTTAATAATAACATTTTTAATTTAATGTTGTGTTTCTGCTTGTGAGTAAGGTTGCTAGAGCTCATCGGGGTGGCGAAAGGGTCAGCAGGACTTGTTTGCCGACTCTTCTTGCAACACACCTGCGACTACCTTGGTGTTGCAATATACAGACGCCAGCACATCCAGCTACATCAATCTGTCAATTTGTTTTTATAGATTTTCAACTTTATTTTATTAGGATAAGGTTCACTTTCAATTGGGGAAATTTGACAGATTGGGGTAGCTTGATGTGCTGGCGTCTGTACGTGGGTAGCGGTGATGACTTACCACTGGATGACCCACTTGCTCGTTTGCCTGCCTTTTGCACGCGAAGACATTTTACTTAAAATTATATTCTTTTCAGTTAAAATTAATGTTAAGTGGTTTTTTTTTATAATAGCAAGGCGAACGAGCATGCGGGTCACCTGATGGTAAATAATCAAGTCTCAGTTAAATCAATTCGCAAGTGTCAGTTAAGACGTTTCCCGAGACTTGCCTCGATTACGATTAACAGACTCGTGGGTACTTCCTAAAAACGGCAATAAAATTACATTTCCTGGTAATAAAACAAGTAATAACCAAGTTACAGTCGATCAATTGGCACTAGAATTTACGACTTGACATTTTCTACTGAAATGTCAGGAGACGATAGAGACATCAATTTCCCCGATTTCCTTATTCACGGAGAATTATATAAAACCTATGTTACAAGGAAATTTTATTTCATTTCGTGACACAAAGGGCAATAAGGGATTTATATTTCCTAATGATTTTTTTAGTGAGGTGGAGCGGTCTGAATGGGGAAGTACCTCAATCCTACGTATTCTACTACTTGTAATAGCATTGTTATAGAAATGATAATCCCTGGGTGTGAATTAGATTGCCAGATCTCTTCAGGAATCTATGTCTTGGTAGTACCCTTCAAATATACCCTTGGTGCTTTTGCAGCTGAGCGCAATTTTGTCGTTTTATGAGGATGCATGAAGGAAGCATCGTGATATCATTCTGTCTCCCGCTAAGCTAACTCTAATCCTTGTTTTTACAGGAGCAACGAGGGTTGAAGAGATTCAGCGGGACGGGCTTGAGGATCCCCACAATTGTCATTAGATTTTGTGCTACAATTTACCCTGGTTTACAGCAGTTGCAGTGGTGGGTAATAGAGTCCCTTAAACAAATCGTTAAAGCTTTTCAGGAAGAAGAGAAGGTGAGAGTTATGTCAAGTGTGTAGCAATCGTCGTATCCTATGATATAAAGGACACACTGACGAAGCATGTAAATACAAATGCGTTCATCCAGATTCACACGTAAAAAAATCCTTCAACGTCGGTCCAATGATTTATAATACCTACCTACAATAACAAAAACATTTCAGTACAAAATAATTATAAAAAGTTATGAAAATTAAAACACGCGAATAAATTAATAACAACAGTCTTAGTACCTATCTCGTACCTCATTAAGTATCATTTTATGAAATTCTACCATTTTTTGTTAAGGCGGGGGAATGCCTACGCAAAAAGTCTCTGCGGGTGGGTATGTCGGACTCGCACCCACTACTAACCTGCCGTGGACTTCTCTTGGCCCCGGAAACGCAAGTATGCTGCTCCGGTGCTCCTCTTTTGCGCCATGTCCCAGAGGTTCGAGACACCTACCCTGGGAGGGCTTTGCTCTCCCCTATTGCCGACTCCTGACAGTCCGGTACAGCGACTGCGCCCCAACAGAGTCTTGCTTTATAAAAGTCTACCATATCGTTTGTTATGTGTGTGTTATCAAGACCAAACAATATACACTTTTAAACTTTCGCGTATCATAATTATGTATGAACATTGTTAACAGGTATTAACGCGACTAACCTTATTGTTTTCATTCATTCATCATTCATTCAAGTTGCATTGACCACGATCAATGCAACTTGGTCGAAATGTCGGGAAAATAACAATAAGGTTAGTCGCGTTAATACCTGTTAACAATGTTCATATATAAGACCAAACAATGTGCCAAATTTAAATATCCTACGTAGTTTAAGTTTATAAGAAAACTCTGTGACAGACATGAAATAATTTCATGCCTAAGCGTAAGGTTTAATTTACATTAAGGTATGGAACAAAAAGTGAATATAAATAAAAATACTTAGACCAAATTTATGTACTAAAAGAGCCTAAAATTATCATAAAAAGAAATAAACCTGCGGCTTGAACTCTCACAACAATTAAACACTCGACATAAAAAAGTTGTGCCAACGACAGCACTTTAATTCTACATAACTTCGTTTTACCACACATTAAATTGTAATATCAGGATAAAATAACTTGAAACACTTAAGATACAAATGCCTCGTAGTATGATGATGTTATGTTTGAGCGCACACTCTCAACTCAGTCTTAAAAATGATATATGTCGATTGACAGATGCGTTGATATATCTAAGAAGTCAATAGTTGGATTTGATCAGAAGCAAAGCTTATTAATTTTCTTGTAAATTATCAAAAAGTAAACATCAGTTACAACAAGGTTTTCTGTGTAATCAATTTATACAAAAGTATACATAAAATACACAGAAAACACAAGAGAGGTAGAGCACAGGCAGCGTCCATTCGCTCAAAGAGCAGCCCGACTGGGGAAGTACCTCCACCTTGCAGAAGACATTCCTTAATAATAACAT
Source organism: Pseudoips prasinana (assembly GCA_951640165.1). NCBI lineage: Eukaryota > Metazoa > Arthropoda > Insecta > Lepidoptera > Nolidae > Pseudoips > Pseudoips prasinana. The sequence continues at coordinate 34,002,694 of OX621237.1, read as the reverse complement.
TAATAATTTTAATCAGTCAGCAACACTCGTTTGCTGACTCTTAAAGGACGGCAACGCACCCGCGACGCGACTCATCTGGTGTTGTGAGTGTACATGGGCGGCGGTGATCACTTACCATCAGGTGACCAACTTGCTTTTCTAATCATGTTGACTATCCCGCCCCATCGGATCAAAATGTACCAGTGTTTGCACACCCATTTCTATTCATATACGTATATTATGTTCCGCGCAGATGGCTGGTCTCTATTAAGACGTACCGACCGGCGAACGTCATTCGACCAGGGGTGGTTTCGCCTAAGTCGCCGGACATCGTAATCGTGATCGACGTTTAAATAGATGAAGGTTAAAATTACTGAATCTTTTGTTCAATCGGCTTCAACGTTGAAAATCGCTTCCGGGCCATTTATGGCGTCACATGTGCTCATGGAAGCCGTTTGAACGAATGATTTAGTCTTTTTTAACCTTCGTCTATTTGAACGCCGCGCGCCGATCACGATTACAATGACCGGGGAATTATCGTGATCGGCATTCAAATAGATGAAGGTTAAAATTACTTGGTAAAAATCGTTTGTTCAATCGTCTTCCATGAACAAAGTTGACGTGATAAATGGAATCCGGAATCAATTTTCGACATTAAAGCCAATTGAATTTTTAACCTTCATCTATTTGAACGCCGATCACGATTACGATGATTGGACTTGATGCAATAGCCCCCTGGCGGACATATAAAACATTAAAATTATTTACCTTAAATCTACAATGCAAGCTGAACCTTAGCAAAAACAAAGTTGTTTTAAAGAATTTACGTCAAGTTTCTGGAATGCCTGCAATTTTGTACGGAGCACGGGAGGCGTAGGAATTCCCCTTTGTCATAACATTTTCGCTGACAACGCCTTTTAAATTTAATGTTTTTGTTCGCCTAGACCAGCGCTTTGAAAATAAAATTCTCTATTAGTTTTTGATGAAGTTTCGCTTTACTTTTAAGTCAGTTCATTTAAAATGAGAATTTGAGAAATGGAAGACGGTAAGTAAATTAATTTGAACGTACTCAATTCCAATTTTGAATTATACTAATTGAAAACCTACTATATAAAAATAAGTCGGGTTTTTCTTCCTGACGCTATAACTCCAGAACGCACGAACCGATTTCCACGGTTTTGCATTCGTTGGAAAGGTCTCGGGCTCCGTGAGGTTTATAGCAAAGAAAATTTATAAAATTTAACGCGGGTAACACCGCGGGGCACAGCTAGTCTACTATATAAAAATAAGTCGGGTTTTCCTTCCTGACGCTATAACTCCGGAACGCACGAACCGATTTCCACGGTTTTGAATTCGTTGGAAAGGTCTCGGGCTCCGTGAGGTTTATAGCAAAGAAAATTTATAAAATTTTACGCGGGTAACACCGCGGGGCACAGCTAGTCTACTATATAAAAATAAGTCGGGTTTTCCTTCCTGACGCTATAACTCCAGAACGCACGAACCGATTTCCACGGTTTTGCATTCGTTGGAAAGGTCTCGGGCTCCGTGAGGTTTATAGCAAAGAAAATTTAACGCGGGTAATACCGCGGGGCATAACTGTATAAATTCGAGTTCGAACACCACGGTGCAATGGTGGAGTGGTTAAAGCATTTGGGGCCCGATACCCCGTGGTCTGTGGATTCGATTCCCACAGTTTTGTCGCACAAGGGATAATCGCACATGCATTTGTCCAGCTCACTTTTAAGGGTTCCGTATCCAAAGGGTAAAGAAAACGGGACCCTATTACTAAGACTTCGCTGTCTGTCTGTCCGTCTGTCACCAGGCTGTATCTCATGAACCGTGATTGTTATACATTTGAAATTTTCACAGAATGTATTCCTGTTGCCGCTATAACCATGAATACTAAAAAACTAAATAAAATAAATATTTAAGGGGGCACCCATACAACAAACGTGATTTTTTATATATTTTATAGATAATGGTACGGAACAGTTCGTGCGCGAATCTGACTCGCACTTGGCCGGTATTTTCCATCTTAGGGTTGTCTAGGATTAATTGCATCGATAAGACGGGCCTTTGTAAATGATTATACTTAGTTATCGTATTAGCAGTGGTTATCCTAGTGTCAGAGTTGTTTAAGCCGCCCATTAGGCCTCTGAGATGGCTTAACGACTGTTGCCTAATGGCTACGACCCGGACCTACAGTTTAACGTACCCTCCGAAACACGGAGATGCTCAGAAATTAAACCACTTTGGCGGTCACCAGACTATGAACTGACTGCGAGCTTAGTTGCTTAACCTTGCCAATCGCTTACGGACCGGCGAGAGCATCTGGCTATGATCGCTTCGTTTTTATGTTTTTGAAACAGTAAAATGGAAAATATTATGTGTTAATTTGAACAGTAAATTAGCTACTTAATGTTATATTCCAAAAATAAATATTTATTAACAATTATTATTATTATTATTATTATTATATCCTAGGACATTATTCACTCACGGTTATCAGATCCCAAACTAAGCAGAGCTTGTACTATGGAAACCAGATAACTGATATACTACATATACTAGTTTTCTTTTGTAAATACACACTTATATAGATAATTTACACCCAGACTCAGGACATACAGACATGTTCATGCACACAAATATTTGTCCCGGGTGGGAATCGAACCCACGACCTCCGGCGTGAAAGGCAGCGTATCTACCAACCACGCCAACAGCCCCTTCTAACAATAAATTTTATACAATTATTTTAAACGCTTGCATTGATTGTAATGTAATACCACAGAATAAAAAGTACTTACGTAGTAATACGTCCATTCTAAGACGCAAGTCGTTACTCAAAGGTATACTCCATGGCCCGGCATGCCACCGCACTGCGTTGTGCTCTTACCGCATTAAAAGAATATACTAGGTACTTTGAATAGTAAAAATAATATAATGTCCTGGAATATTATTCACTCACGGCCATCTGATCCCAAATTAAGCTGAGCTTGTACTGCGGATACCAGACAACTGATATATTTTTTATATACTGTGGACACGGGTCTCATCGCGATAAAGATCTACACCAGTCGACCCGTGACCACGGCTGGTGCAATCCATGCCGAAACGTCGGGTAACCAAGGTAATGATTTACCTAGATCTTTATCGCGATGAGACCCGTGTCCACAGTATATAAAAAATGTGTACAAATCGCGAAAGTTTAAAAACATTAACTGATATATTACATATACTGGTATTCTTTTGTAAATATGTAATTATATAGATAGTTACACCCAGATTCAGGATAAACAAACTTGTTCATGCACACAATTATCTGTCATAGGTAGGAATCGAACCCACGACCTGCCAACCGGCCCGTCGATACCTATTAATTATTTTTAGTAGATTTAATGCTAATATTCCTTTGCATAAAAAACGACACTTCAATTTACAGTCATTGGCTTTTCTATGAATAATATTATTATTTTTAGTATGTCATGAGCACAAATAACTCGAAATTAAATATTATCAATTTGAGAATAACACAACCACTGAAATCCTAGAATCGGTGTTTTAGTCCATGTAAACAGAGTGCCGTGTTAATATCTGATCTTGATGCCTGATGACAGACGAACAAACAGACAGCGAGTCTTAGCGATAGGGTCCCGTTTTACGTATTTGTACGGAACCCTAAAAATAGCTTAAAATATAAAAATTAATAACAAGTGTGAAAGTCGCTGCAAGGGGAGGTCTTGCAGCTATTACTTACGATAATCGTCTTGACATGCTTTCCACTAGGCTTTTGATGGTATTCTGTGGAATATGCTCCCACTAAGCCGAAATTAGGTACACGTTTAAAAAACGAAAACGAAACCTTTGGAATAGATTTACAGAGTGAAAAGAAATTCAATTTTTTTTACATGACGTACACATTTTTCTGTTTTCACTGTATCACCGGACAATACCAGCTCAAGGTGGGCCTCGAGCCATCTAGCAATATATAACTATCAATTCGGTAGTAATCGGTAGGTACCGGCGTCGGACGGTATTTGGGGCTCAAACCTTGAGTCTGGGGGGCTACCGGCTAAGTCACCGAACATCGGGATAGTGATCGGAGTTCAAATAAATAAAGGTTAAAAATGACTTAATCATTCGTTAAATCGGCTTCAAGCACATGTGACGTCATTCAATAGTCCGGAATCGATTTTCATTTTTTTGATCGCCGATCACTATCCCGATGTTCGGCGACTTAGCCGGTAGCCCCCCTGGGCCATTACTGACGCTTGACGTATAGATCCATAAGGGTCGGTTATTTTGGGGACATTCGTTAAGTCGGCTTCAAGCACATGTGACGTCATTCAATAGTCCGGAATCGATTTTCAACGTCAAAGTCGATTTAACAATTGATTAAGTAATTTTTAACCTTTATTTATTTGATCGCCGATCACTATCCCGATGTTCGGCGACGATTACTGACGCTTGACGTATAGATCCATAAGGGTCGGTTATTTTGGGGACGTTTAGTACAACTGGTGCTCTACGTTAATATGCGAAAAAGTAGGCCTCTCTCGTCTGATTGGAGTTCGGAGAAGGCATTTCATCGATACGAATGCATTCTAACTTCACGGAGTAGGAGGAGGAGAAGAAATCGATTAACTGTCTACGTTAGTCACAATAAAATACTAAAATGTTTGAATAGTTTCAATGACATAGGTACTAATTAAATAACTCTTAATGTTATAAAAAGCTTTTTCGTAACTAATTTTATATTTCGATGACCATTTTGAAACATTTTTGACTTAAGTATTATTTGCAAGAAAAAACGCCCTCTAGTCAATTATACCAGAACTGCATAATGGACTAGCGTTTGTAATTTATAGACGTGTACGTACGAGAACTTTAATTCTATCAGTTGGCAGCTTTTCTTGTTATCAGCGCCATCTAGACTAATTTTACTGCTCTAACAAAGAGCTAGAACTCTGTAAGAGGTTGAAAGAGCTTGACGAGGTAAAAGTTCACATGGAAACTAAGAGATGGCGCTCTCGTTAATATTTTATGAAAAGATAGTGACAACATCAATATTTCATTGGAATTCAAGTTATATGATTATTACCTCAATTGATTAACTCTATTATTAGTTTAGTGCATCGTCCAAATTCAATTAAAATCCAACCTGTTCATCATCGCTGGCTTGCAAAGTCGCCTCCCAAAAATCTTCAATGTTCTCCGGAAAGTCGCACTCCCTGGTTGGATTGGGACTGAGACCTGGATCCCTAGTCTTGAAGACGAAGATATGGCCTCCATACTCCTCTTCAGGTCTCCATGCCCCACACATGGTAGCCACAGTTCTTTGCATAACAGATAGATCATTTTCCAGCTTAAGTTTTTTTGCTGGATCGGGTTCTAATTTTAAATCACTTTTTGTTTTTAAGCCTTCACCAGCCATGATTCGAAAATTTATGATTCTAAAACGGTGCACTAGATTTGTAAGAAATCTTATCATTTAATTTTGAAAAAAGAATTATCGTAGCTAACAGAACAAAATTTTTTACTCTATGAGAATTTACAACTTAGTTATATTATTAAAACCTTTACTACTATTACAACTTAAATGATACACCTTAATTATAAAATTATTGTTATCAATAATTAATAAACAATGTTTTATTTACATATACACTCTAATAAAATATCTAAGATAAACACACTCACACGCGGGTTTATTAAGAACTAATAATTATGCCTACACACAAAGTTACTAAAATGTTATAGTTATTACACTACAAATAGAAGATATTTTCACTCATAAATTGAAAAATACTTGAAATGTTAACCTCAAACGCCGGACGTTTAAGGTTATAAAGGTTAAAAGAAGCTACAAACAAATGTCAAACAATCAGCTGTTGAGTCCTTCTTAGTGTTGCCGATTTTAAACTTACATAATACCCGAAAGCTACCTTAAAGTCTGAATAAAGCCAATTTTTTTTGTCTATGAATTACTTGGAGGAGTATGCAATAGAAATTATTTGCATCAAATAAATCTTATTAGCTGTGGTTTAGAAATGTTGCTAATACTAAGACATATCACATATCATAAGATATATATATAAACACCCACAATCCCTCATCCAAAACACACAAACACACCCACTCACACGCTTTACACACACTCAAAGTGATCTGATAGTTCATAAGATTTTCGTTTTACATTTTTACTTTGTTTATAAATGTTTAATTAATTAATTATTACCCTAACATTGTTGACTACCTGGGAGGTGGGCGCTTACAGCTACGACACAGTTTTTCCTAACTAATGTAGCTGCTAACGTACACACAATATTGTATATTATCTGTTTTCGGTTCCAATAAATATTTGTATTTGTTGTATTTGTATATTGGTTTTGCCCGTCATTTTGGGGCTGAGCATCTATATACTTCAGTTATCAATGTTAAGGTAGGTTGAATAAATCGTAATGTTAATATTAAAAAATTCTAAAACCCACAATTAAAATAAAGCCGTAATCATCATCAGCCTGAAATCGTTCACTGCTGGACGTAGGCCTCCACCAAAGGTTTCTATAACGAGTCCATTAAGAGGGGTTTGCCGTAATCACCACGCTTGACATGCGAGTTGGCGACCGCCGTTAGGTTAGGTTAGGATTTATATAAGCCATAAATAAGAAAATAGTATCTTATAGATTTTTATTGAATGCTTTCAGTCATGTTTTGTTAATCTTGTAAATACATGCCAAAGAATATTTTGAAAATTTTTATGGTGTTATCACGTTTGTAATACTTAATTCTGATTTTATTTCAGTAATTATATATGAACCAAAATTAATCTGCATACCAAAAATATGTACTTACGAAAACTTGAAAAAATAGCGTTTCCCAGGATACATATTTTTATTCGTATTTTCGTTTACAGTACCTATAAATTCTTTTCTTATGGGATTATGTATCCAAGAGAAAATAAAAATGAAAATGTGTGTACTTATGTACACGCGTTAGAAGTTAGGTATACTTCTTTGGCGTATGGAAAAAAATAACTAAAATGCAGTTGTGATTAACGATAAATATTAAAATTAATCAAAAAGAATTTATTTGTAATAAAAATACTAGAATATACAACTTGAACATAGTTATCAATTTTCATACCACCTAGAACTAACTTCATGCTGTTAAATTTAGGTGTCAGTGTACGCGCGCATCGTAAAAATTCACTCTCATCTAGAACTAACTTCATGCTGTTAAATTTAGGTGTCGGTGTGCGCGCGCATCGTAAAAATTCACTCTCATCATTTTTCTCCATCGCGCCAAAAGAAGTATAACTTCGAAAATTATCTACGATGGTTCCATTTTATTGATGTGAATCTTTTACAAGAAAAGAACAGCCATCGTTATAAATCAAACTTAACTTACCATTTTCATTAATAACTTTCAAATGCTTGTAAAATCTCCCGATATTCTGGGACTTCATCTGGAACCTGTTTTTATTTGTGTGCCTACATTTTCACGTACGTGAAGCTTTTTTTTTTTAGTCTAGTATGTTTCGGGACTTTGAGTCAATATTTGACTATGTCAGTCCTGTTGATCATACAACATACTCTAAACACAATACATGAAACACAAAATTAACAAATTTACATTAATTAGTTACTTAGTACATACTTACTATCACAAGGCTAGTTTACTTATGGCTTTATACAAAAATATTGCCTGCTCAGACAGAGGTGCAGACAAGACTCAAAAAAAAAACCTACGTCCATGACATTTTCTGTATATTTATCTTTAAAATACTTTCTTATCTCTGCACTCCGAACACACTCCTCTAACAAATGATGCACGTCCTCTAAAACTCCACAAATCGAACAGTTTGGCGAATCAGACTTTTTAACTAAGTGCTTGAACTTGTTCAGCGGCATGTGACCAGAGCGAAGTCTACAAGCTATAACAATTATACGTGAAGCTTAAAGCGTTAGTCGAAAGTCTATGGTTATGTAAAGTAAAGTTTAAATATAGGTATTATAAAGCCCTAAAAATATTTAAAACAATGTTGTATCTCTTAAATAATAGCTTTCTGAATTACTGAATCATAATATTTGTAATTTTTAAAATCAATTTATTATTATTACTTCTAATTTATAATATTTACGTGACACGCGGAATGGATATTAATTATAACCAACGGCGCGGCTAGTACTAACTGGTGATACTTGCCTTTCACGCCGCAGGTAGTAAGTACATACCTACTATCTATCCTGCGTCTGGGTGTTATTATCTACATAAGTATCTATTTACAAAAGAAAAGTAGGTAAGGTGTGGAATCAGAAGGCAGTGTGCAGGATATTTTTATTATTATTTTTAAGACTGTTTATAGTATGCCATTAAATATGAACAGTTGTTATTTTAAGTATTCTAAGCTACTTATTGATTAAGTATATAATTAAATATTATACTCCGATCGGCTTTTCACTTTTATACCTACTTACGTAGGTCAATAAAGTCCTTTTTCCGCTTTCTTTCTCTTTATTGTTCATGTAGGCATATTTAAATTTTCTTATTTATTAGTTAGTGTCATCTTTATTAGTAGGTACTCGTATGTATACCTACATTACATATGTAGGTATACATACGAGTACAATACTACACAATACAATACAATACTGTACAGTACTTAGAACTGTAAACAAACAAATCATTTGAATATCGAAGCAAAATAAAACAATTTTTTACTCTTTTGCTTCGATATTCAAATTTGAAATGATGCTCTCGGTAATATTGTCCACTAAAGAAACAGGTTTATCCTAGTTTAAGTGACAGGGTTCAATAAATTATTCGAACATAGTTTTAAGTTTATACCTGTAAACATATGGTATGTAAACTTTTTGGCAATTAATCTTCATTATTATTATTATTAAATAGGTAAGCGTTGATATAATTAGAATTGGTTTGATGAACTTATTGAAATCTATCGAGACTTTTAGGCTTTAAAGCGTACCCACGGTTCGGTGATGCACTGTATACCTACCTACATAATGTCTGATGACAATTGCGCCTAGTTCTAGTAGTAGTAGTCTTCAGCGCCGTTTAAAAGGGGTGTCATGGCATAATTCGCTTTTGGAAAGAACTTCGACCTTACACTATATACACGGGCGCCAGAGCTCATGGGGGCCAGGTTCACGTTCAGCAACGCGTGTATTACGCTATATTTGTCACAAGCTACGGGAATAATAATAATAATATCTTTATTGATTTAAAAATATGAAAAATACATAAGAACACTTAACAGCAATAAACTAAAACTATCTGCAGTGCATCTATGCTAGGAGTGAACCTGTATTACGGGTAGGTCAGGGATTGGTCAGGTCTTGTTTACCGCGTTTATAGTACACAAAATGCTATGTACAAGTACCTACTTCACAAGCTGTGTACCTAGTACGTGTCACCCCAAACACTTATTTAAATACCTCCAAGTATGTAAGTATTTTTCTTCCTTTGATCTCAAACAGATGATTTAAAAACACAATCATCGAAAAGTAAAAGGTTTTGCGCAAGGTAAACACTTTTCCACATGTCACCCGTGTTGTGTCTGTAAACAGTCACTGTATCGGGCCGTGACAACCCCATGGAACAAGTTATTTACATCTAAAAAGGGGTTCGTATGGTAAAATTTGAACTTTTTACGCCTACTATTAAACGGAGATCAGCTTAAGTCTTTTTAGGTTGCCGTACCCAAAGGGTAAAACGGGACCATATTACTAAGACTTCGCTGTCTGTCTGTCCGTCCGTCACCAGGCTGTATCTCATGATCCGTGATAGTTAGACAGTTTCACAAATGTTGTATTTCTGTTGCCGCTATAACGACAAATACTAAAAAGCAATATAAATAAAATAAATATTTAAAGGGGCTCCCATACAACAAGCGTGAAATTTTTGCTCGTTTTTATAGATAACTAGCTGTGCCCCGCGGTTTTACCCGCGTTAAACTTTATAAAATATGGCCTATGTGTTATCCTAACTATAAACATTTGCCTATGTTCTTTCTCAGGGTCTAGACCACCTGTATACCAAATTTCATTCAAATCCGTTCAGTAGTTTTGGCGTGAAAGAGTATCAGACAGACAGACAGACAGAGTTACTTTCGCATTTATAAAATAGTTAGGATGGTACGGAACCCTACGTGCGCGAGTCCGACTCGCACTTGGCCGGCTTTTTTTATTGGACCTTTCTTGTTTTAGGAGATTTTAACTGTTTCACCAGACCTATGAGATAGAAGCGAGTGAGGGCTCGAGCCAGCCTTTGTACCCGTGTTGGAGGGCATTTCCTGTAAGTTCCAAATCTTGACACAGGGTATTTACTGATGGTTGTATCCATGAGGGTTTTAAGGGACGTATTTTGATACGTCGCCTTGTTTACCTCCTGTCGCGTTGTGCAAAAGAATTTCCAATAGACTTGACTCACTTTAGGTAAACCGCGCTCTTCAACAAGATCGATTTTGGAATGACAGTAAATACTTACTGAAAAGGATGAACGCTTTTTAGACTCAGAAATTCAATCTAATATTTGATTGAGTTGCTGAGTCGAGAAAGCGTTGAGACCCTTAACAACTTAACTTACAAAAGGCATACTTACCATTAATACTCGACATTGCTGAACATGCTTCCAGTCTTTACCTTTAATATTCATTTTTAATGGGCAGTATCCACGCTTCGTCAACAACTTCCCAAATATATCAGACAATTGTCTTAAGAAGTTAGGAGCATATCCTAATTATGTAGCTCCCAATGAGCTCTGGAGACCTTACTAACACTCGGAAACACAACATTAAAAATTTAAAATTATGAATTTTATTTTTAAGGAATGCCTTCTCTCAGGTGGAGGGAGGTACTTAACCAGTCGGGCTGCTCTTTGAGCAAATGAACGCTATGCCCTACCTCTCTTAAATTATATATTAAATGAAGTCTCCGTGTCTCGGAGACCGCGAAAAGCCGACCTGCACCTGACCACTTGCAGCCATATCGGGGAAAAGAGAGCGCACTTGTGTTTTCGGAAAAACATGGAGATCCAATCAATTCGATTATATGCATTATTGGTTGCATGTCTTTTTCATTAAATTGCTTATAATAATAATATCCTGGAACATAATTCACACACGGCCAACTAATCCCAAACTAAGCAGAGCTATTACCTACTAAGGAAACCGGATAACTGATATACTACTTTTCTTTTGCAAATACATACGTATATAGATAATTACTCCTAGTTTCAGGATACGCAGACATGTTCATGCACACAAATATCTGTTCTAGGTGGGATACGAACCCACTGCCTGCAGCGAGGAAAGCAAGTATCTGCCAACCACGCCAACTGGCCCGTCTTAAAAAGAATCTTAGAATTTCCAATTTGCTCTGTTCAATTTTGATGGTGCGCTGTATAAATGTATATTAACTGGCCAAGTCATTTCACCATAAAGGTATTTCTTTACATACCTATATAATATCTAGGGACAATGTCACACAGATCATCCTAGCCCCAAACTAAGCAAAGCTTGTACTATGGGTACCAGGCGACGATATACATACTTATATAGATAGATAAATACTTAAATACATAGAAAACATCCATGACTCAGAAATATTTGTGCTCATCACACAAATATTTGCACTTACCGGGATTCGAACCCAGGACCACCAGCTTCGTAGGCAGGAGCACTACCAACTAGGCTGCGGTGACCGTCATTTACATACAAATATTTGTGTGCATGAACATAACATGTCTGTTTGTCCTGACTCTGGGTGTAAATTATCGATATAAGTATGTATCTAAAAAAAAATCTACGAAGTATATCAGTTATCTGGTTTCCATAGTACAAGCTCTGCTTAATTTGGGATCAGATGACCGTGTGTGAATAATGTCTCAGGATATTATTATTATATATACCCTCCCGCTCCTACTCAGCTAGGTATAATACGAGTAGGTAACTAACCTGACAGCTCTATCTAGCCTCGTCACAGCACCTGGTGTTTCCCACGAAAGATTCCGACTGATTTATGACTCTGGACGTTGATTGCATATTGTTTCTTGTCTATTGGAAATGTGCCGTTACTCAGCTTAATTTTGCTTAATTATGGTTGGCGAATTATTTATTGTAGTTTTGTCTAAAAACTAAGAGTAACCTAGGAACAACGTATTTCGCTATGAATTTGAAAAGAAAACGTAAAATAGGTAGCAACTAGTTTGAAGAAATTCGTGTCGAAGTACCTATAAGTATGTTTTTAATGGTAACAAATGTATGGGCAAAAATCTTTTGGCAAAATATCACATCGCAATCTAATATTCGGAAATATTCAATTGGAAAAAACATTTATCATCAAAACAACTTATCGCAAATCGAAGCAGTTATTTTATAGCCGTTAGGGCGCAGATTTAATTTACCCTAATTGTCTAGCATTTTCTTTTTTTTTTGTTTTTAAATTAGATGTCACTTCGTAATTCCGGGGCCACGTTAAGGCGTTGATCCCGTTTGTTGTTGTTAGACGATAGTCTATAAGTCACGTCAGAGGCTTCCTGGGCGGTTCGAACAACTCTGACACGGGGTAGGTAAGCACGTCCATACGATAAAGTAAGTAATACATAATTAAACATAATATATAGTGGTCAGTTTATAGCTCCATCTATTGTTGGATTTGTGTATTACATCATCAGAGCCATCTATTGCCAATTTTTGTTAATTAAAATTTTCCTAATTCTAGATGTATTAAAACTATGTAACAGCGTAGTAAACAAAATAAACAGTCAAATTACAATGACGAATTTGAAGAAAAGCACTGTTATTTCTATATAATAGAAGATAATCGAGCAAGTGGGTCATTTGATGGTACCTAAGTGACACCGCCACCCATGGACACTCGCAACACCAGGGGAGCCCCAAGTGCGTAGAGCCGGTCTTTAAGCAAGGATAGGCTCGCTTCTTGATCGCTCGCTGGTTGCCATGTCATACCGAATCGGCAATACCTTCGCAAACAATAGATGTTTAAAAATGTAAAATATGCACCCTAGAGCATTTTACATAATTGAGTAAGTAGACGGTATTTTACGAAACCAATGCTAGAAGCATTGCTCTATCCATTTTATACCACTCCGTCCATATAACATTCTTCAGAAGCATGTAACAGATGACCACAAAAAGCAGTACATTAATCGTGTCTATGACACGCTATAAGGCGGGCTGCACACTCTCCGGGCGACGAGGATTGACTGTGACAAATATACGTATGAATCCAGCGCGATTGTTACACTATCGCGGTTTATAACATCTTGTGGGGTGTGGCCATGAAATTTCACAAACAGCGATCAAGTTTTTCACTCACTTAACGGTAGTTTGATGCTCTTTGTAAGGTAGTATCCACATTTAAAAGCGCAAAGCTGAGCACAGTATTCAAATACCTATAAAATGTCCATAGCGATCTTCTAATAGACGGAAAGAAGGTTGGCGTGGTTGGTATTTTAAAGATGTCTGAAAAAATGGTTGGTAAATACTTGCCTTTCACGCCGCAGGTCGTGGGTTCGATTTCATCACTCAGGACAGATAGTTTAGGTATACATAAACATGTCCTGTTCTAATCTAATCCTACTAATATTATAAAGATGAAAGTTTGTGAGTGTGTATGTTTGTTACTTCTTCAGGTCTAAACGGCTGGAGTGTTTTTTTAAAATTTGGTATGGAGTTAGCTGATGACCTGGATTAACACATTGCCTATAATTTATAAAGTTAGTAAAGCTAGTTATCTATATAAGCATGTATTTACAAAAAGAAGAACAGTATATGTAGTATATCATCAGTGCCTCTAGCACGAGTTCCTGCAGTTTACTTACTCGATCACACGTACAGTTTCGTCCCATACATTGAGCACCAGAGTTGTAGTTCTTAATAGTTTCCGCGAGAGGCGCTGGTGCTCATTGTATGGGAGGAAACTGTATGTGTGATCGAGTAAGTAAACTGCAGGTACTCGTGCTAGAGGCACTGTTATCTGGTTTTCATAGTATAAGCTCTGCTTAGTTTGGGTTCAGATGACCGTGTGTGAATAATGGACCAGGATATAAATATTATAAAAAAAAACAACAGCTAAACTCAGCGTGCTAGACAGTTCAACTGTGAAGTATCCAATTAATATTTACTAAATGGTTGGAACATGAAGTAGGTAGATGCGCGGATAACGAAATGTATAACCCAAGCTGCGGCGAGTTCTGCCAAAACTGAACATAACAATGCTTTAAAATAATTATGAAAATCTTAGACTTAGACAGTATTGACGGAAAAAAACATAACGGGACGAAGCTTGCCGGGACATCTAGTTTAAGAATAATTAACATGTTAGTATTTTTGAACCTATAATACAAGATGTAGAATATCAAGTTGCACTCTAGATATACCAAAATGGCGCTGTTGTTGGATCGAGTTGAGTGTAATACGAAAACCTCAAAGTTTTGATGTCTCGATTTATCATGTTGCTTCAGCCACGGCGCCGATCCGAAAATGACTAGCTCTTACGTCTTTATACTATTCGTATGTCGTACACCTTTTGCTACCATTATTTTCTTTATTTATTTTTCCAGAGCTCATTGGGGTGGGGGAAGGTTCAGCAACACTTGTTTGCTTACTTTTAAAGGCCGGCAACGCACCCGCGGCATCCCTGGTGTTGCGACTGTCCATGAGTGGCGGTGATCACTTACCATCAGGTGACCCACTTGATCGTTTGTAGCCCTCTGATATAAAAAAAAATATTACCCATTGAAATTAAATTCTGTTCCATCCAACGCAAATAGGTTGCCTGGAAGAGTTCGCTCTTAGTGATAAGGCCGCCAATTGCAAAATATTGTTCTATGATGTTGTATTGTGTTATATTCCATGCAATAAAGTGTACTGCTTCTACTTCTTCTTCTATGTTATTAGATAATTTTATTTATTCGTAATAATATTTATTTTATTTTATTGCTACCCTCATAGCCCAACTTAAACACCTAACATAGGCAGCTATTAAGGTTTATTCATTTGTCACACGTCAGCGCATCGTTTAGTTGACGGCACACAGATGTCGCTGTCACGATTATGGACCATTTTGGTATTATTTGTTCCAATCCAGTGAGTGGTCAAAGGAAAATATCGTAAGAAAATGGAAATTGGTACCTAACGGTTATGTATGTATACGCTTTATTTTATTGTAGTGCAAAAGCTTTGTATAATGTAATATTTTATTTTATTTTTTTATAGTTTTTATTTAATTCTCTCTTCTTGGAGGGTTTTGTTAACTACTCGTCACATGGGCCGTAAACAAAGCGTGAAAGAAGAATTACTTACTTATATTACAGTAGAAGCTGAACTGACTGAAATACTGCTGTGTGGTGATGGCTGTGAATATTAGAATATCATCACCCCATCTCACCCCGTGTGGGGCGTGAAGTCAAAGAACTTCTTTACGTTACCTATATCCTACGTGTCGTAGAAGGCGACTAAGAGTGCCAAAGGAAAGGTGTGAGTGAGGCTAATTTATTTTGACTGCACATGTGGCGCAGCGGTTAACACGGTCGCCTTGCCACTTCGTGTCCTGGGTTCAATTTCCACACAATCTTTTGGGGAGACAGTGTCCAGCAGTGAACTTCATTTGGCTGACAGGAGGATGATGAGAGTACCCCGCGACACAGGGAATCATTTACCTAGTCCAGCAAGGTCTGCAGTATGCGGTCACATCGTGCGACCGAATTCAAAGGTTTAGGAATAACAGATTAATTCGCTTTACGAGGTACTCCAGAATTACCCATGGAGGGCTTTGAGATGTTCCAATCCAGTTACCGATGCTCTTGCAAGTCAAAGAAGGCACCATGGGGTTTTAATCGGTTAGAGTCCGACATGACCAGTTTTTCTACACCTGGCAATATTTATTTATATATTTTCCAGTAGCATCTCTTTAGTGCGGAGGTGTACATACATCTCAATTTTTTATTAAAAGCCATTTTGTATTTTATATTTGTGTTGTTTTAGTATCTTGTACCCACTGTGATGTAAAGCGTAAATGTTGTACCTATTTTATATTCCACCTAATTAATCCGTAAGTTAGTCCACTCATTGTTTGTGTCATTTGAAAATTATTATATGGGTCTATAAGTGAAAACTTGTAATTGGCTGACTGTTTCTAACCTAACGTTATATGAATTTGTATGTAGCTGTAAGTTTTCCATAAAATAAATAAATAAATTTATTTATAACTTTATGTACCTACATAATATAGTTCAGACGCCAGCACATCAAGCTACCCCAATCTGTCAAATTTCCCCAATTGAAAGTGAACCTTATGCTTATGTGATAAAGTTGCAAATCTTTAAAAGAAATTTGTCTGATTGGGGTAGCTGGATGTGCTGGCGTCTGTACGAAGGCGGACTTAATGCCCGAGGTTTTTTCTGCTAGACAACCTTAGGGTGGTGCAGAGAAAGCATGGTAGTTGCACGGATCATACAATTACCAAAAAGTAAGAAAGTAGGGGCTGTACTAATAAATTTGATGATAATGATGTCCTCCCGACCGAATTTCGGCCACGGCGGCCAGTCTCAATGGAGACTAGCCAATTGCGCAGGACATATTATAGTGCATAGGTGTGTGCGCAAACACAAGGGCACTTTCTCTCCATCACTCTCATGATCCGATGGGACGACTAGCGAGACGAGGTCAGGTACAGGACCGACGGCTTTACGTGCTCTCCGAGGCACGGGGTTGTAATACCCCCAACTTCCAGACTTCGGGCTGACACTGAGAAATTTCTTTTCTCGGAAATAAATTTATAGTAATAGCAATAGGTTTAAGATAAGATAGGATAATTGTTTATTTCACCACATAACATAAAACTATAACAGTAATAGGTGCGTACAGTTAAATGCAATACATTTTTACATAATAAAATTGTTTGTTTGTTACAATATATTTAGCAATCTTTGTGGTGGCTAGCACCTTAGCTAAGTTATTCGGAGATAACTAAAAAGGTGCTAGGCCCAACTTGGTTTATATAGTTCCATCAATATTCATCAATAATCTATAGGGTGAAAGTTAACATAAAAAGAGAAAAAGTAATAATATGAATAAAATACAAAAAACTGCCTGTTTACTTGCAGGATTTCCCCATGGAAAGGAACAATGAGTTACTTCCAAACTAAACTGTAGTGTATCAGTTATCACTCCAAAACTGTACGTCCCTAAAATCCAAAAGCAATACATATGTAAATGGTACTAATTAAAAGCTTAACCCTACAACCGTGGCGTAACAAACTTCGTGTCTATCTGAATTAGCGTCGGCCAGTAACTATCGGGCCGGGAGCCCACCTCGACCATAAATTAGATGCTGCTTGGCCACTACACGGGTTGAGCGCGGCTCCATTGTTAGACGGCACGGAATTATTAATCAAAACAAAGCGTAATTTTTAGAATAAAGTTCGTTGAACAGGACGTCATCTGTCATTAGTTAGTGTCTCTGTTATCCGTTTTAAAGTTAAGAGACGATAGTAATTTTATTACTTTTAATTTTAGCAATACTTTAGTAAAGTTTTGCTGCATGATTTTTTTAACTTAACGTTACCAGTTAGCCCATGAAGCTTTCACGTTTTCAGGCCCACGCAAAACGTGTCTACGGGTGGATAAGTCGGATTCGCTCCAACTAAACCTTCCTGCCGCCCATAGACTTCTCTTGGCGCCTGATGGGGGGAGCGCCCGGAACCCGGGTATGCTGCTCCGGTGACCCCCTTTTGCACCATGACTCAGATGGTCGGGACACGTCTATGAAGTGTGCCTTTGTACAGCAGTAGGCGTCTTTCGGCTGATATGATGAGGATGATGATGTGTAGCACATCTCTATACAAAATACATATCTCGTATTTCACAAACTGGTTTTGTTATGTTGATTCAGTTTTATGGCTAGATGTTCTTTAAGTTAGTTCTTTAAGTCATTTAACTATTTATGTTACGCCTTGTATATAGAGCTGCTTTATATATATCAAGCTTACATATTACAAAGGTATAAAACGAATCCAGTGCTAAATCTATGAAAAAAAAAACACGTACAATGGAAACGCACTATAAAGCATGGACCATAGACTTTTAATCAATCTGCACGAGCGGTACGGTGCGCAAAAATGGCGGTCCTACCGTGGACGCGGCTTAATTAAAGCCATAAGGAAAATACGTTCTGTTCCTCTATGACTTTGTTTTTTTGGCATCGGTACATTGTCGGCTTGATTGTTATTGTTGTAGTTTGGTTGAGTAAAATTTTATTTTTGCTCTAATTGAATGGCGTCAACTATTGATTTGTGAGATGATCTACCAACGGGAACGAAAAATTTGCTGTTCGTCTCTACCGAACAGCATATATTTGAAATTGTTGATCAGTTCGAAAAATACCAGTTAGATTTGCAGTAATCCGTGAACGTATCTTTTTACTAGACCGTATATAGATTGATCTTGTTCCGGTCATCAGAGGGGAGGCAACGTCACAAGTACGCAACTACCCTATAAAATTTAAAAACAAATCGCCTCTGTTTATTGACTGCAAACCCACCCAACGACCCAAACGCAGAGAAAAAGAAACGAAAGCTGATGCTCGTCATAAAAGTTTTTTAAATAACTACATACACCCCCGTTGTTAACCGCCAATTTAGTAATTTATTGAGGCAAACTGATCAGCCGGTTTTTGGTGATTGAGACAGAATCATCCTCTGGGATATTGTATACTAGCTATGCCCCGCGGTTTCACCCGCTTTAAAGTAGTTTTGGCGTAAAAGAATAACAAACATAAATCTATACTCACAAACTTTCGTATTTATAATATTAGTGGGATGTGTACCTCTAGTGGTTTTGTCAGTGCACGCACGTAGATTTTTCCTACTTACTCTACACTTATGTGCAGTCATTGAAGCATTATTGCTCCGAATTTTTTTACTGTGAACCGAAATGCATACAATTTTGGAATTAGGTTCATCTTACCATTAACTTCAAAAGTGAAAATGATTTGAACTCCGCAACCACCCTGGGGGTTGTTGTCATCCCTTCTCGGGGGTGAATTTTGTTTTTATAAAAATAACCACGGATATTGATAGAAGGCCTAATTTTTAGCAAAAATCATCTATAAAGTTTTTCAAAAAATCCAATACTTTTCAAGTTATTGGCAATTGAAAATTCGCAATTTTTTCACGGTTTTCATCGGTTTTTTGCAAATATCTCCAAAAATATACGTTTTATCGAAAATTTTATAAAGAACAAAATTGTAGCAGGTAAAACAATGAATAATTTGGTTTTTTATAAAGTATTCTAAGTGCAATATTAAGCTAGATATTAAAGATCAAAGCCGTTTTTATTTTGTCTGAAATTTAATCGATGTGGTCAATGCCATCTAGCGGCGAGCACATGCATTTTATGCATTCTGATACAAAAGGGTTTTGTAGTGCTTGAAATGAGCTTTAAAATGAGCACTATTAAAAGTCTTTTGTACGTAAAATAAGTGAGCTGTATTGCAAATAAGGGGAGCATCTAATGTTTTTTCTATTAAATCAATGGGTTTCATAAGTGCAATTTCCACCAACATTAAAATTAATCGTATTCCGCCTAGAATTAACTTTATTATGAAGAGTTTGATAGATAGTATCAGTTTGGCTGCTTCAGGACACATATTTTTCAAAAAAGTCACGATAAAAAAACAAAACCAAATATCAAATTTTTAAAAAACCCACTTTGTTTTCATAATATCTCAAAAATGACGACAGGTAATGAGGACATGAAGGTATTTTTCTGACAAACAATTCGAATTTTTGTTTTTTCTGTCAAACAAAAATTGACGGAGATATGATCGTTTAAAGAGCGCGTGGCAGCGCAATCACAGCCTCTTTTAAGCCCTTTAACCCTTCACCGTTTTAGAAAAAGGCTTTTTACTATATATTGCAATAAAGGATGTTGTAGCTTTTTAAATTACCTTTACAATGGTTTTTTTATAAATTGTGATAGCATGAAAATTTAAGGAGTTATGGTCCAAAATCTTATCATATATTTTTCTACTTAGTAACTGAAAATTTCGGAGTGTGAATATTTGGAGCAATGTGAAAGTACGCAGTATAATAGAGACCTACAACTATTGTAATGTGTACAACTATTGTGTACCCGCACCACAAGAACAGCTGAAAATGATTTTTTGCAACTGCAAAAAAGGATGTGGAGCGTCTTGCGGATGCAGAAAAGTTGGTCTGTTTTGTAATAGTACCTACCTGTGGAACGTGCAGTGGACATAACTGCCAAAATAGCCCTCCAATTCAGCCAGAAGATGTTGAATGTGACAGCGACTCCGATATTGAGTCATGACTAATAATATTATATTTTAATAATAATAGTACAATTTTATATAATTTGTAAATATTTTATTCCATCAATGGCAATTTTTTACTCTAAATTAAATTATTTTTAAATATGTAATCATATATATTTACTGTTTTAATTTAGGGGTAGTTTTAAGAGTAGAAAAGCTTAAGAATATGATCATCATTTTCGAGAGTGTGGAATAATATTTAAATCCCTTTCATTTTATCAAAAAAAAAATTAACAATTTTTTATCATGGGGTAGTTCTCAAGGGTGGAAAGAGGTTAAAAATTTGATAATTATTATAGAGAATATAAAATATTACTTACTCTATACTTACATCTTTTTATGTAATACCAAAGTATTGATGATTTTTTTAATTTAGGGGTTGTTTGCAAGGGTTGTAAGATTTTCAAGGGGTTGAAAATGATTTTAACATGAGGTTATTATGTTAGAAAATACTTTACAATTTCACTACTTACTATTAGACATGTTTTCTAGCGATGAAATGGCTCAATGTCAATTTTTCCATTAAGGGGTTATTTACACCCCTTAAAAATAATAGGCGGAGTTCAGATCATTTTCACTTTTGAAGTTAAGGGTAAGATGAGCCTAATTCCAAAATTTCATGCAAATCGGTTCACAGTAAAAAAATTCGGAGGTAAGACCGTATTTTTCGCTTCAATGACTGCACTAATTATATTTTAGACAATTCACACAATACCTTTGTAAATTGTAGCTTGAGTTATTCTTATGTATAAGCTATAATATTGTAAAGTTTCATTAAAATCCATTCCAGTAGTTTTACGTGGAAGAGTAACAAACATCCATCCATCCATACTTACAAACTTTCGCGTTTATAATATTAGTAGGATATATATTTTAAAGACATCGATCGTATGAATATGACGGCCACTGTAGCCAAGTTGGTAGTGCTCCTGCCTACGAAGCTAGTGGTCCTGGGTTCGAATCCCGGTAAGTGCAAATATTTGTGTGATGAGCACGAATATTTGTTTCTGAGTCATGGATGTTTTCTATGTATATAAGTATCTATCTATCTATATAAGTATGTATATCGTCGCCTGGTACCCATAGTACAAGCTTTGCTTAGTTTGGGGCTAGGATGATCTGTGTGACATTGTCCTGAAATATTATTAATATTATTATTATATGAAGGATATTAATTTTAAGAAATAGAATAAAGAAAGAATTTGATCCCTGTGTCGCGGAGCACTTTACAAACATATGATTGATGGACAAAAAGTAAATCCAGACTCAGAACAACTAATTATGTGTCACACAAATAAGTGTCCTGAACGGAGAGGCGACTGTTCTAACCGACTGCGCCAAACTGCAGTGTGAAGATTGTCTGAAAATTTCATCAAATCGCTCTACCCTTTTTGGAGTCTATAGTGAACATACGTACAAACATCGATTTTTATATAATAAGGTCCTACCGACCGAATTTGGGCCACGGCGACCAGTCTCAATGGAGACTAGCCAATTGCGCAGGACATATTATAGTGCTCAAGTGTGTGCGCAAACACAGGAGCACTTTCTATTCCATCACTCTCATGAACTGATAGGACGACTAGCGACATGACCAGAAAGAGGTCAGGTACAAGACCGACTGCTTAAAGTGCTCTCCGAGGTCCGAGGTCAAGAGGGGTAGGGCACAGCGTTCATTCGCTCAAAGAGCAGCCCGACTGGGGAAGTACCTCCACCTTACAGAAGACATACTTTAATAATAACATTAATTACATTCGTGTTGTGTTTCTGCGTGGGAGTAAGGTCGCCAGAGCTCATTGGGGTGGGGGGAAGGCCGGCAACGCACCCGTGACACTTCTGGTGTTGCGGGCGTACATGGGCGGCGGTGATTACTTACCATCAGGTGACCCACTTGCTCGCTTGTCGCCCTATGACAAAAAAAAAGGTACGGGGGTATATTACCGCCAACTCCCAGACTTCGGGCTGATACTGAGAAATTTCTTTTTACGGAAAAATCACTTTTTGGTCCGACCCGGGATTTGAACCCAGGACCTCGTTATCTGCGGTTGAACACGCTACCGCCATCCAGGCAATCGATTTTCATATATACCTAAATATGTATAATGTAAATACTATATCGATTCTTTTTGTCTTTGGGTCGACACGGATGTCAAAGTTACGTAACTTCCCGCCGTGAAATTCTACGTTACACGTCATTGTGTACAAACGGCCACACATCAAGCTATACATTTCCAGTATAAGCTGAACCCGTCTTGTATAGGATTTCCAAACAATGAGAGGTCAGCTTATAGTGGAAATCGGTAGCTTGATAAGTAGCCGTGTGTACAATGAGCACATATCAAAAATATCTTCACATCGGTATCAAACCAACTCCCTCTAATTATTATAGACGGTTGGCGTGGTTGATAGATACTTGCCTTTCATGCTGCTGGTCGTGGTTTCGATTCCCACCCAGGACAAATATTTGGGTGCATGAACACGTCTGTTGGTCTGAGTCAGAATGTAATCTATACTAATATATTAAGCTTAAGAGTTTGTTTATTTGCTTGAACGCGCTAATCTCAGGAACTACAGATAAATTTTCATTTTTTTTCTAGGGACAATGTCACACAGATCATCCTAGCCTCAAACTAAGCAAAGCTTGTACTATGGGTACCAGGCGACGATATACATACTTATATAGATAGATAAATACTTACATACATAGAAAACATCCATGACTCAGAAACAAATATTCGTGCTCATCACACAAATATTTGCAGTTACCGGGATTTGAACCCAGGACCACCAGCTTCGTAGGCAGGAGCACTACCAACTAGGCTACGGTGACCGTCGTGAATATGTTTGTATTTATCTGTCTCCCATCCACAATGTAAGTGCTTGGAACTTGTCTGTGTAGCATTCTCCATTTATCCCGTTGTAGAGCCATCTCTTTTACTTCTTTATAACTGTCCACTTGTTATTTTTCTTTAAGTTAATCAGTAAACTTTCTTCTCGGTCTCCCTCCCTTTCTCCTTGCGTATATCTTCTGTCTATTATAGCGGAACCGTGAATACACACATGATTTTCATCCTAGATTTACATCATGAGATACATAAAATCCAAGTAATAAGAAAATAACACAACACCTATTAATATAAGCACACGGAACAGATTTACAAAACACTGCCAGAAGTTGTGCAGAAGAAAGAGGAAGCCAAGAAAGAAACCAACAAGAAGACAAATCTATTGATGGCTATTTAATATATTTAAATAGAATCTTCAAAAGAAAACTCTTCGGGGCTCCGTTAACATTTTAAACTACAGTCCTGTGATAAAAATATGACGCAAATCTCTATCTAATGTTAAAATTGGCAAAATGATCGGTATGTTTGTTCGTTGTGAATTCTTGTGCCTTGATGTTAATGCTATTTATGAGGGTAGTTGATATTTTGCCCTCTTTCTAATTTTAATATTGAATTTAATAAAATAAAATTTATAAATGGCCATAGCAAACTTTAAATATACGCATTGTCGTTGAAATAATATTTACACGCCAAGATCTCAGCAGAATGTGATTGATCCATCAATATTCATGTAACAGCTCTTATGTATATTTTATTATATAATATGTAACTTTTTATTATACAGTAACAACAATAAGTTACATATGTAATAAAAGGTACAGACGCCAGCACATCAAGCTATCCACATCTGTCAAATTTCCCCAACTGAAAGTGAACCTTATGCTTATGTGATAATGTTGATAATCTATAAAAGAAATTTGACAGATTGAGATAACTGGATGTGCTGGCGTCTGTACATAAGAACTGTTACAGGAATATTGATAGATCAATCACATTCTGCTGAGATCTCAGCGTGTAAAATATAAGAAAAGTGTAAAATATAAATATATAAAATAAAATACAATATGCATCACAAAATTGTACAATTGGCGGCCTTTTCACTAAATGTGATCTCTTCCAGACAACCTAGGCAGGAATTGGAGTATAGAATAACTCATGTTCAGTACCTAACTAAATAAAATACATTCCATTGCATCTCATATACCTCTAACAACGCATTTCCCACTTCCCCAAAGCAATAATCTAAGAAACGAAAAAAATACCTATAAATAAGTCAAAATATACGCGTACGAGTATGTTAATCTTCAAGTTTAATCTTCGCAACAAATCGCGATGCCTACATTATACAAAATGGATTTTATGGTAATATTATTCCCATGAAGGAAGTAATCCGCCATTGTTGGAAAATGTATGTGATTATAGCTGTATCGCGTAATATAACGTAAGGAAAAGGCAACGAAAGGAAACGTAAATATACAGCGTGTAAGGGGCAGCGTAAAGAGAAGTGAAGCCAAGGATTTTTTTTACAAGACTGGGGGAATGCCTACGCATGCCACCCACAAAAAATGTCTGCGTTTTTTTTTTTTTTTTTGTCAGAGGTCGACAAACGAGCAAGTGGGTCACCTGATGGTAAGTGATCACCACCGCCCATGGAACTCGCAACACCAGAGGAGTCGCGGGTGCGTTGCCGGCCTTTAAGAGTAAGCAAACAAGTGTTTCTGACCCTTCTCCCCACCCCGATGAGCTCTGGCGACCTTACTCACACTCAGAAACACAACATTAAATTATTAATGTTATTATTAAGGAATGTCTTCTGTAAGGTGGAGGTACTTCCCCAGTCGGGCTGCTCTTCGAGCGAATGAACGCTGTGCCCTACCTCTCGCGTGTGGCGAGTATAAGTTGCCGTGGACTTCTCTTGGCGCATGATGGGAGGAGCCCCAGGAACGCGGGTATGCTGCTCCGGTTCCCCCTTTTTACATTATGTTCTAGATGGTCGGGACACGTATCCTCGGTTGGCTCTGGATTGTCCTCCCCTATTTATACCGACTCCTGCGTGTCCGAGGGGAGTTGGGCTACCGGTTGCCGTCGTCGCCGCGTCGGTCGGCTCGTTCCCGATATCGTTCAACAGCCTCCTTCTGGAGCATGACTGCCTTACAGAAGGAGACCACGGGCGTCCCGTTTTGTGGAGTCACCGGGCAACATCGCACCTACCTACAATGACGTAGACCTACCTAGAGTGTGACCGCGAACACTAGTACACTCTCCATTCTCTCGCCCTCATAAACCCCTGGGACGGTATTTGACATAATTGGACTGAAACGGCTTTTGTACTCAGGACTCCTTTGTATGCGTATGCACACGCTGCCAATAAAGGTCGAAACTTTACTACGTAGTAGATAGATGTCAGGTAAAAAGAGTTATTTTAGGGATCCAAATTAGAGCCACCTTCTTTATCCTATTGTCAATGTACATCTATATAAAAGCTTAACTAATTTAGTATGTAACTCACAATTCATTCCTTTTAGTAAATAGCAGGTAGAATAAAATGTAAGCAGCTAAATTCTATCTGCAGATCTGCCAATTTGACTATGGATGTTATGAACCCGTCTTGACCGCCCTGCCAATTAGGTAACGTTTAAGTACGTGACGTATTAGACCTACCAATTGACAAGAAAAAAACATACAAAAATAATATATTTTGGTTATATCAATATTAATAATATAAACAATCTTTTTATGTATTTAGACTTAGACTGCGAGTCGTTATAGTTTTCTTAGATGTAAAGCCTCAAACCATACGTAACCCACAAAAAATCCATTTAAATTTCCACAAACTACAAAAAAATGTTCATACCATATTTACACTGGCAACATTTTAACAATTTACGTCCAACCAAAGATAACATTCGCTGTTTACCAAAATAAGAATGATTCTTTTTTTAAAAATGAAAAGCAAAGCAAAGGCTGGGTTACACTGCCGCTAGTTCATGTAGTTGCGTCTTGTATTATGAATTATATATGGCGACTACGCGTGGAATACGCCGATTGCGTGCGTACTGGAACTGAGGACTCGGATAAGATAAGACACTGAATTTAGTGGAAGTTACTCTACTGTGCAGATGCGATGCAAATTAAGAAACAGTGCAAATTAAAGCACGGAATTCTATTTGAAATAATCAATGGACTAAGACTTATACCACTAGGATCGCCCAAATGTCAATAATGTAAATAAAAAACTTCCGAACGCTGCTGCGTACCATGTTCAGTACGGATACAGTACGCATTAGACGCCGCCATTGTAAAACGCCGTGCTGTTAGCTTACATGCTCACATTCAGGTTAGCGGCCCAACATTAATATGATAATATGAATATTATAATTTAAGTTAAAATGTATGGAAATAATAATGATTGAATTAGTAATTTGTGTATTGGGAGCTTTCGTTACCTTTTTTCAAGACTGTATGAAATCATGTAGATTAAATAAAGAATTTATTAATTATCAGTTGACTGAACGGCAAAGGAGAACCTATACTCAAGGGAATCTGTTATTCATTCACTAGATCAACATTCATAGGAGCATGACAATCTTAATGATGAAATGCAAGCGTAATAGGTAGAATATTATTAATATAATATTTCAGATACGAGTTGTTTAATGACGGCGGCGAAAATCAGAATATCATCACCCCATCTCATCCCATGGGGGGCGTAGAAGAAGACTTGAGGGGATATCTACCAGTGCACGGGCAGCAGCTTTCTTTTGTGTACCATCACTATCTTACTGTGATCGTCAACCCGCCAAGCGTGGTGATTATGGCAAATCGCCCAAGATGATTCTTTGGGGAGGCTTGTCCAGCAGTGCACTTCTTTCAGTTGTATTGATGATGATGATGAGGAGTCATAAATCATTTTATTTTAAAACTCACTCGATTACCTTCACTCTAGTGAGTTACGTTCATTCACCAAATCGAAATACATACAAACAAGAGAGAAGTAAGTAGAGAGAAGAGAAGAGAGAAGTAGATCAAGAGAAAGAAGTATTAAACTCTAAATATAATATTTTAGTCACCAGTAAATTAGTCATCAAATATATTTATTTTATTCGACTCTAACACTTCCATTCCACTACTTTGAACAATCTAAGACTGAGCCGTATTCAAAACAATCCACAGGCAAATAACCGATTCTCGTCCCCAAGGGTGTCGTTCTGTGTCCGCTTTACTTTTTCACATTATTCCGACTGCGGCAAGCCTGCGGGACGACAGCGGGATGGTTGCGGGGAGGCGGCGCGGCGTTCGACGTGCGTGCGATACCCATTACCTAAGTGTTTATTTTTATGAAATGTGTACTGTGTGTGCCTCGCTTTATAATACACATGAGATTTTCCCTACTTTATAACGATTTTTCAAAATGGAGGTGCGGTTGTATCTAAGGTTTTGTTTGTGGCATATTTATAGCGGATCCCTGAGGTTCACGTGTCAAATGTTGTACGTAATTGTTCACCGGTCTTCATAATAGGTTCTAAGAGTTATTTCACCAGATGATTTGTAGATTTTTATTCCCACTTTATTCCTACGCTATCTTTTGTCTGGAAACATTTTATTCCGAAATACTCTTAGGGGGTTTGGCGCCAACGCGGTAAAAAACTCATCGAGGCATTGTTTCGTTTTCTAAAACTGGAGTAAAATAGATTTTTTATTTTTAAATATGGTGGATTTTACACATAACTTAATAATATCATCACATTGTCGATACTACTATTTATTATTTGTCGACACAAAGTGGAGGAACGTGCTATATTGCCATGAATTGTAATATTTCGTGTCTTAACTATTTTGAGTAACTATGCTAACTTTCCTATTGTAACCACCAAAAGTGTGTTTTTTGATAAAGCCTTATTATTTAGACTTGACTACCTCGTCAGTCTAACGGTAGCGTGTATGACCGCAGATAATAAAGTGCTGGGTTCTAATCCCTAAGGCCAAAAACACGTGACAGCGGGTTTCTTTTTCCAAGAAAAAACCTTTCTAACCGTCCGGAATAATTAGTGGTTGGTGTTACACCTGGAGATCACGTAAAGCCTGTATCTGCCCTTCGTGTCAGCTAGAGAAAGTGCACGTGTGTTTGCGCACACGCTTATACACTATAATATTAAATCCCGCGCAGATGGTTAATCTCTTTTTAGTCTCTATTAAGACTGACATAAATAGGTGAAATTCGACAGAACTTTATACTTATCATCATCATCATCATATCAGCCGAAAGACGTCCACTGCTAAACAAGGTCTCCCCTAAGGATATCCACAATGGCCGGTCTTGTGCAGCCCGCATCCAGCAGTTTCCCGCGACCTTTGTTAGATCGTTGGTTCATCTTGTAGGGGGCCTGCCCACGCTGCGTCTTCCGGTTCGTGGGCGCCACTCGAGAACTTTTCAGCCCTAGTGGCCGTCGGTTCTACGAGCTATGTGCCCCGCCCACTTCCACTTATACATTCTACACTTATTATTGCTATATAAGTTAAGTCATTACTTCGTAACTTGTAAATCGGACAAGTAAATTTAAGAAACGTATAGTTACTGCCAAGTAACTAATCTTATTTCTACTTAAATACGTTCTATACTTACTTAAGTGTAAAGTTAAAGAAACATTTAACTTGGCCTCTTTTGAAATCCTTCCGTCTGGCATTTTAACTACATTTGTGGCGATTTGAATCTCAAAGATTTCGAATTTAAGTTCCGCCAAGCTTCGGGCGGCTAGGTATGACTTAATTCATAAGAGATTAACGGGATTATACTTCTGAAAGAAGTGCAAATCCGTAAATACTGATTTATGGATAGATGGATGGACTGCCATAACTCCGCATATAAGACTACATACATACTGTAAGACCGCCTCCTATGCTCCACGTTACAATAAAGCGGAAGTGCGTGTGCAAGCCATCAAATAATTATAATCATACTTTAGGGACATTTTGTATATATATATATATATATATATATATATATTCTTATTTCTTGTTACAGTCCATTCTTTTTTGTGAATGCTATTCCCCCAGAAATCAAAATGGTCAAAAGTCGTTATTCCTTCAAAAAGAAAACTCGGAAACCTGTAATAACAAAAGTAATGTCAGAAATATCACATAACTATTAATGTCATGTAAAATAGATACACAATATTGGAATCATCATATAAGGAAGGAGTTCCTTAAAATATTGCGAAGGAGACGATGGCTGTGTGTCTTGATTTGCCTTTGCTATTTAGATAAACTAACTAACGATAGGCTCAGCAATGACGGAAGGATCTCATGCGTATTGCAAGAGGTAAAGGTTACAGTAACCACTCCCTTCAAGAAGGCAGGATACAAGTTGGCCAACTTGGTTGAGTAAAAAATTGTCAACCAACAAATCAATATAGGGATTCAGGAATGTAGTTCCACTTATGAATTGAACCAAAAAACGGTAACCTGCCATAAATCGATTGCTTCTATGCTACTCTGCGCAAGCGGTGCGCGTCCATGCTAAGCAGAGTGCGGGCCAGCCGAAACTCCGTCTTGGCTGTCATAGGAAACAGACTTGATTGCCCTTACGTCAGTCACTGGATCGGTCTGCATGTGCAGCTTGATACACTGACTCACACAAGAAGGTATTACTGTTAGTGTTGTGAATGTTAAATTATTTTTACTAACATATTTTTTAAGATTTATTTTATTACTAACAAAATGGTTATAAATATACAAATATATAAATCTTTGTTATCTGAATGAAAATAAATACATAACACACATAGGTATATAAAAAAATTCAATAAAAAAATAGTCAACCTACATATCAACTATACTAAAAGCTACAATAATCTAGGAATTCAGGTATAGTTACGCTTATAAATTGGACCAAAAAACGGTAACTATACCCGTCAATATAGTTGGTGGAATAAAAAAAATAGTTAACCTACATAAATATCAATCACTTAAAGCTACAAAAATCTAGAAAGTAAGGAGTGTAGCTCCGCTTATGAATTGGACCACAAAATATCTTTTTATGCGCAATATTCAATTCTGATATCCTTTGAAGCATCATCTTTGTGTATTAGCCAGTCAATCTGCTATAGCTATGGCCAGATAGATATAAACGTCTTTTGGTACTTATGGCATCTGGTCGTGTATGACTTAGCTATGCAATATTTCACAGAGGTAATCGTCTCAACTTTTAGGTTTTATTTCATTAGACGATATCTCTGTAATTGTCATGAAGTTTCTTGAGTTATCTAAGGATATTATAATTCCTTGAGCTATTATCGATAATAGTTCTAGATGCAAATCCTATCCTCCTATCTTTTTAATAAATACGAGGTATCAGTGTGAGACTCATTATTATTTTATCTCCTACTTTGGAACTGGTGTAAAGTGTAAAAAAATATATAGTACGGTTAGAATTTCGATTTCCATCAAGAAAAGGCATTATAAAAAAAATTAAAATTGCAATGCCCGCCTTGGTTAGCACAATAAGTCATCCTTTGGTGTTATTGGCGACTAAATGACCTGAACCATCCTTTAATACATGACAATCTACTAGCTGTGCCCCGCGGTTTCACTCGCATTAAACTTAATACTTTATAACCAGAATGTTATTCGGATATATAAGCTATATTATTACACAGTTTCATCAATATCCGTACCATAGATTTTGTGTGAAATAGTAACACACATCCATGCTCACAAACTTTCGCATTTATAATACTGGCTGTGCCCCGCGGTTTTACCCGCATTAAACTTTATAAATTGTAGTCAAATTTATTAAAATCGGTCCAGCGGTTTAGGCGTGAAGAAGTAACAAACATACACACTCGAACACTCACAAACTTTCACCTTCATAATATTAGTAGGATTAGTAGAGTTTTGGATAAAAGAAAGTAGAGAATGATAGTGCGGCATGCGGCATCAATCTAAAAGAGTCCAGTATCACAATTACATTGTCCTCGGGCTAGCGGTATACGCGGTATTACATCGCTTCCCGGGGATTTGTTATGATCCACTAATTGATCGCATCCCGGTCGAGGTTCGTTCCTTCCTCATTAGCTCAGTGACGTCACGGTGTATAATTGTTATGTGAGGAAGTGATCTGGCGTGGGTTTATTTTCGCGTTTTTGGTGTAATGAATGGAATTATGATTGATGCTCGTCTCGCTTTATTTATTTATTTGTATGGGCATGGTTACCAGAGTCAGGGTGGTAATCGTCTGATATGGCTTATCGACTGTAATCTAATACAACCGGGACCGACAACTTCCTGTGCCTCACAATAACTCCACGTGCGGTGCATCGGGTAAGACAGTTGGGTCGTCGCTTCGTGTCCAAGGTTCACCAAAATTATAACCAAAAATTACAAATCTCTGCGTGATGCGAACAATTATCTGTTTTGCTGCAATTTATCTGGAATATGTACAGATGCCAGTACATCCAGCTACCCCAATCTGTCAAATTTATTTTATAGATTTTAAACTTTATCACAAAAGCATAAGGTTCACTTTCAATTCACAAATCTTATTGTAAATTATTTCCTACAATCCGTGTACCTAAATATCTATATGTACCTAGAAATAATTATAAATTAATTATATATTACTACGAACATGTTCTGACTATTTACAAGCGCTTTTTTATAGTCTACGTGAAAGAAACTTTTTTTATTTATTTATTTTATTTTGTTTTATTGGGGAAATTTGACAGATTGGGGTAGCTTGATGTGTATGTAATTATGTATTTAGAAAAATATAAGCATGTTCATCAGCTATCTGGTTGCCATAGTGCAAGCACTGCCTGGTTGCGTAATGCAGATCAGTCTCATACATTTAAACAATACCAGTATGTAATATTCGCTTATCTAACAAAAATAAAGTGACACCGTACCGAAAAGCCTTACAAAAACGAAAAAAAATCACACTAATCAACTAAGGCAATGAGGAAAACATAGTAACCCTTCTTAGTGAATTAGATAAACCCTTAGTCGCATGTGCTAGCTAAGAAATTGCTTCCTGTTCGATCACTTATCCGGACCCATTGATTAACGAAAATCAGGAGTTAACGGTTCGTCTGCACCTGACACCCAATCCTGTTAAAAATGTCACAGTAGGGATGTGCAGAGCTACGTTGTTGCTATAGTAAAATATCATTTGATTTACTTATAACTTATCGTGGTTACCCTAGTGTCAGAGTTGTTCAAGCCGCCTAAGGCCGCCGACATGGCTGGCTTAACGACTGTTGCCTAATGACTACAACCGGGACCGACAGCTTAACCTGCCCTCAGAAGCACAGAGTCGCTCAGAATTAAAACCACTTTGGCGGTCACCCATCTATGGAGTGATTGCGAGCCTAGCTGCTTAACCTGGCCAATCACTTACAGACCGGTGAGAGCATGTAAAAATTTTTGTTACGTATTGATTAAAACCGTTTATTTTGAACAGATTTTTGAAGAGATTATGGGAAATAGATTATTTATGAAACGTTGTCTGAGCTGATAGACTGAACCATTCAGACTACGCGATGTAGTAAAATATATCTATAACAATAAATATTGTCATTTAAAAGTATTTTAACTTATAAATAACCTCTTTGACAATAACTTAAATAAGTTAGCTAAATTAAATGTTATTTTTAAACGTTTTGACACAAATCTCTACCTATTTACAACCGCTTTTTTAAAGTCCATGTGAGTGAAAACTTTTTTTAATATTGTGCCTAACTTTACTTTTTAAAGCTGGCCATTAAGGCAGCTTTACATATTTACATGGCGCTGCTATCTGCCTTGCACGTTTAGATTTTATAGGATATCAAATTCATAGAAGCACTGTATTTGTGAGGTTACATTTATAAAATCCTGAATCCAATTCAGACGAAGTTTTCACTTGGATATTTTTTGTACTTAACAAAATAAGTAGGAAAACCTGTAAACGAAAAATATATTATGGGGAACTTGTATTCAATATGTTCGAAAATTAATTTAGTTTAGTAAGCAGTGACGGGGGTATCATAAGAACCAACGGTCGCTCTAGCAGAAGGATTCTTGAGTGGTGATCCGAGAGTGATCCAGCGTGGTTGGGCCCCTCACAAGGTGCAACGACAATCTTGGGAAGGTTGCGGGAAGCCGTTGAATACATATATGATCTTGTAGGGTGCTCTTTGGGGGCCTTTGTAAACAGTGAGTAAAAAATTCCACCGATGAAACTGAACAAGAAAAACGCGAATTAAGATATTTATTTAGCTCTTCATACAAAGAGTGAGATTTGCTCGAAAAGTTTGTATAGAAAAACGAAATTGGCACGTCAGCTTATGTAAGATTTTTCTGTGAGTAGTGTACCTCCCTACCTAAGTAGTATAACATGCAAGTAGGTACATGCTTTTTTATAAAAGAAAGTGTCGCCATCCCTTGAAATCTAAACCCCATAAGCCTCGTCTCAGCTTACCCTCGTATGTCACGATTTGCGAATGCCGTCACTGTCCTACACTTCCGGGAGAACTATAAACTATGCGTAAAATATTGTATGTTTTTATTCTTATTATTTTTTTAAATAAGACAACGCCAGCACTATGGAATTTAATCCTTGTGTCGCGGGGTACTTTACAAACATATATTAGACGGACACAAATTACATCCAGACTCAGAACAACTCTTTATGGGTCACTCAAATAGTGGTCCGGTGCGGGACTCGAACCCGCGACACGAAGAGCCTACAAATTGAGGAGGTTAAATAA
This sequence comes from Pseudoips prasinana, assembly GCA_951640165.1. NCBI lineage: Eukaryota > Metazoa > Arthropoda > Insecta > Lepidoptera > Nolidae > Pseudoips > Pseudoips prasinana. The sequence continues at coordinate 33,968,743 of OX621237.1, read as the reverse complement.
CTAAATAATCACTGTTTTAATAAACGTTTAATGGAATTCAAGCTTTTCTTAATGATTAAGTTTATAATTTGACTAGCTATTCCCCGCGGTTTCACTCGCGTTAAAGAAGATTTTCCCGCTTTTCTGTTGAAATTTTTCTTGAATTTTCTTTGCTATAAACCTCACGGAGCCTGAGACCTTTCCAACGAATGCAAAACCGTGGAAATCGGTTCGTGCGTTCTGGAGTTATAGCGTCAGGAAGGAAAATCCGACTTATTTTCATTATTTTCATTTATTTGATCATAATTTATAATTTATATATTTAAATTAAATACATACATATATCTATATATATATATATATATATATATATATATATATATATATATATATATATATATATATATATATATATATATATATATATATATTGAGATAATATATATATATATATATTAGGTCTTTACCTATGAAATTGCCGTTCTGCAGTACTGGCCATTTCAAATCAAAATAATTTTTGTTTGGCTAAGAATTCTAATTTCAAATTAATTTTATTTTAAAAACATGGATTCTTTTTTCCAAAAGTAGTCATTTCTTTATTGATTAGTAGTAGGTAGTAATTGGGGTTCCTGGATCAAAATAGATCCAGAAACACCCAATTACTCCCATTATTCAGTATATTCAAATTCAAAAGTCTTGTTCTAATAAATGTATAAATCTATTTCTTAGAATAACTAAATTGTCGTGATGGCCTTTTTACACAAACTAAAATTTGTTGCTAGCATTTGTTTCTTATATATTTGTATGAGGAAATATACTCATTATTCAGTCTATTCAAGATAGATCTAATTCAAAAATTATTATCGAATAATTCTATATAATTTTACGGAATATTCCTCTTGCCTGCAGCATTTTCAATAGCAATATCTCTCGTAATAGATTTAGATTTCTTCTATTAGGTCTAAAAGACTGTTATCAATTCTTATTATTCGAGCCCATAACGTGAACCCCTCATAGTGAATTCTGGGGTATACACCATCTCCTCGTTTGCAGGGTAATAATATACCACTATATTGTTCATGATTTATAATATTTACAATATGAAGTCCACACAGTCGCTTTTCTACTATTATTATCTGCACCCGGTCTCCAATATTCAATGTCATGGTAACTAACTAGCACAGTACATTTATTTTATTTGTTCCTCATATTTATACTGACTGACTGAGACTTCTGAGTTAGATGAAATGGGGGAAGGAAATATGAAAAATAAAAAAGGGGATATTTATTTAAAAAATTTATTATCATAGCACCATTTCTTTAAACACAAAACATTTTTTAAAGCACATATTGAATCATGATACATGCAGCTGTACAAATCATCAGAATTTAAATAGCGATCATATAGACTTAACAAATTAGGACAATTTTTATCTTCTAAATTAATTACATTATTAGACCTTAAAATACCTTTCAACCACAACACTTTTTCACAACCCTTAGCATAAACACACTTATCTCTTAAGATATCTAAGATTAAATGTTGATAATTAGGGTAAGGTATAAATCCTTCAGACCAGTATATTTTTCTGTTGCGCTCAATCCAGCTGACTTGTCGTCTTTCTGATTTTGTTAAATCATAAAAAGGGAATGGCTCTCTAATTAGAAATACTTGCAAATTTTTACCAAACCATACAGCAATTTCTTTCACTATAAATTCATTTGCTTCTGTTTTAAAGCCTTGGACGTCAACAATAGCAGTCATGATAACCTGCGTACTATATTACTTAGAGGTTTGTATTCCACAACCCGATCATTTATGATCAGACAATAAGCCGCAGTATTATCTGGTATTGGTGAGGAACATTCGATTTCTAACCGAACATCTACTGGACCTGTTTTAAGAGTATCGTTTTGTCTTGAACAATCAAGTATAAACAGGGGAGCCTTCTCTTTAAAGTTCTTTAGACAAAGCAAGGGGTCTGATGGACAGTTATAATATGACTGACGAAATTTGGCATACATTTCATATAATATATTATACTTGTTTTCAGAAAACTTTAAATTCAAAGGTTCATACGGGTAATATTGTGAGTTTAGAAATAAGGTTACGTTGGTTACTTCACAATGATCAAAGAGTGAACTATCTTTTAGGCTATTATTTTTTCTATCTGTTTGTAAACAGAAGATTACATATCTAGGTTTTTCTAATTGCGATGCCGTTTTAACTGACCATGTGTGTTTTGTGGTTTTTGGTAGTAAAGGGTACTCATACAAATCCCAATTCCGAAATGCCATTTGAATAGCTTTATCTTTTTCCAAATATTTTAATAGTACTAACCGTTCACGATCAGAAACTTTAATATGTGGTACCCTCCACTGTACTCTTTCTACATCAATACGAAAATGTACATTATTATCAGGCAGAATAACGCTGTTTAGGTTAGAATTACTTCTATTCAATATAAGTTCATGTTTACAATTTATCACAATTCTATTGTAATCTTCTGCAAAACCTAGAATCTTATTTAATGGTATTACAGCACTAAAATAGCCATCACTTTTAAATCCATTCAATTTCCACCCCCACAGAGCTGCCACTTTATTTTCAGCTTCATTGAATGAAATATATGATTTTATTGTTGACGTGATTCCAGAATTTTTTATGCGATCTATTTCAATACCATTTATTTCGTATCTGATGTCTTGGAACAAAAACATTATAGGGTTATTACTAAATGTAACAGCTTTCTCAACTGGCTTCCCATCTTTATCGAAGATCCTCACTCGACCCTCAATGTAAATTGAACTGGCTGATGGTAACACGTATATATCTTGCTGATGTATAGGAATTCTGATTTCATCATTTTCTCTAAAGCTGTTACCGTAGGGATTGTAAGAATGCACTTCATAACTTTCGATCGATGTATCGAACTGTGGTAAATCATTAATATGTAGTATATTCATATTTTAAAACCTAAGGCTTTAAGAAATCGTATGTTCGATTTAGTCAACTTGTTCACTTTTTTCTTACGTCTTTGCACCTTAGTGGATGTATTAGAAGTAAGATGTTTTATTTTGAGTTTAGGGTTTATATTATACAAAATCATTTTACTTTTCTTATATGAAGTCTCAGCTGAATATGTTCTATAAAATTGATACTGTGACCAAATTGATCAACAACTTTAATACAAACAGATGAAATTGTAGTTTTGTTCACAGGGAAGTAAATAACATTTTGGGGCTTTTCTAAGTAATAGTTGCCTGCAGAAATATTAGCTACAAATTCGTGAATTATATGATTTGGTATTCCATTATTGTAGGAATTGTATATTAAATCACATTCGATTCTTATTACTGGAAGAGTTTTATTATTATTAGGATGTGAATTTGCTTTCGAGTTTAATACTGAATAATACAGCAAACCGCACTCATACTTTCCATTTAAACTTAGGGATGGTTGAAAATATGATTCTAATTCTGATTTATTACCAGAGATCGTTACTGTTATAGACATACTTGTATAATGAATATTTTTGATCAGTCATGTTTATTTTATGCTGTGTTGACACCAAAACTTGTTCAAAAACTTTAAGCAAAGATGTCCGCAGTTAAAAGGATGACTGCCCTGTATGTTTTCATGATTGTAGTGAACTTTTGACCCTAAGTATTTTATAAATTCCTTGAATGGTTTAAGATTTCCGTAACTATCAAAATATTCGATATAATCATTGTGTTTTGCATAGGCTACCCAATGAGAACCAGGATTGTCCGAGCTGTCTAAATTAATAACTCCACATTCTTTTTGGTAAGGGTATTTAGGAAGCTCGTCCCTCATAAAAACACCTCTGAAATAGGGAATCTCATTCCCATATTTTAAAATGTCAAAGTTAGTTAAAGCTCGTTTGGGTAGCCTATATTTTAGTTTTTTTTTTGCTTTGAAACGAAAATTCCAAGTCCATTTTTATGAGGTTTAAGATGTAGCCCTTTTCCAATGCAAAGAGCCTCCATCTTTTCATTATGTCTCTTGGATTCGTTATACAGCTTTTTTGCCATCTTTAGTTCATTTATGGTTTTTGCAATACCAGCTGCACCGCCTGCAAGAGCTCCTGCTGCAGATAATCCCGCAAAGATAGGAATCAGTGGTAATACTCCGCCTGTTTTAGGTATTGGTATAACACGAGGAACTTGAATGCTTGAATTGGAACCTAATTCTCTGGCAGCGGCCATGGCTAACTCTATAGCCGTTTTATTGCATTTAGGTTTAATTTTTTTGAAGCATGTTTTTGTAACAGAAATTACTTTTTTAAATTTATGTTTTAGTCCTTTTATAGATGAACTTTTTTTTCTCAGTTTTTGACTACGAGTTCCAACACCTGCGCCTATTTTAATTTTCGCCAACATAGCATTGCTTACCAAACGTGCTGCTAATTTTTCTCCTACACTTGCATCGGGGGCAATAGTTCGTTTTTTCGCCATTTTAAATAATGTTAAATCTGCTTTATGTCGTTCCTCTAAATTTGATGACTTGTGATATGCAATATCGTGTTCTTTACAATATTCGTCTAATTTATTTATACCTTTATCTCTACGTGCAAGTCGTTTAATTAAGTTTGTGCCAGGTCCGCAATACTTGTACCCTGGTAAATGAATTTCAAATGGTAAATGATTTATTAACCAATTAACGAGACTACTCTCTCCAATACACATTATAAGAATGATCAATGGAATATTAAACACATAATAATATATTGATCCAAAAATTGATATACAAACTTTATTATTCACAAAACGTTTGACTTATCAATCCAGCTATTTTCAGTAGAAGAAAAACCTAACCATTTCACGAAAACCTTATTCCCTTTCTTTCTAAGCACTTTTTCAACTAAATATACATCAGGATTTTTTGTCTTTTGGAGCTCCTGTTCATAAAATGCTCCCAAAATTGGCTGACCCCTGAGGGTATCGTCAATTAAGTATGTAACAGGAATTGTATTCTGTTTACGTCTAATTTTAAATATTTCTGTTGACCAATTAGGAGTATATCCTTTTTCAAATGTTCCTTTATACTTACTGATACGGACATAATCACCTACTTTTAACTTACTTTTCAAAGTACTTATTTTAATCAAGCTATTATATCTCTCTAATATATGTTTTTTATTTATGTTATTCACATTTGCCGGTATTTCTTGAATTGTGCGATGGATAGTGTGATTATATTTATACATTATATTATTGAGGGTATTATTTGTCCAATTATAATTACCCTTTAAACTAAATTCTTTATATAATTTAGATTTCAATGTTCTGATAAATCTCTCAACTATGGAAGCTTTCTTTGATGAGAATGTTGAATAATGATTAATATTATATGATTGCATAAGATTTTTAAATTTATTATTATAAAATTCTGTACCATTATCTGTTTGTAAATTTTTAGGGACACGCTTCTCATCTAATAAATTCTTAAAGGTCTTAAATATCTCATCTTTGTTCTTATTTTTCAGGGGAAATGCCCAAGCGTATTTTGAAAAAGTATCGATAATGGCGAGAATAAACCTAAACTTATAATTTTCTCCAGAAATGGATTGCATATCGATTAGATCTGCTTGCCATAAGTCATCTATATCTTTCATAATAACATGTCTTCTTGGAAAATTGACCCTTGCATTCTTATGAATTTCATTTACCACATCGGCTTTGTACTGCATTATTTTTATAGACTTTTAAAAGAGATTTATGCACATATATTCGAACACTATTTGTTTATAAAAACATACATTAATAAGGAATGACTTTATAATACTGAATCACTATATTTTTAGCAATTAGTATTTATGCTTTTATTATGTTTGCTTCCTTTAATTCTTCTATTATTGATAAAATTTCATTGTCGTGATTGGTGTTGCCAGCTTCTTTTGAAGCTACTAATAATTTTAGTCTTTCTACCAATTCATGGGGATCGTCCCAATATACAAAATCTGTATTTTTTTTATATTTTTTTAGTTTTGGCAAGCTACCACCGAGTTTTATGTTATTTTCTTCCTTTAATGTCTCAAGAAATAATGGCTTGATTATTTCTCGATATTTTAAACCTTTATCACCTCTCATTTGACCATCAGGATTATAATCTCTCTTATGAGCGTTAGTAGAATTTAGCATATCTTTATAGACAAGCTTATCGACTTTTGTTATTAACTTCATATCAGGTTTCCTCCGAAGTAAAAGTTCTTTTAGTCCAGGGGTTAGATCGTAAGTTCTGTTTCCGATTTTAATCAAAATTGTATCTAAACTTCCAGATTTAGAAAATGATACTGAGGAGTTACCCATCATTAAGGACTTATTTTCAGTTCTTACTCCAAATGGAACATTTAAGCCATCGCGATCGTAAATGCCATACATGTCTTCATTGTCAAGTGAAATATCTAATTTATTTATTAATTCGGTTTTAGGAGAACTTGCAGAATTTATATCAGCATCGTAAAAATCATCAAGTTTAGCAGAAGAGCTATTACTATTTTCGTTCGAATCTGTTTCTATGGAATTTTCAAATGATATATTATTTTCATCATTTTTAGTATTTTCTAGAAATCTTTGTGAATTAGCTAGGATTTTTAGTGGTTCGGAAACAGGTTTAAACATTTTATCAAGAGTTAGATTAACTGCATGCTCTTGATTTTTGATTTCCTTTAGTTTATTTTTTATGGAATTGACTGACTTCATTAATTCTATTTTAACAGCTTTCTCCATCTTATTTCGGACACCGTATACCATCAAGTTAACAATAATACTAAATGTATTTATGAACTACACTAATTTATAAGTTCATTCAAATCTAAAATATACATCCAAGTTTTTCCTGTATCTTCCATTGTTTAATAATGAATCTTTATTTATGCTAATAAAATTATAAGGTTCATTCCAAACTGTATCACAAATATTTTTAAATTGTTTCCATGACATATCAGAGCTCACATGTTCTTCATAAATGTGTTTTAAATTGACATCATCTTGTTTAAATATTACAAGAAAATTAGCATTGTCACGTAGTAACTGTTTTGGAATTTTTGAATAGGTTTGAGATAAATAAAAACAATCGATTTGTTTATGTCTACCCATTGAGAAATAATTTCGAATGTTTATTTGTTTCTCACAAGCAACATCATCAAAAATAAATACAGAATTGTTTAGAGCTTTATCTGGAGCAACAACATCTTTATCATCATTGAACTGATAAAATTTAATCTGTGGTACTCTTTTAACTACTTCTCGCAAGAATTGATACTTTGGTTGAAAAGTAGTCTTAGAGTAAAGGTATAGATTCCGAAATTTGAGCCCATTTTCATGTAATAACAAACTAATTATAACATTGGTTTTACCACAACTTGATGGACCACATATTATACAGGGAATTGTATTAGGTAATAGAACACTATGTCTGATTTGATGAGAATAATCATCGAGGCTGATATTACTAACGTTCAGTGATACGGGCTGTTTGATCAACTTCATCTTGCAATTTAATTTAATACCTTGTTTCTACGCTTAATATATACATGTAAATGACATGTATATATCATTATTGAACGGTAAAATAAAGGTGAGAAAGTAAGGAGAGGTTCCATATATCAGAAATAAAATAAAAATAATATAATTTAAACATATTATATACTTTATTCAATTACTTTAACACAATTATAAATACTAACAAACTGTAAATACAACTACATACTATTTAACAATTTACAATACCATATCAGAATGCCCCCAAGGTAATGTATTTATTTGATTTGATTGTATATGTATTTTATCATCAACTCTTTTTAATATTACTTTTTTAAGTTCTTGTGAATAGAGGACATGCCCCATTGATTTGATCATATTCATCTTGCACTTTAACTCAATATTATTAAATAATACTTTTTTATAACTAGATGTATTTAATTTCCTTGTAATTGCCTTTGACACTCCTTTAGCTTTATTAATTTGCGTCTTTAGTGATTTAATACAGTAAAGTTTCGGTCTTAGTCCAATAAATTCTGTAATTATATCACCACCCAGTTCATCTTTAAACAAACCGGGTACTTTTTCGTTAATTTTAGGTATACCATAAGGATTATGAGAATCAAAATTACTAGTATCAAATTCTTGTATATTATCTCGCATGTCTTTGTAAATATCAGGTGTATGTATTAGGTATAATAAACTATCAGTATCGGTATAACATAGCTTGACATTTTCACCATATTTATTCTTTATGAAATTGTAATGAAAATCGTACATATGTTGTTTTGAATATTCAAGCACAGTAAATCCAATATATATTGGTCTATCTAAAATAAGCTTTTCATGACTCAGTTGTACTGCAATAAAATTTTCATTAAATATAGAGATGCTTTTCAAATTTGGTTTTGCAATCCATTTCTCTGCACCTATTAATTTATTTGTTTTATTACATTTATCATTCCATTTAGTAACTAATTTGACGTTGACTCGTTTACGTTTATTTTCAATTGTTTTACCAAATACAGAATTATTCAAAAGTTTGAAAAAATCTTTTTCAAACGGTGTCGAAGCTGCTTGACGTAATTTAGTATTTAAGTCAATATATTTCTTTAAAAAGTTCTCTTGCCTGAATTTAAGGATTCTATGAATTCTTTTTAATACAAGACCATTTCTTAGACATTTTTTCAGGTGAACAAAATGTATTATGTAATTATATTTATCATACAAATTGGCAATTAATTTTGGTGTCTTCCCTCCAATAGGTATAAATTTTTCTGGAGCAAACGGTAAGTCACTGTGTAAATTATGTAAATGATCCGGATACATCATATCAACTTCTAAAATGTAACCGTGACTACCATCATCAGGAACATCAAGCACATTGAATGTCACAATCTCATCATGTTTCATAAATTTAAAATCTGATATGGGCAATTTTTTTGTCATAGCATAACCATAAAGATTGTTACAGTCAAGATATATTAAATATGTTGATGGTTTGGAAGCATCAAAATTAGGTAAATAACAATTATTAGCTTTAGCATATCGATGAGTGCACTGTGCTAGCCCTCCACGTATGCCTTTTTCTATCATTTGATAAATTTCCAAATCGTTAATTAGCTCTAATTGAACACCTGTATAAAATAGCATGGCATCCCAACTTAAACTTGGTGAAGTAACATAATAGGCAGGATCAAGATTATAATTTTTTAAAGATATTTTTCTAAAATTTTCGAATACATCACATAGCAAAAGTACATCGGATTTTAAATATAAATCCGTGTATTCACCAATAGAGCTAATATTAAAACATTTCCAAACGTTTTGAGCATGTTCATATTCAAGATTTGTTATATTTTTCATTTGCAAGCTGTTATAGAAACAATCTTTACTTGGGATTTCGGTTTCATTATATTTCTGCCATGAGTTAACGTATTCATATGGATATATACCTTTTATTCTTATTAAGTCGAATTGTTCTTTGTGAGGGTAATGGGATGATAAGTGAATGAAATCTTCGTCATTCAAACTTTTAGTTAAAGTATCAACGCTTGAACTTAAGAACTGAAAAGAATCTATAAATTTAATTTGTACAGGCTTTCTATCAATATCTGATTTAATCAGTTTTGTTATAGATAAATATTTTTCTTTTGTTTGAGGTATGATTTTTATTTCACCATCGTGTTTAGAAAGTTCTGTAATAAATATATGAGCATCATAGCCGGATAAGTTATGAAATATAACAGGTATGAATGAACATACTTGAAACGATATATTACAATGTGAATGAGCTGCGCCTCTATATTCAGAAGTAATATGATCATGATCACACACTTTGTCATCAAATAATAATTGCTTGCAAATGTGACATATTGTTGCATTACAGTAATCATCAATTTGTTTTTTAGTCATTGGTTTCATGGGCTTTTTTGAAATTAAAATCTTGTGAAGTGTCTGTGCGTCTTTTATCAATCTATTAACAAATACTTGTACACAGTCTTTTCCTCTATACGTAACAAATTTATTCAAGCTTCTGTCATGGGAACAACATATATAATAGGCAAAACATGATGGCTGGTGACATTTATTTCTTACTGTATTTTTATCTGAATTCGGTTCTTTAAACTCAGATAAAAGACATTCAAAATCTGCATATATAACAAAGTTAATTTTATTCTGTCGCTCATAATGATTAAATTTTAAAAAACTATTTTTTTCTGGTAATACGGTGATAATCTTAGAACAGCAATGCGAAGTGTATTTTTTTTCAGTAGTAAAAAATTGTAGACATAATTCACATAAATACATTTGACCTTTATGATGTGAGATTTGACGTCTGACTAGACGCATTAGATTTTTTATCAAACAATAATGACCTTTGTTGTCGGTTTCAAAATACAGCAAGTTTACGTGGTCCATCCTCTTAGTACTAGTAACATATAGAGGACCAGTAACTTTATGGTGCCTGTCTAATCCATAAACATTTACACTTATTCCACAATTATTTTTTTCAAACAACTCAATATCTTTATATGAGGGTGGAAATGACATCCCCTCAATATTAAATATTGAGTTTAAATTCGGATATGAGCTTGGTCTACAGACATTATTTTTCTTGGGGAATAATGCTGCAGCTATACTCCACAAAAAACAATAATTATCATTATTCTGTATATTTATGCAACTTTTTGTATTCTTAATTTTCTCAGGTAAGTCGATATAAGATCCTCCCCGCATGGGAGAGTACTTATTAATATTTATTTCCAAGTGACAAAAAGACATCAATGACCATCCAGATTGACAATGCTCGAATTCCGTCAATTTCATTTTATATGTCTCCTTTACACGGGAAAACAATTCATCATAATCAGTATTTTGGTATACGGTTTCATATTTAGTATTAAATGACTTCAATTGCTTTTCACCTGTTGCGGGTAGCATAAAATAGGCAAACAACTCGAAGTTCACTTTAATACTGATATGTTTCAGTATAGTTAATTCAATTAGTTTTAATATATCGACTCGCTTTCCATCTAAGAACGCCTCTATAAAAAGGTACTCGTCTTCTTGAGATGGATGTAAGCGATATGTCATGATTCTGTTTTTGAATGCTGTGGCAACAATATCAACATTTTCAAACTTTGTCTTTATTAAACTATTTGATTTATGAATATTAGTTCTCTTATGATATCCGTATTCATGTTCTGGAATCTCAATATTGCATTTATCACAATTAATATAAGTGCTTGATTGTGAATTAGAAGACGGTTGAACTGCAAAGGAAAAATGCGATTGAATGGCTTTGAATATTTATTTAGAAAGATTAAACAATGGATAACATAAGTATATTAAATTATATAATGATTATAATTTTAATATTACCGATTAATAGAAATAAATTTTACAACTGTTTGTAGTATAATGACAGTTATAATAATATTTATTATTATTGATAGGAGCTAATAAATGTAGGAGGGCAGTTCAAAAACTCATTTTTAACGCACTTAATATACGTATTTAAATGACTCCAAGACTCGGATTCTGTTTCACACTTATTTTTTATAGTAATAATCGAGTGCCGCCATCTATTAACCGGTGGCACTCGTTCAATATCTTTACAATTATAGATTTTCATCTCAACATAAAAACCGCCTTTCTTATTATCATAAACTTGTCTGGAAAAACCGTTCGCAAGTCTACGAGTAACATATGAAGAGATCGGGTGATGTTTTTTACCAGTTGCCTCCAGTTGTTCGTCTCCAGAGTCACTTCCAAACAAGTCACTGCACGTTGGTCGCGTCGCTGACTTCAATCTTTTGCTGGTGGAGGGCTGACACTCAGTGCTTCTCTGCGGGGACTTGCGCTTCCTTTTTTCTGTCTTGGTTTTTATTGAAGTTTCTGGTCCTGATTCATCTTCAGACGGGAAAAGTTGGTCTGCATTATGTTTGGACCTAAAGACAAAAAAAAACATATTTAGTATATTATCTTAAAAATTATTAGAAAACTGGATAGTTCCCAATTTATAATTATTAAAAACACATTAAAATAGCTACATAATATTCAATTCAATAATAAAAATAAAGTGAAAACTTTGATGGATTGAAATGAAAGATAGAAACGAATGACTAAACAGGTGAATTATCGAATAGTTTGAATAATAAATGGAAAGTGTAAACTTTGAACAGGTGAGTAAATAAAATGAATAATTGAAACGAATGATTAAATAATTGAATTATTCAATAGTCGAATAACAAAAAGAAAGTGAGAATTTTTAAACAGTTGAATGATTGAAATTAATGAAAAAAAATAAAAAAATAAAAAAAAAACAAAAAAAAATCAAAAAAATTGGATATAATTACATTTTTATGTTTGTAGATTGCTGCTGTGAAGATCTGGTATACTTTTTGTGAACTTGTAGGATGATCTCGCTGGCTCTCCAAGAAGTGATTTGTGGTCGAACTTTCGCATCCCGGCTTTTAAATAGCTCAAAATACACGTCATATTATCCCGAATATGGAATAGGACATGTGTAAGATGTTAAAACGCTGAGTAGATTGCACCACACACACACATAAATTGTACATTGTCAGCAATATTGAAATATGTATCTACATTGCACTAGTACATTATAATACGCGACTGTGTCAAACAAAAGAGGATAATGTGTTTTTTAACTTTATAGATGAAAGTTTTTTCGAAATATTCTGGTAGTATTATTTATTTTACAATCATGTCAATATTATAATAGTGAAAATTTGTATGTTTGTTACTCATGTACGCAAAACTGCGCAATATGAATGAAATTGAGCTCACACATAAGTTATCTATCTAATCTGTATTAACCTAGGGATACGTATTATCCCCCTCTTTAATAGACAGGCAAAGCCGTAGTAACTATTTTTTGTGTAATTACAAGTTTATATATGTCTATGTCTTTAGAAGTTAAGTGGATGGAAAGAAAAAAAACATTATTTGAAATGAAGCATAAATAGCAGGCTAAAACCGGGTGCATAAACTAGTACGTTAATTCTGTCTATCTTAATGTCACTCCTAATAAAGAATTACTTGCGTTGCAGATTTATTCTCAATCATACACTAGTTACATGCAATGACGTTGCTTGTTGAATATTTTTAATAATACACATACAATGAACAAATGAAGTAGTTTTAATTTTATGTAGCTAATATTATAAATATGAATGTTCGTATGTTTAGATGCTAGAATGTTTGTTATTAATCATAGCTGAAATAGTTTTGAATTAATTTGATCAATCAAATAATTAAAAACATGGCTTAGCATATAGGAATAAAAAAAAAAAAACACACACACACACACACACACACACACACACACACACACACACACACACACACACACACACAGAGACTCACACACAGATACATACAGATATATCATGCATAGACACATGTATAATTGAATAAAATCCATTATTTTAATAATTTTTAAATAATGCATAAATAGAAGGCTGAAGCCGGGTGTATAAACTAGTATGTCAATATACCTCTTTGTTTTGATTGTCTCCTTATAAAGAATTACTTAAGTTGCAAAAATATCCTCAATGATATACTAGTTACATACAATGACTTCACTTGTCAATCTTCTCAATAAAATGTATGAACAATTTTACAATGAACAAATGCACAGTAATATTTATTTTATTCATAATGATTATAGTAAACAATAAAGTCTTCGGCACCAGTCTGTCGCGATTATCAGGTTTCAATTTCTTTCACGCATACCTTACCATATTTGTTCTTAGCAACGTGTAACTAAAAAATATGTTTTGGATTTTGAACTCTATAGATTTAAAAAAAAAATTATATAAAAGGGGAACAGTAATATCTAAAAATTCATTATTTTTCTTGCATTTGAGGCTCATACGAGGTAGATCGTTAATCACATTATGTCAGTAAGTCTTAACACCTTGTTATTAAAATACATTTTATTTAATAATTTTATATATTTATTTTAATTGATAATATAGGATATAATTTAGCAAGTAAATAACTGAATATCTGATGTTTCTATTTTATCTATTATACTTAATTATATGTTTTATCTAAAATATATAAATAGGAAAAAAAAATGGTGTATTAATTTGTAATTATTTTACTTTTTCTAGGACGTGGAAGAACAACTATTTAATTTCATACCTATGGAAGACCCAATAGCTCAAAAAAAACCTGGACAGAAGTCGCTTGGTCTTTCTCGTAAGAGGCAGAGAACCGATCAAACATTTTTCCAATATATAAAGAAACCGGTCACCCGAGGAACAAAAATAATAAAAATCGAAATATATGATGCAGAAAATTTTCCCAAATCCGAACAGCCGATGTGCAATTGTGAAGCTGATGTCTGTGTTCAGCATGTTGTTAAAGCAATATTATTCGATGATATATACTCCACCACAAGAGAATTAATAGCAAACATTCAAGATGACATCGAACCAAAAGCATAGGAATTATATTAAGCTTCGTGTGGTTATTTCAATTTTGTATTTTTGTTTTCCTTTATTTCTTTTTTGTTTTGTATGTATATATTTACCATAAGTTTTTTTTTTATTTTTTTTTTTCACTAATATAATATTTAAGTTAGTAGATATAGATATAGATAGTTTATGTGTACTGAGCTACTACATTCATTAATATTAATAAATTAAATAAATAATAATTCGATGAATTACTTTTAATTCTGTAGAAGTAATTCTAACCTAAACAGCGTTATTCTGCCTGATAATAATGTACATTTTCGTTTACTACTGAAAAAAATACACTTCGCATTGCTGTTCTAAGATTATCACCGTATTACCAGTAACGCCTCTACCTACACCATCGAGGTAAAAATGTGAGTTTGTGTATTTAATATTCATAGTTAGTACAGTGGACTCTCATTATAGCGCTCTTCATTTTATCAAAACTCCGATTCGATTGGTGTTACTGAAAATTGAATTTTATTATTATTATATCGAGTAACATTATATTACTTAAATATAGTTTTATAATAAATACATGACATTCAGTAAATAATGTTTATTTAGAAAATGTTACTATATCGGGCACTCACTGTATAATGTACGAAATCCCCTGCACTATAAATGTAACGCAGCGGTGAGCACAAATGCATTCCTTTATCATCAGGTTACCAGGTTGAATAGATTGTATCTAATTATATTCAATTGTACCTACTCATTAGTATTTGAATAGTTGAATGATAAAAATTACATGAGAGATGAAGATACTCATTTATACTGAACACTGAAATGAATAAGAAATAAATAAAAAGCTAAAGTTTGTGTGAAGATTCAATCCGATAATTCAATCATTCTAAGAAAAGGTTCAAATAATTAAAAACATGGCTTAGCATATAGTTTCATGTAATATAGTTAGTTTAATACAGAACAAGAATGTGAATAGGCTAAATAATGAGAGTAATTGAGTGTTTCTGGATCTACTTAGATCCTTTACCTTACATAAATATATAAGAAAGAAATGTTAGCAGCCAACTTCAGATTGTATGAAGGTACAGCACGACAATTCAATCACTCTAAGACAAACTTTAAAATATTTTAGAACATACATTTTGAATAGACTGAATAATGGGAGTAATTGGGTGTTTCTGGATCTCTTTTGATCCAGGAACCCCAATTACCACCTACTATTAGTGTTACATTTTCATCGCATTTCAATCTTTTTCGTCATCATGGATACGTTAAAAATTCGAGTAATTATGGAATATGAGTACCGTCGTGGCAGCAACGCGGCACAAGCGGCACGCAACATCAACGACGTTTACGGAGCTAACACTACAAACCAACGCACCACCTGTTATTGGTTTGCTCGCTTCCGTTCTGGAAATTTCGACCTGAAAAATGAACCTCGCGGTCATCCGAAGACTTTGGTCGACAATGACGAATTAAAGGCGGTTGTGGAAGCTGATGATACACAATCTACGGCTGAATTAGCAGCAGCTTTCGACGTTAGCGTCAAAACAATATTGGTCCATTTGCGTCAAATTGGCAAGGTAAAAAAGCTTGACAAATGGGTGCCCCACGAACTCAATGATCGCCAGCGCGAAGTACGCGTCGAGACGTGCCTTGCACTGCTCAACAGACACACAAATGAAGGAATTTTGAACCGCATTGTTACCTGCGATGAAAAATGGATTCTGTTTGATAACCGCAAGCGCTCAGCAAGTTGGTTGGATCCTGGTTCAGCACCTAAACAATGCCCTAAACGAAAACTTACCCCTAGAAAAGTGATGGTCACTGTTTGGTGGTCTAGCGCCGGTGTGATTCATCACAGCTTCTCACCAAACGGGGTGAGCATTACTGCAGATGTGTACTGTGAAGAACTGAGCACAATGATGGAGAAGCTGGCGCATCTCCAACCAGCATTGGTCAATCGCTCGTCTCCGCTGCTCCTGCACGACAACGCGCGACCTCATACTGCACAGCAGACGGTCTCCAAGTTGCAAGAACTGGGGTTGGAAGCTCTCCGTCATCCGCCCTACTCACCAGACCTTGCGCCTACAGACTACTACTTTTTCCAGAATTTGGATAACTTCTTGGCGGGAAAAAAATTCAATACCCGAGAGGCAGTACAAAATGCCTTTGAAAAATTTGTTGCCTCCCGTCCAGCTGATTTCTTTAAGAAGGGCATCAATAAACTGCCACTGCGATGGCAAAGATGCATTGATTGCATGGGTGATTACTTCGATTAATACAAATAAAAAAATTCATGAAAAAAATTCGTTTAAATTTTTTCATACAAAACGGCAATTTCATAGGTAAAGACCTATTATATGTATTTAATTTATGATAGTTACGGGAGATTACCTAGGTACAATTATTTACCGCTGTCGCCTTTGGTTTTTTCACGCATTCCTGCTTTCCTTGCATTTTTAATTATTCCATGTATTAGTTTAAGTTTACATTAAGTTAACCTATTGTTACACCTATCTACTATATGTTCGTCTATCCACTCCATATGGTGTACAATAAAGAGTATTTTACTTTACTTAGTTCACCATCTCGAAATTTTAAATTTATGACACTTTTTGAAAAGTTCCTTATCGCGCGTTGCGAAAGGGGGCTAGACGGAAAATTAATATTACATTAAGTTAATATTACATTATATTCGTTAATAATACAAAAAAAAAAAATTATAACGTAAACAAAAAAAAAGTTATTACAATTCCTTCACTAATTAATCAAAAGGAACTTCGTTCCATCCGGGTGTCGCTTGACACCTCTCAAGTTCTCTTTATTTTATTCTTTATAAGACAGATGGAATGACATGAAAAAATTGTCTACGGGTGGGTATGTCGGGCTCGCACCGACTAAACCTACCTGACGTGGACTTCTCTTATCGCCTGATGGGGGGAGCCCCGGGAACGCGGGTATGGCCCCGGTGCAACCCTTTTGCGTCATATCCTAGATGGTCAGGACACGTACCCTAGGAGGGCTCTGGATTGCCTTCCCTATTTGTCAACTGCGCCCCAAACATACCGCTCGCTTCCCGGAGCTGCTAGCAAAACTTATAACACCTAATTTTCTACTCCTATCAATGGACTTACCGCACGTCACGTGCTTAACCTCGCCGCTCAATTACTGTCTAGTGAGGGTTATAAATATCTACTTTGGATCTCTCGGATCTATGTACTCGGATTAGAAATTCATGATTTTTAAAGAAATACTGATGTCGCTTGTATCTTTTCCAAATACTTAGTAATTTATTTACATTGGCAGTTGAAAAAGAGAAAAGTGCATGTGTGTTTTTAAAAACTCAATTAAGCGTACTAATACACCTACTCGCGGTTAACTAGACCCAAAATGAGACGGAACAGAGTTGCTGTTACAGCAAATAAACGTTTTACTCCCAAATTGAATTACGTTCACTGTTGATGGGAATCACGGGGCCTCAAGAAACGCCGCGTTTATTTTAAAACCGCCCCGACCATAGATAAAAAGAAACATAACTTTTATATGATAATACATATATCCCAAGTTACATGCTGTTAATAAGCTCTCTTTATATTAGGTCTTTACCTATGAAATTGCCGTTTTGTATGAAAAAATTTAAACGAATTTTTTTTGTGATTACTTCGATTAATACAAATAAAAAAATTCATGAAAAAAATTCGTTTAAATTTTTTCATACAAAACGGCAATTTCATAGGTAAAGACCTATTATTAAAGAATTTTTGTTGTTTGGTTTAACAAACAAATATTTTCTCTTTATAATATTAGTTTAGAAAAATATCACAATTTTTGTCTTATGTCAAGAAGAAGACTATATAATACATATGTAAATTAATTTCTGTATCGCCGCAGGGCATTTAATGGACACCTAGATTTAGAGCAACTATCTATGGGTCACTCATATAGTTATCTTGTGCGAGGATGGAACCCCAAACGTGCAGGCGCTAAATTAGTATAGAATTGTCTAAAGAAGAGAGGTAGGGCATAGCGTTCATTCGCTCCAAGAACAGCCCAACTAGGGAAGTTACCTTACCAACCTTACAGAAGACATTCCTTAATAATAACATTAATAATTTTAATGTTGTGTTTTCGAGTGTGAGTAAGGTCGCCAGAGCTCATTGGAGGACAGTAACACTTGTTTGCTGACTCTTAAAGGCCGGCAACGCGTCCGCGACTCCTCTGATGTCGCGGGTGTCCATGGGCGGCGGTGATCACTATCCATCAGGTGACCTGCTTGCGTGCTTATAAGCGTAGTAGTGTTTTCGATGCAGATAATGGATTCCAGAGTTCTAGTTCCAGTTTTAACTAAAATGTAAACGTATAACTGAGCTTTTTACCCTGTAAATTCTCCGTGCCTCTAAGTGACTGGCGGTGACTGCTGAGGTCGGTTGCTAAGATAGCATATCCAGAACCCGCAGTCTGTAAGGTCTTCTGTATCAAAGTCTTCTCATGAATGTGCAAACTGCCCCAAGACTATAGAAGAAAGAAGTGAGAAGAATAATATTTTGGGGATACTACATAATATCCTCCAAAGATCGGAGTTATTGCTCGTACATGGAAACACTAATAAGTAATAATCGTATTAATTTATTTTTGCCTGGGTCTATAAGAGCTTTCTTAAGTTGTACACATAAATAAACAACGTGCAGTGTTTGTGGGGACAGGTTGAAGGCAGTACTTTGTCTCCATACACACTAATACAAAACATTTTTAAAAGGCAGCAAAATCCAGCATTACCATTTGCACAATTTAAGAGTGATATTTAAGTACTGGAGAATTTATAGTATATTGAAATACTGTGCGGAAAAATATACATTGCTTTGAGCCTTATACCAATCTGCTTAGGGACTTTGTATATTTAATTAATACAATAAATACATAGGTTCGTATATGTATTCGGTTATGGGCTAAAATTAATAAACTCCGTAATACCTATATTATTTTATTGGTTCATATTAGGAATCGGATTGTTTATCTACACTTAATTATAGTCACGAATTATTTCGTTTATTATTTATGAAACTATTGAGCAGCCGCCCT
This sequence comes from Pseudoips prasinana, assembly GCA_951640165.1. NCBI lineage: Eukaryota > Metazoa > Arthropoda > Insecta > Lepidoptera > Nolidae > Pseudoips > Pseudoips prasinana. The sequence goes on along the minus strand of OX621237.1, from coordinate 33,949,214 downwards.
TAAAAATTTCCCCGTATATCTCTGCTCAGAAGCACGCGAAACAAAAACGGTGTGTGGCCAGTTTTAAAATGAAGTCCAATTTAGTAAAAACTGCGGCGTGCATTGTGCAAGATGAACATTGTGCAGGAGGAAAACAGGAGTGAACCAATAGGGCTATATATCTAGTTATACTTTTTACTCAAATTAGTACTTCATTGTTACCTTGCATTTAATTATTTAAAGAACGCAGGCGGACCAAAGTAACCGACATAGCCCAAAGAATTGCCAAACTGAAGTGGCAGTGGGCAGGGCACATAGCTCGTAGAACTGACGGCCGATGGGGCAGAAAGGTTCTCGAGTAGCGACCACGAACCGGAAGACGCAGCGTGGGCAGCGCAGGACCGGCTATTGTGGAGATCCTTGGGGGAGGTCTTTGTCCAGCAGTGGACGTCTTTCGGCTGATATGATGATGATGATGATGAATTATTTAAAACTTTGTGGCGCTCATAGACAGTTGATTCAACGGGCCGTAAGTTATCGGCGAGATAAAGCACCTAGACACAGGGTCACTCTATATATGGGTGACCGTCATAGTATTTTAATTTCTGCGGGTCTTCGTGCTTCGGAGGGCACGTTGTACTGTCAGAGTACTGCTGGGCGGCTGAGGTTGGAACTGGCCATAAATAAAAAAACACCTATATAAGTACCTATTTATGAACATCGTGTCAATTATATTGTATCTCTTTTGGCAAACACATACCATGGTGATGAAAATATCGAATAGCAATAACATACATAAATATAGAAGTGCTACTATATACTTACGTATTTTTGTATGGTCAATAGGTACGTAATTAAGCCACACCTGTCAAAAAATCCCATACAACACAATAATAACGGGTAATTTAACGCATAACAACATTATGAACACTAATCATGGCCTCACATTGCGACTACTAAATTTAATAATACGTACTTGTCAAAATTCAAAGTCCCCTTTTTACTTCAAACAACGCCATTTTTTATTTACCACCCGAATATGATATGGCAGTTCTATGTTGTTGAATATAAGTTTGAATTTGGAATGTTTTTGAATTTGACAGCGGCTGGGATGGAGACGTTTTTGTAATGACGTCACTGAGTGATGTCCCAAGGCACTTTGGGTATTAAAATGATAAACGTAGTCGTATCGAGTATGGAAATCTTCCAATTTATTATATGATAGGTAGTTATTCTATTAGGTAAACAGTTCGGGGGTTAATAGAGTCATCGGGTTTATTAACTAGGGTTGGTCTTACGGAGTTATTAAGGGCTGTTAGGTGGTTAATATTAAGTTATTATGTCGTTGTGGTTTTAAGACAATTATGTCAATCATAGACAAAAGCGGTATTCTGAACTTTGACTAACTATTCGAAGTTGGCATAGACATAAATGTATATGTATATAAACAATCGAGTTGGTAAACAGATTTTATGTAATGACCCGACGTTTTTGCCTACATCTATGGGAAACAGTGTAAGAAGCATACGGCATAACTGGTAGTAAGCGGTTACCTTAGCCTATGACGCTTGCAACACATGGCAACTTGCTTCCTGCCAATGGAATCAGTGTTCTCCCTCCTAGAACCACCAAATCTATACAAAGGAATAAAATTAGAGTGTCTGTTTGTAATATTGAAATAACCGGTTTTTACTGCATAAATACGAATATATATACTAGTGATGTGCCGATTATGACTTTCGCCGACTAGCCGACTAGCCGATTAGTCGGTTGTAATAAGACCGACTAGTCGGCTAAGCCGATTACGGTTTCGGGGATTTCCGTAACGCTTCGTTTACGGCTGATTCGCGCGCAATCCCATACGCCGCCTGCGAGCGTGACGGAACATGTTTTGTTTACTTCGCATTGTTCCTTCATTTTTGCTTGTGTAATGGTCGAAAGCGGTGTTTTAGTGTAAAAAAGTATTTTTTTGTGCATGAATAAAGATAATACTGGTATTATTCATTGAAGTGAACAAGTAGAATTAAAATTTAATCATGTCATGTCACGCATATTATTGAGAAATACATACAACCTAAGAAGCCGCATAGTCGGCGCTCTTTGCCGATTAGTCGCCGACTAATCGACTACAATAGTGGCCGGATAGTCGGCTTTACTGACTATTCGCCGACTAGTCGGGACATCTCTAATATATACGCTTCATACACCAAAATATTTTTTTTTACAATTTTTGCCTGTCTGTCTGTCTGTTCCGACTACTCTCTGAAATGGCTGGACTGATTTTGACCGGACTTTTATTGGCAGGTAGCTGATATAATAAGGAGTAACTTAGGCTACTTTTATTTAAGAAAAAACGAAATAAACTAATTAACACGCGGACGAAGTCGCGGGCACGGCTAGTATGTAATAATTCTTCTCGTGACATAAATACGAATGACGTCCACTGCTGGACAAAAGCCTTTCCTAAGAATTGTGGATATACTATAAATGCAACAACATAGTTATGGCTATAGTTCACAGATAGAGGCCAGTTCCAATTCTCTGCATGTCTACCCCAAGTTCATATAGTACATATATTTCCCCGATGATACTTGCAGTTTTTTTCAGTACATTAATTAGCACCACTTCAATGAACTTAAAATGTCTATACTTAGAAACGGTAGGTGTTATACAGTAAGTAAACTACATATATGGAGTCGTGGAAGAGGCGCTGGACGACTTCTGCGCATCTTCACACAGCCACCATCACATTTGACTTCCTTACGGTTTAACAATAATATCTAGATATAGTAACAAGCTCGAGGGTGTTATGCGCTGTTAAAAAACCGTCGAATTGGTGGTATCCATTCTATTTGTTAAACATTCAAGCTCTTGATTATTTTCCACCAAAGTTGCTATATCGTCAGCGTATCTATTAAAATATATTCTTTCTCCGTTAATTTTCACACTAAGAATAGAAAGTGTACCTGTGATTGTGCACTCACTGGTGCGCTATAATCTCGCGTCTCGATCTCTTTCCATCGAGGCTAGCCACTGAGGTCAAAAATTAACCAGGAAAATATTTTTAATATTATTACTATAAATAACTATATTAGGAATAGGTACACACAATAATTTCCAACGATAACTTTTTAACACTGACTTCAAATGTCATCATCGTATATATAGGTTTACTAGCTGTGCCCCGCAGTTTCACATGCATTAAACTTTACAAATGATAGCCTATGTATACATAAGCTATATCACTATAAAGTTTCATTAAAATCCATTTCATAGTGTTTGCATGAAAGTAACAAACATCCATATACCGACGTCCATTCTCACAAACTTTCACATTATACTATTAGTAGGATATATTTTTGCCTATGATATTAGCAAATTCAAATAAATTTTCCCAATTACTAGGTAGAAGCACGAAAAATCATGTTTAATTACGGAAATTGTACATAAACATATCAATTCAGCCCCATCAAACACTTAGAAAATATTTGCCCAATCGTGGGCCAACGTGGGCAAAATACTCATAAAAGTGACGTGTGTCGTAAACAAACAATCATTTGTTTAATATTTAATATCAACGGAAACTATGAGAGCATAATGGCCACCGGTAAAAATTTAAACGGAACAATATGGATACTACTATGGGTCCTAACTCGATTGATTTAATAAAAAGTATGTAAGATTTTATTATGGAAAGTAATAATTCATAAGACTGCAATTTAAAATATTATAATATTTTATAATGTACAAACAGGGTTTAACATAAATAACGACGGCGACGAAATTAATCTGCTTATGAAACTGAGCAACGTAAAGCACATCAATATGCTGTTATCTCTTTTTTAATTTAACTTTTTGGATCGATGTTCAATAGCGTAACATAGAGTATATTAGTAATAAATACCAACAGGGCCACCCCATACTATCCCGTGGGTGTCTTAAAGGGCGACTAAGGGATACATCAGGTAGTCGGGCAACAGCGTCACCTGTGTTCTAGCTACCACCAAACTGAGCTCACCAACTCGCATGCCAAGCGCGGTGAAACATTTGGATGTCCTACAGCGAACGATATCAGGCTGATGATTATGATACAATGTTGATTAATTAAGAGCGCCTAAAATGGCTTGGTTAGTACATTCGAACATTTGATGATATGTTTAATTTTTAAATAAAATGATCATGTTATTCACCCGTTTATTGTTAAGATACCAAATAATTTTGAAAAGTATAATTTGGAAAATAATATATGTTTAACAATCTATTCATTGAGGCGTAACATAGAGTAAATTAATAATAAATACCAACAGGGCCACCCCATACTATCCCGTGGGTGTCTTAAAAGGCGACTAAGGGATACATCAGGTAGTCGGGCAGCAGCGTCACCTGTGTTCTAGCTACCACCAAACTGAGCTCACCAACTCGCATGCCAAGCGCGGTGAAACATTTGGATGCCCTACAGCGAACGATATCAGGCTGATGATTATGATACAATGTTGATTAATTAAGAGCGCCTAAAAGTGCTTGGTTAATACATTCAAACATTTGATGATATGTTTAATTTCTAAATAAAATGATCATGTTATTCACCCGTTTATTGTTAAGATGCCAAATCATTTTCAAATGTATAATTTGTAAAATAATATATGTTTAACAATCTATCCATTGAGCTACAGATGAGTTTAAACAATAGGGCTTTTTAAATGACATTTAAATTAATTAATTACACCTCACAGGGCTACAAATCGAGTTCCATTCAGTATCGAGAACAAAGAGTACCCCACTTCTCCACTAAACCACGATTCCCATCGCACTTAAAAGGCATTTCCCTCACAAAGTAAACACATTTAAGCCCGATTTTTTACTGTACAACGTCGCAGGTCACCCCCCACTGTTATTAGGGGCAGTATATCAAAATATTGTAAAATGGGGGTAATTGCACCCTTGTTTGCTCTGTAGCGGATAAATTTTTATTTACTAACCCTTACCTGGAGGTTTTATGGTGATATTGTCACGCGAAAGCTTGGACATTGATGTTCAAGGTTTGTCAATAATGAAATTGATAATTTATGTCGTTTAGTATTACCATTGTATGAATCATTCCGATTCAGATATTGTTTTTTTTAAACCAACTTATTATCGTAGGGTGTGGTCTCTTGATAATTAGCCCACGGTAATGTTTAAATTACCGGGACCAACATCAGCAGCTCCGAAATTTTACTTAACAGTCATAAGTTTATTAACACATTTAGTATGCAAACAATCATATTTAAATAATACAATTAAGATATCATTTAATCGGCGGTCGGCACCAATCTGCAGATAGTCCGCTGGGAATCTTATAGCCATATGTTGTCATGTCCATATGGCTATAAGATTCCATCATTCTATTATATTGCATAAACTATCTGTAATTTAACTTATAATGATTGTTTACATACCAAAAAAGTTTCAGCGCTGTTGGTTCCATCTCAAAATGGTTGCACGTGTGGCGCAGCGGCTAAGGCAGTCACCTCACCGCTTCGTGTAATGGGTTTGATTCCCGCGCTGGACAACTATTAATAGTTGTTTTGAGTCTGCATGTAATTTGTGTCCGTCTGCACACCAATTATATGTTTGTAGAATAAATAAAATAAAAAAGGTTTTTATTCACGTAGACTTTTAAAAAGCGTTTGTAAATAGTCAGAACATGTTTGTAGTAATAAAGTTGTATACATTATTATTTCTAGTAACATAGATATTTAGGTACACATTGTATTGATTGTATGAAAACATTTATAAAAAATATTTTATTTTAGCAATGATATTTAGCTAGCTCGTATCAAGCTATTGTCAAGAAGAATACCCCGCGACATAGGGATTAGATTCTCTAGTGCGGCCGCACTAGAAAATCTAATCGCTAGTGCGGGCGCACTAGGTAAAACTAAAGTACTCTTTAAAAAAAAAGATCGGTTAAATAAAAATGAATCATCGAAGAAATGTTTGTACCCTTATAACGTCCAACCGACTGCACTAAATTGGCAATTTCTTTTCTTTTATGTATTTGTTACTGCGAGGAGGTTTGTATGAAAATAAAAATAGCAAATATTTTAAAATTTCTCAAAGTAAGTACAAATGAGACTGAAGGCTGCCTCAACATTTCTATAAACAAATCTCTCTTCTTGTTTTTGGTCGTTGTTTCTTCAGCACCATTTGTAAAACGTTATTAGAAAAACGAAAAATATTGTACATTACAATGCATTAAAATAATTAAAAAAGACAAAGTTAATATAACATTATGCACAAACAATGTCGAAACTTCTGAGCCTAAGAAAGTGGCCAATATCTTAAATGAGTTTTTTGTTTCCATAGGGGAAACCAACATCTATCCACCATTACATACCACTAACATTAATTTACCTACGCTATGTAATAGAGAAAATTCTATTTTCTTAAAACCTATGGAACCATACGAAGTAAATAAAATAATAAAAGACCTAAAAAACAAGAAAAGTCATGGTTTTGACGAGCTCCCTCCATATCTAATCAAACAATGTGCTGATGAATTGACTTTACCATTTTACTTAATAATAAACCAGTCTTTCGAAGAAGGTATTTTTCCTAACCTATTAAAAAAATCTATAATTAAACCAATACACAAGAAAAACTCCAAGTTAGACCCAAATAATTACCGACCAATTGCCTTGTTACCAACAGCCTCAAAAATTATCGAAAAAGCCATGTACTACAGAGTAAACAATTTTTGTGAGAAATATAACATATTAAATGACTCTCAAAATGCCTTCAGAAAAAATCGTTCCACAGAATTAGCAGTTTATAAGTTCATGCAGTCAGCTCTCAATATAATAAATTCAAAGAAATATGCATTAGGATTATTACTGGACATGACAAAGGCCTACGACCGAGTACAATTTAATATATTACTACAAAAATTATATAACATAGGTATCCGAGGAAAATGCCATGAATGGTTCGTATCCTATTTAAATCGACGTGAGCAACAAGTAGAAATAGAATCGTACAACCAACTAACAAAAGAAATAGAATTAATTAGGTCATAAACAAAAGTTATAAAAGCTTCTATACCACAAGGCAGCGTTTTAGGCTGTTTCCTATTCCTTGTATATATTAATGACCTCCCGGATTATATAAAAGAACCAAGCATCCTATTTGCAGATGATATCTCAATAATTACTTCATGTGATAGTAACTCTAACCCGAATGACAAATTACAAAGCCTTTTAGAAGACACAACAACCTGGATGACAGCCCACAACTTAGAAATTAACTTTAATAAAACAAAAATAATAACCTTTCACCCTAGACAAAAAAGACAATTAAATGTAAATTTTTCCTACAAAAATAATGAAATAGAAGTTGTCACCACGGCCACCTTATTAGGAGTCGAAATAGATTCGCATATTAATTGGAAACCTCATGTCGATAAAATAAGAGCCAAATTGTCAAAATTCTCATATGCATTACGTGAAATTAAGAAAACTACTGACGTAAAAACTGCAGTAGTTACGTACTACGCATATGCACACGCGTGGCTAAAGTATGGTATCATCTTATGGGGCAACAGTACTGACGCGCATTCATTATTTGTCTTACAAAAAAAACTTATTAGAATAATAGCAAATATTGACCAACAAGAAAGCTGCAGACCCCACTTTCAAGATCAACAAATCCTCACATTACCTAGTATCTACATCTTAGAACTATGCAAATTTGTACGTGCACATCCAGACTTTTACAGCAAAAGAGACGACATTCAAAAGAAATATTCATTTAGACACAAAAATAGGCTAAACCTACCTAATTCACAACTAGAAATGCATGCCTCGAGTACCCTAGTTATGTCCATAAAAGTATACAATAAGTTACCTGAAAATATAAGAAACGAAACCAAAATAAAGAGATTCAATTACAAATTAAAACAATTCTTATTAAATAAAACATATTACGATTTAAGTGAATTTTTCAATGATAAATTAAAATAAATTAATTAATCCAAAACGAGAATTATACTAATATATATATATATATATATATATATATATATATATATATATATATATATATATTAACATGTCTTTTATTATATCAGTTAAACTATTTCACTTATATATTTAAAAACACATTTACAATATTAAAGACACACACACACTCAACATTAGCATTTAAAGAAACACAAAGTATTCCTGCATAAAAGATGAAAACATTTAGTTATCCATTTAAATATTAATGCGCCCTTCCTCCTCTCTCCTACACTTATGCTGTGCCCGACAGGGTCTACAAATGATACTTACCAATGTACAACTTACCACCTATTATAAAAACTTTGTAGAACGCAATAAAGTATTGAGTATTGAGTATTAAAATTTTATACTTTAGAGAGCATAAGAAAAAATGGCAGTATGAAGATCACCGGGAGAGCTAGTTTTACATAAAAATAATAATTTATGCCACGATATATTCACCACAATTAATCAAATCAACAAACAAAAAGTTAATTAATCTCAAGTTATTAACAGATTACATACAATCAGTGTCGTAAAGCAGTAAAACACGCGAAATTAACATCAGGGAGGGGTATCTGGCTTATGACGAGTGAATAGCCGTGATATTATGATTACATACGGCGAAGTAATTAATTAGACGGCCCAGTGTTTTAAAATAAGCTTCTTTAGCTAAGCTTAATTGGTTAGTTCCAGGAGAATATAATAATAAAACCTTAGAGCATTGTTCACACACTTGATAACAGAGCTTGTACCATGGAAACTAGATAATAATAATGTCCTGGGAAATTATTTACACATGGCCATCTGATCGCATACTAAGTAGAGCTTGTACTATGGAAAATAGATAACTGATATATTCATCATCATCATCATATCAGCCGAAAGACGTCCACTGCTGGACAAAGACCTCCACAATCTCCACTGATATATTACATATAATCATTTTATTTTGTAAATACATACTGACTGCACGTGTGGCGCAGTAGACAATCGCCTCGCCGCTTCGTGTCGCGGGTTCCAGTCCCGCGCCGTACAACTATTTGTGTGTCCCATAAATGGTTGTTCTGAGTCTGGTTGTAATTTGTTTGTAAAGTACCCCGCGACACAGGAAATAGATTCCCGAATGCGGGAGTTTTCTTTAAGGAAAAAAAATGTCACTCAGACTCAGGACAAACAGACTTGTTCATGCATACAACTATCCGTCCTGGGGCTCTACCGGCTAAGTCGCCGAACATCGATTTGTTCAATGGCGTTCAAATAAATAAAGGTTAAAAATTACTTAATCAATCGTTAAATCGGCTTCCATGAGCACATGTGACGTCATAAATGGTCCGGAATCGATTGTCAACGTTAAAGCCGATTAAACGATTGATTAAGTCATTTTTAACCTTTATTTATTTGAACACCATTTAACAAATCGATGTTCGGCGACTTAGCCTGTAGAGCCCCTGGGTGGGAATCAAACCCACGTCCTGCGGCGTGAAAGCATGGCAGGCAAGCAAGCATCTACCAACCGTGCCAACCGGCCCATTAATGAGACTTAATAATTATTTGCTCCATCAGAGCAATGGCATCCATCATAGTGGACAATTGTAATGGGTAACTCACCTTATTCTTTATTTTTTTGTCCCGTTGTGCGGGTCATATTCGCCCTGAAGAGGTCGAAACCGTTGCTCGAATCCAACACAAAATAATTACTTGAGTTACTAGTTACAATTATTCACTATGTTAGTTCCTCGTTTCTCTCCACTCTCCACTCAAAGTTAAATTGACTTAATGTGCATAATTTAACTACTTACAAAATTATGCGTATTTATATATAGAATTTAAATAGTTAATATTCTTTTGTTTGTTATCAATAGGATTTTTTTAATTAGAAACAAAACAAAATGAGTCACCTAATCACAATTAGAAACAGTAGCATAACCTAAAAAGACGAATTCATAACTCCACCATCGTTGCTGTCAGTCACCAAAAAACAAACATTCATTAGCTTCTCCAGTGGGAATTGAACTTAAGGACGCCACAGCTTAACAACAATAGTAACACGGACGAAATACTTATTATATTTTTTTACCAAAATCATAAAAAGGCCATATAAAGCCTTTCTCTTAGCCTGATTCACCACTTTCGTCCATCTATCATAGCGGTATTTCTCAGGACCTACAAATAGACAACGGAGATAAAATGAATTACTTGAGATGTCTTGAATGTTTCTCAACTATGTTCGTAAAGCATTGGCCAGGTTAAGCAAAGAGGCTCGCAGTTAGTCCATAGATGGGTGAAGTGGTTTAATTTCTGAGCGTCTTCATGCTTCGGCGGGGACGATAAGCTGTCGGTCCCGATTGTAGCCATTAGGCAACAACAGCTAAGCCATGTCAGAGGCGTAACGTACGGCTAGAACAACTCTAACACTACGGTAACCACTGTCCATACGATAAATAAGTAGTAAGGACCAAAAAGGAGTTATATATAATTGTATTTAATGTATAAAGACTAGATCAGTGCTTTTATATAGTTGAGCTATGAAATTTCCATAACAAAAGGAAATACTGCCTTTAAGATGTGTTGATGCATACATCATATAACATTTGCTTATTGTGCAACTTTGGATTACCTATGCCCTGACCGATACTTTCTTCTCAGCTAGCACAAAAGAAGGGAAAACGTATTTATAGGTAAGTGTTTTAATAATTGAATTGTTGCCCTTAAATTAATTTCCATATCATTCAAATTGTGCAAGTTTAGTAAATCTTTAAAATTCAATTGCTCTGTTTAAAACCTCTGTCATTTCTGATTTTGCAGGCTAATATTTCTGCACTGTGCCGAAACTAAAAAACAATGGCGATTTAATACGCTTCGTTATACGCTTGACTGATGGCCCCATGAGCTTTATATGGCATATTAATTTTCTCGTGAAATATTGTTTTATGTGTTATAGATTATTTAATTACTTAACACGTTAGTAGCCTTTATCAAGTTAGGTCGGTTGGTAAAAACATACATACATAGACTCACGCCTGTTTCCCAGAGGGGTAGGCAGAGACAACGGATTTCCATTTGTCACGATCTTTGCACATGTCTTTTGCCTCGATTACTGTCATTATATTCTTCATACATGCTCGCCGGTTTAGGGTACTTCTGACCTGCCCTTTCTTGAGAACGTCTCCGATTTGGTCAGAGAATGTTCGACGAGGTCTTCCCCTTCCGGTTGTTCCATTCACACAGGCCAGGTATACTAAAACAATCTCTATTTATTTCTGTGGACAGGCATTTTTATGAATTTTCTTATAAGTTAATTTAGAGCAGCGATCCAAGACGTTAAAGCGATCATCCTTAACATGCCTGAGCCACCGCTCAGTGTTATTTCACTGTGCGCAATTGTTGATTTCTGGCTAACAGGTGTTGTAGTGGTGGGTAAAGGGAGGAACTAGTCCCGAAAAAAAAAAAAAATCAAACGTAACTGGCAATGAGAGAAAGAGAGATAGAAAATATACGAATATATACTGTAATATACGAATCGTAACTCTCTACCTTTTTTCTTCGATAACGTATATCTCCCTCTGAACTTCGGTTCGCCTCACCCGATCACATTTTTCGTAACGCTCTTGTCACGTATTACCCAGCTTACTCCCCTAGTCAAGCGTGCTTAAGAAGTTTTACTAAAAAAAAACATCTTCGTTCTTTGAAGAACTATACACATAAGCGTGGCTCAACAGTCTCTACAGTGTTAGACCAATGAGATCAACGAAATACAGACATGACAGAGATGTATAAACATCTTCATCGCTATGCTGGCTTGATACGACTATGAGGTTACATTTAGACTTCGGTCAATAATATATATAATATATAATAATATATCTAGGGACAATGTCACACAGATCATCCTAGCCCCAAACTAAGCAAAGCTTGTACTATGGGTACCAGGCGACGATATACATACTTATATAGATAGATAAATACTTATATACATAGAAAACATCCATGACTCGGAAACAAATATTCGTGCTCAACACACAAATATTTGCACTTACCGGGATTCGAACCCAGGACCACCAGCTTTGTAGGCAGGAGCACTAGCAACTAGGCTACGGTGACCGTCATATAATAATACTTTTTCATCGAAGCATTTAGAAAAACAGGCCTTGTACCGAATGAGCTAAAAATATGTCCGTATAAACAAAGGGTCTTCAAAAAAGTGATTACTTCATCAAGAGCTCTTAATAAGCAATCTGACGCGTCACTATAATTAACTCTGTAATCAGTTTTAAGTGATAATAATGACATGCGGGTACTGTTGTTTGTTTTTTTGTAAACCGTACGTTCACCCTTTTGTCTTTGTACAATATTAATAAAAATTAAACGCAGTGTAGGAGGTGAATCATTGCGGTCTAAAAGTATTCATATAAGTAAGATGTTCTGGTGTCGAAATATCAACTTTTTGTTTCCATTTATAGTATTTTATTAACAATGTTTATTTGTGTCAGGATTTGTAAGTTGATGTTTATTTGTTAATCAGCTATCCTCGTACAAATTTACTTACATGTCTATGTCGTTATTAGCTAACGCTAAATATAAAAAGAAAAATTGCAACAAAAGCTGTTAATGCTTAGATATTTGCTTGAGCAATTAATAATTTTATGTGCAATCTTTTTTTAATTAATGGGTGTGCCCTTAATCACAATCTCACTTGGATGCTATTGAAAAAATTGCCTTCTTGATAAAAAATATATTTAATTGACAGACATTGTAAAACAATATGATGGAAGTTAGTAGCAATGTAACGAATAATATTGATTAGGTTGATTCAGGCTTTTTCCATAGCATTTAATCGGTACCTATAATAATAATAATAATAATATCCTGGGACATTATTTACACACGGCCATCTGGTCGCAAACTAAGCAGAGCTTGTACTATGGAAACCAGATAGCTGATATACTACATATACTCTTTTCTTTTGTAAATACATACTTATATAGATAATTACACCCAGACTCAGGACAAACAGACATGTTCATGTACACAAATATATGTCCTGGGTGGGAATCGAACCCACGACCTCCAGCGTGAAAAGCAAGCATTTGCCAACCACGCCATCAGGCCCGTCACCTATATCACGTTTAGTTAAAATACCATATTAGTTTTGTTATTTACGAAAATAGTATTATTAAGGAAGAAGCGGCAGGTAGGAACGTCAACGGCAAAGTAGGAGTACCGAAACGGCAGAGTTCCGACACCTGGTGGTACGAAAAAGAATACAGAAGGAGAAACCGTTTCATGTAGTATTTGAGCGCCTTTTTTGTGAAATACTCTGCGTGAGATGCGTACAAATCAAAGCTTATAAGTTTTCTGATAAGCTTTGATTTGTACGCATCTACAATAGCTTAACAACTGTTAATAGCTGGAACCGATTGTGACTCGCGTTTTGAAGCTTAGACATACAGGAATTTGACTTTGGTGGTCAACTATGCAAAGATGGAACGCGCGTTAATAAGTTTAAAATCGTTGTATGTTCTGCGACCACAACAAAATTAAAACTTAATTCAACTATTTACATTTTAAATTGCCTCTAATAATGTTTCAAATGAATTCCGTTCATATATTATGTTGTATCAGGCTAAAATTATCACCATTTAGAATATAGTAGTTTAAATTGGTGAATTATCCATCTAATTAAACGTGATAGCTAGTCTTTTTGAAGGATCCCTGTGGTAGCCTTGTTTCGTAGAAGAAATAAATTATCTCCTAGTATTGGATTTCTGACAAAAATCATTTCGAATCATCATTATGTCAGGCGAATGACGTCCACTGTTGGACAAAGGCCTCCTCAAAAGATTTCCACAATGGAATTGTGTCTATCATTTGGAGGGATATGTTATAATCGCTATCTTGGCAGACGGGTTGGCGATCGCAGTATGTGGTCATAGTACCTACACAGAGAGACGCTGTTGCTCATTCTATGGTAGATATTTCGTCGGGTTGACTTCTATGACCCCCACAGGATGACACAGGTTGGCGATATTCTTTGCCGTCAGCTATACAGCAGAATTTAACATGCTTCTAGTTTCAACATCGATTGATGTGTGACTCATAAAACCCGAGCAATCTTCTATCTAATACTTCCAATATCGCCAATTAGCATGTGACAAACATACATAGAGTCAACTGCTCAAAGCCGGCCGCCGTGAGAGCGCTCTACCGACTCTACATCACTAATTACTTGTTATTCCAGTGATTAAAGCACAGCTTGGGTCTAATGAGTGACTCATGTAACTATCGGTTGGGGAAATGTTTACTAAACACGATACGGATACGATTTTGAAAGCTGACATCAATTAGTGCTTAGGCAAATGCTATATACTTTTATGTTATAGGCTCCTAGCCTATGTATGTAGGTCATAAATAGATGAAAAACCAAGTTGAGTGAAAAAACAAGTGGCTACATAAACAGTCAAATAATCACTTTGTCCGACCATTATGACATTATTCTCTATATGGAACATATTTCCTATTTATTTTTTAAGTGAAACTTCTTTAGCGGCGTTGTGTACTCATTTTTCTTAATTATGTTAGATTTTAACAGCTGCGTAACTAAATTTAGTTCTACTTTTTAACCTTTTTCCCAACATAGGGAAGGAAGCAATTACCTACTATGAGTCTTTACCGCCAATAGGTAGCATCTTCCACTCGCTACTCGAATCAAATCCAATGGTTTGCCAATTTTCAATGGTAATGTGGGTTGTTGGAATATTTGCGTCAAAGCAATCTAAAACAGGCCACACCGGAGGAGGTCATCTCGGAGGTAACCATTTCAGCTGAAATGTATGAGTTGGTACTCGTTTACAGGTGCCCCCAATGTGATATTGGTAAAACCAGTCTGTCAATTAGCCGGTAATATTAGGAATCAATTCACCGCGCCTTATCTCAATGGCTTCAGGAATTTCACCCGGATCGAAATAAGCCAGAGTTGCTATGTGTTTATAAAACCACTGTCGGTGATATATTTTCTGCTAATCCTTCCTTTTTAATGTGCTTGTATGCTGTGTCAAGGGTAAAAAACAACATTGGTGTTGTATGTCGCTCTCGCATCGGTTTGTTTAGCCACCAAAAGAAATGTCTCTGACAATGCGCCGTAAATCGTCTATAACAGACGCAAAGGCCATATACATAATAATGAATTATGGGCTCCTCAATAACCTTTACCTTGGGTAAAAATCGCAGTCCAGACAGATCTTGATCCAGATGTATGTAGATTGTCCCCGTGAAACGGGGAGCCTGACCCTCTTTCTTATTGAAATTCAGGCATCAAACATACTCCATTTAATCAAGAAATTAAAGCAGATTTTAAAATTCCCCGTTTACGACAATTTATGAACTAAAATCATAATTAAAATCCTGCTACTGTCCTATCGTTAACACTAAAACGCCCTTATAATCTGACAGACATCATTCTCACAAGTACAGAGAGCCATCTTTTTCAATCAACAACCCGTCGCAGCACGATTTTATTGTTTCGAAACTACGGGTACATATGACCAGCCGTTTTTTCTCAGCTTTTTCCATTGGATAATTAATTTTACAACTCTTTTATTAAAGTTAACTATCTTAAAATCCACTAAAATCGTTGATAACTCGCTTTTATTTTCTTTCTTATTGTAGTTTTTTTATTGCGAATAGATTGAGTTTTGTGGTGTGGCGTGTCGTAAATGTGTTATTGTTGTGGTAATCAATTAATGAAGGGATGGTGGGGAATTAAAATTTTATGGTTGTTAATACTTTATGAACTTAAAGTTGCCACAGTAAATTAGAGATTTAAAGAAATAAATGAGTAGCACTTATTTTTTTATTATTAGAAATGAAGTAATTGATTGTGCAGCCTATTACTGTCCAACTGCAGTGCAAGGGCCTCCCTTCACAATGAGAGGGCATAGCTTCACCACGCTGGTCTAGTGCGGGTTGGTAGACTTTAACATGCCATCAAGACCATTCTGGAGAACTCTTAGGCATGCAGGTTTCCTCACGATGTTTTCGTTTACCGTTTTAAGTGCGAGATTTCGAATTTCTAACATGAAGTCGAAAAGTCAATGGTTTGAGGTCTTGGGTTTAAACTGATAAGACCGACTCCACAGTCCAACGGTCAACCCACTAGGCAATCCCGAAATTTATAAAAATAATCGATTAAATAAATAAAGCCATGGTAAGTATATTTATAAATTATATATATGCCCGTACGACATTGCCGCGCTGTTACTATTATTCATACAAATAAAAATATATCAATTATAAAATTTTTTAGCTCAACTAATATTATAAAAAGAATACAATTGATTATTAGTATCTTTGGTTTGTTTATAATGGATAGACTCAAAAGTAATAGCTATATATTATTCAAATAAATTGATCCATACGTAAATTACAATAATTTAACCCAAAGTAGCTATCTAAGAAGAAAAAATAATTGTGCTTATAACACAAAGATTTGTTCTGGGTGGACTACCAGACTAACAGGACAGTCGAAGTTTTGACTAGTTTGATGACAATTTTAGGTGAAAATCACCCGGCATCATCAGAATTATCAGCGCTTTAAATGCCGAGAATGTATGGATGAATTGAAGCCTGGAAGCTTTATCCAGTGTTTAATTGTAGGCAATTGAAAAATAGAATGAAATTTTAACCGTCATAATCAATAATACAATAACCAATACATCATCTAAGCACCTTTGCCGCTACCACCATGAGACAATACTCATCCCATGTTAACGATTTATTAATTACTATATGACAACCGCGGAGGGTGGCGGCCATAGATTAACTAGTTAATTGATAGATGAGACAAACGTTCAGGTAATTGTGGTAAATTTACATGAAAAAATACTACACTGGTAATAAAATAATATTTTATTATTTAAGAAGTGGTTGCTTAAAACATGTTATCGGCTTGTTTTTTAAGACCACCACTAAAAAAGGGCATAAAAATGTTCAAATACCCACATTTTAATACTATCTACTAACTTAGAAAACATTATACGGCCCACATAGGCGGTTACTGTGGTCTATTGGATTTGCAAACTCTTCCCTTCTCTCGGAACTCAGAACTCTAGTGATCTTACTGTATGTTTATCTATCTCGCGATTTCTCCGTTATTTATAAATTAATTTTGATATAGTTATTGCTTTCTGTATGGTCGATGACTAGAAAATCTGAAGTCGGTTCTTTATTTCTTAAAATAGTAATTTTAGTAGATTCATATTATGATACGTTTAATTTCAACCGAATAATACGGTAGCTCTTTTAATATGCTGAATACTAGATTTATTCGGTTATTTTCTGATCAATTTAATACCAACAAGTGTAGATTACATACAGACCTGTTTACCCAACTTCTTTGCTCTTTGACCCATTGCGTGCGCGCACATGCGGGCTACAGTTTATCTGGCGATCTCCTGCCACAGCCAATTGGTAAAAAGGCCCCTGCTACTAAATTCACAGTAAATTGCTAAAACTGTTGAGTTTGATTCTTAAATGTGTTTACGATTCCAATGATTAAAAAAGATTGCTCTTTCCGTAAATGCGGGTAGGATTTTTTGTGTTGTTTAACGTTAATTTGGCTTATTATTTTTATAGGTATGGTGGTGATTAAAGATTAGATATTAGGTGATTCCAATATTTTCTTTCCATGGGGGTCAACGGATCCGTGTGTGTTCCCAGAAAGCTACTAATTTAATTTTTATAATAATAATGTCCTCCTGGTTGGAATTTCAGTCACGGTGGCCAGTCTCAATTATATCAGGATTAGCGTAGGTGCGCAAATTCACTTTCTTCTGCATAACTCTCATTATCCGATAGGACGACTAGCGACACGAGCAGAGAGAAGTCAGGTACAGGAATGAATTAGTGTATACACACATACTTAATGTTTTTATATTTAAATGTTTCTTAGAAATTAAACAAGGAACTCCTTAAAGATAGCACATTAGCAATATTGATAAAAACTAGGAACAGATAAACGTGTGCAAGGTTCCTCAGTTGCTCATATGTAGCTACTGAGGCGTACATCTTCCACGCCCGCATGTGCAACACTATGTTATTCTTTTGCTTTGTATCATTGTGTATATGACACTCAATTTAGCTCCACTTCCGGGGCAAAGGGATATATAACTTCTTTTCCGATTTTGCACTACTAGGTATATATTTTTGCTCTCACAGGTAAAGAAATGTGCCTTTTCGTTCACTTCTCGATTATCGAATTGTCACCGTAGGAGTTTAACTTCAAAAAAGAGTCCAGAATACAAACAATATCAAATGAAGTAAGTTAAAATCGCCATATGAGTAATCACCGACCAAACCCTACTTTACAATTTTATCTAATAAAAATACAACAAAATTTAATTAAAACATCATCAATAAACAATATCATTTCAATCTAACCCTACAATGCAACCGTACAAATTAGAGGCCCCGAAAAAAATTCAATAACCCTCCAGTGGGCACCGATCGGCAATATCAATGACGTTTAACCCTAAACATAATCGAGTCTGAATCGAAACTACCTCAGGGACATCGGGTCTGTTGTGCCCGTAAAATTGCCGAGTATTTTTTGCAATAAAATTGCTCCCCAGCTTTAAAGGGGGCCGTTCACGCCCCAGGCGGTTAAGGGTTACAAGAGTCGTGTTGACGTATTCCGAATGATTTCATGTAAGTATGGATAATGTTCAGTAGCAGGTAAGCTATACAAATACGACTCTTTTATGTTTGGAAACGATATTTGCAGACTTTGAAAAGAACTAACAGATATATACATCCTTCAAAATGTCGTTACATATTGTTATTTATATAAGAGGTATATAAGAGGGATAGACAAGTAAAAAAAGGAATAATTTTTTTACAATTAAATATATTGTTTTTTTTATTTTTTTTATTTAAATTATTTGGAAGTCTCTGGATAACGCAAGAACGGCAATTGTGGAGATCTTTGGGGGAGGCCGTTGTCCAGCAGTGGGTGTCTTTCGGCTGATATGATGATGATGAAGGATAATTTCTCCGTAATCACTTAGTAACTGTGAGATGGCGTATTTAAATATTTTTAGTCAACTTCAAAAGAAGGAAGTTTGACTGTTTGTGTGTGTATTTTACCAATTCTCCGTTGTTTTTGAAACATCTTATTGTAAAGTCACCTTATTGTAAGGTCCCATATCGTTTTTGTCTAAATCGTTAGTCATACAGAGGAAGTAGGTTATACAGTTTTCAACCACTAATTAAAGTGCAATGTTATGATGTAAATACACAATAATAATAAAAATTGTGAATGTTAAAATGGCAAATACCACGACGATCATACGCTGAATCATTTAGTTTTTTTATATCATAAATAAATAAATAAAAAATAAAAAAGGTTTTTATTCACGTAGACTTTAAAAAAGCGCTTGTAAATAGTCAGAACATGTTTGTAGTAATATAGTTGTATACATTAGATATTATTTCTAGTAACATAGATATTTAGGTACATCTTGTATAAAAACATTTATAAAATTTATTTTATTACAGAAATGATATTTAGCTAGCTCGTATCAAGTTATTGTCAAGAGATTATGTTTAATTATCTAGTTTAAGTCTAATATTTTTACTACATATTGTCAATGGTTCTGTCTATATTAAAGGTATTATTATTATGACGGACCTTGTGTTAATAACGACGGTCGCGCTTTAATGCTACCACCGGATCCAATGCGCCCCAACTGAGAAGACCCAGCGAAACAAACTCAGTGGGTTCATCTACTACCGGTTTCAACACGACCCAGTTGAGACGGTCCGGCGAAACATACTCAAGCGGGCATGAACACGGGATTTGGTCCAATTAGAGTAATTATTTAGTAGGCAAAGACAATATATGCTCGATCGGTTGTCTGAATGCTTATTATTTTAGATTATATTTAGGTATACAAAAGAAAAACTTCGAAACAATAACATTATTCATTTTGAGACAGTGTCAATAATTTTAAATTAAGTATATGATAGCAATCATTTACAGATAGTTCACGTAACACAGCAGATCAGTCATGTCTATATGGCTACAAGATCTCCAGCGAGCAATGTGCAGGTAGGAAGTGAGAGCCAGACGTCTTTGTCATCGATGTACTCTTTAGTGGTGTAATAACCCCTAGCCATAAGTATACGTTTAATATGTGTTTTAAAACTTGTGTCAGGCAGATCAGTAATTTGAGTAGGAAGCTTGTTATAAAACCTAATACAATTTCCTAAAAATGATTTATTAGTTTTGCTTACTCTAAAGCCTGGCATGGCTAGTTTGTTTTTATTCCTAGTATTTATATTATGCAGTTCACTTTTCTTTTTATAATTATGAATATTTTTTCTAACAAACATTATATTCTGATATATATATTCCGATGGCACAGTAAGTATATTTATTTCTTTAGACAAATTTCGCAAAGAATCGCGACTGCCTAAACCATAAATGGCTCTGACTGCTCTCTTCTGCAATACAAAAATAGCACCTATGTCAGCCGCCGAACCCCACAGCAGAATGCCATACGACATAATGCTATGAAAGTACGCGAAATACACTAATCTAGCAGTTTGTTCATCTGACAATTGCCTTATTTTCCAGACAGCATAGGAAGCCGAACTTAATTTACCTGCTAACTTTTCAATCTGAGGACCCCATTGCAATTTTGAATCAAGTGTCAATCCTAAAAATACGGTCGATGGGACTAGATCTAATATTTTCGCATTAAGTGCAACTGTTGGTACAATTTGAGTCACATTCGGCAATGAGAACCTGATGCATTTAGTTTTCCCTGCATTTAACAAGAGATTATTTGCCGAAAACCATTCTGATATAAAGCTGAGTGTTTTATTATGGTCAATAAGATCTTTATCCTTTCTATTTACTTTAAATATGAGCGAAGTATCATCAGCGAACAAAACTATGTCTGATACTTTCTCTACCAGATAAGGGAGATCATTTATATAAACTAGAAATAAAAATGGGCCCAATATAGATCCTTGGGGCACCCCCATTTTCACAGGATGACGCGCCGAAGTGGCACCGCTTATCGAAACCATCTGTTGTCGCCCCGATAAATAGGACATCACAAGATCAAGAGATGTGCCAGATATTCCATAGTACTTCAGTTTAACAACGAGCGTACGATGATCAACGCAATCGAAAGCCTTAGAGAGATCACAGAAAACTCCCAGCGCATCCTGTGATCCCTCCCAAGCCTCCAATATTGACCTAATTAATGTGCAACCTGCATCCTGAGTAGAGCGGCCCCTTGTAAACCCGAACTGCTTGTTATGCAATATCTCATTCACGTTAAAGTGCGACAACATTTGGCTGAGCATCAGCTTTTCAAATATTTTACTTAAAGCTGGCAGTATTGAGATAGGCCTATAATTCATGGCATTTTTTGAACAACCTGCCTTGAAAATGGGTATTATCTTACTTATTTTCATTAAATCGGGAAAGACACCATCACTTATACAGCCATTGAAGATGGCTGCAAGGATTGTAGCAATGTTTAGTATGATTGATTCAATTGCTTTAACAGACAGTCCCCACAAATCTTCTGTGCCTTTCCTTTTAATACTCTTAAAAGCTTTTATAATATCATCACTTGTTACGGATTTAAAACTAAAGTTAGGTACAGTTTGTTTTACGCTTTGATTTAAAAAGAGTTCAGCCACATCTGGTGATGATGCGAGACACTTAGTAATATCCACGGGTATATTTGCAAAAAAAGCAGCTAAAAAATTGGCAATGGTAAGCTTGTCTGAAACCAGTTCATCACCAATATTCAATACTAATGTTTGATCTCTTGATCTACTTTTACCAGTTTCAGTATTAATTATTTGCCAAGCTGATTTTATTTTATTATCAGATTTTTTAATTTTATCTCTTATATATAAAGATTTAGCTTGAATGCAAACCTTTTTAAAAATTTTTGAATAATTTCTAACATAATTAATGAAATTGACATCAGGGTTATAGGACCTTCTGTCATACAACTCATATAAAAAATCTCTACTCAGTCTAATGCCTTGAGTTGCCCAAGAACTAAATTTTATCTTATTACTGTCAACCGTTATGTTTTTTATTTTACAAGCTTTATTAAATTCTTTGCAAATACAGTGGAATAATGTAGTGTACATATCGTTAGGCTTACTTTTGTTTGGCAATAGATGGCACAAACTATTCTCCAGGTTGTTACTGAACTTTCCCAAATTAGATTTTGTTAAAGGTCTAAAACTAATTTTTTGTTTATTTATATTTATCTCATTTTTTATCTTTACTATTTGGCATTTATGGTCAGAGCGAACACCAGCCACCAAACACTTCTCAGAGACATCAAAGTTGGTAATTATGTTATCAATGCAAGTAGCAGATGTGGTTGTGACTCTCGTGGCCTCAGAGAACAAGCATTTAAGGTTAAAGGACCGAAATACAGATAGAAATATGTTTATTTCAGGTGAATCTGCTAAAATGTTCATATTAAAATCACCACATACAAGGATTTTTTTTTTACTTTTAATTTTCCTAAGAATGTCTTCTATTGTTGCTGTAAAAAGCTTTAAATCGGATGCTGGTGGTCTATACACACATATTATACAATAAAACTGCGTCTCTACACATGCCACCTCACACACACGCTCAATAGATAGTTGGCATATATCTTTACGTTCTTTAAATTTAATTTGGTCTCGAAGTAGTATCAGTACTCCACCACCCTCTGCCGAAACCCTATTATAAAAGCTGGCGACCCTATAGCCACAGACACTAAAAGCCATCTTGTGTGCCTTCAGCCATGTTTCTGTAAAACAAAGGATATCTATTTCATATTTTTCATTAAAAAGTTCTATGTCTAGAATTTTGCCAGAGAAGCGGTTTATATTTTGATGTGATAGAATTAGAAAGTTATCACACTTCTCTATTGTCATGCTTACATGTTTAAACTACTAACTAAATTGATTTTAATAACATTACTAAAAGATGGTATAAAAAGTGACTTCATCATACTACTTATGACTGAGTTAATATGTGCCGCTACTAAACTTGCAAGTATGTTCAAAAATTTTCTTGAAACAGTAACTGTACTCATGGTTACCCTACAAGAATCTATAAAACTATTTGTGTCCAAAAATATAAATTTATCACTATAATGGCTAACCAAAAACTGTAGGTGCATATTTAGCTTGTGGATATAATTATTTGTACTATCAGGCACATTGGACACATAGGGGAAGGCACACAATATTATCTTATTACAGTCTAATTCTAACATCTCAGTGAAACTATCTGTAATGTCTTTTTTCTTTAAGTTTTTACAATTTCCTACCATTAGAGTTATACATGATTTGGCACTGTGTTTATTCTGAATTAATTTATGTATTATATCTTTATAATGTAATCCTGGCATACAATAGTTGACAAAGGAACAACTCAGCTTATTACAAAGCAAGGTACCAAGGCCCTTACCCATTTCATCGGAATACAGTATGGAGCTATGTTTAGTAATGTCATTTTGTGGAGATACTGGTGACTCTGATCCCAGCTGTGTGTATGACTCCACTACTGCACTACTGGTGTTTATTGGTTCCAATGTCCTATTGCTTTCAGGATTACACTTTCCAGCTAGCAATTGCATTTCATTTTTGTATGACTGGAAACTGTGATATGAGATTGCTAGGGACTTCTCAAGAGTTTTTATCTCAGAAAGCAACGACTGAGTGTCTTTTTCATAAATTAGTTTGCTATCCTCTAATTTAATTTTATAATTTTCCAATTTGTTTAATAATGCCCTACGTTCTTTACTTAGTTCAAGTATGTATTGTTTTAGCTTGTCACTACATAAGGAATTAATGCTTGGCTGGCAGTCTACACAGTCATCGCTAGTCAAATCAATGGTCACCGTTGTATTAATAGGGAGACCCACCGGACTACAACTGGCCAACTCGTCATACAAGCTCTGATTAATGGAGGCTACTGGACAAGTTGTGTTTTTTACATAATTTGACAACTTCTCACTACAATTAATTAATTCTAATTCAAGATCTCTAATTTTGAACAGTGCTTCTTCATATAACACTCTACACTTATCAAAAGACTCTGTCTCCGCATGCAGTCTGTCTCGCTCTTCAATAGTAGACTCCAGTTGGTGGTTGAGTTTCACAAGTTCTCTTTTCAGTGATGTGTTACTATCAATGACCCTTTTTATCTTTATCTCATTCTCCTCACGCTCCTGTTCAAGTTTATGACACTGATCTTGGTATGTCTGTAAGTCCTTGAGAGCTGATTTCAACTTATGTTCAGCTACTTGAGTTGCAGCCATGCTTCGGGTCTGCATGATGTGAGGTGAATGAGGATGGGCTGAAAACAAAGAGAGGGTGAACAGAAAACTAGACAGAAACAAGTGGTTAAGATGTATTTGAAGTCAAAGGAGTGAGATATGAAAAATAATATCATCATCTAACCCTTGTGGACCTCGCTCATTCACCGGTACAATTCCAACAAAGTTTGATACATTCTCGAATACGAGCAGGCAATAGTACCTACCAAAAACTGAAATTCATATATGAGGTGTAAGGATACGACTAGCTTCCACTTTGAGAAATAGGCGTAAGTGTAAATAATTCCACAAAACGAGGTTCTTTTCTATCAGAAATTTTCGCTACAATCCCTAATCCACATCACACATTATTATGTAAATAAAATTCCACATTCAAAACTAACAAAATGTTCAAAGCACAATACGGGATCAAAACAGTTAACCCTTGCAGCTACGGAGCACATTTTCCGCGGGGCGATCTCGCGTGTCGCCTAAACGGCCCCATAATTGATAAGTAAAGGAAAAGAAGAGTACCGCCTTATACATATTTATGAGATCCTAAAATTGCTACGGGACCCTGCGAACGGGAGCACTTGCGCCCATTGCCGTCTCATTATGTTTTTAGGGTTCCTTTGTTATGCTGCTTTGATGTCTGTTGCACCGAAATCGGCAGAAGGATTTCCTTAGTTTGTATGATTTCCAAGTTTGAGGTTTAAATGATGGATGAAAAATTGTATATTTCAGGCGGTATTGGGGTGAATTTATTAAATAAGGGCCTATGTGGATAGATTGAACATATATCTATGTAGGTATGAATAGTAATATGTACGTTTTACTTTTGCCTTTTTTAATATAAGTGACAATGTAATTCGGTCAAAAGATTAAATTATCTAATAATAATATATGTTTAATTTCGATTTAAAATAAGGTTGCAAATTAAATATTTATGCTTTGTTTTAATTTTTATATATATAGAATTTTTACTTAGTGGTCATTTAATGATTATTTCATGCTAGTTTTAGAACTGCTTCTACTAAACAATGATTAAAAAATTGATGATGATAAATGTAATGTATTTCAATAGATTTAAATCCAAGAAATGTCAGTCAGAAAATTTACACGCTATTCAAAACATTATTGAAATCAAAAGACAAAATGTCCGTCTAAAGAGAGCGTAAGACATATTCTTGTTTTTGTAAAAATGTCTAATACTAAAGTATGACTATGAATAAGAGATTAGTACAAGTTTTAAGCAATTCTTATACAAAAGCGAATATATGAACTCAGAACGCAGTGTTCCGTTCAAAAACCACAATAAACAGAAGTTTATAGGTGAAACAGGAACTCGACAATACTTGCGTCTCTTTACGACGATAATCCATTGTCAAAGGCTTACATACGTTGTTTTTATAATCCACACTCGTTTTTGAGCGCACCAAATGAAATGTTTAGAGACGTTCTTATTTTGAATTGTTGTTGGGGTAGAAAAGACAATATTTTGTGTGGAGATGGTGTTTTTCTACGTTGCGTTTGAAGGGTTAGTATTTTAAATGTTCTAATTTTAATTTAATAATAATAAATAATAATTAATGCATTCAAGCTTAACCATGCATGATTTTTCCAATGTCATATAAGAACTGATATCCTGGACGACTTGTTTATAGAATAATTAACATTAATTATTCTTTTTATTATAATTTATTTTATATACATATGTGTATAAAATACACTTCTCTGGTCGAAAGTCTTCGACCAGTGCGTGTTGCCAGTGATGAAATGATAGTATATATTCCCTCTGGACAACTTCTACGCCCCTACCGGATAAGATAGGATTATGATATTCGTTGTCAAAACCACACAGTCAATCCATCGTCACCGTAGCCTAGTTGGTAGTGCTCCTGCCTACGAAGCTGGTAGTCCTGGGTTCGAATGCCAGTAAGTGCAAATATTTGTGTGATGAGCACGAATATTTGTTTCTGAGTCATGGATGTTTTCTATGTATATAAGTATTTATGTATCTATATAAGTAATATCGTCGCTTGGTACCCATAGTACAAGCTTTGCTTAGTTTGGGGCTAGGATGATCTGTGTGACATTGTTCCTAGATATTATTATTATTACTTAATAACATGATTTTTTGAATGACAATCCCGCACTTGGAAATTAAGTCCCTGTATCGCAAAGACACAGTAAAACAATTTATGGGTCAAACAAATAGAGGTCTATTTTTATCTTATTTTATTTATATATGAGTTATTGTAGGCACGTGACTTGAACATGAAACAAGAGAGCACCGAGCCGACACATTAACCACAGCGCCTAAAAAGTAGTTAGTAATTAAAAAAATTGAAGCCATTATAATATAATATCTTGGGACATTATTTACGCACTACCATCTGATCCCAAACAAAGCAGAGCTTGTACTATGGAAACCAGATAACTGATATACTGCATATACCACTTTCCTTTTGTAAATAATAATAATAATAAAACAATAAAAATCTGTTTATTTCAAAAACCATGCATACAATATATCATACTTAACTATGTATAATCTTGAATGAACTAAGATATTTTTATAGTTAAGGAGTTGCGAGTTAAGGAACCATTATAAAAGGGGTCATTAAATTATTCGTTTTCGAAGTGCCGTTTAAGTACATTTGTTAGATGACATTTTTTTTGCCTAAAATCTTAACAACTACTGGTTTTGGTAACTTGTTTAATATTTCGGGTAATAAACACTTCTCACACTATACATACTTATATAGATAATTACGCCCAGACTCGGGACAAACAGACATGTTTATGCACACAAATATCGAGGGAATCGAACCCACGACCTCAGGCGTAAAAAGCAAGCATTTGCCAACCACGCCAACAGGACCGTCAATCTTATTTTCAATTTAATAATATAATCATAATAATAAATAATAATTAATGCATCGACCTTTCACACGATTTTTTGCACGATTTTTCCAATGGACGGATCCTGGACGACATTTTTGTATAGATATTGGGAATACTCAATGTATATAAAATACACTTATCAAGTCGAAAGTGTTCAACCAGTGCGTGTTGCCAGTGATGAAACCATAGCAGATATTCCCTCTCGACAATATCTACGCCCTTACCGGATAAGTAGGAATCTGATCGAACACGGTCAAACCACTATTTAATAATATGTTTATTTGAATGACAAGCCATCGCAAGGACAACTAGCAACATTGGTGGACCAATGTTGCTAGTTGTCACAACTCATGACCGGAGAGAATTCGGCTTTACATGTCGTTTGTGTGACAACTTCTGTCAATTATCTATTTATGATAACAAAAGCAATTGTACAGACAACGACGAGGAAGAATTAACTAGCCCTTGTAGCTGTCCGCCCACTGAATTCGTATCATTGCGTCGTTTGTCTAGCAGGGTTCCAAACTCGGGTCGGGCTAGAAAGTCCTAATGAGAAATAAGTAACTCTTTTATGGGGCTCTTTTAAGATTCTATAACAAACTTCCCCATGATATTAGAGAACTAACGACTACGAATAAGTTTTAAAGAATTATTATAGCCAAATTGTAATTGTAATTAAAACTGGAGCTTTAATAACAGCACGTCTAATGAATGAATTCATATCAATTCGCATGAGACGACTTGGCACCACATGTCAATGGGCCGCTTCCGTTCTCGTGTTGTTTGTGTTGCCATACATCCTATGTGATGATTTGTTGAATCATATGAATTCATTGAAATACTTCAGTGATTCTGTCATTTGGGTGGGGTTCTTATCTTATCTTTGGTGGGGTGTACTTGCGTACAGCACTTCGACCCTTCAAGATCTTTTGTACTACCCCCGATGGTTTTAATCTATCCCTAGAGCCCTGAATGAAGTCTTCACATAATCCAGTACGCTTCTTAGGGGTAGATCCTTGTGGTATCCTGGTTCTGGATATGCCAGCCCCGGGATGGCCATTCTGTGTCTTGCCAATGCATCGCATTTGCATATTATATGGGTGGGGTTACTGAAAATATGTGTGGAAGTAATAATAATATCTTGGAAAATGTCACACAGATCATCCTAGCCCCAAACTGAGCATAGCTTGTACTACGGGTCCCAGGCGATGATATACATACTTATATAGATAGATAAATACTTATATACATAGAAAACATCCATGACTCAGAAACAAATATTTGTGCTCATCACACAAATATTTGCACTTACATGGGTTCTCATCCATGTCAATATTATATGTATGACGAGCACAATTATATTGAAATATATATATACGTGTGTTTATCAGTTGTCTGGTTGCCATAGTATGGAGGTCATGGGTTCCCATCCAGGTCAAATCTATACATGTTGAGCACAATTATTTTGAAATATATACATACGTATGTTTATCAGTTGTCTGGTTGCCATAGTACAGTCTCTGCCAGTTACCGAAAATATGTATGGTGGTCATGGGTTCCCACCCAGGTCAAATCTATGCATGTTGAGCACAATTATTTTGAAATATATACATACGTATGTTTATCAGTTGTCTGGTTGCCATAGTACAGGCTCTGCCAGTTACCGAAAATATGTATGGAGGTCATGGGTTCCCACTTAGGTCAAATCTTTGTATGATTAGCACAGTTATTGTGCAGTATATACGTGCCTATATTTATCAGTTTTCTGGTTGCCATAGAACAGGCTCTGCCTACTTTGGGACCAGATGGCAGTGTGTTAGTTTACCCAAGATATTACTGCTTCCGGTAAGCGTTGCATCCAGCTAGCTTTTCCTACTTCACAAGTCAATAGAGGCAAGCGAGAACTAAAGCCATCTAGAAAAATAAAACTAAGTAATCCGTGCCATGAGGTGAGGATCGAATTCCTTTGGGCTACGAACCGAACCTCCAGTCAGACTGGTCGCGCCAGTCGGTCGGTTTTTTGTTATTGGAAGTTTTGTGCAAATGACGCTTTACGTTATTATATGAATACAGAGCCGCTCATCCGGTCGAGGATCAAGTGCATTATGTGAGCTCGACAAATGGATGTGCGAATGCATGCTTGTGCCACATCCTGGAGCTCACCTGGACACTGGTGTGACATGAAGAATTAATGTTTAATCATAAGGATGATGCCCATATAAAATAATTGAGATCATCAGAAGACACATATTTATGTTTACCACTGCATTCCACGAACTTTTTTAGCAAATCTTTTGCCAGGCTGCACGTCATTGGAATGCACTTCCATTTTTTCAATTGCGATAAGATCGCCTATTGTATATGTTGCAATTCTTTTCTCAGGTATCATGTACCTATGGTGTGCAAAATATATCGCTGTTTCCAGCAGTATGCTGGTGTGGCTGCAAGTGGTATCTACATTGCATATTTCCTAGTTCTTTACTATCCTTGTGATAAACCTGGACACACAGATACATATATACTACTCTTAAATTATTATCAACTGACGGTTACAAAGTAAGTAATTTATATACATGTACATATAGTTCAGGCGGTACACAAGTGTCATACACACACACATACGCAAATAATTATTTGAAAACATGTTTTATATCTGTTACACGTTCATTCATAAGCTTCTTTTTAATGACACTTGATTGTAGAGTTACAGATATTTAGATAGAGTAAGTTTAGGAAATCACTTAGATTATTTAGACGTATATTTTTAGATATATAACTAATGGTAAAGTATAAACAAATTTGAATATGAATTTATAATAAACATCGGTAAAAGGTTTATAAAAAATATAAACAAATTCTCTGGTCTCATGGAATCATTCGCTGATTCTATGACGAGAGAATTTCGTTATACCTTGTATCATATGAAAAGGAAAAGGTTCTTTAAAAGGTAAAATACTAGAACTTGTATACGTAACACTCTCATATCCAGTTGCCGTGATGTGACAAAAAATTATAATATTGCTATCGTTACAAAGTTTTATTTTCTAGCTTTATATTGTAATATAATAATAATATAATATCTGGGGACAATGTCACACAGATCATCCTAGCCCCAAACTAAGCAAAGCTTGTACTATGGGTACCAGGCGACGATATACATACTTATATAGATAGATAAATACTTATATACATAGAAAACATCCATGACTCAGAAAAAAATATTCGTGCTCATCACACAAATATTTGCACTTACCGGGATTCGAACCCAGGACCACCAGCTTCGTAGGCACTACCAACTAGGCTACGGTGACCGTCGAATTAATAAATCGAATAATATGACGGTTACAGTTAGCCCAGCAGGCTTTCACTGCTTCACCGGGCAATAAATATGCCATATACAAATGTGCATAATTAATCGAAGCAGACTATAAAGATTGAACGTACTATAAGGACTGAATTATTTTCCATCCTAATTTTAGTTTTCGACTAAACGGCTCAAAGAAGCCTGTAGCTCAGCTAGTGGAGCTGAGCTTTTGTATTCCTATAATTTTTCATCGAATGGAGAGATAAGGTTTGTATTCCTAACATTTTTCATCAAAGGCTAACTTTGTACTTGTTTTACTAGTCCCTCCCTCTTACCCACCACTGCAACTCCTGCAAGCCAGGATCAACAGTGGCACACAATGAAATTACACTGAGCGGTGAGACAAAGACATGTCCCGGAGCATCGCATTAACTGTCTTGGATCCCGCATCGCCTTTAATCAGAAATAAACAAGAAGGAGTTAGAAAAGGTATAATTCCACTTTCCTCTGGAGCAAAGAGAATTGTGTATGTCAAGTTAAAAAATAAATTGTGAACTTCCGAGTTAGTCCTTGTACATCAATCCCCGCACAAAAAATCTATTTGTGTGACCTATATATATATAAAACTAAACTCAGAACACCCATTTATGGGTCATACAAATTATTTATTATAATTTATTACCTTTGTGTCTGTGCATTGAATATTTGTGAAGTCCATCGCGATACACAGTTTTATTTACTTAGTGCAGTCGTAGTTTCTGTAAAAAATTGCAATGTGCTTGTCTCTTCTATCCATTCCCAGCTCTGTACGTCTAGTGTGGAACACTTGCTACGGTTCCAAGTCATTAACGCGCGGACATGTGTTGACTTATCGGCAGACAGACGGGCGCGAACATGTTATGTCACTTTGTATGATACCATCGCGCTACTTTACCATGAAAGGGTAGGTAGTGATATAAATCAACAACTGCAATATAACGTTTAGGAGGTTGGAGGTAGTGCGAAACGGGTATTATTAAAAGAACCGTTAGGTATTTAATGTGGTCTAAAATTTTGTTTATTGTAAGTCATATTTGTTAATTGTAAGTTCCTTATCGCGCGTTGTGAAAGGGGGCTAGATGGAAAAAAATCTTACGAAAAGTTGTCACGACACTTTTTGCAGCTGTGTGGCGTGCGCATGTTTCTCTGCCTCTCTCTCTCTTTCTCTCTTATAGAAACCAAGCCAGATATTTTCATTTCTATTTCGCATTGAACAGTGTGGTGACGCGACGATTATTTTTGTTGAGTGTATACAGGCTTTTTGTACATAATAAATGATAAATAATAAAAATAACTTCGTTCCATCCGGGTGTCCCTTGACACCTCTCAAGTTTTTTTATTATAATAATTACTTTTTTGATAATGCAAGGGAAATGCCTACGCATGCCACCCACAAAATACGGTCTGCGGGTGGGTATGTCGGACTCGCACCGACTAAACCTAACCTGCAGTGGTCGTCTCTTGGCGCCTAACGGGAGGAGCCCCGGCAACGCGGGTATTCTGCTCCGGTGCCCCCCTTTTGCACCATGTCCCAGATGGTTAGGAAACATACCCTGGGAGGGATCTTGATTTCCTTCCCCTATTGCCGACTCCTGCCAGTCCAGCACAGCGACTGCGCCACAAAGAAATCGCTGTCTAATCGGAGGTGCTTACATGTGGCGGCAGGATACTTCTCATACTGCCACCCAGCCCCTGTCCTAGTATTCTCTATCGATCTCAAAAATAATTATCAAAATGGGTTTACAAATCAGTTAGAGAAACCAGTGAACATACATACAAAATAAAATATAGAGTTACGGGCCTGTTGGGGTGGTTGTTAGAGTATACGCTGCCTTTCACGCCGTAAGTCGTGGGTTCGATTCCCACCCAGGACAGATATTTGTGTGAATGAACATGTCTGTATGTCCTGAGTCTGGGTGTAATCTACTATATAAAAATAAGTTGGGTTTTCCTTCCTGACGCTATAACTCCAGAACGCACGAGCCGATTTCCACGGTTTTTCATTCGTTGGAAAGGTCTCGGGCTCCGTGAGGTTTATAGCAAAGAAAATTCAGGAAAAATTTCAACAGAAAAGCGGGAATATCTTTAATTTATAAAATTTAACGCGGGTGAAACCGCGGGGCACAGCTAGTTATCTATATAGGTATGTATTTACTAAAGAAATGTATTATATCTAGTATATCAGTTATCTGCTTTTCAAAGTACAAGCTCTGCTTAGTTTGAGATCACATGGCCGTGTGTAAATAATCTCTCAGGATCTTATTATTTGAGTTGACTTTATAACTTCCTCCTTTTGTAGTTGGTTAAAAGTGGAATGAATTTAAGTATTAGGTACAATTTATAATTTTATTTTGGTTACACAGTGTGTCTGGTAATATAGTAATTAGCGTGGGGGCCCTGGTGACCCGTAATTCAAGTTTATTTTAAAACCCAATTCGGGCACCCGTCTCTCATAAGCTTGCGCTATAGCCGGGTACTATTGCGAGACTAAGAAAAGTAACTGCTTTTAATCTATTTAGATAATAAACAAATTTGGAATTTTTATATTAAAGATTGTCAGAATAGTGGTCTGTATTGTCAGTTATAGAAAGCGTGGCTGGAAGGTTGATAGTAATGGTGCGTGTATAGCAAATGGCAATACTTATACGCTGGGCCATAAACTGGCTTCATTATAGAATAGCTATATAGGAGGTAATTCCCAGAGAACAGGATTATATCCTCGACAAAATGTGTGCAATATTTCATGATGATTAGCAGCTTATTTAGTTCAAAGCTTAATAAACTCGCATTTTATTATAATTATAATAAATTATAGTCATATATAAATAGAATATTTACCTTACAGTTTTACCTGCGATTTTGCAATTCATTGTATTCTATCTATATCTACTGTTCTGAGTATAAACTTTCTCCATTGATACACCAAATGCGTACCGAAATTTTTGTGTAATTGAGTAACTAACATCATCCCATCAGTTTTACTTATTCGGATAAGCTATATCTACAAAGTTTCATTAAAATCCGTTCCGTAGATTTTGCGTGAAAGAGTAATAATCATCCATACATACTCACAAACTTTCACATAATAATATATGATATTAGTAGGACCTTTTTGTTAGAAGTAGGTATAATATTTTATTTTAAAGTTATTTTTGTATAGCAGTATATATAATGAAATATATTTTGCAATAGTTATTAATAATTGTCTAGTATCCAGCTTGAGCATCTCAATGTATACCCGGAAGTAACGCTATAGATACTCATATGAACAACTTTAACAGTAGAAATACCACAAAAAGGGAACAATTCACGAGTTCATTGTAATCGTGACACCAAAATAACTATGAAAACATTAGTCTCGAATCATTCGCCAAAAATAGACGAATATCGTCATCTTTATATCCCCTACTGGGTGAACTTGATGTTCAATTAACAAATCTAAACTTAAACCGACATGACGTTTTAGATTAACGAACAAAAACCATCTTGGTGGGAATTAAAACTGAATTTTAACAATCGGTCATATACAAAAATAAAACATAATGGAGATATTGTCCTCCAGTCTGAAATGGCGACGGCCGCTGGGGCAGAAAGGTTCTCGACTGGTGACCACGAACTGGAAGACGCCACGTAACCAGGCCTCGTACAAGATGGACCGATGATCTTGTGAGGTCGCTGGAAGTTGCTGGATGCGGATAGCGCAAGAATGGCAATTGGGGAGATCTTTGGGGAGGCCTTTGTCCAGCAGTGGGTGTCTTTCGGGTGATGTGATGATGATGATGGTGGTGAGCCATGTTTTCGATGCAGATGTTTCGGTTCAGTCTGTCTTGTTCTCATTTCTTGTGCTACAGGAAAACTCAGCACTATACTTTTCCGGTTTATATTGCTTGTCTAGAGAATCTAGACGTAAAATAAACACTTTGTAAGTAATTTAGATTTCAAATATAAACTATTTATTAGGATTATCTTTAACTACAAAATTCAATAATTGGTGTTCACCGTTCAAAGTGGTTATTAAGAATATTAGATCACGATAAACACGTTAAGATACGTTGACAGAAATAATCACTAACAACCTTGTATTTTTTATGATTATCATCATATCAGCCCAAAGTTATCAATTGCCGGCCTCCCAGAGCTTGTCTTGCGCTACCCGCATCCAGCGACTTCCAGCTGCCCACCTTGTTGACGGCCTACCTATGCCACTGTGTCTTCCCGTTCGTAGTTGCCACTCAAGAACTTTCCTGCTCCTTTGGGAGTCTGTTCTACTAACTATGTGGCCCGCCCACTGCCACTTCAGCTATTTTTGAAGTGAAAACTTCTTTAGACACGTTAAGCACTTTTAACAAAAATGAGCTATACCTATGTATACTGTGTCTACATGTGTACTTTTTAAGTGAACAAAAGGCGTGTAAATCGCGTCAACCTCACGTCAGGCTCCCCAGTAGCTAGCCTAGTAACCAAAATGCGTGAATCTCACGCCATCGTCACGTCACGCTTGCCATGAGCTATATGTATAACTATTATCTGTAGTTATTCTCTTGTTCTCTTCAGGACTTCGCTTCAGCCAAAGCGATCAGCGTTGCTCAATTTTGGGAAGATAAAATTTAATTATTACCATCGACACGATAAGAAGAAGACTCTAGTTATTTAGATATGAAGTGTAAAAATACTTTTCACTTCTATCGGCAGTCCTCAAAGACTGCCGCATGTTTGTTTTATTCTAAACAACCATTATGACCATTATTTAACTTAAACTTAGTAAATGTGTATCGAGTTGTTTTTGCTTTAACATCTTCACAATTCCTTTCAAACTTGTCTGGTCAGACTAATAATTTGTTATGAAATGTACTGAACCAAATGACTTCATCAAAGATAAAACAACTACAGGATTAACACCTACTTTAAAGTAATAAAACCCTTAAAAATCAAACACACATGTCTTCATTCTTAACCCTGCAGCGCTAACACCCGAGATTAATCCCATTAAAAGCAATAGAATAATTCGCACATGTAAATAATAAAGGACAGGAAGTGAGAATGACATGTGGTTACTTGTCTTGCTCGTGGTGTCGATGACCTGATAGATCTAGACTGTTTGCACTTCAATTGGACTTATAATTAATGGCGTTGTATCTTAGCTGAAGATAATAAGTATAGCTTAAAATTTTGCCATATCGGTTTAGTGGTAGTATGTGCAACTGCAAGTTAAGTCCTTTATGTCTTCTTTGTGGACGTCTAATTTATAGAGACAATAAATTCCACTGCTAAGTTGCTTGGATAGTCAAAGCTTAGTTGTTTGGATAGCCAAAGCTGTCCTACCTGAATAACAAAAAAACTAAAAGGAAACTTTTTCTTTTATAAATTACAGTCTTAGAAATCTGAGATAGATTTCTAAAATTGTGTTTACCTAATTGTGGTTTTATTAAAAGTAATATTGTTACAACAAATTGACCAATAAGTTGTTTAATTAAACCGACTTCAAGGCAGGAGGTTCTTAAATATTATTATTATGAACTCTAGAATTTTTAAGCTCTGTCACAAACCGGTAATTGATCAATGTTGTCTGAAATAAAGCTATTATAATTCATTTTAATTCGTGTGTTTGTGTTTGTGATTTTGAATATTGAATATTTTTTATTGTATAATTTTTTAAGCTAGTTAACAGTTTTATACTTTAATTAACTCTAACTGAAACTTCTAAGCCTATAACGATATTGAAGTGAAACCTTTTTGAGCACTTTATAGGTGATGAAATATCATGGAACACCCGTCATCGTCACCGAATGCTTTCTATGAGCTATATGTTCGTATATACGAGTATGTGTACTTTTTGAGTGAACAAAAAACGTGAATCTCGATAAATGTTATAGTTCCTCGGTAATACATTGAATTATTATAATTACTTAATTAATTTAGCCGCTTTCTAGTTTTATTTTTAATACAAAATTTGCTTGATTTCCATCTACGATTAGCAAAACACATCTAAATTAAAATAAATATCATCACCCCACTCACCTTCCAAGCTAATAACCCTTAAGCGGTCATACCAAAATAAACCTACAAATTCGTCGGACAAAGTCTGTAATTTGTTCAACCCGAGTGCAAAAAGATAAAATTGTTCCTACTAGGTAATGTCACATCTAGATGCAAATTGTTTCGACCCGGGAGTATTTATTTTAATTCTAATTTCCCACAGTAAATACCACAAGGGCTGCTCAGCGGCTTCAGCGCTACAAACTTTTCCTTTTTCGGCTTTTATTAAAGTCGTGTTTTATTAAACTCTGTTTAAAGTGATGTTAAGGCGGTTTTTTGTTTGAGTTGGTAATTTAATGTTAAGTGTCGTTTGATGAAGTGATAACAAATTGTGATGTAATTTTTGACGTTTGCAGTTAACGGAGACTTTCATTGCTTCACGAGACAAGATAAGGCAGTGGAGGCTTAATATGCCTAGCAACTGAGCAAACAAACTACGTAACGCGCACATTTTCAGTTCTACCGTCAGTCCTGGGCGGTCACTGACGTGGACGTCAAAAGGCAAAGACATGGGCCGCTTATACATTGGAAGACTGGAGGAGGAATTTTAATTTTCGATACGAATGCAAGTCAAGTGTTATAGATGGCGACGAGGTAAGCGTGCTCTCGGTCGGCGAGTACTGTACGGTGTATTTTAGCAAGTTTTACATGTTTTTTAAGTAAATTTGTAGATGTAGGTATGTCTATCGCTAAATCGGACGTAACCTTAGCATTTTAGTTGAGTAGACTTAGGCCTCCTACGCACTATGCGGTTAGCCGGAATGCGGTCAGCCGTCAGCAACATTGCTGACCAGGGGCTCTACCGCCTAAGTCGCCGAACATCGATTTTTAAAATGGCGTTTAAATAAAGAAAGGTTTAAAATGACTTATCAATCGTTAAATAGGCTTCCATGAGCACATTTGACGTCATAAATGGTCCGGAATAGATTGTCAATGCTGAAGCCGACTTAACGATGTTCAGCGACTTAGCCGGTAGAAGCCCAGTTGCCGCATCACAGTGCGAATAAAAACTACTTTCACATACAAATATTTGAGCACGGTCAGCCGCACGGCTGGTCGCATTGCGGCTAGCCGCATAGTGCGTAGGAGGCCATAGAGTCCTAACTATCTGCCCCATTTACCCATTTCCTTCTTATTTTCTTCCCCGTAAAGGTACATATGTTAAAGTTATGGAATAATGTATGGCGACATATGTTGAGATTAATTACTATTATTTGAGTTTTAGCTAAAATAACAATTTTAAGTAAATTAGGGAAATTTTAGTACCTAATTTAAATATACTAATAATATGCAACATACTTATCATAATATTATTTGAAAAGATAGATTTCTTACATGGGAAATTATAAGCAAACAATAATGATGAACTGGCAAACTGAAAGGAAGTTACCAATTAGTTTTAGACGTGAATGCACAGAACAGCTAGTTCTCAAAGAACCCAACAAGTTTGAATTTCATACTGCACTCTTATTTAAACTTTTTAATAGAAACAAGCGGTAGTGACAGAACCTTATTTTTAACTTTGAAACAGCGCAGTAAAAGTTAAAGTGGATTTTAATAATAACCACTTGAAGAAATTCTTACTCTTATTTTGTTCAAGATACAGATATACAAAATGCATAAACTTATAAATGTTGTCAAAGCTTACATTACATAAAAAAATTACCCTGAAGATATTATGAAAGTCCTATAAAAGGTAGCTCACCAGACTTAGAAAATTTAATCACAATTAACTATCTGAAATAATTCCTTACTAGGTACCATTATGCTATAAAATTATCTTATAAATGCCCATTATTTAATTTCCTCCCAACCCTCAAAACAAAGCGCTGTACTGAAAGCGCTTCTGGAGCTCACTTGAAATAAAATTTTTACAGTGAATTAAAAGTAAACATTAGACGGGTTATTCCGTAAAACGCCTCTCGTAGGCCAAGACCAAATGATTTTTGAACCAACTACCTGCTTGAATTTAAACTTTTAGGGAAAATGTGGGGCCATAGGATGAGCTGTCGAAGTGTTATAATTAGTGGCGGTGCTTATAATTATATAATTCTGGGCCATGGCGATGCCAATGAGATTTGTGAGGCCTCAGTTTGACATATATTAATAATCAACATTTAAATAATTAACAAGCCTGAATAGAAAGACGTTTTTAATCCTTACCATCTTTATGTACACAGAAATATGACAAATGAAGTACAATGACACAGAATACAACATTTTTTTCATTGTAATAACTTTGTTTGATTATTGTGATAACACTCAAAAAAAGTTATTACAATGATAAATTATTATTATTATATTTTATATTAAATATTATTTATAAGATATAATATTTATTTGTCATAAATCATAATTAATTATTTGTCATATTTCAATATTTTAGCACTATGTCCCAACGACTTTACAGTTTAACAAAAAAAAATCAGTGCAATACTTTTCCTTAAAGATTATATAATATTAGGTCTTTACCTATGAAATTGCCGTTCTGCAGTACTGGCCATTTCAAATCAAAATAATTTTTGTTTGGCTAAGAATTCTAATTTCAAATTAATTTTATTTTAAAAACATGGATTCTTTTTTCCAAAAGTAGTCATTTCTTTATTGATTAGTGTTACATTTTCATCGCATTTCAATCTTTTTCGTCATCATGGATACGTTAAAAATTCGAGTAATTATGGAATATGAGTACCGTCGTGGCAGCAACGCGGCACAAGCGGCACGCAACATCAACGACGTTTACGGAGCTAACACTACAAACCAACGCACCACCTGTTATTGGTTTGCTCGCTTCCGTTCTGGAAATTTCGACCTGAAAAATGAACCTCGCGGTCGTCCGAAGACTTTGGTCGACAATGACGAATTAAAGGCGGTTGTGGAAGCTGATGATACACAATCTACGGCTGAATTAGCAGCAGCTTTCGACGTTAGCGTCAAAACAATATTGGTCCATTTGCGTCAAATTGGCAAGGTAAAAAAGCTTGACAAATGGGTGCCCCACGAACTCAATGATCGCCAGCGCGAAGTACGCGTCGAGACGTGCCTTGCACTGCTCAACAGACACACAAATGAAGGAATTTTGAACCGCATTGTTACCTGCGATGAAAAATGGATTCTGTTTGATAACCGCAAGCGCTCAGCAAGTTGGTTGGATCCTGGTTCAGCACCTAAACAATGCCCTAAACGAAAACTTACCCCTAGAAAAGTGATGGTCACTGTTTGGTGGTCTAGCGCCGGTGTGATTCATCACAGCTTCTTACCAAACGGGGTGAGCATTACTGCAGATGTGTACTGTGAAGAACTGAGCACAATGATGGAGAAGCTGGCGCATCTCCAACCAGCATTGGTCAATCGCTCGTCTCCGCTGCTCCTGCACGACAACGCGCGACCTCATACTGCACAGCAGACGGTCTCCAAGTTGCAAGAACTGGGGTTGGAAGCTCTCCGTCATCCGCCCTACTCACCAGACCTTGCGCCTACAGACTACTACTTTTTCCAGAATTTGGATAACTTCTTGGCGGGAAAAAAATTCAATACCCGAGAGGCAGTACAAAATGCCTTTGAAGAATTTGTTGCCTCCCGTCCAGCTGATTTCTTTAAGAAGGGCATCAATAAACTGCCACTGCGATGGCAAAGCTGCATTGATTGCATGGGTGATTACTTCGATTAATACAAATAAAAAAATTCATGAAAAAAAT
The DNA here is from genome assembly GCA_951640165.1 of Pseudoips prasinana. Taxonomy (NCBI): domain Eukaryota; kingdom Metazoa; phylum Arthropoda; class Insecta; order Lepidoptera; family Nolidae; genus Pseudoips; species Pseudoips prasinana. The sequence goes on along the minus strand of OX621237.1, from coordinate 33,908,878 downwards.
TCGTTTAAATTTTTTCATACAAAACGGCAATTTCATAGGTAAAGACCTATTATATAAATTTGGAACGAGAATGATCCAAACATGCACGCAATTACTTAAGACAAATTAAATTTATAAACGGCCTGAAATATATTTTCCATCTTATACTATTGTCAATGTGTGAACCTATATGATATAACCAGCTGTGTCCCGTGGGTTTACCCGCGTTAAACTTTATAAATTAATGCCTTTGTGTTAATCAATGGTGTCAGCTAACTCCATACTAAATTTTATTAAAATCGCTCCAGCCGTTTAGACGCGAAGAAGTAACAAACATACACACTCACATAGTCACACACTCACAAACTTTCGCATTTATAATATTAGTGTGACATTAGTATCAAATGGATATAACTGATAGCATAATGTTAATGTGTTGTATCAATAAACAGTTAATGCACTTAAAAACGCACCTTCATAATGATTAAATATTATGTTATAATAGAAACTAATTCCTGACCTACATTATTTATCGCTAGTTCTTTCGATCTAACCGCTCTTTCTGTGGCCTCAGTCGTAATGTTTCGTATTAATTAACTCAGTATAATTAAAGTGGTATGCGCAACACTGGCCCGGCAGCTTCCCCAACGTTTTTTGATACCAACACAGTGTACACACGGTCTTATGTGAAACTAAGCTTCTATGTAATTACGTTTAAGTAAGAAAGTTTCGGTTTTAGTTTTGTTTAATGTAATTAGTAGTTATCATAGTTTTGCTACAAGTTTGACTTAGGTACGTCTAAATTGTAACTTTAATAGAAGCTTTGAATTGCTTAATATTTTAATAGTATCTACAACAAACAGGTATATTGGCTCTAAGGGCCTATGCACACCACGTTTCTTAAGCGATACAGACGCGATACGCACGCAAATCAGACGCAGGCGACGCGCGACGTAGCTCTGTAGAATAAAAGCGCGCCGTCGACGCGCGATACAAAACGCGCGTCGACGGCGCGTTTATGAAAAGGTGTGCACAGGCTTTAATTGCGATTGAAACCTCCATAGAAGCTCGCTATGCATCGTTTCATGTTTCTTTTTAACAAATGTCCATGGAACCTCATTGAGCTGCGTTTAGTATAATATCCTGGGACATTATTCACACACGGCCATCTGATTCGAAACTAAGCAGAGCTTGTACTATGGAAACCAGATAACCGATACTTATATAAATAATTACACCCAGACTCAGGACAAACAGATATCTTGATGCACACAAATATCTGTCCTTAATGTTTATCGAACTCACGATCTGCGGCATGAAAGGCAAGCATTTACCAACCACGCCAAACGGCCCGTCTAATAGTCTGTATGAAGAGTCGTATATTTATCTATGTTTATTATTCCAAATATCTATAAAAATATTGTCCTCAATATTATCTCTCACTTGGCAAATACGTGTGGATAACGTGAATTGCCATTTATTAAATTAGAATTATCTTTCTAGGCATTTTAGATTTGACATTGATCATTCATTAAAATCGATGTAACCGCACTAAGGGCCTATGCAGATCACATTTTTTAAGCGTAAAAGTTTTATTAATTACTAGCTGTGCCCCGCGGTGTTACCCGCGTTAAATTTTATAAATTTTCTTTACTATAAACCTCACGGAGCCCGAGACCTTTCCAACGAATGCAAAACCGTGGAAATCGGTTCGTGCGTTCTGGAGTTATAGCGTCAGGAAGGAAAACCCGACTTATTTTTATATAGTAGATTATGATACAAACGTAAACAAACTGCTCTGTAGGATTAAAGCGAGTCGTCGACGCGCGTTACTAAAACGCGCGATGACGGCGCGTTTAAAAAACGTGGTGTGTATAGGCCCTAAGTAGATGGTTTTAAATGTCTGGTGTGTCAAAAAATGTGTCACGTTACTTTTCAACATTATCAAATATACAGCTATATATCAAATTAAAATATTAAAAATTTAAAACTACAATGAAAAAATATAATTAAAATAGTAATGATTTTAATATATAAATTAATATAACCGCAATTTAACAAAAATAATTTAACAAAAATGCTCTCTTTATTCCAATTTCCCACTAAAAAGTGTAACACAGAACTTGGACACTATGTAGATGGAAAACGTTCCACGTTTCCTTCAAAACAGGTAGGGTTAATAAGCTTTTTGTCTTTATAGCCGCGTACAAAATGGCTCAGTATCTGACACTCAGTTTTGAGTGCTCATTTGTGTAAATGACCCTTTGATATTTTGAATTTTAAACCGTAATAAAATGAACTAAGGATTGAGAGGCCAGGTTGATGGCTTTCGCTTAATTTTATGACCAGGCTGCGGCTTAAGGGTGGCTCATAAAAATCTTATGCTGGTAATTAAATTTGTGGAAAAGTAAAAATATAAAAACAGGAGGTTTTCTTTTTCGCAAGGGAGCTTGGATATTACAAAGATGATGCCATCTGGAAGCTCCGATTTTTTATTTACTATATTGTTGTATTTAAATATTAAAATATCCCTTAATATTTAATATAATAAATATTAAGAGAGGTAGGGCGCAGCGTTCATTCGCTCAAAGAGGAGCCCGACTAAGGAAGTACCTCCATCTTACAGAAGACGTTCCTTAATAATAACATTAATAATTGGAATGCCATGTTTATAATTTTTGTTTTGTTTATTTCTTAAAACCAAGTACAATATATGAATACAATATACAATACAATATTAATACTAATACTAGGTATATAGTGAAATTTATGCAATATTATATGTTTCTGCATAACATTCAAATTATTTTATCATTACTGCGTATGAGTAAGGTCGCCTGAGTCATTGGGGTGGCGGGGGAGGATCACTATACACACTATACCAGGATACTTCTTCGCTGACTCTTAAAGGCTGGCAACGCACCCGCGACTCCTCTGGTGTTGCGAGTGTCCATGGGCGGCCCCACATGCTGGTTTGTCGCCCTCTGGTATAAAAAAAATGCAGGTATTATGTCAAAATTTGACGTAATTCATTTTGTATAAATAGTTTTAATAGTACAATAGAACCAAAGTCACCGACATAGCCCGAAGAATTGCAAAACTGAAGTGGCAGTGGGCGGGGCACATAGCTCGTCGAACCGATGGCCGTTGGGGCCGAAAGGTTCTTGAGTGGCGACCACGAACCGGAAGACGCAGCGTGGGCCCCCTACAAGATGGACCGATGATCTTGTGCGGGTCGCTGGAAACTGCTGGATGCGAATAGCGCAAGACCGGCAATTGTGGACATCTTTGGGGGAGGCTTTTGTCCAGCAGTGGACGTCTTTCGGCTGATGATGATCAATTAAGAATTAATTACTATTTTCTTGCTTAATTACAAAAATGACATGATTACAGGTCTGACACATGCATGGCTATATGTGAATAGAATAGTTAACCAGCGGCAGTTCCAGTCAATATGTGTGAACTGGTAATTGCAGCAGATACTAGTTAAAGAGGCGCTCATGTACAGACGCAAGCACATCCAGCTACCCCAATCAGTCGAATTTATTTTATAGATTTTCAACTTTATCACATAAGCATAACGTTCACTTTCAATTGGGGAAATTTGTACTCCAGTTGTACTTACCAGCCCGTAGGTGATCGGGAACTAAAGCACATAGAGAGAACAAATAGAGAGAGCAAGAAAAATTAATTTCTGAGCATCTCCGTACCTTGGAGGCCACGTTATGCTGTCTGACAACAATCAATAAGCCATGTCATTGGTTACTACTAGTACTGGGCGGCTTGAACAACTCTGAAAATAGGGTAACCACTGCTCATACGAAACTATCAAAGAAGACTCGATTGACTTAAGAAAAAGAAGTTTTTCTAACTCCTCCTTTTTTTCTTTCTGATTAAATTCGTTGCGGGTTCCAAGACAGTTAAAGCGATTCCCCGGGACATGCCTGAGCTTTACCGCTCAGTGTCATTTCATTGTGTGCCACTGTTGATCCTGGCTTGCAGGAGTTGCAGTCGTGGGTAAGAGGGGGGGACTAGTCCCGTTAGGAAAAAGGAGACTGATAGACTGCACTGTTGGTGGTTCCCGGGTTGGATTCTCACACAGTACAACTATTTGTGTAATCCATAAGTTGTTCTGAGCCTGGGTGTGCTTTGTTTCCATCCTACTAATATTAAAAATGCAAAGTATGTGAGTATGGATTTATGGATGTTTGTTACTCTTTCACGTAAAAACTACAAACTGGATTTAGACGAAACTTGGTAGTAATATAGTTTATATATGTATACGAATAATACGTAGGCTATAGCTAGTCTGGCAGTATGAGAAGTGTCCTCTACGGCCGCCACGTGCAAGCAGCCCCGGGAAGACAGCGAACTGTTTGTGGCGCAGTCGCTGTGCCGTACTGGCAGGAGTCGGCAAATGGGGAGGGCAACCCACAGCTCTCCCCGGGTGCGTGTCCCGACCATCTGGGACACGGCGCAAAAGGGGGCACCGGAGCAGCATGCCCGCGTTCCCGGGGCTCCCCGTATCAGGCGCCAGAAGAAGTCCACGGCAGGTTAGGTTTAGTCGGTGCAAGTCCGACATACCCCTTTTTGCGGGTGGCATGCATTAGCATTCCCCCTGCTTTATCAAAAAAAATAAAGGCTATAGCTAGTCAATTATATGTTCTAAGTACCCCACAATACAGGGATTCATTTCCTTAATGCGGGCGCTGTCAAAAAAAACTTTAACTTAGTACGTGGAGGAAATAGCTTATACATAATATTACTTTTAATAAACAATTAAGCTTACGATTACTTCACAAATGATTTAAATATAGGCCTCTATTTATTTTAATTATTGGGTTTTAGCACCCAATAATTAGAACAAATTGAGGAAACAAAATGTAAGTGATAACGATAAAGGAAAATCTTGAACTTTTGGCCACATATCAATGTGGAATAGGAATAGTTAGATGCTCTAACTAGTCCGTAAGTAATCGGCGAAGTTAAGGAACTATACTCGCGGTGAGGCCATAGATGGGTTACCACCAAATGAGCGTCTCCGTGCTTCGGAGGACAGTGCAGTCGTTAAGCCATGACAGAGGCCTACTGGGCGGCTTGAACAACTCTGACACTACGGTAACCACTGCTCATACGATATATAAGTAAGTAATAGCTATATATTATACAGTCATTGTCATCGGTCTGTGTATTTTAGAGTTGGGATCCGTTGATAGATCGGATTTACAATTTGGACATTTGTAATTACTTTATAGTATTCAAACAAGTTTTTATTTCCACTTAAGACGTCTTTGTGATAGCAGTACCTATAATTAAGTGTTTCGTGTATCAATTCGACGACGACATGATTCCTAATGAAAACAAGCCGCTTTAAAAAAAGGAAAAAACCGGCCAAGTGCGAGTCGGACTCGCCCATGAAGGGTTCCGCAGCAGCAAGTATTTCAGTTGATTAAATGACAGGTAAATTGCGGTTAATGACGCATTAAAAAAAAACTACTAACTAGATCTCGTTCAAACCCATTTTCGTTGTTAGTTTACATGGTAATGTACATCATATATTTTTTTAGTTTTCATACTCTTATTTTAGAAGTTACAGGGGGGGACACTCATTTTTCCACTTTGGAAGTGTCTCTTGCGCAAACTATTCAGTTTAGAATAAATCTACTTACCAAGTTTCAACAGTACAGCTCTTATAGTTTCGGGAAAAAGTGGCTGTGACATACGGACTGACAGACAGACATGACGAATCTATAAGGGTTCCGTTTTTTGCCATTTGGCTATGGAACCCTAAAAAATGGACCTTAGACCTCTTCAACAAAATTATTAGCATTTAGTAATTATTGCGGTGTCACACATAACGAAGAAATAAGAGATTCATATATCACATGACACATTCTGATACAATAGTTAGTACTAGTCATATGGATGAACTGGTCATTATTAGATGAGTGTGAAAAGATATTAAAAAATCGGCCAAGTGCGAGTCGGACTCGCGCATGAAGGGTTCCGCAGCAGCAAGTATAAAATAGTTGATATAATAGTACATATAGTTGATTAAATGAAAGGTAAATTGCGGTTTACGATTTATGACGCATTAAAAAAAAACTACTTACCAGATTTCCTTCAAACCAATTGTCGTTGTTAGTTTACATGGTAATGTACATTATATATATATTTTTTAGTTTTATTATTCTCTTATTTTAGAAGTTACAGGGGGGAGGACACTCATTTTTCCACTTTGGAAGTGTCTCTCGCGCAAACTATTCAGTTTAGACAAAAATGATATTAGGAACCTCAATCTCATTTTTAAAGACCTATCCATAGATCCCACATGTATGGGTACGATGAAAAAAAATTTTTTGAGTTTCAGTTCTATGTATGGGGAACCCTTAAAATTATTATTATTTTTCTATTTTTGTGTTAAAATCTTAATGCGGTTCACAGAATACATCTACTTACCAAGTTTCAACAGTACAGCTCTTATAGTTTAGGAAAAAAATGGCTGTGACATACGGACGGACAGACAGACAGACAGACAGACATGACGAATCTATAAGGGTTCCGTTTTTTGCCAATTGGCTACGGAACCCTAAAAAGGGAATCCTACTACGTTTTTTGGCTGCTTTTTTAGCTGCCACGTCAAGCATTGCACGGTAAAGAAAAATTGTGACGATTCAAAAAAAAATGTAAATTTATACTAAATAAAATCTGAATGACTATGATTATGTTGACACACCATATAGTCTTCGCATTATTCGTTCGTATAAAATAAGTAACTAATTAGACTTTTTATCCTTAACTCTTATCTATCTTAACCGCTTAACCTCTTAATTAACCCTTTGAGGGGAGTTCTAAATGAAGCCTTACCGAACACAACATAAGGGCTAAAGTTCATGATGATAACTTAACTATAGGGACAATAATGCAGAATTTTAGCTTATTAGTGGATTTCAAACTTATCTCGGATCTAAACGTATTAAGTGAACAAGTGAGTACGAAAATACAGATGCACTTCCGAACCATTCTGACAATATGTACTAAAAATATAGCTAAAACTATAAATTTTGATAATTAAACTTAAACATAATTTCTTTTACAATAACTTAATACAAGCTAGCTAAATATCATTGCTATTATAAAATAAATTTTATAAATGTTTTCATACAATCCGTGTACCTAAATATCTATGTTACTATAAATAATATCTAATGTATACAACTATATTACTACAAACATGTTCTGACTATTTACAAGCGCTTTTTTAAAGTCTACGTGAATAACAAAACTAAATTATGTGTCCACAATTGATGTATTTTTGACATGTAGGTAAATGGAACAGGGTTAAAGCTTTTTTATTTATTTTTTTATTTTATTTATAACCCTTAACTCTCATAATACTATGACGGTGAGGACAGGCGTAGGACTGTCTTTTTAGGTGATTTTTAAGGCTCGTGTCTTAGCAAGCACTAAAACAGCCGGTATTCCGTACCATCGCCCAAATTTCTTATTTTGAGCGGCTATGATGCTGGTTGTTTTTATCATGTACTTTTTACGGTTCCGTACACAAATAGTAAAACAGGACCCTTTTACCAAGACTTCGGTATCTATCTGTTTGTCAGTCCGTCTGTCACCAGGCTGTATCTCATGAACTGCGCTAGTTCGACACTTGAAATTTTCTGTTTCTGTTGCCGCTATAACAACAAATACTAAAAACCAGTTTACAATAAATCTTAATAATCTTTGATACAACAAACGTGATTTTTTGCCGTTTTTATAGATAATGCTACGGAATCCTTCGTGCGCGTGTCCAAGTCTAAAACGGCCAATTGCGCCGTTTTTTTTTCATTTGAAGACTCGTTCATCTCTTTTTGATCAGTTTCTGAATATTTTTATAAGTTATGAAATTATAGATAAAGCTACCGGACCCCGTTCTACCCCCAAATAGAAATTACAAATCGCAATCTTATTTTTTGATTAATCGAAGATCGTACTTCTTAGTGGTAAACACCATCTTTGCATTTGCCAGTGAGAGATACTGAATAAGCTCTTAAAACTACCCTCTCTATATCAGTACGACAAAGGGGTGGCCTGTGTTATGGGCTTCAAAGTTTTTTGTCTTATTTCCTATATTGCTTGAGTACCCGCTTGTATCTGACTGGTCAAGCAGCGAAAGCCTTCGGCTAGAAGGCTAACTATGAAAGTCATTTAAAAAAAACGACTATGCTGTAGACACCACTGAAGTAAAACTTAGATATATGAAATGTAACTAACTATGAGAGAAAGAGAGCAAGAAAATATGTGCTCGCACCTCTCTCCCTTGCCTCTACACTTATATACAAAACTTAACTCTCCCTTTCTATTTTCATTAACTTATATCTCCGTCTCAACTACTGTTTGCCTCGCCCGATCACGCTTCTCGTAACGCTCTCGTCACGCAATCAGCAGCTTACTCTTCAAGTCAAAGAAGTTTTACTTAAAAGAGGAAAGCGTAAGTTACAGAGTCAATATTTCCATGACTTCTAATATTATTGCATGTAAATAAGTTAGCAAGAAGAAGCTTCAAATCTACGCTAAACAAAGTCGACCCGACCCTACCCGAAATCATTGAATAATTCCATGGCAATAAATTCAGATTTCTGACCGCGCAAACTTTACGACCAAATCCAGAGTTTTCCAGAGATTCCAGAATCAAACGTCCGAAGCCCAAATTATGATAACGATTTTCATATTTTATTTTTTGCGAGCCCATCCCTACTACAATCGGGGGGATGATCAGAATAATGGGATTTAGCTCGAGATTATGCTAGGATTATTTTACACTGAGTACGCAGTAAAAAATATTCTACAGCGCTGTCGAAATACTGTTCGGAACTCCACAAAAATAAACCCTCTTCATTTACTTTAAGGTTTAAATTTGTATTATGGGTATAGTTCTGGAATTTCATTTTGTCCCGAATAAAAATATCCCATACGACGGCTTTGCTTTATCATTGCGAAGTGGAGGTGTAATTAGTTTTTGCAAAGCAAGCTCGGCAGCCCTATTCTGGCATTAACGATACGAAATTTTTAGGATATTTTTATTTACGTTAAAGTTTATCGTTTACTGAAGATTAAAGAAACGTGTGAACATAATTCCTTAAGGGGGCTTTATATTCAACTTCGCATGTAAATCGATGTCGAGATTAAGTTTATTCTATAACTTAGGTACGTATCAATGAGAAACAGAGAGAGTGAGAGAGAGACAAGGACAAAGTAAATTCCACTGCAAGGCGTGTTAAGAATTTAGTGCCAAAAACAAATGCATTGCTTTAGTATCTAGGATTGATTTTAAATTTAGGATTTAGTTTCCAATGGCTGGAATTAATGTGAAATTTAGATCGAGCCAGTATAAGGTAGCTGGATGTTTCAAATTCATTGGCTAGTCAATGGAGGTAGATATTTATACCGGCATAGGTACTTTAGACTTAAAATAAAACATAATCAAAATGTATGCTGATCCTTATATTGTAATACTAGAGCAAAAATCAAGGTGGTAGACCCATACACATTCAGCTTACATAGTATAGTCCAAGTATTATTATTTATTACTGTTGTGGTCCTGGTAGTTAAGGTCGGTGGGGCTCATAGGGGAGGAGAAAAGAGATGGAACGCGTGAGTAATACCACATGTAGTCTATGGTAATCACTTACCATCAGATTGGCCGCTCGGTTGTTTACCAACTTGATAAAAAGGAAATATCCCCGTGGTTCCGATTTCTATTTGCTCCACAATGCAAATGGCTCTCGGCTTTTTTTTCCGTCTCCCTATTTTCTACAAAATATGGCAAAATAATTACTTAATTTACTTAGAACACATCGGGTAAAGGGGGAAGTATCATCAACAATTGAGTGATACCATTTGTGTGTTTCTGTGCCCGAAGTCTGGAAGTTGGCGGCATTACACACCCGTGCCTCGGAGAGCGCGTAAAGCCGTCGGTCCTGTACCTGACCTCTTACCGGTTGTGTCGCTAGTCGTCCCATCGGATCATGAGAGTGATGGAATAGAAAGTGCTCCTGTGTTTGCGCACACACTTGTGCAATATAATATGTCCTGCGCAACTGGCTAATCTCTATTGAGAATGGCCGCCGTGGCCGAAATCCGGGAAGATATCATCATCATTATAAAAGCAGAATTATTTTATTAGTTTACAAAAGTCGCGAGATCACAGAATCCACTCCCGTAGGCGCGTAGGATTAGCGCGCCGTATTCGGGGACCATCCGCTGAAAAATTGAAGTGTTCATTGTTTTAAATGTCGGTACGTGACGCCCGGCTTAGTACGTCCATTCTGCTAATTGTATCATATTTGTTGTTTTATTAAAATATGCGATTGGATTTTGTTGCTGGTGTTTATGCAAAAGAGCTTGGGGAGGGGTCTTTTCAAGATATCACCTGTTTTTGTTTTTGAATTTACAGTTTATAAAAATTACTTCAAAAAGAAATACTTATGAAGTAGGAAGTAGAGTATAAGCTACTCTACTTCCTACTTCATAAGTTTTTTTTTAGTAATTTTCATAAAGGCCCAAAGGTTATTATTCCTTATGATATTACTGTCGTTAATTCAACGTAGAGACAATCGAGAGTTGTTATGTACAATCGACTTTGACTCTGTTAGTACTAAACTATCGAGCTTGGTACTCAAGATATACATGTACCTATAGCTAGATACAGATAGACATGTTGTCTTTATCTTATTTTCTTTAATATACTTGTAAGTTAAAATTAATATCTTGGGACAACTAACACACTGTCATGTATGTCATGTATGACGGTCATCGTAGCCTAGTTGGTAGTGCTCCTGCCTACGAAGCTGGTGGTCCTGGGTTCGAATCCCGGCAAGTGCAAATATTTGTGTGATGAGCACGAATATTTGTTTCTGAGTCATGGATGTTTTCTATGTATTTAAGTATTTATCTATCTATATAAGTATGTATATCGTCGCCTGGCACCCATAGTAGGTACAAGCTTTGCTTAGTTTGGGGCTAGGATGATCTGGGTGACATTGTCCCGAGATATTATTATTATTGTCAGCTAATCCCAAACTAGGCCCAGCATCTACTATGGAATCCAGACAATTGATAAACATATAAGTACTTATTATTATATTATAGGATTAGAACTGATCGCAATTGATTCAGAAGAAATCCTGTTGGGTGCTTTTGCCATGTAATAGCTTTAAGATATTTGATTAAGGTACCTACCTACTACTTACTTACACACAGTAGGTACAAGTGCAGGGCTAGATGCACAGAAATTTAAGATTTAGAAAATATTGAAATATTTCATATCTATAGGCATTAAATATTAGTACGAAATGCCAAGTCTCATTAACAATCATTACATTTTATTCAGTTTTGACAACCATGAAAGTAAATATTATACATTTTTGTACCTTTTAAAAATAATCACATATAATAAGTAGTGTTTTGCTACTTACAAATTGCAAACCTAGATAGGTAGAAGAAACTGAATTAATTCTACATGTATCCAAAAGTTATAAAATTCACAAAACTAACAAAACTATATAAGAATCTGACTATATTTTTTTTTACCTTTGTTTAACAATATAATTTCATTAGACTAACAACTAATCATCTAATCAATCTAAATAGTTGTTATATCACATGCCAACATTTTTTTTTTTTTTTAAACCTATTAAATTAATAAGTAGCTACAAAAGATTGCGGGTAGACTAATTGTTAAAATAAAAGAATAATTGTAACAAGTAACAAAGGTTAATCTTAAAATACAATAAAATAGTAGTTAGGTATAAGTCATAAATATAATAAACACAATATCATAATGATCTAACATCACATAACTCATACTTAACATTCACATATTCACGAAAAAAATTCCAGCAAAATTGCTCGCGAATAAATGCATCGGTAGCACAATAAAATCCATCACGAATCATATTATTGTGTTACCTATACAAAGTGATTGTCACTCGAGGCACATGGCGGCGAGAGCGACGCCCGAGGCGGGGCTTGCCATACCACGCCCACAGAAAAACGGCTCAAGCGATAAGGTCGAAATCACTATGGAGATTCTCGAGATTTTCGGCTTTACAGAACAGAAAGGCGCGAGAGCGCGGCGCGAGTGTGTGTCTCCCTTAAAACATAGTCACAACCCGCGCCGGGCGCACGCTCGCCATTCCAAATTGAAACACGAATTTGAAATTCGGATTTTCGAAATTAGGTTCTAAATTCCAAAGTTGGATTTTTGTTGGATTTGAGATTTTAGTGTTATGAATCGGACTATTTAATTTTTTGACAATGGAAGTAAGTGCTATGCCTCCTATGCCTCTGGACTTCTCTATGGTGAGGAGTGGAAGTGGTTCACCTGGTTCTCTGCGGGAGGGATCACCGAGGCCCGTGTCCAACAGCGCGTTCAGAGTTGTCACCCCGAAAGGTAGGAACAACTATTGGCTATCGATTTTGTTTTTGTTTATGTGTGTGCTGGTTTATGTAAACAACCTGCAAGCTAATATTACTGTGTTCTTATAAAAGCTTAAGTAACTATCAAAGTTATATATCTATCTTTCTTTTTATATGATTTAATAAAAAATAAATTTCGGTGCATACCGCTAAGTGCAAGCTGCGTTTTGTTTTCATTGAAATAAAATGTACTAAAGTACATATTTTAAAATCTAAGTCTGCAATTTCATTTCATACTTTTATTTTATTGCTAGATTAAGTAAAGGTTACTGCATCGTTTCAAATTAATATATTTACCTTTAGTCGATTATTTCAGATCATATTAAATTTACTTTTTTAACAAATTATCCGTTGATAAATTTAAATAAAACTATTTAGGTATATTCCAACACGCATAGCTAAAAACATACTGGGGTTTTAATTTGTTTTTGTTTAGATTAAGTTATAAGTAGGTAGGTAATATATATGGTAATATATATATACTATGCCCTTTATTTGAAAGTATATACTACCTATATATTATCGGTGGATAAGATCCCAAAAGTTTTGTAAGGATTTACAAGGTTTGTCTATATACCTATATGTATCTTTGTATAAGTGAGTATATGGACACATTGCATTCTTATAGGATTTAAAGAAAAAAATCCTTTAAACATACCGGAATAGTTTTAACTATTAAACTTTCATATTGTATTTTATTATTTCCATGTTTTTATTTTAATTTGGTATTTTCTTGTGTAGAATGGAGAAAGTGGTGTGGAATATTTTAATTTGATTTATAGAAAATAAAAACATGTCCTAATTGGAATGAAAATAATATTTATAAGACAATAAAGTCACTGGCTGGATAATTTTAGATATGCGGAAATGTTTAAGACAATAATAAAATATAAATAATGAAAATATAATAATAATTTAAGAAAAAAAATATGGAAAAGGTTCGCGACTCTTGCGTACCTACCTATTAACTGGACGAAATATGTTTTAAAAAGTTATTTTAAAATAACAACCAAAGTAATTTAATTTAATTTAATTTGATGAGGACATTCAGAGCAAGCTAGCTGATCACATAATCAATACCCTGTCAGAGGAAACTTAATTGTCACCCCATGACCCTTGACAAATGACACCACCGACCTATTATTACTGCGTTAGAGGGCACCAATACATTTAATTAAGTTATATTCGATATTACTGTTATTTTGCCATATTTTGTATGAAATAGGGTGATATTGAAAAAAAAAAGAGAGCCATTGCATTGAGGAGCAAATAGAAATTTAACCCTCGGGGTTTTAATTTCTATCAAGACGGTAAAACTTTCCACTAATATAACTGTTGCCGCTGATGGTTAGCAGGTACTCCTCTATGAGATCCAGCGACTTTACCTACGCAGGATCTCATAATTATAATGGTCACCGTAGCCTAGTTGGTAGTGCTCCTGCCTACGAAGCTGGTGGTCCTGGGTTCGAATCCCGGTAAGTGCAAATATTCGTGTGATGAGCACAAATATTTGTTTCTGAGTCATGGATGTTTTCTATGTATATACGTATTTATCTATCTATATAAGTATGTATATCGTCGCCTGGTACCCATAGTACAAGCTTTGCTTAGTTTGGGGCTAGGATGGTCTGTGTCACATTGTCCCTAGATATTTATTATTATTATTATATATTATTATATGTACATGGAGTTTATTGTATTAGGTGGAAGTACTGTCAATGTCGAGATGCTCATAGAGCGAAAATCTGCTATGATCTACCTCCCTTGAATGTTTCTACCGGTAAGCGCTAACCAGATGTCACGGTAGTTATTAAGTATCTACTTTATATATAACTACTCTGACACCTGGTTAGTGCTTAAAGGTAACGCTGAAACAGTACTTAAACTATTGTGGTATCTACCACAATAGTTTAAGTAATGTTTTAGATTTGATAAGTATTTAGAGATACGTATAAGCATGCTATACTGCAACATGCATAATATAGAACATATTGATGTATCTATTAAAAAACCATGAATTTTCAAAATATGAAATGAAAATTTAAATTTATTCCGTAAAATAATTCCATTTATGAGAAATCATCATATTTTCGTTATCGTCAGTGTAAGACGTTTCAGCTACTGAGAATCACTGCCAGAAATTCTTTCGTAAATCCGACGAACCCTTTATTTAAATAAAATATACTTAAGATTAATAAAATAAAAATATATGTGTTGACTCAGAACAATTCATCCCAAGCAATTTTGCCACTTAAATAATCAGAAATTTTGTAATATGCCCAGCTATACAATTTGGCTTTAATAATTCTTTTAAACTTATTCGTAGACAATTCTCTAATATCATTTGGAACTTCGTTATAGAATCTTATACATTGCCCATTACATTTATTCTATTACATTGTCATTATTTATTAGTACATACGATTAATACAATAAAATGAGAATATATACTTCGATTTGTATAAAACAAGATAGTAAGACAAAGTTTTAAGGTATTAAAGTCAGGTCTTCCGGCATATAAATGGCTTTGTGTCGGAACATGTAAAGGATCAAATAATGGAACGTCTAGAACAGAGTGTTCTCTTAAAAGAAAATGTAATGAAATTTGAAATTATATCATAGTTTTGATAAAAGTACCAATCACTACTTCTTTTGAAAATAATTACTATTATTATGGGAAGAGACAGTGAAATTATTTAAGTTATATATAAAAAAGCTTTAAAATTGCTTTAAGGATCAATATTTATTTCATACAACTTTAGTTTTGATTCGTTTAGGGATATTACACGTCGTTAAAGATTATTAAAAAAAGGTAGATTTTTCAGCATATGTTTACCGATCTATCATATTTATTAACAATAAAAAAAATAGTCAACTGAAACTATAGTGTTAATAAGTTAAGTATAATTATTTATAATTAGTCAAGTAGGTATAATTAAGGAGAGATCCTATTAGAAATCATAATAATATTCAACTAGTTAATTATCACTTGGTGTTAGATATTATCGGACAGGTTCTGTCGCCGACGCTTGTCGTGCGTGCGATGCTGGTGGGTGACTCCGTCAAATAAGACGCCGGAGTCATCTTCGGCGAGGTAGTAATGCTCCAGAAGGAGGCCCCCGAGGGCGATCGGGAGGGAGCTGATAACACTCGCAGGCGAAGGAGGCCTTGAGGCGGCGGCGGCAGCCCAATAAATAGTTGTTCTGAGTCTGCATGTAATTTGTGTCCGTCTATTATATGGTTGTAAAGTACCCCGCGACACAGGAATTAATATCCCTAATGCGTGCGTTACCTTTAAAAAAAAACTAACTTTCGGAATAGCGGTTACAGTAAGAGCAGTAGCCGCCACTTGCAACATGCTTGCAACATGCAGGAAAACAGCGATCTGTTTGTGGTACAGTCGCAAAGGATAGGAATAGTCGGTGCGAGTCCGACATACCCGCTCGCAGTCTCTTTTTGCGGGTGGCATGCGTATGCATTCCCCCTATTTAGCTAAAAACAAGGCTTCAACCAATTTTGTCTCCACAGTGTTCTTATAATGCATATTGCGCTTGAATTTGTATTTTAAATACGACCTATTTAGTTTAAAGGGATATAAAGGTCTAAGGTTGATCATAATTTAAAATTTTATGAACATGACATATTTATATTTAATTAAACTTAGTATAAAAGAAAGAACAATACCCTTTAAACGTTCTAGATTTTTTATCCTACGACGCTGTCATTACTTCAATGGATATATTATTTATTGTATTAATTCGCTTAAAATTTGCGATTAGGAAGTTATTGAGTGCAGTCAGTTATTTTTCTTGTGTTATAGCTGATTTAGTGTATAATGTAGATACATTTATAATTCTTACGATAGATTCTTAGATATAATTAAAAAATATCTATATTATATTGATTGTTGTACACAAATCATCTCATACTTCAGAAGAAACAAAAAATAATACATGATGATTGCAGCATGGAAGTAAAGAAACTACTAAAAGTCCATCCGTTTTTTCCGATAAGCTCCAAAGGTTCACAGCCAAGCCCTCTAATTCTGATTGGTCAAAGGAAATTAAAGTTCTCATGCGATACCTGGATACTAGAACACAAAGGAAACAATATCCAATACTGATACTCGCTGCATTCCAGATATTAAGTTCTAATTTCCATTTCTCTTTCATAAAAGGCATAAATACCAATTTATAATTCCATTTTTAAAGTATTTCAAATTTGAATTGGGCCGGTTGATTGGAATGATAAACTTAAAGAACTTGCTACGTGTGACAAAGATAAATGGTATGAAATACTTAAGTTACGCGAAAGCTTTTGTTAAAAAAAATTAGAAAAATAATTTTTATGAGGAAAGTTTCAAGTGCGCTTATTTTTGGCCTTACCCGTGATTTGATCCTAGGACCCAATCATTTTAGGTAGAAGACCGCTAGTCCGATGTAATATTATTATATAATCCATAGTTATTTACATTAAACTGGCGTATAAGAAGTAAAATAGGTATACCTACCAAACCCAACAAATGTCCTTTATATAATATATTATATGTAGGTAAAATATTATACAACGACTAAGTTACTTAGGTATTATATAATTATTAAGTCAAAATTAGTATTTAAAATGATTAAATTGTTACATAATATAAACTAATTCGACTATATAAATAATGTAATGTAATTAAATAGTAGGTAACCTACAAGTGATTCATTGAAATGTGAAGTGACACTATGGCTAATAAATACTTTTGTTATATAATAACCTCTCTTGTAACATTTTTTCCTGGAATAAGCTACCTACACGACACGATATTATTAAAATCCAATTCTTCAATTTTTTTTTACTTTCTCTCGTAGTGTTTATAGCCAGTTGTTCTTCATCATCATCATCATTTGAGCTGAAAGACAAAGTCCGACGATCTCCAAACTTGCCGGTCTTGCGCTAGCCGCATCCAGCTCTTTCCAATTGTTCTTACCGACCTGAAAATGATCGCTTAGGTGAATTATCATGGGTAACACCATCATTGGTTTGATTTTTGAGCGAGTCCATGCTTCGGGGGGCACGTTAAGCATTCAGTCGCGGTAGTGGTCATTACAGAACGCCATTATGCCATGGCAGAGGCTTGCTGGGCGGTTTGAATAACCACTGCCCATACGATGAATAAATAACTCTCATCATCAAACTCAATCTCTTGGTATAACTACACAATTTGGGGCTGAAATGCTACCGAGTCCGTAATTCTACACAAGAACCCCTGGAATCAAATTTTATTACGGATAGATTACTATACTTTAGCGTACTTAACTGTTGCTAAACTAATACCCTAGTATACCCTAGTATACCCTAGTACCCACCAGAACTTACAAATGACGTAAGAATAATTAAAAAAAAAACATTTCACATCTTGAAGCAAAAAAAAACTTGAGAGGTGTCAAGGGACAACCGGATGGAACGAAGTTATTTCTTATTATTTATTATGTACAAAAAACCTGTATACACTCAACAAAAATAATCGTCGCGACACTACACTGTTCAATGCGAAATAGAAATGAAAAAATATCTGGCTTGCCTTCTATAAGAGAGAGAGAGAGAGAGAAAGAGAGACAGACAGAGAAACATGCGCACGCCGCACAGCTGCATAAAGTGTCGTGACAACTTTTCGTAAGAATTTTTTCCGTCTAGCCCTCTTTCACAACGCGCGATAAGGAACTTCGTTCCAATAAAAAAGGGGCTACTGTCACTCCAATAACCCTGCAACATCTCCAAAGGGCAAAAAGTAACAATGGAATGGTAACAGTAATCCGACGGGTCCCTCAGACCTGGCACGCGCCCAACCCTTTATTCTAAGTGTTGTGCAATGGTTAATTTACGCACTTTTTAAAGGATTACTAGATCTTTATTATGTTACGGGTAGTCGAGGTTACAATAAGCGTAAATATGTTTTTAATAGACATTTTTTTTTTAATATATTTAAAACATTATTTACACGCAGCCCAAACTAAGTAGAGCTTGTACTATGGAAACCCGATAACTGATATATTATATAAACTACTTTTCTTTTGTAAATACTTATTTAGATAATTATGGGAACAGCACGCATTGTGAGGAGATTCCTTTCTCTGTCACCCTGATCGGGATCGCTAGGGTATCACACCCTGCCGCAGGATATATTATTGTTTTTTTATATCAATTTTATAATTATAAATATATTAACAATAAGAAATTAAATAAATAATTTGAAATAATAATAATATCCTGGGACATTATATACCTACACACGGCCATCTGATCCCAAGCAGCACTCCTAATCTGATCCCAGCAGCTTCTACTATGGAAACCAGATAACTGATATACTACATATACTACTATTCTTTTGTAAATACATACTTATATAGATAATTACACCCGGACTCAAGACAAACAGACATGTTCATGCACACAGATATCTGTCCTGGGTGGGCATCGAACCCATGACTTGGCGGCAAAGGCAAGTATTGACCAACCACGCCAATCGGCCCAAATACATTTTAATTACTATAATATAAAATATAATTTTTATTTTAATGTCTGTGAAATGAATTTATCTACCTCTATATTACATAATAATTATTAATAGACTATAGTTAATATTGTTAATGCTTTTATATCTATATTTTATATAAGTTATATGTTGAACCTTAGTTAAGTTTTTAGCAACTTTTATTGTACAAATATTATTCTATTGTATTCAAAATATTAATTAATAGTTAATTATTGCTAATTTGATTTGCATGCTATGCTATAAGTGATTATTACACGAAAATCTGTAACATTTAGCTTATAACTCTTACATTTAATGTGTAAATAATCGTTGGTTAACCTACTAAAATAAATAAAAATAAAATTGCTAAATAACGTAAAATTACATAAACAAATTAATCATAAAACATTTTCTTTAGAAACAAATACCTAAAATAACATACAAAAATTTTAGTAAATATACTACGGCAAACTATGGCAGGATGGCATATACGAATTGCTTACATCGTTATAAATAATTGCTTAGCCAGCTCAAAAGACGCTCATAGCTAGATGCTCTCACCGGTCCGTAAGTGACCGGCGAGGTTAAGCAACTAGGCTCGCGGTCAGTTCATAGATGGGCGACCGCCAAAGTGGTTTCATTTCTGAGCGTCTCTGTGCTTCGGAGGGCACTTTAATCTGTCGGCTCCGGTTGTAGTCATAAGACAACAATAGTTAAGTGATGTCAGAGTCTACTGGGCGTCTTGAACAACTCTGACACTAAGATAAGCACTGCCCATACGATAAGTAAGTAAGCTCAAAATAATGTTGTAGTCGGCTCGAAATAAAATCGTTAGTAAAAACAATACAAAATCTCTCATACAGATTACAGAAAACAATTAATACGTAAGAAGATATTATCCGGATTGGGTAGATATAATTTCTCTAACGTTGTCGAGACATCTGATCCCGGACATAATCGGATTGGGCTGATCGAACACCGGACGTTATTGAATTTGCCATTATTTCTATATTCCACGCAACTAGACATTGATTTTAATGAGATTGTGTGTATTTATTTCTTTTATGTCGGAGAACAATCATTAAAACAGGATTACTAAGCATACTATATCAGTTCGGTATATTTCGACCACCGTGACTCGATAGTGAATCTGCCTTCTGATGCAAAGGACGCGGGTTTGATTCTCATTGAAGACAAATAATGAAAATTAACTGGAAACCCGCCCCAGGTTCACATGAAGGATAATTAATTAGTATTTTAATTTAATACATTACGCCAAATAATGACTTTTATAGACATTTTTTATAACTTGGAATACATTAATGTAATTTTCGTAGGGAACTCTAATTTGTTCGGAATTAATATACAGCCCATGATATTAGCTTAAAGAATTTTAAAATAAATCAGATAGTTTTTGAGTTTATCTAATACAAGAAAAAAGCATTATGTTACATTTTCTTCTCTCTGATAAGAATTTTAAACGTGATGTTAAAGAAATTTAAATAATTACCATTATTTGCGTCACTAGTATATTCTCTGCCAAATTATAAGCACTAAATTGAGTATTATTTAATTGAAATGTAATTTTAAAATAGTGCTATTAGTGCTATTAATTTTAATATTATTATGACTTTTATAATTTGTATTTTGTATTTTTTGAATGATTATTTAATAATGTTACAATATTTTATTTTTAAGTTGACTAAATTTTTTGTAGTATTTAAATCTCTCCATGTTGAGTTTTGTTAATGCGAATGATCTGTATGCCTATAATTTGGAATACGTATTAGTTTATGACTTACGAAATATACTGTATTTTTGTTTTAATATGTATATAGTCCCTTTTTATACCGCCGACAACGAGTGTCCATAATATACAAATGACCGGTCGAGTAGTAAGGGCATGAAAGCGTGGAAAACAAAATCATATTAGGTCTTTACCTATGAAATTGCCGTTCTGCAGTACTGGCCATTTCAAATCAAAATAATTTTTGTTTGGCTAAGAATTCTAATTTCAAATTAATTTTATTTTAAAAACATGGATTCTTTTTTCCAAAAGTAGTCATTTCTTTATTGATTAGTGTTACATTTTCATCGCATTTCAATCTTTTTCGTCATCATGGATACGTTAAAAATTCGAGTAATTATGGAATATGAGTACCGTCGTGGCAGCAACGCGGCACAAGCGGCACGCAACATCAACGACGTTTACGGAGCTAACACTACAAACCAACGCACCACCTGTTATTGGTTTGCTCGCTTCCGTTCTGGAAATTTCGACCTGAAAAATGAACCTCGCGGTCGTCCGAAGACTTTGGTCGACAATGACGAATTAAAGGCGGTTGTGGAAGCTGATGATACACAATCTACGGCTGAATTAGCAGCAGCTTTCGACGTTAGCGTCAAAACAATATTGGTCCATTTGCGTCAAATTGGCAAGGTAAAAAAGCTTGACAAATGGGTGCCCCACGAACTCAATGATCGCCAGCGCGAAGTACGCGTCGAGACGTGCCTTGCACTGCTCAACAGACACACAAATGAAGGAATTTTGAACCGCATTGTTACCTGCGATGAAAAATGGATTCTGTTTGATAACCGCAAGCGCTCAGCAAGTTGGTTGGATCCTGGTTCAGCACCTAAACAATGCCCTAAACGAAAACTTACCCCTAGAAAAGTGATGGTCACTGTTTGGTGGTCTAGCGCCGGTGTGATTCATCACAGCTTCTTACCAAACGGGGTGAGCATTACTGCAGATGTGTACTGTGAAGAACTGAGCACAATGATGGAGAAGCTGGCGCATCTCCAACCAGCATTGGTCAATCGCTCGTCTCCGCTGCTCCTGCACGACAACGCGCGACCTCATACTGCACAGCAGACGGTCTCCAAGTTGCAAGAACTGGGGTTGGAAGCTCTCCGTCATCCGCCCTACTCACCAGACCTTGCGCCTACAGACTACTACTTTTTCCAGAATTTGGATAACTTCTTGGCGGGAAAAAAATTCAATACCCGAGAGGCAGTACAAAATGCCTTTGAAGAATTTGTTGCCTCCCGTCCAGCTGATTTCTTTAAGAAGGGCATCAATAAACTGCCACTGCGATGGCAAAGATGCATTGATTGCATGGGTGATTACTTCGATTAATACAAATAAAAAAATTCATGAAAAAAATTCGTTTAAATTTTTTCATACAAAACGGCAATTTCATAGGTAAAGACCTATTATTAAACATTTATAATAACTCTCTTTTCATAGAGTTCTGTTAATAAAAAAGTATTTATGCACCATGAATACCATAATAATCGATTATTTACTCGAAATTTTATAAAACTAAATGTAAAAACGAAAGTTTATAAAATTTATTATGAGCAGTTCGCATAATCGTTGACTGAAAATAATATAGAATATGCATATTTTCTCAAACTTTTTCTCCGCGATTTATGTTGATATAATAGCTGAACAACTAATTTTGAACATTGTGTGATGCCTAAAACCGTACATAGAAAACATTCAATTAGACATTCCTTCATGCTCTATAGTAGTGTGTAGGCATATATGTAAACAGTGGAAATGCAATTCCAGGTAGGCTGGAATCCGTTTAATTGGCCCCTCCTCTTCGCAATTAGCAACAGATTTACATATAGGGGCTTGTAAATGCACTTACAGAATATTATTGGATAAGCCCGAAATTATGCCACTTATCCTGCACCGGTCCAAAGACAAATTGCGTTCACTTAATTATAGAGTTTAATAATTACTTTAAAGCCACAGTTCCTTGGCTGTAATTCTACATCATCTGAATCATTTTGCACATTTCAATCATTTCACAAGGCTTAAACCTTGTGAATATGATTGAAATAAGTAGAAAACCTCTTCAATCCGCCAATCAATACAACCTAGAGGAAATTAAAGATTTGAAATTAGATTTAATTATTCATAATCATGCTTTTGTAGTGAAAATTTAAAAGGACGGTACGTTAGTTCTTGTTTTCGTCCTCTTTTTCTCATCAAAATTATGGAATGACACAATCACCACAAAACAATCGTTATAGCTAGTTAATGTCAGTATTTAAATTATAGTATTAAGAAATTATTGTTAGATTTTTCGTCCTAAAAGCACAATTATTAAATTACTTAATAATTTTACTGGACTATTCTCTCCAAAACAAAATATTATGTAGACTATAAAAACGATTTACTCTAACAACAATATAACACTAAGGTTAACTTAATTAATTTCATCACTCAAATAACTTAATCTTGGAATATTGCAGTCGTTTTTAGGGTTTCGTGACAAAAAGAAAAAATAAACTTTTATGGTGAGACTACACCCAAGGAAGAATACGAAACTAATGGTAAGAAATTGCGCCTCCATCTGTCATGGCTGCTTTTTATGATAATATAACATTGTTGGTAGATTTAATCTGAGATGTCTGATAATCACAGTTTATATATTAATATGACATTCACATTATTTATATCATATTTATTTTTGTGTGGAGGCGCTTGGTAAACGAAAAGTTTCATGACTTTGAGGAGCAGAGAAAATCCGAGCTGGATGCGAAACGCGATGCTCTTAAGGCTTAACCACCAGCAGTCATATTTTAGAATTATGTCGACGGTCTCATGTGCAGCCAATGTTCTAATCTAAGGGCGCATGTGAGAAATGATCATCTTAGCTCCTTAACTAATAAGTTGCAGTCACCATAGCCGAAATCCGCTGGGAAGTTATTATTATTTTAGCCACATTCCATACTGAGTTCAGTTTTCAGTGCAACTACTTCAATCCTATGATAGAGTATTTTATTTTGCTATATACAACCTCCTTACTGGCAGAACATAGAATATGTTTGAAGAGTAATATGCCATAGCCATTATTGTCTTTGATGTTTGTCATAACTTTCGACTAAATAAAATTGGGTGAAGTGTAACGTATGTTTTATATATATAATAAAACTATATAAACATTCTAGTTTTACCTGCGTACTCTGGCCAGTAATTTCCTACATATATGCTGCTAACGTTTAAATGCTATGCTGTGTAGCTAACGGCATCAAATAACACCACCCCATTTCATGCTGTGGGGAGCGTAGAAGGATAAGTTAGTTAAGAAATGGTGGTATGGTAGTAGATGAACCCTCTGAGTTTATTTCGCTGGATCTTTTATTGGATCCGTGTGCGACCGTGTCGTTAGAAACACAAAGTCCGTCATAATAATATTACTCGTACCTTAATATAGACAGAACCATTCCGACAATATATAGTAAAATAGAGCTTAAACTATAAATTTCGATAATTAAACCTAAACATAATCTCCTTGTCATGAACTTAATACAAGCTAGTTAAATATCATTACTATTATAAAATAAATTGTATAAATGTTTTAACAATCCGTGTACCTAAATATCAGTATGTAACTACCAATAATTATGTATACTTTCTTAAATATATTATAAATATGTTCTGACTCTTTACAAGTGCGTTTTTAAAGTCTACGTGAATGAAAACCTTATTTATTTTAAATAAATAGTTTGGGTGTGCTCTGTGTCTGTGAATTGTATGTTACTAAAGTGCCCTTGGAACAAGGATATATTTGCTTAACGCAAGTGTTGTAGGTACTTAAAAAACAAAAGAAATATTAACAATTTATCATCACATATGTATGTGTCTACTATAGAAACGTGAGGATCTGATTTCGGAGCGCAGTACCGCACCGATCCATCATTTAGGATGGAAATCCAATTTACTACATTCGGCAACTAGCTGCCGTACCCTAAATGAATTACCGTCGACACGGTGCTACGAGCCATGCGATTTATTTTACCAATGTCATATTATGTACGTGAATTCGTAGGCCGAGCGTCTACATTTTTTTATTATTGGCGAAATGAAACCATATTATTATTAATATGGAAAATAAATATCATTATTTATTAACTAGCGGGTAAAATTGTCTATAATAAGTGACCTCCGAACCTCAACTTACCTTAAACTTGCTCTATTTTACTTAAGTTAAGGGGATATAATGAGTAACTAACCTAACCTACGAGTAGCTAATATTCAAGTTGCTATATCTTACTTCACCCAGATATCACAGAAAGCTTTAACTTTTCTTTAGCTAGCCTGATTTCATTAATAAACGACCCTAGTAACAGTATCTATAATGAGTGACAACTGGCCACCTAGCTAATATTAAAATGGCTCTATGTTATGTCACCCATATATCACAGAAAGCTTTAACTTTTCTTTAGCTAGCCTGATTTCATTAATAAACGACTCTAGTAACAAGTGAGTTAAATTAAGTATCTATAATGAGTGTCAGATGACAGCTTAACTAATATTAAAATCGCTCTATGTTTTTCACCCAGATATCACAGACAGTTTTAACTCTACTTTGACTAGCCTGCTGTTATTAATAAACAATTCTAGTAACATACTCTAATCTATGATGAGTATCAATCTAACCTTATATTAAACTTAAATAACATATATTTAAGTTAGTTACGGGCCATATTACATAACCTAGATATGACAAACAGCATAAGATTTATATATATATATATATATATATATATATATATATATATATATATATATATATATATATATAAATGTATAGATTACTTTTATAGTTATTATATCGTTGTGTTTATATAACCCATTTTTTTTTTCTAATGTAATTTGTAATTTTATTTGACATGTTTGTAATTTAATTTGGTATGTAGTTTAATTATATTGTATCTTTTTCTATTGTCGTGCATAAGTGTGTGTAATGTATCTAAGTGCAATAAATATTTTTGATTTTGATTTAGATCTAGTTTAGCTACCCTGCTGTCTCTAGTAAACATCTCTGGTAACAAGCGAGTTAAATTACGGATCTACGAGTATAATGACTAACAGCCTAACTAATATTAAAGTCGCTCTGTATTACGTATCACAGATGTTATGGATGCATGAGCTCTGCTTTACTTAGTTTGCTTTATACAACATGTAACTAAATTAACGCACATCCTGAAAATAGTTTGTTCAGAATCGTTAACTGAATCGATTTATATCATTTTTAATATAGGTAATTTTTTATTCCAAATTAATTTAAACTACGGAAATTATTGTCATAATAACCCTGTACAATCAAAACAAATTGAAATGGACTGTAAGTCGAAGTAATAATACTTTTAAAACGCAGATTTATTTGTATTGATACAAATTCCATCATTCAATACAAAATAAAGAAATATAAACTTTATTCCAATAAACTAATTTAGTAAATAACTATGCATATACATATTAAATTAAAAATTCAGTGTATGTACAATAATTACAACATAATATTCTAATTGGGGTGTTTGAGGGTGTGCGTTAATTATGTTACAAGTTGCATATATTAATCTAGTGACATACAGGTTAAACGCGCACATAATAAGTCCTTGTCTAGAATGTTTATCAGTGTCCAGTTATTATGATAACAGCGTCCTCAATGACCCTTTGTTTGCTTTCGTACCTATGAAATGTCCTCTCCGATTCTTAATTCGATGAGACGTAGAGCGACAGTTGCATAGAACTTTCCTAAAACAGTCGAACCTCTCGTCCATATCCACTTCAGTAACCGTCCAGAAACGAGGTTCATCCCCGTACCCTTTGAGGCAGGTAGATATTTAATTTGTAA
This sequence comes from Pseudoips prasinana, assembly GCA_951640165.1. NCBI lineage: Eukaryota > Metazoa > Arthropoda > Insecta > Lepidoptera > Nolidae > Pseudoips > Pseudoips prasinana. The sequence continues at coordinate 33,882,244 of OX621237.1, read as the reverse complement.
ATTATTAAATTATGTTTGGCTTGAATTCAGACTTGCCTCTGTTGTCCGGTAAAGCAGTGAAAGCTTTCTATGCTAACTGTAAATATTATGTTAAAAAGACGTTATATAACATGCTGCTAGCATTTGGCAATTTTTTTAAATTTCGCAATAAGGCACTTTACATTACCAGCGATACAGAACATAACCGACTCCAAAGAAGAAGTAGTTTTAATTCTTCTGTATATTTCACTTTCGTAGTATGTATTTTACGCGTTTTTTTAATTGTTTTTAAGCCGTATTTGATTTTTTTTTTAATTTTATAGGAAATAAATTTAGTTCAAATCTGTCAAGACGGTGGCTTATAAATTCTTTAATAGTTACTATATATTTTTTACAATTTTTCTGACTTTACTTATTCTGATATAAAATTTGTACAAATTTTAAAGTTGATTAGTGATTCAATAACAAGCAATTGAGACCTAACATTACGTCAAGTTTCAAATCTTCAAAATGCAATTTTCAAGAAAAAATATACAAAAGATGGACGTGAGATTAGTTTTGTTTGCCTTAAAATAGGTTCGTTTTTAATAAAAAGCAATACAAGTACTAATGCATAATTCTACAAATTAAAGTAATAATCACATAATAAACCATAAAAATCCAACCCATTCATTGGTAAGCAGACGGCCACATGTCGCCACGACAAAACAACGACAGTAAAATCGCACGTCCTTGGCTATATCCGACATCCGGTTCTCACACGACACGCATTAAATCATTGCGTGGATCATAAAAATAATCTGTATCTTACAGGATACATATGTGTTTAAATACAAACAAACAAGAACAATTATTGGTAAGTAACCTCAATTGACAATTGATTAATATAATTAACAAATATACAGAAGGATAGGTAGAGCGAACAAGAGAAGTATAGTTTTTGACTCTACAGCTCTATGATATGCTTTACAGTAGAAAGAAGTACTTGGACATTATTATAAACTTATTAAGCGAGTAATATGTACTACAAATACATTAAACTTAAACGCATTTAGAATATCATCACCCCATCTCATCCCGTGAGGGGGGTAGAAATCGACCGAGGGAATACCTACGAGAGAACACCAGCGATCGCCGTCTGCCAAACGTGGCGATTATGGCATATCCCCACATTGTTTGGGGAGGCTTTGTCCATCAGGGGACGTACTTTGGATTAAAAATCAAACCTGCAATATATTGTAAATGTTACATTACATTGCAGGTTTGAATTTAAATAAAAGTATATATTTAAATTTCATCATGTCAGCCAAAGCACGTCCGCTACCTATAAGTAATGTATGAAACTATTAAAGGATTCTCCAAAGTAAAACCCCTATGAAGCGGGTCTAGAAGGCTGGCAATATTGCTCCGTCGTTACTAGACACCGGACAGAAATACTTATTTAATTTAATTTTGTAAATATATCAATATACAGAAAAAAACCATGACAATAGGAATAGAGATGTTTATCAACTCAGAGAATAGAGATATTTGTCTTGTGCGAACATCGAAGACGCAACCTTTGGATCAGAAGGCTGGCAACATTGCTCCGTCTATAGCAATACTTATTCCCTATGATTTTGTATTTCTGTGCAATAAGTGATCATCAGCTGGAGGGGGAAGATTTAGCAACACATAAGTTATGATTTGTGTATAGCAAGCGTAACTGATAGGCCATATGTTTAATTGCCATAGCTTTTGTCATAATTTTTTTGCCGGACAAGGAAATCAACACTTTTCCCATCTGCGATGCGGAGCAATTATTCAACGCCTATTAGTGTTAATAGGGGTTTTGCAGTTTTTATCTAATTATTGTTAGCTTATGAATTATAACTAGATCCTTTATTTAATTATTTACTTTTAAAATGAATAAACACTAAAAATAAAAAATCTACGGGCTTAAAGAGAGCCGTCGGCAGCGGCTAACATGGCTATGACCCTGTTGGAGTTACCCTTTGCGTGATAAAGCCCAGCTATTACGAAATACAAATACCTAGAAATCGGTTGGGTTTTCCATAGATTATAATTATTACAAATAATTACACTTAATTATATTAAGTCATATAGGGACAATCATAATCTAGGTAATAAAATTATAATGTCTATTTATTGGTAGGCATTTTGAGAAATTAATAACGTAATTATGTAAACTTTAGCATAAATAAATAAGAAATGAAAAATATATAACCCTTATAGTAATGAAGTTGGAAATTGCATTGGTTAATGCCATTTAGGTTCCGGGTGAATCGAACCCACGACCTCTGACTTAGCAGTTACTACCTAACTAACATATCAATAATACATAAATAAAACCATCACAAAAGGAATGGAGATGTTCATCAACACAGATATTTGTCTTGTGCGAATATACTAGACCAACAGGCCAGCCCATACACATTTAAGTATAAAAAAAAACTTGTGTGTACTTATGTACACGCGTTAGAAGTTATACTTCTTAATATACAACTTGAACATAGTTATCAATTTTCATACCACCTAGAACTAACTTCATGCTGTTAAATTTTTTGGTGTCGGTGTGCGCGCGCATCGTAAAAATTCACTTTCATCATTTTTCTCCATCGCGCCAAAAGAAGTATAACTTCAAAAAGTAAAGATATTATTTTCTGGGCCAAAAAATGCTATTGGAATTTTACTCACAAGAAATAGCACCCTCCAGCAGCCCGAAGTCTAGAAGTTGGTGGTAAAATAGGCCCGTGACTTGGAGAGCATGTAAAGCTATCGGTTCTGCGCTTAATCTATCCCCGATCTTGTCGCATAGCCGTACCATAAGGTTATTAAAGTGAAGGAATAGATAGGTGCAAACCGTATACTATAACATGTCCTGTGTAACTGGCTAATCTCCATTGAGAATGGCCGCTGTATCCGGAACTCTGCCAGAAGCACAATAATTACATTGAATAGGAAATCGAGCATTAAATTGGATTTAACTTCAAATAAACGATTTCAATAATGTCCACTAATTCTGCCCACCATCCTTCATCCGACGATTAAGCAAATGATAAAGATTCCGTCCTCCCATTACGCTAATGGCGCACACGTGGCCTGATTAGGGTTCCGTAACTAAACGTGAAATCCTTAGAACTTGTCTAGTCACATATTAAAAGTTAAACGGATCCATTTGTCATTTCAACTAAGTCAAATGATGATAGTTAGATAGATAGAATACTCTTTATTGTACATACACAAACGGAAATACAAGAAATCGAAGTCGAATTCACATGTAGGGCAATGATTAAGATGGTCATCTCGCTTCTATCCTCCCTCGTGTTTAAGGTTCTGCCCCCGCACAGGGCAACTTTTTGTGTGACCCATTTATAGTTGTGTGATTTGTGTCCATCAATTAAATTAATACATATTTATATATTTGTTAACTCCTGGACCCAGAGATTAATATAGCTTCTGCCGCCTTTGTCGTTAAAACAATATTTAATGACAGCGCCGGCAAAATTGAATTTTTAAGTTCAGTTCTCAAAGGCTTTTGTTTCTTATCTTAGGTTTTACATATAACCTTATCATTGAATAAAAGTTGATTTTATGTATTTTAAAAGACACAAATTAGTGGATGGATATATTGCATGTAGGTATTTTAACTCTTAAATCGTTAGATGATTTCTATTTTTTCTTTTATCTATTGGGAATGGTAATCTAAAAAAGAAAAGAAAGAAAAGAAAAGAAAATTTATTGCTAACATTGAAAGACACACAGACGGACAGACTAGAGGTTAGGTGTAGGAAAAATGGCGCTCTCAAGGTGGACCGACGATCTTGCGAGGGTCACGGAAAGCCGCTGGATGCAGAAAGCGTTGGACAGGCCATTGTGAATATCCTTGGGAGAGAACTATGTCCAGCTGTGGACGTCTTATGGCTATCATGAGGAATAGTTTAGTTTAAACCCGTTTTAAATAATATAAATAAAATACCTACCCACATTTAAACCATTTTCATATTTGATCAAGTAGTAATTTTATTTTACTATAAGATACATTGATTATTTAGCGTAGAAGTAGCGTAGTAAAACCAGTAATTTTCTACTGGAAGATATTTTTTTTATCAGAGGACTACAAGTTACGGAACCCAAAATAAAATCGTGTTCAAAACATGCTTCTGACCGGTTTATTTGGCAAATCCCTTCGTCGTGTGAAGACGATTTAAAACCCAAATTAATAATTAATGGACCCTTTGATGCGGTCGCCCCAACAAGTAGATGATTAGTTGATTCCGAGAGATTTGTATGCTTCTTGGACATGGTGGAATAAAAAAATAAAAACGGTTTTTATTCACATGGACTTTAAAAAAGCGTAGTTAAATACTCAGAACATTGTTATAGTATTACCTACAAGTTAACTTATAAATAAATATACGTAATTAATTCTAGGTAGGTACTGGTAAATATTTATATTTAATTATTTAATTTATGTTGCTAGGTATAGTATGTAGTTTAGTTCGAATAATAATTGTCAATATATTTTGCTACATCGTGTCTGACAGGTTATGTCTATGTTGTGGTAAAATACACAAAATAATATTATGATTATTACTATGGCAGACTACATAATTTTCTTATATTTAATATATTTTAGGAAAATTACATATGAGATTGTAATAAGATGGAAATGTTAACAACATAAATTCTTTTCAATATTTCTTTTAATCTTCACAACGTTTTTGAGTTAAACTAACATAACTATACAACATGTAACGTAATTAACGCACACCCTCAGACACCCCATTCAGAATATTATATTGTAATCATAATACAAACACTGAATTTTTAATTTAACATGTATATGCATTGTTATTTACTAAATTAGTTTCTTGGAATAAAGTTTATTTCTCTTTATTTTGTATTGAATGATGGAATTTGTATGAATACTAATAAAACTGCGATTATAGAGTCTTATTACGACTTACGGTCCATTTCAAATTGTTTTGACGGAACAGGTTTAATATGACAATAATTTCAAGTTTTAATTAGTTTTGGAATAAAAATGATATAAATCGATTCAGTAAACGATTCTGAACAAACTATTTTCAGGATGAGCGTTAATTAAGTTACATGTTGTATAGTTGAAAGCCGCTCATAGCTATCTAGCTATGAGCGTCTTAAAGACTGGTGAGAGCATCTGCTCGGTTGCTGCATGGGCTGCGGTACTCGGTTAAGCAATCACCAACAAACTAATTAACCCTAGCCAGAGGGTACCCGCTTTGGCATTCGGACCTCGGCTCAGGGCAGTTACTCGCGTGAAGATCCATGATAGGATTTTTAGAGACGTGTTGTGAAACTGTCGCTCTACGTTTATAAACAGACGCGAGAGCCATTCGATTCGTCATGGTACCTATTTGCCATTCGTTTGAATGAGGAATGAAGCAGAAAATTCATCGAATGCAAACGCAGGGACATAGAAGGCAATTCTGTGTAAAATAGGTAGGTATTTGCTAAAATAAGGAATTTGTTATAAATTATTATGATGCACTTATGCAATACATTAAATAATGAGGAAAGTTGGTTTTGTGGTTATCGGTAGTATTTAATATATAATAGTATATAAAACATTGGAAGAACCTAGTATAGCTATCAGTATTTAATGAGGTTCAAGTAGGTAATTAATTAATTTTCATACATTGTTTGTATAACAAAATAGCTGTACAGTTTCTACGGACTAAGTTATTCATTACTTAGCAATCTTAGGTCAAGGAATATAGTTTTACATAAGTTATGAGATCCCCTACCTATGTAGAGTATTTGTAATAATTTCAAGTTTAATAGTGCGATAGAAATTCGAATCGATTATTTTAAAAATAAATATATTTTTACCCAACTACCGGCTATCCCTTAGTGGCGACTATAGGATTCACCAAGTAATCGATTACAATGTCTAAAACGATTTTTACGACACCCACGGGATAATAATAATAAAATGATTTATTTGGATCCAACTTATTTACAATGTTTTTAAACCCGCCAAACTGCGTAACAGTTTATCGGCGGGAATAGCGCTTAAGCTATTTAAACTAACAATACAATTATAAAATACTTATAAATAACCACGACACCTCTGATATTGATCAAGTGTATAAGTTACAGGGACCGGACAACCCCGCTTCTGAGTTAAGCCGTTTGATAGGGTAACCCGTTCATTGGGTAACTCGTATCGCGGTGTTACCCTTTGATTGACTTACAGCCTCGAAACCCAGTGAAAGGGTTAACACGTTTTTTATGGTAACCACGGGAAGGGGTTAACCCCTTCAATGACTTAAGCCCTTGAATAGCTTACCCTCTAGAAAAGGTTTTATTCGAGTTAACCTGAATTACCCAATCAACTTAGCAGCGTGTAGATGGGAGTAGGCATACTCGCACCCGTGCGGTGCCTCATTGCCTAACTACTTTTAGGTAGGTACAACAAATTTGACGAACGAACGACTTTTTATATTTTACATTTGAAAGTTTAGTGACGACAAATAGTCGAGCTAATAATTAACGTGTTATTTAAAGAACTGACTTACTTTACTCTTAATATTGTGACAATCTGTATGATGTGATTATATTTTGTTAAATAATTATCATAATATTTTGCTGTGTGGTGATGGCATAGGATATCATCACCCCATTTTATCACGTAGGGGGCGCAGAAATTGACCGAGGGCATACCTACCAGAGAACCGGCAGCAGCGTTTATCTATGAACTATGACCATCAAACTTTCTTTCGCCAACCCGTCTGCCAAGCTATGGGGCTGTGGGGGTCTGCCAAGCTCCCATTCTTTGGGGAGGCTTTTGTCCAGCAGTGGACGTACTTTGGCTGACATGAGGACGATGAAATATTTAACGGGCGTGTTGGCATGGTTGGCAAATGCTTGCTTTTCACGCCGGAGCTCGTGGGTTCGATTCCATCTAGGACAGATATTGGTGTGCATGAACATGTCTGTTTGTCCTGAGTCTGGGTGTAATTATCTATATTAGTATGTATTCACAAAAGAAAAGTAGTATATGTAATATATCAGTTATCTGGTTTCCATAGTACAAGCTCTGCTTAGTTTGGGATCAGATGGCCGTGTGTAAGAAATTTCCCTGGATATAATTATTATTTAAATTATTGTATTTTTTGAACTGATATAATATTATGGGTACTCTTAAACATAATTGACGTGACTAAAATGTTCATTATCATAAGAATATTATCACTTTAAGAATTTTCAGAGTCAAGCAATCTTAGGTTATGTAATTGTCTATATATTTCATATATAGACAGCAACCTTGGTCTGATAAAAATACATTTAGGCGACCACCTAAGTACAAGTTTTCCAAGACTAATTCTGTATTCAATAAAGTTCTTTACCGCAATTTCATATTAGTTACTAATTTATAAATATAGTTGAAATAAAAATACGGCTATTGTGGCCTCATTAATTGGCTTAAGGCAACTGCCTGATTTTTTGTGCCAAGAAGTCGTCTGAAAAAATGACAAACTGGCTATCTCATATATCTTTTACAGAAACCAATGGCCTTAGAATTTGACAAATGGATGACAATCTAGTAGGACAATCAATTATACGGCTTCCGTAGCCAAATGGTAAAAAACGGAACCCTCATAGGTTCGTCATGTCTGTCTGTCTGTCCGTCCGTATGTCACAGCCACTTTTTTCCAAAACTATAAGAGCTTTACTGTTGAAACTTGGTAGATGTATTCTGTGAACCGCATTAAGATTTTCTCACAAAAATAGAAAAAGAACAATAATTTTGGGGGTTCCCTATACATAGAACTGATGCAATTTTTTTTTCATCGTACCCGTGTGGTGGATCTATGGATAGGTCTTCAAAAATGATATTGAGGTTTCTAATATCATATTTTTCTTAACTGAATAGTTTGAGCAAGAGACACTTCCAAAGCAGTAAAATGTGTGCCCCCCCCCCCCCTTGTAACTTCTAAAATAGGAGAATGATAAAACTGAAAAAAATATATGATGTACATTACTATGCATTGACATATTTGATTGTGTGATTACTAACATAGTCGTAAGTTTATACTAACAATCTTGTTGAGTCATAGTTACTTGAATAAAGAAAGTTCTATTCTATTCTATGCAAACTTCCACTGAAAATTGGTTTGATCGAAATCTAGTAAGTAGATTTTTTAAGACGTCATAAATCGTAAACCGCAATTTACCTTTCATTTAATCAACTGAAATACTTGCTGCTATGAAACCCTTCATGGGCGAGTCCGACTCGCACTTGGCCTGTTTTTTTAAATATTGAGATGTTATAACGTTTTTGAAAAAAAGAAGGTTACCGCCGCTCTTGCTAGTAAATTGCATGCTATTAGCTTTAACAGCGCGTTCATTTCTGATTACATTAATAAAGATATGGACGTTTGTATTAATAGTTATAGTATTTACATATCTCTCAGTCACCAACATTTTAGTCGTTGATCATACCAATTCAATCAATATCTTCTATTATTCTAGAGCAATGAGCTGCCAACAATGTTGTCATTTCTTTATAATATCTGGCATTGTCACTATTGATTGAAAAATAATTCAACACCTCTCAAACTTAATCTTTTAGGAAAACGCCTGTTTGTTATTTTAAAATTTTCCAAACAGCTAAATTTCTAACTGACTAACTTGGCCTTGTCTGAAATATTGTAACTTAATGCCTAATGGCCTTTTAAGATTAGATTAGCATGGTTCTTAAACAATTTAAGAACAATAAGGCTCCTGGTGAGTTACAATAGAGCTTTTTAAGGCGGATGGTATACCAATCCTACGAGCTTTTCAGAAGTTATTTAACTTCGTCATACTAAAAGGTCAAACGTCACAAGGATGGCACATATTGGTGTGGTAGTGCTTTCTTCAATAAGGGCGATAAAACCCTTTGAAAAAATAACAGACCCATCACGTTACTGAGCCACGTTTACAAGTTGTTTTCGAGAGTCATTACGAATCGTCTCACGCACAGGTTTGACGTCAACCAGCCTCCTGAACAAGCCGGTCGCCGAAAATGCTTTAGTACCATATACCACATACATACGCAACGGCAAGTTATTCAGAAGACCGAGGATATATCCAGCCATTATGCTTAGCGTTTGATTTAATCGAAACCTGGATGTACTGTGATTTTTCCAAAATTCCAAATTAACTACCGGTATGTCGAGGTGTTAAAGTGTTTGTATGAGAACTCGCAACCTATACGATTGCAGCGAGGCGTGAGACAGGGGGATATAACATCTCCATCTCCAGAACTATTCATCGCTGCATTGGAAGATGTCTTTAAACTCCTGGATTGAAGGCTTTGGCATCAATCTCAATGGCGAATACATCCCTCACCTTCGTAATCATGGCTGAAACATTGAAATACCTCGGTACAATGCTCGAATACTTCAGCAGCGTCTCTACTAGTGGGTCTCAAAATGAACATGGATAAGACGAATATCATGTTGAACATTCAGGTTGCACCCTTTCCAGTTAAGGTAAGGGACTCTGGACTCGAGGTTGTGTAGAGCTATATCTATACCTAGGACAGACCACTCCACTAGGGAGGCGGTCCAACGCGGTGGTTTTCACCGAAATCTGCGTGCGCCAGAGAACGGGAGGGCGCCAGAAGAAACGTTCATTGAGTACCGACGGGATGACTACTGGCACGTATTAGTGCACTGGCGCGCATGGCTAGAGTTACGCCTAAACGTGCGCCAACGTGCCGTCGGTGCCATCCTACCTCACCTCAAGGCCTGAGTGGAAAGGAGTCTGCCCAACACACTCTCGCTGAGTGCCCGGCCCGGGTGGCCAAAAGGCGACTAAAGATCTCAATCGGACGGGATCTGTCCCTGCCGGCAATCGTAGGGGCAATGCTGGTGGGTGACTCTTCTAAATGGCACGCCGTGGTCTCCTTTTATGAGGCAGTCATGGTCCAAAAGGAGGCCGCCGAGCGCGAACGGGAGAGATCGCAGATGGAGGAGGCGTCGGGGTGGCGGCTGCAACCGGTAGCCCAACTCCGCCTCGGAACCGCGGCGGCAGTAAGAGAAGTCAATATTACTAGCTAAAAGAAGACAGCGATCTGTTTATGGCGCAGTCGCTGCGCCGGACTGGCAGAAGTCGGCAAATAGCGAGGACAATCCAGAGCCCTCTCAGGGTACGTGTGGGACCATCATACCATATGGAACTTTTCGCATAAGGGGTGCACCGGAGCAATATACCCGCGTTCCCGGGGCTCCCCCATCAGGCGCCAAGAGAAGCCCACGGCAGGTAGGTTTAGTCGGTGCGAGTCTGACGCATCCATCCGTAAACATTTTTGCGGGTGGCATACTTAGGCATTCGACCTGCCTTATCAAAAAAAAGGTAAGAGGTCCACTTCGAGTACGAGATCAATTGTAGAATCTAACTTGCCTGGGCAGCGTTCGGAAAGCTAAGCTTCTGGTCCCAAATACCAATCAAAAGTCTTCGATTAGTATGTGTTGCCTCTGATGAATTAGGGAACCAAGACGTAGCCGCTCACTACGGGGCTAATAAAACGGCTCATGGTCACCCAAAGAGCAATGGAGTACGCCATGTTCGGAGTTTCCCTCCGAGATCAAATCACAAATCTCAAGATCAAACCAAGAGAGGCAAATCAAAAAAACCGACATAGCTTGAATAATTGCCAAGCAAAAGTGGCGGTGGGCAGGGTACATAGCTTGCAGAATCTACGGCCGCTGGGGCAGAAAGTTTCTCAAATGGCGACCATGAACCGGAAAACGCAGCGTGGGGGCCCCAACAAGATGGACCGATGATCTTGCGAGGGTCGATGACAGCCGCTGGATGCGGGCAAGGCAGGATCTGCAGTTGTGGAGTATCTTTGGGAAGCAATGGACTTTGCCCAGCAGTACCTTCGGCTGATATGATGATAATGGTGATGGTTATGATGATGATGCATCTCTTCAATAACGGTGTACGCCACCACGCCTCCGCGGTTTAACTTTAACAGAATGAAAATCAAATTCTTTGTTATAATATAATTATGTCCTCCTAGCCGAATTTCGGCCCCAGCGGCCAGTCTCAATGGAGACTGGCCATGTGAGCGGGATATACCACAAGTGTGTGTGCAAACACAGGGGCACTATCTATTCCATCACTCTCATTATCCGATGGGACGACTAGCGGAACGACCGGAAGGTCAGGTACATGATCGACGGCTTTACGTGCTCTCCGAGGCATGAGGCTATAATACCGCCAACTCCCAGACTTCGGGCTGACACTAAGAAATTTTTCTTTTTACGCTAAAATCCCATAGACACTTTTGGCCCAACCCGGGATTTGAACCCAGGACCTCGTTATCTACGTTTGAAGACGCTACCACTAGACCAACGAAGCATAACACATTCTTTAAAAAAAGAACTGCTAAATTGCTTTTACTTAATTCTGTAGTACCTACCGAGTTCCAAATTGAAAGAAATTATGACAATAAACAAGAACAGACATGCAAAAATAATATTACAGTGTTCAGCGACAAGCAAAATTGAACTTTAAAATAATAAATTCCAAATTATTATGACTAGATGTCACGTGCGGTGGTGTTTATGCAATTACCAAACTAATTTCGATGCGAAAGAGTGCATATTACAATGTCTTGGCTGGAATGGCTTACCCTGTTACAGTGTTACAGGGTATGAAGGGGTAACCCTTTCGGAAGCGGTTCATTACACCCGTTCGAAGGTGTAACTCGTATCATAGGGTTTATTTTTTAAGCGCTTAAAAATACCCGTTCAAAAACCCGTTCAACGAGTATCCGGACGGTCCCTGATAAGTTAAGCACACTCAGTTTGTTCAAACTCATCGAGTAAGAATTTACGTAGCTTATGTTTTAAACATTGTTTACTCATCTTATGCTTACTGTGGTCTTGTCTAAGCCATAAGATTTTATTGAAGACGTTGGCGTCAGATACTTATTGGTTCTTAAGCCATAATAGTTTTTAGTTGTAGTTTGAACATACTCGTACATATGTTCTCGAACAACGGTGTTGTAGGCGTTCTGGATTCGTACTTTAAATTCGTCACTGTAGTATTGATCAAGTACCAACAAGTATTTGACCTTCTCATGTATCGGCAGTATGTTACATTTAACAAAAAGTGTAGAATAGTTTTCTTGGCAATCTATCTTCGTCCTTGAATCGACAAAATATTTCAAAAAGCGTATTTGCCGTGCTTTTTTAGTATCCAGCTAGGTTTAAAATGTGCGACCATATGTACACAATCCATAGCTCAGCAGTGACTCGGCGAGGGCAAAGTAAATCATACGGAGGATGGTATGGGGTGACAAGGAACACGTAAATAAATACAGGTAAATAAATAAAGGTTGAGCCACTGTTGCGCCCGATCTAATGGGAGACCGCAAAACAATGAGCAATGTATTTACAATCCTGTCGATTGGCAACCATGCTTAAGACACTGTTATATTGATACCTCAATTTCTGTCGTCATACTTCCAAATGTTCTACTCCTCAATATTCTTCATTGACCCTATAGCTTTAAATCTTAACCTTATTAGTATCTTCCTGCGTTCAATTGTTGCAAAATCGTCGGTCGCATCAAAGCTACCGGCCAACGAGCAATGAATCATAGACAATGAAATTGATTGAGACTGTTTTTATGACGCCGCCTCGCTTGGTTAACCGCCTAGTCAAATTGGGAATAGTGTGTAGATAGATAGCAGTAAATCAACACTTATTCCATAGTCAAATATATAAATATTATATTTATTATAGACTAGCTGACTCCCGCGGTTTTATCCGCGTTAAACTTTTTAAATTATAGCCTATGTGTTAATCCAAGGTGTCAGCTAACTCTATACCAAATTTTATTAAAATCGCTCCAGCCGTTTAGATGTGAAGAAGTAACAAACATACATACTCTAACACTCACACTTTCACCTTTATAATATTAGTGTGATGGTACTTATTTACCTTCTCCATTGCATGGCGGTGTAAAAGTACTAACCTCCTATACTTGTTATGGGAAAGATTCCAAATTTCATGATTTTCCTTAACCTGGGAATAGATTTCTGGATAGGAATACGAAAATACGTTTTTATTGCTCATTGCTAAGAATAAAGTCACCAAACCAAACATGGACTTCACAGTTAAATTGCTAATGGCGGTAAGAGTACATTTAATTTACCATATATTATAATTATATACATATAAGTGTATGTACAGGGAAATGATTAAGAAAACATTTCAGTTTGGATAAATTATAAAATGAAAGTATAACAAACTTACGTAAGTGAAGTTTGACCATAATGGTCAAATCTCGAGGATGCCCTCGAGATTTTTATATTAATAGGTAGTACATTCTTCAATGTGCTGACATCAAACATTTTTTTAGAGCTTGCAACATTAAAAAACACTAAATGTGGTAGGGGGCGCCCTCTGCGCGCCACGCCGCCGCCGGGTGAAAACCTTTATAAATTATTTTCTTCTTTTCTTTCTTATTTATATTTTTTTTATTGGCCTAACTTAACATCCAGAGTGTCAGCTAACTCCATATCAAATTTTATTAAAATCGCTCCAGCCGTTTAGTTGTGAAGAAGTAACAAACATACACACTCGCACACTCACAAACTTTCGGCTTTATAATATTAGTGAGATGATCATGTCAGCGTGGCTGAACATAAGAGGGTAGGGTTTTGTCTAGTAGTGGAAATCAAGAAAAGGGAATACACTACAATTGCCATTCCTAGGAGACGGGTTGGCGATTTCAGTTTGATGGTCAAAATTCAAAGAGAGTAACTGATGCTCATTCTCTGGTAAGTATCCCCTCGGGACAATATGAAATATGGTAGGGATATTCGTCAACGGAACGGAACACAAACGTACCGACGGATAAAATCTCACTTATAATTGCAATTCTACATAAATTGATTTTAGTGGTAATGTTATAATATAACTCAACAAAGCCTTTACCGATTTTCTAATTTTGGTTTTGAATTATTCGTGGAAGTCCGGGAAGGTTTGTACGTAGAGAAAATTTAAAAAAAGTCTTGAAAAAGTGTAAAATCAACATCTTTCTATACTCCCATATACAAACAATTGTACTAATACTTAAAAGCGTAGCGAAGCACGTACCGGGCCGCTAGTATATGTATGTATATATTTGACTGCACGTGTGGCGCAGCGGCTTAGACAGTCGACTCGCCGCTTTGTGTCCCGAGTTCGATTCCCGCACCGGACAATTATTTGTGTGACCCTTAAATAGTTGTTCTGAGTCCGGATGTTATTTGCGTCCGTCTATTATATGTTTGTAAAGTACCCCGCGACGCAGGGATTAGATTCCCTAAAGCGAGCGTTGTCTTTAAAAAAAAAATTATCTTGAATTTTTAAATAGGCTAATTGATAAATAAAAGCCTATGGAAGTTGTTCCCCTGTCATTTACTGTACGGCTGTGAAAGCTTACTGTGTACTACGAGTAGTTGTGAAGTGTAACACTATCCGCGAGTCGACTTTGACCTCAATTCAGCTGGGACCAGTCTCACGAGTATACAATGTGTTTTAGATGCGATTTTATTTTAGCCAAGCTACTGTAAAATATATAAAATATATTTTCTTTTTTTTATTCAAATAGTATTTTAATATTTACAAAAATACGTCCTATATGTAAATCTATAGGAACAAATAAATAAAATTGGAGTGTCTGTTTGTAATATTGAAATAACCGGTTTTTACTACATTAATATGAATATATATACGGTATATACACCAAAATAACATTTTTTACAATTTTTGTCTGTCTGTCTGTCTGTTTGCTGGCTAATCTCTGAAATGGCTGGACCGATTTTGACGGGACTTTTATTGGCAGGTAGCTGATCTAATAAGGAGTAACTTAGGCTACTTTTATTTTAGAAAAAGTCTTTTATTTTACAAAAATAACGAAATAAACTAATTAACACGCGGACGAAGTCGCGGGCACAGCTAGTTTAAACTAAAAGTTTAAAAAATACACTTCATGGCGATTATGGTATATCCCCTAAAATGATTCTTGCGGAGGCTTTTCTCCAACAGTGGACTTTAGTTATTATATGATGATGATGACGAGGACACGATTTATTGATGCGCTTAGTCTCGAGTTGAGCTTTACAACCTCTAAAGCATTTGTAAAACAGGTAAAATAATATTTCACTTCCCATACGGATATCACATACTCAATCATATGACGGACCCTGACTTAGTTTGAAACATTACGAGCTTAGCGCTCTTATAAGTTCTTCAGTATCTTGTAGTTAGCTCATAGCGCCAGATGCTCTCACAGTTGCGTAAGTGATTGGCAACGTTAAGCAACTAGGTTCGCGGTCAGTCCATAGATGGGTGACCGCCAAAGTTTTTTTTAATTTCGGAGCATCTACGTGCTTTGGTCTTTTTTTATGACAGTCGAGTAACTTATAGAACGAAAGCTAAATAAACGTTGTCATGCTGCATGATAACCCATTACTGTCCCTCTGAAGGTCAAGGGCCTCCTCTCATAATGAGGGGGATAGGCCATAGTCTACCACGCTGGCCTTTTTCAGTATGACATAATTATAGCAATGATAATAATATCCTTGGAAGTTATTTACACATGGCCGTCTGATCCCTAACTAAGCAGAGCTTGAACTATAGAAACCTGATAACTGATATACTATATGTAGTATATCAGTTATCTGGTTTAACCTAACCTAACCTAACCTACTACTTTTTTTTGTAAATACATACTTACTATATAGATAATTAAACACAGACTCAGGATTAACAGGCATGTTCATGCACACAAATATTTGTCCTGGGTGGGAATCGAACCCACGACCTCCGGCGTGAAAAGCAAGCATTTGCCAACCACGCCAACAGGCCCGTCAATTAATTTCTAATACGCATATAAACTCGAAAAGATAGTGGTGCGTGCCTTGGGTTTGAACAGCCATGTTAAATCAAACACGCCAACATCATAGACAAAACTTTTCTCCTATAAAAAGCAGGCACAGACGAAGTCACAATTGCGTCCAATTGAAATTCTGCCCTGAGAAAACATTCAATCTCAAGCAATTAACACCTCTTAACCCATTCCGCCGTTCGCACGCCAATCAGCCAGCGGATTGTACAATTTAATCATTGGCACTGGTCCTGTGCCATATTTAAAAAGAGAATTGTCAAAAAAAATAAAAATAGTAAAAAAAAATAATAGTCAAACAAATCACCTTTCATAAAAAGAAAAAAAAATCACTTCAATTATCTGCCTTTTCTATTTACATCCATTATACAACACATATGATACCATTGAATGGCGCAAACGTGTAGTGGAGGGTCGTAAGATCTGGGATGAAGCCTGTTTCGGAGTACTTGCTGATAAGAGATAGAAGCGACATGAAAGCGGCTCGGCAGCAACCACCGCAAACTTCTCTTGTCAGGCCTGCGCCAGGCTATGTCGCTCTCGCATCGGTTTGTTGCACCAAAAGAAATGTCTCTCAGACGCCGTAAATCGTCTGTAACAGACGCAAAGGCCATATATGATGGCAAATGGTTACTTGCGATACACGTGGCACCACTTAGCCCTGCCACCCTTCCCCTCTCCCGATGAATTCTGGCGACCTCACTCACACCCGGTACCACAACAGTAAATCGTAATAACTTGGAGTATATACTGACTTACATTTCAAGAAGAGACTGTTTCAAGAATAGACCAGATATATGGATACCTTTTGCTAGTTATTTTACTAATCACTAGTATTCAGGAAACGGTTGGCGATAGAAACTATGGATCATAGTGACCAGAAGATCAAAGTTAAGGAGTTACCAAAACGACTCATTGAATCTTTAGATGACCTGATGTTGGCGCGTACAGTCAATAAATATGTTTAGCCATTAAGTTTTCCTTTCAAGACTGCCCGTTCTAGAGGAATATATAACTGTATCGCGGCCTCGCGGGTAACGTAAAAACATGCTATTTGCGACAAGAAATCACATCCAGATAAAGAACATCTATATGCTGGTCACAAAAATAATTATTCTCTACGGGAATTGAAACCCAAACATTATACATTTTATTTTATAAAAAAAAAACACGGAGGTAGTACCTATATTAGTCCCAGTTGTCACCAGTTTATCACGGCGTTTTTCGAATTGTAAGTTTTGTATACTTTTGTAAATTTATAAACGAAGATTACCAGTGTTACACGGCATTTTTCTTAAGTTTTATATACTTTTGTAAATTTTACAAAACAATATTAAAAATAAATCTATTCGTATATAGACTGAAGAGTCTATACAATAATAGTTTTATTAGTTAAGTTTTATTTATTTATATAAAATTTAATTTATTTTCAATTATTGTATTCGGAAGATGTATCTGCTCCTAATAATGGTAATCAATCATATCGACCCACTTTCGTATCGAGTGCATCCAAGGTCTTTTCTATCGCGAATACTTAATAAAAAATATTCACACAGTCGTTGCCACGATTTAATTTACGACTAGTCTTAGGATCAATTAAAGTAGCATATGACAAACAGTAGTACATAGATGACTAACACGCGTAGGTGGTATGCTTCGTGGGAACTTGCTTTGATAGACATCGTGACATGATTCTGATGCCATTTGAATCAGATATATTATAATAATAACAATAATATTCTGGGACATTATTCACACACGGCCATCTGATTCCAAACTAAGCAGAACTTGTACTATGGAAACCAAATATGTAACTGATATACCACTTTTCTTTTGTAAATACATACTTATATGGATAATTACACCCAGACTCCGGACAAGCAGATATGTTCATGCACACAAATATCTGTCCTGGGTGGGAATCGAACCCACGACCTCCGGCGTGAAAAGCAAGCATTTGCCAACCACGCCAACAGGCTGTGCTGTGTACTAACTACCAAGTGACTAATGCAAACCCATCCCAAGTGAACATTGATGATGTCCTCCCGACCGAATTTCGGCCACGGCGGCCAGTCTTAATGGAGACTAGCCAATTGCGCAGGACATATTAAAGTGCACAAGTGTGTGCGCAAACACAGGGGCACTTTCTATTCCATCACTCTCATGATCCGATGGGACGCCTAGCGACACGACCGGAAAGAGTTCAGGTACAGGACCGTCGGCTTTACGTGCTCTCCGAGGCACGGGGGTGTAATACCGCCAACTTCCAGACTTCGGGCTGATATTGAGAAATTTCTTTTTATGGAAAAATCCCAAAATCACTTTTTGGCCCGACCCGGGAAGCGAACATTATATCTTTGGGGGAGGCCTATGTCCAGCAGTGGACGATATCAGGCTGATGATGAAAGTACACTTTACAGCATCAAAACATTATTATGATGATGCATCCCATTATTCTCCCACGCAGGGGAATGGCTGCCTCACACAATGAGAGGATATTGGCCATAGACCATGACTCACTGGCCTGATTTGCTGGTAGACTTCACATGACATTAAGAATATTTTTGGAGAACTCACAGGCATGTAGGTTTTCTCACCTTGTTTTCCCTCACCGTTTTAAGTACGAGGTAATTCATCTATACATATTAAAATAAAATCGTAGGAGAGTCAAAACTGTACATTGAATATTTTTCAAATAGGATACTTGGGGCGTGATCTACTATCGACATCGAAGCCAAAACTATAGTTTTTAGAAGTTTTGTCTGTTTGTCTGTATGTATGTCCGGGCTAAACTCAAAAATTACTAAATGGATTTACTTAAAATTTTGCATGAATTTTACTAAGAGGTCGGGCAACATATAGGCTACATATTATCACCTAAGGAGCTGTGTTTATTTATAAAATTTAACGCATGAATTCAAAAAGAATATTGTTTAAACTCGAGAACTAGACAGGCCATATATATAACCACTGGGCTCTGTAGACACATTATAAATCACGGGTAAAATATTTGCGGCATTTAAAATACAGATAAATCGGAAGTCTTATCACAGAAAGCGATTCCTTTCAGACAACCGTTTAAAGGAATGGCTTAAATTAAATTACTGTAATCGTAACAATGTTATTCTTAGAATTTTTTTTCTTTTTAATTTACTATTGATACCTAGACTTCTTACTACTCGAATACTTAGAAGCATCCTAGGTTGCGGTCACCGTAACCTAGTGGTAGTGCTCCTGCCTCCGAAGCTGGTGGTCCTGGGTTCGAATCCCGGTAAGTGCAAATATTTGTGTGATTAGCACGAATATTTGTTTCAGAGTCATGTTTTCTATGTATATAAGTATTTATCTATCTATATAAGTATGTATATCGTCGCCTGGTACCCATAGTACAAGCTTTGCTTAGTTTGGGGCTAGAATTATCTGTGTGACATTGTCCCGAGATATTATTATTATTATAGCGTACTGATGAATAAAAATCACAAACGATTTGTCACATATTTTCCCAAAATATTTGCAAATGCATCATATCATCTTTCTCTACTTAAGCGATATAAACCTAAATGATTCATTCATAAATAAATATTATAATCACAATATATTTAATATCATTCGTTAACCCAGACCACAAAATTATTATTGAAATAAAACCAAATGAGACCACATCTGCAAATCCTTTAATCACTTTGAATAAATATGGTAATGACATTGGTTGGTGTATACATTCCATCAATGATCACAGATTATTTATGTAAGCGGTACAGTTATAATAATAATAATATATTTATTTCAGGTAATAATTAATCCATATTAATTTGTTAGTAATTGCTTAGAAATATGTTAGTACTACACTAATAAATCTATCTTACGTTAAAAATGGGAGCCCTGGAACCCATGTGAACACTGTTCCAGTGGCTCACTATTGGGCAATCAATTTTGTGCAATATGGTATTTAGGAGGCTGCTGGTACTGTCTCGCACACGACGCATCAGGGAGGCAGTTCTTTTCCTTACAATTGCCTTGAATCAATCAGTCCTTGCTTCTGCAAACATACCTGATGCGCTGCACCAGCGGGACAGCCCCATCAGCATCCTAAAACCATTATTGTATTGTACACGTAGTGTTTCGAGTGACCTGCGACGATAACTGACCCATAAGCTGCAGGTGTACAGAGTTTGGCAGTAAGATTTAAAAAGTGCTATTTTCACTTCTCTTGTACACCGTGCAAACCTACGAGCCAGCATGTTACACCTCACTGCCAAGGCCCTTCGTTCACGCTCTATGTCTAAGTCATCTGAAAGGTCCTCAGTAATCCAGTGGCCCAAGTATTTAATTTTTGTAACCCGACTTAAAGGGATCCCATTAAGTCGCACTGGAGGGACAAATTTAGGTACTTTGTTACCAGACTTAAACACCAACAGCTGACTTTTCACCGGGTTATACCTAAGCCCGTGAGCCTCTGCGTACCTCTCACAAATGACAATTAATTGCTCTAGGGCCTTATGTGATGGAGAAACCAATTCTGAATCGTCCGCGTATACTATATTATTGTCAATTTTTCCATCGATAGAGCATCCGATGTCAGTGCTGATTAACTCCCCTATCAGTTTATTTATATACAGATGTAAGAGACGGGGAGAAGACAGACCACCCTGTCTCACTCCGCACTCCAATCTATACTCTTGTGAGCAAGAGTCCCCCCACTTAACATAATTACACTGGTTATTGTACCAATACCGCAGAATATTGATAAGCTCACCAGGAGTACTAGTGTCCATCAGGAGCTTATCCCATAGTACATCGTACGAAACCGGGTTGAATGCCTTCGACAAGTCCAAGAAACATGCATAGATTGGTGTGCTTCTAGTCACATAGTACTGGACAGTATGCTTGAGCCTCAAAATGGCTGTTTCAGTTGAGAGCCCAGGTCTGAACCCGAACTGAGATTCATTAAGCTTATAAAGTAGCTGGGATATCTAAAATTAAAAAAAAAATGGTTTGAACTCTTCAAGGTTACATTAATATTATTTTGCACGTAAGGATACATTTTGAGTAGCATTTCTGAGCAATATGAAAGCCCCATATTAAGCCACTGACTGGATAAAGTTGGTGATGAGTCAGTTACATTATAATGTATGGAATATCATACATTTTGAAAACCATTTCTAAGCAATAAGACAGCCCCATATTAAGTCACTGGGTGGATAAAGTTAGTTCTGTGTAATTATTTTTTTAATTTTAAATCAGCTAACCAAATGGCCAACAAATTATTATTTGAAATATTACTTTTTTTCTCAGAAGGATATGCAAGAAAAGTATCATCGATTTAGTTTTTGGTTACGTCGGCCATCTTGTAACAACATTAGAACTATTTACCATGTATTTTAATTATAAATATAAATCAGTGACAATAATAACATTACTTGACTACCAAAAACATACTAAATAATTAATAAAAAAAATCCGCATCAACTTTTTATTAGACAAACAAATGAAACAAAATTTGTATGGGAGCATTTCAAATAAATGAATAAAAATTTGAACAAAAACACAAATAAAAACATACAGTTGAATTAATAACCTCCTTCTTTTATACGCGGTTAAAATGAGAGAGAGTTCTGAATACCTACGTGAATTCATAAAACTGACTAAGACATATCATAATTTCTTACACTTGAATATAATATTTATATATTTATTATTGTCATATATATGTATGTAAGTATTTATATATATGTATATATATATATTATATGTGTATATATAATTAGTGTATGATATGTTTATTAACATACGTTAATTGTGAAGTCATACTAAGTTTTTGGTATGCAATATATTTATCATAGTTCCTTAGTATAATTTATTTGTTGCACTCCTGCTACTGTTTACTTTACTTTCAGTTCCTATCCATCCAAAGGTTGTCTGGAAGAGATCGCTTAAGGCGATAAGACCGCCCATTGTACCGTATGTTCTTTATATTATATCCGATGTATTTTCTTTCCGCCTGAGTGTGTACAATAAAGAGTATTCTATCTATCTATTATGATTTTTCATATAATAAAAACAAAGCCGAATATACATACAAACAACCTCAGAAATGGAATGTGCAGAGGGCTTAATGAATAGCATTTAGTAATATTGATATCTTAGTCGATAAAGTTGTGTGTATCACGCGTGAAGCACATGCGCCGGAGTCGCATAATAATGGCTGACGAATAGAGGTCGCGACTCTAAATCACACTCTCGTGAATTCATTCGTTTATTTTTATTTATGGGTTTATTTGAAGTGTTGAATCAGGAACGATCTTCTAAGATTGTTTCTGATCTTGAAATATGGTTTTTCCTTTGGCATCTTTAACTATTTATAGTCATTTAATTACTTGACGATACCAATTTCAATTTGATATTACTTATCTATACATATAATAAAATCGTAGGAAAGTCAAAAACTTGGGCCGTGACGTACAATCGATATTGAAGCCAAAAATAGTGTTTTTAGAATATTTGTCTGTTTGTCTGTATGTATGTCCGGGCTAAACTCAAAATTACTGCATGGATTTACTTCAAATTTTGCATGAATGCCGGGTCAACATATAGGCAACATATTATCACGCTATCACCTACGGGGGAGGAGCTGTGATCATTTATAAAGTTTAACGCGGGTAAAACCGCGGGGCACAGCTAGTTTAAGATAAATAAGTATTTTACGCCAAATAATGACGAAGCAATTATGCTAACCTTGGAAATCTTATTATTATTATCGTAAGGATTGACGGGCTGGTGGGCGTGGCTGGTAGATACTTGCCTTTCACGCCGCAAGTCACGGGTTCGATTCCAACCCGGGACAGATATTTGTGTGCATGAACATGTCTGTTTGTCCTAAGTCTGGATGTGACTATCGATATAAGTATGCGATGTATTTACAACAAAAAAAAGTAGTATATGTAGTAGATCAGTTATCTGGTTGCCATAGTACAAGCTCTGCTTAGTTTAGGATCAGATATCAGCATACGCGCGTTCTTTAGGCTCCCCCCAACAGGCGCCGAGAGAACTCCACGGCAGGTTACCTTTAGCTGGTGCAAGTCCGACGTACCCACCCGCAGATACTTTTTGTGGGTGGCATGCGTAGGCATCTTCATATTCAACCTTTTAAACTTAATATAAAGTTAAATAGTTCTCATCATGTAGATCTAATTCATCTAAACATTCTACGAGCGTGTATTATTGTTTTTTATAATTATACTAAAACTCCAGCCTTAAAATAATAAAAAGAAGTAAAGAAAATACAGAACACTAAGCTTAATCATTAATTGGATAATGGTATAATAGTTACCACATATGATATGAGGGCTCATAGCTTGATGCTCTCACCGGTCTGTAAGCGATC
Organism: Pseudoips prasinana; assembly: GCA_951640165.1. Lineage (NCBI taxonomy): Eukaryota > Metazoa > Arthropoda > Insecta > Lepidoptera > Nolidae > Pseudoips > Pseudoips prasinana. The sequence continues at coordinate 33,858,939 of OX621237.1, read as the reverse complement.
GGCGAGGTTAAGCAACTAGGATCGCAGTCAATCCATAGATGGGTGACCACCAAAGTGGTTTAATTTCTGAGCGTCTCCGTGCTTCGGAGGGCACGTCAAGCTGTCGGTCCCGGTTGTAGTCAATTGACAACAGTCGTTTAGCCATGCCAGAGGCCTACTTGGCGGCTTGAACAACTCTGACACTAGGGTAACCACTGCCCATACGATAAGTAAGTAAGTTACCACCTCATTTTAAACTGTCTAGAGTTTTAATAACAGCTATAACCAATAAATTAAGGACACATGGTATAACCGGTTAAGGGTCTTAACCACTACAAAAGTCATCTTTTTGATCTTAATCAAAAATATGACTTTTTTGTTTAAAAACAAAAGCGGGTTCAAAAAGTTCACTCTATCTCAAAGGAGCCCATTCATCGTTATCTGTCTTCACGAAAATAGAGGAAACACGTTGATTGGTGACCACGGACACAGTCCTGTGGGCGGCAACGAACGTGGGAACCCGTGGACTAGTCAACAATCAACAATGAGTCACCCTAAGTAGGACAGGCGCCACTCGGTAAAATGTCAGCTGATTTTATAGGAAGGAGACGGTTCTGTGAAGATGTGGTTTGTAACAAATAATTAAATGTATTATTATATTTTGCACTTTGTTATTAATATACCTCTATACTTGTTAAAGTCCCATTAAGGGTGAAAATGGTGTGAATGCGTAATATTTTAGAGGTTCAATCTTGTTAAAAAACATAGGTACTACCCGTTCGCGACATGTTGAAAAATCTCTGTATCGCGGGGTAATTTACAAACACATAATTGACGGACACAAAGTACACACATCAACACAAGTACACATAGGTGTTCTGCACGGGAATCGAACCCGGGACACTAAATGGGTTCGATCAGCTGTGTCATATGCCCATGGTTGTATGTTGATACTGTCTCTTAATTACGTTGGATAAGCTCAAAGTGTGCTTAACACATTTTTCTACCACGCCTGGATCTGACTCAAAACACGATGGGCACCCTGGGTAGTTAACCATATAACTATTGCGCCACACGTGTTACTTTAAACCGATATATCGTTTCATCATCATCATCATATCAGCCGAAAGACGCCACTTGCACTCGCCACAGCCACTGCTGGACAAAGGCCTCCTCCAAAGATCTCCACAAGATCACCGGCCCATCTTATACGGGGCCTGCCCACGAGGCGTTTACTGGTTCGTGGTCTACACTCGAGAACCTTTCTGCCCCAGCGGCTGTTGGCTCCACGAATGGCTCCACGCTATGTGCCCTACCAACTGCCACTTCAGCTTGGCAATTCTTCGGGTTATGTCGGTTACTTTGGTTCGCCTGCCATATACCTACCCATTTTGTTTTTTGTTTGCTCAATTATAATAAACGCTTTTTGTAGACTCACGACAAAAACATAACTAATAACACAAAAGCCGAATAAACACGCAATCTAACTTAATCAGCATTTCCTCCAAACCTTTTAATTAGCAACTATGTTATCGCTATCAAAACTGTTCAAGTATATACTGTTAATAATCTGCGGGAAACGAAGACCTTATAACCTCTCGCTCTGGCCGTGTATACCAATAAAAAATGAATGATTCTTTGTAAATGTTCTATCAGGCGTTGTTACAAAACGGTTCTGTAGACCGCCTGGCTCCAGATAACAGACTGCGCGTGCGTCTTATTTATCTCGTTTTTATGTATAACTTAATAAAGAACGAGTATGAGCTGTTCCTTTAAGATTGTCGCTAGTTAGCTAGAATTCTTCTGAAAGGACTTTTGTTGGTGTTCGCAATCGGTTTGCTTCAGTGTATTTAATTGTTGTTAAAAAAAATTCTTAGGACAACTAACACACTGCCATCTGATACTAAACTAGGCATACAGACAAACATTCATTTTATATACGAGTATATAGATAACATTTTTGATAAATATACTACTTTATTTCTAAATATTCATCTCTCATCTATACATATAATAAAATCGTAGAAAAGTCAAAACTGCACATTGTTTTTTTTTAAAGGATACTTGGGGCGTGATTGCAATCGATATCGAAGCCAAAAATATGGTAATTAGAATTTTTGTCTGTGTGTCTGTTTGTCTGTATGTATGTCCGGGCTAAAGTCAAAAGTACTGCATGGATTTACTTCAAATTTTGCATGAATATTACTAAGAGGTCGGGTTAACATAATTATAGGCTACTACTATATTATCACGCTATCACATACGGGGGAGGAGCTATCATAATTTATAAAATTTAACGCGGGTTAATCCGCGGGACACAGCTAGTTCTAAATATTCATGCTCATCTCGCAAAGATTTGTTACGGGAGGAGATCGAACGCACGACCTCTGGCTTACTAATCAGGGTCACATCTCACTCATCCAAGAGACTAATCCAAGTCTACTACAACGCAAAGGTAAATAGAATAATAGTAGCGTTAATAATTTAATTAATTGTATTAATATTTTTTTTATTGTAGCTGAAATGTCATATTTACACGCCGAGAACTCGGCAGAATGTGATTGTTCCATCAATATTCCTGTAACACCTTTTATGTATACTCATATTCAGTAAATAAATGAATTGAATTGAATAGCCAACTTTCTCCATACGCAAGATCCCCACAATGGCCGGTCTAGCGCTATTCGCATCTGCGTGAGCTACAAGTGATATGCTGATAGCCCCGAGAAAAGCTAGTTTTAGTTTACATTTACTCTATTATATTAATATATGTAGTTTAAAAAAGTACTAGTAGGTATTATATAGGCGAAAGTTTGTGAGTGTGTATGTTTGTTACTTTTTCACGCAAAAACTACCGAATGGATTTTGATGAAACTTTGTAATAATATAACTTATATATATCCGAATAAACACATAGGCTATAACTTACAGAGTTCAACGAGAGTAAAACCGCGGGGCACCACTAGTAAAAGATAAAAGATACTCATGACCTATCATCGATAGGTCCGCAGAGAATCCTCGATATAGTAAGATCCGTTGTTGATGGTCATTATAGTGTACTGTCCGGACCACCCAGGTCGGCACTCAGTAACTCGACACGGATTAGGACTCTACACGATATTGAATTTAGTTGTGATATATGAGAAATGGAGGGCGAAACATGTAGAAGTGGAAGAGGAATATTTGTTTACTTAAAATTAGATTTGTATTGTAACTCCTTCAACTATATTTTCAACTCGTAATTGAAGTATAAGTCTCATAAATAATAAAACAAAATAATAAGCTTTTTATTCACGTAGACTTTAATAAACCAGCCTAGTGCGAGTCGGACTCGCCCATGAAGGGTTCCGCAGCAGCAAGTATTTCAGTTGATTAAATGAAAGGTAAATTGCGGTTTACGATTTATGACGCATTAAAAAAAAACCAATTTTAGTTGTTAGTTTACATGGTAATGTACATCATATATATTTTTTTGGTTTTATTATTCTCTTATTTTAGAAGTTACAGGGGGGGGGGGGCATTCATTTTTATTTTTTTATTTAGACAGACAGACATGACGAATCTATAAGGGTTCCGTTTTTTGCCATTTGATACGGAACCCTAAAAAGCAATTGTAAATAGTCAGGACATGTTTGTAGTAATAAACTTAAGTAAACATAATGATTTCTAGGTACATGTAGATATCTTAAGACCGGCAATTTAGGAGATCTTTGGGGGAGGCCTTTGTCCATCAGTGGACGTCTTTCGGCTGATATGATGATGACATATTATACATAAAAACGTAATTTAAAGTCGACTCCAGAGTTAAATCAATACAGGGGTCTATTTAATCGAGAAATGTTTTAAAGTATTTAGACAGAAAATATGATGCAGATGCTTAATTGTACACATATTTCAGAAGGGGCTCTGAATGTTAATTCACTGAAGATTAAACATTTTTAAAAAAATTATGGACTTTATTCTAAAGTTACAAAGTTGAAATTAATATGGTCTCACACTCAGATTGTTTAAGGGTTAAATGTTCGTTGTATGAAATAATACAAAGCCCTCTTCCGTAATATTTAGATGGGCAGCGGAACCCTAAATTACGTGTGGCTCGAGACGAACTTGGCTAGTTTTTAAAAAACTAAAATAAAATATATTAAATAAATAAAAAAGGTTTTATTCACGTAGACTTTAAAAAAGCGCTTGTAAATAGTCAGAACATGTTTGTAGTAATATAGTTGTATACATTATTATTTCTAGTAACATAGATATTTAGGTACACATTGTATAAAAACATTTATAAAATTTATTTTATTATAGCAATGATATTTAGCAAGCTCGTATCAAGTCATTGTCAAGATTCGCTTATGTATTCAATGCTGTGTGGCTGACATAGAGTATCGCCACCCCGTCTCATCCCGTAGGGTGCGTAGAAGTCATCCCGAGGGAATAACTCACAGAGAACAGACAGAAGCGTCTCCCTGTGTACTGTGACCATCATACTGCGATCGCCAACCCGCCTGCCAAGCGTGGCGATTATGGCATAACCCTCCAATGATTGACGCAACTCCATTGTGAAAGTGTTTTGGAAGGTCTTTGTCCAGTTGTGGATGTCATTCGGCTGACATAATGAAACATGACGGTCACCGTAGCCTAGTTGGTAGTGCTCCTGCCTACGAAGCTGGTGGTCCTGGGTTCGAATCCCGGTAAGTGCAAATATTTGTGTGATGAGCACGAATATTTGTTTCTGAGTCATGAATGTTTATTATGTATTTATCTATCTATATAATTATGTATATCGTCGCCTGGTACCCATATAACAAGCTTTGCTTAGTTTGGGGCGCGGATGATCTGTGTGACACTGTCCCTAAATATTATTATTATATTATTAACATGTTATACAAAACTTAAGTAACTGCTTATTATTTGCTTATAAACTACTAGCTGTGCTCGCGGATTTTGTTCCGCATTATAAATGTTTTTGTACTTGCCCGTTTGTCCCGCATAATACTTCGGCTTAAAAGTTCGGGATAAATAAAAATTATGATGAAGAAACATAGCCTATAATACTTCACAATAACGTAGCTTTCTATTGGTGAAATAATTTTGAAAATCGGTTCAATATATCCAGAGATTACCCCTTACAACGTCATAAACTCACAAACGTTACCTCTTTATAATATTAGTATAGATAATTATAATCTGCATTCAATACACAGTTCATTCAATATCATCCAACGATTGAACGACATCAGTATCTAATAATACGAATGAATGGCCGGCCATTGAGTGAGTGGATTGTTCACGCTAATTGATGCTACTATGCGATAATGTTGGTCGGCCGCTTTATATAACTCGTAATAATTGACTTGGCTGCATTTTAAAATTGTTTACTTCCTCATTTAGGAGTGATTGAGATCAGAGAAAAGCAAATATTTTTCAAAATCATTGATTGCCACTAGTGGGTCTGGTATAGCGAGAATCCATTTTTACAGATTGTAGTGGTTAGATTCCCGGGTGTATATATATATATATAAAATAGTAATTAAACAGCCCTATTTTTAAAAGACTTCAAAAGAATGAGGTTCTTCGTTTGACTGAATATTTTTATTATATATAGCTGCTGCAATCGTTTCGTTAATATGGATCGCTTTTGTATTTTATTCGACAGGAATGTTCTGCGCTCCCTCTCTTTTTAGAAAGAGTCTATCACCTCCCCCCTCATGGAAGATGATAGCCAACCCATTAGAAGAAAAAGAGAGTGCTCTCACGTATACATACGAGTTCACACTCCTGCACTATATTGGCAAGTCTCCATTGAAATTGTCCACAGTGCTATTTGATCCCAAACTAGGCAGAGTTCGTACTATGGCAACCAGACAACTGAGAAATATACTTATATATTTCTAAATACAAACATATTATAGATAAATTACGCAGGAATAAATAATTATCATACCAATAAAAATCACACAAAGATTTGTCCTGGACGGGTATCGAATCCACGACCTCTGATATAGTCACGGTCACTAACCTCTAAATCAACATGCCAGTCATTACCACTATTATTAGACTGAATTAATAAAAATCTCAGTGACTTAACACCAACGGTAGTGTTCCAGGCAAGTTGAACCCTCAATCATAATTTATAATACGTTTTGCAATCTGACATTTGATCTGGTCGCCGGACGCGAGTTATTTGAGGCGCCTGCTCGTGGCGCCCGTTTGGCATGATTTGATATGTCAGACGGACTTTCTTTTTGCTATCTAATGTGTGGTCTGGATTAACTGATGAATAAAATTTAAAAGTAGAATTGTATCTTGTTATTAGAATAATGTCCGTCTGTTCGAATTCCAGTATGGCAGCCGGGCTTAGACACAGGTGTATTTTCTGTCCCCCCACCCTCACGATCTGATGGTATAGCTAGAGAAAGAGTTTAAGTACAGGATTAATAATAATAATAATAAATTTATTCAAAAATGTGTACAAATTTATATCTATTTATATTAAACATAATTTATACTAAGCTATAGACAGTTTGTGCCTCTTAACTGTTGATGGCTTTACGTGCTCTACGAGGCAAGACGGTGTAGCACCGTTAACTTCTGGAGTGCTGGCTGATACTGAGAATTTTGTTTAGCAGAATAATTCCAATATCACTTTTTTTAGGCCTGACCCGCGAGGGTACCGACCACCTAGACAGTCTTTTTAAATGGTGGGGTAACGCATAGGATATAAAAAAATTTAACTGCGATTTCTCTATCTATAGATAATTAGAAAAATCACTTTAAATTATGACATGCAGTGGATGTTATCACAGGATAGAAATATTTACCCCGTGTAATATATTTATTAAAATTACAAATATGCATAAGGCCTTTCTGATGCAAACGATACGACCACGCATTGCCGACTCTTCCCCTCTACTTGATAACCTCTAGCGACCTTACTCACTCACAGGACCTTAAAATTATCATTAAAATACTACAAAAAGTTATCCTTTTTATCATCTTTTGAATAAATCATTATATAATAATTTTGTAAGCAGGGAGTTACCGTAACAATGGTGACTGCTACAAAGTTGGAATCCCTACCATAAGGCATACAATGCGTGGATTTTTTGTAGTTGTAACAGTAAATCATATGTTCTAAGGCTTAAAACGGTGAAGGCAAGACACCGTTTCAAACTAGATGCGCTAATTGGTTAATATATTTAGTATTTCAATGTATTTTACTCTGTAATTTTTTGAGAAAACATAATATCTTTAACCTTATAATGGCAACCCTATCTATAGACAATATTGTTGTTAGCCCTTCATATGAGTAGCCAGTTCATACGCTCGATAATTTACACTAAGCGACGCTCGCCAGACGATATCAATTGCAAATTGCAGTACCAAATAAAGTGATACAAAGCTAACAGACACTTAATGTATGATCCAAGGCGAATTAAAGTAATGTCTGTATATAAATCCCTGTTGTATTTCGACAAGTACGAATCAGCACGCGACACTTATGCGTGTTAAGCTAAGACGGATAGCGATTATAAAACCGATATACTAAAGCTTAGTTTATATAAAAAACTTAATATACGAGACTGTTTATCAAATTAGTATCTTCACCAATTTGGCTGTGCTCAATTTCCTGTAACGAATATGAACAAACCGCTTACCACATACTTTGCTGGTGTGATCTCCGCCAAAATAAGCGTGATATTATGTTAAATAGCTTGCAACCAATACCTGGAGTAGTTTATTATACGGATCTTGTAGCAACAAGGGACAACTTTCATGTGTTTAAGCGCTTTTGCCATACCTAATATTGGAATCAAATATAACAGTTCACTTAGGACTCTTAAATTGATCCTCGGTGCTTTTACAGCTGGCTTCTCTAGTTGCAATATTCTCGTGTTATGAGGCTATAGCCTCTTTATATCATTTTGTCTCCCGCTTTGCTTTGGAGGTAAGTGGAACTATTCATTTCTAACTCCTCCTTTTTTCTTTCTGATTAAATTTGTTGCGGGATCCAAGACAGTTAAAGCGATTCCCCGGGACATGCCTGAGCCTCACCGCTCAGTGTCATTTCATTGTGTGCCATTGTTGATCCTGGTTTACAGGAGTTGCAGTGGTGGGTAAGGGGGAGGGACTTGTCGCGAAATAAAAAAAAAATAATAATAATACAAGACTGTTTAGATAACAAAATCAGCAAACATATATCATATATGATCAGCGGTTACGTTGCAATCGCCTTAGAAAGTTGCAATATAAATAGCAATACGCGTTTCTTCACCCAGTCAGATTTTGACGTAGATTTCTATCGATAAACGGGAGAAGTAACAATGTGAGTCGTATGGCAACCCCATCTATATGGTATATATGTATTTGTATCTCGAGCTCTGCATAGACCTTAAAACGCAAACAATGATTGCTAAATTTACATCTCAACTAAAGACAGAGTATTTCAAGACTAGTGTTGAAAATGACTGAAGTGACTGAATTAGACTGACTGTCATTTACGGTCAAATTGGTCCAAAATGGTCATTTAAGGTTTATGACAATTGTGACTAGTCATATTCAGTAATTTTACATCTCTATTTAAGACACACAAAACCAGACATAAGTTTTACCATGAATTAACACAGTATTAATATATAAAATCAATTTAAATATCGATAGCAACATTGCGGGGGGCATCTAGTCTCAAATAAGCTTTTTAGCAATAATTTTTCCTGAAAATTGCTTTTGACCAATGTCTTTTTTTTTAAATTCCGTTTTACGGCTCTGGCTTAATTGTCCTTATGAGCCTTCAGTAAATATATTTTTATATCATTTGTTTCCGTCATTGTCAAGTAAAGTCCATCACAGTCAAGTCATACATAGTCCTTGTCCAACCCCAGTAAAGCAGTGGAGACTTTACTAGAGGCTTTTATGGAGTTTTGGTTACAACACGGAAAATCACAATTCACGGCAATATTCCACTTTCCTCCACTTGTGTACGTTGTCGAAGATGTTATGTCTAAAAATCCACCATATTTACACATAAAAGCTCCAATTTACACCAGTTTTTGAAAATAAAACATAGCCTCGATGCGTCTTTTTCCGCGTTGGCGCCAAAACTCTGTTAATATCTGCGTGCCTAGGGTTACCATATGTAAATAGAGGGATGCCTGTCTATGGTACCTAAAATGCCAGTATTTTCAGAAAAATGCCTCTCTAAAGCAAAACGCTGTAGGTAATAAGTAAAAGCCATAATAATTAAGAAAGATATTTATTACTGATATTTGTCATAGGACATTATTTTTTTTAATAATTATTTCTTTTTCTTTATAACAAAAGAACTAACTACTACTATTAATATTTACATTGCATTAAATTAAATCTAATAGACCAGGTGTTTATATAACTGAAATTTAAATTTGTTTATTTAAGGATGCTGTTGGGTCTACCACGCTTTTGTAGCACTGCCGGGTGTCAGCCGTTTCAACTCTTCTATAAGAGTCTCTTTTACTAACACTAGGTTAACACTTTTACTAACAATATATGGAAATTTATTCTAAAATAAATGATTAATTGACTTGGTTCCATAAAATTTAATAGATGTCGCTGCCCTCTCATCTCTTGTGCTCTAGTGAACACAGGAAGCGATGTCACAATTGGCGTGGTGAGCGTCAATTTGATGATCTGCCCGCGCCCGGACGACGGTCATTGATTCTCTTAGCATTGGCGCCGTTCGGCCCGGCTTTTGTTTTAGCTGTGTATCAATTTGCTGGAGATGAGTTTTAGATTTGATGATTCAACGGATAAACTTTGATGAATGAAATTGCGTCATTGGAGATCAAATATAGTTTTGTACACGTCTGGCGCAGCGGGTAAGACAGTCGCTTCGCCGCTTCGTGTCGTGGGTTCGAGTCCCGCGGCGGACAACTATATGGACCCATAAATAGTTGTTCTGAGTCTGGATGTAATTTGTGTCCGTCTATTATATGTTTGTAAAGTACTCCGCGACACAGGGATTAGATTCCCTAGTGCGGGGGTAATTTCATTGGGTTAGAAATACTTAGGTACATTCATATGCTGTTAACTAAAATTACACTTTATTGACATTAAGTGATTATCATAGCTAGATGCTCTCACCGGTCCGTAAGCGATCAGCGAGATTAAGCAACGAGGCTCCCGGTCGTCCATAGATGGGTGACCGCCAAAGTGGTTTAAATTTCTGAGCGTCTCCGTGCTTCGGTGGGCAGCCGTGGTTAAGTCATGTCGATGCCATACGATAAGTAAGTAAGTAAGTGATTTTATAGATGACTTTCTATTAAAAATGCCTTCAGAAATTATTTTTTTATTTAAAACGTATCCTTATATCAATTGCCTTACTAATATTAATACAATTTCCTCTAGAATTATGACATACAATTAGTAATTAATTACAAGAATTATAAACACAACGTATTTACTAAACGGTTGTGGTTTTATATTATTATTATTATGGTTTAACTTGACGCAAGCTTACACAATAATAATTGTAGTGGAATGGCCAAGTTCAACTAATAAATGACTCATAGAAACGCAGACATTTATAAATAGTTTACCACGTTCTCACACTGATCTATTTCTATTTATAGTAATTGATGGACACAAAATATGAACAATTTCAGTCATTGAGATCATTTTATTTGATAGTTTTAGATATTTATTTTGATACTCTTTTGAAACCTGTTCAATTTTTCAGTATTTAAAAGGAACGGATTGCTTATAACTTCGGCTTCAAAAACATACATAATACATATATTTATAAAATGGTGAAATATTGATTTGGTCATTAGGAAAAGAGAACATTTTATTTAAAAATAATAATATCCTGGGACATTATTTACACACGGCCATCTGATTTACAAATTAAGCAGAGCTTATACTATGGAAACCAGATAACTGATATACTACATATACTACTTTTCTTTTTCTAAATACAAACTTATATAGATAAAAAATTACACCCAGACTCAGAACAAACAGACATGTTTATGCTCACAAATATCAGTCCTGTGTGGGAATCAAACACATGACCTTCGCCGTGAAAAGCAAGCATTTGCCAACCACGCCAACAGGCCCGTACAATTATAATTGCGTAAATGAAGTAGACATTGAAGCCTATTATACAACAGCAATACATAATTATACTAGGTTACCTGACTAATTCAGCACGACTTGGCGGATGCACTGCCGCAACCGAAATGTCTCAAAGAGCCCTTAGAAGAAAGCCGAAACACAATATTTTTTGCTCCATCACTTCCTCTTCTAAATTTGAAGTTTACTACACTAACATAGTAATAAGCGGACATAGTACAGGATAAGGACAATAGCACATCACAAGGACAATCAGTGCTAACGGAAGAGAACGATTTGGTGGCGCCAGAGTTGAGGATGTGTCTATCCCTAATTTGTGGACCCCCAACGCACAAAATATAAAGAAACTAATATTTTCTAATAAGGTCTAATTTATCTATAATATGTTTGTATTTAGAAACATTTAAGTATGTTTATTATACTATTTGCGTTGTAGCATGGTGCGGGTGACAGTTTCAGTAGCATTTATTTCACTCTTGAAAGGCGCAGCGATTTACAAATTATGTCTTAGTATCTCAGCTGTACCACATTTGTTACATATTAAATCATTAATAACTGTAGTAAATTGAATTAAATGCAACCAGAATGTTCATCTCTACAAATTAAATTAAATGAAAAAATAAGCAAAACGTTATGCGTATAACGTAACTTCGTAGACGTATTTAGTGGTGGGATGGACTGCTACGATGGGTAGTCGATATTTTTGTATAATAAAAAACGTATTTTGTGCATAGGTAAATTTTTATTGTTAAAATGCAATATTGCCTATAATTATACAACAGAACATTAGGGTAAGGTAAAAATGCATTTAATTAGTCTGAACTCGTATCAGATCCTGACTCAGAATTGTCACTTAATTCATCATCAGAATCTGTGACGGATATTATTAATGATGACTCCATTATATTGTCAATATGGATGTCACGATCCCAATCAGACATAATGTCCCTTTTTATTTTATTAACGACATTAGTCCAGATTTATGCTGCGAGTATCGTTAGCAATAAAAACGTATTGCACATCCCTAGTAATGTGGTACTTATTGATGTCAACGTCAAATAAGCAACTGTCACCCACACCATGCTACAATGCAAAAAGTATAGTTGTCTGGTTGCCATATTATGAGTTCTGCCTAGTTTGGGATCAGATAGCCGCGAGTTCCAAGGGCTATATTTTCATGAGACCAAATGTGTGTGTGGGCCGATTGGCGTGGTTGGTAAATGCTTGCCTTTCACGTCGCAGGTCGTGGGTTCCATTCCCATCCAGGAAAGATATTTGTGAGCATGAACATGTCTGTTTTTCCTGAGTCTGGGTGTAATTATCTATGTACGTACATATGTATTAAGTTATCTGGTTTCCATAGTACAAGTTCTGCTTAGTTTGTGATCAGATGGTCGTATGTGAATAATGCCCATATCCTGGGGCATTAGTTCAAATTTTGTGGTGTTACAAATAGAAACAATTTAATCATAAAATTTGTGCAGACACTAAAGATATCAAAGTATATATAAATCTAACAACCCATATATAAATTTATCTTTTATTAATGTGACGTCGAATACTTCCACGTCCGTGGGCTTTAGCTATAATAATTCTACACGTGTAAACGGTAAACGGTAGCATCTTTGGAGTGAGGTAGGGATTTATATTGCTAATTTGCAGAATACTCTACAGATACTAGTACTACTGTGTTACTTACTAACTTATCGTACGGACAATGGTTACGCTAGTGTCACAGTTGCCATTAGGCCTCTGACATGACTTAACGACTATTGCCTTTTTTTTGATAAGGCAAGTACAAACCGTCAAATTCTAGAACTAATATCAAATGCCATGATCACTTTGACAGGAAGGACACTTCAACCCGCACTTGACACTGTCATTAGAACAACTGGCGCCACTGAATCGCCCTCTTCCTTTGCAGCACTGATTGTCTCACTTATTGTCATCCGTGTAATCGTCACGGCCATCCATCCATATTACACTGACGGGTAGGGACTGGTTTGGTAAACCTTGGTATACGGTGCATTTGAGATGAGATTGGCAACATTTGTACCCGTTCCAGATACAAAAGGTGAAGTTGCCACGTATTGGATTCAAATGTCATCATAATCATATCAACCGAAAGACTGCTGGACAAAGGCGTCCCCCAAGGATCTTCATCCGGTCTTATCTTTTCGTTTCTTGTTTATCAATTTTGGTTGTTCAAATATCTAAAAAAATATTTCTTCTATGTAGTTACATAGAGACCTTAAGCATTGTTTACAGAAACAAAAGGTATTATGCCAGAAATATTTAAATACCTTCCAAATTTTATGAATGGTGTTCTTTAACTTTTTAAGTAAGTTATGGTCCTGAATGTGAGTAATATCGCTAGAGCTCCTCGGTAAAGACGGAAGAGGTACAGACGCCAGCTCATCAAGCTACCCCAATCTGTCAAATTTCTTTTATAGACTTTCAACTTAATCACATAAGCACAAGGTTCACCTTCAATTGGGGAAATTTGATAGATTGGGATAGCTTGATGTGCTGGCGTCTGTACTAACGCAAATGTATACCTATGGTAGCCTCTTAGTATAAAGTGGGCGATATGGTTTTTACTTGACTTGGAAGTAAAAAATTAAAGAAAAGCATTTCCATACAAGGGATGGTCTCCATTATACATACAACTACGTTGACGAAGATGCGTAGGCGCATCGCTGACCCACCCGCCAGTAACTTTTACATCCTTAGTGAAGCGTAGAAACAAATCTTTTGTATATTTTGGAGTTATGTTACTTGTAAATCGATATTATTTATTATTACACGTGAGACAACTTCATGAATAGCTACGAAGTGCGACACTTTGTCTTATCGCTAGACCATTTAGTGAGTCACATACATACTACCTACATTGTGTGCTATACTTTATAGCAGTGAAAATCATATTAGTACTGAGGTACTGAGGTACAGACGCCAGCACCTCCGGCTACCCCGATCTGTCAAATTTCTTTCATAGATTTTCAACATTATCACAAAAGCATAAGGTACACTTTCAATTGCGGAAATTTGACAGATTGGGGTAGCTTGATGTGCTGGCGTCTGTACATGATAATGATTCCTTTGATATTCGATATCACAAGTCTCGTCGACCTTCATGTTTAAAATGTCCTACTTCTCATAAAAATTATAATTTTATTTGTTTATTACTATAAGTGTTTATTGATAAAGATGTGTGTGTACGTAATACACTGAATCTAGTAATATAAGGCGAAGGTTAAGTACTATCAACTGTGTCAAATACCTCGAATCAAACGATTACCGTAAAACGAGGTGATTAGAAACTCCAGGGGTGAATAGAAACATAACTAAAATTTTAAATAGCTATTACAATTCGACCCCGGTGCTTCTATTCACCCCGTTTTACTGTAAATATTTCGGGAACAATTATGCAAATAGTTTTCCTTTTTTCGTCTGATACGCTGTTCGAATTTGGCCGTTTCTATTTCTAGATGATGCTATGTGGTTGTCAGCGACGAATCCCACCAGCCCCTGATCCCATGGGGGTGTCCAAAGGGAATTTATATCAAAGAATGGGTAGCGTCATCTTTCTGTGTACTATGGGCATTATATTGTGATCACCAACTAGTCTGCTAAACATAGCTATTTTGGCATATCCCAATCCCATTGGGGAATCGTTTGTCATGCAGTAGATATCTTATTATGATAATTATTTGACGGTCACCGTAGCCTAGTTGGTAGTGATCCTGTCTACGAAGCTGGTGGTCCTGGGTTCGAAAGTCCTCTGGGTCCTCTGGGTCCTCGGTAAGTGCAAATATTTGTGTGATGTGCACGAATATTTGTTTCTGAGTCATGGATGTTTTCTATGTATATAAGTATTTATCTATCTATGTAAGTATGTATACCGTCGCCTAGTACCCATAGTACAAGCTTTGCTTAGTTTGGGGCTAGGATGATCTGTGTGACATTGTCCCTAGATATTATTATTATATTATAATTACTAGATTAATAATGACCTCCCAATTTATCTATTATTAACTGCACACCATGTTAGACACAAAAAAATATTTGTCACGACGAGATAAGGTATGAGTGCCTTGGCTGATCACTTTATACCTCGCCTTTGAGGTCATTTTTGGTACAGTTTACACCAGACCTACAAAAATATAACTCTTTATCTAAGCCTTTTAATTCACTAAAACTAGAAATAAAAAGCAAGCGACGGTACCACGTTGAATGGCCTTATCAATATCTATTTTAATGTTGTTTGATAATCTAAGAAGACAAAATAATAAGACTAATTCTTCATTGTTGTTCACTTGTAGTAGATGAAATTACTAAAACAAGTGAAGTTGTCATGTTAAAGGCCAGAATAATACGTCTATTGAGATGTTGATATCTCTACGTGCCGGTAGCAATATAGTTATCAATTAGTCAATGTACGCATGATAATTTTTCTATTTATACAGTTTCACTAAAACTTTTGTTTTTTTTTCACACGGCCATCTGATCCCAAACTAAGCAGAGCTTGTACTATGTAAACCAGATAACTGATATAATACATATACTACTTTTCTTTTGTAAATACATAATTATATAGACAAATTACACCCAGACTCTAAACTAAATAAAACCCTAAATAAAACATTTTAAGTTTTAACGCTTCCAGCGACCCTCACAAGGTCATCGGTCCATCTTGTAGGGGGCCTGAATGCCTGATCGCCACAAGATGCGGGTGGCACAAGACCGGGAGTTGTGGGCTTTGGGGGAGGCATCTGTCCATCTGTGGTCGTCTTTCAGCTGATATGATGATGATGAAGTTTAAAAGAAATTGAAACAGTTGAACAGTAATGTCAGAATTTCAAGACAAATGCGCAATTTTGTTTTCTTTCAAACCCAAAGTAGAGTGATTGTAAATTCATTAATTATTGTTAATCATTATTTATCATTATCAGAATTACATGGAATAATTACTGTTATTGATAATAATTAATATCTTGTAACAACGGCAGTGATTACCTAAACACATGTACAGATAAAACTTATCTATAATCCTTATGAAATTGGTTGAGATAAAACTGTTTAAAATCACCAGTGTTTTTGTCATGTAAATATTTTATGTAGGTAAGAATATTATGTAATATTTAATATTTATTTACTTTTTTTATTTAGTAGTATATGTAGTATATCAATTATCTGGTTTCCATAGTACAAGCTCTGCTTAGTTTGGGATCAGATGGCCGTGTGTAAATAATGTCCCAGGATATTATTATTATGTAATATTTGTCGGCAGTTACATATTTTCTACTTTCAATACTAACTTATTCAATAAGAAAAGTCCAACCACTTAGAATTTATGGTAATTCATAATTTATCAGAAAAACGAAACAATATTTTTTTTATAATAATGATAATATCCTGGGACATTATTCACACACGGCCAACTGATTCCACAACAAGCAGAGTTTGTACTATGGAAATCAGATAACTGATATAGTATATATAGTATATATTATAGTATCTGATTTCCATAGTACAAACTCTACATCTACTACTTTTCTTTTGTAAATACATACCTACATACATAGATAATTACACTCAGACTCACGACAAACAGACACGTCCATTCATACAAATATCTGTGCTGACTGGGAATCGGACACACTTTCTGCAGCATGAAAGGCAAACATTTACCAACCACGCGAAAAGATTATCATCTATAGACTGACCGCTGGACTAACGCTTCTCCCAAAGATCTGCACATACATTTGCCGGTCTTGCGTTACCCGCACCCAGCGGGTCAGCGCATTTTTCAGGGGGCTATTTAGGCAGCTGTCGCTTATAATATAAAACCTCTATATAGATATACTAGCTGTGCCCGCGTAAATCTTTATAAATTATCACACCTCCTCCCCCGTAGCTGATAGCGTGATAATATGTAGCCTATATGTTGACCCGAGCTCTTATATTTATGCAAAATTTGAAATAAATCCATGCAGTACTTATTGAGTTTAGCCCGGACATATGTACATACAGACAAACAGACATAAATTCTAAATACTATATTTTTGGCTTCGATATATCGATTGTAGATCACGCCCCAAGTATCCTTTTTAGGAATATTCATTGTACAGTTTTGACTTTCCTACGATTTTATTATATGTAGGTATAGATAGAGGTTTTATACAATAAGCGACAGCGGATATGAGATTGTATATTATAAAATGTTTTATGTAATTGTTATAAATTTGTATAGTTGTTTTAATGATTTTACATTATTGCTCTTTTCCTCTGAATATAGTTGTTTTAGGTAATGTTTTATACATGATTGCGTACCTACATCATCATATTGCACAAATCACATTTTAATATAATATGTAACGTATTGAGAGTAAGAGGAAAACTGCCGCAAGTAATCACCAAACTGCCAATTAGCAGTACCAACCACCAATACAGTTATCACAGTTAAACTTAATAATCACCAAATAGTTTTTTAGCTGACTTAACAATAATAATGCCAATGCCTTAATAGCAAAGAGCCTTGAAGGACACCTAAAGAGGCTTACGTTAGGTGGTTGAGTCAAGAGCCAGATCCAAAAAGCAGTGCTTTTGGACACGGTTGCATTGTAAGGAGGTTCCTGTCTCTTGACCTGCAACCTCTAGTAACATTGGCCTTGTTCTTGCTGCCAGTTACAGCTCACACTATTTATCTTTTTTTAATGTGTATATTTGTTATTTTATATTTACAAATATATTAAATAAGAAAAAGTAAGAATAAAGGAACAATAATAAACTCTGTATTTCTCCGTATATTGCGTACTAGCTGTGCCCCGCGGTTTTACCCGCGTTAAATTTTATATCTCAGCTCCTCCCACGTACGTGATAGCATGATAATATGTAGCCTATATGTTAGCCCGACCTCTTAAATTTATATTTTTCGTTTCCATATCGATTGTAGATCACGCCCCAAGTATCCTTTTAAAAAATATTCAATGTACAGTTTTGACTTTCCTACGATTTTATTATATGTACAGATGAAAATTATAGTAGAAGCGAACATCGCAGTGTCAAAAATTTATTGACGGAATAAAAACACAAATCCAAGCATTTATTATATTATTGTAATTATTGACCTTTATTTCTATAAATATTTCATTTCTTTTTGTCATCCAACATATTTGCAGTAAAATCTCATAAAAAATTGCGGAAAGTCGTAATTCTCTAAAAGCTAAATGACTGTAGTGGTTATGTCTTATACCTAGACTGAGCAGATGCGTATGAGTCACATACTTCGATAATTACAACCAATCTAATGAGGAAGTGTCCTACTAACGAACAGAATAGAGGTTACTCTAGACTACAGTCATATATTTTGTAGCTGATTATTAACTGTGATATTTTTTCGGGAACAAAGTAACTAAACGAAAATTAAATGGTTATTGCAAGCTACATTAGTAGAGCTTTTTGTGTAGAATCTTGACCTTTTACTCTACATGTTTGTGAACATAAGGTTTTTGGGCCCATTTTGGTTTGTCATCTATGACAGTGGTAGTTAAAAGGTTAAAAACTGACAAAACATTATTTTATCGCCAGTTCCGCAGAAATTAGCTTATGAGTATGGACATAGTGAACATTAAACAAAAGTCAAGTTAAATATGGGTCGGTCAAGTTAAAAATACGCCTTATAAATCTAAGACAAAAATCACATTTTTGTCTATTAGCCAGAGGTCGTGGGTTTAATCACCAGCCAGGACAAATCTTAGTCTAATGAGCACGATACTTTTTCTGTATCTGTTTGTATTAAAATTTTATCTATATTATGTGTGTATTTACAACTTGAAAAATATACTTTCTTGTTTCCGTTTTCGTTAGTCCCAAAATATATTTTTTATTTATATTGGTGGGTTCGATTCCCACCCAGGACAGATATTTGCTTGCATGAACATGTCTGTTTGTTCTGAGTGTGGGTGTATTTATCAGTTATCTGGTTTCCATAGTACAAGCTCTGCTTAGTTTAGAATCAGATGGCCGTGTGTGCATAATGTCCCAGGATATTATTATTATATTTGGCTGCCAAAACAGTTTAGCATCACAATAACGGTCACCGTAGCCTAGTTGGTTGTGCTACTGCCTACGAAGCTGGTGGTCCTGGGTTCGAATCCCGGTAAGTGCAAATATTTGTGTGATGAGCATGAATATTTGTTTCTGAGTCATGAATGTTTTCTATATATTTAAGTATTTATTTATCTATATAAGTATGTATATTGTCGCCTGGTGGTATCCATAGTACAAGCTTTGCTTAGTTTGGGGCTAGGACGATCTGTGTGACACTGTACCCTAGATATACTAGATATACAATACGTAATTTAATCGTCACCCAGGACAATTATTTTGTCTAATGAGCACTCTTATTTGTTCTGTGTAATTTATCTGTAATATTTATGTTTAGAATTTGTTTCGTTTGTACAAATCAATAATAGGTTACCTGTTATTAAGGAAACTTCAGTAAGGCCACAATCCGGTCGTTTTCGATAAGACCACTTTGGTTTACTAACCACTAATTTAGCCTTGGTTAAATCATTTGAGGAAAAAATTAACAACCTTGTTAACTACCAAATGTTTAACAAACTGGTTTCTCGTTTTAATATTTTTAATGTAAAACTAATTATAATAATTTCAAGACTATTATTTGTTTAATAGAAATGACATTTAAGAGATAAGCATTAGTGCATATTTCTTTAAAATATATCCTAGAAACGTGCTTTAAATTCAATAGATTCTCGGTGCTAAGTTTTCTTAAACCTTTATATAATAACAATAGTATCTATATTAATTAATAAAGCTGCTATTGGCTAGATATAAAGATTTAAAAATAAAGGCCTGCTGAGAGTAAATTATATATTTAGAATATATTGAATATAGACCTTATATTTACGGTTTTATATATATATATATATAAAGCATAACTAAAATTGGTTCAAAGTCAAAAAAGAACAAGTCAAATACAATATTCAATCTAATAGATACTTTTTAAGTAATGAACGACTTCTTATGATTTATGTGAATTAGACCAATAGAAACTGTACGTACCTGTTATCAAATCGGAAAATACTTACTTATCGTTTGAACAGTGGTTACCGTAGTGTCAGAGTAGTTCAAGCCGCCCGTAAGCCTCTGACATTGCTTAATGACTGGTCTAATGACTACAATCAGGACCGACAGTTTAACGTGCCTTCCGAAGCACGCAAAGGCACTCAGAAGTTTAACCACTTCCGCATCAGACTGAACGTGTGATGCGGCGGCTAAGACAGTCGCCTCGCCTCTTCGTGTCATGGGTTCGATCACGCGCCAGAAAACTATTTGTATGTCCCATAAATACTTGTTCTGAGTCTGGATGTAATTTGTGTCCCTCCTATGTTTGTAAAGTACGCCGCAACACAGGGATTAGATTACCTAGTGCAGGCGATGTCTTTAAAAAAAAGCTATGGTCTGACCGCGTGCTTAGTTGCTTGAACTCGAGCTAAGACACACAAACCGACATCTAGGTATAAGAAAAATAAAAATAAACTGGCCAAGTGCGAGTCGGACTCGCCCATGAAGGGTTCCGTAGCAGCAAGTATTTCAGTTAATTAAATGAAAGCAAATTGCGGTTTACGATTTACGACGTATTAAAAAAAAACTACTTACTAGATCTCGTTCAAACTAATTTTCGTTATTAGTTTGCATGGTAATGTACATTATATATTTTTTTAGTTTTATCATTCTCTTATTTTAGAAGTTACAGGGGGGGGACACTCATTTTACCACTTTGGAAGTGTCTCTCGCGCAAATTATTCAGTTTAGAAAAAAAATATTTTAGGAACCTCAATATAATTTTTGAAGACATATCCATAGATAACACACATGTATGGGTACGATGAAAGAAAAATTTTGAGTTTCAGTTCTATGTATGGGGAACCCCCAAAATTATTATTATTATTCTATTTTTGTGTAAAAATCTTAATGCGGCTTCCAGAATACATCTACTTACCAAGTTTCAACAGTATAGCTCTTATAGTTTCGGAAAAAAAAATGGCTGTGACATACGGACGGACAGACAGACAGACATGACGAATCTATAAGGGTTCCGTTTTTTGCCATTTGGCTACGGAACCCTAAAAAGACAAAGGTTTCCACTCACTGTATGGCCCATCACTCGAGATACAATGTTTGCAATTTTAACCACCAATATTAATAAGTCGTTATACACACATCAACAAAGTCTAGGGATACGTTATTTTGAAATCAAACATGGCTTTATTGTTTAAAACCTATTTAGTTTCCTTAAAAAGTTTATTTACAGATTTAAACCTTGTCTATTCTTTATTCAAAATTTAAAAATTAAAATGAGAAACAAATGAAAACACGCAAAGCACAGCGCAATCTTGAGTTGTATCTAATTTCAAGACGTTGCATTAAAATTTTTTTTGCGTGTTAATTGAAGAAAACCTGATAAATTGTTTTATTTTCTTTTCTCAATTGGTTGTGTAAGCTTTTTAGCGTCATGCCACGCCATCATTTGAGTCGAGATGAAATGTTACGGGCAGTTGGCATGTTACAAAACGGTGCTATTCAACGCGTCGTTGCTGAGTCTCTGGGCACAAGCCAAAATGTGGTATCCAGGCTGTGGTCACGTTATCGCGCTACTGGAGATGTGGCAGAACGGCACACAGGTAGATATCGTGTTACCACTCAGAGACAGGATCGATTTCTCCAAATGACCGCCAGAAGACTACCCAATATCACAGCGATGCAACTAGTGCAAAGGCTCCAGGAGGGTCAGCAGCTGCTGGTGAGCGACCAAACCGTGCGAAGGAGGCTGCATGAAGTTGGTCTTCATGCTCGCAGACCGCTACGAGTCCCAGCGCTGCGACGTGGCAATCGCGGTAGGCGACTTTTATGGGCTCAAGAACATTTGACATGGAGTGATCAACAATGGTCATTGGTGCTGTTCACTGATGAGTCCCGCTATGGATTTCATCCAGATTCGAGACGAACACGCGTTTGGAGAACTCCAGGCAGGGTCAGCCGTCTCCGACATCCACAGGAGGTCCACTCTTACCAAGGCGGGACAATTATGGTGTGGGCAGGAATACGAATCGGCGGACGAACCCAACTCATTTGGATTCAGGGCAGCATGACTGCCCATAGATACCGTGAGGAGGTAGTAGAACGTGTCATTGTCCCGCTCAGGGCCCTAACGGGGCAAGAATTTCAGCTCATGCATGACAATGCACCTTCCCATACAGCGCGGCTGGTGAGGGCCGCCCTTCGAGAACACGATGTTCAGGTATTAGATTGGCCTCCACAGTCGCCAGACTTAAACCCAATTGAACACGCCTGGGACATGTTACAGCGAAGAGCATTGAGGGATTTTCCGCCCAACTTGACAACAGAAGAACAACTTTTCGAACATTTAAAAAGAACTTGGGACTGCATACCCCAGCAAGACATTGACACCTTAATTTTAAGTATGGAAAATCGTTGCCGCTGTGTGATTAATGTTAGAGGAGGAAATACCGATTACTGATTATCAGATTTGGTAAGATTTTTATTCATTTAATTCGATTGAATAATTTTATAAGAATAAAATGTTTTTGTTCACTCAGTAATTTTCTATGGCTTAATTAATTTAAGACTTTTATTAATTAGAAAAACAAAATCGCATCGTGTTGTTAATGTTTAAATATCGGCCATGAAATTATCTTTAATTCTTCCATTTACAGTCATAACAAAATGTTTATAGTTTTCTAGATAATCAATGAAATGTTCAATATCCCTAGATTGTGTTGATGTGTGTATATCGGTATTAATTAAAACACTATTATAAACCGTGTTATTATTTTTGCTTTAAAGACAACGCCCGCACTAGGCATTCTTATCCCTGTGTTGCGGGGTACTTTACAAACATATAACACACAGTCCCATCCAGTTATTGGAGTTAAACTTTGAGTTATAAATCGAAGCATGCCTCTTAATCCTATATCGCCTCTAATGCCGACAATTTATTTTCCCAGGAGTGCCATCCAGTGAAGCCTTAAGACACAGTCTGTGCCAATCACTGTGGGGTGCATCTGCAGGTAGACCTGAGCCCAGAGTGCCCACACCACCAGCTCACATCCATGACACCACGTATTCTCCAAGAGGTAAGTATCTTTAAAGGACTTAATTGAAATTACCCAAATCAAGAAGTACGAGTAATTGCGCATAGGTAGATACCGCCAGCAGCATAAGTAGCTTTAGAGTAACTATTAAAAGTCAAACAGTCATTTTAGCCTAGATATTTAAAATAAGTAATAATTTTTGGTGATTTAATAATTAAATGACACGTATTAAATTGTTTTAACATAGTGTATATCTTATAAAAATAATTGTATTAATGTAATTGTATAAGTGACTGTAATTAAATAAATATTGTACGCCTAAATGGCTGGACATAGCTGAACATAATATATTTGTGACTGTAACAACTTTTGACCTATGGACCACAATAAAAAGTTTTGAATTTGAATTTAGATTAATGTATCCTTAATTGTCGCATGAATGTGCGCAAACACAGGTGCACTTCCTATTTCCGCCGTCTTACAATCCGATGACGCTAGCTGACACAAACGGAAAGAGTTCAGGTACACGGGCACTGTCTTTACGTGCTCCCCGAGGCACGAGGATGTAACATCTACGACTACCAGTTGATACTGAGAATTATTTTTAGCAGAAAAACCCCAATATGTATCATATATTTTTGCCCCGACCAGGTTTTGAACCCCGGTCCATATTATCCACGGTAGAACACGCTAGCGCTAGACCAACGAGTTTTGAGAATTAACATAGTTATATTCGAGGCATGCTAAGTAAGAAAAATAGATGATTTATTCAATGGGCCCCAATACACAAGATCTGATGGTCATTGAGGTGAATAATCTTCAAATATGCAAGAAGAAACTCAATTATGTGATCAGTTTTTGAATTCAAACAATTGATAGGCTAGTTGTAAATAAAGTATTAAAATTTCTTCGCATATTTTGTAAACTTATATTCATGTAGTAATTCGCACACAGTTTATGTAAAAGTAAAATATTTACGTCTACAGCATAATCAGTCATATCTTAAGTAGAATATTTTCATGTCAAATATTATGACAATTTCCACTCTGTGATGTAATCTATGTGACAAAATTAACTCTCTTCATAAATGCCGACAAAACTATCTTGATTTCAAGTATTCGCGAGATATTTTACAATCTAAAAGGCTTGTTATCCGCAGATTGCTACGGGCAACTGAACTTAAGGGCATTGGATAGCTGATTGTGTGCAAAACACTCTTTCGACGTAAAATCGGCAACAACCGTTGCAAATGTAAACAATACAATAATTGTGCAACAGATTTGCACAACTTTTGATGGTATTAGATTTTTTTTAAACTTATGAATTAGTTTTCTAACAAATAGGTTGTTTTATAGCAAATTGTAGCAGAATCCGTTGATTTGTTTTTAAATTGAAACTTATCAAAAATCGTGGACATCTATTACACATCGAAACCGTCAGCATTCATTAAAAATAAGCCGTTACAACTTCCACCACCTACTTTATATTATAAAGTTTTACGTTACGTTTACGTATTACGAAATTATTTAGGTACCTATACCAAAATTCTTGTTGAACATATGTAAAAATAAAATCTTTTTACGAGCGTTAGCTCTTGAGGTCACTTCACTTTACGACAGAGATCTTTTAGAGAAAAGTTCTCTTCTTTTAGTAGAGAAAAGATGATATTGCTCGGGATACTTGTTAACTTTTTTTATCTTCTTCATTTATAACTTATAACCTTGATACACTCCCTATCTGTGTAATTATAGGTATAAACGGAAAATATGATGTAACCAACGCAAAATTTCATAATTATCACATGTAACCCTTTAAAAATATTACGACGCAATATAACTAATATTTTATCTGTGTATTTTATAAGCAAATATCGCATAAATTCATTCATAAGAATTTTGACAATCTATGAAGTATTGATATCAAAAATAAAACAAAATTCAGAAGCCTACAATATTCAAATCACATGTTTCCTACGTCACAAACGAATATTTGTTTAACGGTTAGTCATCTACGGAAAAACATGGATAATCTATTCAACAAACTGTTCAATATCACCAATATTGAACCATAAATATCCCTAAAAACACCGACATTTAATAAGCAAACCAATAACACAGCACCAAATCCCACGACATCAGATTTAGGGTTTTGACGTCCATATCTTATCATACGTCAACTGGTATCACAGGCAAAATTACCTTGTTTTATGACTCTGATTTTGGCGGTACCACAAAGGTGTGATAACGTTTCGATAACGATATCGACAGTTTAAACGAGGTGTGATGATAGTTGTAATTTTTGTGTCGAACATGAATTTCGATATAGATAAGGTACGGTCGGAATAAATGTACAGAGTTGTATACCGTCGGAATATATGTACGGAGTTGTCACATCATGACTACCACAAGTTCAATTTTGTTTACTGCCTCGATGATATTTTTTTTTCAGTGCATTAAATAGCAACGCTCCTAGCGGAAAATTCAATGAACTAAAATGTCTATACTAGAAAACGGTAAGGCGATTGGTACAGTCGCACAGTCCAACACACAGAACATTCATCCGCGTGCGTTCATTTCATGCAGATGCATGTTCTGTGTGTTGGACTGAGCGTGTTTTCTATACAAACGGAGATACTTACAAGCAACGTTAGAACACGAACTCACGCCCTACGGGTATGCGGGGCAGTGTACCAATCGCTTGAGTTTCATCGAGTAAGTATACTATATGGAGTCGTTGTAGAGGTACATGTTAGCTTTCATACGGTTCAAAAACGACTAAGAAACTACTGGCTGTATTTCAAATTTTCGACGGTTATAAAGAAAATTTGAATTTTGTTGTAAATGTTTGTTATGCAGTTATATTCATATTCATATGGAGTAGCAAAAACTTTTTGTTACGCAGTATTAATATATCACCGAAGTTTATGAGTCATAAACTCATAATAATATGCATAAAATAATAATTTCATATATGTTTATAAATTTGTGCTTTACACGGTTAATACTTAAGTGCATTAAATGTATAAATAAATAAAAATTTGAAACATTTTACGAGTATAAAATTACATATCTTATCAATTACATAATCAGTCATAACTACAACTGTAGCGCAGATATAATACCTTCTCCATATATTAATAAAATCATCACATCACATAAGCCACATTGAACTGGAAAACGTAATTGGCCAAAATGAAAAAAAAAATGTTATTTATCGTATGGGAAGTGGTTACCCTAGTGTCAGAGTTGTTCAGGCCACCCAGCAAGCCTTTGAAATGGCTTAACGACTGTTATAAAATGACTACAATCGAGACTGACAGCTTAACGTGCCCTACGAAGCACGGAGACGCTCAGAAATTATAATAATAATAATATCTGGGGACAATGTCACACAGATCATCCTAGCCCCCAAACTAAGCAAAGCTTGTACTATGGTTACCAGGTGACGATATACATACTTATATAGATAGATAAATACTTATATACATAGAAAACATCCTTGACTCAGAAACATTAATATTGGTGCTCATCACACAAATATTTGCACTTACCGGGATTCGGACCCAGGGCCACCAGCTTCGTAGGCAGGAGCACTACCAACTAGGCTACGGTGACCGTCATCAAACTAAACCACTTTGGTGGTCACCCATCTATGGACTGAC
Organism: Pseudoips prasinana; assembly: GCA_951640165.1. Taxonomy (NCBI): domain Eukaryota; kingdom Metazoa; phylum Arthropoda; class Insecta; order Lepidoptera; family Nolidae; genus Pseudoips; species Pseudoips prasinana. The sequence goes on along the minus strand of OX621237.1, from coordinate 33,832,047 downwards.
CGCGAGCCTAGTTGCTTCATCTCGCCATTCAATTACGGACCGGTGAAAGCATCTAGCTATGAGCGACACAAAAAAAACGTTAATATGGATTAAAGTGTTTTTGTCGCTGGATGCGGGTAGTGCAAGACAGGCGATTATGGAGATCCAGCTGTGGACGTCTTTCGGCTGATATGATCATGATAATGGATTAACGTTCTTTTCTCGATATTAATCTAATACCTACATTATCTAAAGGAAAGGTAATAGAATTCAGTTTGATTTCTGTCTCATTTTTTTCACTTCTACTATTGATAACAGACGCCTACCTACTGCAGGTTTTCCGCTCTGCACAAAGCTACACAACTCGCGAATATCCATAACATGCGTCCATAAATGTGTATTATAATGGAATACTTAATAGTTACTTGTCAATATGTTGCCCTATTATTTTGAATAAATTTTATTATATACCTAGTATTATTATTATATGTAGGTGTCGTACTTCTTCTTGGTAATAAAATAAATTATTTTTAGTATTATAGTCTTCTTTCGTTGTTACTCTGGAACAAATTATGCTTAATATTAATAAAATTATATGTTATAAATCTCCATCTGCTGACCGTACAAACGGTTGTCTCTGGTTGTAAATCCGATTTGGACATGTGTACCGTGGTTGGTAAGCAAACATTAGTGAACAAGATAACGATGTGTTAGAAACTCTGAACAAGCTACAACTGCCACACGCATCTCAGTACTTGATTTTTTTTTATCATGACGTGTACAGTTAGCCCAGGACTTTCACTGCTTCACCGGACAGTGGAGGTTAACGGGAGTACATCTAGCAAATAAGACTAGATATTAAGTAACCCGTGCCTGACGACGACGAGATGCATGGGTGGGAGGGTTGGTTTACATTAATACGTGATGACGAGGGCCTCTCGCCCGACAAAACTAAGGGGCATGGAGGCCGATGGTGGTCACGGAGCGTTCGCGGTCGTACTCTACATAGAGTAGGCCGGTGAGTATTTGATAGGAGTTACCTCAAAGGATGTTTACGATTTAAAGGATATTTTTTGTGAACAGTGAATTGAAATACATAAGTTCCTCCACATAATTGTCAAAGTTCCATATTTAAGAACTACTTATTTTGGACAAAACTATTTTCGTACCTTTTATGTTTTATAAGTCATGGCTGTAATGAAACATTTTGGTATAAATTTAAATACAGGTAATAAAACAGGCGGCCTAATTATTAATACCCTATACCAGGCAATAAAGCGAGGTATTTCACACGAGGTATATAACCAATTAAACAGACTCATAGATGAAATTTAAAAATGTAGGCCTGAATCTACTCAGTAATTCTACAAACCCTCCTTAACCACAGCTCAATCAATCGATTATTGCTCAAACCTCTAAATCTACTCCAGGCAATAAAGCGAGGTATCTCACACGAGGTGTAAATAACAAACAGAGAAATAATACAATTAAAATCAATTAAACAGACCTATAGACGGTTTGAGACTTATATTTGAAATTTAAAAATGTAGGCCTAAATCTATCCAGTAATTCTACAAGCCCTCCTTTATCGCTCGATCAATCGATTATTGCTCAAACCTCTAAATCTATTCCAGGCAATAAAGCGAGGTATCTCACACGAGTTGTAAATAACAAACAGAGAAAAATGTAGGCCTAAATCTACCCAGTAATTCTACAAACCCTCCTTTATCGCTCGATCAATCGATTATTGCTCAAACCTCTAAATCTATTCCAGGCAATAAAGCGAGCTATCTCACACGAGGTGTAAATAACAAACAGAGAAATAATAAAATTAAAATCAATTTAACAGACTCATAGACGGCTTAAAATTTAAATTTGGAATTTAAAAATGTAGGCCTAAATTTACTCAGTAATTCTACAAACCCGCCTTTACCGCAACTCAATCAAACGATTATTGGTAAAACCTTTAAATCTATTCCAGGCAATAAAGCGAGGTTATTCACACGAGATGTAAATAATAAACAGAGAAATAATAAAATTAAAATCAATTTAACAGACTCATAGACGGCTTGAAATTTATATTTGGAATTTAAAAATGTAGGCCTAAATCTACTCAGTAATTCTAGAAACCCTCCTTAACCACAGCTCGATCAATCAAAGGGTAAAATTCGTGCCAGGTATACCCGTCAATATTTGCGTAGTGGTCACGACACGACTGTTTACCCTATTATTCACACTGTTTGTTAAGTCCAGCCAAGTCCGCTTGATAACCTTTGGCGTGACTTCAACCATGTTTGAGCGGACTTTTGTTGCGGTTATAATTTGTCTGTGGTTTGACAGGGCCAGTAACTTTGTGTCTCTTGGGGTGCTTTCTGGATCATGTTCGATGTAATCTTTTTAAATGACGGGCCTGTTGGCGTGGTTGGCACATGCTTGCTTTTCACGTCGGAGGTCGTGGTTCGAGCCCCATCCAGGACAAATCTTTGTGTGATGAGCACGAATATTTGTTGTTTCTGGGTGTTATTTATCTATAATATTTATGGATTAAGTATGTTTATCAGTTGTCTGGTTACCATAGTAGATACAAGATCAGATCAGGATCACCCAGGACAGATATTTGTGGGCATGAACATGTCTGTTTGTCCTGAGTCTGGGTGTAATTATCTATATAAGAACGTATTTACAAAAGAAAAGTAGTATATGTAGTAAATCAGCTATCTGGTTTCCATAGTACAAGCACTGCTTAGTTTGTGATCAGATGGCCGTGTGTAAATAATTTCCCAGGATATTATTGTTATTATTATTAAAGCTAACGTCGGGGCCTCATTCTCGGTTTAGCTCAAACTAGGGTCACAGGTGCAAAGGTATTGTACCAATGGCCAGGTGCGAAATTTGCGCAAACAATTAAGAGTCATTTATTGTTCTATCGCTAAGCTTCTGCAAGATACATCGAAAATTAGGGTGCGGACTGAGTTTTGTCTCTCAGGTTCTCACAATGTTAACTATAGAATCTCTTCGAATACCGGTAAGTGCAAATATTTGTGTGATGAGCACGAATATTTGTTTCTGAGTCATGGATGTTTTCTATGTATTTAAGTATTTATCTATCTATATAAGTATGTATATCGTCGCTTGGTACCCATAGTACAAGCTTTGCTTAGTTTGGGGCTAGGATGATCTGTGTGACATTGTCCCTAGATATTATTATTATTATTACATCAGCCAAATAATATTGACTTATATTTCGATTATATTAACAAAGAACAATCCCTACTTACATATTCACCGTGTTAGAAGCGCAACAAAAATAAAATAATAATAATATGAAACTTAAGTGTGATTCAGGTCAATGTTTAAATTATAAAACTCTATTTATTATAATTTGCGGTCTTTCCATTTAAGTAATTGTTACATTATTATAAGTTAATTGCTAATGTATTAGATATAAGACATTTATTTTATTTTATTCATAGTTATTATTATATATTATGTATATAGTGTAAAATGGAAGAAATCGCTATTATGCGATAAGACCGCCAGTTGCAAGTTGTTTTATTTTTTTCTGAAAACTGTTATCTTACTATTATCTATTACTATCTATTGAAACCAGTTGTTAGTGTACTATATTAAATGAAAAACATCAAACAATCAACAAAACCTGGGGGGCTACCGGCTAAGTAGCCGAACATCGGGACAGTGATCGGCGTTCAAATAAATGAAGGTTTAAAATGACTTAATCAATCGTTAAATCGGCTTCGACGTTGAAAATCGATTCCGGACTATTCATGACGTCACATGTGTTCATGGAAGCCGATCTTAACGATCGATTAAGTCATTTTTAACCTTTATTTATTTGAACGCCGATCACTATCCCGATAGTCAAAGTCAAAGGTACTTTATTCCGTAAAAAATTTACATTTATGTGGAATCGTCATATTTTTTTTATCCTACCGTGCAGTGCATGACGTGGCAGCTACTGAGAAACACTGCCAGAAAACTCAGTAGGAATCCTTTTTTAAAATAAAATATACTTAAGATTAATTACAATCATGTGTGTTGACTCAGAACAACTCAATCCCAAGCACTTTTATCACTTAAATAATCAGAAATTTTGTAATATACTACTGCCCCGCTACACAATTTGGTTTTAATAATTCTTTTAAACTTATTCGTAGACAATTCTCTAATATCTTTAAAAGATGAACTTACACGACGTAAGAACGAAGGAGATAAAGTATGTACATGGCACTCCTACCATCATTAAAATTCCGCCAAAAAACTAATAACAACAAATAAAACTGTCGACCTACTTAGCAATACTTATCAAACAATCACTAATTATCACGATATCATAATAAACAAATCACGACTTAGATTTTTCTATCTAAATGCTAGAAGTATACGCAAAGAAGGAAAGCTTGATGAGCTCAAATGTGTTATACAGTCTCTGCCTACCACGATTCACCTTATATTACTTACTGAAACTTGGATAAACAATGAGTCTCAAGCTGCACAACTGCATATAAATAACTACACACATTACTACAACTACAGACTGAACTCCAGAGGCGGTGGAGTCTCTGCATATGTCCACAATAACTTGAAGCATAGCTTATCAATATCCAAGTATGAAGGAGGAAACAATTATTTGTGGATTTGCTTAGAGAGATACGCTTTGGAGGTGGGTGTAGTGTACAACCCTGGCAACACCAATTTCAACGACTTTCTGCAAGTTTACGACGAACAACTACAACAAATGAAGCGTGCTATAGTATTCGGAGACTTTAATATTGATCTCTTAACAAAGGACAGGACTACAAAACTTTATAAACAATGCGTTAAAGAGGCCGAATACACAATAATAAATAAAATCAGTAAACAATATTGCACAAGAGAATCAAAGACTAGAAAATCAATAATCGACCATGTCAGCTCTAATCTTAAAAATGATCACTTTCACATGGCAGTAATTGATTCATCAATGTCTGATCACAAACAAATATTTATTGAAATAAAAAAAACAAAATCTCCGCTAAAAATTAAAACCAGTTATGAAGCAATAGATTACAAAAAACTACACAACCTAATGAAATCAATAAATACTACAGACGACTACAACCAGCTAGAAAACAAAATGAAAATGATGATAAAAAGAAGCAAAACTACTAAAACAAAAATCCAAAATACTCCCCAAAGTGACTGGATAAACAAGGATATAATAAACAAAATCAACGAAAGAAACAAGCTGTGGACCTCACTGAAAGCGAACCCTCTCAATAACGATCTCGAAGTAGAGTATATTACAAAAAAACAACAACTATGTACACAAATTCAGAACACTAAAAACTCCTACTATTACAACAAATTTATCAATTGTATCAATAAGCCAAAAAGTATTTGGGACTTAGTTAATAGTTTGGCAAGAAATCGTATTAAGCAAAACGGTGCTCCGTCGAAACTATATATAGATTCCAAGTATGTAACCGATGAAAATGAGATATGTAAGATCTTTAACAATTATTTTACTACTATCGGCCCACTACTAGCAAAAGAAATTCCAAAGCATTTCCATGATAACCATTATTATGCTTTACCTAATAATCTTCCAAAGAATACTCCAATTTTATCTGAACTTAAGCCATGTACTGAAGATGAAATTTCTAAAATAATTGCAAACTTGGATTCGAACTGTAGTACTGGGCTAGATGGTATAAACACTAAGTCAATAAAAAGTGTAGCAATTTTAATAACTGGTGTCTTGACTAAGTGCTTCAATAATCTTTTGATTAATGGTAAATTCCCTGATACGCTTAAAGTAGCAAAAGTCACACCAATACATAAATCGGGTACTAAGTCAGATCCGGGAAACTATAGACCGATCTCGGTTCTACCTGTCTTTTCAAAAATATTGGAAAGAATTTTACACAGCCGCATAGAAAAACATTTAATAGCCATAAATTTTATATGTGAAAGACAATACGGATTCAGACCAAAAAGTAGCACACTCTCGGCAACGATTGATCTTGTCACAAAAATAAAACATAGCATAGATAACAAAAATATTGTCTTGGGTATTTTTATCGATCTAAAAAAGGCATTCGATACTGTTTCGCATGAAATACTGTTAAAAAAGTTAGAATTGGCCAATATTACCGGAAACGCTTTTAAAATATTGCAATCATATCTGGAAAACCGAACCCAAGTAGTTAAACTAGATAATAATCGTTATCAGAGTGACGCAATGCCTATCACTTGTGGGGTTCCGCAGGGATCTATATTAGGGCCCTTGCTTTTTCTAATCTACATAAATAACATTCAAGAACTTAAATTACATGGCCATCTCACGCTACACGCCGATGATACCTGTCTGTTTTATTTTGGCTCCTCTATTCATTCAATCATTTCTCAAGCACAAGCAGACTTAAACGTTTTGCACTTATGGTTTCAACATAATTTACTAACTATTAATATTTCTAAAACCTGTTACATAATATTTAAAGCAAAGAATAAAATTATACCTCCACACACATCATTATTAATAAATAACGAACCCTTGCAGCAAAAATCATGTGAAAAATATCTCGGATTAAGAATTGACAGTAATTTATCATGGCATGCTCACTTGGATCACATAAAAACTAAACTATCGTCACTACTGGGATCACTTCGGAACATAGTTAAATGCATTCCAAACAAATTGCGACACAGTATTTACAACGCTTTAGTTAAACCTCACTTACATTATCTAATAGAAATCTGGGGTAATACAGTTAAGACAAAATTAGGAGAGCTACAAATGATGCAAAATAAACTTATAAAATTAATTTTTAACTATCCACGCCTTACTCCAACACGTAAAATCTACGAAGAAACTAAAATTATGAATTTAACACAATTATTTACGTACAACACCTGCATTTTTATTCGGAAAGTTCTTAACAAAAATATTAAATCTAGTTTATCTTTCATCAAAATCAAGCACACAACTCAACGTAGTACTCGCCGGGCGAGTTTTTTGGTCTTACCTAAGATTAGGACAAATTATGGCAAGAAGATGCTGACTTATCAAGGGGCACAGATGTTCAACAAACTACCACCAGACATTAAACATGTAAACTCATCTAATGTATTCAAAACCCGATTATTTCAATATGTACAAGAATCTTACTCAATATCTTAACCTCGGGAAAGTGGGTACATTAGATGAGTACCAAACTACGAACTCGACCTTATGTAATCTATTATAAGTTATTATTTATTGTTCTCAAGTAAGTGACTTATTTGTTTTTATTGAGAATAAAGAATCTTTAAACCTAATATCATTGGGAAGTTTGTTATAGAATCTTATACATTGTTGTAGATGTTCGGCTACTTAGCCGGTAGCCCCCAGGTATTTGTTGAATGTTGGATTTTTTTTCAATTAATATAGTTTACTAACAACTGGTTTCATTAGATACAGATAACAATAAGATAACAGTTTTCAGAAAAAAAATAAAAACAACTTACAACTGGCGGTCTTATCGCATAATAGCGATTTCTTCCATTTAACACTACATACATACACTTTTACCCGGTAGCCAAGACAGGGTGAAATGTTATAATCGCCACGCTTGACAGATGGGTTGGCGATCGCAGTGATTGTTATAGTTTCGAGAGGTAGAAGGTTCGGGACGGCTTCTATGCTCCCATACGTGATGCATTGGGTTGATGATATAATATATCTGGGGACAATGTCACACAGATCATCCTAGCCCCAAACTAAGCAAAGCTTGTACTATGGGTACCAGGCGACGATATACATACTTATATAGATAGATAAATACTTATATACATAGAAAACATCCATAACTCAGAAACAAATATTCGTGCTTATCACACAAATATTTGCACTTACCGGGATTCGAACCCAGGACCACCAGCTTCGTAGGCAGGATCACTACCAACTAAGCTACGGTGACCGTCGAATATAAGTCGCCATAACCATATAGCACAATGGCAATAATCTTATTTATTCAAAATATAAATTATACTGATGTCATCAAGGATTAGACTAGCCTATTGGTCTAGTGGTTAGTGACCCTGACTGCTAAGCCAGAGGTCGTGGGTTCGAGCCCCATCCAGGACAAATATTTGTGTGATGAGCACGACTATTTGTTGTGTCTGGGTGTTATTTATCTATAATATTTATGTATTCAATATGTTTATCAGTTGTCGGGTTGCTATAGTAGATACAAGATCAGATCAGGATCAAATGCCAGTGTCTTGTCCCAAAATATTGATTTAACTATTTATTAGCTTTAATTTTGTTTTCCATGCTGTTGAACATGGGGAAAATGCCTTTGGTCTTCTTGGTTGATCATGATGGAAGAAAAAAGAAAGTGTAATCATATCTACTTCATACTAGAACATTTACCAAAAGCATTTTATTAGCAAGCATTAACTTTGTGAAACTAACCTCAATCACACCCAGATACTAAAAATAAACTCGTTAAGTTGTCCATAATCACAAATCTTGGCGTTTTGTTGACTGGTAATTATCAAACGACACTTTAATCTCAAAGGCGCCGCATTTCGTCAAAGTTTACAGACCAGAGACATACAAACGTCTTTAATTACAACCATCAAATAAATCTAAACCTTAACAAACCAACTTAGAATTCAAAGTCAAAGTTCTAACTTAGCTTAACTGTTGAATTATGTTGTTAAATGGGAACAAAATGTGAAACAAGCTATTGTTTCAGCAAATAATTCGGGGAAATGTGAAGAAAGAGAAATCGGGACACACACAAAGGCGCCGCCGAGATAGTAAGGTCACCATACCGTTGATAACCCGTACATTACATAGAAATTAATTTAAAACAATGGAGCAATAGAGAAGTGTAAAAGTACTTAATATATAAGATTTAATTGATAAAAAAAACACGCCTATTGTAGACAAATTATGTCGTAACGCTAACGCAGAGGGACAAAATAGATAGACAAAAGTCTGCACTCAAATGCATGTATTGTCTATTGGAAAATGCATTACTATGGTACAATTATTACTTAAAATAAAAATAATTTAGACTTTACAGCACAAGAAACAAATATATTTAATATTGAAAAAATTAAGGTTACTTACACATTAGATACCTTAATTTTTGCAATTTTAAAGACCGTCTTTTACAGACTAGTCTTACAGAGACGGTCTTTGTATTAAACGATTTCCAAAAAAATAGTCTACACTTTGACCTATGAAAAATAGTTAACCATAAGCCTTTTAATGAAGTACTTATTGGTACCAAATATTACAATGTACACGTACAAATACGTTTAGATGAATTTGATATAGCCACGTCATTTATTTATCACAAATCATAGACACATGCAAAGAGAGATGATATGTTTATATATGACGGAATAACGGTTCTTAGCTAAAAATGTTTAGGTACGATTGACGCGATTGGTGATCTTAGAGAATTCTATCTGGAATATCTTATCAAAATGCATTGCGAAATTGCAAATAAACCTACTCAATCTACGTACTCAGTCTTGTACTAAGATTGCATGACAGAATTCACGTAGGCTCCTTAATATAAACTGTCGGTTATCAAATTATTTAAGTTATTTTTTGTAAAAAACAAAAACAAAACCCAAGACAGATATTTGTGTGCAAGAACATTTTCTTACACACAAATATCTGTCTTGGGTGGGAATCGAAGCCACGACCTGCGGCGTGAAAGGCAAGTATCTATTTACCAACTACGCCAACCGGTCCGTCATATGATGATGGAGTTGCTAAAAGGCATAGAATATCATCACCCCATCTCATTTCCATCATATCCGAGAACGGGCAGCAGCGTTTTTCGGTGAGACCATTATACTGCGATCGCCAAGCTGTCTGCCAAGCGTGGCAATTATGACATATCCCCCCATTCTTTGGGAAGGCTTTTGTCCAGCAGTGGACGTACTTCGTGTATGGAGACCTTCAAGTTCAATTGCCAGGTCTTGAGACTTTATGATGTTAATCTTCAAAAGACTCCAGAACCATGGCCCGAACTAAATTCCTGCGACCTCTTCGCCAAAGAGTTGAAGGAAAATGGATAACCTTGCATAACGAAAATTGTCCTAACTGCCCACATAATAAACGTCAAAATATGACTGCTGACATGGCGTCGTCTGTACTATAAAATAAACAAAAAACTACCGTTAAAATTCAAAAATCCAAGCAATCTATATCAGTGTTGTGACGTATTATATCTCTATTGCTAGGCGTGGCGTGGTCCCTAATCCCTCTTCTGATAACAGAAATTCTTTAGATGATACCGCTAGACCTGATTTATCATATTTATCAAAGCGAACACAATGACAATCTTAATACCACCATGAAGAGGAGTTGACGTTACGTGACGTAGCGATGTTTTTCGCATTTTCGACATAAAACGTAAATAAATCCGTTAAGCTTGAATTTTTTTTGGATTAGATAGTGCTCGAGGATTATGTAAACCAATATGAATACTGAGCACCTACCAACAAAATATGAAATAGAGACATTTTTACACTAGCTGACTGAGTGTCGACCACGAATCAAAAGACGCAGCGTGGGCAGGCCTCCTATAAGATGGACCGACGATCTTGCAAGGGCCGCGGGAACCTGCTGCATGCGACAGCATATGACCGGCCATTGTAGAGATCCTTGGGGCAGGCCTTTGTCAAACAGTTCACGTCTTTTGTCTGATATGATGATGATGATGATGTATTTTCCAATAGTTTTACCACCGATATATATTCTTGTAGCACGGCAATGGTATCGGACCATTACCGTTCTTGTAGCTTTGATAGCCTCGTTAGTGTAGCGGTAGCATTTTCAACCGTATATAATAAGGTCCTAGGTTAGAATCCCTGGTCGGTAATTGTGATATTGGCATTTATCTGTTAAGAACAAATCCGAATATCAGGCCGGAATCCGAATACCCTCGCAGAATACGTAATGCCATCGTTTCTGCACTCTGCCTCTTTGCAGCTGTGACGGAGTATGAGAGTGAGGAATAGAAAGTTCCCCTGTGTTTGCGCATAAACTTGTACACTATAATACGTCCCATGTAGATGACTAGTCTCCGTTGGATTGGATCCACGTACAGGACAAATATTTGTTTAACACATAGTCAGTGGGCAACTGGTTTCTTCAATAATCCCATGCCCACCCTTTGGCCTGCTACCCATTGTGCGTTTATTTGGCTACCAGAGCCATTCAGTAAATTCCAAGAGTAAATGCTTGAAGGTGTTTAAGTACCTCCATCTAGGAAGTTTGTCCGTTAGCAGTTCACGCGTTCTTGCAGTGCTCCAATACGAGAGATGTAGTTTCCTGAACTGCAAAGCAACTTTTTCGTAAGGCATTACCCGTGTCTCCAATTTTGAGGAGGGGTTACTTTTGTGTGCAGTGTCCATAATCGTGTCTATCACCATGCAAAGATTCGATGCGATCAAGAAACCCATTAATGGTTGCTCTGGATCTGGGTATTCTTTGTGTCTATTAATTGCATATTTCATATCCCACGCAATTGAAGGATTTATTTGATTTTATCTAAATAGTACATCAAAGGGGCCTAGGTAGGAAAGCAAGTTCGGAGTTTCTTTTGGGCTTTCTTCTCTGGGTTGTCCATCTAGGTAGCTGGAGAAATTTGCAGATTAGCTAGGGTAGGGTACTGTAGCCCCTGATCTATGATACCGTGCCTGTAGTCATTTCAGTGACCACACCCTCTTTATTAAATTCCATCTTTTTACTTCAGTAGCCACCTGAGCTGTGGCCCGAACCCCATAAGTGTGCCCTCAGGTATTTGTCACTTAAGTTAACCAACTGGTTGAAAGCCTTTTGCGTTCGCCAACTAATCGGTGTCCTCAATTTTTAATATAAAACTAAACTTAAAAATAGTAGCTCCCTTGTTATGTATTTAAGGATTCCGAACGGACATCATTGCATTGTAAGCTCAATAAGTATAAAGTGTTTCTTTATTTCATAAAATATAAATATTGCATTGAAACATTTGAAACCTCTGACTCTAGTATAAAATAATCATCGCCGATACATTTACAACCAGCCTATTATATCTATATAAAAACACAACCGTAAAGATAAACCGGTGGATAACAGAATCAATAATTTTATAACCAATACGTAATCAACCTTCATACAATAACTTTGATTAGTGTAATCCACACTGAAACGGATTACAGTTACAAATCCTGCGAGATTAAGCCCGAGGTTTTCCGATAAAAATAATGATTTTTTAATGGTGTGATGGTTCAACTCTGGTAGGCTGGTAATGGCTGGTATGTAATATTATGTGATAAAATTATTTGTTATTCATTGTCAACGTTCTGCGTTCCAGCATTAAACCTTAATTGAACAGTTGTATAATAGCTACCACTTCATTATAAACTCTACTTATTAAGATCCTGGGACATTATAATAATATCGTGGGACACATGGCCATCTGATCCCAAACTAAGCAAAGCTTGTACTATGGAAACCAGATCACTGATATACTACATATACTACTTTTCTTTTGTAAATACATACTTATATAGATAAATTACACCCAGAATCAGGACAAACAGACATGATCATGCACACAAATATCTGTCCTGGGTGGGAATCGAACGCGCGACCTCCAGCGTGAAACACACATTAACTTATCTCTTATCTCTTTACCCTAGTGTCAAAGTTGTTCAAGCCGCCCAATAGACGTCCGACATAGCTTATCGACTATTGCCTAATCGCTACAACCAGGACCCACAGCTAAACGTGCCCTCCGAAGAACGTAGACGCTCAGAAATTAAACCGCGTTGGCGGTTGCCCATTTATGGACTGACCGCGAGCCTAGTTACTTACGGTGCCGACCACTTTCGCACCGGTGATTGAATTTAACTATGAGCGCCTTTTTAAAATGCTATTTTGTTTTAATAACAGCTAAAATGATTTAGCTTATAAAAAGGTATATTGAACCTTTTTTGGTCGCAAATAGAGTTGCTATTTATTTAGGTGTCTTGACGAAGTGGATCTTCTGTTAATAGAACTAATTTCATTGCATCCAAAGATATAATTAATCTATGCTCTAACTTACCTAATTTGCTTTTCGGCCAAACACAATTAAAATGAAAATAACTGTAAAGAGTCAATATCCATTCATCATCATCTTCATCATCATCATCATATCAGCTGAAAAACGAAGACTGCTGGACAAAGACCTCCCCCAAAGATCTCCACAAATGCTGGTATTGCGCTCCTCGCATCCAGCTGCTTCTAGTGGCCTTAACAATATCATTTGTCAATTCACTAAAAAATATTGTTCGAAACTGCCATCACATTCTATGTTTAAAAATGATAATTATAATAGACTAGCTGGTGCCCGCGACTTCGTCCGCGACAATTTTGAATGATTACCAATGTAACTACTTACTTCTAGCTTAATCTAAAAAAAATTACTTTTAAAAGAAATAAGCAATATAAATTTAAGAAAACCCAACCTATAAATAACCTAGTTAAGAAATAAACTAAAGACTACTTTGCTACTGTTATTTAAAAAAAAGACCCGATATCATAAACCCAAAAATATCAAAGAATACATATCAATTGTCCTTAAGTAAAGTCAGTAAGTCAAATAAAGTAATATAATAATCAACGATGCATTAATCACCAAGGTAACTCCCATTAGCTTAGGTTGCGACCACGGCATTGATAGGTCTAATATCACATTTTGTAAACGAAACCATAGCGCGATCTAAAACGATGATTACACCATCTACTAACAAAAATATAACCTTGTAAAGCGGTAAAATTAAGATGTGGGCATATATTTTGGGTGAGATTTGGGCGATCGTCTTTTGATTCAGTTTTGGACTACCTTTTACTTCAAGCATTTATTTATTTTAACCGATATGTCAAATGAGTTCTGCGATCTGAAACGATATAAAAGCCATCGAGTTACAAAATTGTGAACTTGTAGATCAGTAAAATTAAGATGATATTTTTTGGGTGCGATCATCTCGACACGAACAATTTATACTACGCTAACTCGAATTTTGGGTCAATGACTTTTTTATCCCAATTTTATTAAATTGACGTATAATATGTTATGAAAAATAGCAAAAGAAAGAAGTTACAAATCTTATAAAACGCTAAATCTTTACTTAGACGACAACAAACACAACATTTTAAGCAATAAGAAACGAATTTCTCTATAATTTAAGTTGGCGTACATTTTTGGTGTTGACCTATTGAATCAGTTATGGATTACCTTTTTTAACAACAAATTATTCCCTTGATTGCTTTATTTTTAACTGAATTATCAATTTACATGCTTTTAACTCCAAAAAAAAAACATACAAACTTACATCCCTATTTTAGTCGTCTTTACGGGTGGAATTTCCAAAAGTCCTGATGATATATTTATAATGTTTAAATGAAAGGCGAAATACTAATTTTCATGCGTTTACCTTAAAAAATGTCACATTTTTCATACAAACTTCCATCCCCTATTTGTCACCCTACGTGGTAGAATTCTCGACAATCCTGAAACACATACTTTAATTTTTAACTGTATTGCTAAATACCAATTTTCATGCGTTTAACTTAAAACTTGTTGGCACTTTTTTCATATAAACTTACATCCCCAATTTTACGCCCTTGGGGGTGGAATATTCAAAAATCCTGAAATATATATTTTAATTTTTAACTGCAAGTCTATATACTAAAGCCTTTAACATCAAACTTAAGCACTTTCATAAAATATTTCATCCCTTATTTTAGTCCCTTAGGGGTGGTATTTTCAAAAACCCTTCTTCAGTGGATGCCTACGTCATAAAAGGTAACTACTGTCAAAATTCAAGTCCTAACTGCAGCCGTTTAGACTGTGCGTTGATATGTCAGTCAGGCAGTATAAAATTATATCCCCTATTTTCCGCCCTTGGGGGTGTAATTTCCAAAAATCCTGAAATAAATGCTATATATTTTTAACAGAAAGGCCAAATACTCATTTTCATGCGTTTAACTTCAAAAATATCGCATTTCTCATACAAACTTACATCCCCTATTTTATGACCTTCGGGTTGGAATTTTCAAAAATCCTGAAATATGTATTTTTTATTTTTAACTAAAAAGCCAAATGCTAATTTTCATGCGTTTAACTGAAAAATTGGGACTTTTTTCGTACAAACTTACATCCCCTATTTTTTTTCCTTGGGGGTGAAATTTCCAAAAATCCTGAAACATATATTTTTTATTTTTAACTGCAAGGCCAAATACCAACTTTCATGCCTCTAACTTCAAAAACGGCAAAGTTTCATACTAACTTCTCACCCCCGTTTTACCCCCTTAGGGGTTGAATTTCAAAAAATCCTTCCTTATTCCTTGTCTACATTATAAAGAAAACATCTGTGCAAAATTTCAGCTTTCTAGGTTCAAGGGTTTGGGCTGGGCGTTGATGAGTCAGTCAGTCAGTCAGGACTTCTCTTTTTATTTATATAGATAGATAAATTTATTGCATTAAATAATAGTTTACAGAGATATATCTACTTAAAATTAAACACTATAATTACAGGATATCAGTAAACTTATTAATTATTTACAATATTTAAGACTAAAATAACAGTAAAAATTTAAATTATATACATAAATAAAAAAACAACCCTTGTCAGAAGCCTTGAGCGTCGAAGTACTCATACCCACCGTCATCCACCGGGAACGAGCCATGAAGGCTGGCATTTTTACTGATTTGGACTGCAATACTTACACTTTCATATTAAAATATTGTAACTGTAAAATTAAATTTTCATGTCAATTGTTTTTCTAGTTGTTGATCTATTTAGATCTGGCAGAATTTCACAAGCACACCAAAATGCCTACATAATAAAATTATGGTAAAAATTATCCGGTGACTAAGATAATGGAGGAACTACTTATCTTTCAGCAGATGACCTAAACGCTAATCCGTGTAAATTAGAACAATTGGATTAAATTGCTTTTTGTTGCACTTTTACAAGGTTCTGTGAAGTTGGACTGAAATTTGAAGGTGGACATTTAAACAACTACTATTAAATACACAACACTTATGAATGTTTAAAGTTCAAAGCGAGTTCGTTATAAGCAAATGCTTATATCGATTCTCTAGCAAATGGTAAGATTAAGCACGCAGTCAGTTTACAGATGGGTAGCAAATAATAATGTCCTCTTAGCCGAATTTCAGCCACGGCGGCTAGCCTCAATAGAGATTAGCCATCTGCGCAGTAAATATTATAGTGAACAAGTGTGTGCGCAAACACAGGAGCACTTTCTATTCCATCACTCTTATGATCCGATGGGACGACAAGCGACACAACCGGAGAGGTTAGATACAGGACCGGTGACTTGGCGTGCTCTCCGAGGCACGAGGGTGTGGAACCGCCAACGCCCAGACTTTATGCTGACGTCATCGTTTCAATCACTTTTTCGCCCGAACCAGGGATTTGAACCCAGGACCTCGTTATCCGCGGTTAAACACGTTAACGCTAGACCAACGAGGCTGTAAAATAAACGACAGTTATAAGTGTTTAAAGTACAAAGCGAGTTCCTTATAAGGAGATATTGGTCCGTCAGCAGAAGCTTAAGCACGCAGTCAGCCTATAGGTGGGTCGCTGCAATTATTCTTTGCTTTCTTTTTATTTCTAAGCTTCGAACGACACGCTAAACAGACTCTGACAGCTGTGCGCTAGAACGCTAACAGCTATGAAAGTTTATGCCGCTGTTTTTTTTTTGAAAAGGTTTTTATTCACGTAGACTTTAAAAAAGCGCTTGTAAATAGTCAGAACATGTTTGTAGTAATATAGTTGTATACATTATTATTTCTAGTAACATAGATATTTAGGTACACATTGTATGAAAACATTTATAAAATTTATTTTATTATAGCAATTATATTTAGCTAGCTCGTATCAAGTTATTGTCAAGAGATTATGTATGGCTTGAACAACTCTGACACAAAGATAACCACTACCCGCACGAAAAAGTAAAGTTATCATAATACTGATTCCGCTATACATTCAAAAATATATAAACTAGCTGTGCCCCGCGGTTTTACCAACGTTAAACTTGATAAATTATAGCCTATATGTTAAACCAGGGTGTCAGCTAACTCCATACCAAATTTTATTAAAATTGCACCAGCCGTTTACCTACACGTGAAGAAGTGACAAACATACACGCTCACAAACTTTCGCCTTTATAATATGAGTGTGATATACGTAACACTTTATGTGACTCTTCAGGCATACAGTAGTAGGTACCTATATCATAAGTATGTATAAATCAAATTTTATCAATCGCCGTTAATGCCATTATCAATCGTAATAATATGATTTTAATACCCTTTATCGACAAAGATTAATGAAATCAACAATGTAATACTGACACTTGTCTTGTTTAACATTTTTAAGTGCATGTAAACTTATGAATTTATCGTTGTATTAAATACAATATTACTTATTAAATTTCAGTATAGTTTAAGAGCCTTTGTCCACACACATTGATATCATAATATTCGACACGTAAATCAAATTGATTTCTATTTGAGGTGGTAAATTGCAAGCATTGAATAAAGTGCCTTTGAGTAAACCGCAGTTTTAGAGAACCTCCGGCACATGTACTATCTACCATCCACCATGTATACACATTTATGAACTAATGTTATATGGACAATGTTTTAGTGAAGTAAATGTGATAGCTCGAATGACATTAAATTTAAGTTATTTTAATCTAGAATGAGGGTTCAGTAGAAGATCTTCGTATGGGCAATGGTTACGGTAGTGTCAGAGTTGTTCAAGTAGGTAGGTATCTGATATGGCTTAACGACTGCTAAGTGAGCTGTCTAATTACTAAAACTGGGACCGACAGCTTAATGTGCCCTCCGAAGCACGGAAACGCTCAGAAATTAAACCACTTTGGTGGTCACCCATCTATAGACTGACCGCGATCCCAGTTACTTAACCTCGCCGATCACTAACGGATCGGTGAGAGCATCTAACTATATTACTTTATCCTGGGACATTATTTAAACACGGACATCTGATCCCAAACTAAGCAGAGTTTGTACTATGGAAACCAGATAACTGATATAATATCTAGGGACAATTTCACGCAGATCATCCTAGCCCCAAACTAAGCAAAGCTTGTACTATGGGTACCAGGCGACGATATACATACTTATATAGATAGATAAATGCTTAAATACATAGAAAACATCCATGACTCAGAAACAAATATTCGTGCTCATCACACAGATATTTGCACTTACCGGGATTCGAACCCAGGACCACCAGCTTCGTAGGCAGGAGCACTACCAACTAGGCTACGGTGATATACTACATATCTGTCCTGGATGGAAATCGAACCCGTGGCGTGGCGTGAAACGCAAGCATTTGCCAACCACGCCAACAGGCCCGTCAGCTAAAACACCTCGATGGTCGTCCATCTATACTGACCGCGAGCCTAGAAGGTTACCCTCGCCGATCTCTTGCAACCGGTGAACGCATCCAACTATGAGCGCCTCAAGTTCATTCATTTCTAATTTGTTTAATTTAATTTGAGTTACATTATTTTCGTTACACAGTATACAACTATCAGATTAAATTAGATAAAGCTGATTTACTACGAGCCTTTCCGATTATAAAAAAGAGCCATAAATGAATTTGTTTATGGAAGACAGACTTACATAATAAAATAATAACAAATCGTCATTCAATTTTCAATCTTACTATAATTTTAATACAACATTTATCGACATAATTTGTGTATCTGTCTTAAGGCGCTCTTATCATGACTACCTCGTTGGCGTGTCAGCGTGTTCACCCGCAGAGACCGAGGTCCTGAGTTCAAATCCCGGGTCGGGTTAAAAGTGATTTGGGACCTTCCCCTGAAAAGAAAATTTTCTCGGTATCAGCCCGAACTGGGAGTTGGCAATATTATACCCCTGTACCTGAACTTTCAGAACATGTCGTCGTCCCATCGGATCATGAGATGCAATAGAAAGTGCTCCTGTGTTTGTTCACACTATGCTCCATATGCCTACTCTACATATGCCCCATCTGGCTGATCTCCATTGAGACTGACCGCTGTGGCCGAAATTGGGGCTGAAATTGGGAGGACATTATCTATATTGTTATTATTATCAACGTCGCGCCGAGATGTCTTTCAAGGCACTGGCGTCAGAAATTGATCCAATACAATTATAATTTTAGTAATACGAGTACGTTTAGAACGTAATATACTTATAACAAGGTTAGCGTCAATTATGTAGCCTAATAGAAAATTTCAAGTGTAATTTTCGGTGACTACGGCCACATAAGACATATCCTTTTGTCACCGGGATTTTTTTTAAATTATAATACTGGGCTGCACTAGCTCACAAAGAGTTATACTATTTTAATCTAAATCTATCTACTACTATCTTAATTATTATAAACATAACATAAAAACTCGTATAAATAATGTTCGAAATCGTCCATCACATTTTGGAGTATAGACTCCAACTAAATCCTCTCCCATATTTAATTCACTAGGTTTTTATCGATATAATAGCTTATTATTACAATTTGCAAAATCTACCTTATTTTAACCCTTCAATTCAGATTGGGGTCAAATCAGCCCGCACTTTATTAAAATTTGATATATCCGTCACGCTCCCCGTATGATTTACTTCCATTATGATTCCCAATCTTGATTAATGTTTTATACGTGATCTTGCATTTTGTAGATAATTTATACTATTTTGTAGAACTGATTGGTAGTTTTTAATGTCTCAAATTGCATGTTTCTGACATCTTAGTTTAATACCTTATTTTATAATCTATATAAGAAATTTATAAATTCTATCATATGAAATTAAATGACCTCACTTGAAAGGTCAAGAAAGTTGTATTAATTTGATTATGTTATAATTATATAACTTAAAGGCCATTTAACTTTTTGTCCTCAATGACAGGTTATAAAATTAAAACTAGAAGAATTTGTAATGACTGTAAGCAAATATATGTAATCAATAATTAACAATTATTATTCAATAATTAATATAAAGATAAGATAAAGATGTCAGATCAAAATATTTTAGTACGTATATGTTTGTTTTATGTTCCATGTATACTATCTAAAACATTACACCTAAATTTCAAATTCAAACTCGTCTAAAGCGGAAAAATTACGAAAAAATATTATTTGTTGTAATCCGTTTTCTACACGAAGATTACGAAATGATTCAAAATGAATCAGTGTATTGTCGATAAGCAGCTGATTGTGCAATTTGATTCATAAGTTCTTTGAAAATTTTCGCGCTAGTTAATTAAACGCAATGCAATTGATTGGACTGTTTTAATCAACCAAGCCATTTCTTCTTAGGTGACAATAAATAAAAAATAGTACGCATAAATGCCAGTTGTTAACATGAATAAATTATTCAATTATCACGTATCATCATTATCATGCATATTTTGTACTGGTGTTGCACGAAATTACAACGCTTTAAAAAAGTCAGTTTTTAATGTACACATGTGTGAAGTGCCAATACTATCATGAAGAAGTATCCAAACAGTATTCGTCGAATTAGGTCAGACTCATATCAGCTCAAAGACCCATGTGCATATATGTATAATACAGACATAATACTAGTTAAACACAGACAAAATGCTAGTTGCTAGTGACGCCAAAATGTTTGGAAGCCTACAGAACCTTTAATCACAGTGACTCAAGCAGTGCAATTTTTCAGAAGAATTTAATGAATTTATAACAAGTACTTTAATACAAAGGCTTGTTAGACACATTTAACAGCAAAAAATAGCCACTGCCTATTAACACGAGCAATATTTTTAATTTGGTAAAAGCTCTCTGAAAAATAACAATCAGAATGCACTTGTGGTTGGCATGGCACGCCTTTATAATTAAAATTGCATTAGCTTGCAAATAGGCGGACAGTAATGACGTTAATGCAGTGTCTGAAAATAAAAAAAGCAGACGGTGCTTGTAATCCAATTTGTGGAAAATGCCTTAATTCGATTGTGGGTGATGTTTGTCTTGTGGGTGGTTTAGGGTTAACGTAGTTATTTTTTAAGGTTTGTACTAGTTTTTGACTTTAAACTGGGACACCCTTCGGGTCTGGTCATATCCAAGTAATTCAGACACAGCGATCAATCTGAACGAAATGCATACATGTTGTACACGCATAAATAAATAGTGAACGTTTTACTTCCTAGTACTTCTCAACTTCATTACGCTTATATCTTTATAGGCAGGTGCTACTAATTTAGCTATACAGAACTCATTTTGGCTGCAGCTCTGCAGCCACAAGTCTTGTTTAGTATTCTACAGATAAGACCAATAGGGAAGTGAAATGCAAGATGGAAGAAGGCAGATTAAACCTTTAACACTATTATAGACAAACATTTTACCTGAAAAATATCTAATATATTTTTTACACATTGAAACTTTGATCATATCGATATCAATTTGAAAGTAATATAGAAATTTTACTATGAAATTATATTATCACATTATAATTACAGGCCAACAATAGACGTATAGACGTATTCTTACTATTCATTGAGGGTTCTATTCAATATTTGGCGTTGCCATAAATTCAAGCATACTGTCGCCCAAACAATGAATCTAAATAACCATTAATATGTAATAAATACTATAGGGTGATAAAACCGTAGTAGGGTACAAACAAACAAGTGCAGAACCCTTAAACGCTGCCCATTGTTCAAAGAGACCCGGCCGTGAAATATGCCAAGGGGACAAATTCGTAGATTCAAATATCGAAGTCATAGCCGAATTTTACCGAAGTCCCCCGATGTTTCGCGATTGGTTCCGCTCCAAATGCCGACAGCTGCTGCGTTTCAGATGGGGGTCCCTCTTCATTAGTGTAGCTTGTCTCGTCTCGAGATGGATGTTTGTTTTTAGACGGAATAGTAGGCGTTGATGGCTAGTTGATGATGTATGAACTTTATTTTGTGGGACATCTGTACAAGTCTTTTTAATTTTACATTACATGTTGCCTAATTTTATAGAACAGATAAATATTATTAATGTTACGTACTTTACAGTGGTATATTTAAAAACGACTTGATCTCTTATATATTGCGTAATAAAAGCTTCATATCAAAAACAATATCACCGATGAAATTTACTTTATTTTATTAAATTTACTCACTTTTGTATCCCTCGCAATACTGACCATTGACGTTACCATCTACATACGGAACATTATTAACTTGTTAACGTGTCATGAAAAAAATTACATTCATTTCTAAACACAATTTAATAACTTTATTTCAAATCATCCAAATCCTTAATCAAACACCGTATAAAGGCAACAATACATCAAACAGAAATGAACAACGATAGTTTAGTCGCGCCCGCGGATTAGTGAATTGTAAAAAAAGATTGGGGTCTGAACGATCCGACGTGTTAATTACGGGGGTTGGGCTTTGAGGGTTGAACAGATGAAAGTCAATTTGCTACAGCGACATGATACGGCCCATTTCGTCCCGGGCGACAAGTGTAGCACCTGCGCATTGGGGCCTTTATGACCCAAACAATTGTAGGGTTAGAATAGGGTTTTGTTTGGAATAGTGATAATGACCAAAGTTTTTCAATTGAATATATTGCATAATTTTAATAAAAGTTGAACTTCATTAGTGTTTTTGTCACTCGCGGGAGGTAAAAGCTACACAGTATTTAATAATTCTTATTGTTTGGAGTTTATATCCTACTAATAAAAAAATTCTAAAGTTTGTGGGGATGGATGTTTGTTACTCCTTCACGCAAAATCTACGGAACGAACTTCGATGAAACTTGATATTAATATACATAGCTTATACACCCGAATAACACATAGGCTATAATTTATAAAGTTTAATGCGGGTGAACCCGCTAGGCACAGCTAGTTAGTAAGTAAATTTGTAAATCGTTTGAAATGTACAAATCATGTTTTTTTTCACAGATGAAATCAAATTCGGAATCAATCGCTTGGTCAGCAGCGATAGAACTGAAGATGAGGAAGAAGACCATAACCTCAGTGAGAGAAGACCCGAAGGTGTTTCACCTGCATCACGATGCGGCAGTCCGTGCTGGGCCCCATCACCTCAATCCCCTAGATCAGTCCGTTCCACATCACCTGAACTTGAAGTGGATTCCCCTCCCTCATCCCCTCGAAGACCACCTGATACTTCTCCCCCACCGAAACGGTCAGAAGCATTTTCCGTTAGTGCACTACTAAGACCTGATGCACCTAGAGTTCAACCTCCAAGACCGCTACTATACCCTCCCTTACCATTTGCCGAATTCTTAAGAGACGCAGGGACCTTAGGACTGCCCGGATGGGGCTACAGTAATTTATATCTCCATGCCGTTCAAGCAGCGGGGCCTGAGTTTCTGAGACTTAGAGCAGCAGTTTTGGGTGCCCCTAGTCCTCTATCCAGGCCACTGGGTGATGTTTATTCGTGTGTGAAATGTGAGAAAATGTTCAGTACGCCTCATGGCTTGGAAGTTCATGCAAGAAGGTCGCACAATGGGAAAAGGCCGTTTGCCTGTGAAATGTGCAGCAAGACATTTGGACATGAGATCAGTCTGAGTCAGCATCGGTGAGTAGAATATTTACTTTGTCTATAACTTCTGTTTGTAATTTCTTGTCCACTGCACGGATGCATTAACCGATACTTCATACTCGCCGGACAAGAGTATGACCGCGAAACCCGTCGCGACCACCAGCGTCCTCCATGACCCTTAGTTTGCATTTTAATGGAACGCCTTCTCCAAACATAGCGGCCCACGTCGTGTATTAACGTAGAGCGAAAGTTGCACAAAACATCCCTAAAATGATACGCCCTGAGTCGACGTTCGAAACCCAAAGGGTAGCCCTCCGGGGCGGGCACTTAATTTGTAGCACGGATGATGCCACGTCATACTTATGTTAGTGTATGAAATGTATTTGATGTTAATTTAATGTAGTATTTAAATTATTTTATCAAAATTAAACTGTATAAATCTCATTTACATTATTATTTTGTAATTCAATGATTATTTTTCATTTTTGTCTTATATCCGACACACATACGACCTAGATTGTATCTTCTTGACCAAATTAAATTCTTTAATGTATTATTCAAATATTTGTAATTTTATTATAATATGTAATGGGGGTTAACTATCCGTGGACCTCACCTGGGTTTGCTCTATCAGAATATTAGCACATTTAGCACTGTCGCAATATTGCGACGGCCAATGGTGACATGCCTTTTCACCTAGAACGGAAAAGTAGTATATGTAGTATATCAGTTATCTGGTTTCCATAGTACATAAAGGCTTTGCTTACTTTGGGATCAGATGGCCGTGTGTAAGTAATGTCCCAGGATATTATTATTATATTATTTATATTATAAGTTTTTCAATATGTACTCTTCTGTTATTTTACCATTTGGTTGTTAAGTCCGTCCTGGTAATAATATTTTTTTTTCCTTTGTTTCTTACTTATTGTCATTACACCTACGAGTTGCAAGGTTACATCTCCGAACAGGAGTAAGAGAGATATACATACATATTTGAATTCTGCTTTTATTATTACCATCCGAGGCATTCCGAACAAATGCATTGATCGTGTTAACAGGATGACTAAAGTTTAATTAACAAGCTAGTATGAAGTACTTTTTGTGCGAATTAATAATTTAAAACATTCATCAAGATTTATATCCAGGCCGCTTGGCATGGTTGGTCCCTTCACGCCGCAGGTTGTGGGTTCGATTCCCATCCAGGACAGATATTTGTGTGCATAAACATTTCTGTTTATCCTGAATCTGGGTGTAATTATCCATATAAGTATGTATTTAGAAAAAGAAAAGTAGTATATGTAGTATATCAGTTATCTGGTTTCGATAGTACAAGCTCTGCTTAGTTTAGGATCAGATGGCCATGAGTGAATAATGTCCCGGGATATCATTATTACCTATCGCAATGAACTAGTATATGAAAGTAATTGCCATTCAGACTAACACGGATGACTTGACAAAATTATCTTACTAATATTATACAAATGTGAGAGTTTGTGAGTATTAGTGATGGATGTATAATAATAATAATAATCTTTATTTATACAAAAAACATACAGAGTTTGTAATAGCTTAATATTTGGTTTGGAAATACATTTATATTTTATGTTGCAAAATCTGTACAAGAATAATACTCTACCTCTTAAACTAGGGTATACCCGTATTATAAGAGGTAGTTTGCGGATGATGGATGATGGGATGGATGTTTGTTACTCTTTCAGGCAAAAACTACCAAACAGATTTTGATGAAACTTTGTAGTCATATAGGTTATATATCCAAACAACACATAGGCTATCACACTAGTATTATAAAGTCCAAAGTTGTGTTTGTTACTTCTTTACGTCTAAACGGCTGGAACGATAGCTGAGACCCTGGATTAACACATAGGGTATAATTTATAAAGTTTAACACGGGTTAAACCACGGGGTGCAGCTAGTACTTAAATAAATTTAATAATTGCCTACAACAAGAAATCTTATGGTAACTATTGTATAGTATATTATAGTATTGTACATACATATGTAATAGTGCTTATTGCATTAATGTCTTAATTTCTACAGGGCTGTTCACAGCGTGGAGAAGATCTTCGAGTGCAAGCAATGTGGCAAGACCTTTAAACGATCCAGCACCCTGTCCACCCACCTGCTGATTCATTCCGATACCAGGCCATACCCTTGCCAGTATTGTGGCAAACGGTTTCACCAGAAATCCGACATGAAGAAACATACTTATATCCACACTGGTGAGTTTTTGTATCCAACTTTGATCTTAGTATTTAGATTTAACAATGACATACCTACATAGTATCACGCCTGTTTCCCTGAGAGGTAGGCAGAAACAATGGATTCCCATTCGTCAGGATCTTTGCACACCTCTTTTGCCTCTTTTACTGCCATTATAACAATGACATCAACTCATTTAATTAATTCTTAATTTACACATGCTTACATATTGGTAAATGAAAACTTCTTAGGACTAACTTACATTAGTTCTTGGAATGAATTTGATTTTAATGAATAATAATAACATTATTTATTTCGCAGTAAATTAACAAAAGTTACAGATTTTTTGTGTACCCACACTAGGCAAGCCAGTGTCGTAGAATCCTAGTCTAGATTATCAATCAATTTCTTATTTCTACTACTACATAATATAAACTTAAAAAAACGACTACTTACTCTTTAGTACAAAAGATCCTGAAGGATTGAAGTGTTGTACGCAACCAAGACAAGATATATAACCTTATTTTAAAATGATACAGAATTACATGCAATTGTATGTAATAGGATATGACTTGTGGCATGTTTTTCCTCATTACTATTATATTAAATCTATTCTTAGGATATCGAACTTTCACCTTTTACAGTACAAATTTGTATGTACTGAAAACTTTCGATGCAAAATTTATTTAAATAATGTCTTAATTTCATAACCTAAATGTATATTCAGGTTATGAAATTAAGACATTTGGCAAGGACAAGGTGGCTACAGAGTGACGATACTATGTATTAAAATTCTAGGAACGTTGGTACGCCTGATGTAGACGAGTCTGGTGACTGTAATTACTCATATTATGCTTCAGTGAGTCGCCATATTTTGACATATGTATTACGTCAAACGGCGACATAATACATATGTCAAAATATGGCGACTCACTGAAGCATCTGATACATGCGTGTGGGATGTAGATGAGCCTGGTGACTGTATATGAGTAATTACAGTCACCAGACACGTCTACATTAAGGCTTACCAACGTTCCTAGAATTTTAATACACAGTACCGTCATTCAGCAGCAACCAGACCGCCTTCTTTATCAAATCAATAGGGAATAGCAATATGTTTCTGAATACATAAACTATAAATCATTTGAATATTATTTACTACCACATGAATACCTATAGTAATAAATGATGTCCTCCCGACCGAATTTCGGCCACGGCGGCGGAGACTAGCCAATTGCGCAGGACATAATATAGTGCACAAGTGTGTGCGCAAACACAGGGGCACTTTCTATTCTATCACTCTCATGATCCGCTGGGACGCCTAGCGACACGACCGGAAAGAGTTCAGGTACAGGACCGACGGCTTTACGTGCTCTCCGAGGCATGGGGGTATAATACCGCCAACTTCCAGACTTCGGGCTGATCACAAATCCCAAAATCACTTTTTTGCCCGACCCGGGATTTGAACCCAGGATCTTATTATCTGCGGTTGAACACGCTACCGCTAGACCAACGAGGCAGTCGTAGTAATAAATACAATATAAATAGAGCGTTTACTGTGCATTTGAGGACATGAAAACCCTGCCCATAATTTGTGTTAACACACCATCAGCCTGATATCGTCCACGGCTGGACATAGGCCTCCCCCAAAGGTTTCTATGACGTTGCCATTTGAAGGGGTTTGCCATAGTCACCACCGCGCTTGGCATGTGAGTTGGTGACCGCAGTTGGATGGTAGCTAGCAGTTAGGTGGCTGCCCGACTACCTGCAGTATCCATTAGTTGCCTTTTACGACACCCACGGGATGGTATGGGGTAACCCTGATATTCTTTTTAAGCCGTAGATCACATCTTTTTGCTTGCTTATCGTATGGGTAGTGGTAACCCTAGTGTCAGAGTTGCTCAAGCCGCCCAGTAGGCCTCTGAAATGGCTTAACGACTGTTGTCTAATGACTACAACCGGGACCGACAGCTTAACGTGCCCTCCGAAGCACGTAGACGCTCAGAAATTAAACCACTTTGGCGGTCACCCATCTATGGACTGACCGCGAGCCTAGTTGCTTAAACTCGCCGATCGCTTACGGACCGGAGAGAGCATCTAGCTATGAGCTATTTTCTTTTTAAGGTTCCGTATGAAAAGGGTAAAACGGGAGCCTATTACTAAGACTTCGCTGTCTGTCTATCTGTCCGTCTGTCACCAGGCTGTATCTCATGAACCGTGATAGTTAGGCAGTTGAAATGATCACAGATGATTTATTTCTGTTGCCGCTCTAACAACAAATACTAAATACGAAATAAAATAAATATTATAGAGGGCTGCCATACAACAAACGTGAATTTTTTGCTCGTTTTATAGATATAGGTACGGAACCCTTCGCGCGGGAGTCCGACTCGCACTTGGCCGGTTTTTTGTATTAAAATTTGTTTGGAATTCATATGACCACATGTAATTAACACACTTTATAATAATAAAAATAATAATTTTATTTCAGGAATATATTCCCATATCCAACACTACAAATTATTAAATATAAATGTTCATATTATTCATAAAAATTATTCAATTAAAAATTAATTGCTGATTAATATTTCGACATTAAGAAATTTCTCCCAAGTATAAACCCACAATTAACTAAAATAATAAGACCATAACTCACCTCCTTACTCCATTTACTTATCCTCCATAATTCTGGCCTGTCAAAACATCTTAAACAACCCCTTTGATATAATTAATGTAGGTACAAGATGGCGTTGTTTTATAATAATCGCGTAATGTCGTGGTTACCATTATGGGGAGATCTGGTTACCCACAGCTACATACAGGTCGAAAGGTTGAGGTACAATTTGTGGAGAAACTTCAGCATAGTGATTAAGAAGTTTAGATAAAATTAACCTTTAAGATTATAGGGATAGGACTATAAGAATCAATCTTTTATTTTTTGTGTGGTGTGTGTGACAAGTAGTAGTTATTTGGTACAATTTTTTTTTCTTTACTTAGAGGTCATGAGATATATTCAATATAATAATAGATTCAATTCTGAGTCCGATTATAGACTCAAAATATTTTTTTTTTTTGTGATCTGATATCGGTCAATGTTATTATAAACAGAATTTATATTTTAAAATCTTTATGTATATTATTAGGTATGTATTTACAAAACAAAAGTAGATAGTATATGTAATATATCAGTTACCTGGTTTCCATAGTACAAGCTCTGTTTATTTTGGGATCAGATGGCCGTGTGTGAATAATGTCCCAAGATATTTTTAAAACGATTTTCCTTTTAATTAATTCAATTTTATAAGTTTTGGTAATCGCGTATTTCACAGAAGTATAACGAAATACACACAGTCCAATGACAAATATAGTACACAGTAATTGTATTTTATTACTCAGGCTTTAGTGACGAATGTATAAAAATGATTGTAGTTCACCACATGATGATGTCTTCCCGGCCGAATTTCGGCCACAGCGGCCATTCTCAATGGAGATTAGCCAATTGCGCAGGACATATTATAGTGCACAAGTGTGTGCGCAAACACAGAGGCACTTTCTATTCCATCACTCTCATGATCCGATGGGACGACTAGCGACACGACCGGAAAAAGGTCAGGTACAGGACCGACGGCTTTACATGCTCTCCGAGGCACGGGGGTGTAATACCGCCAACTTCCAGACTCCGGGCTGATACTGAGAAATTTCTTTTTACGGAAAAATCCCTAAATCACTTATTGGTCCGACCCGGGATTTGAACCCAGGAACTCATTTTCTGCGGTTGAACATAATACATAACTGGTAGCACAAGTTGGCCCTCAAATTTGCCGTCCCAATTTTCTATACATCTCAAATCCCTTCATGAATGCAAGATGTTGCGGTTTATCTCTCACTAACACTTAAGCTCTAAAGATTCTGTTACCCCCAAACACTTTGATATCATCACGGTCTTACCTATTGTTGTGTTAACAATTGTTGCGACCCACTTAAATATTTAAAGGGTTTTCAAAAGCGAGAACACGAGAATTGTTGGAATCATTTGTGCTGAATTTGTTTTAGAAGGAAAAATATTCTGTTTTATCTGAGATTTCATGTAAACAGGAAAATAAAATTAGGTTCAATTCTCATTTAGATCATAATTTACAAGGCCTATTTACCGCGGTTATAGTGTTTATGTAGGTATTATTATTTTCTGATATATGTTTTTGATTTGTAGGTACTCTTGTTTTTTGTTTTCCATCGAACTTAATTATTAGTTTTTATAGACAACTTCGAGAATGAAAATTGTGAATAGAAAATGTTTATATTAATCATATGGGAAGTTATTTTATCTACACAATACTACTACTACACTACTTGATGTTTTATAAGGACCCTAGTTTCTTGGGCTCCTATATTATGCTATTCGTTCTATTGTATGTGCTATACAATACTATATGAAGAGTTGAGCACATGCTCAACTGCTAAATATTGATTGCTTAAGGTTTATCATGGATATGATATCTACTAGAACATCTGATGCAATTGAAGGTAATTGATCTAACAGCAGGGTTACCCACTTTATTTGTTCTGTTCAATCATAGTTACAACGCCATCTTTGTTAATCTTAGATAAAGGGTTGTTCACCTCTTCTTGAACCCATCGGTATCTTCGAACCTTTAGGTAAAATGAAAACTTAAGTTTACTTTGTTATATAGTAGTGTAGTAAATATACAAATAAAAATGAATATTATCACCCTATCTCATCCCGTTGGGGAGTGTAGAAGTAGTCCCGAAGGAATGTATACTAGACATTGGGCAGAAGCTTCTCTTTGTGAACTATGAACACCACTCATATCGCCAACCCATTCCGAATGTAGTAATCATGATTTATTTCTCCAAATTATGGACACGATTCCATTGAAGTGATCCTTTGGCAGGCTATTGTCCAACAGTGCACGTCTTTCGGCTCAAAACTTAGCCTACCATAAAAAATTGCCGTTTACAAGTCCGTAAATAAAGTAACATTATAATGTAATTACTAATTAATTTAGATTATTTGGCTACAGAAAATTTGTAACAAACAATGCAACTCCATCAAGTTTAAGATCACTCGATGTATCTTGATTAGTAATACAAAAATCTTAGATATTATATAGACAAATAAAAACAAGCTTGTTTCTTTAAACAGTTGAAACTAAATAAAAGCTAGCAAAAATTGAGTGATTTTGTGACATAGTCATTAGTAATAAACATAACCTCATTTGAATTAAATATCAAGGCTAAATATACCTACCGCATGTTTTAACTGTTCCATTATTCTGATTTTCCTCCAAAATATTGCTTGATGTAGGTATTTCCAATACAACTACAACATGAACACGCACATGCACACAATATTTATGTACATGCGTACCTCCTTCCATCGATACATAGTGGAAAACATCCCTTACAGTTAAAAAGACGTCGCTCTTTCCTTCGATACTCGGTCTCCCCAGTTCATTTAGGGTGGGGTGCTATAGTCTGTGATTCAGACTCATAGATTCGCCGTTTTCATTGCTTTGACAGAGTGTGCGAAAGAGAGAACAGTTGAATTTATAATCAGTGCGAAAAGGATGCAACAGAAGGGTTGGGTTAGTTATTGGGCACATGTTTCTGCTATAGGGTGGCCTGCAGATAGTGATGAATAAATTTTCATATGAAATTTTCGAGTTTAATTTTAAAATGGTTTTTGGTGTTTCTTTGTGGGTAATCCAAATTTATTTTGTATAACATATTATTATACAAACAGTTACGTTTAACATTTGCATACCTTAATATTTAAACTTTAAAATGTGAATCACAATGATGTCTTAATTGTATAATTTTTTATTCCCACTAAAATAATATCTTTAGCTATGTTTCGTTACAGTTATTCCGAGATAAATGTGTCACAAATATCATACTAAGCAATATATTATTGATAACAGATTTAATTTTGAATACTTGTTACTTAAAATGTGTATAAAGCGCAGCATATTCCATATATTTGTATATACCTATCTATCGTGCAATCCTTCTAAATTCTCCCTGATACCGCATAGTCACAGTTTCAAATAAATTAAACCACGCATCACACCTGAGCTCACCCCTGATACTATTACCTACCCTAAACGTGTAAATTATTAACGATATGAACTTACCAAATAGTTGCTCGAACGGTATTTTAATCAGTGTCCCAACTTCTTGATTAATGTACCCCTAGTACAATTTATCGTCGAAATTTTATTTATAATTACGGCAGCTAAATTAAATGGGTGATTAGTCAACGTCGGGGACCGGATCGCGATTTGTCAACTCAAGGAGTGAATTTGGCTGTAATTGGGATCAAAAGTTTACCTGCAGTTAGTGCCTCAAATTTGGAGTTGGTTGAAGTAGTTCGGTTAGAACTATTAATTGAGATGTGAATAATTAATTTTGTGAAACTATTGTGCCAATTTACCTGCAGTTAATATATTCTACACAGTAGTTACATAACGTATGCTATGTCTTCGCCTGGTATAATATCATTCAAATACAATTCAAATAATTCGTTCTAGAATGCAAAGCTTTTATAGTTGCTTACCAAGGCAATTAACTAATTGATGGACCCATAATTCCACCTTGTGGAACACCATCAAATAATTTTACTAACTCTTCTTGCAGACAAAAGTTTAGTAATCTAGCAATAATAATAATACAATATAACAATAAGAAAAGAAAATGTCTATCCATAATGAAATTACACAGACGTCTCTCACTCCATCTCATGAATGTTTGATTCATTCAAAGGCTCAGTTTTTTCAAACTCTTCCTTCTCTTAATTAGTCGTGGAATAAACAAGTGGCACATTAGCTCTCGAAATAATTACACTGCGGCCGTTTCGGCTATTTCTTTTTTATTATTTTTTGCAAACATTACTTCCCTAGCATTGGGTTGCGGTGAAGAATTTAAAAAGCATTTGGAAAATTAGTTTGGTTTGAGATAGCATTTAAAATGCAATTAGAATGTAAGCTGGGGAAGAAAATATTCGAGATAGGTTTTTTATGCAGCAGTAATAATTAATTAACAGGTAAATAATAATGTAAATGATTAACTAAAAATACAAGATAACCATTATATATCAGTTAGGTATTAATATTTCGAATTTCATAATATTATGGTAGTGAGCCAAACGAGAATGACCACTACTTTTTTAACTACATTTCTCTTTTTATCGGCATAAATCATATACTTTTTTAATAGTTTGTAAGAGAATTTCTCTTTGGCATCTTATATTAATGTATTTTAATATGATAGTAGGCTTTCCAATTCAATTAAGAAAAACCCTTCACAATGAAATGGAAGCAGCTATAACGAAAAAGATTCCCAGAAAAAGATTTCAAAGAACGAAATGAGAAGACGTAAAACACTTCATAATTGTTTGAGCCGAGCCAAATGTTCTTAACTTTCTATTCACAGCCCCTTTGATTACTTTTTAAAGCCTTTTCACGTTCAAAAATCGCAAAGAGACATCTTAGAAGTCCAAAGAGGCTTGCTATCGTGTAATTGGATTCGTAAGGAGCAATTTCAACTGCTGAAATTGTAGCAATATGCAAATTTAAAAAAGCTTCCTTGATTTTTCTTTGTAGTTAAGACTATATTTTTATTGATATTCTCTTGGGGTGATTTTAATAAGGCTGAAATACAAAGTAAGACTAAAACCTCGTACAAATTATAATAATTCGCTTCTACATTTGAAATCCCGACCGTCGAAATGTATAGTCATTTATGATGGTCTAACCGATTCTATCTTTGTTTTTCTGCAAAAACAGCCTCTAAACTTTATCTATCCCGAACCAAACAAAAACTAACATATATAAAACTAACTGTCCAATCTCTCGAAACCAATTCTTCGTACAAGATTCAGTACTTCAGGTATTCCGTCCACACAAGCTGGGGGGGAGGAAATCTAAGCGGTCCATAAGGAAAGGGGGGTCCGAGGGTGGGGCTGTCTCAACCCTGGGGGACTGAATCAAGGAGTGGTACGTGCTTTGAGTTTAATTAAGGTCTGGATCTTGGAATACTTCGATTTTAGTGGCGTTTTCTTTTAATACCTTAAAACGTTTTATTAAATGGAATTATGTGAAGATGGAATGGTTTATGCGGTTGTAATATTAATTGAGAGCTCTGTGCGACTTTAAAATATTTTTTTTGTATTATAAGATGATTATGACTTGTTATATGTTATAATAATCATATTTACAAACATAAATTATATGTAAAACTACAAAAATTATGATTTGTCCCCACGTTAACCTACGTTATGAACACGGCTAGTTAAGCGTAAATTTTTCTAGAACTATATCAAAATCGCTTGACATATATGTAATTGATTATTTTATTAAGGAAAGGCAGGTAGAATTTTTTCATATGCTTTGAAACTTGTATCCCAAAACATATTCACAACACTTTTATCTAAATCCCACGACTTTTCAATGCGAAAATGCAAACCAGATTTATATCACAATATATATTTTTCCACACGAAACCTGATCTCCTTAGGGACGTACAGCAAAAAAATCAGTTTGCGAGATTTTTTTCTCACGTGAAAAAATGACAGTTGAATTTGTATGGAGGTCGTTTCTCTCTCCCATAATATTAGACACTCCCAAGAGAGGTGGATAATTAAATTAATGTCCTCAGCCCTCTTTGCTCGTGGCCCGTGCCCCGTAATCCGACACCTGCATTGTTTTCACTCAGTATAAGTTGTACTTTTATTTTCTTATGTTTTGTTACCAGTAGCTGCTATTATTGTAGATATGTCTTGCATAGCGTCGGTTTGTACCTTTTGTGGATCAGTAGGTTCGTGATTTTTCTTTTTTATGTTGTTGTTTCTTTTTTATGAACTTCTACTGTTTGAAGGACCTCTATAACTCTGTCCTCTATGCTGACGACCGCCTGTGACTGTGTTGGAGTTGGTAGTGTAACAAAAAAGTAATTTAATGTTTCTAACCGTTGTCTTCTATCCATTGTACAAGCTTTGCTTAGTTTGGGTGAGATGGCGTATTGTCATCTCACCCAACACATATTTTATTTGTTTTAGTGATTTACTTCCATGTTCTTTCCGTTATATTGTATTTGTAGTTTCGTTGACCTTTATCAAAATAAACTTTTTTTTGAATACCATTGGTATAACAACTCCATCAAGACCTATCAAAAAAACAAGCCCAATCCATTACCTTGTAACCCTCTAAAAAGAAAATCAAACCGCACCTTCATCTATCAGTCATAACGAGAGCCACTTAACTGATCTAGTCGCATGTGCGGCGCACGCGCCGGTAATTTAATAAACACATTATCACGATTAGGTCCGCGCCCTCGCCCCACTGTACGGAACGACCCGAACGGCCCCGAGTATTCCCGAAGGACCGACAGATTTCGTCGGGTACAATGATTGTTCTTTAGGATAATTTGTAGGGTTAGTTAGTTAGGTCGGGCTGGGTGTGACTGATTGGTGTCATGCAAAGCATGTGTGGGCTTTGACTTGTTATATTTTAGATAATTAATGTTTATTTTATCATTTGAACCTACCTACTACTCGTAGACACAAATGGTAAGCTTATGTTACGCTTCCAGTGAATTTACGTGCGCAATAGTTATGCTAGTCGTCTCGCTAATACCTCGTCGTTCTAGTGTGTCGGGTTCCAACTATTTATATGACCCATGTAGAGTTGTATTGAGTTGGATGTGCTTAGTATCTGTAAATTAAATGTTGGCGAAGATCACCACGACACAGATATTAATTATGTTAGATGAAAGATGTCTTTAAAAAAAATTACAGTGTCGCTTCCAACATAATTATCAATCGCAGAACGCCGCAGAATCCGCTTTACAACATCAGATATACTCATCATATCAGCCGAAAGACGTCCACTGCTGGTCAAAAGCCTCCCCCATCTGATCTGTTTGTCACAATTGTCGGCCGTGCGCTATTCGCATGGAGCGGTTTCCAGCGATTTCAGCTCTATCCCCGCCGCGCCGTAGGTCACGGATGCAGGCGCCGACTAGGAACCTGCAGTGGCTTATGGTGCCTACCATGTGGGGAACATCCGGGTGAAATACCGAGTCATCAGTACTGGTCTCTGAATGCTTTACGCGTGTTCGAATTCGGTGATTGTCCGGGTGTTATGGGGTACGCAGTATGCCTGTACAGCTGTAATGGAGTTTTCCTCGGTTCACCCTATGTATATAGTCTACTGTAGTATACTATGTATAGACTGCCTCGTTGGTCAAGCGGTAGCGTGTTCAACCGCAGGCAATGAGGTCCTGGGTTCAAATCACGGGTAAAAAAAGTAATTTTGGGATCGTAAAAGAAAAATTTCTCAGTATCAGCCCGAAGTCTGGGAGTTGGCGGTATTATACCCCCGTGCCTCGGCGAGCACGTAAAGCCGTCGGTCCTGTACCTGACCTCTTTCCGGTCGTGTCGCTAGTCGTCCCATCGGATCATGAGAGTGATGGAATAGAAATTGCCCGTGTGTTTGCGCAAACACTTGTGCACTACAATATGTCCTGCGCAATTGGCTAATCTACATTGAGACTGGCCGCCGTGGTTGAAATTCAGCCGGGAGGGCATCATCATCATAGTCTAGCATGTGTTCTGGAGACTGGAGATCGCTTCCGACGACCCGGTGGGGACCATGGGGGGCCTACCCGGTGCGTCGGATATACTCGTATAGCAACAATTATAACAGTTTACTTAACACAATAAGTATTCATTGTCGAATCATGGCGTCACTTATTAAAAAGTTGCGTTATCGCCCGCAGCACACTTCCGGTATAAATCCATTACAACTTATTAACAAACATAATAATTATAATTAAAATAATCATCGTTGCCGCGTCCTCGGCATACCAGATGGCCCATATGCGCAGGTCGTTTAAAAAAACTCGTAATATATATTTGGATTTCGCTAATGTATGGGGAATATAATATTATACAGAATATTATTTCTCGCCAAATTAAATTGTAATTACTAATTCATACTAGGATAACGTAGGTTGCTCCAAAAGAAATTAAAATTACATTTTCAATTTGTCATTTGTTTTTTAAAGTTGGTAAAATACTCAAATATATAAAATATATATTACACATTGCACAATCCATTCTAAATATTCGGGGCCCAATTTTAATCTAATTAAATAATTATTACGCTCTGGTTTTGTTTTGTTCGAAGACACGTGTCTATTATGCCCACTATGCAAGTACATCGACCATTTAAGAAGACCTTCGTTGCTGTGCCCTTTAAATTACAACAGAGGTCATCTGATATTGGAATATTGTGTATTCCCTGTTCGAGTAATGCAAACGGCCAATTTTATATGCCCCAGTTTTATTGATATTGTCATGTGAAATGGAGCTTAGACAATTTGGTTGATTTATACTTTAGACACACTTCAATTTATAGGGTTGGTTAATACGCTCCAAGTTACGGACTAACCATTATTTAATGATTCAAGGAAAATTTAAGTTATTATAATTTTATACATACTTCCAAATTTTTACTCACACCACGCGAAAATGTATGTAGGTATAATTTTTTTTTACAAAATATTAGAATTGCGTTAAAATCTCCTAAATGTGTGTTATTCCAAAAGGGTAAATATTATTTAAGTAGCGAGGTAACAAAATTACTGACTGTTTTTAGTCAAAAGATTTTGAGCAAATAAAGTACCTATACCTATTAAAATTTGACCGCGTAAAAATCTTGAGTTATTAAAAGACTTACTGGCCTGTTGGTATAGTGACTTTAACTGCATACCAGAGGTCGAGGATTCGACCTCCACCCAGTGCAACTCTTTGATGGGACTTGGTGTAATTTATCTATAACTAGCTGTGCCCCGCGGTTTTACTCGCGTTAAACTTTATAAATTAGATTAGAGAGTGTGATAATATGTAGCCTATATGTTGACCCGATCTCTTAGTAATATTCATGCAAAATTTGAAGTAAATCCATGCAGTACTTTTTGAGTTTAGCCCGGACATACATACAGACAAACAGACAAAAATTCTAAAAACTATATTTTTAGCTTCGATATCGATTGTAGATCACGTACAAGTATCCTTTAAAAAAATATTATATGTACAGTTTTGAGTTTTCTACGATTTTATTATATGTAGATATAGATTAACGTTATGAATGAATCAGGTCTAGCTAGGTACACGTAAAACTGGCTCATTTAACACTACATAGCAATCGGAAACACCCAATTAAAACGCTTAACAATCCAGTATTTTTAAGCACAATGATTGCAATTGATGTACATGAGTTCGCGTGAACATTAATTGATGCAATTCACTGATAGACACTCGTGGGGGACGTGATGGCCGCGTGCCCGTTGCGTTTTGTGAACATATCTTTTTTTATTTAATCCTCCTAATTTTCCGATTAGAAGATTGGATGGTATTTGAATTTTAATCAGTCTCCATTTTTTTTAAATCATGAAAGTTAACAGAACAGAAACGATGATGACCTTTTAAATTATATATTGGATAATCCTTACTAATATTATAAATGTGAAAGTAACTCTTTCTGTCCGTCTGTCGCGCTTTCACGCCATAACTACTGAATCGATTTAATCGAAATTTGGTACACCGATAGTCTAGAGCCTGAGAAAGGACGTAAGCTACTTTTTAATGTGTAAAAAGGGTTGTAAGGGGTTCAAACGAGATGAAAAGTTGTATGGAAGTATCATCATTTTAGGAGCTATAAGCTAGAAAATTATTTCTTAGGCTTCGATTCGATATAAATAAATATGAAATTTACAGTTTGTAAAAGTGTAAAATAACAAAAGGGAATAGGAGTTGAAAGTTTGTATTGAAATATGTAACGCTTGTGTGAATGTTTTATAAGTTTGCGAATAGAGACAAAATATTAGAGATATTCTTATGTAACATTTACGGAGTCATTACAAAATGTGCGGACGGAGTCGCGGGCACAGCTAGTAGGCAATATAATTAAAAAAAAGAATAGCATAAATAAAAACACTGCCGAAACGTCATCAACAATAATATTTCTTCTTTCATAAACAGTGACATGCCTTCTTCCAAAACATTCAAACATGGAACGAAATTATACTTGCAATTCGATTTTCAAAACAAGCCCCGTATAAATCAAATTACCTCTATTTTGATTGGCCAGTGCTCCGCTGCGCGCGCTTTCCAAGTGTTTTGATTTGCTGGTGCCAGTTGTCCAAGTGTTTTAGCAAACCGACGGTTACCGTCATAATAAACAGTCACAATTCTATTATCAACTGTTTTCATTGTGCTAAGGTTGAAATTCGAATAGAAGCGTACAAGTATATGTGATGTTACGGTTTTGAACTGAACGTGTGCAATTTGAGTGTAAAAATAATACTGGCAAATGTGATGCATTTGTTGAAATAACATAAAATCAAGTTAGGACAAAATGATTGTCGGTTTTTTTAATAAAATATTTTTTGTGCGTAACATGATGATCTCGTTATCAACACCATTTTTTATGATTTAGTTTAATCTAAATTATTAATGTCGTTTGCACAATATGTGACTAAGATTTCGATTAATTTGACTTAGATATAATATGTATGTGTACCTATAAGAAAGGTTTTCTTTAAAGATCGAGTTCGACTTCATGTATTTAGAATATTTGTGTGACCCACAAATAGTTGTTGTTCTCTATCTAGTTTGGGATCAGATGGCAGTGTGTAAGTTGTCCTAAGATGTTTATTAATAATGAGAAATCTATTGAATATGTGCTATTATAATGTACTAGTCGAATTTTTTCTTTGGCGGCCAGTCTCAATGGAAACAAGCCAAATAAGCGGGACATATGTACAAACAGAAACTGCACTTGGCAGTTTTTATTTTCTCCTTCATGATTCAATGTGACTGCTAGCCGATACTACCGGGAAGAGATCAGGAACTGGACGAGGGCTTTATGTACTCCCGCGAACTTCCAACCTCCGGACTGATATTTAGGACATTAAAACAATATCACATTTCGGCCTAACCCGGGATATGAACCTAGAATCATTAAAACTACTTACTACGTAATAACATTACTTAAACATGTTTCATACATTTTTATAAAACCCATGTCTTTATATTACACTTAAAATCCGCTCTAACGACTGGTATTGCATATTATTATGGCATCGGATATCACAAGAATTATGCAAAGCCATGATCCAACCACGGGGCCTAATAACTGTCAGTTTAGATTTATAGTTGTAATCTCTATGATTAACCCTTTAGACGCGACGACGATACGACTAGAAGTCGTACAGTATAAACTGACTTTTCAGTTTTGTGTCTACTTACATAATTCTTCTTAATTTTATGTATCGAACTTCGATGGCGCTACATGCAAGATTATGTATTAGGGTTTCCGAACTTTAGATTAGGTAACTATTGTGATATCAATTAGAAACTGCTTTTGCCTCTCAGCCCTAAATAATAAAATATAATTAAAAACCAAACAATAAACCACATAAAATAAATAGAAATCTTTAGAAAGTATTGTACAGACGCCAGCACATCCAGCTACCCCAAACTATCAAATTTCTTTTAAAGATTTTCAACTTTATCATATAAACATAAGGTTCACTTTCAATTGGGGAAATTTGACAGATTGGGGTAGCATGACGTGCTGGCGTCTGTACCTTCGTCATATTATTATGTATTGTAATGGATTGTATTTTTTAGTTTGTGATTTAATAATAAATAGTACCAAATGAATTCTTCTTCTTTATCGTATGGTCAGTGGTTACTCATGTGTCAGAGTAGGTCAATCCGCCCAGTAGGCCTCTGACATGGCTTAGCGAGTGTTTTCTAGTGCCAGCAACCGGGACAGCGTAACCGAGCTGCTCAGAAGTAAAACCGCAACGACATTCACCCATCCATTTCACCGGGTGCCTAGGTGCTTTACCTCTCCGATCACTTACGTACAGACCGGTGCATGGCTGTGAGCTCCTACCAGTACCCTACTCCTACAGTTGTTTTGTAACTAATAAAATATGTTGTTATATATAGTACTAGCGCCCCGGTACGTGCTTCGCTACGTATACGGCATAGTTATAAAAAAAATATTATAAAGTACATTAACAAAAAAAATATTTTAAATTGCTAAAAGATGTTAATTTTACACTTTTTCAAGACTTTTTTTAAATTTTCTCTACATACAAACCTTCCCTGGACTTCCACGAATAATTCAAGACCAAAATTAGCCAAATCGTTAAAGGCGTTGTTGAGTTATAACATTACATCGAAAAGTGGCATTGATTTTTATATATATAGATATGTTCTAATCTTCTAATTTATTGACCAAACAATGAATATCTCAATCTATTATTATCTATCTTTGTATTTCTAATTGTTACTGTCATGAAATTTGTTTGAAAGATCAAAGAAAACAATATATTTAACAAGTTGGTAATGAATAAATTAACTGCGCTCAAAGAGTTAACAGTTTAGTTAAGTCGGTTCCAATAATCATTTGGATCTAACAACAACAAATAATTTAATAGCAATACCAACCGATAGCTACTAAAAGTCATCAATTTATCGTGAACTATAAAAGCCCTAATAGTCTATGCTTCTAATCCAACGCCCAACCCTTGATCCATTGTCTATTGCACTCGAGAATCAATTTATTTGTCTCTACACATTTTTATATTAGATCTGATAGCGGATTATGGGGACGTCAATGAATATAAAATTTATTGGAGTTATTATTGTATTGTAGGGTATTATATATCCATCTAAGTATGTTATATTAATAACTAGATAATCGTTTTGCAATCTAAATTTAAAGTAGGAGATCACAAAATTTAACTAGAGTTACCGTAATTGGTACCTATAACGCGGCTGGTTATTTAAATTTATGATTTCTCTGTGAGTATTTAAAATATTCATGTAATATTTTTGTGTCAATATCTAACAAAAATTATTAATAGAACAACAAAACACATAGAAATCTACTTTAATATTAGATATACTGCAATGAAATTCGATTCCATTTATTTAATAGTTTCGATTGGGATTTTTAATTTATTTATTTAAACTTTGTGTACATGCCTAAGGAATTTTTTCCCATTCAACCTTAAGGTGGTGCAAAGATAACAAGGTACCTACCTTGTTATCTCTGCACCTGCATATTGCATAGGAAAATTAAGATATGGAATGTACAATTGAAAAAAACGAAACCAATCGTTGTACATACAACTATATAATAGATACTATACCACTTAACCATATAATACCATAGCCAAATATATACATACATAATTTATCTCTGCTTAGTTTGGGATCAGATAGCCGTGTGTAAATAATGTCGCAGAATATTAATTTTAATTACTTCCTCTTGACCACACTCTCAACTAATGGAGAGGGAAGGTTGCCAGATAGAACTCCTTAAGTTTCCTTTATTACTTATGTTACGCTGTGTTATAGGTATATACTTTTATACACCATACTAGGGGCTATAATGCTATATATAATATGATCTGTCCATTCCTGGTTTGCGTGGAAGAGATCCCATGTTGATGATAAAACCGCCTACTGTATACTTTGTAATAACATGCTCCTTTATGTGAAGTTACTATTGGTATACAATAAACAGTTAATCTAGCTAATCTATCTTATTAAACACTGATGCATCACCTCCAACAAATAGTGTATTGTTCACACACGTTACTGTGTACACTGAGTAGATCACTTGTAGTCAACAAGTCCTTAATTGAAGTGCACTTCAAATCACTCGAAACACTTCACGTTATGTCGGTCTCTTATTGAATAAATATTTATTGTGTACATTTGACTGCTGTTCCTTTTGTAAATTATTTTATTAGGATTAGAAAAGAGATAGAGCAGATCTACTTTACTTTTACAGAATATTACAAAAGAATAATAATAATATCAGTTTATATGACGGGCCTGTTGGCGTGGTTGGCAACTGTTTGCGTTTCACGCCGGAGGACGTGGCTTCGATTGCCATACAGGACAGATATTTGTGTGCATGAAGATGTCTGTTTGTCCTGAGTCTGGGTGTAATTATCTATATAATTATGTATTTACAAAAAAAGTAGTAAATGTAGTATATTAGTTATCTGGTTTCCATAGTACAAGCTTTGTTTAGTACGGGTCTGATGGCCATGTGTAAATGTCCCAGGTCGCTAACTTAGTTCATTATAATATCACAGTCCTTCAGAAATGAAAGGTGTATAGTATGCAGTCTGCAATGCATAATAAAAACTTTATTGATTTTTATTCATGTTCTACCAAAAAAGGCTTACGTTAAGTTTACTGTCTCTGGCTATCGTAACCGAGAACTAAAGGATCGGAAGTCAAGGGGAGATCATTTTAAGGGTAAATCAAGTATTATAATAACTTTCAAAAATAAAATGTAATCCTCATTGTTAATAGTAACATTACCCATTCAGATTGTGAACCAAACGAAGACGGGACCAAATGTCATTGTCACCATTTCACCAAGCAATAAGCGCGGTGACTCTCACATTCTTGGACCCGTACTTTGGTAGAGCTGTATTTGAGCGGAATAGATTTGGAGAGTTTGGTT
Source organism: Pseudoips prasinana (assembly GCA_951640165.1). Taxonomy (NCBI): domain Eukaryota; kingdom Metazoa; phylum Arthropoda; class Insecta; order Lepidoptera; family Nolidae; genus Pseudoips; species Pseudoips prasinana. The sequence continues at coordinate 33,788,653 of OX621237.1, read as the reverse complement.
GGAAATCTTGTGTTATACAAAACTTTTTAGTTGAACTTGTTTGTTATAAAACTATATATCGACCTATCCGTAGAATAAAGTTCCTTCTGCTTAATAGTAATTTTATAGGAGAGTGATTTGAAATTTGTCAAGTACAAAATCAGCTATAACATTTTACATAATTTGTCTATAGTATGTTGAATATATTTCTACAAATAATGGGATTGCTAGAAAATATTTCTACAGCATGACACATTGCATTGTTATAGCTGATTTTGTGCTTGACAAATTTCAAATCACTCTCCTCTAAAGTAACGATTAATTTTTTATAAACAAGGTGTAATAGAAAAAATAGAGTAGATGTTAAAACATTGCATATAATTTTTCCTAGACACTATTTTACTTTTACAGCTTTGCCAGTTGTTTCAAGGCTGTTGTTACCTATCACATATTCCTTACTATTTAATTTATTACTATTATCAAAATTTAATTAGACAGCCTTAAATTGAGTTATACATATGTACCTTCATATATTAGGTAAACAATTTTTATGCCAGTCTCACTCTACTACTCGTATCACTATTTTAGAATGAAATGCACTTCTATTTTAGAATAAGACCAAACAACTCGATTATATTATTATGAAATTGAATAATATATATATATATGTCAAAATTAATAAATGTAAAAATAATGAAACCAATGACAGATATATATTAAATTTTAAAAATATTAAATGATATTGAGGTTATAACTATACTTACATATACAAATAATTCCGTATTTTTCTTTATTTTTTTACGCATAATGTATGGAGTCAGTGTTTTTGTTATAAGGACTCATTTTTCAATTTGTTCACGTATTTACGTACCTTTGCAGCACTGTTGTCTATAAAACCCAACGAAACAATTCAGACTAAACCACCAATCTTTAGTCCCCTAAAATCCAAAGTTGTACCCCTACAGTGCAATAACCATAGTGACGGACACATTCCTCGTCACAATCGCGTCCGGCCGGACGGCAATCTGCCGCATACCAGAACAGAACTGACCAACATTGGGTTTTGTCCTTGCAATTACACGCTGTATTTGTCACGTTGATTTTGTCCAACCAGTCTAAAAAACGATGCGGGATTTTTCAATGAGGGTCTTATATAGTACACTTTCAGTTGACGAAACTTTAGTGGGATGTAATAATGTAGTATAAAACAACATCTACACAAAAAGATCCAAAATTACAAAGCCTTCCGTACTTTGAAGAAATAACGCCAAACTAAGATTTTTTCGTGAAACAGTATAAAATTCTTAGTTTGGAGTAGGTAATCAATTTACTTAATCACAGTTATTAAACTCTGTTTTATTGAAACTGTGACAAAATATTTATTGAGTAGTTAGTGGTAGATACTATTACTATTTATATTAGTAATTAGTTACCAAAGTGTCAGAGATCTTCAACGATTTCAATTTCCTCATTTGCCAATACAAATTTATTATAAATAATAAAATAAATAAAATAAAAAAGGTTTCTATTCACGTAGACTTTAAAAAAGCGCTTGTAATTGTCAGAATAATACAGTTATTATTTCTAGTTACTTATTATAGATATTTAGGTACACGGATTGTTAAAACATTTATACAATTTATTTTATAATAGTAGTGATATTTAGCTAGCTTGTATTAAGTTAATGTCAAGGAGATTATGTTTAGGTTTAATTATTGAAATTTATATTTTACTACATATTGTCTGAATGGTTCTGTCTATATTAAGGTACGAATTCAGTATTATTATTATAACGGACCTTGCGTTTAAAACGACGCCGACGGTCGCGCTTTAATGCTACCACCGGATCCAATGCGCCCCAACTGAGAAGACCCAGCAAAACAGTATTAGTAGAGAAAACCAAAACCGTCAAATTCACTAGGTGAAACTACCACGAATACTTCAGATACGTACACATTCCTGCCAAAAACATTCTATATTTTCCCAAGTGTCCCTCCTCAACCCGAGGGGTGGAATTAACGAATTTGTCAACTGTCAGCGGAGGTCCTTATGAGTTTTTCTAAGGGGCACAATGATTTTCACCGTGGCATGTCAATTATGTTGGCGTAACTTATTTTATTTGAAGTGATTAAAACGGCTCATTTATCTTTTTGGGTTGAGATGGTTAGGGACGGATTGGTTGTTAGGGAATGAGAATGACGTAGTACTTAAGTATGGTATTTATATTTAAACTATACTACATTAAAATAATCTTATTTACTTACTTATCGTATGGGCAGTGGTTACCCTAGTGTCAGGGTTGTACAAGCCGCCCAATACGCCTCTGACAAGGCTTAACGACTGTTGTCTAATGGGTACAACCGGGAATGACAGCTTCACGTGCCCCCCGAAACACGGAAATGCTCAGAAATTAAAACACTTTGGCGGTCACCCATCTATGGACTGACTGCGAGCCTAATTGTTTAAACTCGCCAATCACCTATGGATCGGTGAGAGTATGGTGCGTCTCAACTAAAACAATGCAACATAGTATTAGAAGAAGTACAGTGAAACTGCTTGGCGCCGCCTGTCACACGCGTGAGGAAAGTAGATAAGTTAACCAATAGATCCTACCATCTGAGAGCCTTACCACTCCATTAATTCCAACATACGGTGAGTTTACCTAATGCTACTTTATCGCCAAGATTTGCACTCCCTCACACAAGGCAAGATTCCGATAAAGTTCCAGTTTGAAATATTTTAAGTACACTAGGCGCAAGACCTTGTTACTTTTGCTTCCACATTCCAAATTCGGCTTAATTGTGCCATTCCTGTCACTATTAAGCACACATACGATAGCAAAAAACGCAATCCACTTGAAAACAATCTATCCAGAACTGCGCACAATTTTAAAATTATTGCATATAAAAACCCATCACGTTTTAAGCGTAAAAAAACTTGCTTATGTAAGCAGAGCGGTGGTAGCCACTACTATAAATCTCTCAGCTAAGTGGCATTTACACAACACATATATTCCGGGGAAGAGGCAAATCGTAAACGTCTTGAACGTGAATACCCATAATGTGACCCAACTTAAAGTTTGCCAGATAAAAGGTGGAGCTTCTGTTTTAGAACCTCTGAAATGTTGAGGGTTTATATAAATTAAGATATAGGTACCATAACGGCTTTTTAATGGTAATTGATTCAGGATGGAAGATCTTGATAATACATAAGGGGTCTCAGCTTACTTCAAACTTGTTTATTTGTCAAACATAGGTGTACAAAGATCTTATGTTATACCATTATACAGTATGCGCTATGTTTTGCCAATAATGACATACAATTTTTTCAAATATGTACAAAACTTATGGAGAAATTACAATACATCAGACATTATAGAATTATAGACACAATTATTGTATTACTTAAATTAAATTATCATTAAAAAAATCATCTAATGTGTAATAACACTTTGTAAATAATAATTTCCACAAAATGAAATTATAACCTTCGAGATATATTTATGTTCTCGCGGTTGCAATTAAGCCCATCTGAGCAACTATAAGAAGCCGTGTGGATTTCAGCCTTGAAAGAATATCAGGGCGCCCCGTACCATTCCGTGGGGGTCGTAAAAGCTGACTTAGGGATATAGCAGGGAGTCCAGCAGCGACGCCACTTGTGTACTAGCTACGACCTAACTGTGGTCGTCAACTCCGGCAAACCTCTCAAAATCGCAACGTTACAGTAACCTTTGCGGGGGCCTATGTCCAGCTGTGGACAATATCAGGCTGATTATGATGATGAGCAATTATAGTATTGCTCACCACTCTATTTATTATATCTCTATTCTATTTTTGTGAGTAGTTTGGGGTTTTACTCAGGTAACAGCCATAAATTACTCCAAGATGCTACTGAAAATTTTTCTTTCTGTCACGCCTCTCAAAGTGTAGTAAACACTGTTTTTTCTGCCAATGTTATCTGGCCGTCTACTTGCAAACAGGTATAGTCTATGGACGCTGGTAAGACCTAGGGTAGAAGCTCTACCACCTTGCTTACGCACTAGAACATAACTATTTAAGTTATTATGGCTACAACATTCTGTAGGATGAAGTTACTTCCCAGCCGGGTTAATTATTAAGCGGTAGGTACGTTTAATGATTAGTTTTAGCTTAGTCCAAATATACCACAAACGTTTATGCTATTCACTCAACTGCAAATAGCTTTCACGCCCAATATCTTTGAGTACGACCAAAATCGTTGAAGCAATCCATCCCAGCAATTTCATTTCTTCCGCTCACAGCTAAAGAATTTTTTCGTCGCCCAATTTATTATCTAACAATTACAAAGCAGTTTTCCTCACCGTTCTTCACGTGTTTTCTTACAAGATGGCGTCTGTTGACGCAGATCTTGAAGCAAGATTGTGCCGTTTCCAATTTTCCATTAGAGCTTCGCGCTCTGTTGTTATAGACTGTCAAGAGATTGAATCCTTGTTACAAATGTTTTTACTGACTAAGGGTTTGTTTGCTCAATCAAAATTCTGGAGATTGTTGGTCGGATGGATTCTGTAAGGGGCATTCGGAATTAGATAGTGCTAGATTTTTCCAATCGTGCTCCAGTATTGTACTTTAATAATGTATATGAAACAAAAAAGTTGAGTTAAAATATGTTTAAAAAAATTACAGATTTAAAAAATTCCAGCGCAATAAAAATGTATTATGGTCCTATGCCGGTTTTTGTAAACGAATTTCACCGTTGCAAACCCTTTCAGCTATGTATTAGCTTTATTTTCTGGTAAAAGTCTTTTCTACAAAGTCAAAGTCAAAGTCAAAGTAACTTTATTCCGTAAAAATTTTACATTTATGTGGAATCGTCATATTTTTTTTTACCCTACCGTGCAGTGCATGACGTGGCAGCTACTGAGAAACACTGCCAGAAAACTCAGTAGGAATCCTTTTTTAAAATAAAATATACTTAAGATTAATTACAATCATGTGTGTTGACTCAGAACAACTCCATCCCAAGCACTTTTATCACTTAAATAATCAGAAATTTTGTAATATGCCCTGCTACACAATTTGGCTTTAATAATTCTTTTAAACTTATTCGTAGACAATTCTCTAATATCATTGGGAAGTTTGTTATAGAATCTTATACATTGCCCCATAAAAGAGTTACTTATTTTGTGGAGACGGGTAGTATGCAGTATGAGATTATTCTTATATCTAGTATTTACATTATGTGTATCGCTCCTTTTACAGAAGGAATCGATATTTTTATGCACATATAGTAAGTTTTCATATATATACTGAGATGGTACAGTTAGAATGTTGACCTCATTGAATTTTTCTCTTAGAGACACTCTCGGGCCAAGATTATAGATAGCTCTTACAGCTCTTTTTTGTTATATAAATATGGTGTCAATGTCAGCAGAGCTACCCCAGAGAAGAATTCCATAGGACATTACACTATGAAAATAACTGAAATAAACCATTCTAGCTGTGTCAACATCAGTCAGCCGTCTAATAGTTTTCACTGCATATGCTGCAGAACTTAATTTGCCGGACAGTTTTTCTATTTGTGGGCTCCATTGTAGCTTTGAGTCAATAGTGATACCCAAGAACACAGTTGATTCAACAGGGTCCAACCTAGCTCCATTAAGTTGTACATTGGTTGTCGCCTGTTTCACATTCGGTGTAGTGAATTTAATGACTTTAGTTTTCTTATCATTAAGCACAAGATTATTGGCATTAAACAGTTAAGGTAACTATTGAAAAATGGCTTTAATTCTAGTCAATTCTACGAAGAAGCATTTTTTTCACCTCGATTTCAAAGCCAAAACACCTGAAAAATCACACACCAATCCGCACGTATTCAACAAAATAAATGTCGATAAAAACATTATCTCCATCAATTCTGTCCGTTAAAACGTCTAGCATGTACGTACGGTCATCCCTCCAAGGGGAGGGGGTAGGTGGAACGCGGGTCGTAAACCGGGATTCTCCGGGAAAATCCGCACTTCACTACCGACCCCGGTAATCACGCCGGCATCTCCGACCGTGTGGATTTGTTGAGATATAACGTCTATGTAGCTATGTATGACTATATACTTATATGTACGTACAAAGATGCCTCCCAGTTCAGCAGTTTTTGGATTTGCTTCTAGAAGTTTGAGATTGAAACTTGGTACTTAGATACTATTGTAGACTTACGTAAAGATTTGGCAAACTATTTTATTGCTTTTTTGCTATAATCATCCACACTGGGTGATTCGTGAACCATAAGGGGTTTTAAAAGTAAGAATTAAAGACCGCAAAATTGCTTGGATTGTTCTGAACTAAAAACTTTAATATTAAGGAGTACAATACTACAATACACACGAATTTAATCACTTTGTGAAATACGACGACAATTTTTTTTTTGTTTTTACATAAACTTTGTTAGCTGAGCGGTGTTTTCATTATCTATTTTAGAAACTGAACTGATATTCAGATAATA